>OY743227.1:29529691-30784833 GCA_963555765.1 Orthonevra nobilis
GTCTGGGCCCCTCCCGGAACTCCCCGGGCCCCTCCCGGAAGTCCCTGGAGTATCCGGGCAATCCCCGGATATAACCCCAAGTCTCCGGGACCCTCACGGAAGTAACGGGAGTATCTGGGCCCCTCCCGGAACTCCCCGGGCCCCTCCCGGAAGTCCCCGGATTATCCGGGCAATCCCCGGATATAACCCCAAGTCTCCGGAGTATCCGGGCCCCTCACGGAAGTAACGGGAGTATCTGGGCCACTCCCGGAAGTCCTCGGAGTATCCGGGCAATCCCCGGATATAACCCCAAGTCTCCGGGAGTATCCGGGCCCCTCCCGGAAGTCCCCGGAGTATCCGGGCAACAAATACAAATACAAATACAAATACAAATACAAATACAAATACAAATACAAATACAAATACAAATACAAATACAAATACAAATACAAATACAAATACAAATACAAATACAAATACAAATACAAATACAAATACAAATACAAATACAAATACAAATACAAATACAAATACAAATACAAATACAAATACAAATACAAATACAAATACAAATACAAATACAAATACAAATACAAATACAAATACAAATACAAATACAAATACAAATACAAATACAAATACAAATACAAATACAAATACAAATACAAATACAAATACAAATACAAATACAAATACAAATACAAATACAAATACAAATACAAATACAAATACAAATACAAATACAAATACAAATACAAATACAAATACAAATACAAATACAAATACAAATACAAATACAAATACAAATACAAATACAAATACAAATACAAATACAAATACAAATACAAATACAAATACAAATACAAATACAAATACAAATACAAATACAAATACAAATACAAATACAAATACAAATACAAATACAAATACAAATACAAATACAAATACAAATACAAATAATACAAATACAAATACAAATACAAATACAAATACAAATACAAATACAAATACAAATACAAATACAAATACAAATACAAATACAAATACAAATACAAATACAATACAAATACAAATACAAATACAAATACAAATACAAATACAAATACAAATACAAATACAAATACAAATACAAATACAAATACAAATACAAATACAAATACAAATACAAATACAAATACAAATACAAATACAAATACAAATACAAATACAAATACAAATACAAATACAAATACAAATACAAATACAAATACAAATACAAATACAAATACAAATACAAATACAAATACAAATACAAATACAAATACAAATACAAATACAAATACAAATACAAATACAAATACAAATACAAATACAAATACAAATACAAATACAAATACAAATACAAATACAAATACAAATACAAATACAAATACAAATACAAATACAAATACAAATACAAATACAAATACAAATACAAATACAAATACAAATACAAATACAAATACAAATACAAATACAAATACAAATACAAATACAAATACAAATACAAATACAAATACAAATACAAATACAAATACAAATACAAATACAAATACAAATACAAATACAAATACAAATACAAATACAAATACAAATACAAATACAAATACAAATACAAATACAAATACAAATACAAATACAAATACAAATACAAATACAAATACAAATACAAATACAAATACAAATACAAATACAAATACAAATACAAATACAAATACAAATACAAATACAAATACAAATACAAATACATATACAAATACAAATACAAATACAAATACAAATACAAATACAAATACAAATACAAATACAAATACAAATACAAATACAAATACAAATACAAATACAAATACAAATACAAATACAAATACAAATACAAATACAAATACAAATACAAATACAAATACAAATACAAATACAAATACAAATACAAATACAAATACAAATACAAATACAAATACAAATACAAATACAAATACAATACAAATACAAATACAAATACAAATACAAATACAAATACAAATACAAATACAAATACAAATACAAATACAAATACAAATACAAATACAAATACAAATACAAATACAAATACAAATACAAATACAAATACAAATAAATACAAATACAAATACAAATACAAATACAAATACAAATACAAATACAAATACAAATACAAATACAAATACAAATACAAATACAAATACAAATACAAATACAAATACAAATACAAATACAAATACAAATACAAATACAAATACAAATACAAATACAAATACAAATACAAATACAAATACAAATACAAATACAAATACAAATACAAATACAAATACAAATACAAATACAAATACAAATACAAATACAAATACAAATACAAATACAAATACAAATACAAATACAAATACAAATACAAATACAAATACAAATACAAATACAAATACAAATACAAATACAAATACAAATACAAATACAAATACAAATACAAATACAAATACAAATACAAATACAAATACAAATACAAATACAAATACAAATACAAATACAAATACAAATACAAATACAAATACAAATACAAATACAAATACAAATACAAATACAAATACAAATACAAATACAAATACAAATACAAATACAAATACAAATACAAATACAAATACAAATACAAATACAAATACAAATACAAATACAAATACAAATACAAATACAAATACAAATACAAATACAAATACAAATACAAATACAAATACAAATACAAATACAAATACAAATACAAATACAAATACAAATACAAATACAAATACAAATACAAATACAAATACAAATACAAATACAAATACAAATACAAATACAAATACAAATACAAATACAAATACAAATACAAATACAAATACAAATACAAATACAAATACAAATACAAATACAAATACAAATACAAATACAAATACAAATACAAATACAAATACAAATACAAATACAAATACAAATACAAATACAAATACAAATACAAATACAAATACAAATACAAATACAAATACAAATACAAATACAAATACAAATACAAATACAAATACAAATACAAATACAAATACAAATACAAATACAAATACAAATACAAATACAAATACAAATACAAATACAAATACAAATACAAATACAAATACAAATACAAATACAAATACAAATACAAATACAAATACAAATACAAATACAAATACAAATACAAATACAAATACAAATACAAATACAAATACAAATACAAATACAAATACAAATAGCAAATACAAATACAAATACAAATACAAATACAAATACAAATACAAATACAAATACAAATACAAATACAAATACAAATACAAATACAAATACAAATACAAATACAAATACAAATACAAATACAAATACAAATACAAATACAAATACAAATACAAATACAAATACAAATACAAATACAAATACAAATACAAATACAAATACAAATACAAATACAAATACAAATACAAATACAAATACAAATACAAATACAAATACAAATACAAATACAAATACAAATACAAATACAAATACAAATACAAATACAAATACAAATACAAATACAAATACAAATACAAATACAAATACAAATACAAATACAAATACAAATACAAATACAAATACAAATACAAATACAAATACAAATACAAATACAAATACAAATACAAATACAAATACAAATACAAATACAAATACAAATACAAATACAAATACAAATACAAATACAAATACAAATACAAATACAAATACAAATACAAATACAAATACAAATACAAATACAAATACAAATACAAATACAAATACAAATACAAATACAAATACAAATACAAATACAAATACAAATACAAATACAAATACAAATACAAATACAAATACAAATACAAATACAAATACAAATACAAATACAAATACAAATACAAATACAAATACAAATACAAATACAAATACAAATACAAATACAAATACAAATACAAATACAAATACAAATACAAATACAAATACAAATACAAATACAAATACAAATACAAATACAAATACAAATACAAATACAAATACAAATACAAATACAAATACAAATACAAATACAAATACAAATACAAATACAAATACAAATACAAATACAAATACAAATACAAATACAAATACAAATACAAATACAAATACAAATACAAATACAAATACAAATACAAATACAAATACAAATACAAATACAAATACAAATACAAATACAAATACAAATACAAATACAAATACAAATACAAATACAAATACAAATACAAATACAAATACAAATACAAATACAAATACAAATACAAATACAAATACAAATACAAATACAAATACAAATACAAATACAAATACAAATACAAATACAAATACAAATACAAATACAAATACAAATACAAATACAAATACAAATACAAATACAAATACAAATACAAATACAAATACAAATACAAATACAAATACAAATACAAATACAAATACAAATACAAATACAAATACAAATACAAATACAAATACAAATACAAATACAAATACAAATACAAATACAAATACAAATACAAATACAAATACAAATACAAATACAAATACAAATACAAATACAAATACAAATACAAATACAAATACAAATACAAATACAAATACAAATACAAATACAAATACAAATACAAATACAAATACAAATACAAATACAAATACAAATACAAATACAAATACAAATACAAATACAAATACAAATACAAATACAAATACAAATACAAATACAAATACAAATACAAATACAAATACAAATACAAATACAAATACAAATACAAATACAAATACAAATACAAATACAAATACAAATACAAATACAAATACAAATACAAATACAAATACAAATACAAATACAAATACAAATACAAATACAAATACAAATACAAATACAAATACAAATACAAATACAAATACAAATACAAATACAAATACAAATACAAATACAAATACAAATACAAATACAAATACAAATACAAATACAAATACAAATACAAATACAAATACAAATACAAATACAAATACAAATACAAATACAAATACAAATACAAATACAAATACAAATACAAATACAAATACAAATACAAATACAAATACAAATACAAATACAAATACAAATACAAATACAAATACAAATACAAATACAAATACAAATACAAATACAAATACAAATACAAATACAAATACAAATACAAATACAAATACAAATACAAATACAAATACAAATACAAATACAAATACAAATACAAATACAAATACAAATACAAATACAAA
Source organism: Orthonevra nobilis (assembly GCA_963555765.1). Classification (NCBI taxonomy): domain Eukaryota; kingdom Metazoa; phylum Arthropoda; class Insecta; order Diptera; family Syrphidae; genus Orthonevra; species Orthonevra nobilis. The sequence goes on from OY743227.1 coordinate 29,535,026, forward strand.
TACAAATACAAATACAAATACAAATACAAATACAAATACAAATACAAATACAAATACAAATACAAATACAAATACAAATACAAATACAAATACAAATACAAATACAAATACAAATACAAATACAAATACAAATACAAATACAAATACAAATACAAATACAAATACAAATACAAATACAAATACAAATACAAATACAAATACAAATACAAATACAAATACAAATACAAATACAAATACAAATACAAATACAAATACAAATACAAATACAAATACAAATACAAATACAAATACAAATACAAATACAAATACAAATACAAATACAAATACAAATACAAATACAAATACAAATACAAATACAAATACAAATACAAATACAAATACAAATACAAATACAAATACAAATACAAATACAAATACAAATACAAATACAAATACAAATACAAATACAAATACAAATACAAATACAAATACAAATACAAATACAAATACAAATACAAATACAAATACAAATACAAATACAAATACAAATACAAATACAAATACAAATACAAATACAAATACAAATACAAATACAAATACAAATACAAATACAAATACAAATACAAATACAAATACAAATACAAATACAAATACAAATACAAATACAAATACAAATACAAATACAAATACAAATACAAATACAAATACAAATACAAATACAAATACAAATACAAATACAAATACAAATACAAATACAAATACAAATACAAATACAAATACAAATACAAATACAAATACAAATACAAATACAAATACAAATACAAATACAAATACAAATACAAATACAAATACAAATACAAATACAAATACAAATACAAATACAAATACAAATACAAATACAAATACAAATACAAATACAAATACAAATACAAATACAAATACAAATACAAATACAAATACAAATACAAATACAAATACAAATACAAATACAAATACAAATACAAATACAAATACAAATACAAATACAAATACAAATACAAATACAAATACAAATACAAATACAAATACAAATACAAATACAAATACAAATACAAATACAAATACAAATACAAATACAAATACAAATACAAATACAAATACAAATACAAATACAAATACAAATACAAATACAAATACAAATACAAATACAAATACAAATACAAATACAAATACAAATACAAATACAAATACAAATACAAATACAAATACAAATACAAATACAAATACAAATACAAATACAAATACAAATACAAATACAAATACAAATACAAATACAAATACAAATACAAATACAAATACAAATACAAATACAAATACAAATACAAATACAAATACAAATACAAATACAAATACAAATACAAATACAAATACAAATACAAATACAAATACAAATACAAATACAAATACAAATACAAATACAAATACAAATACAAATACAAATACAAATACAAATACAAATACAAATACAAATACAAATACAAATACAAATACAAATACAAATACAAATACAAATACAAATACAAATACAAATACAAATACAAATACAAATACAAATACAAATACAAATACAAATACAAATACAAATACAAATACAAATACAAATACAAATACAAATACAAATACAAATACAAATACAAATACAAATACAAATACAAATACAAATACAAATACAAATACAAATACAAATACAAATACAAATACAAATACAAATACAAATACAAATACAAATACAAATACAAATACAAATACAAATACAAATACAAATACAAATACAAATACAAATACAAATACAAATACAAATACAAATACAAATACAAATACAAATACAAATACAAATACAAATACAAATACAAATACAAATACAAATACAAATACAAATACAAATACAAATACAAATACAAATACAAATACAAATACAAATACAAATACAAATACAAATACAAATACAAATACAAATACAAATACAAATACAAATACAAATACAAATACAAATACAAATACAAATACAAATACAAATACAAATACAAATACAAATACAAATACAAATACAAATACAAATACAAATACAAATACAAATACAAATACAAATACAAATACAAATACAAATACAAATACAAATACAAATACAAATACAAATACAAATACAAATACAAATACAAATACAAATACAAATACAAATACAAATACAAATACAAATACAAATACAAATACAAATACAAATACAAATACAAATACAAATACAAATACAAATACAAATACAAATACAAATACAAATACAAATACAAATACAAATACAAATACAAATACAAATACAAATACAAATACAAATACAAATACAAATACAAATACAAATACAAATACAAATACAAATACAAATACAAATACAAATACAAATACAAATACAAATACAAATACAAATACAAATACAAATACAAATACAAATACAAATACAAATACAAATACAAATACAAATACAAATACAAATACAAATACAAATACAAATACAAATACAAATACAAATACAAATACAAATACAAATACAAATACAAATACAAATACAAATACAAATACAAATACAAATACAAATACAAATACAAATACAAATACAAATACAAATACAAATACAAATACAAATACAAATACAAATACAAATACAAATACAAATACAAATACAAATACAAATACAAATACAAATACAAATACAAATACAAATACAAATACAAATACAAATACAAATACAAATACAAATACAAATACAAATACAAATACAAATACAAATACAAATACAAATACAAATACAAATACAAATACAAATACAAATACAAATACAAATACAAATACAAATACAAATACAAATACAAATACAAATACAAATACAAATACAAATACAAATACAAATACAAATACAAATACAAATACAAATACAAATACAAATACAAATACAAATACAAATACAAATACAAATACAAATACAAATACAAATACAAATACAAATACAAATACAAATACAAATACAAATACAAATACAAATACAAATACAAATACAAATACAAATACAAATACAAATACAAATACAAATACAAATACAAATACAAATACAAATACAAATACAAATACAAATACAAATACAAATACAAATACAAATACAAATACAAATACAAATACAAATACAAATACAAATACAAATACAAATACAAATACAAATACAAATACAAATACAAATACAAATACAAATACAAATACAAATACAAATACAAATACAAATACAAATACAAATACAAATACAAATACAAATACAAATACAAATACAAATACAAATACAAATACAAATACAAATACAAATACAAATACAAATACAAATACAAATACAAATACAAATACAAATACAAATACAAATACAAATACAAATACAAATACAAATACAAATACAAATACAAATACAAATACAAATACAAATACAAATACAAATACAAATACAAATACAAATACAAATACAAATACAAATACAAATACAAATACAAATACAAATACAAATACAAATACAAATACAAATACAAATACAAATACAAATACAAATACAAATACAAATACAAATACAAATACAAATACAAATACAAATACAAATACAAATACAAATACAAATACAAATACAAATACAAATACAAATACAAATACAAATACAAATACAAATACAAATACAAATACAAATACAAATACAAATACAAATACAAATACAAATACAAATACAAATACAAATACAAATACAAATACAAATACAAATACAAATACAAATACAAATACAAATACAAATACAAATACAAATACAAATACAAATACAAATACAAATACAAATACAAATACAAATACAAATACAAATACAAATACAAATACAAATACAAATACAAATACAAATACAAATACAAATACAAATACAAATACAAATACAAATACAAATACAAATACAAATACAAATACAAATACAAATACAAATACAAATACAAATACAAATACAAATACAAATACAAATACAAATACAAATACAAATACAAATACAAATACAAATACAAATACAAATACAAATACAAATACAAATACAAATACAAATACAAATACAAATACAAATACAAATACAAATACAAATACAAATACAAATACAAATACAAATACAAATACAAATACAAATACAAATACAAATACAAATACAAATACAAATACAAATACAAATACAAATACAAATACAAATACAAATACAAATACAAATACAAATACAAATACAAATACAAATACAAATACAAATACAAATACAAATACAAATACAAATACAAATACAAATACAAATACAAATACAAATACAAATACAAATACAAATACAAATACAAATACAAATACAAATACAAATACAAATACAAATACAAATACAAATACAAATACAAATACAAATACAAATACAAATACAAATACAAATACAAATACAAATACAAATACAAATACAAATACAAATACAAATACAAATACAAATACAAATACAAATACAAATACAAATACAAATACAAATACAAATACAAATACAAATACAAATACAAATACAAATACAAATACAAATACAAATACAAATACAAATACAAATACAAATACAAATACAAATACAAATACAAATACAAATACAAATACAAATACAAATACAAATACAAATACAAATACAAATACAAATACAAATACAAATACAAATACAAATACAAATACAAATACAAATACAAATACAAATACAAATACAAATACAAATACAAATACAAATACAAATACAAATACAAATACAAATACAAATACAAATACAAATACAAATACAAATACAAATACAAATACAAATACAAATACAAATACAAATACAAATACAAATACAAATACAAATACAAATACAAATACAAATACAAATACAAATACAAATACAAATACAAATACAAATACAAATACAAATACAAATACAAATACAAATACAAATACAAATACAAATACAAATACAAATACAAATACAAATACAAATACAAATACAAATACAAATACAAATACAAATACAAATACAAATACAAATACAAATACAAATACAAATACAAATACAAATACAAATACAAATACAAATACAAATACAAATACAAATACAAATACAAATACAAATACAAATACAAATACAAATACAAATACAAATACAAATACAAATACAAATACAAATACAAATACAAATACAAATACAAATACAAATACAAATACAAATACAAATACAAATACAAATACAAATACAAATACAAATACAAATACAAATACAAATACAAATACAAATACAAATACAAATACAAATACAAATACAAATACAAATACAAATACAAATACAAATACAAATACAAATACAAATACAAATACAAATACAAATACAAATACAAATACAAATACAAATACAAATACAAATACAAATACAAATACAAATACAAATACAAATACAAATACAAATACAAATACAAATACAAATACAAATACAAATACAAATACAAATACAAATACAAATACAAATACAAATACAAATACAAATACAAATACAAATACAAATACAAATACAAATACAAATACAAATACAAATACAAATACAAATACAAATACAAATACAAATACAAATACAAATACAAATACAAATACAAATACAAATACAAATACAAATATAAAATACAAATACAGATACAAATATAAAATACAAATACAAATGCAAATAGAAAATACAAATACAAATACAAATACAGAGACAAATATAAAATACAAATATAAAATACAAATACAGATACAAATATAAGATACAAATACAAATGCAAATAGAAAATACAAATACAAATACAAATACAGATACAAATATAAAATACAAATACAAATGCAAATAGAAAATACAAATACAAATACAAATACAAATACAGAGACAAATATAAAATACAAATACAAATACAAATACAGATACAAATACAAATGCATATACAAATACAAATACAAATACAAATACAAATACAAATACAAATACAAATACAAATACAAATACAAATACAAATACAAATACAAATACAAATACAAATACAGATACAAATACAAATGCATATACAAATACAAATACAAATACAAATACAAATACAAATACAAATACAAATACAAATACAAATACAAATACAAATACAAATACAAATACAAATACAAATACAAATACAAATACAAATACAAATACAAATACAAATACAAATACAAATACAAATACAAATACAAATACAAATACAAATACAAATACAAATACAAATACAAATACAAATACAAATACAAATACAAATACAAATACAAATACAAATACAAATTCAAATACAAATACAAATACAAATACAAATACAAATACAAATACAAATACAAATACAAATACAAATACAAATACAAATACAAATACAAATACAAATACAAATACAAATACAAATACAAATACAAATACAAATACAAATACAAATACAAATACAAATACAAATACAAATACAAATACAAATACAAATACAAATACAAATACAAATACAAATACAAATACAAATACAAATACAAATACAAATACAAATACAAATACAAATACAAATACAAATACAAATACAAATACAAATACAAATACAAATACAAATACAAATACAAATACAAATACAAATACAAATACAAATACAAATACAAATACAAATACAAATACAAATACAAATACAAATACAAATACAAATACAAATACAAATACAAATACAAATACAAATACAAATACAAATACAAATACAAATACAAATACAAATACAAATACAAATACAAATACAAATACAAATACAAATACAAATACAAATACAAATACAAATACAAATACAAATACAAATACAAATACAAATACAAATACAAATACAAATACAAATACAAATACAAATACAAATACAAATACAAATACAAATACAAATACAAATACAAATACAAATACAAATACAAATACAAATACAAATACAAATACAAATACAAATACAAATACAAATACAAATACAAATACAAATACAAATACAAATACAAATACAAATACAAATACAAATACAAATACAAATACAAATACAAATACAAATACAAATACAAATACAAATACAAATACAAATACAAATACAAATACAAATACAAATACAAATACAAATACAAATACAAATACAAATACAAATACAAATACAAATACAAATACAAATACAAATACAAATACAAATACAAATACAAATACAAATACAAATACAAATACAAATACAAATACAAATACAAATACAAATACAAATACAAATACAAATACAAATACAAATACAAATACAAATACAAATACAAATACAAATACAAATACAAATACAAATACAAATACAAATACAAATACAAATACAAATACAAATACAAATACAAATACAAATACAAATACAAATACAAATACAAATACAAATACAAATACAAATACAAATACAAATACAAATACAAATACAAATACAAATACAAATACAAATACAAATACAAATACAAATACAAATACAAATACAAATACAAATACAAATACAAATACAAATACAAATACAAATACAAATACAAATACAAATACAAATACAAATACAAATACAAATACAAATACAAATACAAATACAAAAAAAAATTCAAATACAAATACAAATACAAATACAAATACAAATACAAATACAAATACAAATACAAATACAAATACAAATACAAATACAAATACAAATACAAATACAAATACAAATACAAATACAAATACAAATACAAATACAAATACAAATACAAATACAAATACAAATACAAATACAAATACAAATACAAATACAAATACAAATACAAATACAAATACAAATACAAATACAAATACAAATACAAATACAAATACAAATACAAATACAAATACAAATACAAATACAAATACAAATACAAATACAAATACAAATACAAATACAAATACAAATACAAATACAAATACAAATACAAATACAAATACAAATACAAATACAAATACAAATACAAATACAAATACAAATACAAATACAAATACAAATACAAATACAAATACAAATACAAATACAAATACAAATACAAATACAAATACAAATACAAATACAAATACAAATACAAATACAAATACAAATACAAATACAAATACAAATACAAATACAAATACAAATACAAATACAAATACAAATACAAATACAAATACAAATACAAATACAAATACAAATACAAATACAAATACAAATACAAATACAAATACAAATACAAATACAAATACAAATACAAATACAAATACAAATACAAATACAAATACAAATACAAATACAAATACAAATACAAATACAAATACAAATACAAATACAAATACAAATACAAATACAAATACAAATACAAATACAAATACAAATACAAATACAAATACAAATACAAATACAAATAAAAATACAAATACAAATACAAATACAAATACAAATACAAATACAAATTCAAATACAAATACAAATACAAATACAAATACAAATACAAATACAAATACAAATACAAATACAAATACAAATACAAATACGAATACAAATACAAACACAAATACAAATACAAATACAAATACAAATACAAATACAAATACAAATACAAATACAAACACAAATACAAATACAAATACAAATTATAACGAGAGCACATATCGTAGTACATTTGTCCGGCATATTAGGGTATCAAAATCCCGGAAGTTAACCTTCGTGAGTATAATGGCGACACAACAAAGTATCTAAAATTTAAGAAGCAGTTTGACTCGCTTGTGGTGAGAAGTCGAACCTCTCACATCGGTCGTTTCACGATGCTCAAATCAAATCTGACTTGAAAAACTTTGGATGCAATTTATGTTCTTGAGAGTTATGGAGATAACTTCCATAAATCCTGGTCACTTATGAAGCGAACGTTCGATAACCCAAGGCACCTTGCAAAAGTAGAATAAAGGCTTTATTAGCTCTACCCCAACGCACATCGGTTCCCGGAAATGCTGAGTCAATCATTGCATACATAAACCATACTAAAGGACGGGTTTCCAACCTGAGAGAATATAAGGAAACTAAAAAACAGTTCATGGCCTACCTCATCCTTCGTGGCTTAGACCCAATTACCAGTGAAAGATAAGAAGATTCTTTCAACTCCAAAACTAGACTTTTCACCTTCAAAGAAATCTAAGAAAATATACAGAGAATATCAGCACCATTCAAACCAAGATGATAACCGAAAACTTATGCAACCAAATAAGAAAGTGCTCAAGAAGGAGTCCTACATTCCGGACTCTAAAGTACGTGCCACCGTCCGATCACGGCAAACTAGCAAGCGTTTCACATGCACTGAGCGACATCAATTTACGGATTGTCCAACCTTCTTGAGTAATCATAAAACTTGCATATGTTGCATACATCTCTCATTACCGGGTTGAACGGCCAGAGGCAAGTGCATTTACCTATGCCAAAATGAGTATGATGCATCCTCTGGCCACTAATGCAACGTTCATTGTGAACAACGAAAACATCCTTATTCGCCGCAAACAAGGTCAGAGCATCAAAGTCAAAAACATATCCGTGGATTTGGTGCAAAATCAAGTTTGCCGATAAAACGCACATTCGTTCATCGGAGTAGGGGAGAGATTAGAACAGTCCGTTCCATTGCTAACCTCAAACTCAAGCTTGATCATACAGAATTGAAATAAGTAAACATAAAGCACTTGTAGTCAAACATGTTACTAGATCACTTCACAGCATGCCCAGTCACATAAATTGGAAGTCTCAAATCCACATTTTACGGAAGACTATCTCGCATCTCAACATATATCCCCAGTTCCTTTAATGCGCTAACGAGACGAAACATGAAACGCATACTGCATTCCAGATATGAGTGTTACCCAAAAAGATGATATTACAACCAAGTTGAGAAATCTTATTTACGCCAGCGCCCCCTCAAGTAACGGAATTTCTATGAATCAGCTCATCCTCCAAGGGCCGAAATTCAAGTCCCACATACTAGGTACTATCCACCAGAATCGATCATTCGAATTCATCTTCACCGATGATATCAAACAAAAGTTCCGCCAGTTCCTGATACCGTGAAAAATTCAGAATCATCTGGCGCCCAAGCAAAAGTGAGCCTTTAGGTGAATACTATGTTAACATCGTGAAATACGGGGTTGACCGTGCCCCATGGCAAGCTAAACGGACCGTCCACCAGATCGCTGAAGATCTCGTTCATGGAGCCGATAGCATTGAACAATTCCAAGAGCGAAATGCTAAAATAGACCCCACCTTGGAGACTGAGAAATTGTGTCTGACAAAATGATCATCAAACAAGCCAGAAATTCTTAATTACGTAGAAGATTCCAAAAAACTGAGTGGCAACGGGGTTCAACAAGATAAATCCTAGGCATTAACAACAATTCAGCAGAGGATGTGCGAACATTATGGATGTCCCGTGCGGTTAAACGTGGGAACAAGCTTAATGGAAAAAATTCGGGCTAACGATCGCCGATGCCTCACGCATTGTTCAATTTCAATTCAATTTCAATTCAATTCAATTTATTATTATTAATACAAAAGTACAAATAAGACTTGTGTCTTCTTTAGTACATAAAAATCGGCTTATACAGGCGTAAACATAAAAGTGAAAAATTAAAATTAAACTTAACACAATTTTGTATATTATACATTATAAGGGCAGCAGTTAATAATGTAGCAAATTTAAAGAATAGGGAAAGAAGGGAAACAGGAATAAGGAATAAGGAAGAAAAGAGAAATAAAAAACATATATACTAAAATGTGTAGGAATCAACAACTTTTTTTTTTTTAATTCGGTTCACCAAAATATTTGGTGATTGCGGTTTTAAATCTATTTGCTCCAGCTATTTGCTTTACTTCCAAGGGAAGAGAGTTCCAGAGCCTGGCGACGTGGACGAAGAAAAGACGTGACGAGTTTAAATATCTTGAGGCAGGAGTTATCAAGTTACATGTTCGGGACGACTGAGCAAATTTAAGTTTTTCGGTGAGGTACCCAGGCAATTTGTTGTGAATGGCCTTGTACATGAAGATGCAGCATCTTATATCAATATATTCACCAAAAGTGCACCCAAGAATTAGCCGATGATATTCAGAGACATGATCATACCTCCGCAGTCCGAATACGTATCTTGCGGCGTCATTAAAAGCGACAAGTAACTTTTGCTGGGACTGGGAATCGGGTTTGCAATAAACTACCGCAGCATAAGAGATAATTGGTAAAATTAGGGTTTTGACCATCCTTAATTTTGTCACTAATGGAGTGAAAGCCGCAGACAGCCAAAGTTTGCGGAGAGTTGCATAAGTGCGTCCCACCGTATAGTTCACATGATCTGTGGCGGAAAGGCTTCTGTTTATCTTTAACCCGAGACTGGTCACTCTGTCTACATACTTAAGTTGTACGTTCGCTAAGAATACTGGCGGTAGCAAGTCTGTGTCATAAAATTTATTAGAAATAACTATAGCCTGTGATTTATTAGGGTTAAGTATAAGACCATTACACACAGACCAGTTATGTATTTCCAACAAGTCTTCATTAAGCCTGCAAACGAGATCCTCAACCAGTCCAATGGGCCTAGATAAGTGTACTTGTACATCATCGGCATAAAGATGTAAGAACACATTTTTACATACTTTTGGTAGGTCATTTATATACAGACAGAACAGAATAGGTCCCAGAATAGACCCCTGCGGGACTCCTGCCAATAAGTCCAAATAATTAGAGGCACAGTCACCCACACACACCCTTTGCATTCTGTTTGATATATAGCTGCTAATAAGCTGTACAGAACTTTCACTAAATCCAAAATACAACCGAAGTTTTTTACATAAAGTTGCATGATTTACTCTATCAAAGGCTTTAGAAAAATCAAGCAAACATAGCACAGTGATATGCTCCCGATCGAATTGCATCCTTATATCGTCTAGTACCTTAACTGTGGCGGTTGAGCAACAGTGGTGCTTTCGAAAACCAGACTGCAGAGGAGACAATAAATCATGGGAGTCTAGATGACTTGAGATTTGCTTACTAAGAGCTTTTTCTAGAACCTTTGATAGGCATGGAAGAATGCTTATTGGGCGGAAGTCAGATGCAGATGCAGAGTTAGGCTTTTTCGGCACAGGAATTCCCTTTGCAATCTTCCAGCTATCAGGAAAAGTGGAAGAGTAAATACAAAAATTTATAATATGTGTGAAAGAACGGAGTAAATAAGGAAGAATAAGTTTGACGAATTGAAAGGGAATTCCATCTTCACCAACAGCATTTGACTTGAGCGAACGAATACAGTCCAAAACTTCAATTTCGGTAACAACCTTGAAATTAAAAACATTTAAGGAATCTGAAACGATACTAGGGTTGGGCACAAAGCCTTCGCCAACACCACCAGTAGCCAGAAATTCCTTGTTTAGTTCATTTAAGTCAGGCATACTGCATGAATTAACATTTTTACCCACACAAAAGGACCGTAAGTTATTCCAGAGCTTCTTAGGCGGTAAATTAGAGCTTAATTTAGAGTAATAATACCTTTGCTTAGCTTTTCGGGTAACAGTGGATGAGCGATTTCGAGCCCTGCAAAAAAGTTCCCAGTTCACCGGTGTTGGACTACTCTTCCACTTCTGGTAGAGTTTTCGACGAACCTTTATTGAGCTGTGAACCTCAGATGTGAACCAAGGGCAATTCTTGTTCCGAACTATGACACTTTTCAAAGGGACATGCATGTTAAATAGGTCAAGTATTAATGTCTGAAAGTAGTTTACTTTTTCATTAGCGCTGGAAAAGGAATAGACATGGTGCCATGGTAAAAGACTCGCATCGTGTTGCAAAGCATACTGATTCACTGAGGAGAAATCTCTAAACTGAAACATTAATGGGTGGAGGGAGCGGGAAAAATCTAAGTCATAGGTACAAAAAATCAGATCATGGTCCGATAGACCATCTAACGATAATTGATCCTGGAGTATAACATTCGAGCAGTCAGATACGATTAAAAGGTCCAGGAGGCTAGGGGTGGAATTACGAGCGAAGCGGGTAGCATAGGAATTAACAACAGACAACCCTGTTGCGGCGATGCAGTCTAAAAGTTGGAGTGCTCTGGAATCTGTTTTGAGAAGGTCAGCATTAAAGTCTCCAGTTATGATGATATTTTCATAACAAGCAGAGAAAATTTGAATTGCCGAAAACAGTGGTTGGGGCGAAAAGCTCCGATTAGGGTTATAGGCAGTACCTACGATACATTTCAGATTGCCATCACTAACTTCAACGAGAAGATATTCAATACCGCTACCTGCGGATTTTTCAACGACTTTGCATCTAAGAGAATCGATGCAGTAGATAGCAACCCCACCTCTAACAGTACTTGTTATTCGATCGTTTCGAATCAAATTAAACCCCGCGATATTATATAAGTTATCCGGTGTGCTAGGATTGAACCATGTTTCAGAAATACAAACAACATCCACGCCCGAATTAATTAAGACATGTCTGAGGTAATCAAGCTTCGCAATATTTAAGCTTCGTGCATTAATATGGCATACTTTAAATCCATCTTGAGCACCGGATAAGATCTTTACCAAAGAACGTAACGAGCGACCAGCCACACCGCCTGACGAAAGAACATTATGCGAACTCAAGGAAGTCAATCAAAACAAACAATTGGAACAAAATATTCATTGGCAGCTGATGATTTATATACACATTTTTGCAGTAGGAAAAGGAAAAGGGATGGCGAGATGAGGAGTGGGATATATTGAAAACAGATGGTTTCATATTGTAAATTAAGCAAAATTGAAAAGTAGATATATGAAATTAAGAAGATGAAAAATACAATGTAAGAAGTGATGAATTAAAGAATTAAAGAATTGCTCCAGTTGACATTGATGATTGATGAAATCGGGCAGTTGATTAAGTAAAAGCGGACACAGAGTTAGAAGAGATTAAAAGTTGACAAGATTTTTACCTCCGTGTCATCCATACTCTTCCTCACAAACACATTACCATTTTTCGTTCTGACTGCGAACAATAATCCCTCTCTTCGCAGGCGAAGTGCATGGCGCAGCAGAGAACTATTCTCAGGCGTTAAGCTTTCTTTCAAATGGATCCGAGCGTTGTTGGTGTTGTTATCATTCGCTGATGTCGTAGCGCCAGAGATGCTCTTCAGCTGTGATATTGTAAGCCCTTTGTTGGCACGAAAAGCTGATAGCAGTGCTTTCTGCTCTGCCTGAGAGGAAAGTCGAATCAGAAGAGGAGGGCGATCATTGGACTTTGTTTTGAGGCGAAAAGCATCGATGTGTGGCGTAAGTTGGAAATTGAGTGAAGCGGCGATTCTCTTCGCTAGATCAACAGAATTTTCTTTGACATCATGTGGGATGCCTCGCACGATTACGTCGCTAAGGCGCTCTTTGCGGTGTAAATCTGATAGCTCTGCTCTCATTTGTGAGTTCTCTTTTTTAAGTTCAGCTATTTCGTTTTCGCATTTTTGTATTCTCCCGTTTAGGGTAGATATGGCTTCGGCTATTTCTTTTTTGATTTTTTCCTCAAACTCGGTAAACAAAGAAGTGAATTTCGCCGTCAGGTTAGATTGAAGATCCCGATGAGCCTCAGATAGTTTTGATGATTTATCCGCCTTCGGGATGAAAATTGATTTATCCGGTGTTGATGATGATGGGTTTTTCTCTTTCAAAGCTTGTTGTCGTGTTGTCATATTGAATACAATGTGTTAATTATTCACTGATGGTTCTTTATGATAAATATTTTTGTTTAATTTAATTTTATGGTTAAAAACTTAAAAAAAGATCAGCAGAGTGACTTTGTGAAGTTTGAACACTATAACTTTAGTACTTTACTTAATTTTTAACCGGTTAAAAAGGCTTTAATGTCAGGAGCAAAACAAAAGCACGTCTATTCAGTTGACATTTCAGCCAGACCTTGTTTCTTCATATGTAGAACTCCAAGGTGTGAGTACAAGAAATTCTATAGTAATGAACCCCTGTTCAAACCTGACGGAAGGCGAAGAAACCAACCAGTCGGCGGGCAGCAATAGAGTCGGCACCCTGATAAAACCGATGATGATAATGAAACCCAGAGTCTTCATAGCGATATGAAAAAACTGGAAAGAAGAATGTTGTCCATTAGGCAGAGCAACAGGCAAGAATTACAACTCACATCAAGAAAACCTCGCACAGAAGAAAAAACTGCAGCAAAAAACCGTGGCAACCATGAGATCAACACCAGAAACAGCGTACACAACAGCCGTTGCAGATGAAAGGGAAGGTTAAAGCACCCCCTATAAATACCTAAAATGTGGAACTAAAGTACACCATTAAACTATGTAAGTCAGCCACTACTGAAACTTTTTATGTGAAAAGAGTTAACGAATATAGGCATGCCATTCATTGCTCCACTTTGAAACAATATAGGGTCTTTAAACAGATATTGAAGTAATCGACCACAGGGTTCTTTTGCCGAAAGGGAGACATTACAAAAGGTACTCTTAAGGGGATTAGAACCGTCGACGAACCCGGAGCACCTTAAAAAGCCGGAGGGATTTAAAGCCAATGACTGAAATCATTCGTAGGTGTCAAGCTTTTCGTTACAGGAAGGGCCAAACGAGGGAAGCGGATATTACCGACATTCCTGCTCCAGTTATCACCCAAAAGCAAATTTGATATTCTAAGGAATATTAATGTTTTAGATTACCAGATTGTACATTGGGAAAAAGTACAGAGGAGTCGAGACACTTTATAATGTGGACGCCGCCAAAGGTTCGTCCACGCAGCAATAAAATGTGAAATCCAGTATCGGTGTGCGAATTGTGGAAAGAACGATAAATCAGAGGAATGCAGTTTGAGTAACGATAGGGTTTGCAGATTTAAGCCTGTACGCTGTGTACGCTTTGTGGGAGCTCTGGACATACCGTTATTTATAGTGGATGTCTCAAGTTCCAGGAAATAAAGAATTTAAGCAAGGTTTGCCAGCAAAAAATAGATACGAAACGTTCTGCCGGTCCAATCCCGTCTCAAGCCGTCGACCGTCAAGTGACCTACGCCCAAATGGCAGCAGGCTGGGAAAACACGGTACATCTTAAACCTAAGGTTGCAACACAGGCCATATAGCGTAAAGCACCTGAAGCTGATTTCCTGGACAGGACAAGGAAAATCTAATACAAAAGCAAGCAACCCGGGTGGATCGGCTCTCCACGATTCGCGCCTCCAGTTGTACGTTGCTGAGAAGTCCTTTAAAGATCATTGCGTTGAATGTTAATTCACTGGTGATTCCCGAACGAAGAAATTAACTCTTTAAATTGTTAGAAGACCTAAACCCCGATGTACTTTTAGTTAGCGAAACTAAGCTAAATCAGAAGCACAACACACCATCCCAATGCCCAACTAAGAGGAAGTGTTGATATTCATACAAGATACAAAATAAAAAACGCGGATAGCCTTTTTAAAAAGAATATAATTTTTATATTCTCAACTTTTAAATTAACTTTCGCTGTTATACATCAACTAACGTAAACATCCAAAATAATGATATATTAAATAATATTAGTGAAAACAAAATCGTTGTTGAGCCTATTACATATATTACATTTTAATGAAACTTAAGTAACTTTATTGGCTTTAGATTAACAATATTTTTAAGAATAACTTCATCAAAATGTATTCTTCAAGCAGAGCTTCTAAATTAGCTTTATTTGGAATAGGGGTTACACATTTGAGATCTACCTGTTTTTAAGTGTTTGGAATTTTTATTGCTCTGTTTGGAGAATATATGAGTGACACTGACGACAACTTCTATATTGCTCCTTGAACAGCAAGGGGTCTCGTTATCACGCAAAAAATCCATTGCCTCAAAATAAAAAAGTGTGGGTTCATTTTCCTCTGTGAGTCCAGAGCCACTTCTCTCTAGTCCAGAAGTTCTTTTTAACTCCCTCCTGTAGTTTGTCCGCAAGGAATTAATTTTTTGTGCCTCTTCTTTTTTTGTGGCTTCAGGGTACTGATCCTGGTATTTTTTGAGAAGCGTTTCATTTTGTTTATTTTTTAGGTCCCGCTTCTTTTCCTATTGCTCGAATGTTCAGATGCTTGATCAAGCAATCAATCTCGCACATACATTAGTCAATGCTGTATGTCTGATTGAAACAAAATCAAACACTTTGATTTTATAGTACTTCAAGCAAACACACAACGCATACGTGTTTCATTTTCACACATACACTCACACATGCTTGACAAGCATTTGAACAGTGTACTATATATGCCGCTTAAGGAATTAGTGATATATTTGCGAGCTCCGATTTTGATAATTTTTGCTTTCAATAAACTAGGGTGTATGAGTCCGTGTTTTGCTAATGCTATAATGTATATGATTTGGTTGATTTTTCGGAATTAACTTGTTAAGTCTAAGAATTTGATCAAGTTTGATATGTTTTACCATATTCGTTCTCTGATAATTCCGAAGAGGCTCTTTTTAGTTCTGTCCAGTCAGATTCTATGAAGTTTTTGAGGTGAATAATACTTTCGTTTGAATTCTGATTGATTTCTTTTTGTCTATTAACTGTATTTACTGAATTTTCACTATTTTTTTTCTAACAAAGTAAGATGTTCTGTTATGTCCTTTCTGTCATCGTCGTCCATTGAACCAAATAAAAACTTATGTGCTTGTCCAATATCATAAATTAAACCTCTTTTATGCCTGAAACTTCTTTGTGGCTCTCTTGTTGTAAGCTAAGCTTTTAATGTTTCTATTTGCTTTTTTACAATCGGGTCGTTTTTTATTTGTAAATTTATTATGATTCTATCTATTGCCTCAATTGTAAGTCTTATGTCCTGAGTGTTGATAACATTCAGTATTGTCTTGGTATTCTGAATGATTTCGGTTTGTCCCTTGTGTATAATGGAGTATCCACTGTCTGCCGTGATTGTATTAATTGTAAGTGTCCACGTAATCGGTGTCACTCGCGTTGTCAGTATGTAGGCTAAGATTATCATCTGCAAGCAAACGTGATGATTTTGATCCTATACCTTGGTTCATTTTTGTAATAATTATAATTCCTTTTATAGTTCTTTACCGGTGCTATCTGTCTATTTTCATTATATTCTTCTCTATTTTTGTTAACTTTATCTGTTCTCTTCTCGTTTTCTATCTGGACTTACATACCAATGGTAGCCATATCTGCAAACATCGCTTCTTCTGGTGACATTTTTAGAGTCGAGTGGTACCTATTGTTATAATTCTTTTCTGCTCTGTGGTCCTTCTGAATTTCTGTTAAGTCCGAATTTCTTAGTGTCACTAACTTTTCGTGTTATGCGGAATGAAATCTTTCGATGTCACTGTTATCTGTATTGGGTTTTTTAAGATGAAGATCAACTTGCTGTTCATTTAAAAATTCTTTAAGATTTTCTAAGAATAAGCACTCGTTATCAGCAATAATGTTAGTTGGCTAACCAAATTTTGAAAAATGTTCTTTGTCCAATTTCGGTTCGGAAGATAGTATGCGTATGCTTTTTTAGTGAGTTTTTATATTAAAGTAAGGAATGGATGCTTCATAAACTAGTAAATATCTATGTGCAAAATTTCGTTTGGTCTGATAGGTGTTTAACTTATTTCATATTTCTTTTTAATAGGGTTTTTATAAATTTTGTAATTTCTTTGATTATATTTGGATAATACATTTTATGGTTAAGACTATGATTGCTCTCAACGATACCACTGTGCATACTTTCCTTTGTATGGTATAGTGAAATTTGTTTGTGGAGTTCTTCTATTGTTCTTATTTCACTACCTCTTATAGTTGCTTTTATGAATCTTATTTCTCTATTTCCGCTGAATAATTCTATTAAAAGTTGTTTAATTTTTTTTAAATTCAGTATAGGGAAGTTCCGTATTAATGCATGTCAAACCAGATTTTATTAAACGTCTGAGTAAGTCTGTCCAGTATTCTCTAGTTTTGATCATGTCTACGTAAATTATTCTTCATTTGCCTTGAATTTCTATCTCTTGATCAACGTCATTCGATAAAATTAACTATACTTTGGTTTTATTCACTATATTTTATTAAGCTGCTTTTCTTGAGAGTGTACAGTTGCGATGTTAGAAACGTTATTTATTGATTTGGATTCTGGAACGGACTGTGGGAAAAGAATGTAGCTAGTCTGTTGTGGAGGAGGAGCTCCTTCACTCCTTCTGTTATTATTGTGTTGTGGATCGCCTGTCACAGTTCCGGTTTTCCTCCCTTTTTTACCGCACTAATGTGATTTTCCACCACATTTACGAATTGTGTTCAGGTTGCGCTTTCGCCTTCGAATTCACGGATATACAAAATTTCTTTTGATAATTGTATTCTACGGCTTTGCACTTGCTCATACCATTCGGGTTAGGCTTGGATAGCACGCACCAAATGCTTCAGATCTTCACGTTCCATCTCCGTAATAGTTGGCCAAAATTTTTGTCCTTAGTTTTGAGTTGATAAATTTATACGGGAAAAACAAAAAACATTTCTTTAGGGCACACCTTGCTTTTTTCACTTCACTTTTCGATTTTTACACTTTTCGGTTTTCACACTTTTCGATTTGGCAATCAAAAAATTCACTTTTCGATTTCCACTGCGGATTCAAACGAATATTTATACCTACTTTTCGATTTTAGGTTATTTAAAAACGACTGCGCCGGATACAAAATAACAAACGCGGATAACATTTTTAAAAATTTAATTTGATTTATTTTTTTTTTTATTCCCAACCGCTTACTTTCGCTGTTACTCTCATCGAACATAATCTTATGGCGCAACCTTGAAGTTGTTCTTACGGAGCAAATGTGATTCGCGTGAATTACAGATCGTGATTTCTTTAATTAAAACTGTTTTTTTTATTTTCTTTACCCTATATTTTTTTTCTTTTCGGTGTTTTCGCCACCACGACAAAACTGCAAGTGTCCACTTGTTATGTTGTGAAACCATCGTTTGGTCTCCAACTAGGCTCTTATCTTATTAGCTAACAGAACATCATCAAACATACGAGGTAACGTTCCAACATGCACTTCGTTCTTGTCAGAAAGCCAAGAGAGAAAAACAAGTTCAAGTCGCGATCAATTGGCTCCTCACCCACATTCGGTAATTTCTACCAACTTTGGTGATTTAATGTTAATGGTTAGTAGTGATGACACTTTATGTTAATAATTAACACTACCAAAGGAGTTTTGGTTGGGTTGATTTTGTATCATGCATGAATATTCATGTATGTAACTCGTGCACCTTCCCAATAAACTCTGATTTATTTGCTTATGATGCGTTAATGTTGGAGAGGCTCAGCGATAGCATCTGTTATCCGCTACTGGATACGTAACCAAGTCTAGTGGAACCCTTCAGTAACCTCTTTCCGAAAACTACTTTCTGAAACTCTGCCCATTTCTTGCCACTGAATTCTGGTAATTCTGTTACCACATTTACTATATCCTCAAATTTGTCTTTGACACGAACATTTCTAATCTTAGATTTAACTCCTTTTCTTTTTTCCGGACCGAATTTCCCCTTAAACTTAATTCCAAAACTTTTTCCCTTTCTCGTATTCAGTTTTCCCTTGCAACTGCCTCCTCTACTGCTAGAGATTTTTCTGAAAAAAATTCACGTAGCTTTGCCGCCAATTTTATTATTATTATTATTTTTTCTTCCCATGGTATCAAGCAAACGAGGAATGAGTAAAGCCAACGGCAGTGTTAGTCCGAGATCCCACAGTAATTTTTTAAAAAGCAAAAATAAAACCATTTTCAATTTTTCAAAAAACACTTAAATTACAATTGGCATTATCTTATTTATGGGATGGAATGCTTGTTGCTGAAGAGGATATGAATGAAATACTAAAATTCGTTTATCGTATGATATGTACGAAACGAAATCCATGAAGGTAGATGAATCTAGATATGAAATCTTCTTCAAAACTTGCAAGCCCACAACAAGGAATGTTATCATAAGAATCAAAAGTAGGTACAGAAATATGTGCATATATACCTATATGTTTCTTCGTCGCGCACAAAAAAAATAAACAACGCTTTTTTGAAGCGAGCTTTATTGCGTCTAAACTACAACTAATTTTCTTAATTGAATTTTCCATATATTATGGTATTTTCTTGCAGATGGTGCATTTCTTACACTGCACTCTATGCAGTCTATGAACACTCTATGAACCAACAGTCAAACTCTCTTCGCACATGGTACTCAAACCACAACTTGCACTGATACACAAAACTTTCACTTGATCCACCAGAACCCAAAACTCTTCGCCCATTAACATCACGTCACGACTTCCTGTACCAGAACATGTAGTCATGTAGTAGGTATATACTGAGTAACGCGAGTTATGAACGCAATCTCAGCAACAGCAATTAAATGCACAATCGATCGACAGGAAAGCAAAACAAGAGCCATCAGAACCAAAATTGTGCAGAATTCTGCATGCAGCGAAATAAGAATACACGAGTTTTTATGTATTCGATTACACGCGAATGCTGCATGCGGTTGCCGCGCTGCATCACGTCTCTATTACTAAATTGGCTGCGCAGCCCCGGTACTAGATCACGCAAATATTACAATTTGTGTGATTTGCCCTTATTTTGTTGTCAATTTGGCATTGACAGCTGAGATTTGTTGGAGGAACAAATAATAGAATTTGTGCGAAAAAAACCCTTTTCTGTATGAAAAAAGAAACAAGCATTATAAAAATATATATTTAAGAAATAAGAAATTTGAAGAACTAGCGGCTCTTCTAAATCAACCAGGTAAATAATTTGCTGTTAATACACATTTTGCTCATACACAGTTTTCCATCTATTAAGCGATAAAATTGAAGGATCGATGGAAGACTTTGAGGGATAAGTTCTATAAAGAACTTAAGAAGTAGCATGCCTTCCGGAAGCGGAACAAGCTCACCCCAAAGACGATGGAAATGGTTTGAGCATCTTTTGTTCTTGAAAGATGTGGATAATTCCAACGCAAGGAAATATATAATATGTATTCATAATAAAATACTTGGCGCAAGAGCTTTAAATCGTAGCACATCAGGAAATCATCCAATGACCCCGGATTTGCAAAGTAGCACCTCTACCAGCTCCTCATTCGCGGATGTTCTTTCGCCCACCTTAGTGCCCGACGAACCGAGTACAGATTGTATGCAGGCAATTGAGGAAGTGTTTACTGATTCCACGCCCACCAAAATGCCAAGGAAGAATAAAGTAGAAGGTCTTCTCTTCGAGGCAAAACGAGAGCTGTCGGAAGTTGTAACTTTTGCGAAGGAAGTATTTGCACAAGCTGCAACTATTACCGACCAAAGGACTGCAACACAACAGTTCTTCGATTTCTTGGCCAAACAAACGGAAGAGGCAAACCTGACTCCTGCAGAGTTCTCTATTCTACAGATGGAACTACTTAAGAAATTCAATGAAGTTGTACAGGAATATAAAGCTTCAAAATCTTTATTAAATTTATTAAAAATACAAACTTTAATATGTTGTTTAATTGTGCAAAAAGTCTTTTAGGAAGTCTCTAATTGAAAATGCAGTTTTAGCTGTATTGAAACGAATAAAAAGTCTACTTTGCCGCAAAGGGCTCACTTCTTGACGCCAACGGCATTCAGCGTATTACACAGTACACAGTACTCTCCACTTAGCCGAAGCAGTTCCAAATGTGTTCTCAATTCTTACTCTTGATCTCGACATTTTTTTAAAATTTTCTTTGTCGGGTGAAAGATTTCGTTCAGGATACGGTCTCATAATATTCCGCATAAGGGGAAGGGCAGCATCTCCAACAAAGTATAAAGGAAATTCTTGGTTGGTATTTGGTAATAACTTTGATTTTGGAATGTTGATCTTTTCGTTAAGGATTGCATTTCCGAAATCACTTGCCTGCAAAATGCCTCCATCGCTCTGACTCCCATAGGCTCCGATATCAATGGCCGTAAACTTGGCTATAGCACGCAGCAGGTAGTACAATGCTGAAATATTGCTTATAATTAAAATACAGTGATCCAGAATTTGGGGGACACTTTATGGCGATGTGTTTTCCATCTATCGCACCTAAAACATTTGGCATCTCCGTCTTTTCGTAAAAGTCATCCGCAATTTTTCGCCACTCACATTCATTTGGATGAGCCAAGTAAATTCCGTTCAAATCTATCCAAATAACTCCGCAGGTTTCAAGAATTATACTGCGAACTGTTGATATCCCTACACGAAAAGATCAGGCCAACATTTGACGACAAACGCCATGCCCTAAATATCTGAAATGTAAGATTTCATTATCAGTACGAAATATTGTAGAATTTGATTGGCAAATATACACTAATGTTATGCTAAGCGGCTTTCTGGGCATATTGATTTTCATATGAAATCTTCTTTCTTGAGTCTTTTGTGAAGCAACTGTTCAGCAGCATGAATTCTTTGATTCCCATTCTGGTGACTTTTCGAAACTCATCAGCATCATTATTTTTAATTATTAAAAACAGTTTATTGAAGAGTCCATGCAGTTGCCTTTCATTTTCGCTATAAATAAAGCGAGTCCATGGTCTGCTTCTTTGTATTTGCGACAAGCGATATATATTTAAAAACTTAATGTATGCCTCCTAGACTACAATTAGCGCAATCATTGCCTTTAATTATTCAATTTTAGACTATTCATGAGTAACAATATGTTCGCCTTCACTTCTTTACTTAAAAACAAATATAATTTATTTTACGGAATTGACAGGAAGAAATGGGACGAAATGTCAAAAACTCTGCACATCTGTTTCGTCTGCAGAAATGCATGCAGGGCTGCATGCATATTATCTGCACGTCTGTTTGCAGCATAAGCGCTCGTTAGCAATTCAAAACGAGGCAAACAGTAAAGAAAAAGATAATTGTAATAGAGTCGTATTCTCTTGATAATAAAAAATCTAAAAATTAAAAAATCAGCTAATGATTTAACTGCCCTAGTCGAATTTTTTCGGACCTAGTAAGTTTGTAAGGGAGAAACAAAGTGAATCAAAGAACAATTAAATGGTTCATGTAGAAACAACATACAACAAAATAATGAACTAAATAAAACTAAACTTAACTAAATCTTCAAAAGTGGAAACAGGGTGCTGTGAACTGATATTAACATCGTGAATCACGTTTTGAGTTGTAGAAACAAAAATAAAAAAATGTCTCTTAAGAGTGGATGTTTGATGTTTTCTTTATTAATGCTATTACAAAACTGAACTTTCTTTATTAATGCTATTACTAAACTGAACTAAAGAAAATTAAATTATATTTACATGGTTTCGTAATAAGTCTATGAAACGGAAAAGCAAAGGAAATGATTATTG
Organism: Orthonevra nobilis; assembly: GCA_963555765.1. Lineage (NCBI taxonomy): Eukaryota > Metazoa > Arthropoda > Insecta > Diptera > Syrphidae > Orthonevra > Orthonevra nobilis. The sequence goes on from OY743227.1 coordinate 29,559,505, forward strand.
TGAAAATTGATTAAATTTAAATAGTCGGCATTCAAAGGATGGTAATTAAAAAATGTTAATTTATGTGCCGGATGCGGTGGAACAGGTCACGTAGAAACGCAACTCACAAAATATAATAGCTAGGGCTCAACAGGAAACCATTGGACAATGGTTTTCAGTTCTAATTGAAATTTTAAGAACACGAAATTTACAATATAGCTAATTTACAATAATTTACAATTACTAGATAAGATAAACAAAGTTTTAAACGATATAACAGAATGTGCTGCATTTAGTAATGATGGCATAGAAATAGGTTCATGTCTTAGTGATACACTTGTTCTTAAAATCAAAGAATTAACGACACTCTTACAAGTTTTCGAACAACTTTACATTGATAAATTGGTCAAGACAGTTTTAATTTAAAGCCAAATAATATTGTCAAGAATAATGATCATAAGTTAACAGAACCTATGACGAGAAATTTTCTACAGTATACGTGAAATCACGTGAAAACCTAATTTTATAGCAATCCGGGTCAGTTTTGAAATCGTTTAAATAATAACAATTGAAGGTTGCCGTTAGGTTCTCAGCAAAATAGAAGCTATAATAATCATTCGGCACGATATGTGGAAGAAGATAACTTAAGTTGGCTTGAAGCAAACACTTCAATTCATTTTTTATAAATTAGCCTCGGAAAATAATAAAATTTTGATGGCGTTAACTATAAGAGGATAAAAATGTATGGTTCTGGTAGTTACAGGGTCTACGATTAGTATATTGAATCAAAACGAAAGCTCTTAGCTTAAGTGCACAATATTGAAGCATAACTCGACAGTGGTAAACACGGTACAAGGACGAGTGACAACACCTAACTGGACTGTAGCAACTTCATACAATATAACAAATATCCCAACTGCGGGATGGTAGCCTACTCATCAAGACAAAATCTCAAACTAGCAAATTTGTGTCCAGTAGAGGTGAAACTGCACGAACGGTTAAACGAGTCAAAAGGAATCGCTTTCGCACCCTGTCTGATCAATGTCTCTGAAATAGAAATTGTCACCGAGATAAAAGCACAAGGCGTCAAAAGCGTATACGAATACACAAAGGTCGATGATAAAGGGAAACCGAAACCATCTGGGTTAATGTTGTTCACGTTCAACCTCTATCAACCTCCCAAAACGGTTGAGATAGGTTTTCCAAGTCCCATGCATTGTCGTAACTGCCAGCTCCTTGGCCACACTACTAAACATTGTAAAGGCAACACAAAATGTGATTCCTGTAATCTCCCACCCCACTCGCCAGACGTCTGTTCTCGTATCATGTGCGCAAATTGTTCCTTACCCCACCCATCTTCATCGAAAACATGCCCTAGCTACAAGCAAGCGAAAGAGATCCACTCTATTAAAACATCTAAAAAGTGCTCTATTGGAGAAGCAAAACAAATATACAAAAAACAAAATCCCACTACAACACCTACCTACCCTTTGAGTCATTTGCCGAAAGAGCAAGGCATTATAATCACAAACAGCAAAACGGCCACGCCACCTAAATCATCCGATCCTCATTTTCATACATCAAAACCAACAAAAACTCCCGCTCAACCAACCAACTCTCTCTCACACATCTCAACTAAAAGCACACCCAAAGAAAACAACAACGAAAAGCCCGTACACAAACCACTCACAGAATCAAACATAGATCAACCCACACCATCAACCTCCAAACAAGCAAGAACCCTTCTTCACTGAACTCAAACGTCATCATACACCACTCAACACTCACTCAACCGATTTCACCAACAGAAACTCAATCTCCAAACCAAACGCCCAAATCATCCAACTCAACTACGACTAACGATGTCAACATTTAATTTTGAAATTAAAACTCAAAATTACGATTTCGCTGACCTGGTATTAAATCGTCCAGAAAACATGGTCGGTTTAATATCAGACAGCAACCGAATAATCCCAGATCAAACAATATTACAACAAAACAAACATAACACAATCCAACATATCAATGCTAACATAACAACACACACTTCTATTGCTGCACGTAATAAAAGCTCGCGTGGACAGATCAAACAAAATTCGGCTGTCATTATTCTGCAATGGAATATAAAAGGTTTGTTAAATAACTATGACGAGCTTAGCATTTTGATCAAAGACCACAACCCTACCATAATTTCTCTCCAAGAAACACACCGCCCTTTCAATTTTCCACCGATCGTCCCAAAAAATTACGTTGGTTATTTTAAAAATATACCTAGTAATACGGCATCCAAACAAGACGTATGTTTATTCATAAAGAAAAAGTATTCCATATGAAATATTGCCATCAACACTCAAGCAATAGCGTGCGAGATCCAAGTCAATGTGAAAATAACCTACATCGGCTTGTACTTGCACCCGCATTAACATTTTGTAAGAAGTGATTTAGATAATTAAATAAGCCAAACCGAAAACCCTCTAATTCTTGGTGGAATGTGAACTCATAGAACCCCTTTGGGGCTCTTGTTTTACAAATTCTAGGGGTGCAGTTTTTGAAGACTTTCTTCTTAACTCCAACCTTATTTTACTAAACGATGGCTCACCAACACATCTATCGACACAAAACACCTTCACCCACATTGATATTACTTGTTGTTCCCCCGAACTTGTTGCTAGAACCACTTGGAAGATCTTGGACGACCTTCATAATAGTGACCATTTCCCTATCATAACTCAGACTAATATCGGACAAAAAACCGCAGACAACACTCCCAGTGCAAGATATAAAACTGAGTATGCCAATTGGTCTCTATTTGAAAAAAAAACCATCGAATTTTTATGCGAAAAACAACCGACCGAAAACATCAATTGAGAAGCCGCACTGATACGAAAAGCAATAAGAACAGCCGCCAACGCTTCTATTCCTCAGAGTCATCCAATGATCAGGGTAAAAAACAAGCAAGTTGTCCCTTGGTGGAACCCCCAACTCTCTTTACTTCGCAGAGACAAAATGGTAGCTCTAAAAGAATTCCAAAAGAGGCCCACAGAAAAAAAAAACCTTATTGAAATTTCACAGATCCCTGAAAGAAAGCAAGGCCAAAAGCTTTAATGAATTTATAGGTAGCATCAATCCAAACTCTTCGCCTACCAAAATATGGCAAAGCATCCGTCGCTTGACAGGTAACTCCGCACCATCCAATATCAATAGTATTCATACTCAAAACAACATAATTACAGAAACTGATCACATTTGTAATTTTTTCGCATATACTTGGTCACAATTTTCAAACGACATAAACTTTCATCCTGATTTCAATAACGCCAAGGCTAACAGTCTAAACAGTCCCGAGCCACCAAATGCAACTAATTCCAGTGCAAGGCGAATCGAAAAACCGATCTCACTTATTGAATTTGAAATGTATCTGAGCAAAGTCAAAGGTAAGACACCGGGTAGAGACCGTATATCCTACCCCATGCTAAAACATCTGCCCAAAGAAGTCAAAACTCGAATTATAAAGCTATACAACGATATCATTGACTCCTCAACTATCCCACAAACCTGGAAAACAGCCTCATTACTTCCTATTCCAAAACCAAATAAGGACGTTTAACTAGCTGAAGGGCACCGTCCAATATCTTTGATACCCTGTATGTCCAAAATATCGGAAAAATTTGTCGCTAAACGCCTTCTTTTGTTTGCGGAAACAAAGAAATTGATCTCCCCTAATCAAATTGCATTCAAAGCAAACAGAGTCTGTATCGATGCCCATCTGCATATCGATTACTACATCTCGAAAGCGCTCTCATCAAAAAACCATGTCTCAGGCCTTTGACAGAATCGGGATACATATCGTCTTAAGAAAACTGAAGGAATGGGGTGTTGGAAATAAAATATATGGCTATGTGAAGAGTTTCTTAACTAATAGAAAATTCTATACAAAAATCAAAAATCGCTACTCCAACCAACACCCCTTATTCAACGGTATCCCACAAGGATCCCCCTTGTCAGTAGTTATTTTTATAAAAGCTTTTGATGATATAAGAACAATTCTGTCCAAACATAAATTATTAGACCATTGCAAAGTTAACGATCTGGTAAATTGCACTAGATTATTTAACCCTTTCGACCCCAACTTTTTTCCTGTAGATTGAAAATTTTTTTTTTAGTTTTAATCTTTTTTATTCATTTAACAAGAATTGGGTCTAAATTTTAAGTCGCCACGCTTATCTGTTTGGGCGCTACCAGACGTTGCTTGTGAGCAACGTTGGGCAATAGTGGTATGTAAACAAAACTAAAATTCTTTGAAACCGTTTGTAATTATATTTATTTATTTTGAAAAATTAGGTATGATTGGATAAGAAAGAGTTCTTATTGGTATTACAGCAAAGATGGACTTTGCACTTAAGGCATTTGGACATTGGTGTTCCTATCTTGTACAATCTGCAACGTCCTTTTTCACCAAATACTACCAGGCTCTGAGCCTGGAGGATTCGGCTGCAACCTGTACTTTTTTCACGGTTGCGAAGTCACACTGCTTGATGGGGAGCCAAGGGATACTATTGGGTTATCCGTTCCTACATTCGGACGTCGACCTCTCTTTTTTCCGACCGAAGAAGTGGCAGTACATTGCAACAGTTCATGAGCAACTTCCATTTGAAACTTAATCAGAGGAATATGCTTTTGCCTCGGGTTAAGCAAATGCAAATGTTTTCTGTACAGTAGCCACGCATTTGTTACGGATGTTCCCAGGCACCAATAAAAAATTCGGATGTACCACTTTCTTGAAGAGTGGTTAAACTTATAGAGCTCCATGAGCAAGTCCGCCAAATCGACTCCTCCCATTCCCTTGTTGTAAGAAGCAACAATCGCAGGCCTTGCAATATTAACAAAAGCTTTTTCTTTTGGACTTCAACGTTGGCATATCCCAACGGGTTGATGGTGTTTATATGAAGATCTGAGTTGAACTGGCTTATTGGCAAACCATTTAACACATACGAGATTATTTCACATTTCATATCGAAAGATCCCCTTCCGCTCTTTTTTAACTCTGCATCTGAAAGTGGCTGGCAATTGCTTATGCGATTTTTACGTACAGTACATGTAGCAAATATGCCCATTTCCTCCAAAGAAATCAGAAGGCTTAATGACGTGAACCAATTGTCGAAATAAAGCTTAAACTGTTTGTCTTTGGGAAGACCTTTTGCCAAATATAAGACTATATCCGACGATATTCCCAAACCATAGGACGGGCAGGGGCCCTCACCAACATACAGTGTAAAGTCGTACACTAATCCGGATCTTCCAGCACCGTTAACATTTTCAAACCGCATTTGTGAGGCTTAGCTGGGTTATATTGCTTATATGATGACCGACCTGTAACCAAAAATTTAAGTAATAAGTTCATTATAAAATTTATGTTCATCAACACTTTGATGTTCTTCCTGGGGAAGTTTACCAAAATTTTCTTTGAGAATGTTTAGTAGAGGTCGTATCTTGTACAGCTTGTCATAGTTCAAATATCCTTTTTTGGGTTGCTTAGCATTCTCGTTGAAGTGTAAACATTGCTTTATTTTTTCAAATCTACCGCGCGGCATTGACTCTATTATAGCGGTGAGCGTTAAGTCTTTTGACATTAGCTGAATACAAAAAAACGAACACTGGCAATGCAATATACCGTTCGCTATATTCTGACATCTCCTCCTATCTTAAATTAGATGGATGAAGTTTGATATTTACTGATGGTTCAAAATCCCCAGGAAATACCTCATTCGCTGTCACTCTCGAAGACGGTACCATCCTACACATTGGAAGCATGCCCGACTTCGCCTCAATCTTCACGGCTGAAGCATTTGCTGTTTTATAAGGTTTGACGGAAGTTATAAAGCGTCATGGTAAATATGTCTTATGTACCGACAGCAACTTTGTGATTAAAGCAGTCATCAATGCCAACAACGAGACCGACCTTATAATTGACATACGTAACAAGCTTGTAAAATACCCAAATAAATTTAAGCTAATGTGGATCCCCGGCCATGCTAATATCAAAGGCAATGAAAACGCCGACCAGGCAGCCAACTCGGCTAAAAACTTGCCACTATTTAAATTCAATATCTATACGAAATCAGATCTAAAGAAAGCAATACACAAAACTATTAAGTATAAGCATCTTCTTGAATGGAACTCATACCACCATCACTACAAAAAAATCAACCCCAACAAAAACCAACCTTAATATCCAATCAACATCTATAAAGCAAAAATTTGAAACTTCGTTCGTTTCAGCTAGGACACACTACTGCTACTCACCAACACCTGCTTACACGGAATACCTCGCCTAATTGTCCCACATGTAATGTAAAACTGGACCTGCCACATATTCTCGAATATTGTTCAGTAACAAAACCTATTATACTCAATATTTTTAAAGACACTAACATTTACGACGTTTTACAAAATCCTAATCCCGCTAACATAGAAAAAATGTACAATTTGTGAACAACTACTAATATAAGAATATAAGAATTTAAATCTAAGAGCCAATTGTCTCTGCAGTTAGGCTCATTTTCTAATTAAAATTAATTTGTAATTTTAATTACTTGTTAAAGAAATATATAAATAAAACAAAATTGCTGTATTTACAAATTTATAAAAGCAATTAACACCAATTATGCTTAATGCCGAACCTACATAAATGTGCTGAATGCACAGAATAACAATCAAAGTATAACAAGCAATATGACAATATATTTAGTTGCATGCCCTCGGTTGACTTCTATGCTGCGTCGGCACCTGGCAGCGTTCTCAATTATGTAATGTCCGTGTGGCGTCGTCAGCAGTGCAGTGTCGTGTGTCTGAACATTCTCCCCGCGTTGAATTGATAATTCATCAATATGGTATCTTAATGATGAATTCAGACTCCTTGAGTGTTCGTCTTGGTTTCAGATGCGGGACTTCGGTTATAGCGCTCGTGCCTTTTCTAATTCTTCTCCACCAATAGTTAGTATAATGCTGATGGTTGATAATAGTAATGCCAAGTAACCTATTGCAAAATGGTGATAACTATGTATAAGCAGGTGAATACGGTGGTTGCGGAACGATATGGGTTGAGTTTTTGGCGAAATGATCACGAATTACGAGTGCGGTTTGGGATGGTGCATTATCGTGGTGTAAAAACCAAGAATTGTCTTTCCACAATTCCGGCCTTTTTAGGCGGATAGCGTTACGCATAACATTCAAATAATATTCCTTGTTGACTGTTTTGCCGGTTGGAAGGAATTCATAAAGCACAACACCACGATCATCGAAGAAAACAGTCAACATGACCTTGATTTTTGAGCGACTTTGGCGCGGTTTTTTTGGTCTCGGCTCTCCTTTGGCACGATATTCGCTCGATTGATCGGTTGTTTCGGGGTCGTAAGCATAGATCCAAGTCTCATCGCCAGTTATAATGCGTTTCTTGACATCCTGGTAGTCGGAAAGCATTGTTTCACACACTTCAACGCGACGCCTTTTTTCCAAAAAATTCAATGTTTTCGGTACCAGTCGAGATTTGACGCGCTTGAGGCCCAAAGCATCCTTCAAAATGGTATTGACTGAGCCTTTCGATAAGCCAACTTCATCAGCAAGGTCTCTTATCGTTAATCGATGGTTTTTCAACACCAAATCTTTGATTTGTTGGACGTGAGCTTCATCGGTTGAGGTTGATGGTCGCCCAGAACGCTCTTCGTCTTCGACACGTTCACGGCCGGCTTGGAAATCACTATACCACTTGTAAACATTTTTTTAGACATAGCCTCATCATCAAAGGCCTTTTGCACCATCCTCAACGTATCCGCAGCAGAAAATTGATTGCGCAAATAAAATTTAATGCAAATTCTTTGCTCAATAAATTTCGACATCGCAAAAAAACGAAAAACTCACTTTTAGCAGCTCACAAAACGACGCGTATCTCAAACACTATGAATATATTTTGACATGAAATTTCTCATAGATGTAACTGACAGTACTACCAACCTAAAAAGAAAGAAAAATTTCCAAATCCTTCGACGCGCGCAGTTTAAATTCATATGTCACCTTATTTTTTGGACACAGTAGTATATCCATTGGTTTTTTTGTTCCATTTGAATCCATGTTATATTGGTTCTTAAAATTTCTAGTGTGCACGTGGGTATTGTCTCGTTGTTGAAGAGCCCGATCTCACAAGAACATTTTTCGGATCCTTTACCATACCTGGATTGTAGGTTAGAACTTATGTATTGTTCATTGTTGTTAGCTGGAGTGAAAAATATACGTCGCGGTGTGCATTAATGGCAAGTATTGGTGCACAGAAATTGATGCATCGAGTTTTTTATGAGGGTCGGTACCGGCGTCATCTTAAATAGGTCATAACGTTCCTGGGTTACCAATGGCCAACCAACACATCTATCGACACATAACACCTTCACCCACATTGATATTACTTGTTGTTCCCCCGAACTTGTTGCTAGAACCACTTGGAAGATCTTGGACGACCTTCATAATAGTGACCATTTCCCTATCATAACTCAGACTAATATCGGACAAAAAACCGCAGACAACACTCCCAGTGCAAGATATAAAACTGAGTATGCCAATTGGTCTCTATTTGAAAAGAAAAACCATCGAATTTTTATGCGAAAAACAACCGACCGAAAACATCAATTGAGAAGCCGCACTGATACGAAAAGCAATAAGAACAGCCGCCAACGCTTCTATTCCTCAGACTCATCCAATGATCAGGGTAAAAAACAAGCAAGTTGTCCCTTGGTGGAACCCCCAACTCTCTTTACTTCGCAGAGACAAAATGGTAGCTCTAAAAGAATTCCAAAAGAGGCCCACAGAAAAAAAAACCTTATTGAAATTTCACAGATCCCTGAAAGAAAGCAAGGCCAAAAGCTTTAATGAATTTACAGGTAGCATCAATCCAAACTCTTCGCCTACCAAAATATGGCAAAGCATCCGTCGCTTGACAGGTAACTCCGCACCATCCAATATCAATAGTATTCATACTCAAAACAACATAATTACAGAAACTGATCACATTTGTAATTTTTTCGCATATACTTGGTCACAATTTTCAAACGACATAAACTTTCATCCTGATTTCAATAACGCCAAGGCTAACAGTCTAAACAGTCCCGAGCCACCAAATGCAACTAATTCCAGTGCAAGGCGAATCGAAAAACCGATCTCACTTATTGAATTTGAAATGTATCTGAGCAAAGTCAAAGGTAAGACACCGGGTAGAGACCGTATATCCTACCCCATGCTAAAACATCTGCCCAAGGAAGTCAAAACTCGAATTATAAAGCTATACAACGATATCATTGACTCCTCAACTATCCCACAAACCTGGAAAACAGCCTCATTACTTCCTATTCCAAAACCAAATAAGGACGTTTAACTAGCTGAAGGGCACCGTCCAATATCTTTGATACCCTGTATGTCCAAAATATTGGAAAAATTTGTCGCTAAACGCCTTCTTTTGTTTGCGGAAACAAAGAAATTGATCTCCCCTAATCAAATTGCATTCAAAGCAAACAGAGTCTGTATCGATGCCCATCTGCATATCGGTTACTACATCTCGAAAGCGCTCTCATCAAAAAACCATGTCTCAGGCCTTTGACAGAATCGGGATACATATCGTCTTAAGAAAACTGAAGGAATGGGGTGTTGGAAATAAAATATATGGCTATGTGAAGAGTTTCTTAACTAATAGAAAATTCTATACAAAAATCAAAAATCGCTACTCCAACCAACACCCCTTATTCAACGGTATCCCACAAGGATCCCCCTTGTCAGTAGTTATTTTTATAAAAGCTTTTGATGATATAAGCACAATTCTGTCCAAACATAAATTATTAGACCATTGCAAAGTTAACGATCTGGTAAATTGCACTAGATTATTTAACCCTTTCGACCCCAACTTTTTTCCTGTAGATTGAACATTTTTTTTTTAGTTTTAATCCTTTTTATTCATTTAACAAGAATTGGGTCTAAATTTTAAGTCGCCACGCTTATCTGTTTGGGCGCTACCAGACGTTGCTTGTGAGCAACGTTGGGCAATAGTGGTATGTAAACAAAACTAAAATTCTTTGAAACCGTTTGTAATTATATTTATTTATTTTGAAAAATTAGGTATGATTGGATAAGAAAGAGTTCTTATTGGTATTACAGCAAAGATGGACTTTGCACTTAAGGCATTTGGACATTGGTGTTCCTATCTTGTACAATCTGCAACGTCCTTTTTCACCAAATACTACCAGGCTCTGAGCCTGGAGGATTCGGCTGCAACCTGTACTTTTTTCACGGTTGCGAAGTCACACTGCTTGATGGGGAGCCAAGGGATACTATTGGGTTATCCGTTCCTACATTCGGACGTCGACCTCTCTTTTTTCCGACCGAAGAAGTGGCAGTACATTGCAACAGTTCATGAGCAACTTCCATTTGAAACTTAATCAGAGGAATATGCTTTTGCCTCGGGTTAAGCAAATGCAAATGTTTTCTGTACAGTAGCCACGCATTTGTTACGGATGTTCCCAGGCACCAATAAAAAATTCGGATGTACCACTTTCTTGAAGAGTGGTTAAACTTATAGAGCTCCATGAGCAAGTCCGCCAAATCGACTCCTCCCATTCCCTTGTTGTAAGAAGCAACAATCGCAGGCCTTGCAATATTAACAAAAGCTTTTTCTTTTGGACTTCAACGTTTGCATATCCCAACGGGCTGATGGTGTTTATATGAAGATCTGAGTTGAACTGGCTTATTGGCAAACCATTTAACACATACGAGATTATTTCACATCTCATATCGAAAGATCCCCTTCCGCTCTTTTTTAACTCTGCATCTGAAAGTGGCTTGCAATTGCTTATGCGATTTTTACGTACAGTACATGTAGCAAATATGCCCATTTCCTCCAAAGAAATCAGAAGGCTTAATGACGTGAACCAATTGTCGAAATAAAGCTTAAACTGTTTGTCTTTGGGAAGACCTTTTGCCAAATATAAGACTATATCCGACGATATTCCCAAACCATACGACGGGCAGGGGCCCTCACCAACATACAGTGTAAAGTCGTACACTAATCCGGATCTTCCAGCACCGTTAACATTTTCAAACCGCATCTGTGAGGCTTAGCTGGGTTATATTGCTTATATGATGACCGACCTGTAACCAAAAATTTAAGTAATAAGTTCATTATAAAATTTATGTTCATCAACACTTTGATGTTCTTCCTGGGGAAGTTTACCAAAATTTTCTTTGAGAATGTTTAGTAGAGGTCGTATCTTGTACAGCTTGTCATAGTTCAAATATCCTTTTTTGGGTTGCTTAGCATTCTCGTTGAAGTGTAAACATTGCTTTATTTTTTCAAACCTACCGCGCGGCATTGACTCTATTATAGCGGTGAGCGTTAAGTCTTTTGACATTTGCTGAATACAAAAAAACGAACACTGGCAATGCAATATACCGTTCGCTATATTCTGACATCTCCTCCAATCTTAAATTAGATGGATGAAGTTTGATATTTACTGATGGTCCAAATCCCCAGGAAATACCTCATTCGCTGTCACTCTCGAAGACGTTACCATCCTACACATTGGAAGCATGCCCGACTTCGCCTCAATCTTCACGGCTGAAGCATTTGCTGTTTTGTAAGGTTTGACGGAAGTTATAAAGCGTCATGGTAAATATGTCTTATGTACCGACAGCAACTCTGTGATTAAAGCAGTCATCAATGCCAACAACGAGACCGACCTTATAATTGACATACGTAACAAGCTTGTTAAATACCCAAATAAATTTAAGCTAATGTGGATCCCCGGCCATGCTAATATCAAAGGCGATGAAAACGCCGACCAGGCAGCCAACTCGGCTAAAAACTTGCCACTATTTAAATTAAATATCTATACGAAATCAGATCTAAAGAAAGCAATACACAAAACTATTAAGTATAAGCATCTTCTTGAATGGAACTCATACCACCATCACTACAAAAAAATCAACCCCAACAAAAACCAACCTTAATATCCAATCAACATCTCTAAAGCAAAAATATTAAACTTCGTTCGTTTCAGCTAGGACACACTACTGCTACTCACCAACACCTGCTTACACGGAATACCTCGCCTAATTGTCCCACATGTAATGTAAAATTGGACCTGCCACATATTCTCGAATATTGTTCAGTAACAAAACCTATTATATTCAATATTTTTAAAAACACTAACATTTACGACGTTTTACAAAATCCTAATCCCGCTAACATAGAAAAAATGTAGTTGCATGCCCTCGGTTGACTTCTATGCTGCGTCGGCACCTGGCAGCGTTCTCAATTATGTAATGTCCGTGTGGCGTCGTCAGCAGTGCAGTGTCGTGTGTCTGAACATTCTCCCCGCGTTGAATTGATAATTCATCAATATGGTATCTTAATGATGAATTCAGACTCCTTGAGTGTTCGTCTTGGTTTCAGATGCGGGACTTCGGTTATAGCGCTCGTGCCTTTTCTAATTCTTCTCCACCAATAGTTAGTATAATGCTGATGGTTGATAATAGTAATGCCAAGTAACCTATTGCAAAATGGTGATAACTATGTATAAGCAGCTTGTGCGGTAAGTTTTGGAATTTTTCGTTTGACAGAAACCTTTGTAGAGTTGTGAGGTTTGCTAATTGGGTCTCATAGTGCGTGTCAATGAAGTCTGCTAATAGCGGTTTAAAGTCTATTGGTGGTGAAAGCTCGGAAATTGTTCCAAAGCTGGTGTGCAATGGTCGGAAATTAGTGACGATTGTTTTGTGTCCTTGAATGGTGAAGGAACTCTGTCTTATTATACATTCTGGTTGTAGAGTTAATAAACCGGAGCCTTCCAGAGTTAATTGTAAAGATTGGCGTCCGTATACTGCCACGCATTTGTTACGGATGTTCCCAGGCACCAATAAAAAATTCGGATGTACCACTTTCTTGAAGAGTGGTTAAACTTATAGAGCTCCATGAGCAAGTCCGCCAAATCGACTCCTCCCATTCCCTTGTTGTAAGAAGCAACAATCGCAGGCCTTGCAATATTAACAAAAGCTTTTTCTTTTGGACTTCAACGTTTGCATATCCCAACGGGCTGATGGTGTTTATATGAAGATCTGAGTTGAACTGGCTTATTGGCAAACCATTTAACACATACGAGATTATTTCACATCTCATATCGAAAGATCCCCTTCCGCTCTTTTTTAACTCTGCATCTGAAAGTGGCTGGCAATTGCTTATGCGATTTTTACGTACAGTACATGTAGCAAATATGCTCATTTCCTCCAAAGAAATCAGAAGGCTTAATAACGTGAACCAATTGTCGAAATAAAGCTTAAACTGTTTGTCTTTGGGAAGACGTTTTGCCAAATATAAGACTATATCCGACGATATTCCCAAACCATAGGACGGGCAGGGGCCCTCACCAACATACAGTGTAAAGTCGTACACTAATCCGGATCTTCCAGCACCGTTAACATTTTCAAACCGCATTTGTGAGGCTTAGCTGGGTTATATTGCTTATATGATGACCGACCTGTAACCAAAAATTTAAGTAATAAGTTCATTATAAAATTTATGTTCATCAACACTTTGATGTTCTTCCTGGGGAAGTTTACCAAAATTTTCTTTGAGGATGTTTAGTAGAGGTCGTATCTTGTACAGCTTGTCATAGTTCAAATATCCTTTTTTGGGTTGCTTAGCATTCTCGTTGAAGTGTAAACATTGCTTTATTTTTTCAAACCTACCGCGCGGCATTGACTCTATTATAGCGGTGAGCGTTAAGTCTTTTGACATTTGCTGAATACAAAAAAACGAACACTGGCAATGCAATATACCGTTCGCTATATTCTGACATCTCCTCCAATCTTAAATTAGATGGATGAAGTTTGATATTTACTGATGGTCCAAAATCCCCAGGAAATACCTCATTCGCTGTCACTCTCGAAGACGTTACCATCCTACACATTGGAAGCATGCCCGACTTCGCCTCAATCTTCACGGCTGAAGCATTTGCTGTTTTGTAAGGTTTGACGGAAGTTATAAAGCGTCATGGTAAATATGTCTTATGTACCGACAGCAACTCTGTGATTAAAGCAGTCATCAATGCCAACAACGAGACCGACCTTATAATTGACATACGTAACAAGCTTGTTAAATACCCAAATAAATTTAAGCTAATGTGGATCCCCGGCCATGCTAATATCAAAGGCAATGAAAACGCCGACCAGGCAGCCAACTCGGCTAAAAACTTGCCACTATTAAAATTCAATATCTATACGAAATCAGATCTAAAGAAAGCAATACACAAAACTATTAAGTATAAGCAGCTTCTTGAATGGAACTCATACTACCATCACTACAAAAAATCAACCCCAACAAAAACCAACCTCAATATCCAATCAACATCTCTAAAGCAAAAATTTTAAACTTCGTTCGTTTCAGCTAGGACACACTACTGCTACTCACCAACACCTGCTTACACGGAATACCTCGCCTAATTGTCCCACATGTAATGTAAAATTGGACCTGCCACATATTCTCGAATATTGTTCAGTAACAAAACCTATTATACTCAATATTTTTAAAGACACTAACATTTACGACGTTTTACAAAATCCTAATCCCGCTAACATAGAAAAAATGTACAATTTGTTAACAACTACTAATATAAGAATATAAGAATTTAAATCTAAGAGCCAATTGTCTCTGCAGTTAGGCTCATTTTCTAATTAAAATTAATTTGTAATTTTAATTACTTGTTAAAGAAATATATAAATAAAACAAAATTGCTGTATTTACAAATTTATAAAAGCAATTAACACCAATTATGCTTAATGCCGAACCTACATTTCATTTTTTCATTTCAAGGCATTTTTATTCAAAAAATTCATTTTCCTTACATGCTAGACAAAAACGCTTAAAGCTAGCTTAATTAACTTAACTATATTTATACTAACTTACTGGCCCTGTGCGGGCGCTCTAAGCTAAACTTAACAACTTAAAATATGTCTTTCGACTTAATACTATTTATTATAATTAAAATTATTCTAACTTATAAAAAAAAAACTAAGAAAAATTTTACATGTGGAAAAAACTTAGTATATGGACTTTTATTTTTTTAACTTAACCTAAAACTAAACTTAAAACTAATCTTAAATATAAAATCTTAACCTAACTTAATAATATTAAAACTAACTATTATAATACAATTATCCTAAAAAACTAACACTACCTTAAATATACATATATAAGCCGGCCACGGCTGACAGTACATGCTATCTTAATTGCCTTAAGGGCACTCAGAGTCAGAAGAATACAACGACAGAGATCATTCTCCATCCAGCCACCAAAAGTTCTTGTATTGCCTTTCGACATCCGCTCTATCGCGGTCTGTTACCGCCCTACTGAACCTGAGGGTCTCCGGTGAGCTACTTGCGACGTCTTGGTCGTAAGTGACTCGCCCGTCCACAGCTTTTCGACCAACGTGGAAGATTAACGGCACCGCTAATCTATTCTGGACCAGACCTTTTCTATCTAAATAGAGGAAAGCTTCAGGGGGAATAAGGCCGTTAAGGCGCACTGTCTCATGGTGCATATCATTGGGGTAAAAAGCCCCGGAGATCAAGTTGTTGGTCGAAGTCATTGCTCTTGCAATGAGACTTCGAATAAGTTTTATCAGAAAGTTGTCCACTCTGATCAGGTTGGCCCCGTTGTACAGGACCTCATTACTATAGAATTTTTTGTACTCAGACTCTGGAGTTCTATATAAATGGAGACAAGCCCTAAGGCATCGTCTCTCGAAAACCCGTATCTTTTCCATTAAGCTTGTTCCCACGTTAAACCAAACGGGACAGCCATAGGCAAGGACAGGTCGAATAAGGGCCGTGTAGCAGATCACCTTCACCTTGGCATCGAGTTGACTGCTGTGAAACAGCCTCTTTGTCAAGGCAAAGGCCGCTTTGGCTCTGGCCAGAGCAGCATCTACATGTTTGTTAAAATATAGATATTGATCTAGCCAGATCCCAAGGTATCTGACAACACTTCGATTCGCTAATGGCTGCCCGTTTTGTCCAACAATTGAGAACGTTCGCCACTTCTTTCTTGTATTTCTAGAAGCCCCAGACAACGGAGTCCTGAACAAAATGGTCTCGCACTTTTGAAAATTGATTTTCAACTTCCAATCATCGCAATAACCCTGAACTTTTTCGAAGTCACGCTGCAAAAGACTTACAATGACCTCGATCTTCGGACTTGACCTGTACGCGATTAAGTCATCTGCGTACGCTATGGATTGGCGGAGAGATCCTACAAGATCACTTGTGAAGATCGTGAATAAAATCGGCGAAATAACTACACCCTGTTGTAGACCGTTTTTAATTTCAAAAGTCCCAGCGGACACCACACTGCCATTTTTCACAATAAACTGTCTGCTGGTGAGCATATCTAAGATTATGTACAGCAGCGGTTTGCTTATGCCGAGCTGATCAAGCTTGAAAAAGAGCCCCTGCAACCATACAGTGTCAAAGGCCTTTTCCAAGTCAAACAACAAGGCACCCGTGCATTGTTTCTTACCTTTGTTTCATTGGATATCCGATACCAGTTTAGACGCGGCATGTATGCAATCATGCCCCGCTCTGAAACCGAATTGGTTATCCGGAATAATATTTTTGTCCTCAACCCACTCGGTCAGGGCTCTATTGATTACTTTTTAAAACACTTTGCTGATGTTGGGAAGGAGACTTATCGACTGGAGATTTGCCGGATTGGATGTGTCTTTGTTCCGTTTAGGAATTGGTTGCACCACCGCTGTCTTCCAATGAGCTGGATAATGTGCATTATTCAGCAAATTGTTAAACAGGGTAGTGTAAATGTTTACCGCTTCTAGAGGAAGGTGCTTAAGAACAATGTTTGGTATTTCGTCGATTCCCACAGATTTCTTACTTCTCAGTGAACCGAAAATTACCAGGAGATCTTCCTTTGATATGAATGGAGGGTGAATCCCTTCATTGGCGACGACATCATTTGCCAAATTCTCGTCATTGAACCTGGTGAAACCAGTGTTCTCCGATCGCCAGTGCTCAATGTCATATCGCAAGTAGAAGTTGTGCAATAGGACACGATTTTCCAAGATATGGTTCGGGCGAGTGCTAACATTCACCTTATACACATCTTGAAACGCCGCACCTATTACTTCAACTTTCTCCTGAGGATCTTCGATCACAAGAAAGTTGTCATCTTCGATCGCTTCTAATGGATCTATGCCTGCTGTCACAAGTACTTGTTCGTTGTCTGTAGTTCGGGGGAGCTTAAGACACGGAAGCTCATTCTGATTTTTTCTTCGAAAGATTTTATTAATTTCCGGGAACATACTAGGATTGCTAGCTTTAACAGCTCGGATTTTGTTATTCCAATGCGAATTAATTACAGCACGGTAATTTTGCTGAATTAATTGCTGTAGGTTTTTAAGCTGTGATTTCAGTGTCCTAACCTCCGAGGTTTGTGGGTCGGTGAAACGTCTGTACAGGAGTTTAAGTTTCGTCAGTAGCCTACTCTTTTGTCGGTGAAGAGCGTCAATCGTAGCATTGCGGTATATATTGACATTGTCAGTCTGTTGGTACTTAGGAATAGTTCTGTCCATTGTTTGTTTTATTGTGTCGTCCATCCTTTTGAGGTAAGTGTCGATCTCCTCGTTCGACAAATTCCTGTTGGACGGTGGGTTGAGCGAGTTCGAGGAGAGTGCTCATGTCATTGTTCGGGAGAAGCGTGTCCACCGCGTCCTACTGTAATTGTAAGAATGCGTTTGAACATACTCCTCCAGTTCCGCGATTTCGTTGGGAATCGTTATTACGGCACTAAATCCGCAGTGGTCACTGTCGTACACGAGTGTGTGAAGACAGTTTATTGTTTGTCCGTCCATGTTAGTTAGCTGTATCCGTTCGTCAAACAGCATAAGATCTATGTAAGAGCCTGATCTGGGATAAGACAGGACTATCCGTCGCTTTTAAATCGAGTCGATACTCGATACTATTCTGACTCCACCAATTGAATAGTAGGTTTCCTCTAGTATTTGGTGATTGATTTCTCCAATTACTATGTTTGGCGTTTAGATCTCCGGCCATGAGGTAATAATTCTCCTACGAACCCAGACGTAAGTATTGAAAAAGTGTCTCGAGCTCTGAGATAAAACAGGTTTGTTGAGTAGCTTCAGTTGCATAGGCTGCGATCATATACAGCCTCTTCCCACTACGGAGGGGGATGCATATGATGCAAGCCTCTAGCACCTGGAATCTACGCACTTCACCGCTGTACACAACCTTAAAACGCAGATTTTTTCTAATGAAGATAGAGACGCCTCCAGCTCCGTTGGAGTTGGGTCTGTCTCTTCTTATGATATGATACTGACTGTGCCTCAACTTGTGCCTCTGAGAGAGCTTGGTTTCGCTAACCAGAAGAACATCGGGACTTTGGTCTTCTAACAACTTGAAGAGTACAGCTCTTCGTTCGATATTTATTAGCGAATTTACATTCACTGAAAGGATCTTTAAGGGTTTCTCCACCAGCGAACACATTACGACTGGAGGCGCGTTAGACTCGGCAACAAATTGTAGATTCAATCTACGCGTGTCGCCTGTTCCTGAATTTGCTGTTGCAGCTGACTAATTTGCCCCTGAATAGAAAGCAAAATAGCCAGCAGATCAGCATCACCACTAGGTGCTCCAGGTCGTGAGGCCTGAGGAGCAGCCTTTGGTGCTTGTTGTACCGTACTCCTCTGATCGGCCGCCATTTGGGCGTAGGTCACATTGGAAGTTACGGCTGGTGTTTTGGGAACAGGTGGACGCTTGACCTCCACCTTCTGTTGGCGAGCCAGGTTAATTTTCCTAGCATATTGGTACCTGGGACAACCCCGATAGTTAGCGGTGTGTCCCGAGTTACCACAAAGAATACACTTCAGAGACGTGGTATCATCAATCCTATTCTTACCTAGAGGACATTCCTCTGCACTGTGGTTCAATGCACACTTAACGCACCGAAACACATTTGTAAAATGTTATCGCTGCGATTTAATTTTTCCCAACTAATGCATTGATAGTCTAGGACTTTAATCTTCCTCAGACTATCTATTTTGCTGTTGGGAGTCAGCTGGACCAGGAAGAACGGTAATTTCCGATTCTCCCTTCGGGCCTTTGCTGTAGTGAAAGGCTTAACACTGACGAACTTAAGATCGTCACATTCCTTCGCTTGAAGCTCCTGAAGGAGCTCCTCGGGATCGGTGGACGAATCTAAACCTCGAAGGAGCATTGTCTGCAAACGCTCTCCTTTAGGGGTTAATGAGAAGACCTCAGTCGTTGTTTTCTCTAATATATTTTTAATTATTTTGTGATGCTCCACTGTGAAGCAGTGGATAGCATGCCTGTCATTATTTAAACGTTTAATTATAAAATTATCGCCTATGGCCGACTTACATAATTTGATGGTGTCTTGTAGCTCCATCTTGTAGGTGTTTATTGGGGGCACCTTTGGCCTCACTGTCGTCTGCTGCTGCTGTTGTTTCTGTTGTTGTTGTTGTTTCTGCTGCTGCTGCTGTTTTTGCTGCTGCTGTTGTTTTTGCTGTTGAAGTTGTTTTTGCTGCTGCTGCTTCTTCTGCTCCGTTTGCTGTTGCTGTTTTGGCAACTCTGTTTGTTGCTGCTGTACGGCAACTTTGGTTTTTGCTGCTGCTTATGCAGCTGCGGCTGCTGTTGTTGTATTTTAACAGGTGCCGGCTTTTCGCTGGCTGCTGTCATGCGCTCTTGCTCGCGCCGAGCCATTTGTTTGGCCTTCACAGCCCGTATTATCGCCTCTAATTGGCAAATTTCGTCTTCTTCATCGTCGGTCTCTGAGGCCGCCAAAGACACGAAGGAATTGCTGTCTCCAGTGTAGCGGCCCTCGCCGCCGTCGGAGACATATGGGAATTCCTCTATTGTTGTTGTCGATTTTTCTGCTGCGACATTTACGAATTCCGATGCTGTTATTGTTGCTGCTGCTGATGTTGTTGTTGTTGTTGGCGCCCGTTCCCCGGCTCCAGTCGGCAGCTTTTCAGCTGAAGCCGATAGGGACGGGCGCTTTACTAGATTTGGAGTCGGTCGCACCCTCCTCCTCCTCTTTCCAATCGCTGATGAAGCCGTTGGTGGCGGTGGCTGTGGGTCCGGCAATGCCTTCCCCGCTCCTACCACAGGTTGGTGAGGCGACGACTGCCGCTCACTCATATTTTTGTTATTGGATGTTGTTTGTGTTATTAATTTCGTTTATAAAAATTAATAACAACTGAATTAAATTTATGATTGCCCCGGTGGGAATCGAACCCTAACGTGCGGATCAATGAGTCCAGCACACAACTACTGCACCGGCTGGTTTGTTAACAGTGCAGTAGCAAAGAGAACACTTGAAAATATACTGGGATTTGTTTTCACTATTAATTCAAAAACACTTGTTGTTCCTTTGAAGGTTCGTGAACGAATGACGCGGCCCCAACCAATTAAGCTACGACGACCGCTTTCTGACTATATTCCGTGCGGAGAATGTAAGCCGGCGTTTACTCCCCGATAGGTAATCTCTTTTCACTTTGTATCCCGTGATATGTTTGGTGGAACCGGGAGCGAATTTTCATACACCGAAATAAATATTAAGGTTATACCTGATTGGAGACGCCGGGGTGGTAATTGGCGGCTACCGTTTGGGATCTAGGGGGGAACATAAATTGTCTTGACCCTTCTCTTGGTTGAGGTGCTGTGCTGCTCGCTTAGGTAAATCCTCGCTTTCAAGGCACCACGTATAGAGGGAAAAAAAACCTTGAATCACCAGCTAAAACCAAAGAAAATCAAAAATTAGAGACCATTCCCAAGTCAAGCTCCTCACCTTGCCAAAGCTAATTGCTCATATATATATGATATAAACAGATGGATTTAATACCAAAAAAAAAGACTTTGAGAAGTGCTACACCTTTGCTTCTTTAACCACACCGTTCACTCCGCTCGTCGACTTGCAACTGCTCGTATGTTCCCTAGCATTTTCCCACTATCCTTGTTAGACGAAACCAGTTTACCCACACACCCTTAGTGGGAGAATGTCACGCCACATTAAAATTATCGGCACGCTCACTATTCCCTTGAATAAAAAAAGTAAGTATGTGCGATCACAACCCCTCCTACTCGGAGTCGAACCCCAGACTCCCGGTTATCAAGCACATGTCGTACTCCTCAGGCCGCCTAAAGCTTAAAAAGGGGGGTTCTTAAGAGTGAAGGGTCGATATCGCTTATGCCTCCTAGCCTAGGTAACTGGTAGACAGAAAAACCTTGCATACATTGGGGCGAAAACCTTTTTCCGAAAATACAACGTAATATTTCCCCCCTTTCTCTCAAAAGGTTTTCGCTCGTGAGTATAAAGGGAAATGATTATGAAAGGTCATAAGAGTTTGTAAAAAGCTTAAGGTCTGTGGCATTCCAAACCCCTGCCCCTTTCCCGTTCGCATCGCCCAACTCGTACGTCCAGGGAGAAACTCTCTTTAATACTTACAAAGGGCCAACATACTTCGGCGCCAGCTTCGCCGTAAAGAATTTTGCTGCATCAGACAACACGAACTTTTTCCTCAGGACTTTATCCTTTGGATAAAATTGGCTATCTCTCCGCCTCAAATTATATTGACCCGCCGATTGTTGGGCAGAGTGTAATATTCTGTCCCTCACGTCTTTAACGACTTCACCCAGTTGCTTAGACCAGGCTTGGACATCGTCCGACCTATTGGTGGAAAACCCGGACGTGGGGATTGGTGAGTGGTTTCCTTTAACCTGCATTTCGCGGCCGAAAAGAACAAAGTAAGGGGTGGCTTTAAGGACTTCGTGCGTTGAGGTCTTGATAGCGCACGCCACTTTCGGAAGCAGCTCGTCCCATATTCGATGGTTTTCTGAGATATAGGCTCGCAACTTTGTCTTCAGTGTCTGATTGTAACGCTCGGCGGGGTTGGCTTGGGGATGGTAGAAGGCTGTAAAATTGAGCGTAACACCATATGACGATGCCAAGTCGATAAGCTCCCGGCTCTTAAACTGCACACCATTGTCGCATTGTCGCTCCTCCAAAATAATCTTAACGGCCTTTGCCGTCGCAGTTCTTATTAAGAAAAACAGGGGAAATTTGGAGAAGTAATCAACCACGGTAAGGATGTACCGGTATCCCCTAGTTGACCGCGGGAGGGGACCAATAAAATCGATACATAGCATCTCCCAAGGCCTACGCACTGCACACCTAGAAGCCATAAGCCCTGCCGGTTTCTGTAGGGAAGGTTTCGAAGTTTGACAACCAAGACACCCTCGGACATACTGCGATATATCGGATCTCATTTTCGGCCAGTAATATTTGGACGCGACCCTGTCAAGCGTCTTTTGGATAACACCATGGCCACTTAACATGTCATCATGACACTCCCAGAGGACTTTTGCCCTATCCTCTTTTGGCACCACTTTTCCCCACTGCTCATCCGTGCTTAATAACTTTTGATACTTGGGCCGCAAGCGCCTAAATAGTATACCACACTCACACTTCCAATCGGGAAACTTGCCCGGATCCTTATCAACAAACTCTTTTGTCCTCCTGTACCACGCATCCTGTGTATCTAGCGTTGCCACTCCTTCTTCGGTTGACCTAGACAACGCATCCGGAACCAAATGTTCTTTTCCCTTCCTGTGAACAATACTGAAATTATACTGCTGTAATTTTACCGCCCACCGGGCCAACCTACCCTGTGGGTCCCTTAAATTGTTCAGCCATAGCAGGGAATGGTGATCAGTTACCACCGTAAACGTACTCCCTTCTAAGTATGGGCGAAGCTTCTCTATAGTCCAAATAACAGCCAGACATTCTCTTTCCGTTGTCGAAAAATTACGCTCAGTTCTAGAAAGGGTCCTACTCAAGTAACTGATCACTTTTTCTCCTTCGCTTGGATGCATTTGAGTCAGCACGGCCCCAATACCATATCCAGAAGCGTCAGTGTGAACGGTAAAAGGAAGATTAAAATCAGGGCAAGTCAAAACCGGAGCACGGATCAATTTTTCTTTTATAGAATCAAACGCCTTTTCACATTCCTCACTCCAAACAAACTTCCTCCTCTTCTTCAAAAGCTCGGTGATGGGAGCAACTAAATGTGAAAAGTCTGTAGTTGAAAGTAGTTGGCCGGGGATATTCAACCATACTTCGAACCTTGTCCGGATCTACTAATAGACCCTTCTCATTCACGATGTAACCCAGGTATTTCAACTCGTCCTTACAAAATTCACACTTTTCTCGACTAAGAACAAGGCCAGCTTCTCGAATTCGCATCAGCACTACCTTAAGAACTCTCATATGCTCCTCAAAATTCTCTGACACAACGACTACATCATCTAAATACACAAACACGTTCGGTTCAAGGTCGGCTCCGATGACTGTATCAATAAAGCGTTGCCAAGTCGCCGGAGCGTTGTGAAGTCCGAAAGGCATGCGACAGAATTGATACAGCCCCTTCCCGGGAATAGTGAACGCCGTGTATTTCTTTGACGATTCAGCCATTGGTATCTGCCAATAAGCTGATTTTATATCTAGTAAGGAGAGGTATTAGGCATTCCTCAGCTTATCCAGAGTGGCCGACACGTAGGGGATAGGGTAAGCATCACGTTCTGTGACCTGGTTAAGTTTTCGGAAGTCTACACAGAAACGGTATTTGCCATCCTTCTTTTTAATGAGAAGTCTTGGTGAAGACCAAGGACTGGATGATGGCTCGATGACACCAAGTGTCAACATTTCATCTACCTCTTTATTAATTTGTTTTTGGACTATTGGGGACACCGGATAATAACGATGCTTAATTGGCTCCGCAGCGGTCTTTATTACATGCTCAACGAGGTTGGTACATCCCAGTCCTTCCCCCATTTGCGCAAAAATACTACCCACCAAGTCATCCAACTCCTTCTTCTGTTGATGCGTAAGTTTCGATTGGCCTTCAACCTCACACACTTCAGATGAAAAACGCCAGACTCGCTTTTTCAAATCCGGTATGATCGAAAATCGCTCCCAGAAATCGGCACCCAAAATGAGGCTATGCGCTAATTGGGGAATCACTAACACCTCCATCACCTTAACAATACCCTCTACTTTGATTGGTACATGAATGGCTCCCACCACCTTTACTCCATCCGCATTAGCCACTGATACTGACCTAATATCTACGTCGATCAGTTTACAATTAAGCGATTTGAGCTTCCCCTATAATTGTCCGCGACGCTCCTGAATCTAGTAACCCTACTAACTTGACTCCATAAATATCTACCCCAAGATATGGTCGACAATCGGAACCCTTTCTCTCCAGAATGAAGTCTAGCGCCAGATTACACTCCCCTCGACCCCCGTACGTCTTTTCTACCGGAAGAGATATTGCAGCGGAATTGATCGCTCGACTCAATGGCCCGCCTGCCCTTGAGCCGAAGCACTGTTTCCCAAAGTTGTTGCTTGAGGAGTACACTCCTTATAACACCCTCTCTATTACAACCGTAACAACGCACCGGCTGCGGACATCGCGCTGCAATGTGTCCAGGCTGGTGACACCGGAAGCAAGTCAGTGGCATTGATGTGTGTTGAGACGTAGAAGCGACCACATTCACTTCATCATTGCAACCTAAGTCCACGTAGGCTAGATCTGGCTCTAGCTAGGTATTATGACGCCGTGAGGGCGGAGGTATAAAACTCTCAACTGGGTACCTCGTGGCCTCTAATCGGTGTCCAATTTCGACCAACTGCTCCAAAGATGAAATATCTACCAAGGCCATCTGCGTTTGGTAGAATGGAGAGACATTTCGCCTGATCCACTTCAACTTTTCTTGTTCGGAGCACGGTTTGCTAAGCCTAGAAAATAACCCTAGCATGACACTGACAAAAATGCCGATTGTTTCCAACCTTCCTTGCGTCCTACTTCGTATCTCTTCCCAGAGCCTGTCATCATACCCCGGAGGTAAGAACTCGGCTCTGAGTTTAGCGACGAGTTGGGCCCACGTCGTAATGAAGTAACGGTTCGCTCTGTACCAAACAGCGGCTTTCCCGTCGAACAAATCGTACGCAGATTCAAAAAGTTCTTCCCTAGAAAACCTGCGAGCAATCCTCAGATCCTCGACCTTTTCAAGAAAGCTGCAGATGGACTGTGATTGATCCCCACTAAACTTAACATTCCTCTTCATGACAGGGATTCGCTTCGTCGGTGGAAACAATGGAGAAGACGTAGCTCTTGGGGAGACATCCGCTATTCCCTCTGTATCCGCACCCAGGTTCGGAGTATCAATTCTTTGCGGTGATACAAATCGCGCTTCGGCTACTCTGGGCATATCTGCACTAAACCTTCATATCCAAATTGGACAAAAGCCCTACCACTTGTTGTCTACTTTCCGTAAGGAAAGCTTTCTCCTCAGTTGACGAAGGGATTGATCTACCTACTCGCCTTAACACCCACTCTGACTTTGCAAATATCTTTTTAAAATTCCCTGATTGTTCATTTCCTTCGAAAGCGCCTATCAAATGCAGAATTTCCTCTAACTTTTCCGTAATGGCGGTCTTGTCTTCCTCAAAGGTGAATGGATAGTCCGACAACAGGAAGCTACTATCCCTACGCAAAGCTGTTCGCAGCATTTTCCTCATCTCTTCTATATTGTTGCCTACTAAACCCCTGACAGCTAACTCGTAGGTCAATTCCTCGACGTTCAACCTGTTCACCTCCATTTTTATTTTTTTGTTCCTTTCCGAGGAGAGTCCTTCGCTTTTGTGATTCAAGGTTTTTTTTTCCTATTTGTTTTTTTTTTTTTTTAATTAATTGTGAATTCAAAAAAAAATATAACACACACCACCAGAACCAAAGTAAATTAAAAATTTGAAATAAAAAAATGTTAATGAAAAAAAGGATATTCGAACGATACTATAAATAATTGTTCTAAATCTTAAGAAGACGCACGGAAAAAAAAACACGACCGATAACGACTTTGTCCCGAGTAAAATGATTTTCGATTTGTGTTGATTTAGCCCCACGTTGGGCGCCAAAATGTTACCGTCGTTTCCTCTTCACCCCGCAAGATTAACCGAAAGGGTGCCTGACCAACTGTGGAGAATGGCCGATTGTTGAGGTGTTTTAAATGGGCGCCATGCGATTGCCCCTTCGGTTAAGCTGACCGATTGATTGGAATCGCGACCAACCAATTGTCCTGCGGAACACACAAAAAAAAAAAAACGCACTCGGTTCGAAAAAACCCAATCCAACTTATAATTTTCCCTTAAAACTAACAAGATTTGACTTAACCTAACTAACTCTACCTTAACCCTTATAATCGAATGCGTTTTCAAGCGTATCATATAATAACAAAAAAAAAATTTAAATTACGAAACGTCCGAATCAGGTTTCTAACCCGTCTTATTACTTAATTACGATTTTAATGCGGCCCCAACCAATTTTTTCAATTTCAATTTTAATGCATTTTTATTCTCTTCAATTCATTAACTTACATGCTAAACAAAAATGCTTAAATCTAGCTTAATTAACTTAACTATTTATAAAATAACTTACTGGCCCTATACGGGCGCTCTAAGCTAAATCTAACAATCGGTTTTATGTCTTTCGACGTCTGTTTATTTATTTAAATTTTAATAATAAATGTAAATTAAAAACTAAGAAAAATATTAATTAAGGGAAAAAACTTAGTGTAAGGACTTATTCATTTTAGCTTAAATTAGACCTAAATACTAAACTACAACTAATCTTAACCCTAACGTCTTAATTAAACTAAAAATACAATTAAAGTTAAAATTAAAACTACCTACTTACTAATTATAAACTACTTATACTACTTACACTACCTTATTTATATGTAAGCCGGCCAAGGCTGACACCACATGCTATATTTGCCATAAGGGCACCCAAGACAAATAACGACGACGAAGTTCATTCTCCGCCCAGCCACCAAAAGTGTCGATATTGCCTTATGACATCAGCCCTGTCGCGGTTAGATACCGCCCTACTAAACCTGAGGGTCTCCGGTGAGCTACTTGCGACGTCTTGTTCGTAAGTGACTCGCCCGTCCACAGCTTTTCGACCAACGTGGAAGATTAACGGCACCGCTAATCTATTCTGGACCAGACCTTTTCTATCTAAATAGAGGAAAGCTTCAGGGGGAATAAGGCCGTTAAGGCGCACTGTCTCATGATGCAAATCATTGGGGTAAAAAGCCCCGGAGATCAAGTTGTTGGTCGAAGTCATTGCTCTTGCAATGTGACTTCGAATAAGTTTTATCAGAAAGTTGTCCACTCTGATCAGGTTGGCCCCGTTGTACAGGACCTCATTACTATAGAATTTTTTGTACTCAGACTCTGGAGTTCTATATAAATGGAGACAAGCCCTAAGACATCGTCTCTCGAAAACCCGTGTCTTTTCCATTAAGCTTGTTCCCACGTTAAACCAAACGCGACAGCCATAAGCAAGGACAGGCCGAATAAGGGCCGTGTAGCAGATCACCTTTACCTTGGCATCGAGTTGACTGCTGTGAAACAGCCTCTTTGTCAAGGCAAAGGCCGCTTTGTTCCTGGCCAGAGCAGCATCTATATGTTTGTTAAAATATAGATAGTGATCTAGCCAGATCCCAAGGTATCTGACAACACTTCGATTCGCTAATGGCTGTCCGTTTTGTCCAACAATAAAGAACATTCGCCACTTCTTTCTAATATTTCTAGAAGACAACGGAGTCCTGAACAGAATGGTCTCGCACTTTTGAAAATTGATTTTCAACTTCCAATCATCGCAATATTTCTGAACCTTTTCGAAGTCACGCTGCAAGAGACTTACAATGACCTCGATCTTCGGACTTGACCTGTACGCGATCAAGTCATCTGCGTACACTATGGATTGGCGGAGAGATCCTACAAGATCACTTGTGAAGATCGTAAATAAAATCGGCGAAATAACTACACCCTGTTGTAGACCGTTTTTAATTTCAAAAGTCGCAGCAGACACCACACTGCCATTTTTCACAATAAAATGTCTGCTGGTGAGCATATCTAAGATTATGTACAGCAGCGGTTTGCTTATGCCGAGCTGGTCAAGCTTGAAAAAGAGCCCCTGCAACCATACGGTGTCAAAGGCCTTTTCCAAGTCAATCAACAAGGCACCCGTGCATTGTTTCTTACCTTTGTTCCATTGGATATCCGATACCAGTTTAGACGCGGCATGTATACAATCATGCCCCGCTCTGAAACCGAATTGGTTATCCGGAATAATATTTTTGTCCTCAACCCACTCGGTCAGGGCTCTATTGATTACTTTTTCAAACACTTTGTTGATGTTGGGAAGGAGACTTATCGACCGGAGATTTGCCGGATTGGATGTGTATTTGTTCCGTTTAGGAATTGGTTGCACCACCGCTGTCTTCCAATGAGCTGGATATTGTGCATTATTCAGCAAATTGTTAAACAGGGTAGTGTAAATGTTTACCGCTTCTAGAGGAAGGTGTTTAAGAACAATGTTTGGTATTTCGTCGATTCCCACAGATTTCTTACTTCTCAGAGAACCGAAAATGACCAGGAGATCTTCCTTTGATATGAATGGAGGGTGAATCCCTTCATTGGCGATGACATCATTTGCCAAATTCTCGTCATTGAACATGGTAAAACCAGTGTTCTCCGATCGCCAGTGCTCAATGTCATATCGCAAGTAAAAGTTGTGCAATAGGACACGATTTTCCAAGATATGGTTCGGGCGAGTGCTAACATTCACCCTATACACATCCTGAAATGTCGCACCTATTACTTCAACTTTCTCCTGAGGATCTTCGATCACAAAAAAGTTGTCATCTTCGATCGCTTCTGTTGGATCTATGCCTGCTGTCACAAGTACTTGTTCGTTGTCTGTAGTTCGGGGGAGCTTAAGACACGGAAGCTCATTCTGATTTTTTCTTCGAAAGATTTTATTAATTTCCGGGAACATACTAGGATTGCTAGCTTTAACAGCCCGGATTTTGTTATTCCAATGCGAATTAATTACAGCACGGTAATTTTGCTGAATTAATTGCTGTAGGTTTTTAAGCTCTGATTTCAGTGTCCTAACCTCCGAGTTTTGTGGGTCGGTGAAACGTCTGTACAGGAGTTTAAGTCTTGTCAGTAGCCTACTCTTTTGTCGGTGTAGAGCGTCGATCGTAGCATTGCGGTAAATATTGACATTGTCAGTCAGTTGGTACTTAGGAATTGTTCTGTCCATTGTTTGTTTTATTGTGTCGTCCATCCGTTTGAGGTAAGTGTCGATCTCCTCGTTCGACAAATTCCTATTGGATGGCGGGTTGAGCGGGTTCGAAGAGAGTGCTTTTGTCATCGTTCGGGAGAAGCGTGTCCACCGCGTCCTACTGTAATTGTAAGAATGCGTTTGAACATACTACTCCAGTTCCACAATTTCGTTGGGAATTGTTACTACGGCACTAAATCCGCAATGGTCACTGTCGTACACGAATGTGTGAAGACAGTTTATTGTCTGTCGGTCCATGTCAGTGAGCTGTATCCGTTCGTCAAACAGCATAAGATCTATGTAAGAGCCTGATCTGGGATAAGACGGACTATCCGTCGCTTTTAAATCGAGTCGATACTCGACACTATTCTGACCCCACCAATTGAATAGTAGGTTCCCTCTAGTGTTTGGTGATTGATTTCTCCAGTTACTATGTTTGGCGTTTAGATCTCCGGCCATGAGGTAATAATTCTCTTCCGAACCCAGACGTAAGTATTGAAAAAGTGTCTCGAGCTCTGAGATAAAACAGGTTTGTTGAGCTTCAGTTGCATAGGCTGCGATCATATACAGCCTCTTCCCACTACGGAGGGGGATGCATATGATGCAAGCCTCTAGCACCTGGAATCTACGCACTTAACCGCTGTACACAACCTTAAAACGCAGATTTTTTCTAATGAAGATAGAGACGCCTCCAGCTCCGTTGGAGTTGGGTCTGTCTCTTCTAATGATATTATACTGACTGTGCCTCAACTTGTGCCTCTGAGAGAGCTTGGTTTCGCTAACCAGAAGAACATCGGGACTTTGGTCTTCTAACAACTTGAAGAGTACAGCTCTTCGTTCGATATTTATTAGCGAATTTACATTCACTGAAAGGATCTTTAAGGGTTTCTCCACCAGCGAACACATTATGACTGGAGGCGCGTTAGACTCGGCAACAAAGTGTAGATACGATCTACGCGTGTCGCCTGTTCCTGAATTTGCTGTTGCAGCTGACTAATTTGCCACTGAATAGAAAGCAAAATAGCCAGCAGATCAGCATCACTTTGGTGCTTGTTGTACCGTACTCCTCTAACCGGCCGCCATTTGGGCATAGGTCACATTGGGAGTTACGGCTGGAGTTTTAGGAACAGGTGGGCGCTTCACCTCCACCTTCTGTTGACGAGCCAGGTTTAATTTCCTAACATATTGGTAACTGGAACAACCCCGATAGTTAGCGGTGTGTCCCGAGTTACCACAAAGAATACCCTTCAGAGACGTGGTATCATCAACCCTATCCTTACCTAGAGGACATTCCTCTGCACTGTGGTTCAATGCACACTTAACGCACCGAAACTGCATTTGACAGTTCGCAGCGGCGTGCCCGAACCTCTGACAGCGAACACATTGTAAAATGTTATCGCTGCGATTTAATTTTTCCCAACTAATGCATTGATAGTCTAGGACTTTAATCTTCCTCAGACTATCTATTTTGCTGTTGGGAGTCAGCTGGACCAGGAAGAACGGTAATTTCCGATTCTCCCTTCGGGCCTTTGCTGTAGTGAAAGGCTTAACACTGACGAACTTAAGATCGTCACATTACTTCGCTTGAAGCTCCTGAAGGAGCTCCTCGGGATCGGTGGACGAATCTAAACCACGAAGGAGCAAACGCTCACTTTTGGGAGTGAATGAGAAGAACTCCGTCGTCGTTTTCTCTAATAATTGTTTAATTAACTTATGGTGCTCCACTGTGAAGCAGTGGATAGCATGCCTGTCTTTACTTAGTCATTTAATAATGAAATTATCGCCTATGGCCGACTTACATATTTTGATGGTGTCTTGAAGCTCCATCTTGAATGTATTGATTGGAGGCACCTTCGGCCTCGCTGTCGTCTGCTGCTGCTGCTGTTGTTTCTGCTGCTGCTGCTGTTTCTGCTGCTGCTGTTGTTTTTGCTGCTGCTGTTTTTGCTGCTGCTGTTGTTTTTGCTGTTGCTGATTTAGCTGCTGCTGTTTTTGCTGCTGCTGTTTTTGCTGCATCGGCAGCTCCGATTGTTGCTGTTGCATTGGCAACTCTTTTTGGTGCTGCTGCTTTGGCAGCTTTGGTTGTTGTTGTTGCTGCTTAGGCAGCTGTACTTGTTGCTGCTGCATTGCTTGTTGTTGCTTAGCTGGTGCCGTATTTTGGCTGCTGTTTGCCAGCTGCTGTTGTTGTTGGCGTTCTTTGGCGCGCCGTGCCAATTGTTTTGCCTTCACGGCCTTTAACAATGCCTCTAGTTGGCATATTTCGTCGTCTTCGTCGTCGGTCTCCGAGGCCGCCAACGACATGAAGCTATTACTGCCTCCAGTGTAGCGGCCTTCGCCACCGTCGGAGACGTACGGGAATTCTTCTGTCGCATGCTGTTCGACTGCGACTTTAATTGCTGCTGCTGATGTTGTTGCTGCAGCTGTTGTTGTTGTTGTTGTTACTGCTGCTGCTGTTGTTGTTGGCGCCCGTTCCCCGGCTCCAGTCGGCACCTTTTCAGCTGAAGCCGATAAGGAAGGGCGCTTTACGAGGTTTGGTGTTGGGCGTACCCTCCTCCTCCTCTTCCCGGTCATCGATGAAGATAATGGTGGCGGTGGCTTTGGGTCCGGCAATGCCTTCCCCTCTCCTTCCCCCGGTTTGTGAGACGACGAATGCCGCTCACTCATTTTGTTTGTTTTGTGTTGTTAATTTAATTGATATAAATCAACAACGAAATTATTAAATTTTTATTTGGCCCGTACGGGGATTGAACTTGAACGTGCGGATCAAGGAGTCCGACACACAGCTACTGCACCGGCTGGTTATTTAACAGCACAGTAGCAAAACGGTTACTTGAAAAAAAACTCACTGGTTTCGCTATCACAGTCGAAACACTTGTTGCTCCAATAAAGGTCTGTGAACGAATGAATGCGGCCCCAACCAATTAAGCTACGACGACCGCTTTCTGACTATATTCCGTGCGGAGAATGTAAGCCGGCGTTTACTCCCCGACAGGTAATCTCTTTTCACTTTGTATCCCGTGATATGTTTGGTGGAACCGGGAGCGAATTTTCATACACCGAAATAAATATTAAGGTTATACCTGATTGGAGACGCCGGGATGGTAATTGGCGGCTACCGTTTGGGATCTAGGGGGGAACACAAGTTGTCTTGACCCTTCTCTTGGTTGAGGTGCTGTGCTGCTCGCTTAGGTAAATCCTCGCTTTCCAGGCACCACGTATAGAGGGAAAAAAAAAAAAAAAAGCCTTGAATCACCAGCTAAAACCAAAGAAAATCAAAAATTAGAGACCATTCCCAAGTCAAGCTCCTCACCTTGCCAAAGCTAATTGCTCATATATATATGATATAAACAGATGGATTTAATACCAAAAAAAAAGACTTTGAGAAGTGCTACACCTTTGCTTCTTTAACCACACCGTTCACTCCGCTCGTCGACTTGCAACTGCTCGTATGTTCCCTAGCATTTTCCCACTATCCTTGTTAGACGAAACCAGTTTACCCACACACCCTTAGTGGGAGAATGTCACGCCACATTAAAATTATCGGCACGCTCACTATTCCCTTGAATAAAAAAAGTAAGTATGTGCGATCACAACCCCTCCTACTC
This sequence comes from Orthonevra nobilis, assembly GCA_963555765.1. Taxonomy (NCBI): domain Eukaryota; kingdom Metazoa; phylum Arthropoda; class Insecta; order Diptera; family Syrphidae; genus Orthonevra; species Orthonevra nobilis. The sequence goes on from OY743227.1 coordinate 29,592,416, forward strand.
GGAGTCGAACCCCAGACTCCCGGTTATCAAGCACATGTCGTACTCCTCAGGCCGCCTAAAGCTTAAAAAGGGGGGTTCTTAAGAGTGAAGGGTCGATATCGGTTATGCCTCCTAGCCTAGGTAACTGGTAGACAGAAAAACCTTGCATACATTGGGGCGAAAACCTTTTTCCGAAAATACAACGTAATAAAGTGGCCACTGCAATAGTGGTACATTGTCCTCCTTAATGAATACCATATCACCTGGTTTACCATTTTTGGAGCGTTCCTTCCATTGTGTGTATCTATGCTGAAGTTGGTTTACATATTCGGTTGACCATCGCTTCCAGAAGTCATGTTTAAGGCGTGATACCAGTTTCCACCTTGTTAATGATGGGTGTTTTATGGAAACGGCATTTGAATCCGGTTGGTTCGCCAATAAGGAAGTGTCATGGAGTTAATGCTGTTAAATCATTAGCATCGCTGGATATAGATGTGATCGGTCTGGAGTTTAAGATAGCTTCAATCTCCATTAAGACCGTTTCGAGTTCTTCGTATGTTAAAGAAGTGAGCTTCTTCGGAGTAAATTACCGTTGCTAATTCAGATAGTTTCTTTTTAGCTCCTACAAAGTTGGTGGCGTTGTCACAGTATGGTTGTTGGCAGCGTCCCCGACGACCGGTGAATCGTTTTAACGCACCGATAAATGATTCAGTGGTCAGATCACTTATTAGCTCCAAGTGAACCGCTGTGGTGGAAAAACAGCAGAACACTGTCACATAAGCCTTATGTGGTCTTTTTCCTCGTAGCTTGTAATGAATCCAGAAAGGTCCACAGTAGTCAAATCCGGTGTGCACAAAGGTAAGTTTCCCATTACTTGGGTGAGTAGTTGAGGTCTCGCTCGAGTGCATCTTACACAATGTTGTACGATAGACCTGGTCATTATTTTTCCCTTAATAATTATAAGGAATAAGCATCGGATGTTTGATGTCATATGAAAGTGCTGATGCCTCCAGTCGGCCTCCAACTCGGAGTATACCCTTTGTATCTACGAAGGGACAGAGGTTTGTTAGAGGACTTGATTACTTCAGCTCCTTTTGTGTTTGAATGGCGTTGATTTATTCCTTGAAGTCATCCTTTTGTATTGCTCGCATTATCAAAACTAATGCATTGTCAATTTCCCTGGGAGTTAACTCGATTTCTACTTTTCTTAACTGTTTTGTACTTCTGGTCTGATTAAGAAAGCGCAATATATATCCGACCACCCGTTCAAGAGTTCTGAATGAATTTCTGTTGTTGATGGTGTAGATCAATTCTCCATAGTTGACAACAGCTGCTACGGATACGGTGGACTGCGTTAGCTTCTTTTCTATGTCTGCTTTTTCGGGGATTGATGAGGTTTTACAGAATTTTCCCGGCCACATGCATTCTTTCCCGTGTAAAAAGAATGGTCCGAAAAACCATAGATTGCATGTTGGGAGTTTTGCTGTTTGCATTCCTCTGGATAAGATGTCTGCAGGGTTTTGTTTGTATGCTACATATCTCCATTGTGATTTCGTGAATTGTGGAGATCCGATTGGCCACGCCTGAATCTGAATGGATACAGGGACTTCGGTATTGAACATATAACGAGGGAAATGCACATTGTCTAATTCCTTCAGGCTGTTTCGAAATGTTGTCCATCGTGAATATAACTCCATTTGCAATGCTTCGTACCTTCAATTGCCAAAGTTCTTGTACGAATGTCTTGGCTGTTACAACTACTGGTGCCATTATTCCCAAGGGATCAAATAGTTTTGCCAGATCTGAGGTTACTATTCGCTTCGTAACTCGACTAGTGGGGTTAAGTCTTGTTTTTATGCAGAATCGATCCTGCATTGGTTGCCATGTTAATCCCAGCGCCTTGATTGACTCGTTTTTCTCATTGCTGAAGTCAAGATCAATTTCTTGATCCTCCTTTGCAATGCCTTGAAGTAACTGTGGGTGGTTAGCGCATCATTTGCACAACTTAAATCCTGCCTCCGCCAAGATATGTTGAAGCTAACGTTGCATCTCAAGTGTGGTTGAAAGACTTTTGGCTCCAGTCAAACAGTCATCTACATAGAAGTCGTTGTGTAAGACCTGGGCGCCAAGTGGATGTGTGTTTGAGTTGTCTTTTGCTTATTGCTGTAAGCACATCGTTGCTAGATAAGGTGCAGCCCGACTACCATATGTTACTGTGTTTTGTTGATTGCTTCGTTTTTGCCCTTTCTCCATATGATTGTTTGGATACATTTTTTGAATATCGGTGCAGAATAGGAACCTTGGCAATCGGAATCGTAAAAGTAATGAGAATAGTTCACTTTGAATTGTTGGTCCTATGTGCATGATGGCGTTCAGTTAAAGTCCAGACGAGGTTTTTGACGAGGTATCAAATACTACCCGTAACTTAGTGGTACTCCTATCGGGTTTGAATACGCAGTGGTGGGGAATAACATAGTTTGGAGCGGATGCGTTATTGATGTTAACTTTTGTCATATGCCCTTGTGCTTCATACTCGTCCATGAACTCGATATATTGCCTTCTTATATCTTCAGCCTTAGATAACCGTCGTTCCGAAGCTAAAAACCTGTTCAACGCTATCTCCCTGGATTTGCCAAGTCTAGATGGATCTTCATGAAAAGGTAGTTTAACAACATACATGCCTTCATTGTTTCTCCGCGTATGTTGTGTAAAATTAGTTTCGCACGACCGTTCGATCTTCGTCAATGTTTTGCTTGAGATATCTACTTCTTCCAGTTTCCACAATCGCTCAACCGAGTGATTTGTATTTTGTTGTTGTGGTGAAGTGATTGAGTAGTGAAGGTTTGTGCGTTGAGGGTTTGGTGAGTTATCCAAATGTAGAATCGTGTTGTGTTTTCGATTGCATTTCATGCACTTTCTTGATATGCAATCACTTGAAGTGTGCCCAATCTTCAAACAGTTTGTACAGCGTTTGTTTTGTTGAATGTTTGTACACGTTCCTCTACCTTGAGTTGCAATAACTGCTTGCAAGCGTACAAGGGATGTGTTCCCTGATCACATTTGCAAATTTTGTAATTGTTTGGCGATATTAGTGACGCACACGCTAGAGGGGTGCTCTCCCTTGCCCCCAGGCCTGATTGCCTGGGTCGTAATTCCCACGCGTCTTTTAAACGACGAAGCCGCCTCGTATAGTAGCTCTGCTGCTTTTTATGCGAATAGACCTTTTTGTCATTTATTACATTTCGTTGGATATCCTGTCCAGCCACTAGTTGTTCTGCGACGAACACATCAAAGGATGCCATCACGTCGGGGTCACCAAAATGTTTAGATTCGATTATCTAAATCAAGTTGTTTTTCATCCAACTTAGCACATAAACTAATTGGCTTCGATGTATTGGGGTTGTGTGTTTTAATCAAGCACTTGAACTTGCTTAAGACTCATTGTAACTACCAAGCACTTTAACTTGTTAGTTGCTGAGGATCAATTTCAATAAAACACTGTTGTGGCTTATCAATTAATGATCAAAAGTCTTTATTAATGGTTTTCTTTTATACCTTAAAATCTAAAACAAAATTGCTTTATTTACAAATTAATAAAAGCAATTAACACCAATTATGCTTGATGACGAACCTACATAAATGTGCTGCATGCACAGAATAACAATCAAAGTATAACAAGCAATATGACAATATATTTAGCAGCATACCCTCGGTTGACTTCTATGCTGCGTCGCCACCTGGCAGCGTTCTCAATTATGTAATGTCCGTGTGGCAGCAGTGCAGTGTCGTGTGTCTGAACACCATCGAAACATGAAGCGAAGGTTAGAAAATACTGGAAGATATGGAGGGGCAAGGAATAATAAGAAAAAGCAAAAGTAGGTATAATTCACCAATATTACAATGGACGATAAATACCCCCTGCCAAATATGGACAGTATTCTTGATAAGCTCGGAAAGGCACAGTATTTAAGTACGATAGATTTGGCCAAAGGATACCATCAAATACTGGTGGCAGAGAAGGATATTGAGAAGAGAAGCATATTGTTCAACCATTTTGGCCCACGCACTTAATGCGGGGTATTAATATAAGTAATACCCAAGAGAAAGCTTAAAGGAGAAATTCTATAATTATTAGTGAAAGGAGAAATTTGTAGAGTTCAATGATCGCAGTTACATAATGTAAAATTGTACAGCTGTTTGAAAGCTTAAAGTCGGCAAAACCGACGTTACATTTAAATTCAGATTCAATTTTAAAGACATTTGCAATCGTAGAGTGTATCAAGTGAGAAGTTTTAGAAGTGTTTAAATTAAAGCATAAGTCCAATTGGAAGAATAAATAAAGAATTTTATAACGTGGTATTAAGTGTCGAGTTTTCCTCAAATAATTTGTATTGGAAAGACAAAGTATTATTTCGTCAGACCTTAAGACGAACATGGTACTTTGAGCCGGATATAAAAATACCAGTAAAATTCCAAAGGGACATAAAAATTAAATTAGAATCATCCTTAAAAATAAAAAATAATTTGCGTAGATCCGAAAGTCAAACCTCAAACGAATCAACATATTCAACGGATGAAACGCCGCAAGTAGCCGAATATCCCAACGGAGAAGATTCTGTTCCAGCAATAAAACGGACACCAACCGGATAAAACGGAAAAAAGAGATAGTGGGAAATTCCAACGGAGAAGATCCAGTTCGAAACGTTCAAAGAACATTAACCGGTCATCAAGCGGAACTTACAGTAGTCCAAACCGAAAAGCAACGGACACTAAGCCTTTGCAAAGTATCAAGACATATTAAACAAAACTCAAATTAAATATCAAAAAGATATCAGTAGTCTTGCAAAAAAAAAATGTCGCAACTGGCTAGGGCAATAGAAGCTCAAGAACAAACTCTAAAGGAGCTTAAAAGTGATCTCGATGAATTCGAAAACGACAGTACTCTGCGAAAATCAAAGGGGTATGTAAACGCGTTACTTAAGGAAGTCGAGGAAGTATTCGAACGGATAAAAAAAGATCATGGGCTTATAGCGAACAGTACCGCTGATCGGCTTAAAGAAACGTACATTTCTGAAGATATTTTTCAGAAAATTAAAAGAATTTATTTTAATCTTATCGGTCAGCTGCGTGACGAACTCGATAAATTCGCTCAAGCTAACAGTGCTATTTTAGATGCATCTCGTTTTAATTCTTCAAGATCAGCAGGTTCTGACATATGTCTTCCGCGAATACAAATTAAACCTTTCTCGGGTAAATTTGAAGAATGGTGTGAATTTTTCAATTTATTTGGAAGCATGATTGATGAGAACATTGATCTTACAGACATCCAAAAACTATAATATCTCAAAAATTCTGTCACTGGTGAAGCTGCACGGTTAATTCAGCACCTTCCTATTGACAGGAAAAATTACACATCGGCTTGGGAAATCTTAACCGAAAGATATTAAAATAAACGCAAACTCGTTAACACACAATTGCGAATTTTGATTGAGCGAAATAAACTCACGCACGAAACTGCCACAAGTTTGAAATCCATGATACCAGTATCGAGTGTATACCTAGACTTTCTAATCTAGGGATAGAAGTCGAAACTTGGGACTGCATCCTCATTTATATAATTTTTCACTAACCCAGTGGGTTTGGGATGACAAACTAGGCGTCTCCAAAGCTGTTCCTGATTGGAAAACATTTTCATCTTTTATTGAAGGTCGATTCAATTCACTGGAAAATATCCTCGAATTGAATGGGTTTTCGAAGCAACAGGTGGCGTCTACCTCATATCGGAAACCAAATACTTTCCATATGCAATCACCACTCACAGACAAAGCATTCCGCTGCCGGCTCTGTAAAGCCTCTCACGGGTTTCGGCATTGCAAAAAATTTATAGCTATGGATGTGAAGACTCGTACTGAAACAATAAGGCGGAATTCAATTTGTACTAATTGTCTAGGTTATGATCATCATGCCTCATCATGCAATAGCAGCAGCCGATGTTATAAATGTGGTTTGAAACACCACACTATGCTGCACATAGAGTCAAACACATACATCTCAAACAACAATAAACAATCACACTTCTCTAGACAAAACCAATCCAATAGAACACCTCACACCCTTAGAGCATTGATAGATCCATGTTCCGAAGCGACATTCGTTACGGAACACGTTACCCAACTTCTGAATCTCAAAAAGCAAAAAATATCAGCTAACGTCACAGGGTTAGGACAAACTTCTACGGGAACTTCACATTATCAAGTCAATCTCACGCTGTTCTCTCGGACCAATTCGGTATTCTGCTTGAATGTTAGTGCATTCGTATTTCCACAGCTCAATTTTGCCGACTCATCAGATTGAGGAACAAGGGTGGGAACACTTGTCCAAACTTTCCTTAGCAGATCCATCTTACAACGTCGGAGGAAGAATCGACATGTTGATAGGTGATGATAGATGCGTACACATCAGCACCTATCAGGTGGTCAGGACTAGTCAAGGGTCAAGGCAGTTCCCCGGTTGCTTAGCAGACTCAGTTGGGATGGATTCTGACAGGTACCACCAACAACAACGCAAAATCGAAGTCAATAACAATGCAAAGTCACTTTAATTCATTGGACATACAGCTGAGAAAGTTTTGGGAGATAGAGGAAGGGCTAGAAGATAGAAAGCTTACGGCAGAGGAAGAGAAGTGTCAACAATACTTCAAACAAACTTTTAAACGACGAAGGGATGATAGATACGAAGTTCGGCTTCCCTTCAACTAAAACCATCGTCCAAGTCTTGGCAATTCAAGGCAGGCAGCATTAGCAAGGTTTTTTTCAAATTGAGAGACGACTATTAACCAACAAAAAATTACAAGAGGCATATACTGCTTGCATACATGAATATGCCGCCTTAGGCCACATGAGTGAAGTTGATTCAGAGGTCCACCTGACATCTGGGAAACATAATTTTCTCCCTCACTATGCGCTATTTAAAGAAACAAGCGCCACAACGAAACTTCGCGTGGTCTTTGATGCGACGAATGAAAAATCATTAAATGACCACTTAATGGTGGGACTCGTCTGCAGCCCGACATCATTGATTTAATTGCCAAATGGCGAAGGTTCAAGGTTGTGTTTTCTGCGGACATCAGTATGATGTACAGGCAGATTTGGATGGCGAAGGAAGATACTCCGTATCAAATGATTTTGTGGAGAGCAACAACGAAGACACCAATAACAATATACGCTCTCAACACGGTTACGTTTGGGACATCTTCAGCGCCATATCTGGCAGTACGCAACTTGCAACAACTTGCCACAGATTTAGAAACCAGCCATCCCTATGTAACGAAGGCAAACATGGAAGGTTTTTATGTCGATGATTTCATCTACGGCTCCGAGAACGAAGAAAGTGCCATCACTCTGCAAAGAAATGCTCTAGATATCCTTAGGGCAGCTAAATTCCCACTACGCAAATGGGCTAGTAATGCCACAAAGGTTCTAGAACAAGTATCTGAAAGTGAAAGAGAAGTTAATCTCCCACTTAAATTTGAGTCGCCAGATACTATTAAAACGCTTGGAATTCAATGGCATCCAGCAACGGATGTTTTCAAATTTCAGATAAAATTAGATGAAGAAATTACCTTCACAAAACGTTCCGTACTCGCAAATATCGCTCGCTTGTTTGATCCGCTTGGATGGATAGTGCCGTGCGTTCTCAATGCAAAGCTTATACTGCAACAGCTTTGGCGCGACGAGCTCTCATGGGATGCAAATATCCCACTAGAGATACAAAAAAGATGGATAGATCTACGGAGCGGATTTAAAAGGTTAGAAGAAATCCAAATACCACGTTGGATTGGATACGAAGACAACGTGCAATTACAGCTTCATGGGTTTAGTGACGCATCTCAGAGGGCATATGCAGCAGTAATATATGTCCGAGTCATAAAAAATGGTAAACAGCATACCCACATCCTAGCTTCAAAAACCAGAGTAGCTCCGGTAAAACAAATATCGTTACCGCGCCTGGAACTCTGTGGAGCTCTACTCTTGTCCCGACTCATGCATCGAATTTCGAAGGCCTTGCAATTCGAACACCTGGAAACATTCGCATGGTCAGACTCCATGATTTGCATAGCATGGATAAAGGGAAGCCCATCAATTCGCACTCCTTTTGTGGCAAACCGTGTCACAGAGATCCAAACGCTAACAGACCCAAACATATGGCGGCATGTCGGTACAAAGGACAACTCGGCTGACCTTGGATTTCGAGGATTATCGCCAGACGACCTTATTAACAGTGAAATCACATAATATATCATTGCATTGTCATCAACAATCCGTTATTTGGTAGATTCTCATCGCTGAATCAACTTATACGGTGCGCAGTAGTATGGAGAAGATACATCAACAATTTACAGCTAGGGAAAAGTATGCCGTTGGATACGCATCCCATCACGTCGGATGAACTGGCAGCATCACTCAAATAACTCATAAAGATGGCACAAAGAGAAACATATTCTGAAGACATAAATGCCCTGAAGAAGAAAAAATCCATCTCTAAGAGAAGTGCCGTTCTTAGCCTGAAGCCGTTCCTTGATTCAGAGGAAGTATTAAGAGTGGGATGGCGGTTAAAGAATTCACCACTTCCATATAATCAACAGCACCCGATCATTTTAAGGGATTCACACACGTTTTCCAGACTACTTGTTAACGATGCACATCAACGCACTCTTCACGGTGGACAACAGCTGATGATGGCCAACATTCGCAGCAAGTACTGGATAAAAAATCTAAAAAGGCTAGTGAAATCGACGATTCACAAGTGCGTTCGATGCCATCGCTACAATGCGAAAATGCAACAGCAACTTATGGGCAGCCTTCCTTCGGAAAGAGTTAGCATATCAAGGCCGTTTACAAATAGCGGAGTTGAATATCCAGGGCCAGTAGAGATAAAGATGTGGAAGGGCAGGTGCAGTAAGTTTTCAAAAGGGTACATATGCGTTTTCGTTTGCCTTTCAACGAAAGTCATACATATTGAATTGGGTAGCGATCTCAGCGCAGCAGCCTTTATAGCAGCATATAGAAGATTTGTGGCTAGACGGGGTATTTTTTCGAATCTTTTCAGTGATTGCGGTACGAACTTTACGGGAGCAAACAATGAATTGAGAAAGGACAGTAAGTTCATTTCGTCGGAATGGTCAGCTGAAGTCGCCGACAGTTTGGCGGCACAAAACACAACATGGCACTTTAACCCCCCATCATCACCACATTTTGGAGGTCTTTGGGAGGCAGGAGTCAAATCGATAAAACACCATCTCAATCGAACAATTGACAACGCAAAATTGACGTTCGAAGAGTATGCGACTCTCTTACCGCAAATCGAAGCAGGCCTAAATTCAAGGCCATTATGACCCCGGGTTATTTCCTAATTGGCGCATCGCTACTTACTCTGCCCGATAGGAATCACAACGAGAAGAGTATCAACAACCTTGATCGGTGGAATTACATTCAACGACTCACCCAGGAGTTTTGGAAGCAGTGGAGCTCAACGTATCTGCACTTACTGCAGCAACGCCCGAAATGGCTCCAACAACAGCCAGCAATGAAGGTGGGTGACATTGTGCTGGTAAAGGAGGACAACCTCCCACCAACTCTATGGTGTCTCGCTCGGGTGCAAGAGGTACACCCCGGATCGGATGGTCTGACGCGCGTGGTGACCATAAAAACGGAAAAGTCGGTTCTAAAACGCCCCATCGCGAAAATATCCCCTTTACCAATCTCGAACCGACAAACTAATCAGTAATCTATCAGCCAGTTTCGACTAACATAAGCTCAATAAACATAAATGAACAATTCAAATCTGAATAATAACATATGAAATAACTTAACATAAACCATAAACGAAGTGTATCGGAATAAATAAATAACTTAATATAAACAAAACAACTCCATATGAGAAATTAATCCAGGCAACTCACGCTGCAACGCACCGCAATCCGACCAATCCATTGCAAGAGAAGAATGAAGCCACGTCTGCAGATAAATATAATTTGAATTTTAACACTTATTTCTTATTTATTTATTTGCAGACAAACACTAATTTCACTTTTTGTTTCTCAACACATGTATAATATGCACCAATTCAAAACCTCGTGCATCGATGAACAAAAATGCAGAGCGAATTCACGCAGAGGATGATTTGACACATCTATCCAGGGAAACTAGGAAACGCACACAATTCGAGGCCGGGAGCATGGTGGTTCCAAACGAAAACATTATCAAGACGAGCAGCAACAAATAAACCACCAGATCAAACTACCACTAAACTGCTCGATCCAAAATTAACAAAAATAATTGTCAAGGCGCTGACAGTTGACTGCGAACAAAAATAATTGTCAAGGCGCTGACAGTTGACTGCAATCGTCGTCCTTGTTCCTGACAATAATGCCATATCATTTTTGATTAGAGTAGGAGAGGGCATATTGTTCAGCATATTGTTCAACCATTTTGGCCCACGCACTTAATGCGGGGTATTAATATAAGTAATACCCAAGAGAAAGCTTAAAGGGGAAATTCTATAATTATAAGTGAAAGGAGAAATTTGTAAATTTCAATGATCGCGGTTACATAATGTAAAATTGTACAGCTGTTTGAAAGCTTAAAGTCGGCAAAACCAACAATACATTTAAATTCAGATTCAATTTTAAAGACATTGGCAATCGTAGAGTGTATCAAGTGAGAAGTCTTATAAGTGTTTAAATTAAAGCATTAGTCCAATTGGAAGAATAAAAAAGAATTTTATAACGTGGTATTAAGTGTCGAGTTTTCCTCAAATAAGTTGTATTAGAAAGACAAAGTATAATTTCGTCAGACCTTAAGACGAACATCTTTTCTCCACAACACTTAAAGAACATGAAAATCATTAAGTAAAATATTTGCGAAACTACAAGAGCATTTAAAGATTCAATCGGACGAATGCAGTTTTCTGCAAAAGAATACGGAGTATCTGGACCACATTTTAGCAATAGATATGACTTAGACAAGCCATGAAAATCATTAAGTAAAATATTTGCGAAACTACAAGAGCATTTAAAGATTCAATCGGACGAATGCAGTTTTCTGCAAAAGAATACGGAGTATCTGGACCACATTTTAGCAATAGATATGACTTAGACAAGCCCAGAGAAAATAAAATCAATTCAAGATTTGGAAGTTCCAAAAACAGAACGACGACTAAAGGGATTTTTAGGAGCTACAAGTTTATACAAAAAATTCATTAAGGACTCCTCGAAAATAGCTTATCCAATGATCAAATACAGGATAAATATAAATGGCCTTCAATATATGTATATCAGCCTATCTTGAAATACCCAGAATTTGACAATCCGGATGTCTTAACAACGGACGCTAGTGACCATGCCATTGGCGCAGTACTGTTACAGCAAGGACATCATGTTTGTTTTATTTCCAGAACGCTGAATAACAACGCAAGGAAATATAGTACAAGTAACGTACCATGAACCAATCAAATATCTCAATAGTATGTACAAAGGTAGAGAATTTTCACAGCGACACAAAAGATGGTTGTTAAAACTACAGGAGTATAATTACAAAATAGAGTACCTACGGGATAAGGAAAATAAAGTAGCTGACTACTTAACTAGGCTCGAAAATACGGAAAAAATATATAATATAAATGAAGAGGAATCAAGTGTAGACATTTCGGATGCAAATCTGTCAATAGATGATCGGATTAAAAAGATAAGATGCTTAATGAATACAAATTGCTAGTTTTGAAGTTCTCATATTATATAAAAAAAAAATTATTGAATTAAATCCATCAGAAAACGAAAACAAAAAATTAAAATTTCCTAAAGCATAATTTAAGAAAAGGACTTCTAGAAATCTATTCCGAAGTTTCCGATACAGATTATCATAGAATTCAGTTAATTGTAATATCAATGTTTTCCTCATTCAAATTCAAGATTCAAAAATTAAATTTATTCGAAGTTCCGCAAGAGCGAGAGAAATATTAACGGAGGAGAAATTGTATAAACAGCTACCGTTGCATCATACAAATGAATCAATGCATAGCGGCATATACGAAAGTTATTACAATTTAAAAGATAAAATATACATTCCAAAACTCAGAGATCATACGCAGCTTATAATTGGTAATTGCAATAAATGCCGTCAAATTAAATATGAAAGAAAGCCCATAAAGCCAAAGTTTCAAATTATAGAAACCCCAAAAGAAAAGAGCTCAATTATTCATTTGGATATATTTCATTTTAAAGAACATGCCTTTGTTACAACACTAGATAAGCTAAAAATCTAGCAATTTACAAGCAATGACTTCAATTGACCTATCGAACATTTCGACATTACCAACCCTTCAACGTGGGGCTCATAAATTAAACGTTTCTCTTCGTGTACCGTCGATTAAATCAAAGCATTCAAAGAATAACTTCACAGAGCACAGATAACGAGAGAACGGAACGAAACGGACCGAACGAGTCTGGGAGTCATTGTGAGTTCGAGAAGACTGTGGCAAGGAAAACTTTCAATATTGTCGGATCCACGTATAGATCTTTTTGATATGGGAAATACTCGCATTTCCATTCTAGGCTTCATATATGAATGTACAACATGAATGGGTGGTGACATGGGTGTTTTTGTCAATGGCGTTCATCATATTCACTCATCCCTGTCAGCGAGAAAAATACCGTACGCTATACGCAATGCTATCGAAGCAGAGATAGACAAACAGATAGGACAAGGTATATTGGCACCAACGGAGAAACAGTGAATGGCTTACGCCAATTGTTCCTGTAAAGAAGTCGGATGGATCGGTATGAAAGTGCGGCGATTATCGATGCACAGTTTATAAAGCACTCGCGCCGCATTGTTTTCAAACTCCGTCGATCATTGACATTCTTGCATCGATACCAAGAGTAAATAGATTTGCAAAAATGTTCTTGGCGCACGCGTATCAGCAGGTGCCAGATGACAACAAAACGGCCACAACGCTCACTATAATCAATCATAAGGGCGCTTTCAACATGAAAAGGTTGCCATTTGGAATATTGTTGTTACAAGGGTTGGTGTGTGTCGTTGTATATTTCGATGACATTTTCATCATCAGACCTGACTCTATTTCAGCGGTTTGTGATGCATCTCCTTACGGTATTGGTGTGGTTCTGACACATTCTTTACCAAATGGAGGAGACCGCCCAATATTTTTTATTCCCGAACATTGTCAGCCGCAGAGAGGAACTCCGCTCAAATAGATAAGGAAGCGTTAGCTATCATTGCTGGCGTCAAAAATTCCATTATTTCCTGTTTGGAAAACCGTTTACTATTGTCACCAATCATGAGCCGTCAATCCCGATAGGCCAACGCCCATTACACTGTCGCCTCGAATGTTAAGGTAGAGTTTGTTCCTTAATGGATACTGTTTTAAAATTGTACACAGGCCGGGTCATAAACACTCCCATGCGGATGCGCTGAGCCGCTTACAGAATATTTCAGTAAAGCTGGACCCTGACTTACAAGTGAACATTATTGAAGAATGCGATGCAAACATTCTCCAATCAAGCGATATAGCTAAACGCTAAACGATTTCAGTACTGCTTATAAGACAAGCATTGTAAGTGACAGTGTTACTCATAGAGTAATACCCATCGTGTCACAGTCATCATTGAACGTGGTGTTAGTTGTTAGTAGACATAAACAAATAAAGCCTAACACCATACACAAATACCAATTTTAACAAATATTTAAAAAAGAATATACATAAGTTAAGGATTTCAATTCCTTATATTCAAAAAAATATATCCAGCACGACTGTATCGTGCTCCACTTGGATATTTATAATTGAAACCACCAATTTCGAATTGTACAACTTTATAACTTTATTGTTCCGCCCTCCAGGTGAGACTAATTCTAATTTACAATCTATGCCCTATACCTAAGCTCACTCTGGTTCATTCACGTTCGCGCATGCAAGTCAAAAGTGCAACGCAAGCCAGAAGTGCATGCGACGAGTTCATGCCGGAATCAGATACCGTGTTCGGTTACATCCTTCTGTTGCGCGTGTGAATAGTCTGCGTACGGGAATTGCTGAGTCGGATATGTGGATGTGATAACTGCCCCCCTTTCAAATATCTGCGTCCCGCAGATCAACTGATGAGAACGTGGAACAGCTTAACCTTCTTTTGGGTCGTTGAACTTCCGGAGCAGAGCCTTGAGTCTGATGGGTCACGCATTGCTTAGGAAAAGATAGATGAAGTTTTGAAATGTTGATCTTCCCGTAGATTTTCTTCCATAGTAGGCAAATGGAAATGACAACCAAGATGACAATGACAATTTCTGTAATTATAGAAGAATTAAGATGTTCTTTCAAGGTTCTAATACGTTCAATATTTTTAACGCTGATGTGATGTAAGTAGTCCAGATCCGATCTAACCGTTTCGCTGGTAATGTTCGTCAAAAAACAGGAGGAAGTGGCTGCAGGTTACTCGCACTTCCACCAGAGTATACTCGGTCTCTAATGTGAACCGTGTCGTTGTCCAGCTGGATCAGATAGGTACCTTCTAGAGGAATAGACAAATTTTTATTTAAGAGAGAACCATTAAAATTTGTTATGAAGATTGTGTTTCCTCCAATTAGCTCTATGACTTCCTTGTTCGTGTTTCTAAAATTGCACTTAGCCGTGCCGCCTTTAAGGATCCTGGGCAGACATGAATCCTCCGGTAGCTTCTTTACTACGACTTCTTCGCACACGGAAGTATTACCTATGTTAAGGCAATCGTTACTCAGTCCGTACGTCTTGTCATGGTTAATTAGTAGGTTTGTGTAGTCCAGTTCAATTTGTTTTCCGTCCCTGACTGCAGCATGTGCTGACACCAGATGAAACAATTCTGGTGCAACCTTGGGTATTGCAAGGATATACAACAATAGAGTCCCATTCCTATATACAGACGGGCGTCCGTATTCTACAGCTTCTACGACATTTTGGTAAGGTAGGACTTCTAGTTCGTTTAATATTTTTTTTTTTTTTTTTTATTTTCAATTTTAGATTACATCTGTCCTGAGACTCTTAGTAATTGTTTTAAGAGAGATAATTGGATACACTAGTTCGTAAGACCGGTGTCTTACAAAATATTTTTCTTAGGTTAGTTTTCTTTTACATAAAGTGTTTTTTCATAATAACTCAAATTGATTCATATCTTTATAACAAACATATTAACAATAATACATAAATATACATATAATAACATTCATATGGATTGCAGATCAACCGGCCTCAGTCTCTTAAGTCGTCTTCTTGAATTTGCTTCATGGTGAGGAAGATTTCGTATTTCGCTGTTTACATGATTTGAGATTGTGATTTGGTGATTTCTTCTGTGCTTTTTGATTTCGTCTTTAATACTGAGTATTTTAAGGTCTCGATGTATGTCTTCAGTAGAAATATACCAGGGTGCATTGACGATCGTCCGAAGTATTTTTGATTGTAGTCGTTGTATTATGTCAATATTTGATTTAGCAGCTGTTCCCCATAATTGGATGCCATAGGTCCATATTGGTTTTATTATGCTTTTGTAGATTAAAAGTTTGTTTTGTATGGAGAGTTTAGATTTGTTTCCTAAAAGCCAGTATAGTTGTCTAAATTTGTTTTTGATTTGGTTTCGTTTTTGAATAATGTGAGGTTTCCATGTTAGTTTGTTGTCTATTAGTATGCCTAGATATTTCGCTGAATTGTCAAGAATAATTTTTTTGTTGTTAATAGTGATGTCTTGAGGTTTATAATTCCTTTTCGTCGTGTATATTACATTACATTAATTTCAACACCCCATTTGTTGAACCAGTCCATTGCTTTGTCCAGCGTTTGGTTTGTTTGATGTGTAGTAGCTTCTAAACAAGCGTGTGAGGAAAGAATTGCTGTGTCGTCTGCGAATGTTGCTAGCATGGAGTCCTGTATAAGTGGCTTAGGTATGTCCGCAGTGAAAAGTAGGTAGAGGATAGGACCTAGTACACTACCCTGCGGGACCCCTGCTTCGATTTCATGTAGGTTTGAATATTCGTCATTATATTGCACGTAAAAGAGTCGATTGTCCAAGTAACTTTTGATGAGCTTGTAGTAGTCTGGTAGCATTGATTTGAGTTTAAATAGTAGTCCTTTATGCCATACACTATCGAACGCTTTTGCAATGTCTAGGTAAACTGCTACGCAGTATTTTTGGTCGTTCAAGTCGTTTAGAATTTTGTTTGTCACTCGATGAACCTGTTGAATAGTGGAGTGATTTTGTCGAAATCCAAATTGGTGGTCCGGAATAAGATTTTTTTGTTTTAGTGGTTTGTTGATACGGTCAAGCAGGAGTTTTTCAAATATTTTCGAAACAATCGGAAGTACACTAATTGGCCTATAAGATGAAGGTCTTGTAACGTCTTTACCTGGTTTCGGGATTACTATTATTTTGGAAACTTTCCATACTTTTGGAAAGTAGTCAAGTCTTAAAATGGCATTGAAAACATTTCTAATGTATATAATGGCTCTATCCGACAGTTTTTTTTAAAATTTCTCCTGTTATAAGGTCATACCCAGGTGATTTTTTACATTTTAAGTTGTTTTTTATGTAGTGTTTTATTTCGTTGGTTCGTATTTTTTTTATTGTCATTTCCATGGATGTGGAGGTATTTCTATCTGGTAGTAATATGTTTCACCTGTTGAAGCCATTGATGAATGTTGTTTTAAAATATTCAGCTAATGTTTTTGCTTTTTCGGTGTCTGTTCTGGCCCAAGTACCATTAGTTTTCATCAGAGGTGGTTAATTCCTTTTTTCATTTTTTTGTTCAGCTTCCATAGCGAATAATTTGTTACTTGAGTTGCTGTGAGATTTGTTAAGAATGTATTAACATGTTGGTTGTTAAGTTCTTTGAGCAGGTCTTTGAGTTCCTTGGTCGATTTGTTGTAGTTTGCTTTGTCCAGTGGTGATCTGCTACATTGCCAAATCTTTCGCAGTTTTCGTTTTTCTTTGATTTTTTGTCGTATAGTTTTTTGTGTGAAAGAAGTTAAGTTTGTTGGTTTAATTTCCGGTGTTGATCTAGTTGCTGCTAGGTGTATTGTGTTATTTAAGTGCATAATAGCATTTTCAATGTCATGATGTGTCTTAAGAGGAATCCTCGGGTCAATTTTCTCTTCAATTACTTTTCGAAAAGCGTCCCAATCAGTTTTATGGTTGGTCAGGGAAGGGATAGGGCATCGTACTTTTGCAGTAGTAGAGTATTCAACTATAATAGGAGAATGGTCAGATGAGAGTTCAAGACAGGACCTTAAGCTTAATTGAGTATGGTTAATGTTCTTTGTAATGCAGAAGTCAATGAGATCTGGCTTTTTCTTGGTGTCACTTGGCCAATAGGTGGGCTCGCCAGTGCTTATAAACTTGCAATTATTTTTTGTTGTCGCCTCCATTAGATTTTTTC
This sequence comes from Orthonevra nobilis, assembly GCA_963555765.1. Classification (NCBI taxonomy): domain Eukaryota; kingdom Metazoa; phylum Arthropoda; class Insecta; order Diptera; family Syrphidae; genus Orthonevra; species Orthonevra nobilis. The sequence goes on from OY743227.1 coordinate 29,609,863, forward strand.
CTTTTTTGTTGGTAAGTCTTGAGTCCCAGTCCGTGTGTTTCGCGTTAAAATCGCCTCCTGCAATAAAACGCGGTCCCAATGTTTTGATGTAGTCGGAATTCTGCCGTGAACTTATTATGAATTTTGGTGGGCAATACAGAGCAGATAGTATGAGTGGTCCGCATGCATCCTCGTTTTGAATTGTCGTTGCTTGTAAGTACTCCTTTGCATATTCTGGAAGAACGTTGAATCTTATGTCTTGTCTAATTATTATTGCTGATCCTCCATGGGCTCGTCCGATAGGGTGGTTAGTGTGGTTTAAATAGTATTTAGGTATTTTTATAAAGCTTTTGTTAGAAAAGTGGGTTTCTGATATGAGTAAGATGTCGATGCAGTTATCAATTATAAATTGTTTTAATTCAGAGACATGTTGGTTGAGTCCGTTTGCGTTCCCTACGACTATTTTCAATTTTGTATTATTGTCCATTTATTTTTGTGATTAAAAGAGTCAATATGTTCATCATATTGGTCATTTGTGATATAAGCTGCTTCATCATGTTTTTTAGTTCTGATAGATCGTCTAAGGATTTTGTTTCATTTAACGATCTCTGAGTGTTCTGTATTAAGTCATTCCGCGTGTCATCGGTGAGTGGTGTCCTAGGATTATTAACCTTGTTTATATGGTTCTGTGTAAATGATTCAGTTGTTGTTCCTTGAAGTTCTGCTTTTTCGTTACGTAAACGTACGGTTTCTGCAAATGATATCAGGGGATTCACTTTATTTTTGTCTGGATTTTGGGTAAGCAAGTCAGTGGATTTTGTCTCGTGATCTATTGTTTTCTTACGAAGGGTAGGGAATCTTTGCACTTTTAAAACTTTATATATTTCACAGCCTTTGTAATTGGCCGTGTGAGATCCACCGCACAAGGCGCATTTTATTTTGTTGCTTTCGGACTCTAGCGTAAATTTATTTGTGCTGTGATTTCCTGCGCATTTTACGCAAATTGGTTCAAGTGTGCAGAAATTCTTAGTGTGTCCGTATTTCTGACAGTTTGAGCATTGAGGGATACTTCTTTTTTGGTGCGATGGTTCAAAGGATACCTTACAATGTAGTAAATGTGTTATGTTATAGATTTCTTTGTTGTTGTTATTGGTTTCCAGTTCAATGGCAAAGAGCGGTAGGGGTTTTTTTGTTCCTTTTTGTGTTATGTTATGGACATTGATCACTTTGTGGTTAAGATCGCCTAGTTCCGGAATCCTCGAAGTTCTTTAGGTTTGAACGTGTAGAATTGTGTGTTCTTGAGTTTTAGTACTTTTATAATTTTTGTGTAAGTCGCTGAGTCCGTTGGTTGAATTTTGATTTCGTCGTTTGGTAGGACTTTTAGTAAGTACGTATCCTTTGCTGTTGTCGTGTTAAGGGCATCTATTAATATGTGTATATACTTAACATTTTGGACATATATTGGCGGGGGTTTAGGTGTGGATTGTCTTATCTCTTTTTCATCTTTGTCTGCGGGTGTGTCAGTACATTCTTCAGTCTTGTCATCGGCTGCTAGAATCTCGAAACGATTTTCAGATTTTTCAGGATCGGCTGGTTGGTTCAACCAGTATTTTTTTAAGGTGTTTTGGTTTCTTAGTTTCTTAGCTTTAGTTTGGTTACTTTTTTCGGGTGATGTCCTTGTTCTTTTTGTTTGCTGTATAGTTGGATAAGTATTTTCGTTTAGTATGTTAGTATTAGATGTTGTTGTTACTGGTGTGGTCACAATTTTGGTGTAGCTTGCTGTTACCGTGGGCGCTGCTCGTTTTATATGGTGTTGATCTCTTCTGAGTCTAGTGTGTTGCTATTAACTATTCCGCTCTTGGCCATTTGACATGCTCTAACTATCTCGTTTATGCCCTCTTTTAGTATCAATACCTTGTTTAGTAAGTCTTGTCGTTACCTATCAGTGTCCTGTTTCTGTATTGAGTTTTTGTAACGCGCTAGCACCTGATTTAATTTGTCAACTATTTCGTGCGTCTTGTCAAAAAGTTGCCGGTTGATTTTGTATTGTTGATTGCTGTTGTCTACTATGTCCGCTTGTTCTTGTAGAAGTTTGTCCCAGTCCGTCGCGTCAGGAGATCCAGCCAACCATTTCCAAGCGGTTCCTATCCAATTTATCGATCTCGTTCGTCTTGCTCTAGCAACAGTAAATTCAGCTATGCGGTCTTTAATTTGATTAAGATGGTAATCCAAAACTAGTCGCATTTCCTTGTCAGTAACGTGTTTGGTGGTCAGTTGTTCGGGCTTGCACATGAGCCAGAAGAACTAAACTGTAATATAATTTATTATTTTATTACTTAGCAAATTTACATTGGATATAAAAACAATTGGATATAAAAGTGTACAGAATTGTTCATAGAATAGTTCGCATTTAAATGCTTTTCTTTTTTTTTTGTAGTTACAATAATTCTAGGTAATAATTCACCCTTTTCTTTCTTTTTTTTTATGGCAATAAGTAGTAGCAAATTCATTTTTCTTTGGTATTTTATTATTTGTTCTTTTTTTTTTTGTTTTTTTTTTTCATTTTACTTTTCATGAGCCCAGGATAAATTAATTCCCTAGATGTCCGCTAAGCGCTCTCCTTTAAAATTTCGGGGTAGTCACTGTCGATCGTAAGGCTCGTATGAATCCTTTTTAGTCGTTAATGCGGGTATATTCGCAGCGACCTACTAATGGTACGAGGGTCTTCACCACGAATGATTAAGATTAGTTAATACTCAGTGAGCCGGCCCCTTTATTCGTGAGAGTTGGCCCCTAGACATAATTGTTAAAGCTGTATTGATATCCTGGGCTGTACAGATTTATTTTTGGATTGTGTGGCGTAGGTGGGCTTTATGTATTCTTTTGCTGCTTTCTGTCGTTATTGTGACTCGATTTTCTTTGGCGACAGCTTCCCTTTTATAGAGAGGTTTACTTTTTCCTTTAATACACCTAACGGCAGCATATACCACGTCACCCTCACAGTACTTCCTCGGCGCAACTCTTTTGAGGTTTAGCCTCACATTCCTCGCTTCCATGTTCCTTCTTATGATACCCCTAAGATCCCTATTTACCTTTGAGCGGATGTTTAAAAGACTTTGATAGTTAGTTCTCTGAGACCTATTGAAAAAGACATCGGTGGGCTTCCGCTTAATAACCGAGTGTATGGTGTTATTGTAACGATCAACTGCGATGTATACAAGTTCCTTTACGGTAAGATGCTGGTTTTCGGACTTAAGACATCGAAAGATTTCGAGGATAGTCGAATGGACTCTTTCTATTTGCCCATTGACTTCACTCCGGTAAGCTGGGGTCAGATAGAGTTTAACTCCTAATGTTTTGATGAAATTAAGAACTATCGGGCTTAGGAAACCCCTCTCGTTATCTGTGACCAGGACCTGGGGAACTGTAAAATAGTGTAACACCTTTATTAATTTCGATCTTATGTAGATAGCTGATTTCTCTTCGATAAAGAAAAATTTAGAAAATTTGGAGAACTTGTCCATTACCGTTAGGAACTTTTGATTCTGTATTTCCATGATATCCATGTGAAGGATCTCAGGAGATGTCGGGTGTCGGTCGTACTTGTTGAGGCTACAAATTTCGCATGAGGCAACGTATCGTTTGATGAGAGCCATCATTTGTGGGAAATAGAATTTTTCAAGGATTTGCTCCATATTTTCCCTAGGACCCCTATGAGCTCTTATGTGCTCGCCTTCAATGATCTGGAACTTACGCTCTTCATTAGTAACGTCCTCAACCACCCTTTGCGTAACTCGTATCTTATATTTGTTGAGACTCTCCAAATAAACACATTGGAGTGTCCCGAGAAATGCTTCTGGAATTTTTATGCCATTGATAACGTTAGGATTTAACTTTTCCCTCAAGACTTCCATAAGGCTGACTTGATCGAGGTTTTTCATGGAGAGGTAATGGCGATGATAACCAGGATGAGGTTCCTCATGACAATAACGATCGACACCAATCCTGAAAATTAATTGGTTCCTGAAAATATTCAGCGGGGCTTCTACATGCGGTACTAAGTCTGAATTGTCCTGTTCAGCACTGTGCATGGTGCAGGACTCACCGTCATCAATAGTTCGTTCGCATAGTCCTTCGTCAGCAGTACCCGTTAGTGTGTCAACCACGCTTGTGGTTCGTTCATTGCTCGCAGTTTCGTCCGCCGTAAGTGTCTGAGAATCTTGGCTATTTGTTTCATTGAGAACGCCGGGAGAACTTGTCAAGTGATTAACCTCAGTTCTGAGTCGCGAGAGAGCGTCGGCCACAAAGTTTGATTTGCCGGGAGTGTAAATCAACTCGTGGTTGTACTCTTCAATCCGTGCCTTCCACCGCTTGAGCTTCGCGTTGTAATTCCTATTACTGAGGGCGAAGGTCAGAGGCTGGTGGTCAGTGTATATCCTAATCTTCTTTGCACCATAGAGATAATTTCTTAAGTTATCAAGTGCCCACACTATAGCACGCAACTCCTTTTCATTGGTTGCATAATTTTCTTCCGCTCGGCTCAAAGAGCGAGAGATGTATGCGATAGGTTTGTCTTTGCCAAGCTCGCCTTGGGACAGTACGGCGCCTATGGCATAATCTGAGGCGTCTGTAGTCAGATTAAAAGGTTTATCGAAATCTGGAAACGCCAACACTTCCACGGAGGTAAGCAGTTCCTTCAGATCTTCGAACGCCTTGAGAGCGGTGTCGTCGAGGGTAATAGGGACTTTCCTTGTTTGGTTGGCCTTAACCTGTGCGAGTTCTCCTCGTGTCATATTTGTTAGTGGCTTCGCTATTTTAGCGTAGTCTCTAATAAACCTTCTGTTGTATGATGTTAGTCCAAGGAAACTTTTTAACTCTTTAAGGGTGTTGGGAGGGAGAATACCCTCAATGGCCTTGACTTTCTTAGGATCAGGGAGTATCCCTTCCGGGGTGACAAGATATCCGAGGAACTCAACGCTAGTGGCAAGGAAGTGAGTTTTCTCCAGATTTATTTTCAGCCCTGCCTCTTGGATCTTTGAAAACACAGTCTCAATGTCTCTTAGGTGATCGGTTTCGGTTTTACTATAGATTATAATGTCGTCTATGTAGACGTAGCAGACTTTACCGATCAGTTCCTTCAAAATCGATCATCCGTTGGAAGATGGCTGGGGCATTTTTGAGCCCGAAGGGTAGTCTCAGGTATTCATATTTGCCTTCATTGTTGAGAAGGCAGTCTTCGTGATATCCCTCTCATTCATTAGAATCTGGTGAAATCCTGAGTTTAGATCAAGGGTAGTGAAGAATTTGGCATGGAGAATTTGGCATCACCAATGCTCGCAAGGGTACTGTTGATGTCGGGGATTGGGTACGTGTCTGAGACGGTTCTAAACTGTGTCTGAGACGGTTCTAAACTCTAAACTAAACTCGCTTTAGACGCTTGTAGTCAATGACCATTCTATATTGCTTTTCTCCATTAGCCTTCGGCTTTTTTGGTACAACCCATATAGGGGAGTTGTAAGGGCTGTTCGATGGTCGGATAATGTTCTCTGACAGCAGTTCATTGACTTGTCTTTCAACCTCATCTCTCATGCAAGCAGAGTATGGATAGCTCTTGGTGTAGATTGGTTCGTCGTTACTCGTGCGGATCTCGGCCCGTACGTTGGTCCTAGCTTTCTCATTGCCGACTGGTCCAAATACGCTATCAAATTTTCTGCAAAGACATTCTAGTTCAAGCTTCACAGATTCGGAGACATTTTTTTTTGAAATTGTCAGATGATTGACTGCGTCAGAAGACCTATTTTTTAAGAGAATCCTCTTGTTGGAGTCTATGATCAGCACGTTTTTTTCCCTATCTATTATTGCTCTGAGTTGTTTGAGGGTGTCGTCACCAATTACACCATCAAATGACTCTAGATTCGGAAGAATGAAGAAGGTAATGTCTAGACCGCAGCCTAGGGAAGAGAAGAATTTTATGTGGAAGGGTTTTTGGACGGGAATGGGATTTGGTGCTAGGTTTGATTTAATAAAATTTTTGTTCGCCCCAGTATCCACAAGGAATTTTAGGATTTTCCCGTCCCGCGTAACATACTCTATGTATGTTACTCTATGCCGGAAACGAGGCCTCTGTCATACAATTTTCGTCATTAGATCCCTCCGTAGTAGCATCGTTAGTCTTTGGGACCTCAGGACTCTCATTGGAGGACGTGGCCAAGTGGTAGAGTCGCTGTTGCTTTCGTTGATAATTATCGGAATTATTCTCCCGTTTGAAGTGGTTATTTGGACGATTCATGTAATTTACATTCCTCGTCTGAGCGGAACCATCAACCTCCATCTTAAATGCAGGCTTTGGGCCTGTCGGCCTTGGTGGAGGATACTGTCGCTGGAATCCCGTATTCCAGGAAGGACGTGGCCCCTGACCGAAATTAGGTTTGCCGTTGAATGGTCTACCTTGGGTTCTAGGAGGTAGGGAAGGCCTTCTTTCATTCCCGAAGTTAAAGTAAACAGGCGATGATATTGCGTTCGGTGCCTGAATGTGCACCGAATTACTTCTAAAATTGAGATTCTGCATCTCAAGGCACGCTGAGTATGCCTCCGGCAGTGTCTTAGGCTTCTCTATTATGAGAAGCCTCGAGTGGTCGCCACTCAGCCCCCGGATGAAAACATCCAGAGCACGGTTTCGGTAGCTTTCTACCAGGGCGTCCATCGTCTCGATGGAGTATGTCTCGGCCTTGATCTTGTTGATGATCAGCGAGAATTGGTGATTGACCATCGCATAGAAGACGTCGACCCTGGAACTGCCCTGTGTGAGTTTGTTGAGCTCTCTTTATCTCAACCCACCCGTTGTCGAATATGTTATACGACAAGAGTGCAGAGTCAGCCTTGCCCCGTATTTTTTGGCGAATGTGCTGAAGGATTGCCCGATAGATGGGCTTGCTGCGAACGATTTCGTAGTCCTTCCGCACGGTTTCAACACTATGAACCCAAGAGACATACTGCACTGGGTTACCGTCAAACACCTGGAGTTCCTTCACAGAATCAGGGAGTTTGGATATTTCCCTGAGATCTTGTTCAGTGTTAGGACCCTGAAGAGGTGGTGGACATTCCGCTTGGGGTATGTGCACGCCCATCGACCCTGCTAATCGCGCCTGTAAGCTGGGTCACCGAACTCTTTAGCTCGTCCATACCGTGGGGTGGTGTGTTAAGTAGGGTACTAAGGAACAAGTGAATAACAAAAGAACCAAAAAACAAAATAATAATGGAGTAAATTTAACTTCGAATCCCAATAGCGACAGAAGCGATCAGAATTAATGTATTTTTCCACCCTTTTTTTATATCTGTAGGTATATATGGTCTTATTTGATTGCCTTTAAGTTTTTACAGTGCACCAAAAATATTCGGCAAATATTATTAAAAAAAATTTTTTTTTATTATTTTGTTTTAATAAAAACTTTAACTAAGGAGGTTGTTTAGTGCGTATTCTTTTGCCTTTTTTTATATTTTTATTTATTTTTTTTTTTTGATAAACTTGTCTAATTGAGCAATTTATTTAATTTTTCTTTTTGCCTTTTTTATTTATTTATTTTTTTTTTTCAAAGTCAAATATTGTTTAATTAAAAACAAAAATTATTCATTGAAATTTCAAATCGTATCAACTATCTTACAGAAGTTCGCAAATAAAATGGCAGCCTCTCATCCTTCTTCTTGGACGTCTTTTGTTGAAGTTTGGCCTTGCGGGTTTCCCTTTTGCTTCTTGTGGCTAGTTATCTGCTCCTTCTTCCTTTACACTTGTATCCTTTTGTTCTGTTTTGCACCGTTCGAATTGCAATAAACTAATTTATTCTTAGCCTTAGCACAATTCCTTTAATAATTTTTTTTTTAGTTTGAGCACAGTTCCTTTATTTTCTGACTCAGTCACTTCACTTGGTATTTAGCCTTTAGCACTTTTATTCCTGATTCACACTTTTTATGTGCAGTTATTTCTCACAATTTGTCGGTTTTAATAATTCTCCGTCACTTCACTTTATTTTATTTAGCTTTTAGCACTCATTTACCGTTTTTTCTCTTTTTTTTATATTTTTTAAAGGTCCTTAGACCTGCTCGGGCGCCAGTTAAGGATTTCAATTCCTTATATTCAAAAAAATATATCCAGCACCACAGTGTCGTGCTCCACTTGGATATATATAATTGAAACCACCAATTTCGAATTGTACAACTTTATTACTTTATTGTTCCGCCCTCCAGGTGAGACTAATTCTAATTTACAATCTATGCCCTATACCTAAGCTCGCTCTGGTTGATCGTGGCCTTGGGTTCCCGCGCTAGTTCATTCACGTTCGTGCATGCAAGTCAAAAGTGCAACGCAAGCCAGAAGTGCGTGCGACGAGTTCATGCCGGAATCGGATACCGTGTTCGGTTACATCCTTCTGTTGCGCGTGTGAATAGTCTGCGTACGGGAATTGCTGAGTCGGATATATGGATGTAATAACTTATAGTATTGACAAATGTTAATTATAAAATAAATACAAATAAAAACAAGAGTATTGAAAAGAGAAGTTGCATGCACATTAAGAATTGACACGTCCTAAAAGTTTTTGTTTGAGTGTCAGTTTACTGGATACAAAATCGAACATATGACAGTTTGCATTCGCATATGTATTGACATCCGAGTAACAGGTTCGTTGCATGAGTAATTCGTACGGTGGTATTATGTTTTATGTGTATAAATGCCGAAGTGCGAAACGAACAAATTTGCGTTGAACAGGCTCGATACGGTCAATTTGTGTTAAGTAATACGGTGACCACACATTGGATGCATACTCAAGCTGTAGCCTTACAAATGTAGTGTACAGGGTACTCGTGATTAATGGACATGAAAATTCTTTACTCCACCGTTTGATGAAGCCGAGAAGGGTGTTGCTTTTGTTGACTATTTGCTCAATATGTATTGAGAAGTCAAGATTTTGAGCGAATTGTACACCTAAGTCCTTTGTCAGTTTTACTTTAGCCAGCGTAGAACTATTTATGGTGTACACAGAGGAGAGAGGATTACGTCTTCTCGAAAAGGACATGCTAAAACATTTAGATATGTTTAATGATAAGCAATTATTGAAGCACCATTTTACAAAAGAATTAAGGTCATCCTGTAAAGCTCTGCAATCGGATAAATTGTGGATACACTTGAATATTTTTATATCGTCGGCATAAATTAGAACATTTGAGTTCTTGAGCACACAAACAACAACGTTAATGGCTAGAATGAATAAAAGAGGACCAAGGTGGCTACCTTGATGCACACCTGAGGTAGCGTTTATTGTTTTAGAGGTCGATCCCCTAAACAAAGCTTGATACGTTCTCCCGTCAAGATACGAGTATATCCACTCCACGAAAGATAACGGGAAACCAAAGGATTTCATTTTAAAAGTAATTAGCTTATGGGAAAGCTTATCAAAGGCCTTAGTGAAATCAGTGCACACGCAGTCGACTTGATTTCCTACTTCTAGAGTTTTATTTGTAAATGAAGTAAACTCTAACAAATTTGTTACTGTGGATTTGTTTTTAACAAAGCCATGTTGTTTATCAGTTAGGAAAGGTTTACCACTAAAATAAACGCTGTTGAAAATGATAGCCTCAAAAAGTGTCGGCAAGCAAGATAGCTTAGCTATGGGCCTGTAATTAGTAACATCTCCCCGGAAGCCCTTTTTGTGCACCGGGATTATGAAACCATTTTTCCAAAATTTTGGAAAAACTTTTTGGTTAATAGAGGCTTGAAATAAAAAAGCCAAAGGAGCTGCACGAGAGCTACAGCAGTACTTAAAGATTATTGGAAGTATCCCATCAGGTCCGCAGGTGGTGTCAGTTCCAAGGCGAGCAAGATGGTATTCCACGTCGCTAGGAGCTATTGATAGTTGACCCATTGAACTAGGGCAAAAGGTCTCTAGTTGAGCGAATTCTAAATTGACGATGAAGTTCTCAGGCGTGTTTTGCAGTGGGTGTTGAGAGTATGACCGGATCCTCAAAACGATATTGAGATCAAACCTTTCTTTCTCCGTAAAGGTGAGATTACAATGAACAAGGATTGTTTGTTGTGGGAAGAGCGAATTATTGTTCCAGAGAGGCTGCTCGAAGAGATTTGCTAACCATTTTACATGCCAGTCACGCAGGAATTGTGCGGATGAAAGCCTCCCCAGGGGACATCGAAACAACTGTGAAGAAATTTGTCAACAGTCACGACCAGAATAAGTGAAAGCTATTATACATCCGCGAGGAGGCTTCGAAAGCATGGTCTCGCATCCACCTGGTAAGATTTCTTCTACAACAGCTTTCAACGCCGTCGTCCACCACAGGTAAATCACCGTCCGAGTTGTTATTCAAGAGTCGCGTAACAAATTATTTCGACAAATTACATCCACACTCCAAACCGCTAAATCTTTAAAAAGAAACGAATTAACATCATTTTGGAAACCAGAACTGGATATTGATGATCCAGTTTGAATTAGGAACTAATCAAGTGGGCCATCGTGGATACCAGCAAATGAAGCACAGCAAACGGAACCTGTCTCATACAGGGTTACTACTGAGTTTGGGAATACAATGCGGAGACACTTGGACCAAATGAGAGTGTGGTCCCCTGAGACTTCGGCACTGGCCGACAAAGGAATGTCTTTGTCAAACAGCACAGAAAGCTCACTTGTTACAAAACCACAAGACAGGGAAGACCAGCAAGAAGCAGTTCAACGGCAATCGGAATTATCGCCGGCTGTACGTCGTTCCGAAAGGCAGCGAAATAAGCAAGGAACGATTTCAAGTTCTTAATAAGAGGGGAGGGGTGCTATGTCTGAATGCTGCCATTGCAAGTCATCGATGAAAGACACTGATGACAGCTTACACCATGACGAGAATTTCTAACAGCGGCCATTCTTTCTTTTAAAACGTTTTGTGAATTCTTTTGTAACCTTAATTAACTCTTGAATTATTAAATAAATTTATAATTATTTGAACACGTTTATTTCAAACATTTCATTCGTATTCCTGACTTGCAGGAACGAATAAATAACGTCAAACTAAATATTATAAATAGAGGAAATCTCACTAGAGAACACTTCATTGAACGTGGACATTTAAGAGACTAAGAGATTAAGACGAACTAAAGTCAAGCGTTTTTAAGACACGTACATATGGCTAACTTTAAAAGACCTTTAAAAATTATAGATACTGTTCGTGGCAACAAAACTCATTAAAACAATCACAATGACCCAATTGTCCAGTCCATGAAGAAGTATCATACACTATAATAAAAGTGCAGGAAGTATCAATTGTTAATATGACCATGAGCAGTAAGGGACTGCTGAAACGAATTATAGTAAAATCGATTCCATAGTTCCAAAAGATATAAGACAAAAAATAGGATTGATAGGTTTTGTAGGTACTGTAAATAAATGGCTGTTCAATACTATGGATGAAAACGATAGGAAAGATAAGAGAAACAATCATATTGCACTTACAGATAAACACCTATTTCACGACTCATTCATCATACTCATAATGGCTATAGAAAACGAAGGATATAAGACAATTCTTGTGTTCCAATTGTTAAAATATCAAAAAATATATAATATATCTAGATCAAATTATGAAACAACGCTATATAGAAAATAAAATTCACCAAATTCAAGACTATATTGCCTCCGCCAAAAATAATTTAATTCATCCGAGCAATTGGAAATCAGTAAATGTAGGATTCTGAAAATATAAAAATCAATCTTTAGTTATACCTAAAAAATTACATTACAAAAGACTTAAAATTAGTAACTTTCCTTCCTCCTAGAAATTATTTGGAGATAGACGAAGACAATGGTTATATTGTAACAATAAAAAACAGAACTCTTAAAAAAGTAAAAGTTGTATTAAGACAAATGAGCAGAACTAAAATTGACACTTTAGATGATGAAACTGTGTTAATTAAAAATGCAGTACAAAAAAATTTGAAGCAAAACTGCGATTAAGAAACATAACATTGAACAAAAACTACTTAATTAATTTTTATAATTGTCAAATAGAACTATGTAATGAAACATTATACAATCAGAAACAAATAATACAAGACGAATTCTTTTATCCAAGAAGCAGCTACAATCAAACTCATATAAAAATAATTTCTTTTGATAATATTGTAAATAAGCACTTCAAACATATTAAAGTAATTGAAGAACTTAAATAGCATAAAAAATGTCACATACAATAACGGTAACATTTATTATTATTGTCATGTTTGATATAATTATGTTATTACTTTGGCTAAGAAAGATAAACATGACGGTAACAATTGTAACTAAATAAAATAGTGTGAATACAAGAATTCGGATGAATTCTTATTTAGACCGAGAAGTTACGAATGCAAACTCAACAACAGCAATTAAGTGCATAAGATGTCGACCGGAAAGCACAAGAGCCATCAACTTCCGAACTGATTGGAATATAAAACCGCTCGTTTGGTAGTTGCCGGTCATCAGCATGAAAGTTAACACACCAGGTTCACGTACCATTCCCATGTCATTTTCCCTTCCCCAAAGAATCGCTTACCTTGTAAGTATTCGATTAACCGTTCCTTCACCTAACATTTTGCTGACTTGAAAGATTTGGCAATTAATTAATTATTAATTGGGTCACACTCAATATTTCCAATGTGCTGACCATCATAAATATTGTTAATTATTTATAGTTTTAAGAAATGTATTGCTAAACATAATATTGCTATGTAAGTAGATTTAAGCTATAAAAACGAAATGGAAAATAAAGTCATTGTTCAGTTGAAGTCCAAGTTAAATCGTGTTTCATTGTTTTTTTTATCTAACCGCGAACCCAACGCGATAACTGGCGCCCGAGCAAATCAATTTAAATCCGGGGTAAAATTACAAATAATTGTGAATTTTTCGATATACGATAATTGTGGGAAGTGATCAAAGGAAAATTGTGACGAAAATATCGCAAAGAAAAAAAAACGGTGCTTAAGTTAACTGTATCAGTGAAAACACGATTGAAAAATATTTTCCCATCGCAAATAAAAAAAATTTTGCAGTGTTAAAAACAAAAAAACTAATTGTATCCATAAGAACACAATTAGGAAGACATTTATTCATCGCAAATAAATATAAACGCAGTGTCAAAAACAAATCGTATCCATAAGAACACGATTAGGAAGACATTTATTCACCGCAAATAAATATAAACGCAGTGTCAAAAAACAAATCGTATCCATAAGAACACGCTTTAGAAAGACATTTACAAAAAAAAAATAAAGAAACAGTGCTAATCGTTGCCATAAGAACACGATTAAACAGTCTTTTTAACTGACTCAATTGATCCAGGTTAGCTGTGACGGAAACCGTGCCACAAGTAGGCCAAATAAGACAACAGCTAAAAGGGAGACACACGGACCATCCAGGGCAACTTTAAAACAGAAAAGATGAACAAGCAATTCATCCTAATGTAAGCCATCATTTTTACAAAACAAATAAACCAAATTTGAATAAAAAAAATTGTTAAACTTTTAAATTAAGAATATTATTGAAGAAATTGTTAACTATTATTGCAAACTAAAAAAAAAACATTAAAATAATATTGAATTTACGTTAAAATATAAAGAAATCAAACTAAAATTAAAAAACTTGAAATAAATTTTACACATTAAGCTTAAAATTTTTGTATAACCTTACATATCTTAAATATTCATTTATTAAACAATGGAACAAATGCAAGAAATAATAACGCAATTAACTAGTGCTATGAATGCTCAAATGGAGCAATTAAAACTTATTAACAATCGCCTACAACAAGTCGAATGTAGAGTTAGCCCTCCCAAACCTCCCTTACAAAAACCCACAGCCCCAAAAAAACACAATCGGAAGCTTCCCGATTGCGTTAGAGTTTTGCAGATTTTTGATGGGATCCCCGTTCAATATATTTCATGGATCCACACTGTAGAGTCAATTCTAAAGGACTATGAAATTGTTAAATCAAAGCCAATTTACAGAGCAATCATCCCACACATCAGGCAAAAAGTTCGAGGTCCAGCTAATACAGCATTAATCTCGTACAATATCTTTGACGAAGATTGGTCAAAGATAAAAAAATGCTTGTCCTTGTATTACGCAGACAAACGTGATGTTCGCACTCTAGAACACGAGCTTAATTCAATGCATCAGGGAAGACTAAGCATTGACGAATTTTATGCTAAGGTCAATCATCAGCTCTCCTTACTTATAAATAAACTTAAAACCGAAGATTATTCGGAAGAAACCATTTACGCCCTCACCGAAAATTATAGGAACAGAGCCCTAGACATATTTATCAGAGGTCTAAATGGTGACGTTTCGAGGATGCTCGTCAACCAGAAACCACAAACCTTGCCAGAGGCATACACATCATGTCTCGAGTTCCAGAATCTAAATTTTAGAAGCCTCCCAATCCATAACAGAAACATAAGCAATACAATTTCTGCACCCATTAACCAAATGTTCCCTAATAGATTTCAACAAAAAGCTAGGATTCAACCTAGACAAAAAATATTATCTATTACGCACCCCACCGTGCTGAATACCCCCCAACCAATATTTTAACCTACCCCCAAGGCTGATGAAACCAAAGCCAGCTGAGCCTATGGAGATCGACCAATCGGTTCAAACTAACCGCGTAAACTATATGAATCGACCCACAAACAATCCCGTTCCTAGAAGATCGAACGAGTCGTCAAACTAACCTCGTAAACAGCAATGGCTTTTTACCACAAACACCGTGGAAGAACCGGAAGAAATAGACCTGAACAAAATCGATCATCAAGAATATGAAGTAAATTGTGAAGAACAAGATGTTGAGGAAATTGGTGACATAAATTTTATGACAGAAGCCTCTCTAGCATACCATACCTAGAATATGCTACTAGAGATGGTAAAGTACTAAAATTTCTCATTGACACAGGAGCTAATAAAAATTTTGTGTCAAGCCAGATAGCAACTAATCCCAAACCCATTAAAACACCATTCAAAATCCAATCAGCAGAAGGACAACTCAAGATCACATACAAAATAAGTGGTCCCTTCTTCAAAGGTCTAGGCAATAATAATGTAATAGACTTCTATATCCTTCCTGGCTTTAAATCATTTGACGGATTTATAGGAGATGATGCATTGAGGAAACTGGAAGCTATGATCGACAGGAAAAACAATATCTTACATATAAGTCCCAACATTAAAATAGAGTTAAAAGCTAAATTATCAAAACAAGTCAATAGCGTACAAACAAACGTCGTGGCAGATGCTCTCTCAAGATTACCGGCTGAACTGAACGTTCTAACCATATCATCCGGAACGCAGCACAGTGCAGAAGAAGACAGTTCTGACTTAATACCACATTGTGAAGCACCAATCAATGTCTTTAGAAACCAGATAATATTTTCAGAAGGAAACGAAATGTGCTGCTATGAAAATCCACATCCAAAATTTCACAGAAACTATATTAGATTGAAATCATTTGATAAAGACAACCTAGTTCGAATCTTAAAAGAGAAACTTAACCCAAACGTACTAAACGGTATAAAAATTCCGGAAAAACATATTCCTCTATTGCAAGAGATCTATAAAGAATTTTTCATCAGATTTAAAATAAGAATCACACAGAGAGTAGTAACTGATATTTCCAATGAAGAAAATAAACTGAAAATAATTAAAGATGAGCATAAAAGAGCTCATAGAAATCATAAAGAAAATAAAGAACAAATTTTAGAAAAATACTACTTCCCACAAATGACAAAACTAATTAAAATATATACAGATTCATGCGACATATGTTGTTGTAACAAATATGATCGACACCCCCAAAAACTTGAGTTCCAACCTACCCCAATACAATCATACCCCACCGAAATTTTACACATGGATATAATAGAAATCAAACGGGAAAAATTTATTACTTGCGTAGATAAGTTTTCAAAATTCACAAAATTTTTCACATCAAAAATAAATCAGTCCTACATGTTCGGGACAAAATAATTAAATTGTTACATTATTTTACCGTTCCAAAAACATTGGTTACAGACAATGAAGGAAGCTTCATTAGTCCAATAATCCTGAACTATCTAGAAGGATTGGGAATAACTGTCTATCTCGCCCCTCCGCAGAAAAGCGAGGTTAACGGAACCGTTGAAAGAGTTCATTGCACTATCATCGAAATGATTAGATGTCTTCAACGGGAGTACCCCGAATATACAATTAAGGAAATTGTTAACATTGCTGTTGACAGGTACAATAATAGCGTCCACTCAGTTATAAAGAGAAAGCCTGTTGACATATTTTTTGGGAGAACTCAACGAATTAATTACCAGAACTTAGTAGACTTTAAAGATATAGTCAATATGGATTTAAGAAACGAAATTTCCCGTAATCAACGAATGAAGATTAGTGGGCATAATAAGAAAAGATCGAAGCCAAGAGACTACAATCCTGACGACACCGTCTACAAAAAACACAAGCAAATAAAAGGAAAAGAAAAACCAATCTTTCAATAAGAAACTGTAGGATTAGATAATTAAGTTACTATAACAACTACTAACGGAAAGAAAATTCACAAATCACACCTTAAAAATAAAAACACATTTTCAGATTAATGACCTGCTGGACAGAAGCTGCAGTCAACACTTACGAATATAGCAATCCAATAATAGCAATCAAGCAAGGCGAAGGAAAGATCATTAATGGAAACTATAAAATAATTCATACAATAAATCTAGCCGATTACGCGCAAATTCTGTCCCACCTTAAATCAAGCATGCGCCGCGAAGTAAGTAAAACAAGCTCCTTAACACCGGAACTAGAACATCAAGTCTCAAAAATAGAAAACCTAAAAGAGCAAATCCAAGAGAAGAAACCAATGAGGTCAAAAAGTTCGATCAATTGGATAGGGTCTGCTTGGAAATGGCTGGCAGGAAGCCCGGATTCTACAGATTGGGACAACATTCTCGCAAAACATAATGATTTAGTAGACAATAACAACAAACAATATCACATTAACCACTATTTAACTAAAGTAACAAACGAATTAATGAACGGATATAATAAAATTGCGGAAGAAATCAACGCTAATGACACTCTTAGGTATGAACAGATAATTTTTAACAAATTGGGAATTCTTAAAGATGAAATTGAGCGAATAGTAATGGCAGGACAATTAACAAAGAAAGGTATCGTGCACGCAAGCTTATCAAACAAAGCAGAAATCGCTGACATCATTTCCAAAATAGAGTCATTACCCTTTAGAAATGAACTTTAAGCCATCGAATATGCCGAACCTAAGATGATGGTAAAAAACTCAATGCTTCTTTATGTTTTCTGTTTACCGCAAACGGAAGAAACCCTTTACTACAACATTCTTATAAGATCAAATGTTAAAAACAATAAGAGAATATACTTAAATTTTTCTAATATGCAAAAGAAGCCTACTCCAGAAACTCACTCCAAACCATTGTATCTTAAGAGAGCAACATGCGACTACCAGTTCGAAAGTAAACCTGTCCTGGAGTAAGTGAGTGAAAGCACCATTTTTCTTACAATTTTTTTAGGAAACATTACTTACGGCAACACAAGAGCCTTAACGGCACATTTATTATTAATTTCCAGAATGAAACAATCGACCTAGATAATATAAAATATACAAATTGGGAAAGTAATACCCATCAAATGTTACCTCAACTGTTACAAGGTAACTTGACAGAAGGAGACATAAAACTTGATCTACAATATCTTCACAAATTACATTTGGGCAATATAAAATATAAAATATAAATAAAAATAAATATAAAAAAACCTGTCCCACTTTTCACCTAATAATATACTGTCCATGGGTTCTGATATAACGATTCTGTTAATAGGACTCTCGCTTAATATCGCAATATTTTTGTGGGTTAGGTGTAAGCACTCCAACAAGCACTTACAAATCCCAATTACGATTCCGCATTTCGATCCTGTAAAACTTGACTTTTGATACACGGGACGTAGATGCTTAAGAAGGGGGGAGTTAACACACCAAGTTCACGTACCATTCCCATGTCATTTTCCCTTCCCCAAAGAATCGCTTACCTTGTAAGTATTCGATAAACCGTTCCTTCACCTAACATTTAATTGGGTCACACTTAATATTTCCAATGTGCTGACCATCATAAATATTGTTAATTATTTATAGTTCTAAGAAATGTATTGCTAAACATAAGATTGCTATGTAAGTAGATTTAAGCTATAAAAACGAAATGGAAAATAAAGTCATTGTTCAGTTGAAGTCCAAGTTAAATCGTGTTTCATTGTTTTTTTTATCTAACCGCGAACCCAACGCGATAACTTGAATAGCTGTCAATGGTGTGTAAGCGCTTGTTAGCAACTCAAAGCGAGACAAACAGTAAAGAAAAATAAAATTGTAATGGGAGTCGTATTCGGGACTTGACAATTATTGGGTTCAACCCAACAAACAAATTCATTTTGTTTTTTGTCTCTTTTCAATTCAATTCTATTTTTTATCATATTACCGTTCATCTGCACGCGCAGTTTTGATTTTATTTCCTTTTCATGCCCCATTCGTATTATTTCGTCAAACAAACTGTTTTTTAGTATTCAAGCAAGTGCAATCGAAATAAAGTTTAAGTTGTTCATATTGACTTCAAGTGTTTGAATTAAATCTTGACTTCCCCCCACCAGTGGTAAGGAGTCTAAGGAATATTAATCAGCAACATATTAATCAACAACAATAAAGAACCGATGAAATCGATATTCTCGTTTCATTTGAATAATAAAAAAAATCAGCTAATGATTTAACTCGCCTATTCTTGCATTTGCTGTTGCAACTGACTTATTTTACCTTGAATAGAAAGCAAAATAGCCAAAAGTTAGTATTGCACTGTACTCCTCGGCCGGCCGCCATTTGAGCGAACGTCACATTGCGAGTTACGACTAGCGTTTTGGGAAGAGTTGGGCGTTTCACCTCCACCTTCTGCTTTCGAGGTAGATTTACTTTCCTTGAATATTGGTGAATAGAACAATCCTGATAATTTGCGGTGTGTTGTGATTGCATACAACTTAACTTTTATATAATTATTTGTATTACCTTTGTAAACATAAATTGTAACTTACCACAGCATTGTGTATTTACCTTAATCCATTAAAACGAAAATTGTTTAGAATATAATTTAAACAATTGTTGTTGTAATGATTTGATAAAATTCTTAACAAGGGGATTTGAATTAAATACTTAACCTGAGTTGAAGTGTTTTATTCTGCTCTCTACGTTTAATCCTTAATTCAAACTGGTCTTTAAAATAACTGAATCGAAAAACGAATCCAGCATTTCACACACTAACCACAAAGAATACACTTGAGTGACATGGTATCATCAGTCCTATCCCTTCTAGTGGACATTCCTCCGCTTTGTGGTTCAATACACACGCAATAAAACTGCATTTGACAGCTCGAAGCGGCGTGCCCGAACCTCTGACAGCGAACACATTGCAAAATATTATCGCTGCGGTTTAATTTTTCCCAACTTTTGATTTGATAATCTTGGACTTTCCGGCTGCTGCTTGGACAACTCTAGTAGCTACTGTTGCTTAAGCAGCTTTGGTTGTTGCTGCTACTTAGGCAACTGTGCTTGTTCTTGAATTTGAAATGGTGCCGTTTTTTGGCAGTTATTTTCCAGCTGTTGTTCCACTAGTTTGGGGGCGTTAAAGTATAACGTAACGCAATTTATGGAAGGGGGGGTAGGTTTGTTAAACGTTACGATGCGTTACAAGCGTGGGAGGGGGAGTTCGAACAATGCGTTATGTAGCAGCTTGGAAACGCACAATCGTTACCTCCATGGCAAGACCGCCCAAAACCGTCGTGAAAGGAGAGAGCGGCTTGCTAACAGAATGGCAAATGAGCTTCTCTTCATACAACAAATGTTACGTCGCGTCACATGAGGGGAGGGTGGGGTCTAAAATCTTTAAAAAAGCGTTACGTTATTCTTGAACGCTCCCTTTCTGTGCACTTTGATTGGATCCTTTCCGCTCTTTCTCGCGCTGTGCCAATTGTTTACCCTTCACGGCCTCAAATAATACATCAGTGTGCAAATTTTGTCATCCTTATTGTCTATTTCCGAGACTGCCAGAAACAGCTACGAATTACTGTCTCCTACGGAACGGCCCCCATCGGAAACATACGGGGAATCGTCTCGATCTGAAATTATTGTTGATTTCGCAGCTGCTGCTTTTTTTGCTGCTGTAACTGTGTTAACCATTGGCGCCCATTACTCTGCGTCAGTCAGCAGCATTTCTTCTGAGGCCGATAGGACGGGTGCTTCACAAGGTTTGGAGTAGAACTCCAGAAGGGATGTAAGGGTTGTTAATTTCCCAATAAAGCTTATCCGAAGTCATATTGCAAAAATAATGACATCGATCATTTATCTTATCTCATGGGTTTTCTACGCTAATGATCTTTATCACGAAAGCGTGCGCATTAAAGATTTTTTTCCCTCCAGAAGCGTTCATCTTCTTCGAATCAAAAGGTTTGATCCAGAGTAGTCTGGCGTTGACACATATCTTCCGCGTTGCCCGTTCAAGTGTAGACAGAAACTCAACTACAACCGAGAATCGAGACATCGCCCACAGCTCCGAAGATTATCTCTACTTCAGCAGGGCGTTTTCAGTCCGCTATATATCAGATACACAAAGACAGTAATAGGTGGCTGTCTGAAAATTTTTAAGGAACTCCCACGTTGTTTTCCTTCAGAGTGGTGTAGCCCGTCGAGGCAAAGTTGGCCTCTTTTATATTCAAAAAAACTATGGCCAGCTTACATAGACTTAAGTTTCGGAATGAAAGTGGGATTGGACGTAGTTATAGAAATATTATATACTTCTTTAGTACATTAACATTCAGTTTATTTATTTTTCTTTTTTTTAACTTAGATATATGTATATATATACGAGCATTTTGAATTATTGAAAGGAAGTCGAAAGGTTTTAAAATAATATATAAAAAATGAACAGTATCTTAATTTTTCAGAAAAAAACCATCTTAATTATACACTACAAACAGTATCTTGTATAGTTCTGTTTTGTTGTATTAATGGTATTTTTTTTTAGAAAATCACTCAATTCTAGCCGACATTTTCTGAGTTAATTTTTTGATGATATCATTTTACAGTTTACTCGTCTAGGCAAAGCAAAAAAATAGTTCAATGTTTTCTACGTGCATCTGATAACTTTTTTCGCTTTGGTTAGTTTACTTAGTATACGTTAAGAGGAAATTATATTTATCTAAACTCTCGGTTGGTTAAAACGATCGGGGCGACCAAGCTCCACTCGTATATTGCAACGCATATCCAGCTGGAAACGATTTTTACCCACATTGAAGCTGAATTTGCATTAAAATGTTTGATGTCAGAATTTGGCCTGTAGAAAAAAGAAAAGAAAATTTATATTATTTAACCCTCCAATTATATTTAAATTTATATTAATAGCTATGAGTATGGTTAGGAATCATTAAAGGAAAACAAACATCAAAGCAACTGTGATGCTGTTGGTTTCTTTTCTAATCATATTTTATTTCAAAAGTGACAGCTTAAAAATAAACAAAATGTCTGTTATATATTTTCGTTTTACGAAATGGTTGAATTTAATGTATTATGCCAACGTTTTTTCCAAACAGAATAATTTTTTAAATTAATAAAATGGTTGAATGGTTAATGTAATAGAACAATCATGTAAATTTCGTGAGAAATTTTTTTAATTGATAAGCGAACACTTTGTACTGTTGGCTTTACGGAGAATCTTGCAGCTATTGCCGAAAAAATTATGAAGATCTCAGCAACTGAACATCAGTCGCACTATCTGAGGAGAATTTCGCATGAAGATCTCAGTTAGTTCAGGAATTCCAGAAAAATAACCACCCGGGTCGTTATCTTTCCTCTGTTTGGGTTAATGAACAACTCGAAGTTGACGACAATTTTGCCACATTTGGGTTCATAAAATCCACACTGCTCTGCGCGCAGAGACACTGCACTAACATCGGGCCGTGAAACAAAATATTAAAACAAAATTTTAAATCTAAAACAGTCTATGAAAAGTGAACAGTGAAAAAAATAACATTATCACAACATAAAAACATTATCACACAAAAAAAAAAAAAAAACAATTAAATAAATAACAAAATGCCAGCAATACAAAACAAAAGGCAAATAGCCACACAATTAAAGCAGCAAAATAACAATTAAATCATATTGCCCTTTTCCCCCTTTTCGTTCACCGCAGCAATTTTTTTTTTCATGAGCCTGCTGGTTGCATGTGGTCACTGCTTATGCCACTTATATCCGTAGTGATGTAGCCTACCAATTTTTACTACAATATAGTCCCTGTTCCAGTCCGGAATTTCATTTCATGTAACTAAAACTCACGGTCAAAGGCAAATTATTCACTACTGCTTTATTTAAAGAAGGGAAATCAACGGGCATAGGAAAATTGTGAACGTATTAAGGCGATGAAACAACTTTTAGATCGCAATAAAAAACTTTCACCTTTAACATCAACGTTAAAACAATTTTTCCAACCAGATCTTCTTGAGCGAACTAAAACACGACAAGAGACCCCGGCGAAATCACAATATATACGGACGGTTCTCACATACCAAACCCACCGATCGAAGTTTCGAAACATCTTGAACCATTCGTCACGGTTTTTCGAGCAGAAGTTTTCGGAATTGTATCTGCTTCTCATCTGCTCCGATAGTACGGCAGCAATCAAAGCTATTACAGTATCGACATTGATGAGGAAGTGCAAACACAAACCAAACAAACTAGCAACACTAAAAAAAGTCAGTCTAACATGGGAACCGGAGCACGAAGGTGTAACGGGGAACGAAAAAGCTAACGAACTGGCTAGGAAAGCGACAGGAAATAGCCACCAAAACCCTTTCAGGGAAATAGGCGTACCACTGACAACTTTTAAAAGAGCTATAAACGAATGGGCTACCCAGGAATTAAAAAATTACTGGGTCAACCTAACAACGTGCAGAGCAGCAATATCGATAATAAGAAAACCGATTAACAACGAACGAAACGAGCTACGAGTAATGATGGGACTGGTTACAGGGCACATTGACCGTAATCTTCACTTACGTAGGCTGGATCCGGGAGAAGCCTCAACTTGCCAAAGCTGTGAGGAGGAAGAGGAAGATCTGCAGCTCAAAGAAATAGGGATTGGTAAGATTATGGACTTCGCAAAACGTAAGAATAGATTCTTGACAGTCCATAGAAATCCATCTGACATCTCTCTCCTCTTCTTCACTACAACCCCCCTCTTTAAGTAAAATGTTAAGGAGGACACAACGGGCCCAAACAGAGACCAAACAAACAAAACTCTTTTCCATTTTTGTTAAGACGTGGAGAATATCAAAATATCATCTTAATAAACGAAACCCGTTTTATTCATATTTTCTCAATTTATTACTCGTCGGAACATGGCTGATGCATTTTTAAGTTTAAAAGGCATACACATGTACTTGTATAGTCCTTGTGGAGTAATAAATGCAGTTTTTGTCATGTCAGCCGGGTGCATCAAAATTTGTTGTACCTCTTTACAAAGTTAATTTATATTTCTTTCGTATTATGATACCTTGTTTTCCCATTTCTTTAATTTGTCTAGTCACTTCTTTTGAATTCCTCGTAACAAGAACGTTCCTCATTGTTTTCTATTTCTAAAACAGTTCTTCTCTCTTTTTTAATTATTTTTATCATTTTCTTTAAAACATCCATACCAAATAACAAAGTAAAAGTAAAAGTTTAAGTTTTGAAATTTTATCCATATGCTTTAATAAAAGTTTAATTTGCGTACCCAAATTCTCTTGGTGGAGGTACATGGCTATCTTCATTATCCACCCGAGGCTCAATTCAGAAAAAAAAACTTAGGCTGTACAGAATTGATCTCCTGCATAATAACATTTTGGTTGATCTGCACATTATAGTATGTGTGTATGAGCTGTGAACCTAAGCAATGTGTTCATCTAGCATAACCAGAGAGTCCTGATTCATTTGAGTAGTTGTAGTTGTTCCTGAAATTATTATGAAGATGACGAACAAACTAACTATTTCCTATTTTCCTTGTAGTTCATTAGCCAATTTGAAACTAAAATTCTGAGGCCGATTTTTCTCGCTGGCGTTGGGTTTTCCTTTATAAGACACAACCTTACTTTCTTTTTTAAGATTTCACTGATCATATCCCATAAAGGAAAACAGGATTTCCTTAATTTCCTTCATTTCATAAACGTTTCTTAATTCTCTAGCTAAGTTCCCTATGATTATTTCATTATTAACAAAAACGTACTTTTAAAGAACTCAAAGCAAAACCGGCAAGAGAGCCGATTTTAATATCATACCAGTACGACGCTTTGATCTTACATTTCATTGCAGTCTACTGAGGGGAAATCTTGGCGACGGGATTTTACTTCAGCGGTTTATGTACAGAGTCCGAGCGAAAGTACCGCAGAATTGAAATGGAGGTACCAGCAGTGAAGTCACGGCTACATTTTCGTGTACACTGGAAGCTGTGTAAAATGGCAACGCTCTTTCATAACCAACTACTACGAATGCAAAACGAAGTTGAATCAACGCATTGCACGATTCTTACAGAATGCAAGGGTTATGCACCGGGCAGGAAAACAAATGACTCATGTCGACACTCTGAGTCAAATACAATTGGAGTTTGTTAACCAGCAGAACCAAATTCTGAGGGATGTGCATGCTGTCTCCGAGGAGTTGTGAAATCGAACCACGAAAGGCAATTTGAGCTGGACCATTTTCAAACAGAGAAGTCGCTGGAGAGAAGTTTTAGTTAAGGAAGATCCGCAAAAATGTAAAGATGCACGTAACATCTAGTGTTCTATGTTGCTTCAACATATGCGTAAGTGGGAAGACTAAAGGACGTATGTATCCGGGTGAAGCGGTACCTGTTTCTTTTCGTACTCTTCATCCGGACCACCTCGGACTGTTTATCAAAAGTGAGTGCAAAACAACCAAACCATTGCAGTGCTCAGCTATTGAACGATATTACAGCTTGCTTTGAACTGCCAGTTCGAAAGATAACTGACAGAGGAAATGCACTCCAAGAGCGAACGCGCAACCAGAACGGGTTAACCGCACTTTCTAAGCGAGTCTATGAACAACTGGAATGGGACGACAACATTTCATTCAAATATTTCAGGTAGACAATGATCGAAACAAAGACAACGAATGGATTGCGGACGACGGCGAAAATCCAATCGGCATCGACAAACATCAGTTGGTTTTGGACATCTTGAAGGCGTTTATTACAAAAAGCATCACGCTGGGACGAAAACTTTTTCCGAAAATGACCTTGTGGTTCTGGAGCAATTGGAACTTCAAGAAAATAAGAGCCAAAGTATCGGGAACCATTAACTTTAATGGTGACGAAGTTCCTCGAAAGAAACTTCGACGATATTATAAGGATGTTATGTATGAAAAAGATTTAAATTACGTGGAGTTAAAGAAAATCTGATCAGTGTTACAGGCAAGGCAGTTATGCCAAAGTAGTTTGCCAGAACACGAGTCAATAAGAAAGGAAAGGGAGTCAGGATCAATACGCCATTGTGTTTGCCATAGAGAGAAACAAGTAGATTGTTAGTCAAAATGATTCTGTTTTATTATCGAAAATTATTCTCCTTTAATACTTATTGACCCTTCTTAGCATTCCCAATATCGTTCAATCAGCTGACTCACGATATCGCTTAATATGTTGACCGAGTACTATTACATCCTCAAACGATCGCATTGAACATCTGCCAATTGGGGCTGATGACGAACGAGAGACACTCGTACTGCGGATCATATTTTTGTTTACAAAACGAATCAAGCATATGCCTTAGTGCAATGCGCTGTCACTGGGTCATACGTTATCTGATATGATTGTTTATGTCGCTGCCATTATTACGTTAGGTGTTAGATGATTAGCGGAAAATTATTTGAAGAATAATTTTTCATGAAATTATATCGGGTCGGCGAATTGGAAATGCTTTACATAGGGATTATCTTAGTTCTCTAATTACATTGTTCTATTTTTATTTTTTTATTTCTTACATTAATTTATTTCTCTTAGTATATTTTTGTTTTTGAATTTTTTTTTTGTTTACATTCATTTATTTTCTCTTAGTATATTTTTGTTACTTATTCAAGGGTTGTGTTTACATTATTGTTCTAAATTGTATTTCTTAAGGCTATTGTTGTCATACTCTTTATATTCACCATTTACATCTATTACTGTATTAACATTATCAGTTTTGATTATCTTATGGTCCATGATAAGGATTTTTTAATTTTTCTTACTTTCTAATTTTACAAAAAACAAAGTCTCCTATTTTAAAGTTTGAACATTTCGAATGTTTATCATATTCTAATTTTCTTCTTCTTTCTTCTTCTTTTATCTATAGCATGCTTAAGTTTTACTTTAATTTCATTCGCATAGTTTTCTAGATTATCTTTAATTACATTATTTGGTAGGTGTGGAAGTTTTCCAAATACTAGTGTGGCTATTGTCTTTGCGTCTTTACTCTCGATGGGATATGCAATGATGTATTTCGTTAGCTCACACTGCAACGTTAGTATATATCCATAACCGTTACGAAGAGGTCCTACAGTGTCAATTTATATAGTTTCAAAATAGTGCTTGGTGTGTCTGTTATAATCACCTTTTCTTTATTGTGTCTCGTTTGTTTATTCTTGGTGCATCGTTCGCATGCGTTTACGCATTTCTTAACCATTTGTCCCATATTTTTCCAGACGTGTTTTTGTTTGAGTTATGTGACTGTTTTTCGTATGCCTTAATGTCCTTCATGTGGTTTGTTGTGGTATTCTTCTATGATATGATATTTTTCTTCCTCTTTTTATAATTTTCTTACGGGGTTTGTATATGATTATATTTATTGGCGAGTCTCTTTCATTCGGTTGCAACCTATTATAAATTTGTATTCAAATATTTCATCTTCATCACTTAGCACTACTTCTTTCTCCGGAATATTTTTTAAAACTGTTACAAGCTTCTCCAGAATCGAAACGTATTTCGCTGGATAATAGGTGCACCTAACGACAACGTTATCTTCATTTATTTCAATAGTAGGACTGCTACTTTTTTCTTTCATATTTTCATTTCTATAACTTTCAATAGTCGGATTGCTAGTTTTTTCTTTCCTCTTTTTTATATTCATATTTTCACTTCTATTTTTTAATTATTTTTAACTTCTTTAAATTTCTGATATCAGTTACAGTGATACAATCCCAGATATGAAGGTTATCAATCTTCTGTTGAGATGTGTAGTTCTCCTTTTTCGCTGGATAATAGGTGCACTGTTGGCAATCTTTTGCATTGTTGGCAATCTTTTGTGCCATATCCCTTGTGATTGCCATGATCTGCACCTTGGATTCAATATCAGCGGCGGCGCGGTGGATTCAATATCAGCATTATTATCATTATTTTCTACCAACATGGATTTCAAAACGTCACTATCAATCTGAATAATGAATCGGCATTTGTGTTCATTTTTCCTTGCTTGTAGACGATTTCAAAGTCATAGTCTGATAAGTCTAGTCGGATTTCTGGTCATTTTCGAAGACGGGTTTTTTTGGGAAAACAGAGATACTAGAGGCCTAAGGTCCGTTATGACTATAAATTTTCTTCCATATAGATAGAGCCTGAGGAAATTTATTCCCCAGTGGATTGCTTATAAGTCTTTTCTATTTTCGGTTTATTGATGTCGTGTTTTTGGAGTGACTTGCTGGCGTATGATATTGGTAGATCGTGACCTATTTCGCCTTGTGAAAGTACTTCACGTAATGCGAAATCTGATGCGTCTGTTGTCAGTATGAATGGTTTGTCAAAATTCGGATATTGCAAAATAGGTGGGTTTATTAACTTCTGTTTTAACTCGGTGAATGCTGTAATGAATTCGTTTGACCAGATGAAAGGTTGGTTCTTTTTGAGTAACGAGGAGTTTAAGCTTTATGCAATTTCGGCAAAGTTTGGAATGAATCGTCTATGATAATTGCAGAATGCAAGGAATCTTCTGACTTCGTCCGCATTTTTAGGTGCTGGATAATGTTCTATGGTGTTGTGTTTAGCAGGGTGGTTTTTATACCATCACTTGTTATTAGGTGCCCCAGATTTACTACTTCCGATTTGAGGAATTGTCTTAGTCTCTCAACTACATTGATTAGATTTTATTGTGGTGTTTTAGGCTGCATCCGAAAATGCGTCGGATTGCGTCAGATTCTAATCCGCTAAGAGCTATTATGAACATTCTTTGGAAACTATTGGAGGAAATTTTCAATCCGAATGGCAATCTCTTGAATTGGTAGTGTCCGTCTTATGTTGAGAACGCTGTTAGTGGTCTGGATTCTTGCTCTAGTGGTATTTGATGGAATGAGCTAGTCATGTCGAGAGTAGAGAAGTACTTTGCTCTACCCAGTTTTTCGAGTACGTCTTCGATTCTTGTTAGTGGGAACTTATCGTTAACTATCTTATCATTTAGTTTCCGAAAGTCTACTACTAACCGCCATTTCTTTGTTTTTTCTTCACTCTTCTTTGGTACAAGCAGTAGTGGTGCATTGTTTGGGCTAAAGGAATGTTCTATTACGTCATTTTCTAATAAATTTTCTGTAGTTTTTAATGTATACTGGGTTATTGTCTGTTGTGTTATGTTTTTGGGAATAGAAATTATCTGTCGTGAGTGGTTCGTTTTCGAGATGAAAAATGTCTTAATAGTGTCTGAATATTTTTGTCAGTGAATTCTATGTTTGTGTGTCAGTTTGGTCGATTTTGAGTTCCTTCAGTAATTTTTGTACTCTCCGTTCGTCATATGTCGTCTCGTTTATCCTCATGATGCTGTAATTTTCTAGTTTCTCTAGTTTTGGTTCAATATTTTCTATTGTTACTTCGAAATCGTTTGTATTTAATAATTTTATGTGGCATCTACCCCTGGCTGGTATTATTGAGTTAGCTATAAGTACTCCTTTTCCAACTTCATCTTTCAAAATGATGCTATCTTCTGATAATCTAAGGTCAATTGGGAATATGCCTTCTGTTCTATGTGGTATTTTGTTCTTTCTTTCGATTTTTGCTAATATTGGTATGACTATTTCTTGTTCTTTTACTATTGTTGTGAGAGTTTAGGTTTCTTAGTCTATTTTACACATATACCGGGAAAAGAAATCTCTACCTAGGATGCCATCTGTTGAAAGTCGGAAGTGTCTGTCTATTATTTGAAATTTGTGGATTATTGAAGTATCGGTTAATCGTAGTTCTAAATTAGATGTTCCTAGTGAGTGGGTCTCTTCTTTTGTTATTCCGGTCAGTCTACATTTATTGTTTGCGTCTATTTCTATATTTTCTTCTTTGCATATGGATATGTCTGCACCAGTATATATGAGATATATAAGGGTTCTATTGAGTGTTGCTACTTGTATTGCTACATGGCTTATAGGGTTGTTAGAAATATTAAGTACTATTAATTTCGGTATCCCGGAGAATTGTTCGCGGTGTTCTTCGGACCATCTACGTTTCCCTGATTATCAATGACGTTGATTCTTCTATTATTATTGTACCTCTTAAAATTGTTTCTTTGCTTGACATTGTTTTGTCTTACTTGAGGGCTAGTTCTGTAGTTATTGTTTTAGTTGTAATTGTTTCGTTGATTTGGTGGGTTACAGGATTTGTGATTACTGTGGACTCTTTGCACTTGGTAATTGTTTGTGTACCTCTGATTTGGTTGTTGGCTGTTGGTGTGTCTCTGGTTGTCGCTGTTGGGTCTACCTATACAGCCTCTTTTGTTGTGTAGGTTATTGTTACCCCTTCTTACATACGTGATCTGATTGCTGTTGTAGTTTGAATACCTCTCCAGTTCCATTGTTAGGTTGATTACCTTGGTTAGTGTTTTTGCTGGGCAGCAAATAGTGTTGGTTTGAGATTTTCATTTAAACCATTCTTGAATATCGTGATGGCATATGTTTCGTTTATCTTAGCAATTACTCCTTTTTCTGCTGTCGTTGCGTTACTTGGCAGTTCTGTTGAGGTCTGCTATCAGTGACAAAATCTTGTCTTTGTATGAAACTATTGGAAGATTTTTTGTCTCACATGGGAGAGTTGTGTATGGAGTTTCTTTTTGGCTTGCTTGAAATTCGCCGAAATTCGTGAATTGTGTTGTAAATCACAGCGCGGTTTTGACGCTCGGACTTAGTTTTACGTGGAATACGCACTCTATGAGTTGTTGTTTTTCTATGTCTTTGAGTGTATTGTGAATTATTTCTGTGATTTCTTCATGGAACTTTCTATGTTGAAATCGGCCATGTTTGAAAGTTTATTCTTAATGAGCTTCTCTACTAGTTCATGTTTTTCTAGAAATTCCTCTGTCAGTTTTGCACGAATTATTTGTTCGTCGACATTAAAAATTGTTATTATTATTACAATTTATTAACATAGAATTAAAAATTTACATGTTAATATGTTTGAGCACTAGCTGCAGCGGCTTCTGACTCTAACGTTGAAATTATTTATTTATTTTTGGTATAAAGATTATATTTAAATTTGAAAATAATGCGATTTAATCAAATAGTATATATTTTTATGTTCTCTGGGTCTAATTTACTTTGGATTTCTGCTGCTGAAGATGAAGAGGTGTTGGTAACGCTGATGTTGATGGTCAAGAATTTACATTCCCGTATTCCTAGGATGTGTTTAATGTCAATTAGGGATTGACAGTGAGCGCAAGTTGGAGGACTTTCTTTTTTAGGAGATGTTGGTGCGTTAGAGCTGTGTGTCCTAGTCGAAGTCTGATGAAGACCGAGTTCATCTTTTTAGATGTGGCGGTTTGGATCTGTCGGTATTGATAGATTTGTACGGGTGACGATAGTTGTGCCAGTCATTGAGTTTTATTTTCCAACTTTCTTTTTAACTACACGCAGTAAGTCGATTGGACGAAAATGAGCATCATCATCAAAATCCCTGCATGTCCGGGTACCCTCAGAAGTTTAACTTTGTGGGGATATTTTATAAGGTGGTCCCTCATTTTGTTTATAATCACTGTGCTGTTATTTTGATTTTGTATTGCATGTAGCACTGCCAGACTGCCAGAACAAATGACGAATTTACCACGTAGTCTATCGGTTATAGATGCAGTTTTTAAGATCGCTGTTGCTTCGGCGGCAAAAATGGAAGCAATATTGTTTAAAACTCCTATGGTAAGTACTGAACCGTCTTCATAGGCTGATGCGAACAATGTGCTGTCTTGGATTTTAGAACCGTCCGTAAATATAATTTTCCAGTCCTTGGACCTTAAGGAGGCTGTTATATCCTGAAATAAGATTATGTAGTAGTTTGAGAAATTCAGATGTATTTGGTTTCAACTTCCGTGGGTCGAGCCGGAAGCGGGACGGCGAATGTTATTATATCGGCCTATTAGCTTTCGCCTAGTTTGCAGGATTTTATTCGACATTAGTTTGATATATGTACTTTGAAAGTTTGGTAGATTTAGCTAAACAACTCTGCTGTCAGTGTTATGCCACCACAGCAGAGCCATCTACACAAACTATATTGACAAGACGATCTAAGAATTAAGCCGATACAACAACAACAACGCCACCCATTTAGTCAGTCTACTATCGCTGGTCAACCTGTGACCTATCAATTGAATACATTGAAAGGCAAGCGCTCTACCAACTCCGCCACCCAGCTGTGTATTTAACAACATAAGGGGAATATTGGAGACACATAGAGCAACTTCATGATGAAATTATAGCGAACGCTGCAAACACCAAAGAATCGGAGTATTAACAGGGAGATCAATACCAGGACATCAAAGATATGTACCAAACATAGCAATCGAAATGAGAAAAAAAACAATTAGGGGGGACCCTCAGAGGAACAGCAATAGTGACATTAAATTAGAACGAATAAATATTCGTCCATAAATATGATGGACGATATGATTCATGGCCTTCCATGATCTATTCAAGACATTGGTTCATGACAATCAGGCACAGAATTCAATATTTATAGACGCATCTGGCTGAATGTCCATCAAATATTATTAAACATCAACAAGTTACTTCGGACAATTGCACAACCGCATAGAATCTTATCCAAGAAAGGTACAACAACAGACGTTTGATCTACACAACATATTTCATATTTATTTATTTAATCACATCATTTATAAAAGACTTCACAATCTTTATGTATAAATGAAAGATAAGGAGAAAAAAAAACATACCTTCAGAAGCTTTTGCGGCAACCAAGTCTCATGGGAGAATCCGCAACGCCATTGAAAAGCTTATTGGACACAACATTCGAATGCATGGCAGCAATAAGCAATTTAGGGTATAAACACTTCAAATTGAGGAATATTTATCGCATACGTTGTCCAGCAGAAAATATACAAATAGTCGCAAAAGCTTTATGAACAATCTTTAAAGGAAGCACGAGAAATACAGGAAATCGAACCTCTCCTAGAGTTTATTGAAAAAAGGTTTCAATCGATGGAAACAGTAATATGATAGATAAACTTAGGCATAACACTCCACATTCCAATCAACGAAGTGTGAGCTGTGCAAGGAAGATCACTTTTAACATACATGCAGACGATTTATGGAAAAGGGTGTACAGCAGCGAAATGAGTTCGTTCGAGAACACAAATTACGCATGAACTGCTTGAGGCCAGGTCACATCTTAATGAACTGCATGTCAAAGGGCCGATGCTTTAAATGTAAAGGAAAACATCATTCGTCGATTCATCGTGACACATTACCGAGAACAACGTCATCAAAACCTTTAACATCAGCACAAAACATTGGTGGAATACAATCCCACAATTGCACTGCAAATAACAGTGTACTGCTCGCAACCGCACTTATCAGTGTCAGTGGATGCAACTGCAATCAACAAATCAGAGCCTTGATAGAACAAGGGTCCAGGCATCGTTTATTACTAAAGAGGCTGTAAATAAACTTCATCTTCGAAAAACTAAGGTAGATGCAACAGTATCAGGCCTGGGGTCGCATGAAGTGTCTACAGTGAAATATAAGGTGAACATTGTTCTAAGCAGATATCCGAGCATTACAACTACAGCATGTGTTCTAAAAATGTAACGAAAATTCTACCATCTTCAAGAGTTAAAGCGTCTTGGGAGCACTTTACCAACTTAGTAATTGCCGATCCAACATATTACGTCCCAAGTAAAATCAACATGATCATAGGAGCTGAAATCATTGGCGATATTCTTCAAGAAGGCATAGTAAGAGGGATGCCAGGGTCACTTGTAGCTCAGCAAACCGTATTCGGCTGGATCATATCGGGAAGTACATCAATATGCAAACTGGAACAAATTTCATTGACATGCCACGTCACACTCGCAGACCTAGACAAACAAGTGCATACATTTTGGGAGTCCGAAAACTTCGAAGTAGAAACCACGGCAGCAAAATCAAATGGTCCCATCTGCGGCAAGACTGGCAAGACTTCTTAATATGGAGAAGGCATTTACAAGAAATCCCAAGCTAGCTGAAGAATACCCCAAGTTTATGAATGAATATTTAGAACTTGGTCACATGAGCGAGAGAACCACTACAAAAGAACGAAACACATACTTTTTGCCACATTATGCGGTTACTAAACCAGATAGTGCCACAACGAAACTGAGCGTTGTATTCGACGCGTCCGCGAAAACATATAATGATAGTATTTTAAAACAACTGATGCGCACTGGACCAAAAAGACGTTGAAAAGATGTATCGCCAAATATTTATTCATCCAAAAGATCGAAAATATCAAGACATTTTATGGAAAAATTCAATAGATGAAAGAATTTAAGAAAACGAATTAAATACTGTAACGTACAGGACTGCAGTTGCACCATTCCTGGCCATGAGAACGCTTAAGCAATTGACATTTACTAAGTTTTTAATTATAAAAATAAATATTATCTTAGTTTTGTTATTAGTTAATTTAATTTGAATACATAATATTAGATAGTATTAAGTCGGCCCGCCGAGGGCCAGTAAGTTATTTAAGACATAGTTAAATTAATTGAGCCAGTTTTAAACATTTTTTGTGTAGCTCGGAAGATTATAAAATGAATTTAATAAAAATGCATTAAAATCAAAAGTAATCAAATCAATTGGCGAAAGACGATGAGAAAAACTATCCAAAGGCAAAGAAAACCCTACTTTCTGACTTTTATGTCGACGATGTCATGTAGCAACAACTAACAAGTTTTCTGAGAAGTGGAGGATTCAATCAACATAAGTGGAACAGGAATTCTAACGAGGATATGGGAGAAGAAATGAAGTCAATTGACATAGTTGAGCTTGAAAGAGAAGAACATTGGCATCCAAAAAAAGACTATTTTATATTCAAGTTAATGTCATATGGATCGAAATATAACCGAATAAAAAGAAACGTGTTATCAGAATCAGAGCCACTATGATGGCTTGCGACAGTCGTTCTTAGGACCAAGTAACTCTTGCAAGATGAAAGAAAACTAGGACTACGATAGTCCACTTCCGCCCCAGTTAAGATGGGATGACTTTCGACGGGGTCTCCACATGGGTCAGGAAATAAAGGCATATAGATGGACGAACTATTCATACGACGCACCCATTGTGGAGGAGGGTTTTGAGACACATCGAAACGTACAGCCGTACAGAGCCGTTGTATACATGCGTGTAATTGACAAGGAAGCCAATGTAACAACCACAGTACTAACAGCAAGATCTAAGATCACTCCGAAGCAAAAGAAGCACTTACCAAAATTTCACCTCACCATTCCGAAACAAGAATTGTTTGGAGCCACTATGCTGGCAAACTTGTTACGCGGAAGGCAAGAGCAGATCGAGATATCGAGTCCGTACAAACATTTGCCTGGTGTGATTCGATAGTTGTTTCAGCCTAGATAAGCACTTAACCAAACAAATGGAAGGCATTTGTAGCGCATAGAGTACAGAAAATTCAAAACTTAAGCAAAGGATATACGTGAAACCATGTCAAATCTGAAGACAACCGCGCTGACTTGGTTTATAGAGGCACGTCCCCAAGTTCCTTAAAGGAACCTTCGCTCTGGTGGAAAGGCCCTGAAAGGCCTTGCTATTACTACCTACCTATTACTCAACTTGCATCTACAAGAAGGCTGCATCAAAAAAGGAAATTACGGACGAAGGTATCTCGTCCTATCATATTGTAATGAAGGATACCAGCAACCAAATGATTTTTTTGTATTTCCTTTCTGTATAACAATTACTTTTATATCTATGACACAATTTATTATATATAATTACAATTATTATATATTTTTTCTTATTTAACAAGACAAACATTTAAAAAGTAATGGGCATCATTCTATAGTCCATAATGCTAATAGGCGACTGACCCGTCAGTTAAGTCTATGCATACCAAAATGTTTATTGTTTGGTGAGGTACAACAGAGATTTTAGCACGAAATACAATATGATTGAAAATATAACAAAAAAATGAGAATTTTTACAACATAATATAACAACAAATTAACAACATAATAGCCGTGTTTTTTTTTTTGTAAATCTATGCGCGATAAGTTAAAAGTTTTGCGTGTTAAATACAACAAAAACGAAACGCGTATACATTAAGGATTTATCGCTATACAAGATAACTCACTAACGCCGATAGATTGTTTTTTCTATGCGGACATAGATGGCGCACATGCTTTAGTCTGAAAATATATTTGTTTAATTTGAAAATCGGAAATTGGAACTTTTCATGTGATAACAGCCTTTTTTTTAATTTTGTGTTGATTTTGTATGCCGCATGAAAAGTTCTTTTTGCCAGTGAAACCGCAACTGCTTGTGCCAGTGATGCCAACTTTTGCAAGCATATAATCTAAACGCCCATAGACGCTGATAGGCGTTTTTTTGTCCTTTCGTATATACGTTTACAAAAAAACATGCCTAATTTAAAGATTGAAATTGAAAAGAACCTAAAATATAGGCCTACTTTATAAATTTGTACTAAGAAGAACTTAGGTAGCTGAATTACCGAAACTGAAAAGCAAATGTTTTAGTTCCTTCAAAAATAAGGCAGGCTGCGTCAATTTCCTTATGTGTAATGGCAATTTATTAAAAAGTCAAGGTGCTATCGTTGTATTTATTGATTACAAGAGGTTCGTGCTTAGAAAATTATTTACGAAGTATATTAAGGTGCATGTTTAACTGAACTTTAAGTCAAAAATATTTTTATTGTCATATGTCAATGCTATATCATCATATTGCTACTAAATGTTTATATATATCAAAACAGTCACCGACAAGCTTTTGTGTTGAACGCATCGACTTAATCGGCGGCTTTTCCTTGTGCTTGCGTACACATTCGTCTAATCCGTTAAGGAAAAAAAAACCTGCACTTTCACTCCGTATAAATAATAACCGGTTCTATTTTTCTCGTGTGTGATAGTGTAGTTCCCCCCAAAGCATGGCCTCAGGGCCAAAAATAAAACCGGAAAATCGGTTTAGACTGTTTTCTGAAGAGTCACTCTCTCAACCACGTGCTAAAAGGAACAAAAACTTTAATACCCTTGATGGATTCCGTGAACTCCCTAGAATTATATCCCAAAGAAACTCTAGATTTATGGTAATCTCTGTCCAAAGTGAAACTAAACACCTTACATCAATGATCATATTTGCTCTTAGAAAAGCCATAGACGCGATAAGTAAAGAATATGAACAAATTTCCCAACTCAGAGATGGCAAAGTCCTCATTCTTACTAAAAACCAGAATATAGCCGATAGATTAATTGCCACAAAGAACCTTTCTAACCTTTGCCCAGTAACAATTAAACTTCATAACCAGCTCAATTCTTCAAAAGGCATTGTATATGTTTCGTGTCTCATAAATGTACCCGAAACAGACATCGTATCGGAAATGAAAGACCAGAAAGTTACAGAAGTTACTAATTCACCAAACTTATCGAAGGAAAACAACGTCCAACAAGCTTAATGCACATTTGACACTTTTCAAATCCCTAGTACAGTTGAAATTGGCTGGTACACCGCTAAAGTCACTGAGTACTTCCCTAACCCCATGCCCTGCTGGGGCACTCCACAAAATATGTAACAAAAACCCTATGTGCCATACATGCAAACTTTCGCCTCATGCAAACACTGTTTGCTCTAGAGTTATGTGTGCCAGTTGCTTAGCCTCTCACCCTTCTTCCTCTAATGAATGTCCTAAATTCATTCATGCAAAAAGAATTTACAAGGACTTCCCCCACAATTCAATGCAAATATCCACCTATTTGCTAAAAAGGCAAAAAAAGCAAACGATACGCTCATTTGCTCCCTTCCCACCAGTGCCACACACCCCCCAAATGCCATGTCAAATACCGAAAAGTCAGCTACAGAAAATCACGAGTTAGCAAGTGCAACACGTAATTTTAGCACCACAAAGCAATCATATCCCGAAGACATTAAACAACACAAAAAAACTTCAAACAACGAAATTATCACGAATTACGAGTGCGGTATGGGATGGTGCATTATCGTGGTGTAAAAATCAAGAATTGTCTTTCCACAATTCCGGCCTTTTTAGGCGGATAGCGTTACGCAAATGACGCATAACGTTCCAATAATATTCCTTGTTGACTGTTTGGCCGGTTGGAAGGAATTCATAAAGCACAACACCACGATAATCGAAGAAAACAGTCAACATGACCTTGATTTTTGAGCGACTTTGGCGCGGTTTTTTTGGTCTCGGCTCTCCTTTGGCACGATATTCGCTCGATTGATCGGTTGTTTCGGGGTCGTAAGTATAGATCCCAGTCTCATCGCCAGTTATAATGCGTTTCATGACATCCTGGTAGTCGGAAAGCATTGTTTCACACACTTCAACGCGACGCCTTTTTTAGAAAAAAATCAATGTTTTCGGTACCAGTCGAGATTTGACGCGCTTGAGGCCCAAAGCATCCTTCAAAATGGTATTGACTGAGCCTTTCGATAAGCCAACTTCATCAGCAAGGTCTCTAATCGTTAATCGATGGTTTTTCAACACCAAATCTTTGATTTGTTGGACGTGAGCTTCATCGGTTGATGGTCGCCCAGAACGCTCTTCGTCTTCGACACGTTCACGGCCGGCTTGGAAATCACTATACCACTTGTAAACATTTTTTTTAGACATAGCCTCATCATCAAAGGCTTTCTGCACCATCCTCAACGTATCCGCAGCAATTTAATGCAAATTCTTTGCTCAATAAATTTCGACATCGCAAAAACGAAAAACTGACTTTTAGCAGCTCACAAAACGACGCGTATCACAAACATTTTGACATGAAATTTCACATAGATGTCACTGACAGTACTATAAACCTAAAAAGAAAGACAAATTTCCAAGTCCTTCGACGCGCGCAGTTTAAATTCATATTTCACCTTATTTTTTGGACACAGTAGTATAGAACTAGAGAGTTGTCTGGGTTCGATAAAAGGCAAAACACCAGGTTTCAACCGTATCTCCTACCCAATGCTCAGAAACGCCCCACCAGTGGTCAAGGAAAGAATTTTGGAACTATATAACCTAGTTCTTGACCCGTGGTACACAGACATGGAAAATTGCTACCATAGTCCCAATACCGAAGCCTAATTAGCAGGTAGACGTTATTAATGGCTACCGACCTATTTCCTTGCTACCATGTTCTGGTAAAATACTAGAAAAGATTATCTCAAAAAGGCTCCTCTGGAATATAGACAAAAAAATGACCTCGTTAACCTGAACCAAGTTGCTTTTAAACACAGACGCAGTACAATGGAATCCTTTCTTCACTATTTGCCTCTATCAGTGATACTTTTCATTATTGCATACAATTTTATCGAAATTCTCTCAGTCGCCGACTAGTGTTTGCGCGGTCAACATCGCGTGTCTGATCTCTTCTATTCGCTTACGAAGTTGCTTTTTCGAATATATCCCTTTATCTTTGTCACTCTTACGAGTACATATAACCCTCTCCAGTGAAAAAGTGAATAAAATTGCACCACGTGTATAGGTTTCGCAACTGAAACAGCCCTTTGTCCTCGGGGACGAAAATGAAATCCGTCAACCGTTTTCCGGATCTCTCTGAGATGTCGCTTCTCGAACCCCGACCAAAGAAGAATAAAACCAGCGCTAATCCCTTTGACCAATTTCCTGATCTACCAACTAAATCCCAGTAAGTATCTTCGCTTTGAGAAAAGCAATCGACGCCATAAGCACAGAATATATTCAAATTTCTCAGCTTCGAGATGGTAATACTATATTAATTTTAACTAAAAACCAAAAAGTAGCTGATAAATTTCTAGCGACTAATAACCTCTCCAATTTATGCCCTGTAGTGGTTAAATTGCATGATCGGCTAAATTCGTCGAAAGGAATAGTTAACGCCCCATGTCTTATAAATACATGCGAAAAGGAAATTGTTTCAGAAATGAAAGAGCAAGGTGTGTGCGAAGTGTACAAATTCACAAAAAATCACGAGGGAAAGCAACGCACAACTGGATTAATACTTTTCACCTTCGACTTATTTCAACATCCAAATTCTGTAGAAATTGGTTGGTACAAGGCCAAAGTAAGCGAATATGTCCCCAATCCCATGAGATGCCGCAATTGCCAAATGCTTGGCCACACAACCAAAAGGTGCAATGGATTAACCACTTGCGAAATATGCAACCTTCCGCCACATGCTACAGAAAACTGTTCGCGAGTAATGTGTGCAAATTGCTCGGCACCACACCCTTCTTCCTCCAAAACTTGCCCGAAATTCATTCAAGCCAAAGAAATGTTGACAATTAAAACTTAAAACAAATGTAGCATGGCTGAAGCCAAGCGCTTGTACCGAGAACGAAACCCAATTCAACCTAACCTTACACAAATATTCTCTGCAATAGCCAAACAACCCACTCAAACAAAACAATTAAATACAACTCCAACCGAAATTAACACCGAAAAACCAACCACCTCAACATCCTTATTAAATCAACAAACTTACAAAATAGACCTAACAGCACATAAACAAAACATGCCGAAAATAAGCAAACTTTTGGCTAAGGCATCCACTTACTCTAACAAAGAGGAAACTAATTCACATATCGCCACTTCATCCATACAAAATACACATCATCAAATTCAAAATACTGATTACACTTCAAATATAGTAAAACCCACATCTAAAAATACAACTAAACAAAATATTAATCTGCCAACAGTTAAACCCATTCCAAACCCCAAAATTAATTCGCCCATTTCTTCTATTACTAACACGCTACTTAATAACAATAATTATTACGCTAATGTCAGTGAAAATGATGACATATAGTATAACATAAACAATATCCATTCCCAGTTAACCCGGTGTATTGCACGCTTAGCGAGTCGGCCGCTCTGCAAACACAGGTGCTTGACAATATCATCATTTGCAATTCTCGCCTTTGCACAGTATAAACGCTATACTGTTCCAAACAATTTATCTGCTTTACTCTGATGATCTTAAAGATTCTTCAATGGCACTTGAATGGATATTTAAATAATTATCATGAATTGCAATTGCTAATAAATGATATAAGACCTTCAGTTAGTTGCCTTCAAGAAACTCACGTTAAACACAACTTTAATCCTTACTCCCCAAAACAATACACATCCGTCTTTCATAATTTTCCATATAATTCCTCAGCAAAACAAGGCACCGGCCTGTTAATCCATAGATCCATAGACAAACTCAACTTATCTCCCCCATATCAGCGATGACAGTCGAAATCCAACTCAAACTTAAAATAACTATTATTTCTCTATATATTCACCCGGAACAAACATTCTCTTCTTCCGATATAGAAAATATAGTAAAAAACTTTAACACCCCGATTCTACTAGCCGGCGACTTTAATTCCTGGAGCACATTATGGGGATCTCCACGCGGTAACCGTAGAGGAAAACAGATAGAAGAATTCTTAGCCGACAGTAACTTAACTATTCTTAATGACGGCAAAGCCACACATTTTTCGACACATAACTCGTTCACTCATGTGGATCTGACTTTTATCTCTCCTCAACTTTGCAATAGAACTACCTGGACTGTGCTCCCTAATTTACACGGAAGTGACCATTTCCCTATTGTTACAACAATAAACCTTCAATCACGTTGTTATCATCCCTCACGCCGCCTGCCTACATTCCAAACAGACAGAGCTGATTGGATTCTATTTCAAAGTGAAGTGAATCGATCTCTACCAAAAAGAGAAGAGTTTGCAAATACAAACAAAGAGGCTGCAATAATCCATAAATCTATTCGCGCTGCAGCAAACTTGTCTATTCCCCAATCTCGCAACAAGCCATTTAAATCAAACATACCCTGGTGGAATAGAGAAATTAGATCACTTATAATAAATAAACAAAATGCCTGGAAAGTCTTTAAAAAAACACCCTATTGACGTCAACCTAATCGCCTTTCGAAAAGCAAACGCACTTTTCCGAAAAGCTGCTAAATCTGCCAAAAAAGACTGTTTTGAAAAATTTACGGCAAACATCAACTTATACGCTTCTTCCAAAAAACTTTGGGCAGATATAAAAACCCTTACGTCAACGTTCGTCCCCACTGAAGTGAAACTTCTAAAAAGTGAAGACAAAATCATATACTGCCCGTAAGAAGTTGCCGAACAATTTGCTAAAAGATGGACCAAAAATTCAGACGAAACAAATTTCTCGCAGGTCTTCTTGCGAGAAAAACTCCTTTCGCTTAGTAGCGAATTTCCTTCACACAAACTCTCACAAGCGGCAAATTCAATAGAAATGCCAATTACTTTAGCTGAGCTAGAAAGCTGTCTATGCACAGTAAAAGGAAAAGCTCCTAGTTTTGACCGCATATCCTACCCTATGATCAAACATTCTCCCTTAATTTTATTTTAATAACAACATCCTCTCAACAGGAAATATTCCGCAAAAGTGGAAAATAGCCAGTGTGGTCCCGATTCATAAGCCAAACCAAAACGCGACAGAAACTGAAGGATACCGTCCAATATCGCTGCTTCCTTGCACGGGAAAGGTCTTGGAAAAAATAATATCCAAAAGTTTATTCTGGTTCTTAGAGAAGACAATCAAATAGACATCAACCAAGTAGCTTTCAAACATGGTCGCGGTACAATCGATTCAGTCCTTCATATAGTCTACCTCATTTCATCTGCACTATCCACAAAAAATCACATCTCAATTCTTTCAATTGATTTCGAAAAAGCTTTTGATCGAATTTTGAATAAATTAAAAAAATGGAAAATCGGTCCCAAAATATTCAATTACATTAAATCCTTTCTAACGAATAGAAAGTTTCGTATAAAACTAAGGGGCATATACTCAACACTAAAAGATTTCAAAAACGGTATTCCACAAGGATCCCCTCTCTCTGTTGTGCTTTTTATCATAGCCTTCAACGAATTAAGCGAAATAATTCGAAAATAAAAACCGTTTGATCACTCCGTTTATGCGGATGATCTGTTTGTTCTTTTAAAAGGAGATCCCACAAATACAGCACAAACTTTCAGAAATATCATAACGGATATAAGCAGTGGTGAAGATTATCGGGCTCAAAAATCTCAATTGAAAAAACTAAAATATTACACATGTAAAAAAACAAGCTGTTCGAAACATGTAGAACTTAATGTTGACTGTAAAAATGTTGCTAACGTTAAAAGTTTAAGGATACTCGGTTTAATCTATGACAGTAAATTCACATTTAAGGAACACTGTACATATATTATGAAGAGCCAAGCTACCAGGCTTAATATGATTAAATTCTTAGCATAAAAAAAAAGCTGTGTACATATTCACAGCTTTATGAATATAATGAAATCTATCATCCTTTCAAAAATTGACTATGGATTACACATCCACGGTAAATGTGCTCAAACGTCACTGCGAATCATCAAATCAACATACCACGCTGCACTGAGAATCTCTTTGAAGGCATTCAGGACGTCACCTATCAAGAACATGCTTACAGAAGCGGGCCTCCCATCGACTGAAGAAAGATGTGAACACCTAACTTCCCGCGTCCTACCTAAACTTCTGGCTTTAAACAACTCGCCAAAACTGAGGATGCGGCGAAGGTGCTCTCTTGTACAAAGACACCAAAGCGCCCTTCAACCATTTACAAAGCCCTTGCCTATTCCAAAAACCTTGATTTTTCATTTGATTTCCTGGCCAAAACTAAATCTTACCTTGCCCATCCACCATGGTTTCTAGACAGTAAATCTACAATAACTCTGCTCAATCCACTACCTAAGTCTTCAACTAACACAGAGTCTTATAAAAAAATGTTTAAAGAAATCAAAGATAATCATAAACGAAAAAATTGGCAACTTATTTTTACAGATGGAACCAAAAATGAGAACGGTACTGCATTTGCAGTTGTCGACGAAAACTACAAGATACTGGTAAAAGGGTTGTTACCACATTTTTCTTCAGTGGTTTCTGCTGAAGCGATAGCAATACTACAAGCCACACAATTTGCTGTCAAGAAAAAAACGCTTATATGCACAGATAGCTTCTCTTCCATTGCTGCAGTCAAAAACATAAACAACAAGACTCCTGTCATAGAATTAATTCGAGATAGACTAAATAAAAGCAGGGGTAGAATAAA
Organism: Orthonevra nobilis; assembly: GCA_963555765.1. Lineage (NCBI taxonomy): Eukaryota > Metazoa > Arthropoda > Insecta > Diptera > Syrphidae > Orthonevra > Orthonevra nobilis. The sequence continues at coordinate 29,653,572 of OY743227.1, forward strand.
ACTTATGTGGATACCTGGACGGTATTAAGGGCAACGAGAGTGCTGATAGCGCAGCAAAGTCTGCAGCAAAAGAGCCGCTCATGACCTTCTATATGTACTATACAATGCGAAGGACTTAAACACGGCGCAAGAAAAATGGCTACACAGCAAAAGAGCAGATTCCTGGAAACAGTATATTCACACCTACTCCACAATTAACCCAAACGCAGACAAGGGCATAATTCCAACGAATTGCCCAAATAATATGATCAAACGCTTCATACGACTTCGTCTGAGACATACAAACATTACAAACAGTCATTACATATCCAAAACCGAACCAACTTCCTGTCACCTATGCAGCACAAATGAAATCTTATCCATTAAACACATACTAGTTTATTGCACAAAGATAAAAACAATTGTTTCAAAACTTTTCGGCACAACAACATTAGCAGACTTATTAAGCACTCCCTCCGAAGACAATATAAAAAAAGTATTTAAATTATTAACAAAAGTTAGACTTAAGGATTGCATTTCGCAACAAACTCAAACAAAAAACTTTAAGGATAGCAATTTTTTTACTTTTCTTCTCTTTTTTTCATCTACCGATGGCCCTGGTAGCTAGTGCTTATACCTTCGTGTATATATAAAATTATTTTGTAAATTTATTTACACTGTAATAAAGTTATACTATACTATACTATCGAAATTCACACAAAATATAAAAATATCGATCACGTCCTATACGCTGACGACCTACTGGTATTTTCAAAATGCAATGATATGATTCGCACTCAATGTATTTTCCAAAACTTCCTTCCGGATCTTCAATACTGGTGCTCCCAATCGGGATCTAAATATCCCCAGGAAAAAGTAAGCATCTACACATATAATTCGACAACAAATTTAATTTAAAAAAACATTGTTTAGATTTAAGGAAAAAGCTAGTTGCCAGGCTAACTTAAATTTCTATCTTCTTAAAAATAGTCTTGTCCATGTTAATACTCTCATTCACATAACAAAAACAATACTGCTAACAAAAATCGACTACGGACCAGCAATCTATGGCAAATGTGTGAATTCAACGCTTGATCTAATTAAGCCCTCTTTCCATGCAGCTGTCCGATCTATTTTACATGCTTTCACGACCACACCCATATTGAATATCCTTACTGAGGCTGGTCTTCCATCCATCGAGGAACGTAAAGATATATTAACACCTCGCCTCGGCCGGAAAAGCTGCGTATCTCACAAATCTCCCATTATTAAAGATGCGGAAAAGATATTAAATCGCAAAAGAATACTCAAGCACCCATCACCCTTGCTCATGCTTAAGTGACAAGTGTCACATATTTTGATCTGGTGTTCCCCACATACGTGGGTCTTGCAAATCTTGCACACCGTAGTTGTATGTCTTCGTTTTTTGTATCAACAAAACGAGCAGTACTTCCTTGTTGCCTTTGTTGGTTGCGCTTCGGATCCAGAAGCAGCAGTTTGTGGCATTTCCGATTTTTCGTCTTCAATTCCTAGACCCTCACCTATTGTTCTTTTCAACGATAGTCTCAACGTAGGCAGTTCAAGCCTAGTGCGCTGAAAAGGTTCTGTTAGCTCTTTCTGTAATTTTAAAAGAAACATTTGTCTTGACAGCGGTTTGCCAGCTCCACCATTTTTGTAGAAATTATGCGCATAGATTACATACGAGTTCACGGAAGCAATATTAATTAGGTTGTAAAAAATACACAGAGGCCATCTTCGAGTTTTTCTGTTTGCACTAAGACTGTTGCACATTTGGTCGAGTGTGTCTACAGATCCTTTTGTACTATTGTAGTTGAGTATAATTTCTGGTCATTGGTATGCATAGTTGAAATTAGAGTTACCAGTTTATTAGGTTTCGATTTATATGACACAACAGTCATGTCTCCACTAAACAGAAAAAAAGAAGAGTCCACTTCTCTTTGTTTATACTTTATATCTACAAACTCCGGTGGAAGTTCTCTTTTATTTTTTCTAATGGTCCCGACAGTTGTCAGTTTGAAATCTCGAAGAAGCTCTTCGGCTAGAGGTACGCTCGTAAGCCAGTTGTCTGGTGTGATATTCCGATTTGTTTCTTTCACTGGAAGTGATAGAGTTTTTACGAAATACGATCCAGCACCTTCTTTTTCTGGTACTGTACCTTTACCGAGGTAAGGAACAGCATTTATTAAGTAATTAGTTGCGTTGTCACACATGGCCACCAACTTGAGCCCGTACTTATCGGGTTTTGATGGCAAAAACATCTTGAACGGACAACGACCTCTGAAACCTACTAACTGCTCATCTATTGTCATCATTGATATGAGCTCGGTCTATAGTGCTTTTTACAGCTATCTATAAATTTATCAAAATTTGATGAAATTGGGGCAAACTTATTCAACTTTCTTCTTTCTTCCCTGGTATTCTTGTCATCAAACCTCATACATGTAAAAGAAATTTAAATCTTCGCTCTGACATTGTTGCCTTATATCCCGCACCGCTGTCAGTAGTGTTAAAAAGAATTTCGGTACCTAAGTTATTGCTTTTAGTGGCCGCTGCTAAAATAAGCAAACCCAAAAGAGCATCAAGCTCTGTCCTTGTCTTTTTGTCCCTTGATCTCGTTATTGGTCCATTGTAGAATCAAGTTTAAAATTTCTTCAGAAAAATAGAGTTTGAAGCAACTGAGAGGCGTAAGAGCGGTCAATGCCTCAGCGTTCGGACCAGGACGAATGTGCACAATATCCCTTTTAGGAGTTTTACTAACTGTAGAAACTTTGGAAGTTTTCCATGTATAACCATTTTTTCCCATTATTTCTGGCATCGGACATTTGAGAATAGATCGTCATCTGATGCGACATCCCTCGCCAACCTTTTTACACTTTTCTGACTGTTTTTCTTAATATTTTTACTGACTGAATGTACTTGCCGTATTGAAGTCAGCATCCGCTCCCAAATAACTTCATTTTCCACAATCTCGTCAGTCTCATCATCTTCATATGGTCGAAAAGTAGGGTCGTCTGCCTCATCGTCACTCGAAAAATCGTCAATGACATTGTCTTCGGTCTCGGATGCATCTTCTTCCAATATTTTTAGCACCTCCTCGTCAGTATGAATTCTTTCCATTTTCTAAAACAAAATTATTCAAACGATCAATTAAGGTAGACATGCGACGAATTTACGTACACAAATATACTTATAAAGGTAGACATGCGAAATTTTTACTCACCAAGTTGAGGCACGATAACAATGACAAGTGGAGTTCAACTGGTATCGAATACAACACAGCACAATCTGATCGACAACAAGTCAGTCTAGGAATAGATGTAGGCTCCACCCCTTGCGCTGATCACGTAGCCTTAACACGCATTTAAATTATATGTATGCGTAATTTTTACGCAGTCTACCTTTCTTGTGTTAACAAAATCCGTGACAAAATCATCAGCAATTCACATAAAATAGCTATTTTAAGGACACCAGGACACTCGGGAATCCGAGTTAATGAACAAGCAGATTACGCTGCTCGCAACGTTTCGTCAGAGCCACACACCACACCTTACCCACCACCCAAAAAGACTTTTTCAGAATAGACGAAACAGTTGACGCCCCGCTGTACCCAACAAAAACAACAACGAATATGAACGAATGCTTTTTGAATTTCGACTCGGGCATACACATCATATAGCCACATTCTTACGAACAGTAATCCTCCTACTTGCCATCTTTGCCGATCGGGCCGCATTCTGCAAATTAATCACCTTGTATTCGAATGTCCGAAAGTCATTAACTTATGTAACTCACTATTCAATAAACAATTAATAGACTTACTAGTTATACCCTCTGTAGAAAACATCAATAACGCATATAAGCTACTACTACAACTTAATTTAGACAAAGATACTATTTACTATTTAGATATTTTTCTTTTTTTGTTTATATAAAACCAGCTGTAAGCCATATAATATATATCAAAAAACAATGGGCCCAACACCGAGCTTTACACCAATATTAAGTTTTAGTGGACTGCTAATATAGTCACCGTTTAACATGACGCGTTGAGATCTATTTGACACATACGAAGACAACCACTTGTGAATAACACCTCATAATCCTACTCTATGCAATTTTTCCGGAAGAATATTATAATTGACCATGTCTAAAGCTTTAGTTAGTAAGAGTTATTTTTGCTGAAAGTCTCATATACTATACTTCAGAGCATAGCTTAATAATAGCACCTTCAGTAGATTTCCCCTCACGAAAAACAAACTGTTTTTTTCAAATATTTGTACTTGTTTAAAAAAGATACAATTCGTACTTTCATTAGTTTCTCCAACAATTTTGAAAGGGTTGGAAGTAAGTCATCAACGTCCTGGGTTCTTTTTGAGCAGCGGAATCACCTCCGCAGTTTTTAATGTTATGGGAAATACACCACAATGAACACTATAGTTAAATATATGAAATAACACATCTATCACATAAAAAGAAATACGAACATACTGTCGGTGTTTGACCTTACAACACATTTCTCACACATATATCAAAATTCTTTCTCATACTGCGAATATTTTGGTGAAAAGTAAGATAGATCTTGGAGGAGCGCCATAATTTCTTGATTTAGATGAGGGTACATTCATTCATAGTTTATATGTTTATATTCAAAACCATTGAGGTCATCAAGGCACCTCAATTCAAATGCTTCTCACCTTCATTCTTACTCAAGAAAATTATGTTTTTCCTCATCCACAGAGAATTAATTTTTTTAATTTTTCTGTTTCAAAGAAAAATGTCCTCATAGGAGGTGTTTATATAAATTTTTGATCCATTACAATTTTCATCTAGAAGTTTCATTGTGAGTCCATGTAGTTTCTTTCTCTTAAGATCCCTGATTTTCTCCTTAGTTTTTGTCTCTCGAAAGGAGTCAGTCAATTTCACTTTCGTCGATATCAGTTCGAACATCGGGATGCGCGATTGTACGATAGTACATTAAAAATTTCGAGACTTATTTTTTGTGATTGCTCTTAAGCATTTAAGCATTATCATTTTGTAGAACATTGATTTGGAAAGGAGTTCGTTGTTAGTACTTTTTAGTTCCTGAATTTCTTTTAAAACCACTGTTTACATTTTTGTTCGATTCATAAATCTATTTAAATATCATGTCCATTTTTTCTAATCTTTTGTTATTTGTGTGATTTTTTCCGCGATAGTCCATTGCGTTCTTTTGTTGAACCGGAAGATCGGCAGCACAAAAAGCGTTTCGCTGCGATATTTCGCACTTAAAGCATCTCCAACGTACGCGTTTTTTATATACAGTAAATCGGCTATTAACATATTTACACATTTCAGATGGAACAGTTTTTTGCAGACATTGCACTCAATTTTATTATCAGTGTGATAATATTTTGAAATTGATAACTATTTCTTGTAGAGGGGCCAAAAACAAGCATTTTTTACTATGGGAGGGGGGGGGGGCTATCTCGCACCGTTTAGGAGGTAGGGGCAATTTAAAAAAATGGCTTAAAATGAAATAAAAAATAAAAACAACAACAACGGCAACACTTACAATAAAGTACTATACCGGCTTTGAAAGCCAGGAACATGTTCTTTAATCCTGGGTTTAAATTAAATAGTAAACTTTAATAGCTTTTGAAAAATTCGCATGCAAACTCAAAATTTTGATAAAAAAAAATTAAAAAAAACAAGTTTAGACCAATTTTTTTCAAAATTGTGTAATGAAGTGTTAAAATTGCTTACTTAAGTCAATGCTTGCATCAATTCTGAATAGAACACAATAAACCGAATGGTTTTATGTCTTAGAGTTTTTAAGAAAATTGAAAATTACTATTTTTGTATTATTATTACTAATTACTACCCTCAAATAGGTTAATCGTTTTTTCCTTCAATATTCTTCACTTACACGTTTGACTTGAGTTTCAGCATTCTGCCATCGATTCATCAACAACAACGAGGACTAACTCACTGGCAGGGAAAACAATTGGTACATACAGTGCGAATGAACTAAGAAAGCCACAAAGGTGGTCAGGTGCGGGCTACCGCTACAAGAAGACTCACTGCCTCCACGGGGCGGCCACCGAAACGGCGCTTGGAACACTGTCTGTCTCAATCGACAAAATCTAGCAACGGTGTGTTACTGGTTTTGTGGTCCGACTACAGATAGTGTTCCGCACGCTGGCAAATGTGAGCAACGAGGGGAGTTAACCCCCTATTAAAATCCGTAATCCAAGACGAAACACGCTTAGTCGCTATTATGCGGACTCCGAATATAAGGCGACCTTCCCTTGCCACCGCGCTCGACTTTAGACGACCTTTCCCTTTACCCGTGTATCGTGGGATTCAAAATAGATAATCTGACACAAAACACAGAGAGTGAAGTCTCTCCGATGACTTCAATGCTTGTTGTCGCTGCTGAGCGACAACGAGCTTACGTGAGCGTGTGTGGGAGAAGAGGTCGCTGCTGACTATATTGAGTACTGCTACGTCAAGAATATGGCAAAAGAAGCAGATAAGAAAAAAATTTCTACTTCGAAGATTGTGTGTCAAATTCTCTTCGTTTGTGCGTCAAGAAAATATGATGCATAAAATTCAGAGCAACAAAATAAAATTGCCTACAAACATATTTGATGATCAGCATAAGAGCAGCAGCAGCAACAGCAGCAGAATATTTGTGAATGATTCTCTTACTCGTTACACCAGGTCACTTTTAGCGAAGGCAAAGCAGTTGAGGGATAATCAAAAATTTAAATATGTGTGGATTAGAAATTCTTCGGTGTTTATAAGAAAGAATGAAGGTGATAAAGTAATAAGAATAAATAGTTTTGAGGATCTTTCAAAAATAAGTATTTAATTAATCATAACTTGATAAAAATGTTAAATAGTAATGTATCAACGACGTTTTCAGATCCTCTGTTTAATGTATCAAATGACAGTAATTCAATATCACCTCTCTCTCTGGTTTCTCTATCATACTTCAGAACATTTGAAGTTTAAAAGCTATTATTATTATTATTATTATTATGATTATAATAAGTTAACAAATGATTACAAATGAAGTGCTAACTGGGAATGAGCACTAGCTGCTAGGGCTTATGGGTCTATGGTATACTTAGGATTAAGTCTTAAATGTCTATGTTTAGTTTTCTAATAAGATTGTGAACTGTGCAAATGTTTTGGTTTGATTAATTCCGGCATGACTTGGAACCCACATGATTTTAATTTTTCTTGGAGCTCTGGTTAGGCAATTCCTTATGTTACAGATAATTGCCGAGTCTTGATTAGGATTTCTTATTGCGTTGATCAACGACCAGCTATCCGAGCAGATGACATGCTTGCCACACTCTTTCAGGCATATTGCAGCAGCTTTATAAATGGCCAGGGCCTCTGCAGTGAAAATGGACGCATATGGTGGAAGTAAACCAGCTATAATCAAGGAGCCATTTTCTTTGCTGACGGCGAAAGATGTGCTGTTGTGTATCTTGGACCCGTCGGTGAAGACAAGTGCCCATCCTTCCTCTTTTGCCAGAAGTAATGAATTATCGATGGCTGTTGCTAATTGTTTATTGTTTATTGTTTATTGTTTAGTAGTTTCAATAACATTGATACAACAAGACTTAAATCTTTAAAAGTATCAGAAAACAAGGTTAAAATAGGTTTTGATTTCATTAAACACTTTTAATAATAATAAAACAAAAAAAAAACTAAAAATAAAAAATAAAAATATGAAAATAAAAATAAAATAAACTTAAGAACTTAAGGAAAAACATAATTCATTTTCTTAGTTAATACAATTCACTTATTCCATTAGTAATTAAGAAGTAGTAGCTGAAAAGCGCAAAAGCAGTTTCCTCTTAAAAGCGGCAGGAACGTTCTGCAATATTGTGTGAAAAACGGGGCAATATTAACTTCAATCCCCTGTTCGAGTGGGCGAAACGGAGTGTTTCATTTAAATAACTACGACACCTGTTTTAGGTAATATTATGGAGTTTCAGAATCGACCTAAACTTCAAGTATTCATCGAGTCCCATACTGAAGATGGAGTATTGCAAATGTGCCACACTGGAGAACCGAGGAATAGAGTGAATAAAGCGAAAGCAGTCGTTGAAAGCCACGTTAAGCTTGCGTTTACACTCACTGTCGAGAACTGGATACACGGAACAATTGAAAGAGAAATACGGCATAATTAGTGATTTTACTATGAGTTTCCTCATACTGGGTGACAACGTGCCTGCAGAAGATCTTAACGACCGAAGTCCGAAATATATTTTTCTGACAGAATCGGAGATTGCACTACAGCAGCTAAGTTTACTATTTATTCTATATCCAAGGTATTTGACATCTTTTACGTATTCAATTACTTCATTATCCAGAACAACAGGAGGAAAATCAGAAGAGTTGAGTTCAATTCTAGAGCATAACATCGCAAGTGACTTAGCAGGGTTAAGATTTAGGCCGTTATATCGCGACCAGGCAAGTATGTGACTCAAGTCCTCATTTAACCTCACTATGCAATCATCCATCAACCCGGTTTCTCGCAAAATGTATAGTAGGACATCATCAGCGTACAAGTGGATGTGGCAATTGTGAACGACGTCGGGAAGATCGTTAATAAACAGCGAGAATAACAAAGGACCCAAGACAGACCCCTGTGGTATACCCATATTGGTGACTAGAGGATCCGAGATACCTAGCTCAGTTTTTACACGTTGCACCCGATCTTTCAGATAACTACACATAAGCTTTAGTGACGTGCTCGAGAAATTATACAGCCTCTACAATTTTGAAAGTAGAATTGTGCTGTTTATGCTATCAAATGCCTTTGAGAAATCCAAAAGAACCATGACGCAAAACTTGTCTGAATCGAGAGCAAAGCGGATATCAGAGGTAACTTTCATAGCAGCAGATTCGCAACTATGATTACGTCGGAAACCAGATTGCCATTTGGACAGTAAATTATTAGCATTCAAATAGTTTTGAATTTGGTCGTATATTACCTTTTCAAATACTTTACATAAGAAAGATAAAATGCTAATCGGCCTGTATTCGGAAGGGGCGGAGGGGTTTGCTTTCTTGGGAACTGGTATAATTTTAGCGATTTTCCACGTTTCGGGAAATTCGCTTCTATAAATACAAGCGTTGAATATATGAAGCAAGTATTGTAGCACAATGGGCAGAATTAGTTTTACAAATTTAGGTGGTATACCATCAGGACCTAAGGCATTGGATTTAACCGATCTGATGGCACTCAGAACCTCAGTGGCACTAATACATTGAAACGAGAAAGAACTTTCACTTTCGGCCACGGCAAACATATCCTGTGAAAGACTTGAATTAGAAACAGGTGGACACAGAACTGCAGACATTACTTCGGGACTAAATGCACATTTAATTCTACTTTTATCCTCTTTGACTCCAATATCTTTCAAGTTTTTCCATAGTTCCTTAGAACTGTGAGAGGATTCAAGTTTACCTATAAGGTATGCGCGCTTAGAGCTTCGGATAAGGGACGTGACTTTATTTCGAGCAAACGTATACTGTCTTTTGTTAAATTCGGTCGGATTTCTCCTGTACCTCCGAAAAAAGAGCTCCCTTTCCCGAATTAATATCTTTATATCAATGCTATACCAGGGGAAACTTTTTGCATTTATTTGCTTAGTCACAATTAGGATGTAGTTTTCGAATAACTGATTCAATAGGTTGTTAAACAATTCAACTTTTGTGTTAACATCAGGAGAGAGATAGATTTCATCCCATCCTAGGCTAGCAGAATTCAGCTGTTGCTGTTGGTATACGTTTCGAGGTAGCTCTGCTCTTCCATGAGGCTTCGAGTTAATGAGCTTTATGTTGAGTTAAGCAAGTGAAGCTTCAAATCGTTCTTCTATAAGTCCGGCTTCGACTGTTACATTTTTTATAGGAGTTGTTCTAAAGGCACTGATACTTCTGCGGGCAGCATGATGATAGGGAGCTTTGATGTAGTTGACGGTTGATTTAGGTGTGTTGCCGTAAATAAACAAACCGTAGTCCATCTTACTTAGTATAAGTAGTTTTAAAAAGTTACTTAAGGTGTTAATATGCGTATTACATTTTTTGTTGGCGAGATAGATTAAAATATTTGCCCTTGCAGCTAGGATTTTTCTTTATTTTGTACAGTGGGACTTCCAATTGTATTTATTATTAAAAACTAGACCCAAAATACTTAAGTTTGTTACGTTTTCAATGTTAGCGTTATTAAAAGTGAGTGTCAAACTGTTGCATAACTTTTTATGAATAATACCACTGACAGTGGAGAGCCTTGGGGGGTAACATTAAAGAATGGAAAGGTGGGAGAAAAGCAATTGTTGGATTTCACGCAGATTTTCCTGTTAGTCAAGAAAGAACTGACATGCTCCTTTTTTTTAATTTATTTAGAACTAAGTGGATACCTATTCTGTCAAAAGTCTTCTCAAAAACTAAGGAAAGAACATTAACATGATTTCGGACACAAAATGCTATTAGGAGTCTAGATGTAAAAGTGCATCCGCGCAACCTTTGTTTGGCCTGAATGCAACCTGGTTCGGACTCAATAGATTATTTGATTCAATGAACCATAATAAACGACGGGCAACTATTTTTTCGAGGACTTTTGATATGCAGGGGATGAGCGAGATAGGACGGTAGCCTTCCACTACGTTGATATTTTTCTTAGGCTTAGGAAGTGGAATAGTTGTTGCAAGTTTTCAGTTCTGTGGGATTATGACTGACTCCAAGATATTGTTAAGGGGGAAATCATAGTCAAATTTTTAATTTTTCGAAAAAAAAATTTCGCTTAAAAGGTGCTTTAGGGTCTAAAAAATAATATACCAAATGATGGAATACGGCAAAAGTGTCCGACTGACCAAATTTTTCACTCTGCGGTAACGCCTCTTCGGTATGCTCATATATTTTCATATGGTTTCTCAGAACTTAAAACTTTTAACGCGTTTTTCTCGAAACAACTTTTTTTGAGATCGCCGAAGACATAACTCGAGCAAATCTTTACCGATCGACAGTAGCTTCGAAATATCTTTCTCCAAGGAGCTACGTACGATTTTTTATTTTATAAGGCTTAATTCTTTTTATCGACGATTTTATGGCGTTTTTTTTTGTTAAAAATTTAACTTTATTTTAAGACATGCACGATTTTGTAAAAAATCAATAAATCGAAAAAATCCTACGTAGCTCGCTAGCTATTGTTATATGAAAACTAAAAAATTTTGGTGTTTTCTTCCAGGTCAAAAATTAAGGAGTCTACGTCTTCGGCCATCGACACGCTTTCAAAAATAGGCGCCTTTGGGCATATGCTCCGCAGCCGCCATTTTTAAATATTTTTTATTGAAAAAATTACATTTTGTACTTTTTTAGTATTGCTATAAAACCTACTTTACAGATTTCCGATTGATACTTTTATTCAGCCAAAATTAATTCCCGAAAATACGCCTACTTTTTTGTGTGCTACTCTGATTTCCCCCCTTAAACAGGGAAACAAGTCTAGTTTTTATGGAGGGTGGGAGGTTTTTTTATCATGGGGTATGATATTTTGTCTCTGCTTGGTGTTTTTTCTTTAAGTTTGGCTAAATTGCATTCTAGTTCTAGTGTAGTTATTTTGGCTTCAATGTGGATTGCAGGGCCTGTGATGTTGTTAAGGTTGGGACAAGGAGACGAGGCGAGGGCAATCCTCTTTTGTTGTGGGAAAACTGGGAAAACATACGTCCCTTGAAAGGTTAGACCAAGTATGTGCGAAAAGGTTGCTAATGTCTTGAGAGGATATTACCTGACCTTCGGGTGTAGCTATAGACCTAATGGAATAAGGTGGTGAGTTACCAGTGAGTTTGCGAATGCCATGCCAGAGTTTTTGGGGCGACGATTGAGGGTTAAGCATTGAGGTAAAATGGTTAAGGCATTTTGCTTTGCTCAATTTCACTTCTCTGCGGAACCAAGCGTTAGCCTTTTTGTAAAATATTAGATTGATATTGTTTGGTTTTTAAATATTTCCATGCTATGAGTTTTTCGTTCCGCAGGTGGACTCCGCCACGGCACAGTGTGTTTTTTTGGAAAAGGTGAATTTTGTGGTATGGACTTATTTGCAGCTGTTCTGATGGCTCTTTGTATTACTGCGTCCTCTTCATTGGTGTTGCAAGACGTATTTTTATCTGACAGGAAGTCTAATATGTGCTTACTAAAGCAAGCCCAGTTAGCCAGGTCAGTTTTAAATTTGAGGTTTACCGGCGTATTAGAGTGAACCGGGCCAAGTGCAATTGTAAATTATACGAAAATGATCACTGTTATAGAGATCATCCATAATTTCCCCGGAGAATTTAGGGAATAGTTCAGAGGAGCAGCAAGTAACGTCAACATGATTAAATGAACTGTGTGAGGAAAAATGTGGAGAACCATTATTTAGGACCATAAGGTTTGAATCTAATAAGATTTTTTCCATTGCTTTACCTCTAGTGTTAGTTTTGGGTGAGTCCCACATAACACTCAGATCGCCCAAAAAGTAAATTGGGGTCTGTATTTGATTTAGAATATTTCCTAAATCAGGTACGGAAAATGATTGATCTGGCAGTTTGTATGTATATCGATAAAACAGTGAATTTGATAGAGAGGTAAATTTCGAAAACTAGGGTCAAAAGATTAGAGCTGATGGGAATTCTTTTGTGAGGTATGTTGCTATGTTAAAACTGCAATGCCTTGTTTTGATGTTGTATTGTGAGCACAATTATGGAAATAGCCTGTGTAGGCTTTCGGTGTCATTGGTGAAAAATTATAGGCGCAGTGTGTTTCTTGTACCGATACAATGCAGGGTGTTTGTTCATTAATGAGGACGTTCAATTCGTCGTAGTTGTTCACGAAACCTTTTACATTCGATTGCATGATTTTGCATGTCTTTTTTGTTTGGATTGATTGGTTGGTAAATTGAAAGGTTTTCTGTTGTATGTTATTAATACGATTATGTGTTGTCATCCGTATCAGATAGGTTCAAGAAATATATATTATAGCTGATTAGTGTTTTTGTGATCGAAGACAAAGGTGAATTTAGAGAAGAGTTGTTGATAGTTGGTAAAGTTGGTGGAGAGGGGGGAGGGCGGTTGTGTAGAATAGGATGATTAAGTTTAGAATTGCTTGGCTGTTGGTTAGATTTTTGTGGTGGCGAGAGAGAACGAGTCGTTGGTGTGTCAATTATTGATGTAGCTGGGGCTTTAGTTGTAAAAGTAGTTTTCGTTTTGTTAAGATTGTTTGTTTGATTTGAGGTTATGGTAATAGATTCGGGAGCTGCTTTAATTATGCCAGGAGTATTTGCGTGAAATGTACTGTTTACTTTTGCTATTGTTTGTTGGGTTTGTTTGGTTTTTTCAGCGTACGTGAGTGAAAAGGAATTTGAGGGGTGTGATTGGTTGTACATCCGTCTGGCCTCAGTCATACTGCACTTGTTTCTTGTTTTAATTTTTAAAATTTCTTTGTGCTGAATATATTTTGGGCAGGAAGTAGATGAGAAAGGTTGAGCTTCCGAGCAGTTAGTACACGACACGGGTGCATACAGCAGGATCATGGGGGAGGGGGGGAAGGTTGCAAGTCACAAAGGTTTTTACGGTATGGCCCAGAAGCTGGCAGTTACGGCATCTCATAGGGTTAGGAATGTTTTCTTGGACTTTTGCCTTGTTCCAGCCTATATCGACAGTAATAGGGGTTTGGTAGAGATCGAATGTGAAGAGTACTAGACCTGTTGCGCGTTGGTTCTCTTCGACTAGTTTGGTAAATTTATACACATCGATCACAACTTGGTGCTTCATTTCAGCTATAATTCCACCTTCAGCAATGTTTATTAGGCAGGGGCGTACACAATGCCCTTAGATGAGTTGAGGTTGGCGTGCAGTGTGGCAATAACAGGGCATTGGTTGGCAAGATTGGTAATGTGCAGAAATTTGTCAGCGATCTTTTGGGATTTAGTGAGGATGAGCATGTTGCCAACTCTTAACTGTGAGATGCTCTCATACTCTGTGATAATTGTATCTATTGCCTTTTTTAGTATAAATATGCTTACCGATGTAAGTGGTAGCTTTTCGTCTTTCGCGGAGATCAGAACGAATCTCGGATTTTTGAGGTTGGAGTTAGAGGGAAGATGAGGAAATTCGTCCACAATTGTGGGTGTTTTTTTTTTTTATTATTTGGATTCAAAAGTTAGCGTATCGGCATCTGCCAACACGCTTAATCTGTTCCCGGGCTTTACTTTATTTGGCCCCGTGGCCATACTTTTTGGAAATGTAAACTAGGATTGCACGGGAGAATTGAAACACCCGGCTTAGAAATCAAAGAATAAAATCGAAGAGTGAGCGAGAAAGATATGTGATCAAGGACACTAGTCAAGAACCAACTGTCAAATAGGAGAAGTCAACACGACGTTAACGCTACGAGAACTAGACGGAGACTGTTTAAAAGCTAATTTTGGTTCTTTTCTTTTTAATATTTCTTTCTGAAATGTGGATATATGGCTCAGAGATTTTAGATTATTTTATTCATAACTTTACATTCGCAGCTACTTGTAATGACCTGTATTCATCTGGTGGTGTCGCAGTTTTTTACAGAAATGACTTGACATGCAAAATCACAAATAATAAAGTGTGAAATTTCTGGTGTTAGCTTCTCATTTATTAGAACTCATAGATTACATGGCTGTTCAACAAAAGTATTTTTGGAAGAATTTTCTGTGTTTCTTGTTAAGCAAACAGATAAAAATCTTGTGCAACTTGGTGACTTCAACATTGATATTCTATCAAATTTACCAGATAGCGAACTCTACCTTTAAACCTTATCATCTTTTGGTCTCATATCTCTCTCACAACCGACTCGGATAGATACTGTTTCTATAACATGCTTAGATCACATTTTCATAAGAGTACATAGGAATAAGGGTTTATCTTATAAATCAGCAGTTCTTGACCTAAAAATTACTGATCACTGCCTCACTAGTATTCAGTTTAATAAAACTGACTTTATACCTAACCAAGCTTTTGCCCGGGAAAATTTGAAAATAGATTATACTGTTTTAAAAAGGACCTTGAATTTTGAGTTTTGGAATCCTTCCATTGCGTTTGATTTATTTTTGAACATATTACATTTTCACATTTCGAACTGCAGAAAAAAAGTTAAGAAGAGAATCAAAAGTTTAAATTGCATCAAACCTTGGATGACATCAACATTACTTGTAAAATTTAATAAACTTCGCATTCGTGTTGCCAGACACCCTAATAATAATAAGCTATTACAGAAAAATATGCCGACAGCTTAAAAAAGAATTCCACCCTGCAGAGATACATACTATAGTAGAAGATTGGCTGAGAATATTGGCAATACTGAGTTTTTAAATATAACAGTAGGCAAGTTACTGAACCCGCAGAGGTTACTAATACTTTTAACGATTACTTTGTTAGCGTCACAAATACAATTCACAATTCTTCTTACCAAAATAATCCTTTTTGCCATGCAAATGACACCATCAAACAAGATACCTTTCAGAAGCACAGGTTCTTCTTCAATAGCTTTACTTCACTTCAAATACACTAAATCATCTGGTATATGATTGCTTGGATAATATGCCAAACAATATCCTTAAAACATTTCACTACAAACATCTGACATCCTCTCCTATATTTAATTTGAGTATGGAGAAAAGGATTTTCCCTGACTCACTCAAGACATCTGTAGTTATTTTTGAAAGAGGTCTAAAATCCAGAATGCTCTCATTCCTTGAGAAAAATTCTTACTTTATTGATTCCAACTTTGGATATAGAAGTGGATAATCTACCGGAGATGCGTTATTGAAACTATGCGGCGAAGTTTACAATAGCTTAAATAGTTCAAAAGGAACAGCTACCCCATTTATAGATATTACCAAGTCATACTACTTAGCAAACTATATTGTTACATAATGCTCAGTACAAGCCCTAGCTCCTAACTAATATTTTGTTTATTGAACATTTAACTGAGCGCAATACGATTTTCGCTCAGATTGTTTTTTCCGGTCTAGTTTCGCTTAGCACTTGTTTTTTCCGGTTGAAAACAAGTGCGTAAGCTTCCCGCCTTTTATTTGCCCAAGCTCCAACTTCGTCTTCCAAAAAGACGAAGCTGGAGAATTGAGTGCAGTCTGTTTTTGGTCGTCCGTCAAACCCGCAGGTTCATTATTAATAGCTTGTGAGCAATTTTAAAAAATAAGTGTTAATTAATAAGAACAACTGAAAAGAAAAATTAACCAACTTAAAAAAAAAGAAAAAAAAAGTGTTTTATTGTTAAACTATTAACACATAAAACTGGCGCAGTCGCAAAAGTTTCGGTGCGTGGAAAGAATTCTCTTTATCGTGTTTCGAAAAAAATTGTTTTTCTCGCTGGAAAAAAAAACGCAGCAAGAACGTGCAAAACTAGATAAAAGCAATAGTGAAAAAAAAGTCATAAAAGTTCTGTGAACGATACAGCAAATGTATACGAACCTAATGGACGTACTAAATAAACGTTACCTAAATTAAAAAGACTAAAAATTGGAAAATAAAGAAGACAATTCTAGTTCTAGCATGGAAACTTAAACAAAAAAAAATCCACCACCTAATTGGAACCCTCTCTTTTTAAAGTGTACAAAAAAACTTCAAAATAAAAAGTCTCTTCCGCTAAAAGGAAAACAGTGAAAAAAAAAACAATTACAGTCACATCAAAGACATTAATAACAATCCAAAGACTAAGTACATGCGTACACGTTAACATCGAGAGAGGTGCAAGAAGCCACCGAAGCAGTTCATACCATCACTTAGTGAGTAATATTTTTATTTTATATTCCAAATATGGCGGTTGTAAGCCCAACAGATAAGTTTAAGTTAGTTTTAGATTTAATAAGTAAATTACCAGAGTTCTATGGAAATAATAAATTAGACTTGATTACTCAGCGCAAAAAATTCTTACAGGCTATATTAAATAAGGGCAAGGTGTCAATTACAAAGACATGGCAGGCTCGAGGATTGGTCCGAAATTAAAACGGTATTAAAGAATAATTTTGGAGAGAGATTATCCGTTGAAAAGCTAATTAACAATATTAGAACAGCAAGGGTATCAAGTACAATAGAAGATTATTATTATAAAATAAACAGCTTCCTCAGCAGGATAAATGGCATTTATCTGCTCGAGGACAATTCAATTGACTTGAACCAAATGATTGAGTCCAATAATAGGATTGCGTTTGAAGCTTTTAAAAGAAATTTGCCATAACCGACTAGGTCGATAATTTTGAGTCGGAATCCTTTGTAATTGTAATTGTAATTGAAATCAACCATAATCGTGTAGGACCTAATACTCGCTTCGGCGAGGTGGGCAGGAGTTATTTTAATCGGAATGATAATAACGCAAACCTAAGAAACGTTGATTTTTCTCGCGGACGACAATACAACAATTTCGGCCAAGGTGGTCCTTCAGTGCGAAACAATTTCTCTCGTAATACGAGTCAATCTGGTCAAAACAATTACATTCAACGAGGACAACCGCGACAAAACAACAACTACAATCAAAATGGACAGTCACGACAAAACAACTATGCAAACAGTGGCCAATCGTGGAATACAGACAGGTACAGACAGACAAATGACCAGGAAGTTATGGACATTTCGCTGAATGAACATAGGCGGAACAATAATCATCATTCTGGACACAAATTTTCCGAGGGGTCAGTCAAACAATTACCCTATCTAGTATTTCACACCCACATAAGACCACTTAGATTTATCATCGACTGCGGTGCAGAGGATAGCATAATTAATTAAAACGTATGTAATCCCATTTGGAAAATTTCTTCAAAAAAACACACGCTTAAAGTACTCGACCGCAATATTGATACCAATACCGAATACAGAATCTCTCTTTTTAGCGAGTTTAATGAGACTATAAAAATCGTGTTCTGAAGACAGACTCGGCAAGAAATCCAATCTATTTTAACAAGGAAGAAGAAAGTTATGCTGAAAGATGTTTCGAAGATGAAGCTTCTTTAGTTTTTTGTAGCGAAGTCTTTGGATCCGAGATTGATGAACAAATTTTTGCGAAACATTTAGGTTCTCATGACACTTCGAAGCTTAAGTCTCTTCTTCGATCTTTTAAGTCAATTTTTTATCAGGAAGGAAACGATCTTTCATTTACGAATGAAATAAAACATGAAATAAAAACCAAAAATGAGATACCCATCTATACTAAACTGTACCGATATCCGGAAATACATACGGAAGAAGTCGATAGGCAGATTGACGAAATGCTTAGACAAAAAATAACTGTACCAAGTAACAGCCCCTACAACTCGTCAATTTGGGTCGTACCTAAAAAAGACTCTCATAATGGTAAGAAACAATGGCGTATTGTAATAGATTACAGGAAGTTTAATGACAACACCGTCGATGATGGCTATCCTATGAACGGCTCAGACGAAGCTTTTGATAAACTTGGCAAGTGCAATTATTTCTCAGTCACAGATCTCGTGAAGGGTTTTCATCTAATCGAAGTCGAACCATGCGATAGAGCGAAAACAGCCTTTTCAACAAAAAGAGGTCATTTCGAATTTTCGAAGATGCCGTTTGGTCTCAAAAACGCCCCAAAGACATACCAGCGTTTAATGAACCACACTTTAAATCTTTTGCGTTGTCTATCTGGACGATATCCTTATCTTTTCGACAAGCTTTGAAGAACACCTACTAGCTCTCAGGAAAATCCTGCAAGTATTAAAAGACTATAACTTAAAAATACAAATAAATAAATGTCGATTCGCAGAGTTATCCACAACTTATAGTACTTAGGTCATATTGTTTCAGGTGATGGCATTAAACCAGACCCAAATAAAGTCAAATCCATTGCGGAAATGAAGTTGCCTGGCAACGTGAAAAGTACCAGATAATTTTTAGGAATTACGGGCTTCTATCGTAAGTTCATAAAAGATTACGCAAAAGTAGTCCACCCAATGATTAGTTATCTGAAAAAATCTAAGAAATTAAATTTAACTGACCAAGCTTACATTGACGCGTTTAAAAATTTGAAAACGTTACTTACTTCCGACCCCATTCTTAAAAGTTCGGATTTCAACAAACCCTTCGTCCTTACAACTGACGCGTCCAATTACGCTCTTGGAGCAGTGCTCAGCCAAAATAGCCATCCTATCTGCTATGCTTCTCGCACTTTAAGCAAGCATGAACTCAATTACTCTACCATTGAGAAAGAGCTTCTTGCAGTTGTCTGGTCGGTTAAGTATTTTCGGAACTATTTATATGGGCGAAAATTTACTGTCAGAACAGACCATAAGCCCCTTGTTTGGTTGAGCGGGATAAAAGAAACAAACATGAAGCTACAACGGTGGAAGATCATGCTGAATGAATATGACCTCCATATTGAATATCTCAAGGGAAAAAAGTATTGTGTAGCGGACGGACTAAGCCGGTTTATCGATCAAAGTCAAGATTCCGATTCCAAAAATAACGACGAAGCTATTTTAGGAAAAAAATTTGAAAATGAGACAAATGTTGTTAAAGACTTTTTTGATTCTAACGGAGAGGTTAGTTTTGCAGAAATTTTTAACAACGAAGTGAGTTCATATGCTAAACAAAACAGTACTAATGAAGATGTTATTACCGCAGATTCAGTGGCCCAGAAGAATAATGATGAAGTTATTTCAACTGGTGCGACCATCCATAGTGCGATAGAGGATGAATCACTCCATATTTTCAAGGAAAAACCTATCAATCTTTTTAAAAACCAGGTTTACTTGTAATGAAACAATTTCTTATTAGTAAGGGGCTCGTCTGCATCTTTTGCGTAGTTTGCCATTTGCCAGAATGATTTGCCATTTGCCAGAATTTATACGTAAAATATTTTTCAAGCAATAAACATTTAAAAGTTTTACGATCAAATATCACACTAAGAGACATTACTGACAAAAACGAAATACTCACAATAATTAAAAATTAGCACTTGAAACGAAATCACAGAGATATAAACGAGACTTTTTCCGAACTGAGAAAAACTTTTTTCTATCCGAACCTTCAAATAGAAATCCAAAAGCTTATCAATAATTGCGAAATCTGTAATCTGGCTAAACACGACCGTCACCCGAATAAAATACCCTTGCAGATTACAGAAACCGCCTAAAACATAAACGACATTCTCCACGTCGACATTTGGTTTCCCGAGCGAGGCAAAATGTATTTCACTACAATTGATAAGCTTTCTAAATATGCAACGATTCAACCTTTAAAAGATAGAAACTGGATAGCCATCCTTGCTGCAATCAAGCAAAGGATTCAATTTTTAGGGAAACCAAAAAAAATTGTCTCTGACGGCGAAACCTGCATTTTGCATTCAGCTGTTGAACAGTTTTTAAAGGAAAACTGCATTGATTTCCACCAAACTACAGCGGCAATTAAAACTGTCAATGCCGATATTGAACGACTACATGGGACTTTGAGCGAACACTTACGCATACTTAATGCCGCAAAAGACAGTTCCGACTTGAACGACAAGTTGTTCAAAGTAATATGCACTTATAATAACACTATACACTCCACAAAGAATTTAAGACCGATTGATTTAATTTGCAAAAATATAAGTAGAGAAGAGATACAAAAATTAGGAGACATTTTTAAACATGAAAAGGAAATTAGAATAAATAAAAAAATCGTCACACAAACAACAAGGAAGGACCAAATCAATGCCCGGACCTGGTTCAAAACCGAACCGTTGTAAAAACTAGACCGAAATACAAAAAACTAACTAACTTTACCACGGAAGAAAACTATGTAATATAATAATAATAGATAGATCGACAAAAAGAAATACAAAACAACAAAAACATAGATATAAATACCAGTCCAGTTAAATTCAAACAGCACAACACCCTATATTCTCAGAAATTTTACTTCACTTGCGAAGAACGCTTTACGTTTTGATACATTTCACCTTAAAGTATAATTTGTGGTCCTTCTTCTATTTTCCATAAATTATAATTTCTTAGACATTGATAACGTTAACAATTTTGAATTCCCAAAATTAAAACGGCAGATACAACAAAACAAAAAAATTCTTCCTTTCCTTTGCGTTGCTGACAAGTAGATTAATTAGGCATTTATTTAGCAGGTCATTCATTATTTGTAATTGTTTTTCATTAAAATGAGTCAATGTGAAAAAAACAAACCCTGGCCAGGAAGAATAAACAGAACAAACTTTTCACTAATGTTAAGTTAATTATTTATTCAATTAAATTTAAGTTATATAAAATAGTTAAATCAATTACATATACGTTCAATAGAAGTATAAATACTAGTTATGCTTAATCAAAAAAAAAAAAAACGTTTGTTTATATAAGTTGAAACTCAAAAGCAAATATAAATAAATGTCTTACTCAACACCTTAATATTCGTTACAAAAAAAAAATAAGAATTATGAATTATATTATTACTAATTTAAAGTGAATATTTGTACATTAATTATTAAGTTTATTTCACAAATTATAATAAAACTATCCATTTCAAAAAGAAAGAAAACCATGTTTGTAAAAATAACGAAATGCCAAGCTATCAATTATTCCAAATATGAATCAATAATTTAAATATTTTAATTTTCTTCTATTATTTTTGATTATAATGTTTTTGGGGACCAAAAACACTTGGGGGTGGAGATGTTACATAATGCTCGGTATAAGCCCTAGCTCCTAACCAATATTTTGTTTATTGAAGATTTAACTGAGCGCAATACGATTTTCGCTCAGATTGTTTTTTTCCGGTCTAGTTTCTAGCTTCCCGCCTTTTTTTTGCCCAAGCTCCAACTTCGTCTTCCAAAAAGCCGAAGCTGGAGAATTGAGTGCAGTCTGTTTTTGGTCGTCCGTCAAACCCGCAGGTTCATTATTAATAGCTTGTGAGCAATTTTAAAAAATAAGTGTTAATTAATTAGAACAACTGAAAAGAAAAATTAACCAACTTAAAAAAAAAGAGAAAAAAAGTGTTTTGCTGTTAAACTATTAACACATAAAACTATATAGTATAGGCTTCAGAGGTTCAGTGCATTCGTGGTTTACATCATATCTGCATGATCGTAACAAAGTGTGAGAATAAAGAAATGCTTGAGTTCAGCAAAGATTATCAACTCAGGTGTCCCCCAAGGATCCGTTTTGTTGCCAATTTTATTCTTGTTTTTTGTGAACTCGTTATTTCTCGAACCTTTCAAAGGCAAACTTAGAGCTTTCGTTGATGATACTGCGTTATCCTACTCCAGCAATAACTTTCTCAACCTATATGCTGATCTAAACTCCGATCTTGAAAACATACGAAGGTGGTTTAAGTTTCATAAACTAATAATTAGTAATAAAACCAAATTTATGATTTTTTACACTACAAACATGATTCCGCAAGACATGGTGTTACACTATCACTCTCCTGGATGCACGAGATTCTACCTAGGCGATAATTCCTCCCAACATCATTTGTTACCTAACATTAATAGCAGCTCTAGATGTGGTAATGATTGTTTTATAATAGAAATGGTTCCTCAATTTAAGCACTTAGGAGTTACATAAGACTATCGATTTAATTCGGAGGACCAAACTTCATACTTAAAACAATATTCTTACAGAGTCGTAAGACAAATTTATCATCTTGGTCTTTATTGTAATAAAAACGTTTTAATTATGGTTTACAATGGCCTATTAAAATCCAAAATAAAATACGGCATATCGTGCTGAGGAGGTACACATGGAAATAAAATTAAACCATTACTAATTAAACAAAAGCATTCAATTCGGATCATCTGTCGAATTAATCGCAGAACCTCAACTTTTGATCTATTTAGGCTTCTAAAATTCTTCCAATAAGGCACTTATACTGCTTTAAAGTCAATTTTGTACAAGTTCCCAAAATCAATAAAGCTATTTATTCTCAATTTTATTTTGTAACTACTTGCCGTCCATGTAACAAATTACCAAACAAAATATAAGATACGAAAGAAAAGTTTCAACAGTTTTCAAAAATACGCGAATGTGTTTTTTTATTGAATAATTATGAAATAGAAAATTCATGGCTTAACAAACAATAATATAACAAAAATAAATTTAATAAATAAAGATAACGTTTTATGTTTAGCCCCAGTACTGATGGTGTATTCGTCACTTGTCATTCCGACAACAGAATGTTCCTAATTATTTTATGCAAAAACGATTGTTAAAATCCATATATGTATGTATTGTTTATATTTGGTACCATTTTTTCATGAAATAAAACAAATAAGTAAAATTAAAATAAATAAAATAAAAATAAATAAATAAAAATGAACGAGCATCCAGCGCGGTATCACGAGTACATCCTGCCCCCGTCAGGGACAAAAGAACATCTAAGGATGACATAGCATCCTCACATTCTGACGCATCCACACTGGTGGATACTTGCAGCATCAGGTCTGAGAAATCTGGCTTCTCATCGATTAAGATGACTCTCACTAGTTCACCTTGTACTAGCTGTTGATGGCGCCTCCCTGACTAAGCTTTCAGGTACGCAAGGCAAAGTCTCGTACCGCTTTGGTTATGTTAAATTGGTCCGGCTTTGGCACCTCAACTACACCCACCAAACCCTCGCTGAAAAACGGCAGGGGGAAGCGAAACCAAAGGGCATGTCCAAAAATACATCTCAAGATGGAGGAAGACTTCAAAATTCAACCTTATCTACAACAGCCAAACATCCTGTTGTTACTCCTCATAATTCACATTAAGGGAAGTTGATCACAGACTTGACTCACAAGGCGACAATGCATGGTGGAACGGATCTGACGATGGCATGAAGTCAGAAACGATGGCGTGAAGTCAGAACCCACATCAGGAGGTGCATTAGATGTCAAAGATTCAACACAAGACAACATTCGCAGATAATGGGATATATCCCATCCCCAAGAGAGAACACCATAAGACCTTTCGTTCATACGGAAGGTAAGTACAATTCGTCAATGCAAGCTTACGAAGGGATAAATTGCATTCTTCGTATGTCTGACCACAAAAGCTTTTCACCTAGAACCAGTATCAGATTTATCTTCAGAAGGTTTCATTGCTACTTTTGATAGATTTAGCTCCAGGAGAGATTTAGCAATTATCTTTAGAGCGACAATGCCACAAACTTCGCAGGCGCACATTTAAACTTCAATTTTCAATTTAACTCAGACAAACAATATTATTTTCAAAAAAAAAATCAATTAACATTTTTATACTTTTTTTAAATTTTTAATTAATTTATTATAATGTTCAATATATATTTCTTCAGATATCAATATTTATATATTATTTAAACAATTATTCATAAAGCTTTGTTTTTGCAAAATTATTTGGCAATATATTAAACAGATTAAGCCCTTTGTACATAAATGTGTTTTGGCCCCTTGTTGTGATCTGGTAACAAATTCTGAAGCCGTCCTCATTACGCAGTTGGTATGGTTGCACTTCTACCACTCGCCTGATTTCCCCGGCCAACATATTTGGTCACTTTCCATTCTTAAGTTTTAAGATCGTTATAAGTGAGTTAAGTTCAAATTTCTGTTTTCATACATCAAGCGCGTCCAGCATTACTCTGATCGGGGTGTATCTGCTCACTACAAAATTATTCGCATTCCTTTGTTCGGGATTTTTTGCAATCTTTAAATACGACCTTGGTTGCAGCACACATACAGAATAGACGCACAGTACTCAACATGTGGTTTAATAATTGTATTATACAATGAAATTACTGTAAGGTCGTTTACCCTCTTTTTTATATGTTTAAAGAAACCTGTTTTTTCCCATTTTTTTTCATGTAACATCAATATGCTCATTAAAAATTAAATCTTCATCAATTACCAATCCTAAGCGTTTAATTCTTTTTACGTTTTCTATATTTTTTCCATTTATTTTCATTTCTATTGTTTTATTCGAACTTATTGCTGTATGTTTTGTTTTTTGCCCATTCAATTTTAATTTATTCATTTTCAACCATTGGCTCAATTGTTCACTATCGCCTTTAAATTGTTTATTCATTCTTCTTCGTTTTCGTATGGAGAGCCATCTGCATATACCAATGTATCATCTGCATACAAAACAACTGCAATTTTTTACTATGCTTGGCATATCATTTATATATATTGTGAACAGCAATGCACCCTAAGCCCTCTTAAAGTCGAGAAACATGGCCATTACTTTTTTCTTACTTCTACCTCTCCATTCCTTCACAACATAATTTACCGCAGGTTCACATGAGTGTTTCCTTCGAAAACCCAGCTGGGAATCTGATAAAATGTTATTGCACTCAAAGTATTTCATAACCAGTTGATGTACTACTGCTTAAATAAGTTTTTTCCAGCGTTTGTAGAGTGTTAACGGGACTCTTTCCGTGATAACAATGATAACAATGATAACAATGATTTGTTGATTGATTCCGTCAATGTATTTCCTAGAATGTGCCAATTCTCCAATATCAACCCAGATCTTATTTTTACATTATCTCTCCTATTTTTTAATGTTTTGCATATTTCTTTGAGTTCATTAAGTGTGATTTTCCATTTGAATTCCTTATTTCCTTATTTCATTGTCATATTCAGGGTTTTCGAAAATTATATTTTTTATTTTATGTTTGTTTTGCGTAAGAATCAGGCTTTTGAATTCTTGACACATTTTCTTTTGACCTCTTACATCGCAGATATTATTGTTTATGTTACTTTTCTTGGATTGTTTATTTTAACATCTTTAATATATTTCCTATAGTTTTATATTCATTCCAACTTTTGATGTTATTTATTATCCTAGCAATCTGGAACTTTTTTATTTTATCCTGTTTCAACACCAATTATTTGTTTACTTGTTCCCTTTTTCAGTTTTTCGAATGATAAAATTTGAAGTTATACCCTTATTTTATTGTTGATGATCTCAGTATTTTCATGTTTATTTTTTATAATATAAAATCTAATGTTGGCTGTCCTCATTTGTTGTTTGTACTTTTCTCTTTTGCTCTTGATATGAATGTCCACCACTTCTCTATTCTCCCCAATGGTTTTTCCTTTCATGCGTATCATAATTTCAATACTTTTATGATCCAAGATTTTTTCAGCTTTATTTGTTTGTGCAGTTATTAATCAATCAATGTTTTTGTTTTATCTGTAACTCTAGAAGATTCCTGTTAGACAATTGTCATTTAAGATTCTTTTTATTTCTTTCGTATACGTTTTAACAGCAGTTTATGTTAAAATTCTCCGCTATAATAACATTCTTTTCCGTTTCTGTTAAAGCTCCAATGTTCTCTTTAAAAAAATCACAGAACTCCACCTCAGGATGGCTCGGGGGTTTATTTATAGCGACTAACGTAATTTCGTTTCCTTCGTATTTTAAATTACATGCTAATAGCCATATTTTATTTTATTGCGGATATAGTCCACTTATCTTGAATATAAAGTGAAGTTCTATTTAAATTGGATAACCACGGTATGTGGTGCATACCTTGCCCGCCATTAACTCAAATTATTCAAAAATATAACTATCATATATTATATTATAGTATGTTTGCATATATTCCTCTAATCAAATTTAATTGCTAGTATCCAACCATTTTCTTTTTTAAATCGAGTTTGTTAAGGTAGACTTCTTACTGAAGGTTTCGTGATCCTCATCAAGCTCTTGGTTAAATCTCTCATTTACAAGCACAAAGTTTACGCATTTATCAATGGTTTCTTTACAACATTCATTAGTTTTATGGTTTCCTTGGCAATTTAGACATGTTTCGTCATTCTCACAGTCTTGTGATTGAATCCTTTACATTCAAAACATTGTGTGGTTAACTTTATGTAAAAACACCGGTTAACAGTAAATACAAGACCAAGATTGAGAAAGAGATAACAAGCTTTATTCCGCTCACGGCGATGGTTGAAATGCGACTGACTACTATACACACCAGCTTACATAATTTTTAACATCCTCCGGCCGGGGAAGATTTAGAGAGTTCCAACGGATACAACAATTATACTGGCCTTCTGAGTCGACTTCCGTCTGAAAACCGTATTTCGCAAGCTCTGACATTGCCATCACGACCAGTAAACGAATTTTCTATGAGAGCCAACTTCCAGCTTATTCTCGGCTTCCCTGCATCAGAAACGAGGACGACATCACCTTTGTTGAGTTGTATTGAAGAACCACCCTTGTTGTGGTAAAAAGAACGCAAAAGTTGCATATATTCAGCACGCCATCGCTTTCGAATCATGCCCGAGTATTTCATCCTCTGCTTCCAAATATGGCGTATGTCGTTTGAATCCGGAACGTCTTAACGAATGTGTTATAGGAGCAATATCTAACGAATCACTGCTCATGTGCGTTAAAGGGCGAGCATTCACTATACCTTCTGCTTCGACTATTTGTGTTCGGAGCTGCTCGAATGTTAATTTTGCTTTGCCAATGACTACCTTCAGAACGTTTTTATAGTTCGAATGAGGCGCTCCCAAAATCCACACCACCATGGAGCTCGCTCCAAAATGAACTTCCATTTGACGCGTTTGTTAGACAAAAAACCATGGAATGCCTCATTATCGAACGGGTGATTGGCAACCTCTAGCTCGAGGGCTGTTCTGCGGAAAGTTCAAGCATTATCAGAAAATATTACAGAAGGTATACCTTCGGTCGTCAAATTCGGCACCATCTCCAAGTGAACGCAGCGAACGGCAGCACAAGTGAACACCATCAGATACATCTTGCTCATTTCATCTTTCGTGTTATTCATACAATAAAATTCTCATTATTCCATTTTTGTC
Organism: Orthonevra nobilis; assembly: GCA_963555765.1. Taxonomy (NCBI): domain Eukaryota; kingdom Metazoa; phylum Arthropoda; class Insecta; order Diptera; family Syrphidae; genus Orthonevra; species Orthonevra nobilis. The sequence goes on from OY743227.1 coordinate 29,681,391, forward strand.
TAGGAACGGATTTAACTGTGCGATCCTAGACCCCCCAGGTACAAACTTCTTTTTCTGCAAGAAACAAATTTCATTAGAAAATATAGGCCACTGAGCCTATAAAGACGACGTTCGAAGTTGTTCGCCAGACACACCTCGTGTGAGAAGATCGGCTGGATTCTCTTTTCCACAGCAATGTTTCCAGTCTAATGCTGATGTGTGACGACGCATTTCGGCTACTCTGCATTGCACGTATGGTTCCCATCGATCTACCTCTCCCTGTATCCAATTAAGGGCAATTTTGGAGTCTGACCACATGTAGAGCTTATGAACGGAGACCTTAAGCGATTGCTTCAGATAAGCACATAATCTTGCTGATATCAATGCGGCTGTTAGTTCTTATCTCGGCAATGTAAGTTCCTTCGTCCCGTCCATCTTAAGTGGAGCAACTCTGCTTTTGGCACACAAAAATGAAACGCAGCTTTCATGCTGGCATCAGCAAAAATGTGGATCTCTAGAGTATTTGGCGGAGAAAGAGCCAACGCTGAACGAGGAATAGTTAAGCCCTTTAACTGCAGCAGACTTCTGACACAATCTTCCCATTCTGGCAACAAGTCTTTGGAAAGACATTCATCCCATGACAATTTTCTTTTCCATATCTCTTGAAACAAGTTCTTTTATTTTATCACCAAGCATCCCCAATGGATCGAAAATTTTTGCAATCGTCTGAAGCTTACTGCCCATTGCTAAATTGAATGTTAGCAACCCTTCTAACGATGTTAAAGGCACAGTTATTTCATCGCTGAAGACGAACCAAGCTAATCCTTAAACTTTCTGCATAGCTGGAACATCAGTTGACCCAAGAGATTTTCTAATATAAGCACTGTTTGAGTTCCACTTCCTTAAATTCATGGTGGCCCCGTTCATTATCATCACGGCTTCATTGCTTACCCGTTCCCCTTCCTCTTCGGTGTCGACACTGATTGCCAGATTGTCCACGTAAAAACTTTGCATGTGATAGGAAAATGGACTTCTGAATTCATTAAATGCACCTGCATTGTCGCTGTCAAAAGGAAAGGGCTGCAATAAACCCCAAATGTGACCATTGTCATCCTTTAATCCTGATATTGCTGCATCTCCTGCGGTGATCTTCTCTAAGAGTACCAAACGAAACGGTGGCTATCACGGTCTTTCTCATTAAGAGCTATTTGCAGAAAGGCTTTTTCTACATCGGCGACTATACCAAATCGGCCAAAACTGAAGTTCAGCAAAACTTTAAGTACATCAGGTAGCAGGTTTGCGCCAACATGCAGTACACTGTTAATTGTAGGAAAATCTTCGGAAGATGCAGATGCGTCGAACACGATTCGCATTTTCGTTGTTGTGTTTTCATTCTTGTACACTGGGCGATGTGGAAGATAAAATATTCGATTAGATATATTCTTACCATCTGAGGATACCGCTTCAGCTATGCCTTCCGAAACCAACTGACGTATGGCCGCTCATACTCATCGAATTTTCCTGGAGCTCTTGATAACCTTTTTGACAGTGCTTCCAATCGTTTAATCCCCTCCTTCCTGTTGTTTCCCACCAGGACATTTACATTTTTCCAAGGCAGCGTTGCTTCGTACCGTGCACCTTTCTTGAAGATGCATTTTTTTTATTAAAAACTCAGCTTGCTGTTGATTTCCCGCTTCCTCACTATGGATGCCAATGGCATCAAGTGACCAAAATGATGTTAGGTCATTTTCATGCAGGACAGGCAGATGCAGATTGGTGCTAAGTAAAGACGAAAAACATAAGTGACCGTTCGACTCTGAATTCTTACCGGTGGTGGGTGCCCCCTGCAGAGTCCAACCAAAGATTGTGTTTACAGCTCTCAGTGTTGAAGTTATGCGTCGTTGTTGACAAGTTACTGCAGTCCAGTAAAAGTCCGACCCCACAAGAGCACTCAAACCACTTTCTGCTGCTAATTGAAGACCATGGAACAAAGGCGTTGACCAGTCAGGTACCTGCAGAACATCGGTACATATCTCTGGCACAACTAATGATTCCATGTCCATCTTTTTGTCATTGAATTGGCTTCTCAATGAATTTTAACCTTTTTCAGCGTCTGGTGCGGGGATCGATCCTTACTTCCAAGCGGAATCACTGAGATGTTGACCTCACCAACAGCAACGAGATTGAGCTTCCGTGCTAAACTTTCTCGAACAAATGAGTGTTGACTGCCGCCGTCAATTGTAAATCGAATAAATCGGCGCTGCGACAAGGCACCGAGCTGTCTTCAAAAAGACATTTGAGTTTTCAAGCGTTGAGTTGGACGCGTACAAATTCAAAACATTTTGCTGCGAATTATTCTCGGTCGTAACTACATTTATTTGAAGAATGCCACGGCTGGCGCAACGAAAACAACGGCTGTCTTTTCACATTATGTCTCTCTTTTCTGCAGTTCACAGTCCACTGTCATACTCTTACGTAGCGCGTTTATCCAAAGAACAAAACAGGCAAGCTTCTTTGTCGACAAAGGATGCCAAACTTGTTGCAGTGTTGGAAACGAAGAAGGTTTGGTGTTTAGAGTGACAGAGGCCGCTCTACTTTTCTCCAACGACTCCACTTCTCGTTTAAGAAACCGCATTAGACCTTGTACTTGTTTATCTCCAATATGCGAAAGAGTGGATGTACCTTCTGATGCGGAGTTGTCAGTGTCACCAAAATCGTTGTCCTTTTCTTCTGTTCGGTAATAGTCGACGCGAAGTTCCCCTGCCAAGCACCGTAGCAAAATAGACTTTAGTATGACGTAGTATTGGCGTGATGGTTTACGCAAAGCAGTGAGAGAACGGCTGCAAGCTATAACAGAACTATACAAATTGCGTAGGCCTGCTACATTGCGTGGGCCTGCTACATCCGACCTTAGATATATTGGGCGAAGCGAGATTTACTCCTGCATGTGTTTGTCAACTAACCGTTCCGCATTCTCATATTGATCTTTTAAGAGTAAGATCTTTAAGAGCAAATTTCAGAAGCTGTAAAACCAGCAATTACTTTTTTGGCACTTCCTACTAACACTGATTCTACGTAACTGAACTTATCAAATGACGTCAAACTCGTGTTCTCATGTACAGCCGTTCGAAATTGTTCCCAAAACGGCAACCATTCCTGAAAATTGCCCTCGAACTATTTTAATTGCAATCTGGGAAGTTTTATGGAACAATTATTATTGGCGGTCGAAGCTGATGAGTTGTTGTGGGAATCACTTGTTTCCACAACTGGAGCGCGTTTTCGCTTGAGTGTTTTAAGACGCGTATTAAGTTTTGACAGCTCAACTCAGACGCAGGTTAACAAACTTGGCCTCGATAGGCTGACCGCACGGATAGTTCCATTTCACTTTATTTTTAAATGAACTTTACTTTAAGAGTCGTGAAATCAACGGGTATTTAAATCTTTCAATCTTTGTTTGCCCTACTCCCGGGTTTCGGCAACATGTGGTAAACTTCCTGTAAAAACACCAGTTAACAGTAAATACAAGAGCAAGATTGAGAAAGAGATAATAAGCTTTATTCCGCTCTAAATTTGGGAGAATAGTTTGTATCATTTTTATTTCATGAAATACAGTTAATGTCACATTTTATACAAATTAAAGTTTAATGTGGGGTGAAAAGTTTAAGAAAGCATTTAATCATAATGCCACATGATTAAAATCTTGACTTAATTATTGAAGAAACGAAAAATAAAAAAAAAAAATTGTTAATTCCTTTCCTCAATGTTCTCACTTTCTACTACTTTTATTCCACTGTGCTTGCTTTCAAAGTTAGCTATCATAAGATTCATAGGGTCTTCTTTTTAATTAACGTCTTCTATAGTTTTAATACTATTGTGCTTGGATTTAGGTTTAATGGTCAGTGGCAACTCTCTCCGAAGTTCTGGCAGCATTTTCACTTGACTCCACATTGTTTACGTAGAGCAAACACTCATTACACATGAACCTCCCAAAATACACTTTTTTTTGCAATGAAACACCTTTTTGCAGATGCCTTCACATCTGACAGCAGTTTCATCACGAATTGCCAACTTGCACGTTCAACACTTTGACATTAATTAATACGAAAATATATTTATTTTAATTACTTTGGATAAAGATTTTTAAAAGAAACTTTCCGCACAGTAAAATTAGATCGCCTTCACTCTCTGACGTATTCAGAATTTCCAACCCTTCTGGCGAAAATTGAAGCTTGTCTTAACTCAAGGCCACTATACCCAAATTCAATTTTTTTTTCAATTTTTATGCATTTTTATTAATTCATTTAATAACCTTACGTGCTAGACAAAAAATGCTTAAAACTAGCTTAATTAACTTAACTATGTATATACTAACTTACTGGCCCTATACGGGCGCTCTAAGCTAAAATTAACACTTAAGCCTATGTCTTTCGACGAACTAATATTTACGTTAATTTAATTTAAAAAAAAACTAATAATAAGACTAAGAAAAATAATTAATTATGTGAAAAACTTGGTATATGTACTTTTTTATGTTTAAACTAAAAACTAGACTTAAATACTAAACTACAAATTAATCTAAAAAATAAAATCTTAACCTAATTAACATTAATATTAAAACTACTTACACTAAGTTAAACATAAGTAAGCCGGCCACGGCTGACAGTACATGCTGTTTTTGCCATAAGGGCACCCAAGATACAAAACAACGACGAAGTTCATCCTCCGTCCAGCCACCAAAAGTGTCGATATTGCCTTACGACATCAGCCCTTTCGGGCCACTATACCCACTTAATGGTAGTGTTGATCAGTCGTTCACAGACCTTAACTGGAGCAATAAGTGTTTCGACTTTGATAGCGAAACCAGTGAGTATATTTTCAAGTGTGCATTTTGCTACTGCGCTGATAAATAACCAGCCGGTGCAGTAGCTGTGTGTCGGACTCAGTTGTTCACAGAACATCGCGGTTTTAAGACGTGTTTCAACTTTCATAGTGAAAACTAGTGTTAGAGTTCTTCAAAGTGTTCTTTCGCCACTGGGCTAATAATAAGCCAGCCGGTGCAGTGGGTGCATTGCGGACTCTCCGATCCGCACGTTAGTGGATCGAATCCCAGCCGGGAAAAATAAAAAATATTTTTTCTTTGAACAAAAATTTGAAATAAACAATAATAATAAATATTAATAAATCGAAGCAAAATATATCGAAAAAATGAGTGGCCGACAACGGTCCGCACTCCTAACTGGTGTAGAAACGGGAAAGGCACCGCCGGACCCAAAGCCATAGTTGGCTTCGTCAACGAATGAAAGCGGAAAGAGGAGGAGAAGGGTGTTGAAACCAACTCCAAACAGCAGCAGCGATATCAGCAGCAGCAATCATTGAACCAACAACAGAGGCGGATCGAGACGAATTCCCGTATGTTTCCGACGGCGGGGAGGGCCGCTACACCGGAGACAGCAATTCGTTCATGTCATTGGCGGCCTCCGAGACGGATGACGAAGATGACGAAATCTGCGAATTGGAGACGTTACTAAGGGCCGTAAAGGCCAAACAATTAGCTCGTCGCGAAAAAGAGCACCAGGCAACAACTCAAGGCGCCCAAAAAAATATGCTGGAAAACAAGTTGGCAGATAAAAGCCAAAGTTCAAGACCAGCAGAACCACAACAACAACCACAACAACCTAAGCAGCAACAGAATCAGCAGAAAAGACATCAGCCAAAATTACAGCAGCAGAGACAACAGCAGCAGAAACAGCTACAGCAAAAACAGCAGCAGCAGAAACAGCAGCAGCAGAAATCACAACAACAGACGACAGCGAGGCCAAAGGTGCCCCCAATTAACACATATAAAATGGAGCTACATGAGACTATCAAAATATGTAAGTCGGCCATTGGCGAAAATTTCATAATTAAACGATTAAGCAAAGACAGGCATGCTATCCACTGCTTCACAGTGGAGCATCGTAAAAAAATAAAATAATTGTTAGAAAAAACATTGACCGAGTTCTACTCGTTCACCCCCAAAAGCGAGAGGTTGCAGACAATGCTCCTTCGAGGTCTCGATCTGTCCACCGATCCTGAGGAGCTCCTTCAAGAGCTTAAGGCAAAGGAATGTGACGATCTTGAATTCGTAGGTGTCAAGCCATTTATCACAGCAAAGGCCAAAAGGGAGAATCGGAAATTACCGTACTTCCTAGACCAGCTAACTCCCAACAGCAAATTAGATAGTCTGAGGAAGATTAAAGTCCTAGATTATCAATGCGTTACGTGGGAAAAATTAAACCGCAGCGATAAAATTTTAAAATGTGTTCGCTCTCAAAGGTTCGGGCACGCCGCTGCGAACTGTCAAATGCAGTTTCGGTGCGTTAAGTGTGCATTGAATCACAAGGCAGAGGAATGTCCTCTAGGTAAGGATAGGGTTACTGTTAGCACGACTCTCAAGTGCATTCTATGTGGTAACTCGGGACACACCGCTAATTATCGGGTTGTTCCAGGTACCAATATGTTAGGAAATTAAACCTGGCTCGTCAACAGAAGGTGGAGGTGAAGCGCCCACCTGTTCCTAAAACTCCAGCCGTAACTCCCAATGTTACCTACGCCCAAATGGCGGCCGGTCAGAGGAGTACGGTACAACAAGCACCAAAGGTTGCTCCTCAGGCCTCACGACCTGGAGCACCTAGTGGTGATGCTGATCTGCTGGCTATTTTGCTTTCTATTCAGGGGCAACAGCAAATACAGGAACAGACGACACGCGTAGATCGTATCTACACTCTGCTGCCGAGTCTAACGCGCCTCCAGTGGTAATGTGTTCGCTGGTGGAGAAACCCTTAAAGATCCTTTCAGTGAATGTAAATTCGCTAATAAATATCGAATGAAGAGCTGTACTTTTCAAGTTGTTAGAAGATCAAAGTCCCGATGTTCTTCTGGTTAGCGAAACCAAGCTCTCTCAGAGGCACAAGTTGAGGCACAGTCAGTACCATATTTTAAGAAGAGACAGACCCAACTCCAATGGAGCTGGTGGCGTCGCTATCTTTATTAGAAAAAAATCTGCGTTTTAAGGTTGTCTACAGCGGTGAAGTGCGTAGATTCCAGGTGCTAGAGGCTTGCATCATATGCATCCCCCTCCGTAGTGGGAAGAGGCTGTATATGATCGCAGCCTATGCAACTGAAGCTACTCAACAAACCTGTTTTATCTCAGAGCTCGAGACACTTTTTCAATACTTACGTCTGGGTTCGGAGGAGAATTATTACCTCATGGCCGGAGATCTAAACGCCAAACATAGTAATTGGAGAAATCAATCACCAAACACTAGAGGGAACCTACTATTCAATTGGTGGGGTCAGAATAGTGTCGAGTATCGACTCGATTTAAAAGCGACGGATAGTCCGTTTTATCCCAGATCAGGCTCCTATATAGATCTTATGCTGTTTGACGAACGGATACAGCTGACTGACATGGACCGACAGACAATAAACTGTCTTCACACTTTCGTGTACGACAGTGACCATTGCGGATTTAGTGCCGTAATAACGATTCCCAACGAAATTGCGGAACTGGAGGAGTATGTTCAAACGCATTCTTACAATTACAGTAGGACGGGGTGGACACGCTTCTCCCGAACGATGACAAGAGCACTCTCTTCGAACTCGCTCAACCCACCATCCAATAGGAATTTGTCGAACGAAGAGATCGACACTTACCTTAAAAGGATGGACGACACAATAAAACAAACAATGGACAGAACAATTCCCAAATACCATCTGACTGACAATGTCAATATATACCGCAATGCTACGATTGACGCTCTACACCGACAAAAGAGTAGGCTACTGACAAGACTCAAACTACTATACAGACGTTTTACTGATCCACAAAACTCGGAGGTTAGGACACTGAAATCACAGCTTAAAAACCTACAGCAATTAATTCAGCAAAATTACCGTGCTGTAATTAATTCGCATTGGAATAACAAAATCCGGGCTGTTAAAGCTAGCAATCCTAGTATGTTCCCGGAAATTAATAAAATCTTTCGAAGAAAAAATCAGAATGAGCTTCCGTGTCTTAAGCTCCCCCGAACAACAGACAACGAACAAGTACTTGTGACAGCAGGCATAGATCCAACAGAAGCGATCGAAGATGACAACATTTTATTGTGATCGAAGATCCTCAGGAGAAAGTTGAAGTAATAGGTGCGACGTTTCAGGATGTGTATAAGGTGAATGTTAGCACTCGCCCGAACCATATCTTGGAAAATCGTGTCCTATTGCACAACTTTTACTTGCGATATGACATTGAGCACTGGCGATCGGAGAACACTGGTTTTACCATGTTCAATGACGATAATTTGGCAAATGATGTCATCGCCAATGAAGGGATTCACCCTCCATTCATATCAAAGGAAGATCTCCTGGTCATTTTCGGTTCTCTGAGAAGTAAGAAATCTGTGGGAATCGACGAAATACCAAACATTGTTCTTAAATACCTTCCTCTAGAAGCGGTAAACATTTACACTACCCTGTTTAACAATTTGCTGAATAATGCACATTATCCAGCTCATTGGAAGACAGCGGTGGTGCAACCAATTCCTAAACGGAACAAAGACACATCCAATCCGGCAAATCTCCGGTCGATAAGTCTCCTTCCCAACATCAGCAAAGTGTTTGAAAAAGTAATCAATAGAGCCCTGACCGAGTGGGTTGAGGACAAAAATATTATTCCGGATAACCAATTCGGTTTCAGAGCGGGGCATGATTGTATACATGCCGCGTCTAAACTGGTATCGGATATCCAATGGAACAAAGGTAAGAAACAATGCACGGGTGCCTTGTTGATTGACTTGGAAAAGGCCTTTGACACTGTATGGTTGCAGGGGCTCTTTTACAAGCTTGACCAGCTCGGCATAAGCAAACCGCTGCTGTACATAATTTTAGATATGCTCACCAGCAGACAGTTTATTGTGAAAAATGGCAGTGTGGTGTCTGCTGGGTCTTTTGAAATTAAGAACGGTCTACAACAGGGTGTAGTTATTTCGCCGATATTATTTACGATCTTCACAAGTGATCTTGTAGGATCTCTCCGCCAATCCATAGCGTACGCAGATGACTTGATCGCGTACAGGTCAAGTCCGAAGATCGAGGTCATTGTAAGTCTTTTGCAACGTGACTTCGAAAAAGTTCAGGGATATTGCGATGATTGGAAGTTGAAAATCAATTTTCAAAAGTGCGAGACCATTCTGTTTAGGACTCCGTTGTCTGGGGCTTCTAGAAATACTAGAAAGAAGTGGCGAATGTTCTCCATTGTTGGACAAAACGGACAGCCATTAGCAAATCGAAGTGTTGTCAGATACCTTGGGATCTGGCTAGATCAATATCTATATTTTAACAAACATATAGATGCTGCTCTGGCCAGAGCCAAAGCGGCCTTTGCCTTGACAAAGAGGCTGTTTCACAGCAGTCAACTCGATGCCAAGGTAAAGGTGATCTGCTACACGGCCCTTATTCGGCCTGTCCTTGCTTATGGCTGTCCCGTTTGGTTTAACGTGGGAACAAGCTTAATGGAAAAGATACGGGTTTTCGAGAGACGATGTCTTAGGGCTTGTCTCCATTTATATAGAACTACAGAGTCTGAGTAAAAAAAATTCTATAGTAATGAGGTCCTGTACAACGGGGCCAACCTGATCAGAGTGGACAACTTTCTGATAAAACTTATTCGAAGTCACATTGCAAGAGCAATGACTTCGACCAACAACTTGATCTCCGGGGCTTTTTACCCCAATGACATGCACCATGAGACAGTGCGCCTTAACGGCTTTATTTCCCCCTGAAGCTTTTCTCTATCTCGATAGAAAGGGTCTGGTCCAGGATAGATTAGCGGTGCCGTTAATCTTCCACGTTGGTCGAAAAGCTGTGGACGGGCGAGTCACTTACGAACAAGACGTCGCAAGTAGCTCACCGGAGACCCTCAGGTTTAGCAGGGCGGTATCAGACCGCGACAGAGCTGATGTCGTAAGGCAACATCGATACTTTTGGTGGCTGGACGGAGACTGAACTCTGTCGTATGTAAAATTATAGTCTTGAGTGCCCTTAAGGCAAACGTGATAGCATGCCGTGTTAGCCTTGGCCGGCTTACGAATGTGGTGTTAAATATTAACATTTTTGTATTATGGTGGTTAGTTTTAGTGTATTTTAAGTTAGGTTAAGATTTTATGTTAATTTTAAGTTTAGTTATAGGTTTAGTCTAAGTAAAATACAAAGTCCATATACTAAGTTTTTTCTTTATGTAAAATTTTTTCTTAGTTTTCTTATAAGTTAGAATAATTTTAAATATTATAAATATTATTAAGTCGAAAGACATATTTTAAGTTGTTAAGATTAGCTTAGAGCGCCCGTATAGGGCCAGTAAGTTAGTCATTAAATTATTAAATAGTTAAGTTAATTAAGCTAGATTTAAGCATTTTTTGTCTAGCACGTAAGGTCATGAATTTATTTAATAAAAATACATTGAAATTGAAAAAAAAAAAAAAAATTGTGTGTCGGACTGTTGATCCGCACGGTCAGGTTCAAACCCCAGCCGGGGCAAACAAATTTTCAATTTGATATTTATATCAATTATATATTCAATCCAACTCAAATAATATAATTAAATGAGTGAGCGGCATTCGTCACCTCACCGACTTGGGGGAGGAGAGGGGAAGGCATTGCCGGACCCACAGCCACCGCCACCATTGGCTTCATCAGCTACCGGGAAGAGGAGGAGGAGGGTGCGACCGACTCCTAACCTCGTAAAGCGCCCGTCCCTATCGGCTTCAGCTGAAAAGCTGCCGACTGGAGCCGGGGAACGGGCGCCAACAACAACAGTAGCAGTAACAACAACAACAACAGCTACAGCAACAACATCAGCAGCAGCAATGAAAGTCGCAGCGCCACAGCATGCGACAACAGAAGAATTCCCGTACGTCTCCGACGGTGGCGAAGGCCGCTACACGGGAGATAGTAACAGTTTCGTGTCTCTGGCGGCCTCGGAGACCGACGATGAGGATGACGAAATCAGCAAACTAGAGGCATTGTTAAAGGCCGTGAAGGCAAAACAATTGACACGGCGCGCCAAAGAACACCAAGAAAAACAACAGCAGCTGGCAAATATCGGTCAAAGTACGGGACCAGCTCAGCAGCAACAAGCAAAGCTGCCTAAGCAGCAACAACAACAACCAAAACTGCCAACGCAGCAGCAGCACCAACAAGAGTTGCCAAAGCAGCAGCAACTATCAGGGTTGCCAAAGCAGCAAAATCAGCAGCAGCAAAAACAGCAGCAGCAAAAACAACAGCAGCAGCAAAAACAGCAGCAGCAGCAGAAACAACAACAACAACAGAAACAACAGCAGCAGCAGACGACAGTGAGGCCAAAGGTGCCTCCAATAAATACATATAAGATGGAGCTGAAGGAGACGGTTAAAATATGTAAGTCGGCCATTGGCGAAAATTTTATAATAAAAAGATTGAGTAAAGACAGGCATGCTATCCACTGCTTCACAGTGGAGCATCATAAATTAGTTAAGCAATTACTTGAAAAAACAACGACTGAGTTCTTCTCATTCACCCCCAAAGGAGAGCGTTTGCAGACAATGCTCCTTCGAGGTTTAGATTCGTCCACCGATCCCGAGGAGCTCCTTCAGGAGCTTCAAGCGAAGGAATGTGACGATCTTAAGTTCGTCAGTGTTAAGCCTTTCACTACAGCAAAGGCCCGAAGGGAGAATCGGAAATTACCGTTCTTCCTGGTCCAGCTGACTCCCAACAGCAAAATATATAGTCTGTGGAAGATTAAAGTCCTAGACTATCAATGCATTAGTTGGGAAAAATTAAATCGCAGCGATAACATTTTACAATGTGTTCGCTGTCAGAGGTTCGGGCACGCCGCTGCGAACTGTCAAATGCAGTTTCGGTGCGTTAAGTGTGCATTGAACCACAGTGCAGAGGAATGTCCTCTAGGTAAGGATAGGGTTGATGATACCACGTCTCTGAAGTGTATTCTTTGTGGTAACTCGGGACACACCGTTAACTATCGGGGTTGTTCCAGTTACCAATATGTTAGGAAATTAAAACTGGCTCGTCAACAGAAGGTGGAGGTGAAGCGCCCACCTGTTCCTAAAACTCCAGCCGTAACTCCCAATGTGACCTATGCCCAAATGGCGGCCGGTCAGAGGAGTACGGTACAACAAGCACCAAAGGTTGCTCCTCAGGCCTCACGACCTGGAGCACCTAGTGGTGATGCTGATCTGCTGGCTATTTTGCTTTCTATTCAGGGGCAAATTAGTCAGCTGCAACAGCTAATTCAGGAACAGGCGACACGCGTAGATCGTATCTACACTTTGTTGCCGAGTCTAACGCGCCTCCAGTCGTAATGTGTTCGCTGGTGGAGAAACCCTTAAAGATCCTTTCAGTGAATGTAAATTCGCTAATATATATCGAACGAAGAGCTCTGTACTCTTCAAGTTGTTAGAAGACCGAAGTCCCGATGTTCTTCTGGTTAGCGAAACCAAGCTCTCTCAGAGGCACAAGTTGAGGCACAGTCAGTACCATAAAAGAGACAGACCCAACTACAATGGAGCTGGTGGCGTCGCTATCTTTATTAGAAAAAATCTGCGTTTTAAGGTTGTGTACAGCGGTGAAGTGCGTAGATTCCAGGTGCTAGAGGCTTGCATCATATGCATCCCCCTCCGTAGTGGGAAGAGGCTGCATATGATCGCAGCCTATGCAACTGAAGCTACTCAACAAACCTGTTTTATCTCAGAGCTCGAGACACTTTTTCAATACTTACGTCTGGGTTCGGAGGAGAATTATTACCTCATGGCCGGAGATCTAAACGCCAAACATAGTAATTGAAGAAATCAATCACCAAACACTAGAGGGAACCTACTATTCAATTGGTGGGGTCAGAATAGTGTCGAGTATCGACTCGATTTAAAAGCGACGGATAGTCCGTCTTATCCCAGATCAGGCTCTTACATTGATCTTATGCTGTTTGACGAACGGATACAGCTCACTGACATGGACCGACAGACAATAAACTGTCTTCACACATTTGTGTATGACAGTGACCATTGCGGATTTAGTGCCGTAATAACGATTCCCAACGAAATTGCGGAGTTGGAGGAGTATGTTCAAACGCATTCTTACAATTATAGTAGGACGCGGTGGACACGCTTCTCCCGAACAATGACAAGAGCACTCTCTTCGGACTCGCTCAACCCACCATCCAACAGGAATTTGTCGAACGAAGAGATCGACACTTACCTTAAAAGGATGGACGACACAATAAAACAAACAATGGACAGAACAATTCCTAAGTACCAACAGACTGACAATGTCAATATATACCGCAATGCTACGATTGACGCTCTACACCGACAAAAGAGTAGGCTACTGACGAGACTTAAACTCCTGTACAGACGTTTCACCGACCCACAAAACTCGGAGGTTAGGGCACTGAAATCACAGCTTAAAAACCTACAGCAATTAATTCAGCAAAATTACCGTGCTGCAATTAATTCGCATTGGAATAACAAAATCCGGGCTGTTAAAGCTAGCAATCCTAGTATGTTCCCGGAAATTAATAAAATCTTTCGAAGAAAAAATCAGATTGAGCTGCCGTGTCTTAAGCTCCCCCGAACTACAGACAACGAACAAGTACTTGTGACAGCAGGCATTGATCCAATAGAAGCGATCGAAGATGACAACTTTTTTGTGATCGAAGATCCTCAGGAGAAAGTTGAAGTAATAGGTGCGGCGTTTCAGGATGTGTATAAGGTGAATGTTAGCACTCGCCCGAACCACATCTTGGAAAATCGTGTCCTATTGCACAACTTTTACTTGCGATATGACATTGAACACTGGCGATCGGAGAACACTGGTTTTACCATGTTCAATGACGATAATTTGGCAAATGATGTCATCGCCAATGAAGGGATTCACCCTCCATTCATATCAAAGGAAGATCTCCTGGTCATTTTCGGTTCACTGAGAAGTAAGAAATCTGTGGGAATCGATGAAATACCAAACATTGTTCTTAAACACCTTCCTCTAGAAGCGGTAAACATTTACACTACCCTGTTTAACAATTTGCTGAATAATGCACATTATCCAGCTCATTGGAAGACAGCGGTGGTGCAACCAATTCCTAAACGGAACAAAGACACATCCAATCCGGCAAATCTCCGGTCGATAAGTCTCCTTCCCAACATCAGCAAAGTGTTTGAAAAAGTAATCAATAGAGCCCTGACCGAGTGGGTTGAGGACAAAAATATTATTCCGGATAACCAATTCGGTTTCAGAGCGGGGCATGATTGTATACATGCCGCGTCTAAACTGGTATCGGATATCCAATGGAACAAAGGTAAGAAACAATGCACGGGTGCCTTGTTGATTGACTTGGAGAAGGCCTTTGACACTGTATGATTGCAGGGGCTCTTTTACAAGCTTGACCAGCTCGGCATAAGCAAACCGCTGCTGTACATAATTTTAGATATGCTCACCAGCAGACAGTTTATTGTGAAAAATGGCAGTGTGGTGTCTGCTGGGTCTTTTGAAATTAAGAACGGTCTACAACAGGGTGTAGTTATTTCGCCGATATTATTTACGATCTTCACAAGTGATCTTGTAGGATCTCTCCGCCAATCCATAGCGTACGCAGATGACTTGATCGCGTACAGGTCAAGTCCGAAGATCGAGGTCATTGTAAGTCTTTTGCAACGTGACTTCGAAAAAGTTCAGGGATATTGCGATGATTGGAAGTTGAAAATCAATTTTCAAAAGTGCGAGACCATTCTGTTTAGGACTCCGTTGTCTGGGGCTTCTAGAAATACTAGAAAGAAGTGGCGAATGTTCTCCATTGTTGGACAAAACGGACAGCCATTAGCAAATCGAAGTGTTGTCAGATACCTTGGGATCTGGCTAGATCAATATCTATATTTTAACAAACATATAGAGCTGCTCTGGCCAGAGCCAAAGCGGCCCTTGCCTTGACAAAGAGACTGTTTCACAGCAGTCAACTCGATGCCAAGGTAAAGGTGATCTGCTACACGGCCCTTATTCGGCCTGTCCTTGCCTATGGCTGTCTCGTTTGGTTTAACGTGGGAACAAGCTTAATGGAAAAGATACGGGTTTTCGAGAGACGATGCCTTAGGGCTTGTCTCCATTTATATAGAACTCCAGAGTCTGAGTACAAAAAATTCTATAGTAATGAGGTCCTGTACAACGGGGCCAACCTGATCAGAGTGGAAAACTTTCTGATAAAACTTATTCGAAGTCACATTGCAAGAGCAATGACTTCGACCAACAACTTGATCTCCGGGGCTTTTTACCCCAATGACATGCATCATGAGACAGTGCGCCTTAACGGCCTTATTCCCTCTGAAGCTTTTCTCTTTTTAGATAGAAAAGGTCTGGTACAGGATATATTAGCGGTACCGTTAATCTTCCACGTTGGTCGAAAAGCTGTGGACGGGCGAGTCACTTACGAACAAGACGTCGCAAGTAGCTCACCGGAGACCCTCAGGTTCAGTAGGGCGGTATCAGACCGCGACAGAGCTGACGTCGTAAGTCAACATCGTCACTTTTGGTGGCTGGGCGAAGAATGAACTTCGTCGTCGTTATGTATCTTGTGTGCCCTTATGGCAAATATAGCATGTCGTGTCAGCCGTGGCCGGCTTATTTATGTTTAATGTAGTTTAAGTAGTTTTAATATTATTGTAATATAAGTAAGGTTAATATTTTACTTTTTAGATTAGTTTGTAGTTTGTAGTTAGTATTTAAGTATTATTTTAATTAAACATAAAAGTCCATATACTAAGTTTTTTGTAAAAATTAATCTTTTTTCTTAGTTTTAATATTAGTTTTTCGAATTTAAATAAAATAATTATTAGTAAGTCGAAAGACATAGATTAAATTGTTAGTTTTAGCTTAGAGCGCCCGCATAGGGCCAGTAAGTTAGTATAGACATAGTTAAGTTAATTAAGCTAGTTTTAAGCATTTTTTCTCTAGCATGTAAGGTTAATGAATTGAATAATAAAAATGCATTTTGAATTGAAAAAAAAAAAAAAAAATTGTGTCGCGGTCCTGGTGATCGAGAGTTTCGCGGTTCGAGCCCCAGCCGGGGAACATAAAGAGTAGTTCTTTTTTTCTTTGGAAATTAATAACATTGAGAAAAGAGAAAGAGTTACGAGATGAGTGGGAGACAGGAGGGGTCCCCACGTGGAGGAGTTACGGGAAGGGCATCGCCTAACCCAAAAACAAGTGCTTCTACCTCAAAGAAGGAGAGTGGAAAGAGGAGGAGGAGGTTTCTAAAACCGACTCCGAACCTTGTAAAGCGCCCGTCCCTATCGGCTTCGGTAGAAAAGCTGCCAACTGAAGCAGGGGAACGGGCGCCAACAGCAACAATAACGGCAGCAACAACAGCAGCAGCTTCAACGGCAACAACATCTGGCGAACGTGACGAGTTCCCGTACGTCTCCGACGGCGGCGAGGGCCGCTACACTGGAGACAGTAACTCGTTTCTGTCTTTGGCGGCCTCGGAAACAGATGACGAGGATGACGAGATTTGCACACTAGAGGCATTGTTAAGGGCCGTGAAGGCTAAACAATTGGCTCGGCGCGAGAAAGAGCGCCAAGAACAACAGCAGCTGGCAAATACCAGCCGAAATACGGCACCAGCTCAGCAACAACAAACACAGCTGCCTAAGCAGCAACAACAACAACCAAAACTGCCAAAGCAACAACACCAAGAAGAGTTGCCAAAGCAGCAGCAACAATTAGAGCTGCCGATGCAGCCAAAACAGCAGGAGCAAAAGCAGCAGCAGCAAAATCAGCAGCAGCAAAATCAGCAGCAGCAAAAACAACAGCAGCAGCAAAAACAGCAGCAGCAAAAACAACAGCAGCAGCAAAAACAGCAGCGGCAGCAGACGACAGCGAGGCCGAAGGTGCCTCCAATCAACACCTACAAGATGGAGCTTAAGGACACCATCAATATATGTAAGTCGGCCATAGGCGATAATTTTATTATAAAACGACTCAGTAAAGACAGGCATGCTATCCACTGCTTCACAGTGGAGCACCATAAGTTAGTTAAGCAATTATAAGAGAAAACGACGACGGAGTTCTTCTCATTCACCCCCAAAGGAGAGCGTTTGCAGACAATGCTCCTTCGAGGTTTAGATTCGTCCACCGATCCCGAGGAGCTCCTTCAGGAGCTTCAAGCGAAGGAATGTGACGATCTTAAGTTCGTCAGTGTTAAGCCTTTCATTACAGCAAAGGCCCGAAGGGAGAACCGGAAATTACCGTTCTTCCTGGTCCAGCTGACTCCCAACAGCAAAATAGATAGTCTGAGGAAGATTAAAGTCCTAGACTATCAATGCATTAGTTGGGAAAAATTAAATCGCAGCGATAACATTTTACAATGTGTTCGCTGTCAGAGGTTCGGGCACGCCGCTGCGAACTGTCAAATGCAGTTTCGGTGCGTTAAGTGTGCATTGAACCACAAGGCAGAGGAATGTCCGCTAGGTAAGGATAGGGTTGCTGATAGCACGACTCTCAAGTGCATTCTATGTGGTAACTCGGGACACACCGCTAACTATCGGGGTTGTCCTAAGTACCAGTATGCTAGGAAAATAAACCTGGCTCGTCAACAGAAGGTAGAGGTGAAGCGCCCACCTGTTCCTAAAACTCCAGCCGTAACTCCCAATGTGACCTATGCCCAAATGGCGGCCGGTCAGAGGAGTACGGTACAACAAGCACCAAAGGTTGCTCCTCAGGCCTCACGACCTGGAGCACCTAGTGGTGATGCTGATCTGCTGGCTATTTTGCTTTCTATTCAGGGCAAAGTAGTCAGCTGCAACAGCAAATTCAGGAACAGGCGACACGCGTAGATCTTATTTACATTCTGCTGCCGAGTCTAACGCGCCTCCAGTCGTAATGTTTTCGCTGGTGGAGAAACCCTTAAAGATTCTTTCAGTGAATGTAAATTCGCTAATAAATATCGAACGAAGAGCTGTACTCTTCAAGTTGTTAGAAGACCAAAGTCCCGATGTTCTTCTGGTTAGCGAAACCAAGCTCTCTCAGAGGCACAAGTTGAGGCACAGTCAGTACCATATTATAAGAAGAGACAGACCCAACTCCAATGGGGCTGGTGGCGTCGCTATCTTTGTTAGAAAAAATCTGCGTTTTAAGGTTATGTACAGAGGTGAAGTGCGTAGATTCCAGGTGCTAGAGGCTTGCATCATATGCATCCCCCTCCGTAGTGGGAAGAGGATGTATATGATCGCAGCCTATGCAACTGAAGCTACTCAACAGACCTGTTTTATCTCAGAGCTCGAGACACTTTTTCAATACTTACGCCTGGGTACGGAGGAGAATTATTACCTCATGGCCGGAGATCTAAACGCCAAACATAGTTATTGGAGAAATCAATGACCAAATACTAGAGGAAGCCTACTATTCAATTGGTGGGGTCAGAATAGTGTCGAGTATCGACTCGATTTAAAAGCGACGGATAGTCCGTCTTATCCCAGATCAGGCTCTTACATAGATCTTATGCTGTTTGACGAACGGATACAGCTAACTGACATGGACCGACAAACAATAAACTGTCTTCACACATTCGTGTACGACAGTGACCATTGCGGATTTAGTGCCGTATTAACAATTCCCAACGAAATTGCGGAACTGGAGGACTATGTTCAAACGCATGCTTACAATTACAGTAGGACGCGATGGACACGCTTCTCCCGAACAATGACAAGAGCACTCTCCTCGAATTCGCTCAACCCTCCATCTAATAGGAATTTGTCGAACGAGGAGATCGACACTTACCTTAAAAGGATGGACGACACAATAAAACAAACAATGGACAGAACAATTCCTAAGTACCAACAGACTGACAATGTCAATATATACCGCAATGCTACGATTGACGCTCTACACCGACAAAAGAGTAGGCTACTGACGAGACTTAAACTCCTGTACAGACGTTTCACCGACCCACAAAACTCGGAGGTTAGGACACTGAAATCACAGCTTAAAAACCTACAGCAATTAATTAAGCAAAATTACCGTGCTGTAAATAATTCGCATTGGAATAACAAAATCCGGGCTGTTAAAGCTAGCAATCCTAGTATGTTCCCGGAAATTAATAAAATCTTTCGAAGAAAAAATCAGAATGAGCTTCCGTGTCTTAAGCTCCCCCGAACAACAGACAACGAACAAGTACTTGTGACAGCAGGCATAGATCCAACAGAAGCGATCGAAGATGACAACTTTTTTGTGATCGAAGATCCTCAGGAGAAAGTTGAAGTAATAGGTGCGACGTTTCAGGATGTGTATAAGGTGAATGTTAGCACTCGCCCGAACCATATCTTGGAAAATCGTGTCCTATTGCACAACTTTTACTTGCGATATGACATTGAGCACTGGCGATCGGAGAACACTGGTTTTACCATGTTCAATGACGAGAATTTGGCAAATGATGTCATCGCCAATGAAGGGATTCACCCTCCATTCATATCAAAGGAAGATCTCCTGGTCATTTTCGGTTCTCTGAGAAGTAAGAAATCTGTGGGAATCGACGAAATACCGAACATTGTTCTTAAACACCTTCCTCTAGAAGCGGTAAACATTTACACTACGCTGTTTAACAATTTGCTGAATAATGCACATTATCCTGCTCATTGGAAGACAGCGGTAGTGCAACCAATTCCTAAACGGAACAAAGACACATCCAATCCGGCAAATCTCCGGTCGATAAGTCTCCTTCCCAACATCAGCAAAGTATTTGAAAAAGTAATCAATAGAGCCCTGACCGAGTGGGTTGAGGACAAAAATATTATTCCGGACAACCAATTCGGTTTCAGAGCGGGGCATGATTGTATACATGCCGCGTCTAAACTGGTATCGGATATCCAATGGAACAAAGGTAAGAAACAATGCACGGGTGCCTTGTTGATTGACTTGGAAAAGGCCTTTGACACCGTATGGTTGCAGGGGCTCTTGTTCAAGCTTGACCAGCTCGGCATAAGCAAACCGCTGCTGTACATAATTTTAGATATGCTCACCAGCAGACAGTTTATTGTGAAAAATGGCAGTGTGGTGTCTGCTGGGTCTTTTGAAATTAAAAACGGTCTACAACAGGGTGTAGTTATTTCGCCGATATTATTTACGATCTTCACAAGTGATCTTGTAGGATCTCTCCGCCAATCCATAGCGTACGCAGATGACTTGATCGCGTACAGGTCAAGTCCGAAGATCGAGGTCATTGTAAGTCTTTTGCAACGTGACTTCGAAAAAGTTCGGGTATATTGCGATGATTGGAAGTTGAAAATCAATTTTCAAAAGTGCGAGACCATTCTGTTTAGGACTCCGTTGTCTGGGGCTTCTAGAAATACTAGAAAGAAGTGGCGAATGTTTTCTATTGTTGGACAAAACGGACAGCCATTAGCGAATCGAAGTGTTGTCAGATACCTTGGGATCTGGCTAGATCAATATCTATATTTTAACAAACATATAGATGCTGTTTTGGCCAGAGCCAAAGCGGCCCTTGCCTTGACAAAGAGACTGTTTCACAGCAGTCAACTCGATGCCAAGGTAAAGGTGATCTGCTACACGCCCCTTATTCGGCCTGTCCTTGCTTATGGCTGTCCCGTTTGGTTTAACGTGGGAACAAGCTTAATGGAAAAGATACGGGTTTTCGAGAGACGATGCTTAGGGCTTGTCTCCATTTATATAGAACTCCAGAGTCTGAGTACAAAAAATTCTATAGTAATGAGGTCCTGTACAACGGGGCCAACCTGATCAGAGTGGACAACTTTCTGATAAAACTTATTCGAAGTCACATTGCAAGAGCAATGACTTCGACCAACAACTTGATCTCCGGGGCTTTTTACGCCAATGACATGCATCATGAGACAGTGCGCCTTAACGGCCTTATTCCCCCTGAAGCTTTTCTCTATTTAGATAGAAAAGGTCTGGTCCAGGATAGATTAGCGGTACCGTTAATCTTCCACGTTGGTCGAAAAGCTGTGGACGGGCGAGTCACTTACGAACAAGACGTCGCAAGTAGCTCACCGGAGACCCTCAGGTTTAGTAGGGCGGTATCTAACCGCGACAGGGCTGATGCCGTAAGGCAATATCGACACTTTTGGTGGCTGGACGGAGATTGAACTCTGTCGTATGTAAAATTGTAGTCTTGAGTGCCCTTAAGGCAAACGTGATAGCATGCCGTGTTAGCCTTGGCCGGCTTACGAATGTGGTGTTAAATATTAACATTTTTGTATTATGGTGGTTAGTTTTAGTGTATTTTAAGTTAGGTTAAGGTTTTATGTTAGTTTTAAGTTTAGTTATAGTTTTAGTCTAAGTAAAAAACAGTCCATATACTAAGTTTTTTCTTAATGTAAAATTTTTTCTTAGTTTTCTTTTAAGTTAGAATAGTATTAAATATAATAAATAGTGTTAAGTCGAAAGACATATTTTAAGTTGTAAAGTTTATCTTAGAGCGCCCGCAGAGGGCCAGTAAGTTATTTAAGAAATAGTTAAGTTAATTAAGCTAGATTTAAGCATTTTTGTTTAGCAAGTAAGGTTATGAATATAATTGAATTGAATAATAAAATGCATTAAAATTGAAATTGAAATCGTGTTGCGGACCTTCTAATTCGACCATACGCACTTCGAATCCCAGCGGGGAAACATTTAAAATAATTTTTTTTTTTGACCATTGAATTAAACTATCAAAAAAAAGCGAAGAAATAAGTGAGTGACGAACGTCGCCTCACCAACCTAGCGGAGGAGCGGGGAACCGCCTGACCCAAAACAACCGATGTCTTCATCATCTCAGGCGACTGGAAACAGGAGGAGGAGGGTAAAACCATCTCCAAATCAAGTAATGCGCCCTTTCCTATCGGCTTCAGCAGAAAAGCTCCCTACTGGAGTGGAGGAACGGGCGCCAACGGTACCAATGATAACAACAGCAGCAGTTACGACGGGAGATATTACAGCAGCAACGGCAAAAAATAGTCAAACAAAAATAATCATTTCCCATATAACTGCGATGGCGGAGAGGGCCGGTACAATGGAGATAGCAACACGTTCGTGTCTCTGGTGGCCTCAGTAACGGACGATGAAGACGGGGAAATAAATAATCTGGAAAAAATGCTGCTTGCCGTAAGGGCAAAGCGAATTGCTCGCAGAATCAAGAATCGGCACCAAAGTTGTTAGAATTGCAACAAAAAGAAAAACTGCCTGTTCAGCAACAAACACAAAAGGTTCTACCTAACCAGCAGCAACAACAACAGCAGTCAATACATGGAGCTAAGGATTAGGTTATGTACAGCGTTGAAGTACGTATATTTCAGGTGCTAGAGGCCAACGTAATGGGAGGAGGCTGTATGAGGTCTCAGCCTATGCAACTAAAGCTACTTAACAAACCTGTTTTATCTCAGAGCTCAAGACACTTTTTCAATACGTCTGGGTTCGGAAGATAATTATTACCTCATGGCCGCAGATCTAAACGCCAAACATAGCAAGTAGAGAATTCATTCGCCAAACACTAGAAGGAACCTACTGTTCAATTGGTGGGGTCAGAAAAGTGACGAGTATTGACTCGATTTAAAAGTGACGGATAGTCCGTCTTATCCCAGATCAGGCTCTTACGCCTTATGCTGTGTGACGAACGGATACAGCTTACATGGACCGACAGACAATTAACTGTCTTCACACATTCGTGTATGACAGCGGCCATTAGGGATTCAGTTCCACAGTAACGACCCACAACGAGATTGCGGAGTTGGACGAATATGTTCAAACGCATTCTTAAATTTCCAGTAAGACGCGGTGGACACGCTTCTCCCGAACTATGACAAGAGGAATTTGTCGAAAGAGGAGATTGGCACATACCTAAATGGATGGACAACACCATTAAGCAAACAGAAGACAGAACGAACCCAAAGTACGAACTGACTGATAATGTCAATATTTACCGCAACGCTACGACCGATGCTCTACACCGACAAAAGAGTAGGATTCTGACAAGACTCAAACTACTGTAAAGACGTTTAACTGACCCACAAAATTAATTTATTAAGCTAGATTTAAGCATTTTTGTCTAGCATGTAAGTAAAATTTATGAACGCATTTAAATTAAATTAAACAATATGGTAGTGACACTGACGCCGGTACATTTTCACATCGGCTCTAACATGTTCAGCCGAGAAAAGGACAACCTTTTGAACATCCAGGAAAATCGTCTCAATCGTTGACAATTCCTTAACTCTTTACAACAACAATTTTGGAGAGGTCGGTCATCTGAGTATATTACTCAACTACAACAACGACCAAAATGGACTCAGTAGAGGCATAATATCGCCGAAGGAGACTTGGTTCTCATAAAGGAGGATGATATTGCCCCACAAAACTGGTGCTTGGGAAGGATTGACCAAAAACATCCTGGAAAGGATGGACAAGTACAAGCAGCTACGGTCAAAACCTCACCTGGTAATATTATGCGGCCATCACCAAACTCCCAAAATTATCAACGGATAAAACAGAAACCATATCACCGAGCGCGGATAGGATGGAAGAGCACCACGATGAGAAAGTCAAAATAAGTTGTCATCATATTAAACTATCAAATTGTAGGATACGAAGAGGAACAACATGCAAAGGGCACAGTTTTCTCCTTGTTTATGTTAATAATTGCGTTCACCACAATGTTTTGCCCAGCTCAAATCATTGCCCAATTCAACAATGAACCGTTCATTACTCACCCACGACTATACTTTGAAGAAAACGGTAACGCAAAACTTATAAACTCAAAATGGCTCATGCTTACGTACCTTACTTAACAGCACATAGACGTCAAATTTCCGACCTGCATCTCATGATTCAGGACATAAATTCGGGCTGCCAAGCATTATAATCGTCCCATGAATCGTCTAGCATTCTAACAATATTGTCGTCTCAATTATCAAATATTCAGGAGAGAAATAAAATTCTTTACAACGAGGCGGAAGACTCAAAAGATCACCATTTGACAGTTGGGATATTGGCAAATGCTCATGAAATCGAAACCCATATAAGTAGAATGACCAATACACACGAATTCTCCTTTAAAATCAAACTTCAATTATGGAATCTACACTCAATAAAATAAGGGACACAAATCAACAAACAAGCGATAATATTAAGGCTGCAAGATAAATCAGCAACATAATTATGAAAGCACCTGGTAGATATTCGTCCACTTATTCCTTCAACTATGATGCTGCCAGCCCACGAAAGTTTTGATCAATTAATTCAGATCTAAAAACTGATGACTGTGAACGGAAGAATAACTGTAACCAACATAATTTTAAAAATACCGTTATTGGACACAGAACAGTACTTTTTGAAGCTTGTTCCGACGTCTGTGTCTGTTATTTGTCAATAATTTGCTTCCAGATAAAAAAAAGTTTGTGCAGTTTTCGAACAGGAAACTGTTTTCATTTGTAGCAAAAGTGTTTACATGTCCAATACGTTTGTCCAATACATATGCACACTTCACTTTTTTCTCGTAAAAATCTGGTTTGCCCAACGATGAATTCATCTTGAGTGCAGGCCCAATATGTATATCAATCAGAAATAGGCAGATTTTATTTAAATGTGATCTTTACACACCCACAAATTAATAGGGTTCAATTAAATCACGCCTCATTTGGTACACCTAAATACTAATTTACTTCAGACCAGTACGTACTCAGCGTATACAAGCCGCTTCGTTTGAGTCACATAACGTCACAACCTGGAGCGCTTTGTGTAACGAAATAATTCTTGCAAGCGCAACTTGAAAGTCCGAAAACTTTTTCATTCTTAGAGATTTATTTATGATTCTTGCACACATTTGTTTTATTCTTAAATTGTTATAATTACTAAAATCGAAAAAATGGGAACTTCTCCATTGTTAAATATTACTATATGAAACTGAAAAAATCCTATTACTATAACTATTGACTGATTGAACCACATTATCCACCATATTTTTTTATGTCTAATACTGGCGCCCTTGTCCTCAAATTTGCTGCATGACTTAATCTTGACGTCAAAACAAATATTTCCATACTCTTTCATGACCCTGAAGGCGTGTGATAGTTGAACGTCTTTTTTCCATTGTGGTTGATAACTAGTTTGTTCCATTGATAAAGGGCAGGATTTATTTTGTAGTTTTGTTCTATCACTTTCTACATCGCTTTACAACTTGATTTCATTCATTTTTATTACATATGGTTAAAATGCAATATGTGTTTACCGATATTATAGTTCATGTAGGCCCACACTATCAACAAAAGTAGAGTAGCGAAATTAATTTTCAAAATATAATCCGTGTTAACAGAACGTATCTGTAATACAACATTTATGGTGTTTTGATGAATGAGAATCTCACGCTACAATTAGAGTGGGATGCCGGTCCTCAAAGTTTATTTGAAGATTTTCACTTACCAACTAACCAAATCTAAGACGAATATGAACTTACTTGTACCAGTTGGTCAATGTCATCATTACATACAAAGAAGCGGCTACGAATACGATGTGGAATAAAGACCAGGAGTACTCAACGCATTCTTCTTCGTTGTCTTCATCATCATGAACAATTTGGCTTGTGTCTCCATGTTTATATGTATCGCCGTCTGAAAGTTGAGAGAATTTGTTTTATTTAATAAATAATATTGGTTTGGTACACAATGCATTGTTGAAATGAAACTATTTATTTATTCACTTAAGCTGAACTAATATTTCAAATATAAATATAAATATTTAACGCACTCTTTAATTGAAATTTTCATCAAAGTAATTCTCAATCGTGAAAAGATGAGTGCGCGTGCCGAAAATTTTATACAAAATGCAACAGTGCAACAGCACAAAGACAAATTGGAAGAATTCAGCTTGGACACGCATGGAGTAAAGTCTAAATTAAAGGAACGATTGCAGCATGCCGTTAATGCGTTGAATGATAGTCAGATGGAGGATTTTTTTCCACTGGCTATTTTCGAACACGAAATTGCCGATGATGATCACGCATTGGAGCTGGATAACGACAGCCGACTAGTGACGGAACAGGTGGAAAAGCTGCGTGTGATTCTAGCCAAGAAAGCGGAGCTGCTATTGCTTCAGAAGAGGATAGCCGAGTTGAGTATTCCAGACCTAGAGGAGGCAGTACAAATCCGAAATTCGTGTAGGGATGTCGAAGAATCCTTACCAACATTTTCTGGAGACGACAGTTACCCAGTTTCAAGATGGATCACAGCTTTTGAAGAGGCGGTGTGCGTTTACAAATTGGACATCTGGAAACGTTTCATCTACGCTCAGCGATTGCTTAAAGGCACAGCTAGACTTTTCCTGAGATCAACTGTATGCCGTTCATGGAGTGAATTGAAGTCAGCTCTGTTAGCTGAATTCGATCAACGCACAACAGCTACCGACGTTTATAACAGCTTACGAAACCGCAAGAAAAGGAGGGATGACAGCATGCAACAATACGTACTTGCTATGCAGGAAATCGCTGCTTCAGCCGACATCGAGGATCAAGATCTAATCAACTACGTTATCAGAGGTATTCCTGATTCCATGATAAATAAGCAAATTTTATTTACAGCCGACACCATTTCTGAGTTCATCCGTCAGCACCAGTCAATACTAAAACCGCTTTAGCTTCGAGACCAGGCATACAACACCGCAGTCAATCCACCGTAAGGTGCTATAAGAGAGAGGTACATGTTTCCGTTGTGGGCAAAAGGGACATTTGGTTCGAAACTGTCTCCAAGCGAGCCCAGTCTTGATGCTTCAAAATGCTGAACCGATCAATGATGTCCAGACTTCGTTCCTCAATGATTTTCAAGGGGTTTTTTAATTTATTTTTCATCAAGAGGAACCTGCTGCAGTGAAGACAACAATGAACGCCATGACAATGACAGATACGGGTAGCCCAATCAGCTTTATCCAGCAGCAGTTCATACCATCTTACCTCATGTCCCGGTACCTCAAGATTTTGTTGGAGTAAACAATAGTAAATTAGTTATTTTTGGAAAAGTTATGATGAAATTTAATAATTATTACATTAACTTATGTTTATTTGTTGTAAGAAATGACACTATGAAAAATGTAATAGTTCTCGGCCGCGACTTTTTGCAAAAACCAATATTTAATTAACTCTTGATAAAGAAAAATTAAGTGTTACAAAAGTAAATGTTCTTAATGAAACTCGGATAGAAGATGAAGTCGACGAAATTTTGCATATTGACGCGTGTAATGATTTTGACGATAAATTTGGATTAAAAATTAATGAAAATTTAGACTTTCAAGAAAAACTTAGAGTACGAAATTTATTGAACGAGAGTAAGTTGATCAGTAAACATTAACCCGAAACATCAAATTACGAGATGAAGATAGTTTTGACTGATACGAACAGTTTTTTTAGCTGCACTCCAAGGCGTTTGCCTCACGCACATTCCCTGCAACTACGTGCAATATAAGATGACGTAATAAGTGGTCACATCATTCGTGAGAGCAATTCACCTTTTGCATCTCCTTTCGTCCTAACTAAGAAGAAGTCGGGTGAATTACGCGTATGCGTTCATTTTCGACAGCTAAATAAAGTAACAGTCAAGGACAATTTTCCAATCCCTCTTATCGAAGACCACCTTGATAAGTTACGCAGTAAAAAATATTTCTCCCTTGTAGATCTCAAAAGCGGTTTTTACCACGTAAAAATGTCAGAGAACTCAATTAAATTTACGTCCTTTGTAACCCCACTAGGACGGTTTGAATTTCTGCGCATGCCTTTCGGTTTGAAAAACGCATCCGCAGTTTTTCAGCGATACGAGGTGTAACACAATATTTAGTGAGCTTATACGATTAGGAAAACTTTTAGTCTACATAGATGATTTACTTTTCGCAACTCAATCAAAGGAGGAACATTTTCAAATCTTATCAGAAGTTATTGCGGTAGTACGGGCAAATCTTCAGTTGCGATACGTCAAATGTCTTTTTATGTTCGAGAAAATAACATATTTGGGATATGAGGTTTCTGTCGAAGGTATAGGTCCAAATGCATGTGGTTTGCAGGCAGTAGCAGAGTTTCCCGTCCCTACAAAATAAAGAGTCTTCATTCATTTTTGGGCTTATGCTCATACTTTCGCAAATTCATAAAGAATTTCTCTATTATATCCAAACCACGATCTTATTAAAAAGGATACGGAGTTTGTTTTTAGTGAAAAAGAGTTGTTCGTTTTTGAGACGCTGAAAGACAAACTACTAATTGCTCCACTGCTTAGTATCTACAATCCTAACGCCGATACTGAGTTACATTGTGACGCAAGAAGCCTCAGGTTTGGTGCTGTTTTGTTGCAGCGGCAAGAAGTAAGCGCGATTTGTAAGTCGAAAACCCGTGGAGTTTAAAAAAAGCAATCTTTATTACTCGTGATCGGAGCATTAATGAATTTATTACAATTTTTTCTTTTACATGAAACCTACACTTGCAGAAGTGATTCTAAGAAATTGAAGTGGCCGGAAAATGCCCAGACGCTGATTCTTCAATTAATTATTTCACCTGTGCAATCACAAAGGTAGAGATTGGTTACGCTGCATTATTTGGTTGACGTGTGCAGGGCACTGCTGTTGAACTTGATGATCGGTGTGAAGAGTTGTTGATGTTTGGGGTATGGTGTGATTGTAACTTGTTGACCTTGATGATCGGTGTGCAGAGTTATTGTTGTTTGGGGTAATGGTGTGATTGTAACTCCTCCCCCCCCCCCCCCCCTAGGGTTAAGTGAGGGCTGAAGAGGCTGGATAGTTGCTGCAGCTCGAGCGATTTGGATATTTTCTACGTTGGTGAGAAGTACATTGTTCGGCTCTGGTTGTGTAATTTCTTGAATTTCTCCGACTTCTGCTACAGGGCAATTTGCTGGTATTGTCGAGAATGTTACCCAGGCAATCTGACTCGTTTCTCAGCTGCTTATATGATGATTTTTTTGCAAATGAATACATTCTCTATTTTGGGGCAAATGTCTTCAAAATAATAAACTACATCTTGGCTTGTTACAATATATGGCTTAACTATAACTAACTAAGTTTTATTTATAGGGAGTGGAATGATATGAAACATTGAATTATTTTGGTGGGCTATGATTGGGATTTGGATGTTGAATATTATGTTGGAGCCGTTATAGTAAGCTTGGAGCTCTAACAGCTCATACAAATGTTCATTGGATTTGATTTCGAATGATTGATTAATAAAAGAGTGTAAGTGGATTTTACGTTTTTGGTTAGTGATTATTTGATGTTGGCATTGTCTTTTCATATTTTTTTCGTTTCTTAATTCTAGCCTTATGGATTTTCATATGGTCTCTAGTGTAAATTGTTACATTTTTATTTTTCTTAACATTATGTTTAGTATAACGAGGTGTAATTTTATTGCGTCTAAATTCTTTTCTAAATATGATTTCGTTCGTTTCTTTATCTTCAGGTTTTTCTCTTTTTTCATTAAGTTTATCTACTCGTTTACTAGTATCTTGTTCTAACTTAGATTTTATTGAGGGGAAAAGTTCTGATTGAAATTTGGTTAACTTGTCTAGATATTCGTGTTTGTTATTGAAAGTTAGGTTTTTATTAAATTTATATGTACTTCCATAAAATAATTCGAAGGGAGTTAGGCGAGTTGCTGAATGGATTGCATTGTTATACGTGAAAAGGGTTTCTGAAAATATGTCTTCATGATCCAACTCAATTCTTTTTTCTTTTGAAGTCGCTAGTATTATTCTGTAGATCTCCGTGAGGGTGGAATGTAACCGCTCCACAGGTGAATTGCTACTTGACTGTTGAAAGGATGTTACATGTAGTTTAATTTGGTATTGTTTACAGAAGTCCTTAAATAGGTTAGATGTAAACTCAGTTCCCTGATCGCAAATTAGTTTTGAGGGTATGCTGTGAAGGCTTATGAAATGTTTTAATGCCTTGAGTACCGTGATGCTGTTTCTGGTTGGGAGTGTGAAACCGGAAGCGAATTTGGAGAATTTTCAAACTACTAATTGCTCCACTGCTTAGTATCTACAATCCTAACGCCGATACTGAGTTACATTGTGACGCAAGAAGCCTCAGGTTTGGTGCTGTTTTGTTGCAGCGGCAAGAAGTAAGCGCGATTTGTAAGTCGAAAACCCGTGGAGTTTAAAAAAAGCAATCTTTATTACTCGTGATCGGAGCATTAATGAATTTATTACAATTTTTTCTTTTACATGAAACCTACACTTGCAGAAGTGATTCTAAGAAATTGAAGTGGCCGGAAAATGCCCAGACGCTGATTCTTCAATTAATTATTTCACCTGTGCAATCACAAAGGTAGAGATTGGTTACGCTGCATTATTTGGTTGACGTATGCAGGGCACTGCTGTTGAACTTGATGATCGGTGTGAAGAGTTGTTGATGTTTGGGGTATGGTGTGATTGTAACTTGTTGACCTTGATGATCGGTGTGCAGAGTTATTGTTGTTTGGGGTAATGGTGTGATTGTAACTCCTCCCCCCCCCCCCTAGGGTTAAGTGAGGGCTGAAGAGGCTGGATAGTTGCTGCAGCTCGAGCGATTTGGATATTTTCTACGTTGGTGAGAAGTACATTGTTCGGCTCTGGTTGTGTAATTTCTTGAATTTCTCCGACTTCTGCTACAGGGCAATTTGCTGGTATTGTCGAGAATGTTACCCAGGCAATCTGACTCGTTTCTCAGCTGCTTATATGATGATTTTTTTGCAAATGAATACATTCTCTATTTTGGGGCAAATGTCTTCAAAATAATAAACTACATCTTGGCTTGTTACAATATATGGCTTAACTATAACTAACTTAGTTTTATTTATAGGGAGTGGAATGATATGAAACATTGAATTATTTTGGTGGGCTATGATTGGGATTTGGATGTTGAATATTATGTTGGAGCCGTTATAGTAAGCTTGGAGCTCTAACAGCTCATACAAATGTTCATTGGATTTGATTTCGAATGATTGATTAATAAAAGAGTGTAAGTGGATTTTACGTTTTTGGTTAGTGATTATTTGATGTTGGCATTGTCTTTTCATATTTTTTTCGTTTCTTAATTCTAGCCTTATGGATTTTCATATGGTCTCTAGTGTAAATTGTTACTTTTTTATTTTTCTTAACATTATGTTTAGTATAACGAGGTGTAATTTTATTGCGTCTAAATTCTTTTCTAAATATGATTTCGTTCGTTTCTTTATCTTCAGGTTTTTCTCTTTTTTCATTAAGTTTATCTACTCGTTTACTAGTATCTTGTTCTAACTTAGATTTTATTGAGGGGAAAAGTTCTGATTGAAATTTGGTTAACTTGTCTAGATATTCGTGTTTGTTATTGAAAGTTAGGTTTTTATTAAATTTATATGTACTTCCATAAAATAATTCGAAGGGAGTTAGGCGAGTTGCTGAATGGATTGCATTGTTATACGTGAAAAGGGTTTCTGAAAATATGTCTTCATGATCCAACTCAATTCTTTTTTCTTTTGAAGTCGCTAGTATTATTCTGTAGATCTCCGTGAGGGTGGAATGTAACCGCTCCACAGGTGAATTGCTACTTGACTGTTGAAAGGATGTTACATGTAGTTTAATTTGGTATTGTTTACAGAAGTCCTTAAATAGGTTAGATGTAAACTCAGTTCCCTGATCGCAAATTAGTTTTGAGGGTATGCTGTGAAGGCTTATGAAATGTTTTAATGCCTTGAGTACCGTGATGCTGTTTCTGGTTGGGAGTGTGAAACCGGAAGCGAATTTGGAGAATTTGTCGATTATTGTTAGTATATGTTGGTTGTTGATAGTGTAGATATCTATATGTACGATATCTAGAGGTTTTGTCGGTGTTTCCGACTTCATATAATCGACCTTAGGTGGATGTCTGTCATACTTTAGTGTTTGACATTTATCGCAGTTATTGATGGTTTGCGTTATTTTACTTCTCATATACGGAAAGTAAAATTCTCTCTTGAGGTGAAGAAAAGTTTCTCAATACCACGATGGTTGTGTTTTATGTGGTAGTCGTTATTTAATTTATCCTGCTGGTCGGTTTCTCTAATGTCTTCTAGGATTTCCATACATTTTATTATGCGAAATTTTTTGTTTGTGGCGAAGTATTTCGAATAAACTGATTGTATTATATAGAATGTTTGGTCGTCGGCGTAGACAGCGTTTAGTTTGTTAGGAGAGAGATATTTTTTAAAAATTTTTATTACGATATCTTCCGTGAAGGATGTTTCTCTCAGTACCCGACGTTGTTTTCCTTTGAATATTGTTTCGAGGGTCATGGGTACACCTTTGTTTGATTGCTGAAATACGGTTTGAAGACTTAATTCATTGAGTGGTTTCTCGGAGATGTGAATACCATCGTTTAAGACTTCCTGGGCTGAATGAACGGTTGTTCCGCTTGTCCCTTGAATTGACATGGAGTCATAAAGATTGACTTCTGTATTTATTGGATTTCCTATCTTTATTCTGCTGAGGGCATCAGCGTTAGTGTTGAATTGCCCTTTTTTATAAATGATGTCATAATCAAACTCTTCCAATTTTAGTCTCCAACGGATGAGTTTGGAGTTGGGGTCTTTTAGGTTCATTGCCCACGTAAGTGGTTTGTGATCAGTGACTATTTTAAATTTATGTCCGTAGAGATAGGGCCGGAAATATTTGGTTGCCCAAACTATTGCCAGTAACTCCTTCTCTATTGGTGAATATTATATTTCGGAATCGTTTAATGTTCTGCTAGCATAACATATCGGCTTATCGCTGCCAATTGTTCCTTGCGAGAGCACAGCTCCTAAAGCAAAGTTGCTAGCATCTGTAGTCAGGATGAAAGGTTTGGAAAAATCGGGATATTGCAGGATTGGGTCGTTCACTAGGAGGTTTTTACAAGTTTCGAATGTTTTTACGTATCTTTCGTCTATAACAATTGTCCTTTCTTTCTTAAGACATTCCGTCAGCGGTTTTACTAGTTTTGCAAAATCCTTTATAAATTTGCGATAGTGACCTAGCAATCCTAAAAAGCCACGTATTTCTTTTTGTGAACGAGAAGTGGAAAATTTTTGATAGCATGTATTTTTTCGGGATTGGGTTTTATACCGTTCGCGGAGTCGTCGAAAAACTTTCTTCAGGTTTTCTAGATGTTCCTGTAGCGATGTTGAGTAAACTATGATATCATCTAGATAAACTAGGCATACCGTTCCAATTAAATCTTTTAACACATTATCCATCACTCCATCTTGGAAAGAATGGGGTTGGAGGTCTATTAAAATTAGGTGGTTTGTTTAAATCGGAGCGAACATAGAACATATTCTGTTCTTGGATACAATATGACAAAGCGATCGCGAGAGATTCTGGCTTCATAGCACGCATGCTAGAACCCAGTGGTTCTCTTAACCCGGAAAGGAAAGCATTGAGACACATTTGCGCGAATAGATCTTTTTTTGCTTTTATAACGCTTGGCTCATTCTCGTGAATGAGGACGTTATTGTTCATTGTGGCGTGGATCTCAACAACATTGCTGTAGAATTGTTCTACAGATTTATTGTTTTGTCTTAATGCATGTAAATCTCTGATTAAGGAGGTTTCTTTCCTCTTATCGGAGTAGTGGAGAATCAAATTTTGCTTAATATCATCCCAGTTTAATGTTGTTCCATACATATTAAGAACTTCGTTGGCCTGGCCTTCGATTTTGTTCCGAATGGATCTCAGAATAATTTGAGCGTATGGACTTCCTTCGAGTCCTCTAGTGAACATTAATATTTCTTCAACGTTGGTTATGAATTCATAGAGCAATCTTGGATTGCCATCGAATCTTGGCAGATCCTTGACCGCGTCCGGAATTCGGAGAGCTTCGAAAATATCTCTCATGTTCGGTTGAGGGACTGCAGCAGGTGCATTGACTTGCTGCACTTGCTGTGGGATTGGGTGGGCAAATTCGTTATTCATATTTTCGTTAACGCGAAGGGGAATATAGTTTTCAAATGAAGAAGAAGGTTCTTCGGTATGAACTGTTCGCGGAATCGAACTCAAACTCCTAAATAAGCGTCCAAATTTGGGATATGGAAATGAGGGAGACTTTTTGGGACTTCTTTTGCGATTAGGCATAAAACTTCAACTTCTGCCTTAAATATACGTACAATAGTTGTATTTTTCTTTCTCTCTATATTTTTTTGCGGTAAATTGCAATAGTTGCTTTCTTTATATTAATACAACGTTATTCACTTCATTGGTTTTAATTGTTATACAATTATTAAACTTTAAGGTTGTGTTCGCGGAGTCGTCGAAAAACTTTCTTCAGGTTTTCTAGATGTTCCTGTAGCGATGTTGAGTAAACTATGATATCCTCTAGATAAACTAGGCATACCGTTCCAATTAAATCTTTTAACACATTATCCATCACTCTTTGAAAGATTGACGGAGCATTTTTTAAGCCAAATGCCACCTTCCACGGTGAAGGCAGTTTTCTCGATGATGGAAACCACTCGCTAAGTCAAGCGTCGAAAAATACATACATTTTCCCAATTTGTCCAAAATTTCGTTGATGTTTGGTATGGGATACCGATCGGAGACAGTTTTCTCGTTTAACTTCCTAAAGTCAATCACGAGTCTCCATTTTTGTTTGCCACTGGAGTCTTTTTTCTTTGGGACTACCCAAACAGGTGAACTCCAAGGAGAATAACTGTGGCGAATGATACCCTGGTCAAGCATGTCACTTATTTGCTTCCTTACTTCCTCTTTATGAAAGTAGGGATATCTAAAGGTTTTTGTATAGACAGGCAAATCATCGGTGGTCGGGATTCTGTGCTTGACGTTGTTTGTGAAGGTCAAGTTTTGGCCTTCTTTAAAGAAAATGTCGTCATATTCTCTGCACAATCTAGACAAATGTTTTTTCTCTTGATTTAGGTGAGAGGTTTGCAATAAGTTCATAACTCTATTGTCTACATCGGTGTTAACGTAATCGACATTAAAGTTATTTACTTCGATGAAATTTAACTAGGAAGGATTCCAAGGAACACATGACTTTATAGATTCCTTCAGACACGAACAAATTTGAATTTATTACGGTTTTTCTTAGAAATATGTCGCCATTTTCTATGTCAACTGGGATTTTCATGATTATTTTAGATTTCGGGGGAATGATTTGCTTATCGCAACGGAAATTAGGTTTGAATCTCAATGGTATTCCGGCATTTTTGGTGACTAGTTCTTTGTTTTTGAGATCGACATTTGCTCCTAGTTTTGATAGGATATCTAGACCAAGTAAACCATCAAAATAACCATGAAATTTAAATATAAGAAAAGTGAATTCTCCAGGTTCTTTGAATTCTATAAATGAAGGCAAGGTAATTTTTTCTTTAAGCGTGTATTTGTTGAGGATGGTTGAAATTGTTATCGGCTCACAATCTTGGCGCTTAAAGGAAGTGGTAAATTCGGAGTTGATGAACGATGAAGATGCTCCAGTATCGATGAGTTAAGTGGTATGATTTGAGTGGTCGTCCAAAGGGAGAAGAAATGTTGATGTAAGGTAGTGTTGTGCCATGTTTGTTTACGTCTATGTAGCCTGTTGGTTCTGTGAGGCTGGTGGTGGAAAATCCTCTGTGTCTAGTTCTTGAAGGGTGTTCAGAAGTTCCATATCTTGCTGGTTGAGATTTTCGGCATATTGGTCTTCAGTTGGGGGTGCAAAATTTTCATTGTCTTCGTACTGGTAGTATTGATCCAAAGTTGGCTTATATAAGTCGTAATAAGGATCTTGTAAGTTTATGTTGTTAAGTTCCTCTATGGTGTATCTAGGTTTCAGATATTGTGGTTGTTGGGTTTAAATGAAAGGCCTTTTTGATCTCTGTGTCAGACGCGAGACCTGTGTAGGGTGAGGTAAAGTAGGGCGATTTAAGTTGGAACGTATAGTAGTTGTTTCCATGGGTTCTGGAGGGGGTAAAGCTCCGGGATTATTACGGGTAAAATTATGCGGGAAGTTACCGTTGAGAAAATTGTGTTTGGGTTGGAAATTACATGAATTGTTTGGGTTGAATCCGGCGTTTCTTGGATGAAAGCCGAAATTTGGATTGGGTGGGTTTGGATTTTGAACAGTATTCCTACCAGTAAAAGCGAAATTGTTTCTAGGTTGAGATGGGTTATTCGCGTTGAATCTGGGGATTCGGTTGAACGGTGATTGCACGGTTAATCTTGGAAAGAATGGGGTTGGAGGTCTATTAAAATTAGGTGGTTTGTTTAAATCGGAGCGAACATAGAACATATTCTGTTATTGGATACAATATGACAAAGCGATCGCGAGAGATTCTGGCTTCATAGCACGTATGCTAGAACCCAGTGGTTCTCTTAACCCGGAAAGGAAAGCATTGAGACACATTTGCGCGAATAGATCTTTTTTTGCTTTTATAACGCTTGGCTCGTTCTCGTGAATGAGGACGTTATTGTTCATTGTGGCGTGGATCTCAACAATATCGCTGTAGAATTGTTCTACAGATTTATTGTTTTGTCTTTATGCATGTAAATCTCTGATTAAGGAGGTTTCGTTCCTCTTATCGGAGTAGTGGTGAATCAAATTTTGCTTAATATCATCCCAGTTTAATGTTGTTCCATACATATTCAGAACTTCGTTGGCCTGGCCTTCGATTTTGTTCCGAATGGATCTCAGAATAATTTGAGCGTATGGACTTCCTTCGAGTCCTCTAGTGAACATTAATATTTCTTCAACGTTGGTTATGAATTCATAGAGCAATCTTGGATTGCCATCGAATCTTGGCAGATCCTTGACCGCGTCCAGAATTCGGAGAGCTTCGAAAATATCTCTCATGTGCGGTTGAGGGACTGCAGCAGGTGCATTGACTTGCTGCACTTGCTGTGGGATTGGGTGGGCGAATTCTTTATTCATGTTTTCGTTAACGCGATGGGGAATATAGTTTTCAAATGAAGAAGAAGGTTCTTTGGTATGAACTGTTCGCGGAATCGAACTCAAACTCCTAAACAAGCGTCCAAATTTGGGATATGGAAATGAGGGAGACTTTTTGGGACTTCTTTTGCGATTTGCGATTAGGCATGAAACTTCAACTTCTGTCTTAAATATACGTATACTAGTTTAATTTTTCTTTCTCTCTATATATTTTTTTTTGTTTTTTCTTTTTAAATGAAATCACACTTTTGCGGTAAATTACAATAGTTGCTTTCTTTATATTAATACAACGTTATTCACTTCATTGGTTTTAATTGTTATACAATTATTAAAATAGATTTCATATATTTTTTATTTTTTTTTTTTATTTAGATTTATTATAATTTACTTTACTTTTTGTATTAATTTTTGATAAAAATAGCTTAAAATAACTTACATTAACCCCAAAAATAGGAATAGAAGAATAGTGTTCATTCCAACGATGATCCCTCGGTGGTTTCCACTGCTTCTTCCTTCAGTTTCCCCGTTTCCTTTCGATGAATGTTGGGATGTTCTTAATCACTTGTTACTAATTAACCGATTAACCGTCGATTGTTTTGATTAAAGTTCACGACCACGATTGTACGGATCCTCGCTTAAGTTCTTTTGGTACCGGTCGTTAAGAGTGGATCTCACTGATAGTTTGTCTTTTTGTACTTTTGACACTTTTTATCGGTAAACATCCGCTTATATTATCGCAAGAAATTAAACTATCACCGAAACCGGCCTACTCGACTGCGCCAATTATAAGTCGAAAACCCGTGGAGTTTAAAATAAACAATCTTTATTACTCGATGATCGGAACATTAATGAATTTATTACATTTTTTTCTTTTACATGAAACCTACACTTGCAGAAGTGATTCGAAGAAATTGAAGTGGCCGGAAAATGCCCAGACGCTGATTCTTCAATTAATTATTTCACCTGTGCAATCACAAAGGTAGAGATTGGTTACACTGCATTATTTGGTTGACGTGTGCAGGGTACTGCTGTTGAACTTGATGATCGGTGTGAAGAGTTGTTGTTGTTTGGGGTATGGTGTGATTGTAACTCGCGCCACCGCACAGGAGTCTAATAATCACTCCTACGAATTAGAAACTCTGGCAATAATTTATGCTCTTAGACGATTTAGGATTTATTTAACTGGCATCAAGTTCAGGATTATAACGGATTGTAAACCTAACTCTTACCCTGAATAAAAAACTGTTAAACCCGAGGACTTCACGTTGGGCTTTAGAGCTGCAGGAATATGATTACAGTGTTGAGCATAGAGATGGTAAAAGGATGCTTCATGTCGATGCACTTAGCAGGTGTCATAACGTCTTGAAAGTCGAAGCAGACTCCTTTGAACATGTCTTGGCTGCATCTCAGCAGAGAGATCCGATAATAAAACGATTGGTCGAAACTTTGTCAAAAAGGGAAAGCCCTTCTTATGAATTGATAAACGGCCTTGTGTATAGGAAGTTGAATCAGCAAGTATTTTTTTATGTTCCGTCGACAATGGAAAGGAATGTGATTCAAACTCACCATGATGCGTTGTGTCATGTAGGTGTCGAAAAGTGCTATGACTTTTTGAAAAAGACTTACTGGTTTCCATTTATGAAAACCAAAATTAAAACCTATATTGGAAATTGTCTTAGGTGCATTCATTTTTCGGTACCGTCTGGCAAAAGAGAGGGCGTTTTACATAATATCCCCAAAGATGACAAGCCCGTTGAGACAATCCATATCGACCACTATGGTCCATTACCTTTAACGGTGTGTCACTCTCGGAAACACATTTTCTTAGTTGTTGATGGTTTCTCAAAGTTTACCAAACTTAACCCAGTAAGATCCACTAGCACCAATGAAGTGAAGTGCCTTGAGTCTTATTTCTCAAATTTCAGTAAGCCTTCTCGAATTATATCCGACAGAGGTAGCTGCTTTACTTCAGCCGATTTTTCTAAATTTTGTTCACCGCAGTCCAATGGCCAGATGGAGCTGGCCAAAGAAAGCGAAATAGATCCTGGCGAATGGACAAAACATTTGGAGAAGGTAGAATTTGCTTTGAATAATCTTGAAAACAAAAGCACCGGTGTTAGTCCAAGTATACTTCTTTTTGGTGTGCCTCATAAAGGCATAGTGATTGATCGCATCCGCGATTATCTGGAACAAAATGTCATCTTGCAGGAAACAAGAAATTTGGAAAGTGTAACACAACAAGCTTAAGAAAACACTGTTCGTAGTCAGGAAGTTAACAAAATGTATTTTGATAAACGACATAAAAATCATTATTCATGTAAGGTTGGTGATTATGTAATGATCAAACATGTTATAACCACTCCCGGTTTAAATAAAAAACTTATTGCTAAATATAAAGGACCATTCGAGGTCAAAAAAGTGTTACCAAACGACCGGTACTTAATCGAGGACTTAGAAAACTTACAAATTAAAAGAGTTCCTTACGAAGGAGTGGCCTCTCCAGAGAACATGAAGCCTTATATATCGGTTTAATAAATCATTACTCGCAAATTTATTTTTACTTTTTTCTTTCTAAACTATGTTCTAATTCTGTGAAAGTAAAATGTAAAATCGAATTTATATATCAAAGATAAAGATACTTTATGTATTTCTCGATATAATTACTTATTTGCGTTAAAAAAAACAATCCAATATCATCATATGTAATGATATTTTGTTTAAGATACTTACTTTATTGTTATGTACAAAATGCGTTTGTAAATCGAGGACGATAAGTTGTCAGGATGGTCGATTTGTATGAGATTTTTAATGAAAACTATTAATTTAAAAACATCCACACATAACTCTAGTTGTAACCTTACGGATCACCCTGTTCTACAACCTCGCCTTACATAATGCAAAATAACATGCTTACTGTACTTAAAGTCAGCCGATGTTCAAGTACTATCGGAAGAGTAAGCCGTTTTTATGTTAAAAATCACCAATCATCATGTCGATGGAAACAGATTTATGTCATTCGTAATAAAGCGCACACTGAGTCTAGAAGTGTTTTGTGTGTTTGATTCTCTTACAAAGTAACTCATAAAGCACAAAAAGTGGCTTTTTAAACTCGGCGAAGGAAGGTGGATGACTGTTTTTTCCTATTGAAATATTTTATTAATTTTATTTTGTTTTTTAGCCGAAGGATGTGTGACAGAAATAGAAATAACATTCAATGTTGTAACTAAAATCAATGAAGATAGTTTCCAGATTGTTCCTTTTGGCTTGACTTAAAAGAAGAAAGAAGTGGCGCAATGGAACCCATTGTTCAAGTAAACTGTCTATCGCTGAAAGTAGTGAAAACCATCGTATCGTGCATACATTTAAAATGCTATGGTCAGAATTTTGGAAATATGTCTGAAGCTCCTTAAACTCTACCTGCCGTTTTGAATTATATGCAATAAATATTCCTAATAAAGTGCAATGAATGACACGTACATCGTAAATAATGTACATTAGGAACAAGTTGATGAAGTTGCGATCGAACCACATGTAATTCTCCTCGCATTACAGTTGCAATATCCTTGGCTAAACCAATCAAGTTATACCGATACCGAACTATTTTTGAAGGAAACATCTATCTTTGACTGTATTTTTTGAAATTGAGACTTAGATTGAGCCCGATTTGAGTAATTGTGTCTATCAAAATTGTATATACTACAATATTTACGTATATACGTTTTACACCACGTGCAATGAGTTTTTCTTCTACTACTGAAGGCCATGGCCTAGTAGATCTCCTTTTTTCAACGAACCTGGGCTTTAATATATTTGTCTTTGGTTTGTGATCATCATCGTTTTTCACTAACTGTGAAACCAACCTGTTACTTTTGGCAGAGGAAAAATTGCTTGATATCTCGCTTTTGTTTACATATCAACTTCCTGAATACTCATATATGGTAGAAAAATTTGAAAATTGCAGTTCCAGGAAATTGAAGTCTTGGTAAACTACTATAATAAAAAAAAATAACACTAACATGTTCGTTGTCCTTTTCATTTTCCAGACATGCGGATGAGGTAGATTGATTTGATCTAACATTGCTAGAATAATATTATTTTAAATATGTGGGTACGTTTCGTAAACGTTGACTTAACGAATCTGTCGTTTTTTTAACCGTACACACCACAGTCGATCTCTTAACTCAAGCACACAATATAATTAAACATTTAAATATTCATATTTTAAAAACCCACATGCTCGTACTTGTATTGGTAAATCTTTGCCTTTCTTTTACTGTTCTTTTCTGTTGTGAGTGAATAAACCACATACTGAACTCATGTGCCGATCATTAGTTTTCGTGTGTGTTGCTTAAAGATTTATTTTTGTTTTAATCGACGCGACGGAATATTGTATCGGGAAACGAAGTGAATTCTTGGTCTTGTCAACAAAATATCAACTTTCTTATATTTCCAGAGTTTTTGACGAAGGACCTCGTTGCTCTAGTTTTAGAGGTACCGAGGGACAGAGGGTTACGGAAGCTGGTATGTGCTTCGTCCTACTTCCCCGGTGATGACGACAATATACCACAAACTGAAGTCCAGGCCCTTGTATTTGTATTTTGTAGCAGCATCCCA
The DNA here is from genome assembly GCA_963555765.1 of Orthonevra nobilis. Classification (NCBI taxonomy): domain Eukaryota; kingdom Metazoa; phylum Arthropoda; class Insecta; order Diptera; family Syrphidae; genus Orthonevra; species Orthonevra nobilis. Next base: position 29,722,959 of record OY743227.1, read on the forward strand.
AGAAGTAATACGTGTCGGCGTAAAGTTAAAAGGTGGGATGAAAAACTCACTTTGCTCAGGAGGAATGTCAGGAAAGTCTTAAACCAAAAAGTGGGACGAATATAGATCGTTTCTCACGGAGTACAACTCTGAGTTGAAAAGATCCAAGTGTGCTGCAATGACATTACGACATGTCAACTGCAGCACGAACCCACAAACCCATTAGCAAGGATCATGTAAATAATGTATGACTACTTTAGGAAAAATATAGGATCCTTCAAGATGGACCATGCGGATACTCTTGATACGCTGTTGAGCGTTCACTGCACAAGTTCGTCTACCACTGCTGGTGACTCACCAGTTGAATGCTACCATAGGGCACGCTATCCTTACAGGGTTAAAAGTCTATCCAGTAAAATTTTCAGTAGTGATAAGTCAATATGGGCAGTTGGCTCCGGCTTCCGGTTCTCATCGCTTTGTTTAAGGCTAGATTGAAGAAGGCATCCTGATCTGGCGATAGGTTAACGCTGTATTTATACCAAAACTTGGGAGCAGACCTCCAGTGCTACCTTAATCATATTGGCCTATAAGTATATAATCCTTCATCTTAAAGACCATGGAAAGACTTAAAGACCTGCATATCAGAGGAGACTTGGGAACTCACTCTCCCCTGCACCCCAAACTAGTATGCATACAGAAAGGGAAAGTCAACTGAGGGGACACTTCTTCATCTGGTCATCCTTGTTGAAAAGGCATTTCAATCTAAGGAAATTACTCTCTGCGTCTTCCTGAAGAACAGATGGGTAAGATCCATGCTAGAAAATCGAGGTATAACTTTCTCGCTTGGAAGCGTGTCAAAGTCAGTGACTGCAACGAGAGATTGGCCCCAGGGAGGTGTTTTGTCGCCTCTCGTCTGGTCATTGGTCATAGACTACCTCCTTGTGAACCTCAATGAGATAGGCTATTTCACAAAAGGCTATGCTGATGATCTGGCTATTGTCAAAAGAGGCAAATATAACACTACAATCACTAGCGTTATGCATTCAGCATTAATGCATGTCATAGAATGGTGTAAGCGTGAAGGACTCTCTGTCAGCTGACTCTGCCTCCAATTGTAACTGAGTGAACCTCTCAGGTAAACTCCAGTGATACCAAGTTCCTCCGTGTTATTAGGTTAAGAAACTTTACTGGACTTCACATATCAAGTCCTTCACAGAAAGCGCAACCAAGGTCATGTGGGCCTACAAGCGGTTCAAAGGTTGGACTTGGGATCTCAAACCTAAGACGCTTTACTGGTTGTACATCATGATGGTCAGACCTGTTATTTCTTACGCAGCCATAATTTGGTTGAAATACAAACCAGGCAACCAAAAGGAACACTTTAAAATAATCAATTTTATCACGGATAAAGACATATGAAGGCAACTTATTGCTTTGGGCGATTTTTGAGGTAGAGATTCCTAACCATGATCAATGGTCGAGCAACACCGACTCCAGAAACTTACTCTAGTATACTGAAATGGCAAGTGGAGTAGATGCCAGTATCTATGGACCCAACACTTAAATCCCTATGGGAAAACATTCAAGTATTTTCCAGGCTGAACTACTAGTCATCGAATCATGTGCCATAGAACCCCTTGCAAAGCCCATAAAGGAGCCAGAATTCTAATATATTAAAACAGCCAAGCAGCGCTCAAGACATTGCCATCCAATCTAAGGTGTCAAAAGCTGGTACGACGCCTTGCAGTCCCTAACCCGACGTAAAAAGGTTAGGATAAAATGGGTTCTAGGTCATCATGGAATCGAAGGCAAAGAGATCGTGGACGAACTAGCCAGGGCTGGTTCCAAAACCGCGTTCACTGGTTCGGAACCTCTCTGTGGCGTTAGCTGGAATACGGCCACAGGTCTGATCAGCAAGTGGGAAAACAAGCTACGAATTGCCCACTGGAGAAATCTTCCTTGACTCAGACAATATAAACTACTAATAAATCCTTTCAACAAGGAGAACATTAGAAAGCTCATGAACTTCCTCTCAGGCTATTGCAGCTTGAGATCACATCTTACCAATCTTAGGCTCAGTACAATCACCAAATGCCGACTCAGTTTGGAAGACGACGAAACGGCCGTACACATTCTTTGCGAATGTTCACCTCTAATTTCGCTAAGAAGACGTATCTGCCTTTAAGAGATATGCTCCCCATTGGACATAAGACAATCCAATGCTGAAGACATTCTGACTTTCATCAGAAGGATGGAATGTCTGTTATCCGCAAGACATAAAAAGTTCTATCCTTTCAGACCGCAGTGTCCGCCTCTTGGGCAGGGCAGATATTTAAAAACAAAAAAAGTCAGAGAGGATTGATGTCTATTAAATCCTTGTCAGGAAGTGCTGACAGCGTTGTGCCAACCAGGAAGTGGACAATACTAATGATGTATAATTGAACAATACTGTTTGTGTAGCTCTCCTTTTCGCACAATATCCCGCCATGCAAACCTGCTGGTCTCACGCCACTGATAATCTGGGAGCCAATCAATAAAGACCAATTTTTTTAAACAGTTGTGAAGCGTGCCTTTGATTTTTTTTATACGTTGGCAATATTTAGTACTGGCGCAGCCGGTTAGTTAAAAGAAAAAAAAAAGAAAAATTTCAGTTTGACCGAAAAAGTTTAAATAGCAAGCTTGTGAAAGTATTAATTTTGATCCAAATGGCTAACAGTGATTTCCGAACGAAGGCGAACCATTTGAGCATTTTCTATCGGAAATCGTCAAATTAGCTGAAAACTGCAAGTTCCAGGGACAAAAGGAATCCATGATACGGAATAGAAACGTCATGCGCATTGCTGAGCAGAGCATCCGATTACAGTTATAAAAAACCGATGGCCTAAACTTAGACAAAGCAAAGGAACTCTGTCGTATAGCTGAGCAAGCGACAATGCAGGAGATGCAAAGGAGATGCAATGGGAACGGGAGACGATTGCAGCTGTTCACACTAAGGGAGGAAAGCAGAAATTCCATTTTTCTAATAATAATAATAATAATCCAATCAGGCAAAATTTAAGTTTTTCATCAAAACCTCATTCCAGATCACCAATACATGTAACAGTGAATAGAGAACAGCAGCGCGGCATGGAACGGGGTTATACTAATTGGAGAAATAAATGCTACAAATGTGACCGAAGCCATCAGAAAGGTAACTGTCCAGCATACGGTAGAAAATGTAGTATGTAATTTTAAAGGTATTAATAACGTAAATATTAACGAGACTGGTTTTGATAATGAAAGTGACAGCGGTGAGTCGGTTGCATATGTTGGTAGCATAAATCAGGTTCAACAGACGTGCACTAGTTGGTATGAAATAAATACAGTTGAAAATAATTAATTGAATTTTAGCTTGATAGCGGTGCGGATGTTAACCTTATAACGCTAGATACTGTACGGAAAATTAACTGTGAAAAAAAAATAAGGCCAGTTTCAACTAAACCGGAGGCATATTGAGATACTCGTATTCAGACTATTGGTTCGGTTCGTCTTTGCGCTCGGTATAAAAACATAACTAGTGACGTAGATTAAATTGTCGTAGGGGAGAACTCCAAGTCATTGCTAGGGCTAAAAACATGCATTGAATTTGATTTAATACGCAGAATTCATGAAATAAGTGATAGTGATAGATTTATTAAACAAAATATTGATGTATTTTCTGGTGACAGGAGATTTCCTGAGAAGTGCAATTTAGAACTGAAGCCTGATACTCTCCCGGTCAATAAGCCTCCACGTAGGATCCCAATAGGCATTCGAAAAAAAAAACTGCTCTTGAGCTCATGGAGAAGCGCTTTATAATTTGCAAGATAGATAAACCCACATCGTGGTCCCATCAATTGGTAGTTGTTGAGAAATTGGATGGTTCTTTGAGGTTATGCCTCGATCCCAGTGGTCTGAATATGCATCTGAAGGAAGAGCACTGTTTTATTCCAACGCTTGATGATTTTTGTGAGGAAATGAGAGGTTTCAAGTATTTTTCAGTATTTGATCTGAAAGAAGGTTTTTGGCAGCTTGAATTAAGCCCAGCTTCGAAATTACTTACAGTTTTAAGCACGCTATTCGGAACATTTGTGTATAATGTACTGTCCCTTTCGGGATAAAGACGGCGCCCGAGAAATTCCAGAAATTAAGTAAGAAATATTTTGGTGATTTACCGGGTATTGGTGGTAGAACTAAATTAGAGCACGATGAAAACGTTCAGAGGGTAATTAATAAAGCACGCAAGATTAATGTTAAATTTAATTAAAAAAATGTGCAATTCTGCATGAATAGAGTTAGGTATTTAGGCCATATTTTTACTGGCGACACCATCAGCCCGGATCCAAATCTAGTAAAAGCCATTCTAAAACTCAAAGAGCCGCAAGATCGAAAGGAGTTAGAAAGAGTCATGGGAATGTTCAATTACCTCCGAGCATTCATACCTCATTTTTCGCCCCACTTCGCGAGTTATTAAAAAAAGAAAATGCATTTCAGTGGACATCGATACACAGTATTGTTTTAGATAAAATCAAAAGTAGCCTAGCTCAGCATTCAATTCTTCATACTTTCGACCCCAAAAAGAAAATTACACTTCAAACCGATGCATCTCAGAATGGTCTTGGGTATTGTTTATTGCAGAATGATAAGCCGGAAGCTTATGCGTCTAAAAGCTTATCGGAAACAGAGACAAGGTACGCGCAGATTGAAAAAGAGCGTGCATGTGAAAAATTCAATAACTATATCTACGGATATCAGTTTTTGGTACATTCAGACCATAAGCCTTTAGTGGCAATTCTAAAAAAAGACATAGGCCAAGTTCATTCCGTCACGTTTGCAACAAATATAATTTTGAAATTAAATATGTACCAGGTAAACTATTATATGTAGCTTTATTATCACAAAACTCTATGAATGATCCTTTAGTTAACATTGAGCGGCCTTTTAGTGACCTTGTCCATAGCGTAAACATGAGCGAGCCTTAAAGGAAACTATTTGAAAATGAAACGAGAAAAGATCATGTTCTTCAATATCTGATAAAATTGTGTCATGAAGATTGGCCAACGAGTAAGCATAAACTGCCTGATAACATAAAGCTCTATTGGCAATTAAAAGACATCATATGTGTTGATAATGATCTTGTTTTTTATGACAATCGTGTTTTCGTTCCTCAATCCTTAATTCGAGACATGTTGGATCTCCTTCATAAATCTCATATGGGGATAACAAAAACGTTAAATAGGGCTAAGGCCACGCATGGCTAGAGACATAGAAAATATGGTGCTCAAATGTAGGGAATGTGAAAAGTACAGGCCAGAAAATAAAAAGCACTCATTAATACCGCATCCTCTGCAAGGAACCCCGTTCCAGAAAATTGGAATTGATTGTCTTGACTACGGGGGTAAATCCTGTCATGTAGCGTTGGACTACTATTCAAAGTGGATAGAACTTAATCCAATTAGGGAAAACACTGCTAGAGCAATTAGAACGATTTTAAATAAAATGTTTTCAATGTTTCTGCATGGCATACCAAGGCAGATAGTGTCTGATAATCAACCGTTTTTTTATTATTATTATTATTTTTTCTTTATTTAAAATATATTTACAATTCATGAATATGTATAATAAGAAAGCAAATAAACATGGCAAAAGGTGCCGTATGTCGAAAATTGACAATATTTCATATAAATTCAGTTCGTTAATGTTACAAACTACAATATGGATATACAAAAAAGAAAAAGAAGGATGAATAAGAAATAAAAATAATAAATTAAAAGGTTGTTAAGGTACAAAAATTATCAAAAAATTCAAGGCAATCAAACAAAAAAGGCTTACGAGTTATTAAAGCTGTTGCGATAATTTAGGGCATGTTTACAAAATCGAAATAGCAGGTTCCAAACCTGGTCACCATTTAGAACTTGTTGGGTTTCACGGCGAGTAAGGGACCCTGTCGCGAAATTAAGTAAGCGCAATTCACTAAGTATTGGGTAGATTGCGATGAAATGGAAAATATCTTCTACCTCATTTCGGTTACTGAGTGTGCTCGTCGAAGTTTTGGAACCCAAAAACCTGATTTGCATAACAAAGGCAAGCGTTTACAGTGGCATTAAAGACTTTGAACTTCGACCCAGTGTCAACATGTTTGTTTCCGAAAAAGTTTCTCCACATGAAATTTATAGCCGTCTTAGCGGCTTTCGACTTTTCGTGAATATGGGGGCGGAGATGAAGGTTCGAAGAAACAAGCATCCCTAAGTACTTAAATTGGTTAACAACTTATATTGGCTCATCGCTCATAGTCCATTTCTCCTGTCGTGTTGGTCTGCTACGTTTAGGTCCGAAAACCATGATCTTTGATTTAGACGTGTTCACTTTAAGATCCCAGAGGTTACAGTAGCATTTTAGTTTATTTATTTGGAGCAGGAGAGTTAAAGGATTGTCGGCTAAAATGACTAAATCATCGGCGTACAGAAGAACTTTTACTTGAACATCACCAACTTTGACACCACCTGGTAAATAATCAACTATGTCGTCAATAAAGAGCGAAAATAGTATAGGAATCAATACACATCCTTGCGGCAAACCCAGTTCTGTGAGAAATTCGTTGGACATAACGCTACCATTCCACACAGTAGCGGATGTGGCTGAGATAAGCTTCTCATAAACTCTTATAAATTTACCGGACAGTTATTATTATTATAATTATTAATGCCCGGGGTGCACCCTTAACTTAAAACTAACAAAAGACTTAACTAAGAGGATGGGGGGAGATGATTTGGCGAGTAAAGGGAATTTTTGAGAGAGGCTTTAGAGATAAGAAGTCAAAAGAGCTATTGGCTGTGCGCAGCATTCATGACATAGGTTCAAAGTAGCCATAGTTTGTGCGGTGAAGAGGCACTCGGACGAGTGAGGAGGACCTAAGGTTACGTGGATTGGTGTTAAAAAGGACAGTTTGTAATAGGGCAGGGGAGTCAATTGCACCGGCTAACAATTGATGTATGAAGAGTATATCGGCAACTTCTCGTCGTTTTACAAGGGTTTTTAAATCGATCAATTTAAGTCGATATTCGTATGGAGGTAAGTTGTATCTATCAACCCAGGGTAAGCCGCGTAAAGCAAAACCGATAAATCTGCGTTGGACTGCTTCGATTCTGAGGGAATGTGCATCATAATAAGGAGACCAAACTTGGCTGGCATATTCAAGAAGTGGTCGGACAAAGGTAACATAAAGAGACCTAGAGACATAAGGATTAGAGAACTCTTTCGACCATCGTTTTATAAAACCAAGGGTGGAATTCGCTCTACATATGACGCGATCGATATGTGCCCGGAAATTGGGTTCTCTGTCACAAAGAACCCCTAGGTCACAAATCGAATCAACTAGGCTGAAGACGCTTTCGAGAATATGTAATAGATTTGCATTTGCTGACATCGAGCTCAAGTTGGTTTTTGTTACACCAAAGGTAATTTTGAAGTAAACTATTATCGATTGGGGATGATATGTGTTTAGAGATTCTCATATCATCAGCATAAATGGACAGGTCAGAGTCTTTAAGAATGCATTCAACATCGTTGATAGTGCGAATAAAGATAATGGGTCCTAAATCACTGCCTTGAGGTACTCTAGAGGTAGGGACAATAGGCTCGGACATTGAAGATCTGAAAAGAACCTTATACTGCCGATTTTCTAAATAAGATTTTAACCATGAAATGCAAGATGGAGGGAACCCAAGGGCATTAAGTTTCAGGTAAATGATTTGATGAGATATTTTATCAAAAGCCTTGCTGAAGTCTGTGGCTATAGCATCAACTTCCTTGCCTTGTTGCAGTGCTTGCAAGGCATTAGATACGAATTCGGTAAGATTTGTTCTAGTCGACTTACCTTTTACGAATCCGTGTTGTTTTGAGGAAAGTATGGATTTACTGTGAAAGTACAGCGTCGTAGACAATACTTTCGAAGAGCTTGGGTATGGAAGAGAGTTTGGCTATGGGGCGGTCTTTGTGGCCTTTTTTGTGGACAGGGTTAATAAATGTGTCCTTCCAAACTTTAGGGAACACCGATTGTTTAAGAGACAGCTGAAATAAGGTTGTAAGTGGTAAGGATAACGTGAATAGTCATCCTTTAGGGCATTAATCTTTTCAATCACGTCAGAAGTGGATATATCGACTGATACCAAGGATGTTTGTGGGCGGTTACGAGAAATAATTTGAACCTGGAGGGAGTATGTGGCTAGTAAACGATTGGCTGAAGAAGTTTGCGAAGAGGTAAGCAATTATTTTTGAGTCTGGAGAAGATGTGACCGAGTATTTAAGGGTAGAGGGGTAGCCATCAGTTTTTCGTTTTGAGTTAATAAACCGATAAAACTGCTTAGGGTCGGAAAGGAGGCTGACCTGCATTTGATCAAGATATTTGTGGTAAAGAGCTTCACATAAATCGGAGAACTGAATATAAGCCTGCTGGTAGATGTAAAAGTCAGATTGAGATTGTGTCCTCAGGAAGGTTTTCCATAGTTTATTTCTTTTATTGCGAGGGGATGAAAGACTGTTTTTTTTTTTGGTTCATATGGGACCGATTGGGTAAAGCATTTAAAAATTTCGGTGTAGGAAAATGCCACTGCGTTATCGACAGGTGCATTTGGGTTGTTAACTAAGTAATGGTTTAAGTCTATTTGGTTTATAAGTCTATTGAGTTTTGCAAAGTTTGCTTTGCGGAAGTTGAAATGATATGTACCCATACTGATGGTGTATTAACAACCTCGTATGAGAAATTTAAACAAAGAGGAGGGTGAAAACGATCTACTGTTGAAAGAAGGTGAGGGCTAGCAGTAACGATCGAGTTTTCCGGGTCGGTAGAAAAGACAAGATCAAGTTGTCTGCTCAAATTGTTTGTAATATCACTAATTTGAAAAAGACCTTAGTAAAAGAAACTGTCAGTTAAGAGAATTTCTTTCTCAGATGAGGGGTTACAAGGAAGGAAGAATAATTTATCATCAGAAGTAGTCCAATGGAGTTGTGGGAGGTTAAAGTCTCCAATAACGATGAATTCATCATTTGCATCTGCGTTTTCGATAATGGCATGAACAGCTTCAACAGTAAGTTGATATGCATTGACAGGTTGTGACGGGCGGATGTAGCAGCAAAGAATATAAATATAGCGCATGGAAAGTTTTATTTTGACACAAACAAACTCAAAGGAGTTGTTAGTTGTTTAAACGAGAGAAGTGTCGAAACAGTTGTTAACGGCAAGTAGGACCCCTCGACCAATATTAATACCAGCTTGATTACCATCGGCACGATAGACATTTATATCGGAAGGGAACAGTTCTTGGTTCAATATATTCTCGCAAAGATTGGTTTCAGTAAGAGCAAAAATGTCGTAAGGTAGTTTGTGAGAGTTAAGAAATACGTTTGAAGTAGCGGAGCGTAGGCCTCTTACGTTTTGATAGTAGAGGGATATCGAGTTGGGAGAAGATGAGTTAGGGACGAAAGAAGTTTTTGGCTTGGGAACGTGTTCTTTGGAGCTGCGAATAACGTTTAGACATTTAGTGTGATGCAAATTTTGAGAGATCGTTTGCAACCTCAGTGGGCAAGATATTAAAGTCATCGTGGTATCAAGTAAAAATTTGCCTTAATTCTTTGGGGTCAATTGCAGGCCTTCCTTTTGAATAGAGACCGTAACGTTTGTTCATGTCATGCCATCGATCAGGTCGATCGTGCAGATAGGCGAGGTATAGGCGTACGTTACGAAGGTCTCGCAGGCGTGAAGGAAGTATCGTACATCATCATTTTGGTCGTGTGTTTGCTTCGTTAATTTTGCCTGAGGATGAAGCATTGAGTCAAGGAAGGAAGATGAGTGAGGTTCAGAAGTGTTAATCGAAGATGAAGGGTTAAGTATTGGGCTCCGGTTTTGAAATTTCCTTCGTGCGTTGGGGCAGTGGCGGTGGTGTACAATTAGTTGATTCAACTTGGGTGGTGGGGGTTGGGGAGTCAAGGGCGTCGATGTCTTCGGGAACAGTGAGAAGCTCTTCCATAAGTGAATTGTTATCGATGCGATTGTAGTGGCAAAGTCGATTGCGATCTTCAAAGCCTCAGAGAAGTCGAATCAGTACATAGGTTGTGTTAGTGGGTAAGGTAGCTTGGATGGCGTCGAGGCAAGGTCCACGTGAAAGCCATTCCGGGTGATCAGGAATGGATTTACGGTCTTTAATACCGTCGAGTAGAACCATTGCCTGATTAAGAAGCGCGAGTACGTCTTGAAAGTCATTCGTATTTTTAAGGGTAATGTCTGAGGGTTTTTTAAAAGATTGGTTTTATTCACTGAAATTACTTGCGAGCACATTATTCTTTATTGCACTCGGCGAACTCGTTAAGTTTCTCATTGTTATACTTCATTGCCATTAAAATGTGAGGGAGGGTTATTTTATTGCACTCATCACAGAAAAAGGAGAAGATGCTAGTAATTTCAGCGATGTGGACTTTAGCATTTCTGCTTAGGCCAATGCATATGGGGTGAAACGATTACCGCATATGCCATTGCAAGGCATCGTGTCGGCGGAGCAGGAGGTGATGGAACAGCTGTTGGATCCACAAGTTGACATTTTTTATTTACTATTTACACAGCACAGAGGTCAATAATAATTGGGACAAGATATTTTATTCAGCTATTACTTTTTGCTGTGTTTGATAATGGCTCAGAAAACACAAGTCTGCTGACGATTCAAACTTAAATTATGACGCGACTCGAAAAGCAATGTAGGTCGCGACGGACGGAAAGAAAAAAAATGCCAATTCCCGATTATTGGTTATGAAATGCAATTAATGCACAATAATTGATTGTGGGTTCACAGAAGAAAAGAAAAATAGAGAAAGCGGTACGAGGGACGTCTGAACTGCAAGACGATCTGAACTGAACTGTATAAATTTACAGACCTATTACTGACAGCTTATATAGTAGCGATTTCCTGTTAACCGTATCGAAAGCGGCCTTAAAATCTACAAAAAAGGCATCTAACTTCCTTCCTTTCTCCTTGAACCTTCTAGCAATGGTTAAAACCGCGAAAATTTGATCCACTGTCGAAAAGCCAGATCAGAATCCTGCTTGAAAGATACTTAGGCGATTATTTGCTCGCACCCAATCTGTCAACCTATGGTATAATATTTGGGTGAAGATTTTTCGCAGAGCACAAAGAAGCGGAATACCTCTGTAGTTTTCGGGCTCACCACTGTCACCTTTTTTGAATATTGCAACAATGACAGCTTTAAGGAACACGACAGGGACAGATACAGAATCAAATATTGCAGTGTACAACGAGAGCAGCAGTTGAAGAAAATCTGGCGTAAAGTGTTTATAAAACTCAGCAGGGATACCATCTGTACCTGGGGCTTTATTGTTCTTCATACTTTTTAATGCAGCCAATAACTCGCTCATTGTGATATCTGCATCCAAATATTCGTCGCGAGCATTCGGCAAGACAAACTGAAAATTGGACTGCGGGGATTGTAGATTAAGAAGCAATTATTTCAATATTGCACGAAACCCCTGAATTGCCACCACTCACGTTACGGACCACCCTCCAAAAAAACATTGAATCACTACATCGCTCTAGCTTTGCTGCGAGGCCCACGTAATGCTCGCATTGTTTTCGTCTGCATACCTCCTTGTACTCCCCATTAGCATTCGCATACAATAGCCTTAAAAAAGAAGAATTTGTTTTCTGAAAAAGTTTTCAGAAAATAAACGATTTGGACCGGAGCTTTTTACACTCCCCATCAAACCATGGTGACCTTTTATTGACACACGAATGTGGTGTTTTTAGAGGCACAGATTTTCTAATGGACTCCGTTAGAAATGTCACGACTTGTTCGCATGTTCGGTATATTATTAGCTTGACAATCAAGTCGTCGTCTGTAGTGGACAGCCAAATTTGGGTTCCACTTAAGCCTCTCCATCGTGACGCGGTTTGGAGCCGACGTCATACCTTTTTTTTAATATTAGTCACATGATATTAGTTACATCTGTATTACTTATAAAATGATAAAGCGCGATGTAATCGTGGGACCAGTTGTTGAAATTCAAATACTATATGTCGGAATTATAAAAAAGCTATCGTTTATATGAATTATTTTAATGAGCAGTCTATCATCAGTTTCTTCAAATTTAACATGATCATTTAAGGAAGATTTAATCGCACAAAGGATCACACCACTAGCCCTACCTACACAGAATATTTAAATGAACAAAGCTAGAGAGACAGACGGCAACCATATACTATTTAATTTTTGGCGTTGTTCACGAAGAACCATGCTGCGTCCTGCATGCCCTTGTACCCGCTCAGCAGACTGATGAGAGGAGGAAGGCATCACTGTGACAGACTTCACATTATTATGATCCCCTGCAATTTTGTTGTTGTCGACAAAGTATTTCAATCCACCTTCTCCAAAAATGTTGTTTGACTCGTCTCCCGTGTTAACTATCAATCCGCGCAGGGTTATATCCAAAATAGAAATTATTAATTTGCAATTTTACACCTCGGATAGCAATGTTTGCGTTGGGGTTGAGTGATAGCAGTGCTGACTTAATTTGGTATAGTGATTTTCTCTTATGCCGTGTGATCAGTGATTGCTCTCGGTGAATAACAATACCAGATCACTTGAGCTTGGGTGTCGCAGTGATAATATTGTTTGCCGTTTCACATTGATGCAAATTAATAACAACAGTGGTTTTATTTGTTGACGGATTTGTAAATTCGTGCGTGTTTTTTATTGGCAAAAATGCATTTTCTTGTAGGGAGAGAAGCCTGGTTTGTTTCGCAAATTCAACCTTGTCGGTTTTGTCTTCTGCTGGGAAATGTACGACAACTGTGTCCTCAGACTTACTCCGTGCAAATAATTCGAGTTGTTTTTCAAAGAGTTGTCAATAATTTTCCGTGGCAGATAAGCGATCAGCAAGATTAGTGTTCTGTTTGCGTAGTGACTGGATCTCTTCAGATATCACTTGGATATCTTGTTTTGTGGCTATGTCTTTTATCTTAGATGATATGCAATCATCTAGAATCGATTTCAAGTCTTCGACGGACATATTACCGACTGCCATTTTGGTGTTTATGAATCTTTTTTGGGTGGATATTTGTTCGGGCGAGATTTCAAAGAGCTTTCTTTTTGAAGGCATATACCGCTATTATCCTCTAGCAATGTGTATATGGTATTTTCTTTAACTTAAAATCGTACCTTAATGCGTGAAATTTAAGACAAAAATTGGTGCTCCGATTTATTTCGTAGTGTTAATAGTGAGATTAAAACACAAACGAACAGAAAAAAAAACTATTTGAAAATAGATTTTTAAACGTAAGAAAAGTAGAGGCACAGAAACTCGACTTTTTCACTTATCAACCGTTTAATTCGTATGAACTAGGAGCATTTGCCGAAAAATCTAATTTTGACTTTGTTTATACCAGCCCACGGTATCCGCGTTCAAATGTGCTGGCAGAAAAGGCAGTTCACATTGTCAAATGCTTAAAAGGTTAAGTAAAGAAGAGGGCAGTTTAGAATCAGCTTAACTTGAATATAGGACTACGCCTATTCCAGGAATAGGATATTCCCCCGCTGAAATGCTTATGAGCCGTAAGTTAAGGACATGGTTACCGATACATGATAATGATCTAATCCCTAAAATGCCTCATAATTGACGCTCCATACTCGAAGCTCGCCAGAAGAGAATAGGCCCTTATTACAATTCGACGAGGCCTCGAGGTGAATCAAATCTACAGGAAGAAGAAAATGTAGTATATAGGCTTCAAAGCATGATTCATTTCTATTTAGTGCGAAATGAAAACAATCAAGTAATTCGTCGTAATACATTTCACTTGCACCACAGTTTAGTATGCCCGAACCAGCATATGAAAATATAAACGGCCCATCATTACCATCTTCAGAAATTATAGGTAATCACTTTGAACAGAATAAAAGTGTTCCGCCGTCGTCAAGTAAAGAGCGCAACGTCAGAAAGGATTTATCGCTTCCTTCTAGCACCGAACCGTATGGCAAAAGTTTGGGCGAACTATCAAAAGGCCAAATTTCTACCGTATGGAATAAGTTGCTAGTACGGTTTCACTATAATTAAGCCACTGATATTTGAAGAACTTTATTATTTTAAATGAATTGTAAACAAGACTGTAAACTGAATTGAATCCTTTTAAGTATCTTTATTGCAATATCTTAAGATATAGCACGTAGCACTCCTTCTCGCACAATATCCCGCCATGCAAACCTGCTGATCTCACACCACTGGTAACCTGAGAGCCAAGCAATAAAGACCAATTTTGTTAAGCAGTTGTGAAGCGTGCCTTTGTTTTTTTATACGTTGGCAATATATAGCACAGAGTCAATGCTTCGAGGCTGGTGAAATCCGAATCACAAAGTTGAGCATGCATTCAATTTGAGCCAATAGAGCGGCCATTTACTCAAAGGTTAGATGACAATCTCCGATTTCCCGTTTCATTTGTGTTTTTACAGCTTTTATTCCAGATTCCTATAGTCCCTCCGAAGTGAGGATAGCCGGGGGGAATGAAGTGCCTTGAAGACTGCAGTTAGGCGAGATATAATGGTATACTTTTGTTGGGTTGAGAGGAAGCGACTAGTTGATATACTTCAGAAAGTGTGCGCTAAGCTTTACGCAATTGGAAGTGCTTTGAACACAGAGCAAACTAAGGTCAGTTGATTGTTGCAATTCGTTTGATGGCAGATACTTATCAAACGTTGGATGACTCATACCAATGTTACTCCGATTTTGAATCTTGATTTGAAGTACCTTAATGTTTCTACTCCAAGAACGGACGATGCTGGTGAAGGTTGATAAATGGGTGGTTAAACCTTCACAGACAGGATTTAGTTGGATAACGTGATGAGTTTGAATGACTGAGGCTCACTCTTCCTCTGTATTCTGCTGAGATTCTTTGGAGCATTGAGGCGGCCAGTAGACCTCAGATTGATATAGTCAAGTAGGGTCTCGGCACCAAAGGAAAGAATCCTTCAGAACGTGCGGTAAAACTCCTCTGGATGTGATGTAGGCTGGAATATCGTGCGGAGAAACGTGCCTCCAATAATTCGGTTGAAGTATGTCAGTTCGGTTTGCTACAAATGCTTTCCAACTTCTCGGCGGAGCGGAGAGTTATATCAGCTCAAGACATTCATCGAGTAAGTCCAAGCGATTCGCTGTGCTTTTCTATAGTTAAGTCCATTTGAAACCGAGTCAAATAGTTTCACAAACAGCAGAGTTGTTTGTTCGGCGCAATTCGAGTCTGTACAGCGACAATGGTGATGAAAGTATGTCCATTTTCTTTGCTGCGGCAATGCAGTTGCCAGTTTTTGAAGTTGGATTCGCGAATCCATCTAAGAACGTCTATACTTGCGAATATACAGAGTTCAATTTTAAAATCAATCCATTTCCTTTCCAGTGGTTCATGCACAGTGGTTCAGCACTTCCCGTTCTGTTCGATAAAATTTCTTGCACTGCTTTTCCACTTACGTCCTTCAAATCCTCATTTAGACAACGCGTCTTCCAGCTACTGCCGAGGTGCAATTGTTGCTTTTTCACCTGGTTTTGTTTGTTTTGCTGTTATTGTTTGTGAAATTGTACGATTACTGATTTATTTCTCGTTAGCTTTTTCTATCAGTGGCCGTGTTGCTGGGAAAGTTGCGGTAGTCCAAATTTCATGGATTGGGTGAGACGGATCCTCTCTCCACACGATTTGTTGGTAGTTCCAGTCCTATGGGTCCAACTCAATTTGCCGGTACATTTTGACTACACATAGGTACTTCAAACAGCCGGAAATGTATGATATGCGAGAACAAATCCTATTGGATAATCGGTCCTGCAGCCAAGATGTCATTGAGCGAAATTTTCGAACTGAAAACCACTTGGACCTTAGTTGTACTACTCGTTGGTGGGTGGAATTCTTTTCATAGCAAAGTGTTTGATGTATTGTGTATACTGGCTTTGAATTTCTGGATCTTTGGCGCATCTTCGTTCTAATGATTGCAGGGCCTGGCAATAGTTCTTGAGTTGCCATGCATTGTGGGAGAATCCTTGAAGGAAAAGCGTCCGATGAAGCGACCATCGGAGTTAATGTGGGTGAGTTTTAAAATGAATCTCACAGAATCTCTCTTCATCGGTCCATGCGCCCTTCGATGATGCTATATTTTCAAGTTCCCAGAATTTTCTCAACGTTTGGTCAATATTCTTTTCAAGAGTGGCTTAGGGGTTTCACGCAATTCCACTATACTGCACTACTTGTTGCTAACCGGCTTTTACCAGGCCGAATATTGTTTTTTGCAAGATAAATGCAACCTCCACTGGGTGAAATCGAACATCTCGTGGAATGTGAAAGAAATTGCCTGTTTTTCATTGAACTTATTATGTACTTGTTCACAATAAGCTTTTTATGGTCGTACCATTCGGCTTGTCTTTCACACGCTGAATCATATTTTTTTCGGACACATGCATGTGTCAAATTACTAAAGACCCTTGAGATATTGGTTCTTTGTAATTTGGATGTTGATATTTTAAGGTCTGATGGCGAATCTGCATGTAATCTACTGTGGAATTGAAAGGGTTGGAAGTCATTTTTGGACGCAATTGACACTGTTCGATCCTGAAAGGCTTCAAGAATGATTGATTTTGGTTTGCAAGCTTACATTATTTTTTGGGGTCTTGACATTCCAGCACGTTTGAATTTTGATTGCGATTGTTAAAGCCTCATTTTAAAGCTTGGAGTACGTTTGTTCTGGTGAAATCTCTTACAGCTGAAGAAAATATTATTATTATTATTTTTATTTATTAACAAGAAATTATAAATTAGGTGTTAAAATAACATAAAAGGCACTAGCTACAATATTATTTAATCATAAATTATAATGTTTACATTATTCAAAAACGAGTAAATTGATTGATGGTTTTTTAGGATGGTGCTAATTTTTTTGATTCCGTGCAGGTTGACAGACCTGCTAAATGTGAAATGTTGATTGTGTTGTTGCAGGTTGAGCATAAAGGTGGGTTTTCCTTTCTTAGGATATGTTGATGTGTGCGGAAGGTGTGAAGATGAATAGATGGGGGCGTTGCGGTTTGTGTTTATTCTGCAGTAGTGGGAGTCATCCATCATCCAACTTGAGATTTTGTTGGTTTTAATAATGTGGCTTATTTTTCTTTGAAGATCAGTTTTTGAAAACACATCAAAAGCGAAAACTGGTTTTTTGTAAGTTTTGCTGCTTCATCTGCAAATTCATTTCCTGGTATACCGATGTGTGCAGGTTTAGTTTAAGTTTTTTTTGGGTTTTTTATAAGAAGATCCCTTATATTATTTATAAGTTTGGTGTTGTGGTTTGGGTTTCGTGCTGAATTTATAACTGATAGGCTATCAGAGCAAATCACTGATTTGGTTTTATTATGGACCAATATTTTGGCGGCTTCTGGGACAGTTAGCGCTTCGGACGTAAAAATGGAAGCATGCTCGCATATGATTCCAATTCTTAACAAAGTCCCATTTTCATTAGTTACAGCGAATGAAGGGTTGTATTCGGATTTGGATCGGTCTGTAAACACAGGATTCCAGCCTTCGGTTTTAAAGGTGTCCATAGTTGAGGCGAAGATTGATTTGTAGATATTGTTGACGGTGTTTCCTTTATTGTATTTTGTTAGAGTAACAATAAGGGATGAATGTTCAATATTCCAAGGAGGACGTATTGGGGTGTTGTGTTTGACACGTTTAACAGGTAGGCCCATTTGTTTGGCAGTTGAAAGAGCTTTTGTGATAGAAGAAGGAAGGGCCATGGCTCTATTGGCAACATTTGTCTTTGTCAATAACGGAGTCATAAGAAAATATCAGCTTAGCGAGTATTTTTAAAATGGATCCGGATTTTCGCTGCTGGGTAGGCCAGCCTCAACCATTATATTGATAATTCTAGTGGTGCGATAAGTGTTGACACTTTTTCTGGCGGCTTGGTGATAGGCTGATATGAGGAGGTTTAGAGTTGTCCGAGGGCATTTACCATAAATACATAGACCATAATCGATTTTGCTTAAAACTAGAGATTAAGTGATATTGCAAAGTGTGTTAACATACCCATTTAATTTCTTGTTTGACAAATAATTAATTATGTTTGCCCTTGAAGCTATGTTTTTCTTAAAATTAACTACAGGATTTTTCCAATTATATTTTTTATTGAATTGCAAACCTAAAATATTCAAATTATTTACATTTTCTACGTTAGTGTTGTTTATCGATATACTACTGTGTCCAAAAAATAAGGTGACATATGAATTTAAACTGCGCGCGTCGAAGGATTTGGAAATTTTTCTTTCTTTTTAGGTTGGTAGTACTGTCAGTGACATCTATGTGAAATTTCATGTCAAAATATATTCATAGTGTTTGAGATACGCGTCGTTTTGTGAGCTGCTAAAAGAGAGTTTTTCGTTTTTTGCGATGTCGAAATTTATTGAGCAAAGAATTTGCATTAAATTTTGTT
The DNA here is from genome assembly GCA_963555765.1 of Orthonevra nobilis. NCBI lineage: Eukaryota > Metazoa > Arthropoda > Insecta > Diptera > Syrphidae > Orthonevra > Orthonevra nobilis. The sequence goes on from OY743227.1 coordinate 29,741,469, forward strand.
TGCGGAATCAATTTTCTGCTGCGGATACGTTGAGGATGGTGCAGAAAGCCTTTGATGATGAGGCTATGTCTAAAAAAAATGTTTACAAGTGGTATAGTGATTTCCAAGCCGGCCGTGAACGTGTTGAAGACGAAGAGCGATCTGGGCGACCATCAACCTCAACCGATGAAGCTCACGTCCAACAAATCAAAGATTTGGTGTTGAAAAACCATCGATTAACGATTAGAGACCTTGCTGATGAAGTTGGCTTATCGAAAGGCTCAGTCAACACCATTTTGAAGGAAGCTTTGGGCCTCAAGCGCGTCAAATCTCGACTGGTACCGAAAACATTGAATTTTTTGGAAAAAAGGCGTCGCGTTGAAGCGTGTGAAACAATGCTTTCCGACTACCAGGATGTCATGAAACGCATTGTAACTGGCGATGAGACTTGGATCTATGCTTACGACCCCGAAACAACCGATCAATCGAGCGAATATCGTGCCAAAGGAAAGCCGAGACCAAAAAAACCGCGCCAAAGTCGCTCAAAAATCAAGGTCATGTTGACTGTTTTCTTCGATTATCGTGGTGTTGTGCTTTATGAATTCCTTCCAACCAGCCAAACAGTCAACAAGGAATATTATTTGAACGTTATGCGTCGTTTGCGTAACGCTATCCGCCTAAAAAGGCCGGAATTGTGGAAAGACAATTCTTGGTTTTTACACCACGATAATGCACCATCCCATACCGCATTCGTAATTCGTGATCATTTCGCCAAAAACTCAACCCATATCGTTCCGCAACCACCGTATTCACCTGATCTGGCGCCGTGCGACTTCTGGATGTTCAACAAGCCCAAAAGACCGCTCCAGGGACACAGTTTTGATACGATAGAGGAGATTCAAGCCGCAGCGAAGACGGAACTGAAGGCCATCCCGGAAAGTGACTACAACCAGTGTTTCAAAGATTGGAAAATCCGTTGGCATAAGTGCATTGCATCGGGAGGGGATTACTTTGAAGGGGATGAAATTGATTTGGAAGAATAAATAAAGAATTTTCAAAATAAATACAATGTCACCTTATTTTTTGGACACAGTAGTATTTATTTGGGAACAATTAGTTGCACATGCAATATAATTTAGCACCTGAAGAGTTACACCATTGTAGTATATGGTTTAGTAAATTTGTGAGGATAGTTTTGGCTTTTCCTAAATCATTAAGTTTACACATAATGTAGATATTATCAGCGTAGAAACAGTGATCTAGAAGGCTGTATTTACCAATAATAACACTTATTTCATTAAAGGCAATCAGGAAGAGAACCACCGATAGAGGAGAACCTTGTGGTAAGCCATTATCTAGTGGACGGTTTGATGAAAAAAAATTATTTACTTTTGCACATATTTTCCTGTTCGACAAAAAGGATTTGATAAATTTGTACATTTTAAGTCCAATGTTTCACTGTTTCAGTTTGTTCAAGATTAAATGTATGCCGATTCGGTCGAATGCTTTTTCGAAATCCAATGAAAGTATCGCGACGTGGTAACGAGAAGACAAAGCTTTGGAAATATAATGATCAATGTGGAGCAATGCGTCCGAACAACCTCTATTAGGTTTAAAAGCAATTTGGTTAATGCTGATTACCTTCTAAGTTTCCATTAACCAAAGAAGACGTTTAGCTACCATTTTTCCATAACCTTCGATATATATGGGATGAGCGATATTGGTCAGTACCCCTCAAAAGAGTTAATAGGTTTGTTGGGTTTTGGGAGAGGAATAATGTTTGCAGCTTTTCAATATTGCGGTATGGTTCCGGTGTTGAATATATGGTTATATAATCCAAGAAGTCTATGTTTCACGTGGGTTGGTATATTTTTGATCATAGGATACGAAATGCGATCTCTACTTGGCGTTTTACCTTTCAGACAACTTAGGCAGCTTTCGAGCTCTTTGTTGGAAAATACGCTTTCTATTTGTTTGGCTACTCTACTGCAACTAGAAGGCACCGTAGAACGAATGCTGTTAGTTTTCGCTTTTTTAAAGGAAAAAGAAAAGTTACTATCTGTCGAAAGATTTGACCATGCATTTGCAAAAAAGTTGCTGATATCTAGTGATGAGGATAATGAGGATGAGGAGGAGGATGCTATTTTATGCTCTCTTAACTTTTTGAGAGTGGAGTTCCACCAAGGAACAACTTAAGGTTTGGAAGTGGGTGCGGTTTGGGAGATTGAGAAGTTGGCTGCGAAACGAATTGATTTTTCTTCTTCTTCTTCTTATGTCTGTTGTTGGAGGTTTTTCAGACAGATATTTGTCTACTCTTGATTGGAAGCATCTCCAATCCGCTGTCAGTTTTAAATTAAGGGTTATGTGTAAGTTTTAATTTGTTCGCATTAGATTGCATGCTTATAATTATGGGAAAATGGTCACTATTTTGAAGAACTTCTAATACCTCCCAAGATGTTAGTGGGTACAGGTTAGGAGAACAAAAGTTAAGGCTATTGTGGGTTGAAAAATGTGTTGGTGAACCGTTGTTTAAAATAGCGAGATCAGAGTTTACTAGGAATTTTTCAATTATCTTACCACGGTGATTTGTTAAAGCAGATCCCCAAGGAACGTTCCAAGAGTTAACGTCTCCACAAAAAAGTATAGGGGTGTGTATTCGGTTAACTATATTTTCGAGCTCACTGAACTGAATGTTTGAGTGGGTAAAATGTATATACAGACAACAGTGAACTTAATCGCTAGATCAATTTGAATGGCTTTAATTAAGATATAAGAAGTTATTGTCTTTAATTAATAGTGCTATACCTTGCTTAGAGGTGAGATTTACAGGGATATTATGAAAAAAACCGTAAAATCCTTTAGGAACTATTGGTGTGGATTGAAATGCACACTGTGTTTCTTGAAGAGCAATTACGCAAGGCGATATTCCTTTGATCAAAAAGTTAAGCTCATCGTAACTGTGAATATAGCCTTGTATATTCCATTGAAGAGCTGTAAAAAAATTTTGAAGTTTCGAAGTTGTTTTGTTAGGTGTTCTTTGAGTGTGGTGTTTGTGATTACCTGAAGTTGAAGTTCCAAGGTTCTTTGTGGGGGCTGGATTGTTCAGCCGCAAGTCAGCATTTTTGGGGGTAGAGTGAGATTTTTGTTCTTTATATTTTTTCATCAACATTTTCGTTGTTGGGAATAAAGTAGTTGTTGGTTTCGACAAGGTTTTTCGTGATTTGTGAAAAAGGTGAGTTGATGATTTGGTGGGGGATGTAAGGTGGGTTAGATATGATGACCGTGGGTGTTAACACATATTTTGCGTTTTGCTGTTGAATAGGGGGGTTAGCTTCTGAAGATGAATTAGGGAGTATTGAAGAGTTTGAGTTGCGTGGATACATTTGTTGTGTGCTTTCTGTAATCAATATATTTTTATTGTGTGGCTTAAGTTATTGTTGGGCTTGGCTGTTCAGTTTGTGTTTGGTTTACTGTTTGCGAGTTAGAGGAGTTCTTTGAAATGGGATTTTGCGTTTGGGTTGGTGCATGTTTACTGCATTTGGGTTTGATTGCATTGAGTTGTTAGGGACTGTGGCATATGTTCGATTGAAAATAAGGTGAGGATTTTGCTCTTTATAAACTTCTTTAGCTTCAGACATGGTTCATTTTCTGGTAATCTTATTTCTGAGAATTTCTTTAGCTTTCAAGAAACTTTTGCATGATTTTGAAGAGGCAGGATGTACTTCGGAGCATGTAGCACAAAAGGTGTGAGTGCACATATGAGGATCTAGTGGTGGGAGGTTTGCAGTTTATGCTGGAGGCGATGTTATTTCATCTCTTTGCGGTATGGCCCAACAGTTGTCATTTTTGGCACATCATGGGGTTGGGGAAATATTCTTTCACTTTACAGTTGTACCAGCCATTATTAACAGAACTTGGTGGACGAAAAAGATCAAACGTGAAAAGAATGAGGCCATTTGGAGATGGTTTGCGGTTAATATTTTTTTTAAATTTGTAGACGTCTGTAACGCCTTGCGTTTTAATTTCTTTTACAATTTCTTCGTCTGACACGTTTGCAAGGTAAGGTGCGTAAACTGTTCCCTAAGAAGAATTAAGGCTAGTATGAAGGGACACGTTTATTGGACAGAGGTTTGACAACATTTTTTTTTTGAGCGAAAGATATCTGCTATTTTTTGTTATTTGACTAAGATCAGCAGATTGCCATCGCGGAGTTGTGTAATATATTCGTACCCAGTGCTGATATCATCAACAGCTTTTTTTAATGAAAAAAAAACACTGAAAGAAGACAACGGTTTATCACTGTTTGTTGGCGAAATCACTATGTATTAAGGGTTAGTATATGTATGTTGAGGAAATTGGTAACGAAGGATTAATGTCTAAGCTTGTATAATTTGGTTTTCTTTTTTAGTGGTTCTCGGTTCGGCAGTTGCATCCATTTCTAGATCACGAAACCGGTTACCGTGGAGCACTTGTGGCCCATGGGCCATTGTTGCACAGTTTTTTCACTATCTAGTTTGGATTTTCACTTCCTAACGGAGAAAAGAGAGAAAACTAACAACGTAGCTATTGAAAAAGCGGGATAAGGTCACACGTAAACAAGCGAGGTACACACCAATAAGCGAATCGATGTTGTCGGCTTGGAAGTTGGTCGGTGACTGTGAAGAAAATAATTGCACCGTTTGCTACACACCACCAAGCACACTCTGCCGCAATAATGAAGTTAATTTGAGAAAATGTTTGTTTTTTTTCTTGTTGATGATTAATTTAAAATTGACTTAATGGACAATTTTACTTTCGAAGGACCATAAATAACTGCCGAAGATTAAAGATACTACAAATTCTGCAAAATTAAACTTTAAAAACTATTCTCAAGTGTAGATTTTACACACCAATTAAGTCAACGCTTTCCTGTCTTAAATGGCTTAACAGTAAACAGCGGATTGTCTAAAATGCGTTACTGAGCGTGTTCAAAATGAAGTACAACTTGCTTTCATCGGTGATTCTCAACAATTTTACCTAAGAACCAATTGAAATCTTAGACTTCAGTTACAAAGCAAAGCATTATAAAATATCGTGGCCTAGGACTTTTTTTAATGATTACTGCCACTAATTAAGGGTTAACACTTTTTTACGATTTAAGAAACTACTTTCACCATAAATAAGAACTTTAATTGAATAAATATACCAAGATTTCTAAATATATGTACATAAGTTTTAAATAATTGCAATTTTAAATTTACATGTAGTGGTTAACCCATTAACACCATTATAGCAATCCTTGTCGATTTGCATGGTAAAAAGTCATGCTAATATAGGTGTCAGATGAATTTCAGTTGCGTAAGTGGACAAAGTGGAGAAATTTTACATTTCAATTACCGCCAGACACATGGGATACAGATTTTGACGATTTTTGTAAATTTTTCTGTGCACAGGCTCAAGCATGAACAGAATGGATCTCTTTTTCCACAATAAGGGAAAACACGTGCTGCGAGTGAATCGTTTAAAAGGCGGAATGCAATTGATTATTTCGTCGGAGCATTGGTGGTTAAAGTATAAGGAAAAAATATTCTCTCATGTCCCAGCCCGTGTATTTGCAATATAGACTGGCCTTGAGTCTACTACAACAACACATATACATTTTACATATCAACACTCGGTTCCCAGTTGGACAGCCTGGGTCAACATAACACTTATCACATCGCCATTCCTTAAGCTTAAATAATATGGCTGGCAATTTAAAGAAACTCATGCACAATAATTTACAGTATTGACTTTGCTATGATCAAACGGAGAGACCACAATAAGTGAATGTTTCTTATTTCACGCATAACTTAATTCAAATCAGCCAAGCTTTTGGCGAACTATCCTGGCCAAATCCAAATCGATGAGTGTACTTCTACGTGTAATAATAGTACCATTTCAGTAACTCTGGGTGTAAGCCCTGATATACTGGTTGATCCTAGCTGCCTCTTTTGATAACAACAGGAATTTTTGCTTCCTGCTCCATATTCAATAACCATAATAAACTCTAAACAAAGCGAGTGTTATTTGTGTTTCATGTTTCAAGATATAAGCTTCTTTCTAACACACAATTGTGCTACTATAATAATACATGACTTTGCTGTGGAGAACTTACCAAAGTTACCACACCATCGATCCTAAATCTTCACTCCACCCACGGCAGTTCAATTCACATTATCATCTTCATTATAGTTTATTATTTTTAATAATGGTATTTATTCTTGGAATTTATGTTCAAGAAAATGGAAATTAAACTATTGCTTAAGAAGCATCTTTCATCTGTACAAATATTCAAAATCATCCAAATTTACTTAAAAAATAAAAGTCAGAACCAAAAATTTCAAATACTTGCTTACCTTCTTTGTCAGACTCTGCAGTTGTTATTTTTGATACTTCAACAGCCGAACTCACGCAATTGTATAAAACACATAACATCCAAACAACAAGACCAATAATGTTGGTTGTATCAAACGTAATCTCATGATTTTCCTTGGTGAATGATATAGTTCTCGGATTGCACTCCATTTCTGCAACAACAATATTTTCAAATAATATTATGTATATATTTTTATAACAAAATATCAAAATACATAGAAGTAACGAAGTGCTAAATACTAGTAAAGACAAACTTAAGTTAGTCATTAAAGTTTAAAAGTGCAAAACAAGGATAATACTTAATGTTGCTGAAAGAGTAAATATAATGAAGATGCTTTTCCTGGAAGTCTTTAGAAAATATATGAAGGAGAGCGCAAATTCTTGTTGATTTTCTCCGCAAATAAAAAAGTGGTTGTAACATGTTAATTATTAAATTCTTTAAGTCGAAGAAACAAAATTGACGTGCTAAATTTCTTGATTAGATATTGGGTCAATTTTTCGGACAGAGTTTGGTCAAAATATTAATTTAAATCTGTTAAGAGTTATAAATATAAAAAGGTTCACATTTCATATCTTAAAGAGGTTTTGACCAACAGATTGTGGTTGTTTATACAGGGTCTTTTCCATTACTTCCATTACAAGACAAGAAATAGGAAAGCGGGGTTATAATTTTCTGAAAATTTAACTTAAAATGGAAAGAAAAATATATAAAAAAATCAACGATTATACGAGAATGTAATAAAGCCTTCTTTAAACTTATATTGTCTGATATTATGTTTGATTGAAGTTGTATGATTGAATGATTTTTGAGAGATAAAAATTTAATACTAATATTTAGAATCCTGAACAAAGGGCAGGGTTTGCATCCAGCAAATCAAAGGATTACTGCAAGGAGGAAAGCTATATTTGCTTACCATCAATACCAGTGTACTGAGGGGAAACAGAGAGATCGAATGAATGAATCAGTCAACCATCAATGTGGTTCCAGTATACATCAACGCTGCAGTAGTGCCATCTCACAAATCAGGTTGCAGTTCTCAGTTGGCGGAAGCTTAGAATGAGAATCTTATAAGCATTTTCATGGCCGATCGGAAATTTGGAAAAGATACGGCAACTCAGAACATCCACAGGATTCAGATGGAAACCCATTAAAATACATCATGACGCACCCTTTTCGGCAAAATCATAAAACTTCAGGTGAAATTTCTTGGTCAATGAGCGTTTACGTGTTCGGAAGGTGCTTTAACAACTTCAACAAGTGCAGACTTCATGCTACTATGGCGTTCATCAGCTTTAGTTATCATGGAATGATGATCTTGATGAACAACCGGAAATACCAGATCAAAAGATATATTACAAGCAATGCATTTAAGTCAAAGCATAGTAGAGGCAAACTTATAACGCAGGATGGCCGAGTGCGGGAACTTACATATACATGGCAACACTTCGAATAATAACCGAGTGAACAGATGACAAAGACAACAAGAGAAGACGATAATTCCCGGCGATGTATCAGAACCGAATTAGGACGAAAAAAAATAAGGTCCATTTTCAGTTTTAATTTAATAATTTCGAATTTTATGTTAAGCGTTTATACTAAGCTTCACCATTTAAATGATTTTTAAAAGGAACTGGATTAGTAAAATCGTTGTCTTCTTTTCTTTGGAATGAAAAAGTCAGTTCTGTTTTGAATTGCTGCCGTACAACAAATCGATGAATTTTGGCGAAAACTAAATGAATCCATTGAGTTCTCGAAGTTATAAAAGCTGTATTGGCTCAGAATGACTTTGCGGTTCCTGTATTCATCTGGTGCAATATTCCCTGACATCCGTGTATTGGACCCACGCTTCTCTTCATTTATCTTTGACTTTCCTTGCAGGTACATTTCGTCGGCGCATTTCCCAGCTATCACATTATAGACATGTTTCTTTGCCAACCCGAACATAGTTTCACTAGTGGTAGAGCTGCTCTTCTGAAAGTACTCTTGAAACAATCGTCGTACCACTCGTGCCAAAACTGACGCGAATTGCTTGAAATTACCATGCGAGTTACATATTTGTATGGGAACTTTGACCCAGAAACAAATATGTAGCTTCGGACATCAACCCCGAATTGACACCGGATATGAATGCTAACGAAAATAAAATAAAGTCACCCAAAGCATTTCCGTTGCTTGTGCAATAAATGCTTGCTGCACTGCTGAATCAGCAGATGGTCGTTGCCGGTTCTGCCTCAAAACTGCTGTTATAATTCTGTTGTGGCTGTCTAAATTGTATAACTACTTGATTATCCGGATTATGTTGGCTATTCTGTACCGGTAGGTTTCGGTGAGACCTGCCTATTTGTCGTGTACTATTATATTCCCTATTTCTTTCCAAAACTAAATTTCCGTGGTCAAACCCTACATACGAATAAAGGATATTCTTTATAGAATGGAGATCATACTGATCTCGTAGCTCTCTGGCTAAATTCCCAGTACACAATTCCCTAACCTTACCTATGATTAAGCTGTACAACAATGACTTTAGGTTTACATGATCATTTTCAAACATTACAATTGTATGAATTTCGCTTCTTCATCAGATCTTTTGCATTTGTCCAGGAGGTCACCTCGTTAGTCAGCAGCAGCTCCTTCGCTTTTCCCACCACTTTGCTCTGGGCGATTGCATTCCACGTTGCAGCACTTTGGTCTTCTTTTGTAAGTTTCATGTGGTTGTCCACCACGTTTATGAACTGCGTTAGTTCGTTTCTGTTCCCATCGAACTCTTTGATGTATGATATCTCTCTCAAGATAACCAATGCCTTGCTGCGCTTCTAGTTTGGACAGGATATCCGCCATGGTGTTCGTCCTAGCTTCCGTTGCCATTCCGTAGCTACTGATTCTTCTAAAGTCGGCAGATTCCTCCGAGAGTCGTATATATGGTGTCGCGAAATTTTGACAGGTTTCACTTAAGTTCATTTGATTTGTAGTTGAAAATCACTTTTAAGTTAAAACTTGTTTGTTCTTTCCTTCAACTGATGTGTAGTTGAAAATCACTTTTAACACTTGCTCGTTTTCACTAGTTGTCGTATTTATTCATTTATATATTTTTTTTTCAATTCTTTATGATTCAATTGTAACTGATTTGTAGTCACTTTTTTCATCTGGTTATTGTTCGTTTTTTTCCATTGAAATCGTATCCCGATCGACTGCGCCAGTTAAAAAATATAAGTTAAAACACACAACTACTGTTCTTTAAAAGTGATTTTTATTTATTGACACCTTTCGCTCGAATGTCCAAACAACAACTCAATTAACATTGTCTTAAGAATAATCAAAGCAAACCATTGCTTTTGCAATTAATGCTGATTCAGCAGTGCAGCAAGCATTTATTGCACAAGCAACGGAAATGCTTTGGGTGACTTTATTTTATTTTCGTTAGCATTCATATCCGGTGTCAATTCGGGGTTGATGTCCGAAGCTACATATTTGTTTCTGTGTCAAAGTTCCCATACAAATATGTAACTTGCGTAACAAGCCTTTCGTTTGTGAGGCTTGTGATACTGTCCACAGAAGTTTCTTGCGATGATTTTCAGTCAAATGACTATTAGATATGCAGGTTGTGTCTGATGAGGTTCTGGTGTGTGGTCTACTCATAACACCGGCGATATTTATCGATATTGTGCTTATGTTGCTGTTGGATCGCAACATCTTGCTCTTGCCACTCAAATTGTTGGTGGAACCGGCACCGGAGCGAAAGAACAATCGCTTTCTTGCCGAGTAGTAAGGAGTCTTGCGCGAATTAAGGTTCCGAATGCCGCGTAAGTTAAAAAAAAACTAACTTTCGGCCAGAGTGACGAACTCTGTGACTTCTTTCTTGATAAAACTCCAAACTTTATTCTAGTTACATAGTATTTCTTCATTTTCCTTTTCTTTAATTGGATGACAAAGGTTCACTCTTACATTTTAATATAACAAAAAGCAAAATAAGCAAATTACAGAGATGGAAATAAACTGTGGGAAAGGAATAAGCAATTTATTTTAGGTTTCATCAAATAACAGTGAACTGGAATATGATATGTACAATGCAATGACCTCTGTGACACAACTAGGGTAATGAACTCATCACTGTGGCAACGTAACTTCTCCCCCCTTGGAATGGAGTGTAGGCCAAAGGAGTTGTATCCCTGAAGCTTCTTTTGCTGGAACGAACATTGCGTTGGATGATGGTGTACTGATTTGTTGCTTATTGTTGTTGTCTCTGTGCGTTGTATAGGTTTTTATTACGTAGAATAGGATGATGACAGCAAAAATTGATGGTACGGCCGGAACTATTGTATAGTATACTGTATGAGGTTGTTTCGCTGGGTTTTTTCTTGTAGAAATTGGATTGCTTCTTTGCTCTTGAAGTGATTGTAATTGTAGATTAAGGACCTCGGTGATTGTTGCGTTTACTTTGTTGAGTTAAGTGGGGTTAATGTGGACGTCTACCGAATATTGATTCGCTTTACTCTCGTAGATGATGTGGTTGATCTCAACTTCGCATTTACTGAACTTTATTACGTGTGTGCCTCTCAAATTTTGTTGTTCTGGCCCGCATGTTGATTTCACTGTGGTTTCTGGGCTATTGATGAGCAGAAAAATTAGTTGGGTTCGGGTTACACAATTTGATGCTCTTCCTCTTCTTCTGTGAGCTTACAATTTGCTGGTCTATTGGTTGTCAGATTTGCGATGCAACTAGTTTGCAGGTCGTGTTCTCGGCTTGTAGGTTCTCTGCAATAAAAAACATGAGCTCTTCATAGTTTAATAGAAGGTAATTATTCACAAAGATACTCAAGGATTATTTTTCACTGTATTATTAGGAATTTATTTTTCAATTTTACAAGCATATGAATATATTAAGGATGCAATAGGGCTTGGTAGTGCGTAATGTATTATTTATCGGGAGGGGAATTAAGTGGAATAAGGAGTACGTTTCCTTTACTAAGGAAGGGATCTGGATGTTAATGATTATATTCGTGTGATTATATTATCCCTGAAGTTCCAATAACTCGTAAATGTGTTCATCTTATTTGGTCTGAATTGATTGTTCTATAAATGATCTGTTAATTTAAGTTAACTCATCCGAATTTAGAATTTGCTTTGAAATTGCTTCATTGCTTCAGCAATGTTTGCCAAATGGTTGCTCAATATTTCTATATTGATGTTTATTTCATTCAAATATTGAATATATCTAATTGAATTTTCTTCTGATCTAACCCTTTTGCTTAATTTTGCCTCAGCTTGAATTAAACATGTCTCTATTAGATTTTGTTAGTTTTTGTTGCGAATTTATGTGGTTTGTGATATTTTAAAATCTGTCTAACATTTGAATATTGAGTCTGCTCTGATTATATCCCTCTTCTTCAATATACTCTTGTTTTTTCATTGTTGTCTCAATTTCTCTGTTAATCTTTAATGCGTCGTTGGCATCCATATTACCGCTGATACTTTTTATCACTGTGGCTAGTCCGTCTATCAGTCCCCTTCTGTTCCTTAATTTGGGTGTTAAAGTCTGTAATTTTGTTTGTAGTTCTTTGTACTGAAACCGTCTATGTTTTCAAATATTTTTAGTGAGTTGCCTATTTTGTCGATATTTTCCGCATATTTTTCTAGTTGAACTATGTGTATCAAGTTGTTGTATGTACGTATTTTTCTTGCTGTTCCTAGTTTTATTGTCAATAGTCCGCGGTTATTCGTCAAGTCCTGGATTTCCATCTTCTGTCCGGTCCTTGTTACTATGAGGGTTATTGCTAGTCTGAAATTTTTGTTTTCTTTTTTATTTTGGATTTATATAGTTTTTGGTTATTAGTAGTCAGTACTGCAACTCTTCTGTTTTTTAGTATGATGTTAACTAAATCTGGGGGTGAGTTTATTCCTTCTATTTTTCTTCTTAATGATAAAGGATCCTGTCCTTATGCTTTGTTGTTTCTCCCTATTTTGGTTGAGTTTTGTTATGTTCTTTTCTACTTGTTCTCTTACCTGTTCTTTAATAGTAGAATATAACTGTGTCTGGAATTCATTTAGTTTATTCAGATATTTGTGAACGTTGCTGTATTATATCTCCTTATTACTGAAGATGTCTATATGGACTATGTCCAGGGGTTTTTCGAGATTTTCCGTACTTTAGAGTCTGGCATGTGTCACAATTATTAATAACGCTTGAAATTTTGTTTTTCATGAAGGGGAAAAAATATTTACGCTTGAGTTGTAACAACGTTTCGTTTATTCCCCTGTGGTTGTTTTTTGTATGATATTCGTTGATAACTCTGTCTTGGTCGTCATCCTGTAATACGTCTTCCTATATTTCTGTGCAGCGAATAATTTTGAATGTTTTACAACATAAAAAATATCTAGAGTTAACTTCTTGAATAGTCCTATATATGTTATTGTCAGCGGTAAATATTGCCGTAACTCTATTGGGTGGGAAATATTGTTTAAAAATGCTGATGTTACTTTCTGAAAATTCTGGTAATCTTACGAGCCGTGTCTGTTTATTTCTGTATGGTGTTGAAATCGAAATTGGGGGTCGCCTATTAGATTTCTCAAAGATAATTTGCAGGTTAAATTCATTCAATGAGCGTTCGGAAATTGGTATTCCGTCATTGAGATCCTCTTCAGCGGAGTGTACTGTTGTGACACTCGTTTCCCGTTTTGGTTGCATAAATTCTACGAAGTTTGGCATAATTACTTGGCTCTCTATTTTAAATTTGTTCAGAACCGTGGGGATAAAAACGGATTTGTAAGGTCATCGGGGTGTACGAATTCCGGGTTAATGAATGATGAGACACCCGTGTCGTTAAGGAATTTTAACGGTCTATTTAATGGGGAAGAAATATTGATGTAGGGGAGAATTAAGCCGTGTTTATTGATTTCTAAGTATCCGACTGCTCTTAGTGTCGTCTAATCCGTGGAATATGTTATGTTGTTCTCGATCGAGAAGATCTTATTTTTCATATTCGAAAGGTCGCCAAGTTGTTGGAAATTATTAGCCATAACGAGTGGGTAGTATGCCTTATTTAGTGGTTCCTGAATGGATGGTTCCTCTGTGGTAATATTATGGAGTTCTTGTTTCGTCGGCCTTGGAGGACCAGTTTGTCTGAAGGAACTACTGGAGGTTTGTATTGTTGGGGCTGGTATTGTGTCGGAGACCTCAGGTTAGTGTAACTTGTACCGATTTCCATGTGAACCGATTTAGTAAATCTCTGTCTGTTAGACATTTGGGTTGAATTATTATTAACTTGCAGGCCAAATGGATTGTATTGCCTTTGTCGATTGGACCATTGGTTGGGGTATTGCTGACTGTTATGCGGATAGTTCAAAAGTGGTTTTGGTTGACTATACGGGTTGTGGACTTGACCTGTGTTGTACTTGTCTTAAATATAAATGTGAACGCAGCCAAAGTACCTTTACAACTAACTTTATTCTAAACCAAAAATGACAATTCAAGTTACGTTACTTCAAGTATTACATTTGTATGTATAATCTTATAATGAACATGTGTATATAGAGAATATAGTTCCAGGGTTGCCAACACCTCCCCCTGTTTAGCTAAAGTTCGTGTGAGTAAAACGTTGAGGTGGTCTTCTGCTTCTTAATGGTCTTGGTTCTACTGCTTTACGAAGTTCTGCAGTTGAAGTGCCTGGAACATCTGCTGCTTCAACAATTGGACTATCTTCATTGGCTTCTGGCTCGATATCCGATGCCACTTCGTCCATCAGGGTATTCAGAGGAAGTTGGAAGTTATGATGCTCTACGGATGATTCAGACTCTCGATGCCTCAGTTGGTTACTATGTGATCTTACCAATTTGTGTGGGTTATTGATAAGAGCATTGTAGTTAACCCTGCCAACTCGTTCAATGTTCTTTCCAGCGGTCCAGAACGACTTTGATGGGAGATATTGCTTAACGAACACCGAGTCACCTCGTTTGAAACTCCTTGCCTTGGCATTATGCTTCTTATTAAACTGAGCGTTTTGTAAGACGTTTTCCTTCCAGTTCGCCTGCGATGATGGGTTAAGTAGGTCTCGTGTAATACGAATGGGGTGTCCTAGCATCATTTCCGCTGGTGATTTGCCTTGCAGTGTTTTACTTGGAGTAGACCTATAAGAGAGAAGGAATGTATTAATAATTTCCTCAATTGTCCTTTCCCCTTTCAATTTTTTTAAAGCGTTTTTGAATGTCTCGGCCATCCTCTCTGCTTGCCCGTTGGATTGTGGGTGATACGGAGCTGTCTTGATATGCTTGATTCCATTGACTGAGCAGAATTGATCAAATTGGTAACTCGAAAACTGTGTTCCGTTGTCCGATACCAGCAGTTCAGGGAATCCAAATCTTGAAAAGATTTGAGACAAAATGTTGATGGTCACGGCAGATGTAGTTGATCGAGTTGCAAATATTTCAGGCCGAGGAACGACATATCATTTGCTGGACCTGCAAAATCGATGTGTACCCGCTGCCATGGTTTGCTACATTAAGGCCACGATGCCAACGTAACCTTTGTTGGTAAGTTTGCAGCAAGTTGACACTTATTGCATCTTTTAACAAAGGATTTTATCTAATCGTCTTTGCAAGGCCTAGACATTTCATACGCTCCTCCCCTGGGTGGCCCTTGTGTAGTTGCTTTAAAATGCGCTGCTGCAAAACCTTTGGAACAATGACACGTCCATTAAATAAAAGGCAATCATCAACAATCATAAGAGAATCCCTTCTATTGTAATATGCCCTTAATTCCTCCGGAATGTCCCTTGGCCAACCAGAAATTATGAATTGCTTTAATCCTCTCTGTGAACGTTCTTGTGAACGATTTGTTGCGTGTTTAATCATGGTGTGTGATACCGGTAAATTTTTTTATGTTGTCATGAAGCTCAGCTGAAAAATCTGAATAATTTTGTATTGAAGTATGTGCTATAATATAATCTTCAGATGTGTCCGTTCGATGAGTACCAATAAGCCTTGAAAGAAGATCCGCGTTATCAAATTCTTGTGTGGGCACGTACTTAATGTCAAAGTCGTATGTCTGTAATACCAAGGCCCATCTTTGGAGACGATTTGCTGAATGTACTGGTATACCTTTGTTTGGTTTAAAGCAATGGCTTGTGATCCGTCTCTAGCAAGAACTTTCGGCCAAGTATCATCCTGTGGAATCTTGTTACAGCAAACACTAGAGCCAATCCCTCCTTTTCGATTTGGCTGTAATTTTTTTTCTGCAGCTGTCAATGATCGGGATACATGGTAGACTGCCTTGATTTTCCTGTTCGCGAAGCGCTGTGACAAACATGCTCCGATCCTGTCATTTGAAGCATCGGCGGAAACAATTAAAGGAAGAGTTGGATTGAAATGAGTAAGTGCGAGGTCTGATTGCAATATGCGTTTGAAATCTTGGAAACCTTTTTCGCATTTAGGTGACCAATACCACACTTCCCCTTTTTTTAAAAGATTGTCCAACGGTGCTCTAAGTTTGCTCATTTTCGGAATGTATTTACCATTATAGTTGATGGCACCTAAGAATGAACGCAGCTGATGAAGTGTTTGCGGCGCTGGCATTGTTTTTGATTGATTCAGTTTTCATCGGATCCGGCTTAGTTCCTTGACTATTCAATATGTGCCCCAAGTAGTGGATTTCGGTCATTAAAAATTTGCATTTGTTGATTTTGATTTTGAAACCATACTCCTCTAACCGCTTTAATACAGCAAAAAGGCATTGATCATGCTGCTCTCGGTTGGAGCCTGAAATTAAAAGGTCGTCAATGTAAGCGGACACATTTCCCAATTCTGATAACATGGTATCCATAAGTTGTTGAAAAAATCCTGGTCCAGTCTTAATTCCGGGTGGTAACCTATTCCACTGATAAAGTCCTTTGTGCGTATTCATTGTTAATAAATGCTTAGAGTCGTCATCCACCTGGATCTGCAGGTAGGCATCCGATAAATCTATATGTGTGTAGTACTTACTGTTTGCGTGTTTAATGAAAATGTCCTCTGGTCTTGGAAGAGAGTATAGGTGCGGTTGTAGTGCTGCATTTAATCCAGTGGAATAATCAGGACATATGCGAATCAATCCATTTGGCTTCCTCACTGCCACAATCGGTGCTGACCATTGGGAAAAATCCACTGGAGAAATAATGCCTGCCATTTCCAGTCTTTGAAGTTCTTCTTCTACTGCACGTGCTGATGCATATGGCACTGGACGTTTTGGTCTGAATATTGGTGTTGTATTTTCCTTGACGTATAATTTTGACTTTGTTTTGTTGCAGCACCCAAGGGTTTTCTCGAAAATTGAAGGAAATTTAGTTTGAGTTAAGTCAATGAGCAGTTTTGTTTGATCCATAATTACCTGATTGCATATGAGATTCAATGGCTTATCCCATATTCCGAATTTTTCGATCAAGTCAATTCCGAGTAAATCAAGGTTTTGTTTGTTAATCACAAAACATTTAGCGGTGTGTGTCTGGTTAAGGAATAAAAACAACCTAAAATTGACATGCGATTGCCTTGAGCATCGTTGACAACACTTTCTTCCAATTGTAATTTAGGCTGGTTAAGATTTCTCCATGTGCTCACTGACAAAATTGTTACATCTGATGCTGTATCCACCTGTAAGACAACTCTCAGGCCATTTATTTCCACAGTTACGTATTTTCGATTAGCGGATGAAATCTGATTGACTCTGTGATTGTACTCCGTTAAGTACACATTCTGATTGACGTTCGGCTGGTTGACACGATATTTTTTTTCTTTTTCCTTTCGGCCATTCCTAAATTTGCTTCTAGTCTCTTTTCATTGTCGATTATTTTTGCGAAACAGAAACAATATCCCTCTTTGTGTCCCTGTTTCTTACACTGTTTGCATGTGTGTTCCTTGTATTTGCATGATTGTGAATAGAAATGCATGCTCCCGCACCCCCAGCATGGAGTTTTAGGTACTTGAGTTGATTGGCTATTATATTGATGATCACTTTTCTTTATGTTAGATTTGAATTTATGCTTAACGACGTTTATTGAAAGCGGAGAACCCGATGACGATGGTGTTTCTATGAGCTGTGTGTCTTGCTTGATGCATGTAATTCTATTGCATTCTGATATTAGTTATCCAATGTTAGTTCGTTTTCTTTTTCTTATAGTGCCAATAGTCGAGACCTTATATCCGTTTCAGCAGGTGATTGGAGACCTATGAGGAACATTAATAATTTAAATTGATCATTAGATAATTTTCCTAATTCAAACTGTTCACATTGCCGATTTACTTCGCTTGCGAAAGCTACATAGTCGTCTCTGTCAAACTTCTTTAACTGTAAGCACCTGTACCTTATTCTGAATAATGATTCTGTTTTTCAGAATATATTACTTAACTTTTTTATTGATTCCTCAAATTTAAAATCCTTCGGCTTTTTTGGTAAAATAAGGTTAACATACCGACTATGTTCATGTGGTCCAAGTTTCCTCATCAGCAATCGCACTTTAGCAGAATCATCCAGTTTTGATGCGTCGTTCTCAAATAAGTCCGAATAACGTACATACCATTTCTGAAATGTGATTCCATTTTCTGAATCGAAATGAAATTCTTGTATGTTGTGAGCCAAAAATTCGAGGGAATATTCCGGTGATGATTGCACTGGTGTAGTACTTTGTGAGGTGTTTGGTTCCTCCTTGACAACCTTTTTTGCAATCTCACTTATTAACTGTGCTTGCTGTGATGTAATTCTGGCTAACACCTCTACCACACTTTCCATAATTAATCGACTCTTAGTAAATCCAATATCCTCGTCGCCACTGTTGTACTTGTCTTAAATATAAATGTGAACGCGGCCAAAGTACCTTTACAACTAACTTTATTCTAAACCAAAAATGGCAATTCAAGTTACGTTACTTCAAGTATTACATTTGTATGTATAATATTATAATGAACATGTGTATATAGAGAATATAGTTCCAGGGTTGCCAACAACCTGTATTTTGGATTGTTCGGAGTGGTGTATTTTTTTGACCGTAAGGATTATTTATCTGAGCTACTTGGAACTGGAAATAATTATTAGAGTGGGTAAATGTTTTCTGCTTGATGTCTCTGTATCTTAAGGGTTCTTTTCGACTTAGAAATTGTCTACTATTATTGGGATCGAATTTAAGATATGAGATGTTCTGTTCTTTTGTACAAAATACAAAAGCTTCTGATAGTGTTACCGGTTTCATGGCTCTTACCGTGGACCCAAGTGGTTCTCTTTGTCCTGTTAGGAACGTGTTGAGACACATCCCCGCATACAGGCTATTTTTTGCTTTAATTACATTGCCGTCCGTCTCATGTATTTGTACAAGGTTTATCATGGCTGCCTGTATTTCAATGACCTCGCTATAAAACTCTTCTAACGTTTTACCATTTTGTCGAATGCTATGGAGATCCTTTATTAGGGATGTCTCATTTCGCTTATCTGGATAAGACTAATAAGAATCCCTTTAATTGCTTGCCAACTTAATGGTGTCCCGTATACATTTAAAACTTCATTTGCTTACCCTATTACCTTATTCCTAATACTGCGAAGAATAATTCTGCCTAACTTGTTCGGTCGATATTCGTGAGTAGGGAAAGAATTTCTTCTACATTTTTAACAAATTCGAACAGTAATCTAGGATTACCATCAAATGCTGGTATGTCCTTGATTACGTCCGGCATCGGCATCGTTATTTGCTATTACAATATTCTCAACTAAATTGTTTCTACTTTAATTTTCTACTAACGGGAGGTTTGTTTTCTCTTGAATTCTATTTATTTGAATCAAATTTGTATTTAATATGTTTTTCACTTCTAGATTCGGATCGTTAGCTGTTTCCGGTATTGGTTCGTTTAATTCAGGTATAAATAATAACTTAAAATTATTGGAGGTTATTCGCGGATATGGGTTGGTACTAGTTTTAGGAGTTTTGGATATGATTTGAACATGGATTCAATACAATTGACTTACATTCCTAGAGATATTGGTGTTCCTTCCATTTTCGGCGAAGAACTGATGCTCTCACTAATGTTGATTAACGAGTGGCCAAATCACTTGTTGGGGAGTTAATTCAGGATGCACTGGTAATCGGTTAGGCACTGATAAATTGTAGATGATGTAGAAGAATCACACCCGATCAGTTTGGAAATTATTGCACTGGTTTATCGAACCGTCTTTGTATACTCTACGTGATTGAATTTCTTCGAATTCACATTTATGTGAGCACTTTTCAATAACCCGTTGAAAATAGTAGTCACAAATCTAGTTGAAAATTTCGTTTATATGAACACTTTTGAATAATCCGTAGAAATTAACTAAGTCACACAACAATAGTAATTGAATCATTTTTCGAATCCACGTTAATGTTAACACTTTTTCAATAAACCATTGAAATAGTTTAGTTACAAGACCCGCGTTTGTATGAATATGTTTCAATAAGCCGTTGAATACGTATCACACACAATTATTGGAAAAGTCATAATGTTCGCATATTAGATAATCCGTCGAACTTCACTGAGAACCGGGAGGATAGATTCCTTAGAATAAAGTAAATTTTTTTCAAGTCCAAGACTGGTTCCGAATGCCCCGTAAGAGTTCGGACAGAGTGACGAACTCTGTGACTTCTTTATTGATCAAACTCCAAACTTTATATAGTATTTATACATTTTCCTTTTCTTTAGTTGGATGGCAAAAGTTCCCTATTATATTTTAACAAAAAGCAAATTAAGCAAATTACAGAGGTGGAAATAAAGTGTGGGAAATGAATTAGCTATTTATTTAGGGTTTCATCAAATAACAGTGAACTGGAATATGATATGTACAATGCAATGAACTGTGTAAATGCGTGAACACAACTAGGGTAATGAACTCATCACTGTGTATCGAGAAGTCTAAGAAGTACAGTTATTCGTTTTGTTAAAACCTAATTGTGAATTTATAACTAAATAATAATAAAGTACGAAGTTGTTTTTCTGCAAAACCAAGAAGTACGTCATTTTGCGTTTATCAAACGACGGTTATATTCTCCTTAATTCAACATTTTGAGAAAGTTCATCGGTCATCTTTACTCGACATTCTCCAAATGTAACGCCAACATTCCGAAGAACCCGGAATAACAAAGTTGGCCCGACGAGAGGTTTTTTCCGAAGATCAAATTCAATTTTTTTTAACGTACGTGTAAAGCCGAGGCATAACACGTAATTTGGAACTTAACTCGCGCGTTTTTCTTCTTGCTGGAAGGTGTCATTCGTTTAAATACAGAGACAAAGTGAAAATAATGTGGACCCCGGCTCGCGTTAGAATCCAAGGAAACGAGCTAGTTGATTCAGCTGCCGATTTTGCAAATAAAGCACCGGTCTTTGCATTTTTGACATACACAAGGACAAATTTGTTAATGAAAATAAACCACAGAATTTCTACAAATCAGCTTCGTGAATGGAAGATCGGAAGAAACACCAACAACATCCGAATTAACCCTGAACGTTCCTTCCCGTCCTATCCTACCGATATTTTCAAATCACAAATTAACAACTTTGTTCGATTGAGACTAGGCAGTATATCCGCAACACACCAATACTTACTTAGGAAGGAAAATCCACCGTCTTTCCCTTCATGCAACGTAACCTTGGATATGAGTCATATCTATGATAACTGTACTAGACTTAGGAGTTTAATGATTACAAAAGGCTTTTTGCAGAGTCCCGATTGGGGTTCATAATTATACGCAGCTACAAATCACAGCTTTAGCTCATAATAGTGAACTGGTGAGTGAGGTGCAGAAAATCGCTTCTGTTTTCATTGAACTCAGAAGGGCAAATGAAACTATCGAAAGATAAATCTCCTTGCACAAAAACAAATAGCTCGAGTAACACTTAAATAAGAGGATTAAATTGAAACAAAATTAAAATTTTATAAGCGCTTCAGCAAAAAGCATAAAATTATCAGATAAATTAACCATAATATTAAAGTTTGACTTATCTTTTTATTGATTTGTAATATTATTATTATTGAAAAACTAGATTAGGATTAAAATCCTAAGCTAGTTGGAAAGCCAGAGCAACTGAGGCCTTCAGCTATGAGTGTAGGTTTTTATATTTTCCGAGTTGGGGTTAGCAAGTAGATCTGTGACGTTATTTTGGGGAAAGAAGTTGTGTCGAGGGATGATGAAAGCAGAGCATTCGGTGAGAATATGCTTAATACTTATTACTGATTGGTTACAGTATGTACATTGAGACGTTATGTTTTTGTTTATATAGTGTTCGTGGGTGTTTGCTGTGGCCGAGTCGTAGTCTTATTATTTTGGTCACTTCTGAACGGGATTATTGACTGGATTCCATGTTCCTTGTATAATCTTTGATGGATAACTTATTGTTATTAATGTATCGGTACCGCTCAGATGTTTTATCCCAGAGGGACTGAAGATTAAAGGTAGCTTGTTTTTTGATAAATTTATTAATGTCTTTAGAGTTAAAGTTGGGGTAGAAATGCGATGGGGTTCTAAGGGTGTCTTTAGCGGTTTTGTCGGCGAATTCGTTGCCTGTGATTTGAACGTGACCCGGGACCCATATTATTTTGACGTTGGGAAATTGAAGGTGGAGAAGGTTACGAATTAGGGAAGGGTAATAGCTATGCTTATTGGTGTTAAGATTTGCGTCAATTGATGACAATGAGTCTGTGCAGATTGCAAATTTCTTTTTAAAGTTCTTTGTGTATTGCAGAGCTTTAAGGATGGCAATGATTTCAGCGGAGAAAATAGAGGTATAATTTGGTAGCAAGAAAGAGGAGATCATTTCAGTTTCAGAAGTGACACTGAAGGCGATGTTGTCATCTACTTTGGAGCCATCTGTGTAGATGAAGGAATAGTCACTTAAGTTATTTTTGAGCTCGACGAATCGGGTTCGGAATAATTCCGGGGGGGTTTGACCTTTTTTGTGAGATCTTAAGGGAGAGATTATGGAGGAGGTTTGGAAGAGCCATGGTGGGGGAAGGGTAGGATAGTGTTGGGCGGGTTTGTAAGGTATGTTGATTTCATTACAGAGGACTGAAGAAAGTTCAATACAGGACGGGATTTTTTTCTTTATTTTACGGTTTACAGATTATTCTATGGAGAGGGGTATAGATTTGTAGAGTTTTAGGGTGGATTGGTGGCGTAGGCTTTCGATAGTTTACATTTTCGCTTCAAATAGGAGTTGGTTGATGGGAGTAGTTACATATGCGTTAAGAGCCTTTCTAAGAGCGGCATTATATATAGTTTTAATTTTGTTCAGGTGACATTTGGCAGAGTAACCGTAAAGGAAGAGACCGTATTCTATTTTACTGACTATTTAAGATTGGATGATTGAGGTGAGTGTGTACGGGTTGCAGTTAATTTTTTTACAGGAGAGGGATTTTATTACATTTAGCTTTCTTTCCAAAGCAGAGCGGATATATTCGATGTGCGCATTCCATCTGTAATTTTTTTGGAATATTATTCCAAGTATTTTGAGTCGGTCAGTTTTTTCTATTGGAATATTGCATGAATATATACTGCAGGAGCATTTGTGTTTTCGGCAGATGTGAAGGTGTTTGCTTTTCTCCAATGATAATTTTGCTCCGGAATATTCGCACCAGGAAAGTATGTCTTCGAAAATGAAATTGAGGTCATTGTTGGAGGTGTTTTTCTTATGCAACTTTTTATTATTGTGAAATCATCAGCGTATGCACTGAATTTGATTTCTTTATGGAGAGATAGAATGTTTGAAAGCTTATTGAAGGCTATAAGAAACAGGGGGATAGATAAAGGAGAGCCTTGAGGGATACCATTAAAAAGGGGTAAGGAGGAGGATAATGCGTTTCCAATGCGGATTGAAATTTTTCTTTTAGGCATAAAGTTATATACATATCTGATAATATTAGCTCCTACTTTCCAGGTTTAAAGTTGATCGATAACTGTGTGTATGCCAATTTTATCAAAAGCTTTCATGAAATCGATGGAAATAAGGGAAATATGGCTTTTTTAGAGGAAGCCATTAATGAGATGGTCTAGGTATAAGAGAGAATCGGTAACAGATCTGCCTTTTTTAAATCCCAATTGGTGACTACTAAGTAGTTTATTGTGAGAAATAAACCACCAGAGTCTGTTGGCTATTATTTTATCAAGAACTTTGGCACAACAAGGATTTAGTGAGATGGGTCTGTATGATTTCGGAAGGGATTTATCTGAATGATGCTTAAGGAGAGGGATGACAGTACTGTTTTTGTATAGTTGCGGGATGTTATTGTGGAGTATGGAGTTATGAAGTTTGAGGAGTCTGGCTTTTACGGAGGGGGATAGGTTTTTATAATTATAGCGTATGATATTCTATCGTAAGCTGGAGTCTTCCCTTTTAATTTGTTTAACGCTAAGTCTAACTCAAAAGTACTGATATCGCTGTCAATGGTTTCAGAATTTTTTGCTGGAATGTAGGAGATGGTAGGGGTAGTAGAGTGTTTGTTTCGGCAGAAGGAGAGGGGGAAGTTAGAATCGCATGATTCTTTGGACCAGAATTCGGCAAAGTGTTTGGCTATGCCGAAGGGGTTCGTTATGTTAATATTAGATTGATCAGTAGGGGTAATGGAGTGGATGGGAGAGAACGTTTTAATGCCACAGAATCGTCTTATGTTGGACCAGATTTTAGTTGTAGAATTTTTCTTTTAAATTGGGCGTTGGCTCTTTTATAGCTGATAACGTTTTCAGTGGAAATATTTAATTTTAATAATTGCCAAAGTCGGTTTTTTTCTCTTTTTAACTGCTCCAGTTCTTTGTTCCACCAAGGGACTCTTGGTCTTACTGTCGAAATAGAAGTTTGGGGAATGGATAGGTTTGCGCTTTGGAGGATAATTTTGTGTATATTAGCAGCCTCTTTGTTGAGATTTGTGCTGATGGGGCGTCCAATAGAATGTTTGTTCAAAAGTTGTTTATATGAATTCCAATTAGCTTCGTCGGTTTTAAATTTGGGTCTCGATTTGGGTGGGGAGGAGATGGTGTGGAACATTGAAATTATAATGGGAAAGTGATCACTTCCACATAGGTCATTTAAGATAGTCCATTTTGTATCGATAGCTAGAGTCCGGGAGCAAAAGGAAAGTTCGACGTGGGTGAAAGTGGAATGGGTTCTAAAGTGTGTTGGGGATCCATCATTGAGAAGTTGACAATCGGATTTAGTTAGAAATTTTGAAATGGTGTTGCGACGGTGGTTATTTTTGGGGGAGCCCCAGCTAGAGTGTCAGCCATTAAAGTCGCCTAATACTATAGTGGGTAAGTGTTGATGGTTAAGGACGTTTTTCAGGTTGTTGTAGTTAAAAGGATGTGTAGGGGATATGTAAGCATTTATTAAGGAACATTTATGTTTAGATATAATTGTGATGCTAATGGCTTCAAAGTCATTGTTGAGGCTAATTTGATTGTATTGTATTGAAGTGTGTACTAGGAAAGCAATTCCACCATAGGGGTTTAGGGATTGGTTTTGGGCGATAAATTGGTACTTGAATGGGATAGGGATATTTTTTGCGGATGTAAGGCGAGTTTCTTGCAGAGCTATTATTTTGGGAGAGATCGTTTTTATAAGCATAAGCATTTCATTACAGTTATTTAAGTAGCCTTTGATGTTCCATTGAATTATTTTAAGTGCAGGTGAGGCGAGTTGGGGGTGATTTGCGATATCGTCGTTGTTGTAAGTGTTTGTTGGGTAAGGATTATTCATCGTTATCAGTTTGATTTGGCTCTTCCAAGAGGAGGGTGTTGATATTATGGTGATTTTTGGTGTTTGATTTGAGGTGTGGAGTAGATTTAGATTGATTTGGTGGATCGTTATAAGAGTTTTCATTGATAAGTTCTTGAGTTATGATTGTAAAAGGTGACATTTAGGCGATAGTTTTTGGCTTGTGTGTAGGAGACACGCTAGGGTGATCGTCAGATTTAGGTGAATATTTGTTGTACTGATAGGTTTATTGCGGGTGTTTTTGTTCTTCTGTGTGCAAAAGGCATCGTTATAGTTGTGGTAGTTTGTTTGTTTGTTGCTGGATGTGCCGGGGTAGGAAGGGAGGGTGGATTAGGAAAAGTATTTGTTGGGAGAGGTGTTGCTTGTAAAGGATGTGGTTGGGAAGCGGTTTTAGTAATTGCTGCGTATGAAGCGGAGAGTGTAGGTGTTAGGATACACTGCATTTGTTAATTGTTTTTATTTTTATAATTTTCTTTTGTTGGAGGCATGCTTTGCATGCACATGAGGTATGGTACGGGTACACATGGCAGGGTCATGAGGGGGGAGATTACACTTGTCACAGCGGGGAAGGTTATTGCACCTTTTTGCAGTATCGTCCAGAAGCTGGCAACTACGATATCTCATTGGATTTGGAAAGTATTCACGCACCTTAACATTGTACCAACCAATGTTTACTGATGATGGCGGGTGGAGGCGGTCGAATGTCAGGAGAACAACACCTGTGGGACGTTGAGTTCCTTCTTGTTTTTTTTTTTTTAATTTAAATACTTCTGTGACACCCTGTGATTTCATTTCGCTGATTATTTCTTCCTCTGGCACGTGTATGAGGCAAGGGGCATACACTGTACCCTTGGAGGAGTTTAGAGTGTTATGGAAGGAGACTTTGATTGGGCCTACGCTTGACAACGTTTTTTTTGTTGATAAATAGGTCTGCGATTTTTTGCGATTTAGCCAAAACTAAGAGGTTTCCGTCTCTGAGTTGGCTTATAGATTCGTATCCGCTGCTAATTCCGTCGATTGCAGAAAGACGCTGAATGAGGTTAGGGGTTTTTATCATCACTCGCTGCAATCACGATAAATTTGGGGTCAGACAGGTTATGAGTTGTGGCAAGGGTATTTGAGACGTCAGTTTGTGGGTAAGTATTTTTCTTTTTTCTTTTATTTGTGGGCCCGGGTAGCACCTCAATATCGAGGATACCAAACCGTTTACTATAAATATTACTTTCTTTCACTTGTTTTTTATTTAAGACTAACTATAACGATGAATAAAAACAGAAGTGTAATACACTTGCTACAATGTAACGGGACTTTTTTTTTTGTTTAAACTGCGCACACGCTGCTGATCGACCGATAGAGAATACTCGCTGATGGTTGTTGACCGTACCGAGGTTAGCCGACGACTGTGATTTGTAATGTATTAGGCAGATACTGCTCAAAACAACGATGTCAACGATAGCATTCTTCCATTTGTCAGTATTCAAACAGCGTAGTAGTGATTTAAGCCAACCGGGCAAAGAATTGTTAAATTGGAGATTTGTTACAAAGAAATTCCTTTAAATCTGAATGAAATACTGAAATGAAGTGAATAAATATTTATATTTATTTGAACACGCAATGAAGAAAGTCGCCAAGGAGTTACTTTTACTGTCTTCTACGCCAACGATTTACAGGCATCCCCTTGCGATTGGCACACTTTTGGTTATAACATAACTGTTTTGAGTATGAAAACAGTTAAGTTAAAAATAAAAATCGTGTGCAAACCAAGTTCTGGCAATAAGTCCACACGAAGTGTCACGAGTCAGATAACGAAGCCTTTTTCGATTGTCAGAAAGGGAGTCGACAAACAACAGGCTCAGTTCCAACAGAGAGATGCTGCCAAAGGTTGAAAGCTTTTTTCAGGGTTCTACGATGTTGCCATCGAGAAAAATAGCTGAAATGCAGTTGATATGCAGCTATCATATGAAAATAAGATAGAGACTGTGTTACATAAGAGAAATCAGTCCAAAGAAACTATATCCGAAATGTTCTTTAATGGAAAAATGAGAAGTTTGAGAAAGAAGAAGCCAAGAAAAAAGTATTTGTAAATCATCGAAAATATTAAAGATTGATTAGATTATATATAATGACAATGACTACGATTAAGAGCAAGAAGCCCAAAAGACAAAATTGTCAGCTCAGACAGATGAAAACAACAAATCCCTCAATAGCCCCACAGAGTCGAGTTTTGCAGATTATAACGACATGTTTGACTGCGATTCCACCACCGCCATCATTGACCATTCCTCAGTTAGCTTTGCTTTCTGTCATAACTAAGAAAAATTATCTGTTTGAGCCCTCGCATACAGTGGAAAAGGTGAGAGCGATACATTTGAAGCAGATTCTTGGTGCTCGTCAGCATGGTTTTTCTTATAATCTGAGATAATAGAATTGTTGAGCTTAGGGGCGATTGATAGGTTCATTGGTGCAGAAACCTTAACGTCTTATACTGCGAGTAACACCAGTTCGCTATCCAGCGCTAAGAAAAGAAATCAACGTATAAAATCGTTTGAGCCATTTAGTAAAGCGTCTTGCCGTATTATCTTCATCAAATTTGGCTGCATCCTCGCAAAAACCATCGATCAGCTCCCTGGGTGGCATGCTAATTTTACTTGAAATGAAAAAGGGCAAGAGCAGGTGAAAAGGCACGACACCAAAACGAATGACACCTTCCAGCAAGAAGAAAAACGCGAGTTATGTCTGTCGTGAACCCGGAGCTTAAAAAAAACAACTTTTCTCGTTTAATCGTGAAACTTTATTGACAAAATTCTTAATTTACAATCGGTATTTATTAATTTTGATTTTGCAAGCTTGTAAAAGTGATTCGCAGAACTTTTCGTTGCGGCGGAAATGTGCCAGACGCTGAGTTTGCGAATCACCTGTGCAATCACAATATATTTAGTTGATTTACAATAAATGAATATGATATAGATGAATTGTGGGTGAGAGCTCCGCTGACTTCGTGGATTTGGTGGAAAGCGTACTGTGGGTCAATGTGCGGTCGTGAGCTTGTATGATGTGTTGGGGTGTAAGGCTGAGGTTAATGTGCTGATGTAGGGTATTTGGTGTGCTGGGGTGCTGAGGCGTAAGGCGGAGGTTAATGTGCCGCCGTAACTCCTCCCCCCTTGGTATAGAGCGACGGCCAAAGTGAAGATGATGGGGCCGGAGCGAATGATCGCAGTTCGGGAGGTTGTGTCGTTTGTACCTTCCTTTTGAGTACTATCAACAGGATGATGATTACAATTATGGTGATTGATGCTGCAGCTGCTGTTGTTGTGGCTGTTAGATACTTCAGGAACTTTGTCCCAGTACCTAAAGCGAAGAGCTTCTGTTTCGTTTGGAAGTTGTATTCTTGGAGTTTCTTCAGATTAAGTATGTCATTCGTATGCGTTGCATGGACGATGCTGCTTGGCGGTGGTGGGATGTGTACCGTATCCCAATAGGTGTTTAGGTTGTCTTCATAGAGGATGTTATTAATCTCTACGTTGCAGCCTTGGAAGTGCAAGAGGGCTGTCCCTTCAATTTCGCCTGTTTTGGTACTGCAAGTGGAATTAAAAGAAACTTGTGGCACATTAGTAAAAAGGATGAAATTATGTTCAGGTTGCGTTATTGATTCTATTTTCCCCACGTCGTCAAAAGTGCAATGCGCAATTTGGTTGCATATAAGGTTACCAATGCATCTGGACTTGTATGCTTCTTCCTCTAGGTCAGGTCTCGTGCAAATGTAGATCTCGCCGGTTTTGGGGCAAGGTGTGCTAAAATGTTGAATATGCTTTTCGTTGTACGCAATAAATGGTTTCGCAACTAATAGTTTTGTTTCATTTATGAGTAATGGTATTATGTGATACATGAAATATTTCGTTTTTGAAAAATTTGGAATTTGTACATTAAATATCAAGTTGGTATTATTATAGTAGCCTTGTAGCTTTAAATGTTCGTACAATTGTTCGGTAGAAGTGGTTCGTATCTGTTGATTATTTAATTTAGCTTGAATTAGTTCTAATTCATTAGTACTTAATAGGAATTTTGGAATGACGTTGAGTTTGCTCAAAATAATTGTTTCAGCTATATCGGATATGTGGTTTGTTAGTAAATCTATATTGAAATTTATTTGATTGTGGTATTGTGATTCTTTAATTATGTGTTCTTCTCTTTTTATTTGATTGGCTGTCTTTTCTAAAAATATTTGTATAGTTTCTTCTTCATTGTTTATATGGTCTGTTATATTTTTAAATCTGTTTATTATTTCAAAGTTAATTGTGTCTTGAATTTCTATTGTGTTAGTTATGTTTTGGATATTAGTATTCATAAGTTCTATTTGCTTGTTAATTGTTTGCGCATCTTGTGCATCCATGTTCCCTGTGATGAATTTGAAAGCGGAACCTATTCCATTAAAAAGACCTCTCTTTTTTCTTACTGTAGGGTATATTGTAAGGAATTTCCTCTTCAGTTCTCCCAACTTGAGTTTGGTTATATCAATAGAGTTAGTATTTGTTCCTTGTTTTTCGAAGATATTGAGAGTGCTAGCTATTTGTTGGATATTAGAATTGTATTCTTCTAGGTTAATGATGTGGATGAGGTTGTGAAAGTTAGTGATAGTTCTTGAAGGTCCTAATCGTAGGGGAAGAATAGCGCGGTCTTTAGGAAGATTATATATTTCAATTCGTTGCGAGGAAATAAACGGGATGCTAAAGAAAATAATGTAGGGTTTAGAAAAAGATAGTCTTAAAAATATATATATATATGTTTTTTTGTTATATTTATATAAATGTTTTTCTACGTTTGTATGTGCAATTTATATCTGGTATGATGTGCAAATTTTTTTTTTTGTTTTTTTTTGTCATATGTATATGTATATATAAGAAATATTATATATAATTTCTGAAGTGCCCAGCAGTAGGGATCGCAGAATTAGAACAACTTTGACAAATTGCGCTATGCTCCGATTGCAAAGTTCATTATTGCATTTATATATATTTATAATTGTTTGTAAAAATTTATATATATTTTTATTTTTTTTGTTAGATATATATGTTCGTGTATTTTGTTTTATTTTCTGGAGTGCCCAGCAGTAGGGATCGCAGAATTATAACAACTTTCGCAAATCGTGCTATGCTCCGATTGCAAAGTTCATTATTGTATTTATATATATTTATAATTGTATGTAAAATTTTATATATATATATATTTTTTTTTTTTTAGATATATGTGTACGTGTATTTTATTTTATTTTCTGGAGTGCCTAGCAGTAGGGATCGCAGAATAAGAACAACTTTCGCAAATCGCGCTATGCTCCGATTGCAAAGATGAACTTTGTATTGTATTTATTAAATATCTATAATTGTTTGTAATTTTTTTTTTGTGTATTTGTATTTTATTTTCTGGAGTGCCCAGCAGTAGGGATCGCAGAATTAGAAGAACTTTCGCAAATCGCGCTATGCTCCGATTGCAAAGTTCATTATTGTATTTATTAAATATTTATAATTGTTTGTAAAATTTTATATATATTTTTTTGTTAGATATATATGTATTTGTATTTTATTTTATTTTCTGGAGTGCCCAGCAGTAGGGATCGCAGAACAAGAATAATGTTTTTTTTTATGTATTTGTATCTATATTGACTCTATTTGAATATTTTTTTTTTTTTTTTAAATGCATTTTTATTCATTTCAAAGTACTACTTAGACACTAGACAAAAACGCTTAAACTAGCTTATATATGTACCTTAATTTTAATTAACTTAACTAGCTTACTGGTCCTGTGCAGACGCTCTAAGCTAAACCTAGTACTTATTTTATGTCTTTCGACTAAAAGTTATTATTTAATATATGTCTTAAAGATAACAATTATAAACTAAGAAAATTTTGGCAAAAACTTAGTGAAAGTACGTTTTTTTTTAAGATATAAAGCTTAAATCTATCTTAAAATAACTTATAAATATAAACTTAAATTTAACTTAAGCCTACGTATATATACAAACCTATTATATATATACCCTAATCCTACTTAAACTTAAGAAAAACTAAATCTATGTAAGTCGGCAAGGCTTTTCTAAACAAAAAAGAGGCCAACTTTTCCCCGTAAGGAGACCTGGCTTTGAAGGATATTTATGACAGAGATCTCTACCCATTTTCTAGGAGCCACCAAAATTGATGGTGCTGCTTTTGCGAATCTGCCTTATCGCGGGTTGATACCGCCCTGCTGAAACGGAGAGACTCTTCGGAATTTTGTGCGATGTCTCGATCGTAGGTGAGTCGCCTGTCTACACTGGAACGGGCGACGTGGTAGATTAGCGGCACCGCCAGACTACTCTGGATCAAACCTTTAGAGTCGAGGTAGAGAAATGCCTCTGGAGGGATAAAACCGTTAAGGCGCACACTCTCGTGGTACAACAAGTTGGGGTAAAAAGCCCCAGAGATCAGGTTGTTGATCGAAATCATTGCTCTTGCAATGTGCCTTCGGATAAGTTTTATTATGAAATTATCCACCCTTACCAGGTTTGCTCCATTGTAAAGGACCTCATTGCGATAGAATTTTTTGTATTGGGACTCTGGAGTTCTATATAAACGAAGACAAGCCCTGAGACATTGTCTTTCAAAAACCCGAATCTTTTCCATCGAACTTGCTGTCACGTTGAACCACACTGGACAGCCATAAGTAAGCATTGGTCTGACAAGAGCCATGTAGCAGATGACTTTCACCCCGGCATCGAGTTGGCTGCTATAAAACAGTCTCTTTGTCCTGGCAAAAGTCGCTTTGGCTCTGGCTAGAGCTACATCGATATGTTTGTTAAAATATAGATATTGGTCTAGCCAGATCCCTAGGTACCTGACTAAACTTCTGTTCTCCAATGGCTGCCCGTGTTGTCCAACGATTAAGAATTTTCTCCAATTCTTCCTAGTATCCCAAGAAGCCCTACACAATGGAGTCGTGAAAAGAATAGTCTCCGATTTTTGGAAGTTTATCTTCAACTTCCAGTCATCACAATAACGCTTAATCTTATCAAAGTCACACTGCAAGTTCAATCTGATATCTTCAATCTTCGGTCCCGATCTGTATGCAATCAAGTCGTCTGCGTACGCTATGACATGGGAAAGAGACACTAAAAGATCAGTCGTGAAAATGCTGAAGAGTATCGGTGAATTAACCGCACCTTGTTGTAGACCTCTTAATAATTCGAAAATACCAAAAGAAGTTACATTGCCATTTTTCACAACAAACTTTCTATTGGTAAGCATGTTATAAAACATGTACAGTAGTGGTTTGCCTACTCCAAGTGTATCGAGGAATTCATTAAGTTTTAGAAGGTAATCATGCTCATCTGAGAATTTTAATGTTTTGAAAAATTTGTATGGTCTACCGAAGAAAAGTTCGTAAGGCGTGTATTTTGTTATGGAATGAATGGCGTGGTTGTATGTTATGAACGTCTCTGATAAGATTTCTTCATGTTCGATTGTTAGTTTGTTGTCTTTTCGTTTTGAGAGTATAAGTCGGTAAATTTCTGTCAAGGTTGAATGTAGTCGTTCTACCGGGGAGTTACTAGAGGTTTGTTGAAAGGATGTAAAGTGTAACGTTATTCCATGTTGTCTGCAGAATTCTTGAAAAATGTTTGCGACAAACTCTGAGCCTTGGTCACACACAATTTTCTTGGGAATGCCGTAAAGGCTTACGTAATTTTTAAATGTTTTAGGACAGTTATACTACTTCTGCATTTAAGGGTGTTCCGGCTTAGTCGAGAACAGCTTACAGCACGAATCAAAAAAAGGAAATAATTAAATGGAACCCGTAGAATCACAGAGATGTATAGGATTTGGTTTTAGTTGTTGTTGTGTTGACCAAAGTATATATATATAAAAAAAATAAAACAAACCAACCAGTACGTTACAAATTTTACTTAGCCTTCTGTTCTGTTGTGTCCAAGATCCAAATTTCAAAATGAACGAGAAATGATCGCAGCGGCAGCCACCAACCTTCGCATTCCACATACACAGCAACAGTATCTCTCTTGCATGTCAAGGTATATAGAAAACAAAAAAAAAAACATATTCCACAAAGTGCGGGTGACGACGCTATGTACGTTCATATGTATGTGTGAATGCATTGTCTGATGGGTACCGCTGCGAACACTTGTTGGAGAGACACCGTACTCGCACCGGCGCATGAAGCAACTCCAGCCATAAAAAAAGGGCGCTGGCAGTCAATAGAAACGAATAGAAAAACAAAAACAAATATGTTAAATCGGGCGAGAACTAATCGCGAAAAGCTGACCAATGCACCGGTGCGTGTGCAGTGACTCACAACATTGTTCTTACAATAATTCGTACAATGACTGAATAATTAAAGTTAATGAATTGAAACTTATGTTATAAATGACAGTATTAAATAATTCAAGATTGATTGCAATGAATAAAGTGTAAGTTAAAATGAACAATATGATAAGCAATATGATATATTAAGCAATAAAGCGTTACAATCCGGAACATCCCGGCCCCCCTGGACTAGTTCAGGAAACAGGAAGAGCAGCAATTTTTGTGATAGGTCGCGTGAAGGTACCAGCAGCTGTTTTTACGGATACCACCCTGACACGTTCATCTCCGCCCGGACAAACGTCGATTATGCGACCCATGGCCCACTTAGTTGGGGGTAGGTTTGGTTCCTTAAGGACCACTAAATCCCCGACCTTCATGTTGGTTGTCGATTTCTGCCACTTGCTTCGTTCCTGAAGAGACGTCAGGTATTCGATGTGCCATCGTCGCCAAAATCCTTGCACCAAGCTTTGCAGATGCCTATAGTGTTGAAGTCGGTTGCTTGGGACATCGATACAGCTCGGCTCTGGTATTGCGGTTAATGGCTCGCCTGTAAGGAAATGTGCGGGAGTTAATGGACATAAATCAGAGTCTGAAATAGGACATAAAGGACGAGAGTTGAGCACAGCCTCAATTTGACACAAAATGGTACAAAGGTCTTCAAATACTAGAATAGTGGAACCAACAACGCGACGTAAATGGAATTTCACCGACTTCACCCCGGCCTCCCATACTCCCCCAAAATGTGGAGCCGAGGGTGGAGAAAAATGCCACGCGATTCCGTCAGCAGCAAGTTCAGCCGCAATGAGATTGTTGTGGTTTTGGGACACGGCCAACTTCTGCATCTCGGATAAACATCGACGAGCTCCCTGGAAATTGGTGCCGTTGTCGGAATAGATGTTGCTGCACTTCCCACGACGAGAAATAAACCGACGTAAGGCAGCCAGAAATGCCTCAGTGGTGAGATCGCTCACAAGTTCCAGGTGGATAGCCTTAGTGGCCATACAAATGAATAGCGCGATGTAGGCCTTCGTAGTTTTGGCATTCCGTGTTTTTGACAACTTTATGGTGATTGGCCCGGCGAAGTCACATCCAGTGTTTGTGAAGGGGCGACAGGGCTGAGTTCGACACGATGGTAAATCACCCATTAGCTGGCGACTGGTTTCCTTACGCTGCATAAAACATGTCTTGCACTTAAAGATGATACTGCGGATGAGGTTTCGGCTACCCAAAATCCAATATTGCTGACGGACGATGGAGAAAGTCTCGGAGACTCCAGGATGCAAATATCGGCGATGGACGTCAGTCACGATTAGGGTCGAGATAGGATGTTTGCTGCAAAGTATAATTGGATGTTTTATATCAACGGATAAATGAGAATGTCGAAGTCGACCGCCAACCCGGAGAATTCCATACTCATCAATGAAGGGAGCATATTTTACCAGCTTAGATTTAAGTGGTAGGGCCTTATCCCGTTTGAGAAACCCAATGTCAATTGAAAAATCAATGCCTTGGGCGAGTTTAATAATACAATTTTTTGCCTCGCGGAGCTCGCGGATGGAAAAGGTGTTAGTGAGACGATCGAATCCAAGTCTCTTAAGTCGGCAATTGTTGCGATACCGAAAACATGTAGCAATTACCCGATATAAGCGTAACCACGACGAGAACTTACGAAATAGCGAATTGATGAATTCAACGTCTAAGGTGTTTTTAGAGCCATCGACTGTTGGTTGTTTGGATTTTTCAGCAGCAATGGACGCGATAAAAGAATGTTTGTGATTCAACCGCTCTTCAACGGTGTCGATATTTACATCCTCGATGTGGAATTTCGATTGAGGCCAGGAATCACGATCCCCTGAAAGCCATGAGGGTCCAGTCCACCAGAGGCGATGAGACGGGAGGTCCGAAGGAGGAACACCTCTGGAAGCGCAATCTGCTGGATTCGACTCGGAGGAAATATGTTGCCAGCAGTGACGTGGAAGGACTTCCAGAATGGCAGACACTCGATTGGCGACGAAGGTCGCCCAACGACGAGGGGATGACGACAACCAATGTAATACGATTTCCGAGTCCGACCAAGCGAATATGCGGCTGGGTTTGATGGTAAGGGACGAAGTTATAAGATGGATCAGACGAGTCAATAGCAAAGCACCACATAGTTCCAAACGGGGAAAGGACATAGGTTTGAGCGGAGCCACCTTAGTCTTAGCCGCGATGATATTGACCCGATAGTCACCTTTACTGGTCTTGCACCTGCTATAGATGACAGCTGCGTACGCTACCGAAGACGCATCTGAGAATCCATGGAGCTCAAATTCCTCGGTCGGGGCGAAGATATGTCTTGGAACCCGAATAGATTCAAAGTGCTGAAGTTCCTCTCGATAATTCTTCCAACGCTGGCCCAAGTTCGGAGGTAACGGATCATCCCATCCTAAGTTTAAGGCTGTAGACCAAAGCTCCTGGAACAAGATTTTAAAGAGGATTATCGAAGGGGCCAGCAATCCAAGGGGATCGAAAATTCTCGACACCTCCGAGAGAAGAGTACGCCGAGTTCCTGATGAAGAAGAGTCCTGTTTCGAAACACGAAAGGAGAACTCGTCACTAGAGGGGTTCCAAAACATACCAAGAACTTTGATAATAGACTTTGATGATTCGAGATCAAGGGCAGAGTATTCACATTCAATTGTTGGCAGTGTAGAAAGTAACGACCCACAATTCGAGCTCCATTTACGAAGTTGAAGATTTGCCCTAGATAGTAACGAAACCAACTCCGATTTAAGTGCGATCAACTCATCTTCCGTATCTGCGCCTGTCATCACGTCGTCAACATACACGTCCTCTAGCAATACTTTAGCCGCGATAGGGAATTCACCCCGATAGTCTTCGGCCAATTGTTTTAAAACGCGAACGGAGAGGAATGGGGCGCAAGACGTACCATAAGTTACTGTTCGCAACCGATAATGCTTAATGTTATGAAGCGGATTTTCGCGCCACACGATGCGTTGAAAATCTGTTTGGTTGTTGTCGACCCAAATTTGGCGGAACATCTTGACCACGTCTGCCGTGAATACGAACGGCCTTTGCCGAAATCTAAGACAAACCCCAAATAAATCACGCTGTATTGGGGGTCCGACAAACAACATACTATTTAATGATACACCGGCGGAGTCTTTTGCTGAACCGTTGAATACGACGCGAATTTTCATGGCTGAATTGTCTGATTTCACAACTGCATGGTGGGGAAGATAAAACTGCCGACCGCGATTTTGATTCACTTCTGCAGTGGGAATTAATGTCATATGTCCGAGGTGGAGATATTCGTTCATAAACTCCGCATATAATTTTTGTAGCGGGGGATTTAATCGAAAACGACGTTCCAGTGATCTTAACTGCGCGACCGCCGATGTAAGAGTATCCCCAAATGAGGTATTTGCTACCTTAAAGGGAAGAGATACGATATATTTGCCATCCGGAGAACGACCGATAGTTTCACAAAAATGTTTCTCAGCGGGATCCTGAGGAAGAGTCCGGGTTAGGAGGGGGAACCTCTTCAATTGCCCAAAACCGACGCAGCATGCAATCGATGTCCATGCTTGAGTGAAGAGAGTGCAGAGAAGTTGTACAAGGATCAGAGGCTCTAAAGATTTCTCCTGTTACAACCCAGCCAAATGAAGTACCTTGAGCTATTGGAGTACCCGCCGGTCCGCGTATTTGATCGCCCTTAAGTATGCTCCACAGTTTATCCGCACCAATGATAATTTCAATCGGAGAGGACTCACTAAATTTGGGATCAGCTAAGGTCAAATCCTTAAGATGAGTCCAACAAGATGCATCTAACGAAGTTGGCGGAAGGTTTGAAGTCAGTTTGTTCATTATATAGGCATCTATTAGTAATGAAGCAGAGCTAACGAGTGAAGATAGTTGAAAAGTAACCCGACCCCTTGTATAGCCTGCATCTAATGACGAAAGACCGAGAATTGGAATTTTAGCATGAGTGCGAGGTAGGCCGAGTTTTTGAACTAGTGACTCAACCACGAACGAAGATTGGGAACCGGAATCTAGCAAAACTCTGCAAACGATAATGTTTCCCAAAGAATCTCGAATTGACGCAAGTATGGTAGGCAAAATGGTTTGCTTCCTATGAATCAAATCGAGTGAGAGGTTGTTGACGATTGGTGATGATTGTGGATTGGAATTTCGACTCGAATTTGATTGAGGGGAACAGGATGGTAGCGAAGATGTTGAATCCGTTGTACATTGCACGGAAGTCATTTTGTTTGATTCATCGAAATGGACCAGCGAATGGTGACGCGATCGACACACGCGACACCGAAAAGTGGAACGACAGTTAACCGACGAATGCCCATTCCGAAGGCAATTAAAACAAAGCGATTCAGATTTAACAAAATGACGACGCGACTGGATGTCTAAAGATAAAAATGTTGGACACCGAGATAGATGATGAGAGTCTTTGCACTTGGGACAATGAATGTTGTTTCCGGTTTCAGCCATGTGCGCGCGAAGGGAACCCGACGACGATGCCGATTTTGGCCGCGAAAAAGATGGACGGTGAATTAGTTGGCATGATTCGAGTGCGTCACATCTAGATTGGAGAAATTTGAGGAGTTCATCAATGGAAGACTCATCACAAGAACCGATATGCTCTGCCCAAGCTTGATTGGTTTCAGGATCGAGTTTATTACTGAGCAAATAGATAAGCCAGGGATCACGAGAGGTTTTGTTTAATGCCTTAAGACCGCGCACTACCTCATCCGCACCGTCACTTATTTTTCTTAATGTTTGAACGTTGCTGGAGGTCATTGAAGGAAGGGACAAGTATGTTTGGATGAAGGATTTAACGATAACTTGTGAACGATTGTATCGCGCCTCTAAACGATCCCATGCTTCCACATAGTTCGCATCACTGACCGGTATATGCTTTATAAGATTGGCCGCATCATCTCGCAAAAATGACCGGAGGTATTGAAATTTCTGAGTCGGCGTCAGAGTTGTCTTATTGCCGACCAATCCGAGATAGAGATCACGGAATGAGGGCCAATCCTTGTAATTGCCCGAAAACGAAGGTATAATGATCTTTGGAAGACTAACGTTTGAACATGTGTTCGATGAGCAGTTTAACCGCTCCAAAAAACTCATTTGGTCACTAGCAATTTGATGTAGCATTGATTCATTTGCTTCCACGTGCGGCGACGATTGCCGTGTCTTGAGCGCCCGAGAAAGTCCCGAATGTGCATGATAGTATTTGGCTTCATAGTCCGCGAATTCTCTTTCAGCCTCTTCGGATGTTTCACCATTCGGAATATATCGCAAACACTCATCATGCAACCCACAAAAACTATTCCACGCGTCATTTAGCCTCTCTATACGGATTTCTAATTGTTCGACAGGGGTGGATTCGTCAATGCTGTCGACGAAGTTGACCGCGCGCGTAACCTGTCCCTTGGCATTCGACCGCCTGAGTTTAATCAATTCCATAGGGAGTTTTTTTTTTTTTTTTAGAAGCACAAAAATCCGGCTCGAAGGACCAGTTATGTTCCGGCTTAGTCGAGAACAGCTTACAGCACGAATCAAAAAAAGGAAATAATTAAATGGAACCCGTAGAATCACAGAGATGTATAGGATTTGGTTTTAGTTGTTGTTGTGTTGACCAAAGTATATATATATAAAAAAAATAAAACAAACCAACCAGTACGTTACAAATTTTACTTAGCCTTCTGTTCTGTTGTGTCCAAGATCCAAATTTCAAAATGAACGAGAAATGATCGCAGCGGCAGCCACCAACCTTCGCATTCCACATACACAGCAACAGTATCTCTCTTGCATGTCAAGGTATATAGAAAACAAAAAAAAAACATATTCCACAAAGTGCGGGTGACGACGCTATGTACGTTCATATGTATGTGTGAATGCATTGTCTGATGGGTACCGCTGCGAACACTTGTTGGAGAGACACCGTACTCGCACCGGCGCATGAAGCAACTCCAGCCATAAAAAAAGGGCGCTGGCAGTCAATAGAAACGAATAGAAAAACAAAAACAAATATGTTAAATCGGGCGAGAACTAATCGCGAAAAGCTGACCAATGCACCGGTGCGTGTGCAGTGACTCACAACATTGTTCTTACAATAATTCGTACAATGACTGAATAATTAAAGTTAATGAATTGAAACTTATGTTATAAATGACAGTATTAAATAATTCAAGATTGATTGCAATGAATAAAGTGTAAGTTAAAATGAACAATATGATAAGCAATATGATATATTAAGCAATAAAGCGTTACAATCCGGAACAAAGGGTATAGCCGCAGGCGAATCTAGAAAACTTGTCGATTAGTGTGAGAATTTGATTGTTGTTAATTGAATAAATATCGATGTGTACAATTTCTAAAGGTTTATGAGGAATTTCGGGTTTTACGTATTGCGGTTTTGGAGGGTTTCGATCGTACTTAAGTAATTTGCATTGTGTGCAATTATTAAGGGTTTTTGTTATTTTATCCTTCATGTTTGGAAAATAGGAATCACGTTTTAAATGGAGATAAGTTTCGTTAATTCCCCTGTGATTTGACCGCTCATGATAGTCTCTAATGAGTTTCTCTTGGTCATGAACTTGTCGTATGTCGTCCAGAACCTCTGTACATCTAACTAACCGGAAGGCTTTGCTACGGGAAAAATATTTGGAAAAAGTGGATTGAATAATAGGGAAGATTTCATCAGAAGTATATCAGCAGTAAGTTAATTAGGTGGGAAGTATTTCTTAAATATGTTTATCATTTCATTTTCGTCGAATGTCGGTCTACGTATGGTTCGTCGTTGTCTATTTTTGAAGATAGTCTCGACGGCCATTGGTGATCCTTTGTCGCTGATTTCTAAAATTGCTTGTATGTTGAAGTAATTCAAGGGTCGTTCGGCTATAGGGATCCCGTCATTTAAGTCATCTGGGTTGGTTATTTTGATGTGGCTTAGGGCATCGGCATTTGTATTTGCTTTGCCCTTTTTGTATATAACTTCGAAATCGTACTCTGCGAGCTTAAGCCGCCATCTAACGAGTTTCGAGTTCGGTTCCTTTAGATTCATAAGCCATATTAGCGGCTTATGGTCTGTGACAATTTGAAACTTCCTACCAAAGAGGTAGGGACGGAAGTACTTGGTAGCCCACACAATTGCAAGGAGTTCTTTCTCTATAGTTGAATAGTTGCATTTGGAAGAGGAAAGAGTACGGCTGGCAAAGCATATGGGCTTATGGCTGCCAATTCGGCCTTGCGATAGGACTGCTCCGAGTGCGCTGTTGCTAGCGTCTGTTGTAAGGATAAAGGATTTGGTGAAGTCTGGATTTGTTAAAATCGGGTCATTTGTTAAAAGATTTTTACAAGTCTCGAAGGCATCGATATAGTTTTGGTCTATCGAAATAGTAACTCCTTTCTTTAGGCAATTAGTGAGAGGCTTGGTAAGTTTAGCCAAGTCTTTTATAAATTTCCTGT
Source organism: Orthonevra nobilis (assembly GCA_963555765.1). Lineage (NCBI taxonomy): Eukaryota > Metazoa > Arthropoda > Insecta > Diptera > Syrphidae > Orthonevra > Orthonevra nobilis. Next base: position 29,782,428 of record OY743227.1, read on the forward strand.
AGTAATTAATTAAGCCAAGGAAAGATTTGATTTCTTTGGGAGTTTTTGGGATTGGGAAGTTTTTAATGGCATGTATCTTATTGGGGTTGGGCTTAATACCATCGGGTGTTATAATATGGGCTAAAAATACAATTTCCCGCTTTAAAAATTCAAATTTGTCCATTTGTATTTTGAAATTTGAATTGCGTAGCTTTTCAAAGACAAGTTTTATGCTCTGTAGATGTTCTTGGAGCGAAGTAGAGTAGATGATAATGTCATCTAGATACACAAGGCAGATTTTGCCGATTAAATCTCTGAGGACATTATCCATCACTCGTTGGAAAGTAGATGGAGCATTTTTTAACCCAAAGGGCATTCTGAGATATTCGTAATGCCCTCCTTCTACTGTGAATGCGGTTTTTGAAATGTGTTTAGGGTCCATCTCGATCTGGTGAAAGCCACTTGCCAGGTCGAGAGTACTGAAGTATACGCATCTACCTAATTTATCAAATATCTCGCTAATATTAGGAAGTGGATATCTGTCAGAGATGGTTTTTTCATTCACTTTTCTATAGTCAATGACCATTCTCTGCTTTCCGCTGGCATTCATCTTTTTTGGCACGATCCAGACCGGAGAGCTCCAGGGTGAATAACTTTGCCGGATTATACCCTGTTCTAACATCTTTGAAATTTGTTCTTGAACTTCTTGTTTGTGTGTTAATGGGTGCCTATAGGATTTGGTGTAAATAGGTACATCGTCGGTTGTATTTATATGGTGCTTAACTTGGTTTGTGAAGGTTAATGGTTCGCCTTCGATGTATATGATATCACTGTATTGCTTACATAGTTTGAGAATTTGTTCTCGTTCTTCAGAATTAAGATGGTCAGTACGAATCAGATGAGTTATATTTTTCTTCGGGGTGTTTTCATCTTTAATGAACTTGGCAGAATCATATTCTTCTGCGTGTAGAGGCTCTTCTAGAAATATGTTTTCTTCATGATTTGAATAGTTTGTTATTTGTAACATACTTTGTCCGTTTTCAGCTCTATAAAGGCCGTTCGTTATATAGAGTTCTGGTTTCAGCTCTAAGCAGTTCACTAAAATGTCACCGTTTTTCTTGTTCACAGGAAGTTTTGCCAGAATTTTGGAATTTGCAGGGATTATTAGTTGCTTAGATGAATCATTTTGTTTCAGGTTGATTTCTATTATTGAATTATTAGTGACTAGGATTCTTTTTTTAGGTCTATTTTCGCGTTTAATTGGAGAAGTGTGTCCAGGCCCAGGAGGCCGTCGAAAAAGTTATGGAATCTAAATATGAGGAATTTGAGGATACCCTTTTGTTTGAATTCTGTAAAAGTTGGCAGATTAACTTGTGTTTTCAGTTGATATTTTTTGAAAACCGTTGTTATTGTGACCGGTTCACAAGTAAGCTGTTCTTCATGGGGAATGTATTCTGGGTTTATGAATGATGCTGAAGCACCTGTGTCCAGGAGGAACCTTAATGGCCTTCCGAACGGTGAGGAGATATTTATAAAAGGTAATGTGGTTGGGTGTGTCTGTGCGTTCACGTAGCCTGTCTGTTCATCGAGGCTACATTGGAAAAATTTTCATCCTCTGCAATGTTAGTCGAGTCAGTGTTTAAATAACGATCCAATTGTTGGAAAGGGTTATTGTGAGACTTATTAGTTTCCAGTGGGTTATCTATTTCCTGAAGGAAGTTATTATTTGAGCCGATGATTTCTTGGAAGTTAAAATTTGAATTTCTCGTTTGTTGGGTTAGGTTTTGTTCTTGTATATTGTGTTGAGTTAGAATTCATAGCAGGAGCAGGGTATTTGTTTCTGAAAGTTGTGTATTGGGTTTGGGTATGGCATGTGAATCGTAGATTTTGGAATTTGGTATACTGAATATTGTTGTTGTTTCTACTAAAGGGTCTAGGAGACGATGATTGTTGGAAAGTTGGATTGTTTTCTCTATTAAGTGGCGGTCTTGGGTTTGAATTATTTTGCCGCCAGTTATTTTGTTGGGGTGTGAAATTTGGTCTGGGTGGATATTGGCGAGGGAAACTTGAGTTGTAAGGTTGGAATCGGGTGAATTATGTCATTTTCTGATACGCGATGCTTTGTTCTTTTATGCAACACGTTAAGGCGGTAGCCAATGAGTTAGGTTGCATTGCTCTGACTCTAGAGCCAAGAGGTTCATTGAGTCCACTCAAAAACGAGTTGAGACACATTTCGGAGTAGAGTTCTTTTTTTGCTTTAATAACATTTGAATCGTTTTCGTGGATGAGGATATTATTGCATAAAGCAGACTGGATCTCTATTACTTCTCCAAAGAAGCATTCCACTGTTTTAGCTTGTTGTTTCATGCCGTGTGAATCTCTAATAAGCGATGTTTCGGTTCGCTTATCGGAGTAGTGCAGAGTCAAGTTAGTTTTTATGCTATCCCAAACCAAAGGGGTCCCATACATATTAAGGACCTCATTGGCTTGCCCTTCGACTTTGTTACGTATGGCCCGTAATAAAATTTGGCCATACGGGGTGTTGTCGGTACTTCTTATATACAAAAGAATTTCCTCAACGTTACTTATGAATTCGTAAAGAAGACGGGGATTTTCGTCGAATTTTGGGAGGTCCTTAATCGCATCTGGAATTCTTAGCGAATTGAAGATGTCATTATGATTAAATGATTGGTTTAACAGTGGGTTCTGAGCTGCAGAAGTGTTAGGTTGTTCGCTGGTCATAGTGTCGGAGTTGGAACTGGAGGGAGAAAGGTTAAGAGTCTCACTGGAGTTAGATTCTTCAGGGATGGAATTCAGGCTTTTTGAAATTCTACGTAAGTTGTAGGGAAAAATTGATGTTTAGTCATTCGAGAATTTACTAATTTCGCGATAAATTTACAAAAATAGGCAATGTGTTTTGTGAAATACGCTCCAGATTTTTTATTTTTTTTTTTTTTGTTTTTATAATTTTATTTAACAGAATGATGTAAAGTTGATTAATTTACAAATATAGGCAATATATTTTATGGAATATGCTCAACATTTAATTAATATATATTTTTGTTTTACAGAATAATATTATAGGAATTGTATAATGTTTGAATAATTGAAGTTTGCATACAACGATAAGCAACACTTACATGCACCCAAAAACCAGCAGGATCATTGTTGGTAGTAGTCTTCTTTTGGATTCTTGCTGATGACTTCCTGACGTTAGTTGATATCTCGCTGATGTTGATTGAAGTTTTTTGGAGGGGTTTACCCTTGAGTCTTTTCTTTCTTTTTGTTTTTCAAATACAGGTTTTCTTTAATACTTATACTAAATACTGTATTAGGTTCTCTCGGTGATGAAGGGTCGAAACCCACGGTCGAAGAAAGTTGACAATTAGTTATAGTTAATATTTTAAAAAAAAATTTTGTTTAAAAAAAACCGTCACCGAACTATCGACTGCGCCAGTTATGTCTGTCGTGAACCCGGAGCTTAAAAAAAACAACTTCTCTCGTTTAATCGTGAAACTTTATTGACAAAATTCTTAATTTACAATCGGTATTTATTAATTTTGATTTTGCAAGCTTGCAAAAGTGATTCGCAGAACTTTTCGTTGCGGCGGAAATGTGCCAGACGCTGAGTTTGCGAATCACCTGTGCAATCACAATTTATTTAGTTGATTTACAATAAATGAATATGATATAGATGAATTGTAGGTCAGAGCTCCGCTGACTTGGTGGATTTGGTGGAAAGCGTACTGTGGGTCAATGTGCGGTCGTGAGCTTGTATGATGTGTTGGGGTGTAAGGCTAAGGTTAATGTGCTGATGTAGGGTATATGGTGTGCTGGGGTGCTGAGGCGTAAGGCGGAGGTTAATGTGCCGCCGTAACCCGCGCGAGTTACGTTCCCAATTACGTGTTATGCCTCGGCTCCCTAAGTCTAGTACAGTTATCATGTATTTAAAACGCGCGAGTTACGTTCCCAATTACGTGTTATGCCTCGGCTCCCTAAGTCTAGTACAGTTATCATATATTTGACTCATATCCAAGGTTACGTTGCATGAAGGGAAAAACGGTGGATTTTCCGGATATACTATATGGCCTAGTCTCAATCGAACAAAGTTGTTAATTTGTGATTTGAAAATATCGGTAGGATAGAACGGGAAGGAACGTTCAGGGTTAATTCGGATGTTGATGGTGTTTCTTCCGATCTTCCATTCACGAAGCTGATTTGTAGCAATTCTGTGGTTTATTTTCATTAACAAATTTGTCCTTGTGTATGCCAAAAATGCAAAGACCGGTGCTTTATTTGCAAAATCGGCACCTGAATCAACTAGCTCGTTTCCTTGGATTCTAACGTGAGCCGGGGTCCACACTATTTTCACTTTGTCTCTGTATTTAATAAGTATAAACCTCATTTTAGGGATAAGCTCAGTGTAATTATTTGTATTTCTGAGAGCTTTCAATACCGAAAAGCTATCAGTGAATAAAACATGCTTACATCGCGTTTTTGATACACTTTTTAGCGCTTTCAATTTTGCGAATGTTTTTGCTGTGAAAATTCGAAGTCCATTCGGGGAGAAGACCGAGTGTGAGGGTCGAACCATCTTGCAGTGAAACTGTTAATGATGTATTTTATCTTGATTTGAATCCGTCGGTGGAAAAACTAAGAAAAAGTTTTCTGTAAGTTTCATGGTTAGTATTTCTTTTAGGATGGTCATAGAGCGATAGAGAAAGGATGAGGATTCTAGGGACTGGGGGGAGAGGGTTGCTGAGATGTTACAGCATCTTTTCCATGGGAGTTCTAATTGTCCAATCGATTTCACAATATTTGATATACGTCTTTTCAAAAGCCAAATTAATACCGTCGTCTATAATGGAGTTCCTTAAGAAAGTTAGTTTTACGTACAGTTTTAAAATGAAAGCTTCTTTTCTTTCCTCGAAAGTGGGGAGTCCAGCTTCAATTAAAATGTTTTTCACGGGAGTTGTGCGGAAATCGTTTATGCTTGCTCTAGCAGGGTGGTCTTCGGGCAGTTGCCATATAGCTGGAGGGCTTAGAACTAGCATTTTTGATAAATAACAGAGTGTGTTAATGTGTACTTTACTTTTTTTTACTGGACAATTAAGTAATAATTTTAGTCCATGCAGCAATAGAAATCTTAAGGGCTAAACAATGTGATTTCCAATTATATCTTTTATTTAATACAACTCCTAGAATATTAAGATTATCCACAATTTCAATTTCCGTATTATTTACATATATACAAGGAATTGGTACACAATTCTTTACGACAAACATGTAATATTTTACATTTACGAACAGAAAGGTTTGCACAGGAGACATAAGACCAATCGAAAACATTTTAAAGTGGATATTTTGGTTTTGTTTTAGTCGTTGAATTTACTGAGGTGGTATTTGGTCCAATTTTATATTCTTTATGTTTATTGAGCACAATGTCAACATCTACGTCGTCGAAAGCTTTTTCAAAGTCTAAGCAGTTTTTATTTATGCTTGAAGTAAAGTCGCCAAAGCTTTTCTAACTAGATTTCCTGATTGCCCTACGAAACATAGCGTTGGATTCAAATCAACTTTCAAATTTCTAATTTAAATTTCTTTTAATTCCAAGCATTTTTATTTAATTCATTTATTTTTCTTACATGCTCGACAGAAACGCTTAAAGCTAGCTTAACTAACTTAACTATGTATGTATAAACTTAGTTACTGGCCCCCTTCGGGCGCTCTACGCTAAACCTATTAAGTTAAAAATATGCCTTTCGACTTAATATTAATTTTAAATTAAGATTTTAACAACTAAATAATAAGAAAACTAAAAAATATTAATTATAAACAAAAACTTAGTGAATGGCGTTTTTTTATGATTTTTTAAAACCAGACCTAATTACTAATCTATAAACTAACTTCAAACATAAAATCTTAACCAACTTAAAAAACATTAAAACTACTAACACTACCTTAAACATGTGTAAGCCAGCCAAGGCTAACAGGACATGCATCCCCCTTTGCCTTAATGGCACTCAAGTTGAATACTATAAAAACGACAGAGTTTTCCTCGCCGTTCAGCCACCAATAGTTTTTTTTTTTTTAATTTATTAGTATTAATTTAATACTTTACAATAGTGTCGGTATTTCATTCAATATCCGCTCTGTCGCGGTCTGATACGCTCTACTAAACCGAAGAGTCTCCGTTGAGCTATTTGACTCGCCATCCACAGAAACTCTTCAGGGTTGAATAAGGCTGTTAAGGCGCACTGTCTCATGTTGCATGTCATTGGGGTAAAAAGCCCCGGAGATCAAGTTATTCTTCGAGGAAATTGCTCTTACAATGTGAGTTTGAATAAGTTTTATCAGAAAATTATCCACCTTGATCAGGTTGGCCCCTCTTGTACAGGCTCATGTATCCAGACTCTGGAGTTCTATATAAGTGGAGACAAGCTCTAAGGCATTGTCTCTCGGAAACTCGAATCCTTTCCATTAAGCTTGTTCCCACGGTGAACCAAACGGGAAATCCATGGGCAAGGACGGGCCGAATGAGGGCCGCGTAGCAGATAACCTTTACCTTGGCATCGAGTTGACTGCTGTGAAACAGTCTCTTTGTCAAAGCAAAGCCTGCTTTGGCTCTGGCCAGAGCAGTACCTATGTTTGTAAAAATATAAATTTTGATCTAACCAGATCCCAATGTATCTTTGTCCAACGATAGAGAGCATTCGCCACTTCTTTCTTGTATTTCTGGAGGCCCTAGACAACGGAGTGCTGAACAGAATGGTCTCGTACTTTTGGAAATTGATCTTTAACTTCCAATCGTCGCAATATCGAAGAAATCACGAAATTTTCGTGCGTTCCTAAACTTTTTGAGAGCGTAATCTATGCCGCTATGCTTTTCCACTGCAAGTCTATCAAATCTCCTAACCAACTTTCCTGGTCTCTCGAACTCTATGTGCCTTGGAGGAAGGCAAAGAAGTTGTTGTTGTCGCCACCGACTTCAGTAAAGCCTTCGACAAAATATCGCACAAGATAATTCTGCTCAAGCTCAATGCTCTTGGTTTCTCCGTAACTTTTATTGGCTGGATTAAGTACTACCTTGAAATTGACGGGTTTCATTCACTTTGTTATTTTCAGATCCTCTAAATCTAATCCATTTATGGCCACCTCAGGGGCCGCTCAAAGGAGACACGTTGGTCCTATTATTTTCACCCTAACTATTAATGATGTCGACCTTATTATCCGCAACTCGTACATATATTTATACGCCGACGACATAAAATTATATTCGCCCATTTCGTCTGCCGCTGACCACCTCCTTCTTCAAGATAATCTGAGCAGGTTTTCAATTTGGTGCCAAAAAAACTTTCTAGATCTCAACATCAGCAAATGTCAAGCCATCGCATACATACGTAAGTGTCTTCCACAGCCCTCCACGACCTACTGCATCTTTAATCAACCTGTTACGTTAGTCTCTTCTCTCCGCGATTTTGGTATTATCTGCAACAGAGAACTCAATTTTCGAACACACATGGACTCCATCATCAGTCAAGCTAACTCCGCCCATGGCTACGTAAAGCGATGTTCCAAGGAATTCTCAAACCCCTTTACATTACTAGACCACTACTAGAATATGCTTCCAAAGTCTGGTTATCTGAATATGAAATCCACATCCGGCGAATCGAGGCTGTTCGGCGCCGTTCACTACGCTTCGCACCGCGTGGTCTCCACTGGAAAGACAGCTTCAACCTGCCATCTTACTCACATGGGTTGCAACTCATCAATCTTCAGTCCCTCGAGTAACGCCGTGACATTGCCGACATTCTTTTCATTCACCAGCTCTTATCCGGTATCATTGACTGCCCAACGTTGCTTCAATCGATCTCTTTATTTACAAAGTTAATTCGGGGGTATACCCCGGGCATCAAATATATAAAATAAATAAATAAATATTTTTGTCCGGATGTTCGGAAAGAGACTTATAGACCGGATATTTGCCGGATTGGATTTGTCTTTATTCCGTATAGGAATTTTGTACCACACCTGTCTTCCAATGAGCTGGATAATGTGCATTATTCAGCAAATTGTTAAACAGGGTAGTGTAAATGTTTACCGTTTCTAGAGGAAGGTGTTCAAGAACAATGTTTGGTATTTCGTCGATTCCCACAGATGCGTTACTTCTTAGTGAACCGAAGATAACCAGGAGATCTTCTTTTGAGATGTACGGAGGATGAACCCTCTCATTGGCGATGACATCATTTGCCAAATCATCGTCATTAAAAATGGTAAAACAAGTGTTCTCCGATCACCAGTGCTCAATGTCATATCGCAAGTAGAAGTTTTGCAATAGGACCCGATTTTCCAAGATATGGTTCGGCCGAGTGCTAACATTCACCTTATACACATCGTGAAACGTCGCACCTATTACTTCAAGCTTCTCCTGAGGATCTTCGTTAACAAAAAAATTTGTCATCTTCGATCGCTTCAACTGAATCTATACCTGCTGTCGGAAGTACCTTTTCGTTGTCTGTTGTTCGGGGTAGCTTAAGACACGGAAGCTCATTCTGATTTCTTTTTCGAAAGAATTTATTTATTGACGGGAACATGTTAGGGTTACTAGCTTTAGCAACCCGAATTTTGGTGTTCCAATGCGAATTAATTGCAGCTCCAATGCTCCAATTGCTATATTTGGCGTTTAGATCTCCGGCAATGAGATAATAATTCTACTCCGAACCCAGACATAAGTATTGGAAAAATGTCTCGAGCTCTAAGATAATACAGCTTTGTTGAGCAGCTTCAGTTGCATACAGCCTCTTCCCACGGACGGGTATTATTGAACATAAACAATACTAAAGTGCAAGGCAAGTAATATTGGAAATAAAAATAATATATATTAGAAAGACTACGTCGAAAACATACAGTTAGACTACAGAGTAAATGAAAAGTGAATAAAAATATAGTGAATCTGAGCAGTACAGCTCTTCATTCGATATTTACTATCGAATTTACATTCACTGAAAGGATCTTTTAGGTTTCTCCACAAGCGAACACATTACGACTGGAGGTGCGTTAGACTCTGGAACTCTGGAGAAATTAATAAATAAAGTCAAAAATAAACATATTTTGTTTAATAAAAAAAAAGGGAAATAAGTGGCGTTGAACTAGGGATCCAGAGTGAACGAACAGTAAATATATACATATATATATAAAGCGGCTTAACGGTTGTAAGTGCTAAATGTTAGTGAAAAATCGTGAGTGTATTACGGACAGTAGAGTTACATAAGTTAGTAGTTAAAGAATTAGGAGAAAAAATAAGTTTGAGAACGAAAAAGTGAAAAGATAAATTGTCAAAATTGACCAAAAAAGTGCAAGATATAAACTCTTCGACGCTAATAGAAGGATGAACAACATAGAGGAGTTGGTGACGGCTATGGTAGACACCATGAATACCTTGGCTGGAATTCAAGAACGGCAGCAAAATCTCAAACGGCGAACAAATAATATCGAGAAGCAGATTCGATACATCGAACCATTCTTTGGATGTAAAAAGAGTTGAGGCAGTTAATAGCTGTAGTGGATAACCACATGGCCAATGTGCCAGCCAATCAACTTGCTGAAACACATCAAGCTATCTATAACATGAAGATTACTGGAAAGGCTAAAAATTATATCTACACATCAAGACAGACTACCTGGGCAGACACCAAGCAGCTGCTGATTCAATAATTCCGAATAACACTCAACTTTAGTGACATCGTCAGAAAAATAAATAATATCAAGGTAAATACAATACTAGATTTATGCAATAAGTAAGAAGATGTCACTTATCAAATTCATGAATATGCAGCTTATAAGATAATGCTGATGAGATAGTTAAGTCAATGTATCAATTACTAATCATTAATATAAAAGAATTGACAATAGGACAACTGTCTACAGAAATAAGGTTAGAATATGATCTGAATAAAATTAAGATACCGAAGGAAATCTAAAAAGAAATATCCAAAAAAGCGATCAAAAAAGAACACAAAATAATTTCGGTAGACAATCCGAACTGTTAAACAATTACAGTGAACAAAACAGAAGTTCAGAACAAAGTAGGCAGTCGAGTAATAATAATAATTCAATTACACATAACAGAAATACATGGCAACATAGAAATCATAGCAGATACTTTTACAACAGACTGATAGGAGTCAGATAGAAACATTTTCCAAAATGTAGGTCCTATGGATATCAATAATACAAGAGCTGTAGAAAACCAAGAAATAAATAACATAGAGCCGACGGTTTTTCTTAATTGAACCTCGGAAACCAATTTTTTTGCAATCTTACAATAAATGAAAATACATACAAAGCATTAATAGATACAGGGTCAACAATTAGTATTATAAATTCCACAAAAATTAATTGTAATCATTTCAAAGTTCTCGTAGAGAAAGATATTTCCCTAAACACGATTAATAGAGAAACAAAAGAACGTGTTCAAGTCATCTGTACCGATGCACCAAAAGAGTTCCGGATGGATAGTCAAACTAAAATTAAGTGGTATAAGATGGCATTACAAAACAAGAGCTATGATCTACTTATAGGCATGGATTTTATTAGTGAAACTGCCACAGAAATGAACATCAAAAACCGTTATATGAGCCTTAATAATACAATAAAATTAAATTTATACTCAGAAGACTATGAAACAATGCAAACTTTCGAACTTAATGATTTTAAGATAAGATATATTGATTTGTCACATTTGAATATTCAAGAAAGGAAAAAACTCGAGAAACACATTGAACAACATCCACACTTTCCGTATTAAGAGCGTGATCAGTTGACTAATACTGAATCCGTTATGCATGAAATTAAAACTACAACGGATCAACAAATAAATGTCCGGTTGTACAGATTACCACCAAAACATGAGGAGGAGGTAAGGAAGCAATAGGAAGAAATGGAAACACAAGGAATAATAAGAAAATCGAATGGCCGAAATGCATCTCCGATAGTAGTAGTACCGAAAAAACTGGATAATTCTGGCAAACAAAAATTCAGACTCTGTGTTGACTACAGAAAATTGAATGAAATCACAGAAGACGATAAATACCCACTTCCGAATATAGACAGTATATTAGGTAAGTTAGGGCGAGCTCAATATTTTACAACGCTGGATTTAGCTAAAGGCTATCATCAGATCAAAATGCATCCCAGAGACATTCATAAAACTGCCATTTGGTCTCAAGAATGCCGCAGCCACATCCCAAAGGCTGATGAATGAAATTTTGAGAGAGCACATAAACAAAATCTGTGTAGTCTACTTGGATGATATCTTGATATTTTCTACAATTCTGGAAGAACACCTTAACGCTATCAATATTATATTCAATGCATTAACAAAACACAACTTAAAGGTCCAGTTTGACAAATGTTCATTTTTAAAGAAAGACACAGAATTTTTAGGATATATCTTAACTAAAGATGGCATGAAGCCCAACCCGAATAAGATTTAATGCATAATAGGCTACAAAATACCAAAAACGGAAAACCAATTAAAAGGTTTTCTTGGAAAAAACGGGATATTACAGAAAATTCATTAAGGATTATTTTAAAATTGCGTATCTTATGATCAGATACTTGAAAAAAGATACTAAGATCAATAGTAATGATCCAGAGTACATTCAAGCATTTGAAACATTAAAACTCAATGTCGTCAATCACCCTATACTCAAATTTCCAACATTTTATAGATCAATTACCTCATTTACTGATGCCTCCAACTATGCAATAGGTGCTGTTCTTAGTCAAGAAGGACAACATGTATGCTATGCATCTAGAACACTTAACGACCATGAAAAAAACTACTCAGTAACGGACAAAGAGTTTCTAGCAGTAGTATGGTCAGTTTCATATTTCAGACCATACCTGTGGGGAAACAAATTCAAGATAATAACCGACCATCAACCAATTAAATACCTGAATAAAAAGTATAACGGGAAAGAGTTTTCACAGCGAAATCAAAGGTGGCTGTTGAAATTATCTGAATTTAACTATGAAATTGAATATCTTAATGGCAAAGAAAACAAGGTAGCAGATTTTTTAAGTATGATAGAAGACGAAGGAAGTTCGGACATAGCTACAACTCACTCTGCAACAGAACAACTACTCGATCACTTTCCTATCAAAGAAGAAATTGAACAAAGAGCAAATACAAGACGCAACTAATACTAACTTATAATATTACAGAAGTAGTTCATGGTAGAAAAATAATACAAGTATATATGACTAAAAATCAGTTATATTGGAAAGATTTGTTTATCAGGACCATAAAACTAGGAAAGTTAGGAATATACACCCACCTGTCGTACCAGGAATATAATAAGATCCAACAAATTTTTATAATTCTGTTTAGTAAAGATAAACACATATCGTTTATAAAGTGCACCCTCAGGGCACAAGAAATTAGGACACAGGAAGAAATACATCAACAAACATCTAGGTATCATACAATTTAAAGTATTCATAGTGGTATAATAGAAAAATATATTACACTTAAGAATAAAATTTATTATCCCAATTTAATAAAAGAAAGACAAATTATAATTAATAACTGTAGAACATATTTAGAAACTAAATGTGAACGAAATCCCATTAAACCTAAATTTCGTCTCACCAAAACTCCTGATTGTCCAAATGACATCCTTCATATGGATATATTTACATTTCAAGGCCAATCCCTTGTAACCCTTATTGACAAATTCACAACAAAAAGCGTATGCCTACCATTTACCGAACAAAAATTGGTTGAAAAGAATAGAAATATTAGAAGAACATTTCGCTAAATTTGAATTCAAAGCACATCAGTTATACGAATACATCAATAACCAAGAAGTGGAATTACATTTAACAAAACCCAATAACCACACCGGAAATTTAGGTATAGAGGGACTCCATTCAACAATTCAAGAAAAGCTTGTCAGTTTAAAATATACCACACTTAACCTAATCGCAAAAATACACAGTGTAATAAAAAATCAATAATTTAAGAATACTGTTGAGCAAGTCGAAGAAAACATAAGGCAGGTACCTACTGGTATCGATAAGGCATTAGTTAGAGAGATAGAAACTGTAAAATCAAAATTATCAGCTGTTTTTACTAATAGGCATAAAAGAGGATTAATAAATGTGGTAGGAACTGTACACAAATGGGTTTTTGGTACAACGGACGATGACGACCGACAAGATATTTTAGGACATATGAAAGTAATAGAAGCGAACGGCCGTAATGCAATTGGAACACTTAACAAACAAGTACGAATTAATGACCAGTTTAATGAAACTATATTCGATCTAAAGAAACTAATTGAAGGAGACAGAGACAAAATTCTTAAAGGTATTAATACAGCAGATAAGACTCAAAAAGACATAATATACCAACAAATAATACTAGATCATCTTATAAAATTAAAATTAGTCGAAGATAAAAAAGACTAAATATTGGACAATATTGCAGCGGGGTGAAGTTACGTACAACCCGATATTCAAAATAAAAAAACAGCAAGGTGGCACGGTTCTTGATTTTTTAAATGCTAGCACAACAAATAAAAAAATGTTAACGTTGTAGTATTTAGGTATAAAGTCGGCTGAATGTGAAAAAGGCCGGTCGTTCAATTTTTGATGTTCTATCAATTAACAACTTCGACAGAGTGTGCAGCCCGGCTTAAGACAGCGGCTTTTCCGATTATCCAACTGGGAAGTACGTTGCATTGTGCGCCCGTATCGAGTTTTATTTGATATTCAACCGGTCTTATTGTCATGGTATCAGTGAATTTGTCATCAGCTAGGCTGCGCTTGCTTTCAACAAACAGCGAGCTGTCATTACTGTTATCACTCTCATCTTCGTCGACCGCGTCTAATTTTTTTAGACGATTTCGCTGTGGATGTTGAGGAGCTAATGTACATTTTTTCGAGGTGACCCTTTCTTTTGCATTTTTGACAAGTATGGTTAAATGCTGGACAGTTACGGGGGCCGTGTATTGTACCACATCTGCGGCAGTCGAATGTTGTTTTCTTTTGTTTCGGTGGAGCTTGCATTTTTATGTAATTCATTTTCCGTTCGTTTTCGACATTGATTTGTGCAGTTTGTTTCTGGCTTTGCATATCGTAAGGGCTTTGCTTAAAGAAACATCTGCTGACAGCAACTTCGTTCGTAGTCATCATCGGACACCTAAGATAAGTTGATCTCGCAATATGCTATCTGTAAATGTTTCGAATGCGCAATTCTGTGAGTGCAATCGGAGTCTAGCCATCAATTCATCGATTGTTTCACCTTCCTCTTGAGTGATTCTATGGAACTTATACTTTTCAAATGTTGTGTTCACTTTAGGGGTGAAATGACTATCGAACTGTTGTTTCACTTCATCTAACGGTACTTCTGCTTCTGTAACTGAGAATGTGTTTTAGGTTTGTATGGCTGAGTAGCCAATGCCCATGGCCGTTTCGAAATATTTGTACTGCTTCCACAATTTCCACTCTCTGGCTATGTCCTTAGCATGCTCGATAATGAGTGGCTTGGGTGGGCGAAGGAAGTTGCTTATATGGGTTTCGGCACCATGTAATGTTTAATAATATTAACACGTACTTTAGTTTAATTATATATTTATTTATTGGCAATACTTTTATGGTTATAATATAAGTATAATGGTTGAATGCTGAATTGACTTCTTCTTGATTATCGAGAAACCTCGTGGTAGAGCGTGGCGTTGACGGCTGGTGATGAATGTCAAAACGCTAGTATTAACGTTTACCTCTCACTGGCAAAATACAGATCGATACTACAGTAACTATGTTTGGTGTCATTATTTCAAGTGCTAAAGTTAAGATATTTTAATGAATATCAATTTTTTTGTGCGGAATGCTGGTTTTAATTAGAAAACCTATACCTTGTTTAGCCGTCAAACTATAATCGAAGTTGTATAAGTATCTGTGTATACGGGATATGCGGTTTTAAGTTTTGTGCGCAATGAGTTTCTTAGAGAGATATTAAGGAAGGCGAATGCTCTATAAAGAGCATCATCAATATTTTTTATATATCCTTTGAAGAAAACTGTAAGACTTTAAGTTTTTTTTTCTTTCCTGATTAATTCTTACTCTCAGAAGAAAGCAAGGTTAATTTGAAATTTGTGTTCCAGAGCATATGGTAGAAGTATAAAATTTTGGTTGTTTATCTCGGAAGAAAGTAAGCAATAATCCCAGTTGGTGGAGGAAGTGGATAAAAGTGCACTAAATGTGTGTTCCTCAAACCATTCTTCCGCCAGTGAAAGATTTGGTTTTATGTTTTGACATCTTTTCAATTTCTTTATCGCCATTAATATTGATTGAGTCAAAGAAATAGTTTTTATTTTAGTGAAAGGCGAACTTTGTGTGGTGTAGTGTCAGTACGAGTTGGAGTTGGTGGAAGGGATCGATGATTCGGAAGTAATTGTGTGGTGTTTGTTGAATGTGTGTTAATTATTTCATTATGTTCATGCGTAAGATAAGTAGTGTTTGATTCGGATAGTTTTGGTGTGGCAGTAGAGCTGGAGTTTGAAATGGTACTAAGGTTTATTCCTATTAAGGTCCGTTTTTAACTGCAAGGTATGAGTGCGTGAAATTTCAATTGAATTGAATTTGTTGTGTTAACTTATATTATGAGTGGCTTGCTTAGCTTTTCCGAGAAGGATATAGTGTTGGTGTTAAGAGAATGTTCGGTAGCATTTGATTGTTTGCATGTGCGCTTGGATTCCGCCATTGTGAATTTTTGCCTGGTTTTGATTTTCTGTATTTATTTATTCTGAAGGTATTTGGGACAGTAAATTGAGGAAGATGGATAATTGATTTCAATTGAGATGGTGACAGGTAAGCCCTTATTTGGGCGGGTGTTTGATATCGTTTGTGCCATCGGGGTACTTTTTTAACACGTAAAATAAGAACCATTACGAGAGAGAGACACCAGTCTTGGATAATAATGGATTCCTTCATTTAAGATAACAACCCTGAACGTCCACGGACTACGAATTGAGAGGGTGCACCTCGAACGTACGTACTCTGTTCACTCTTGGTGCTACTCAAATGTGTCTTAGTACAATGCCGATATTACCTCGATCCAGGTGATACGACGTATAGGATCAGGTACACAAAAATGGCAAGATTGCGACATTTATTTCAGTTGTCACAAAAGATTGCACATGGAAGAATGTGGATACATCGTGGCATATCGCTAACGCTCAATTGTGATTGACTTTAAGCCGTTCACATACCACCGGGCTATGATCCGCATCGAAGAAACATTCCAAAACACCAGCATAATATGTTCACACGACCCACCATAGAAGCTGAAGACTCTATTAAGGAGGAGTTTTATGACCTCATGAATGGAACCTACGATATCAAAATCAGCGAAAACATCTTTGGCGGATTAGTCGGAAAGAACAGCCTCCATGACACGAAGGCAGATAACGGCTTTCGACTTATCGATTTTTTTATCGTCGAACGGGCTCTGACCAATTTCTTCTTTCAGCCAAATTCAGAACTCGACTACCCAACTAGAAGAGGCAGCGAACCACCCAACAAAAAAAAGGAATTCGGCGTTGGAAACCTTAGCACAATTGGAGCAGCCAGAACATATAGAAAGGGCATGAGAGAGAGAGAGAGAACGCCAACTATTTGTGGAACCAGTACGGCGACATAATTAAGGACGTAACCGAAACGACTTAAGGCTACCAGCCACCACTCAAAAAGAACCCTTGGTATGATGATGAATGCCTATGATGAAAAAAATTTACAGAACATGCACACAGCGCATGCAGGGCAAAACAATGGCAGCGAGGGAGAACAAGGGAGCAGAAGAATATCCTACGTAAAAAGAGAAGGGTCTTCGCAGCCTCCCACCTCAGGGAATTTGAAGAGTCCCACGATAGGACAAACACCCGGATGTGTCAGGAAAACCCAGCAACAAACTTGAAACCCGGGACGCAGGCTCTCGACATCATCGGTAGCTTCCAGCTCGCCTAAGAGGCTTTTATGACAAGTAGAGAGCAGGCCGTGATGCCAACGTGGACACCACCAAAAGGTTGTTAAGGGGGAAGGCCTTGAAGACAGCATGCTTTTCATTTATATCTGACAAATTACAGACGCAATATATAACATTGGAAATAACAGTGATGTTTCACTGTTTTCTCTACTTTTTTATAAAAAAAAAATGGCGGTGCAACTGATGTTGCAAATTTTCGTCATAAAATTGGGTTTTGGGATGCCCATTTTCTTCTTACCAGCTGAAATTTAAAAATCTACATTTTTTCATTAAAATAAGTAATTTCGCTTTATATTTTCCTGTTTTTAACGATTAAAAAAAACTCTAACGACAGCACGGGGAAAGCATGTTTTGAAAAAAATCTGATTGAAAATAACAACACGAGGCACTGGACTGTGTAATAGCATCAAGCCGTTTCTTGGCGGACTGTATTGTGTGTGCAAAAAAGCGACAGTTACATAATCAGGACAATCGTCCGAAGTATCGCCAATAATTTCTAAAAAAGTAAAGTTAACAACTTATTTGGGTAAGAAATTAAAAGCTATAGACGGTAAATAGCGCGCTTGCTTACCCATGAAATAGACCGAACCCGTGTGCCAGAGATCGAAAAGAGCGGAAGACTGCCATGTCTTGGGCAGAGGCGTGTCGAGAGCCCGATAAGTACGAGAGTAGTTTTAATTAGTGAATCGGAGTTAATATTTTATCGATTAAGACAAATTAATTATAATTTCTTAAGCTTACATTTCTAGCTTCTCAATCATGAACAAATCAAATCAAATGTTTTATTTACAATTTGACTATAATCAATGTTCTTCTTACTATTTGATTATATTCGAGTCCCCATACAGACTGTTCACTGCAAACATTGTGGCAGAATACGTGCTTTAAATTACTGTCAATTATCAACGAATTAACAATCAACAATATTTATCAATCAATAAAGAAATCAAAAATGTCTAATTCAATTGATAAATATCTTAATAATTGTGAAATCTAAACAAAAGGATGATGATTTGGGTTGTATAATGTATTAACAAAATTCACAATTGACATTCGTTACAATTATCAATAATCGTATTGATATTGTCTTACACATATCATTAATTATTGTATAACGTCCTCAATTTTCCCGAATAGCTGGAAGTAGCTTAGATCGTTCCTGACCGTCGACTTTCGCCCTATTAGCATTCTACCCTGCCTGTCAAAAGTTCTGGAAAAAATTCTCGAGAGGCAGATATCCAGTTAACCTATGTACGATCAGCTAATCTGACTGCTTGGTGAAACAATTTTCTTTGGTTGGTAGAAAAAGTTACACAAATAAAAATATAAGGGAATTGTGGATTCCCTGGGATTCTTACGGATTTCACTTGATTTTTTAAAGCAATAGATCATGATCAACAAAATTAGCAACAACGGCAAGAGGTTCGCTCTTGTACAAATAAAGAGATCACTGATCAACGAGTTTGTCCTACGAAGAAAAAAGTAAGCATACGCTTTTGTTTCCGTTTTCATTTTTAGTCGACCACCTTCTTTTAACAAATCGATTCTTTCAGACTCATCGATGAATAGGTTGGAATATTTCACACCTGCATTGAGATGCTTTTCACGACGAATCAGGTCAATATCTCCATCAAATGGATGATTTTGGATAATCCATACAATTTTTAGAAGAGCGATATCCAATACCATGGGTGTAACAAATCCACGTTTTCCGCAGAACGATTTTTCATCCCAGCGACAAAACGTAGCACGAATGCGTACTGTCCTTCTTTAACAGCTTTATTAACTTAAAATATCCAAGAGATATTGATATAATGGCAGTTTTCTTTTTTCTAACATGAGAAGTTCCGACGATAGTTCTTTATTTACATGTAAGGGCCATTTTTCAGGCTCTTTTAATATAACTAAGGAACAAAACCATATTGAGTTCCGTTGCTCCTTAGTCATACAGCATCATGACACAATACCAGCGGAGTTGGTGTAGGTAAATGTCTCCAAACGATATCTTCAATCTTCCGCCTTTTCTTTTTCGCAGGTGCCACTCTAGATTTTGTTGCCAAAAACTTAAAAACTACAGACCCTGAAAAATCCGTAACTCTAGTATAGATGCAACATCCATAAATGTGCAAAGAGGCGTCGCAAAACCCATGAATTTATATATTCTTCTTATTTGCAGATAGCACGAATCGCGGAACCGAAATATTTTTTAGGGAAAATACATCCTCCATAAACTGACGCCAATCTTTCTCAAAATTTTGCGGAACTGACGTTTCCCAGTCTTATTTTTCAATCCACGATTGAATCAGGATTTTCGTTGTAATTATTATCGGACAAAGTTAACCCATTGGTAAGTAAACGAAAAATTCTGAAAATACTCGTAAGATTTGAGTCTGTAACCATAATATCTTTAACGTTCTTTTGGTAAACACTCAACTTATTGCTATACCACTTTGATTGTTGTAGACCTGTTGAATATCAGAGTGCATCAGAAGTAACTCATCCAGAACGTCGGCTCCAGTGAGCAAGTCATCAACATAAATATCCGAGCATAGTATCTTGGATACTAGTTTTTAATTTGAACATTTTTCAGCAAGATAAGTGAGCGAAGTTATGAGATTCATTTACGTTGGGATTCTCTACTAACCACATAATTTAACATATTCTAATTTGAGCTAAGGATCTTTTGCAAGCCTGCATTCCAATGATACAGATCTCTTCATGGCTTTATAATACGAATTTCCTAAGCACTCACGATCTTGTTTAAAGAGAAGTTGAACCATTATTCTTCCACAATGTAGTTTTTCAATGGTTTTTCGAAACTGTGTTTCAAATTCTGCTTGCTCTTTTGTCCACTTGGATTTGCGTCCACCCACTGCTTTCAGCCCCCACAACGTCGACGAATGACTACAGATCTTCCTCCTATGATTTGAGACACCTGTGTGTTTTTTGCAGCGAGGGCATTTCTGCCGGAGCTTAATTTGACCTGCCAGAAGTAGTTCAAAGAAAGTTTCAGCTCCCAACAGTAAATCAATTGGTTGGAGTAACTTGAAACTTGAAGCTCAAAATTATTAAGTCTGGATGGAATGGTAGTTTGAGTGCAGAAGCTAAACTTGATTTCGGTTGATCCGATTCCAAATATATCCATGTTTCTCTTTTGCCTTCGCAAATTCAAAGAGTAAGCGAAACTCCTTTATCAAGTTTACTAGCTAGAGTCCAATAACACACGCCCTAATTGAAAACTTCCACAACTATCTTTGACCAAGACTAAAGCAGTAGCTAGAATCACCTGGTCAGTCCTTTTGTTTTTCTTCTTTATTTTTCCAATGCAGAATCACCTCAGTGTGACCTTTGCCTAAACACAAGCTAGTTTTTAACATTGTCGAATCGATCTTGAACTGAGAGTCTGCTAAATCTGGAACAACTGCTTATTATATGGGTGGTATCTTTACAGAATGCGCAAAATCTCTACATTACTATAAAAGAAGTTTTTGGATGTCTTTCAAAGATTGGTTTGTTAGTTGTACATTTTCTGGTATGGCCTGAGCGAAGCTGTTATCCATCGCGTGCTTCGAGATATTGACACCATTTATTCAAAACCAGAGCACACGCATACCAATTTGGAAGTGTTCTGAAGTCGCACTGCTGATCTCACTTGGCTTGAAATTCTTCGTCGACTTTGGACATCGTGATAAAAAATAAAAGCATAACATTTATCTAGATGGGTTCCGATCGACTGTAACGAAAAACACAATGCTGAAACGTTGTCAACTAAACTGCTTAATCGCGATGCAGATAACTTCGAAACCTTTGGCAATTCAAAGAGTTGTGATATATTTTACTAAAATATGAGACAATTATTATCGCAACGAGCTGGGATTCGAGCTAGCACTTTAGGATAGTTATCTTCGGTATTTTGATAAGCTTTAATTGTACCAAGCGCTTGACCTCTTGGCAAATGAGTAAGTTATTGAATGTTTCGATAATTGAGGGGCTAGGATAATTGTCAATGAGTTAAGTATATGAGTTCATAAAATTCTTAATTTCTGAATACTTGCCAAAGCTTAATTTTTGAAATTTTTTACAGATGTGGAACTGAGGAGGTAGTTGTCCAAATACTACTCCTTCTTGTACTAACGCAGTTAATATTTTTGATTCTGTCAAAATTTAGAGATTTTCAACCTCCCCTCTTGCAGTATCCATAGGTGTTAAACGCTCAATTCGCGTCCATTACGATAAAAGTTGTTTGAAAGAAGATTGTATTATTCCTTAGCAACATTCTTATTCTGTAGGTGACAAATCATCTTTGATACTATTTTTTATTCTCGTTCTGCTTCCTTTTGTTGAAGAATGCATTTGTTTAAGTTCATCCATCGATGGTTTTGACATGGTAACCCAAATGTCAAGCAGTGATTGCGCACCCAAATAGTAATTTGTATACAAGCGACGAAAATGACGCAAAACAATCAACTTAGTTGTGAGGTTCAATACCGACAATGAAGAATAAAAAGAAGTGTAGGCTCAATAACAATAAGCTACAAACAGCAACAGCCGAAGTCCGAACTGAGGAGAAAAAAATTTACGGTGTCTGATGAGACCACCCAGTGCAACTGCTGAAGACCAGAGATGTAAAAGATTTAAATCTTTTGATTTTTAAAATCAATTGACTTCATATCTCTGACTCTTCAATTCATAACTTAACTCTACGAACCAGACTTCAATATTGAAATCATCATTCTCTTTGATGTCTTGATTGGATCAATCTTTACGACCAGTCTTTTGATTTAAAACAATTAAATGCAATTCTATCGACTGACAGTGCATTCACCGAAGTCACTTTGAAGTCCTTACCATTCTCTTGAAGTCTCCCGCATTCAGTTGAAGTCTTTGGGACTTCAACTGATTTTCATTACAGTCTTCGGGACATTAAAAAATTTACATTGCAGTCTTTGGGACTTCAAAGTTTTTTGTTGCAGTCGTTGGGATTTCAGCATGTGAACAGGTTTGAAACAGAAAGAATCACGAATCACACTTTTATATGGAATATAATGGGCTTTTAGATTTAGAGGAAGAGGAGTACGCTGTGTTCACGTCGGGAGGAGGGGATTCGGATGGGACGGAGTCGTACTATTACAAAAAGAGCAGCTAATAAAATAAAAGTAAATAAATTTTTAAAAAATTATTTTTATTATTAAATTTATTTCAATTAAGAGTTAACATATTTTTAATTACATATTTAACAATTTTCGAAACTATTAACATTCAGAAGCAACAAAGGTGGTACAAAGGTACATACATTTTGTTACAATATTAAAACCTTGATCACCACAAATTGAAGTAAATATAAAATTTTCGCGTTTTATAGTATATGAATATGGAAATACAAAGTGAATTTTCATCCGATGATTATGGAACTGATCCTACATTTTTGCTTGGAACCGAAGTTTCGATAGAATTGCATTCAATTGTTTTCAAATCAAAAGACTGGTCGTAAAGATTGATCCAATCAAGACTTCAAAAAGAATGAGAGATTTCAATGCTGGAATCTAAGTAATCATATGAAGTAAATTGAATGAATCACAAATCATGAAATACTTTCCGAGAATTCAGGGATTGCATTACAAGATATTGCAGTCTTTTACAACTCTGCTGAAGACTTTTGATTTAATCTCAAATTTGTGTTGCTGCAATATCCAATAAATCGGCCGAGAAATAAACGCTTTTACAAGATGATGCTAAATTGTGTGGAATCTGTTGAGTGTGAATCTGTTCATAAATAAACTCTATAAAATATGCTAGCTTTCTTGTGTACCAGTTTATGGTGATGTGCAAATTTATATACATATCTAGACGCTGGGGATTAATCGAGGACCTTGCGTGCTAGATCAATGAAATGCAATGGGCTGATCATTATACCTAAAAAGTCTCAGCTAATATTAATATCCATCAGCAACTGCGATACAAGCTAGTTGCCACCAATCTGTCTCAATAATATTCAGCTCCAATTCTTGGATATAGTAAATAATCCAGGTTTAAGGATAAATCTCTCCATTTCTGCTATTGGGAGAAAGTCAAAACATTCTGCAGAGTGATGAGATCTATAGGGGATGAGATGCGTTTGCTGATTCTCATATCATCAGCGAACATAGAAGATCAGAGTCAATTAACATGTGTTCTACATCGTAAATTGTTAGAATGAAGATAATGGGTCCTAAATGACTGTTTTTTTTTTGTTTTTTTTTTTTAAATAGTGCACGTGCTCAAGGGATTGGTTGGACCCTTAAAGTGCGTTTACACAACACGAGCAGAAGGAAAGGTAGAAGGGAGAGAAAGAAGGTAGCGGTGCACATTGGTCTTAAATTGCTGTAGGGTGCAGTGCAAAGGAAAAGTAGAGCGAGGTAACGCATTCCACATGCGCGATGTTCGGCCTATAAAAGACTCTCTAAATTTCACAGTACGCCCGAAAATAGGCTTAAGGATAAACTGATGAGCATTCAATGATGTGCGGGTGTTGCGAGTGAATTGGTGGAGGGGCGGAACGCAATTAGCTATTTCTTCGGAGCATTGGTGGTAAAAGTAGCGATAAAAGAGCGACAGGCAGGAAACATTTCTTCGATGTTCCAGCGAGTTTATTGTTATAGTGCTGTCGTTTATAAGTTTTACCGCACGCTTTTGGATTCTATCTAGCAGGTGCAAAGTGGTGCACCTGCCCAGATGTGAGCGTTGTACTCCATTTTTAGCCGAATAAAAGCCTTATGAATTGTAGCTAAGTCAGAAAGGGTAAAATATTTCTTGCACCGGCTTAGGAAACCTAAACATTTCGCTGCATTCTAGGCGATATCGAATGTGTGGTCATTCCAGCATAAGTTAGAATTCACGCGCATACCGAGCATTGAAAGTTTTTCGGTTTCATCGACGCAAATGCCATTCATGGACAATGGCTGGGTATAAGGATTTCGCTTTGATGACATAAGACAGCATTGTGTTTCGAAAGCATTAAATTCTACTCGGTTGGCTAGACCCCATTTGATTATGCTGTCAATATCAGAATTTAATGTGTTAAACATACGTTGTCGTTCTATATCCACGTCCGAAGAGCATGGGCGTGAATCATTAAACGCATATGAGAAACTGAGGGTACTGTCATCTGCGAAGGAATATATTGGATTAGATGTGATAGACAAGAGATCGTTTATGAAAATTAGAAATGCCTTGGGGGACACCAGAGGTAGAAATTATTGGGGTGGATAGAAGGGATCTAAAGCGGACCCTGTAATTACGTCGTTCGAGGTGAGACTTTATCCAGCGAACGAAGGACGGGGGAAAACCAAGTGCCGTAAGCTTCAGGCTTATGATTCGGTGAGACATTTTGTCAAAAGCCTTACTAAATTCGGTAGTTATAGCATCGACTTCATATCCATTTTGTAGGGCTTGTAGCGTGTTTGAGGTAAATTCGGTAAAATAGGTGGTTGTTGATCTGCCTTTTAAGAACCCATGCTGCTTTGGAGACACGATGGACCGATGAATGACGGACTGAAAATACATACTTTTATCCTTTGCTTTCGAAAAGCTTGGCTATGGAAGATAGCTTCGCAATGGGACGGTCGTTTGAGATGTCGTTCTTATGGACTTTTTTATGAACGGAGAAAATAAAGGCGTCCTTCCAAACCGTTGGGAAGCATGGTTGATCAAGGGAAAGTTGGAAAAGAGTAGTAAGGGGATGGGATAACGAATTCACAAACTTTTTGAAAACAATGGCGGGGAGGCCATCTGGTCCTGGGGAGAAATCAGCTTTCAGGCTATTTATTTTTTCAATAACGTCGCTGTGAGAAACGCCCACATTGGCCAAAGACTTTTAAGGACAGTTCTTCAGATAAGAAAAATGATCCAGGTCAGGGGAAACAGGTTAGCAATAATTTCAGAGTCGGACGGGGAGGTGTCAAAAAATTTGAGTGTAGAAGGGAAGCCATCCGATTTCCTTTTAGTGTTTATGATTTGGTAGAAGCGTTAAGGATCGGAGGACAGACGTTTGCATTTCTACAATATAGGCACGGTACAATGAATCACAGAGAACGGAAAAACGCATATAAGCTTGATGTAATTCAGATAATCTGGCTGGGATCAAGTCCGCAAATAAATTTTCCACATTTTTTGTTTCTGTTATTTCGAAGAGTACGTAGTTCTTTATTGTACCAGGATGGGGAAAACTGACAGTTTTTAACAGGAACATATGGAACCGGCTGAGCAAAGCATTTGAACAGTTCAGTGTAAAAGAACTCAACAACATTATCGATCGTTCCTTAAGTGTTGATTTTTAAGAAGAAGAGGAAGTTTAGGGAAGTTTGCTTTACGGAAATAGGTAGGATGTCTCCGACAATTTTGGATAATTATCTGGATTATTTGAGATATCGAAAAGAGAACACATGATGTAGATGTGGCATTTTGCGAGATTTAATTTAACGCAAACAAACTCGAAGGAGGAATTAAGTGTACTCATGACAAGGGATGCGTTATGATCACTGTTTGTTGGATTTACACTCGGCTACGCAAACTTTGGGTGTTCTCAGGTTTTACTCCAATCGATACGAGAATGCGGCTTGTTAAAACATTACTTATGCCTATTCTCGTTTATGCTACAGTAGTATACCCTAAGTTTTAGAACCTAAGTTTTAGATCACAATTGATCGGCTCCACACCTTTTCGACAAACTTCGATTTGTGCAGTCAACCAGAACACATAACCTTATACTCCTTTGGTTTTAAATATTTGCATTCTTCACATATTTTCTTCATTAATGCTGTCAGACTTTGGAACTCTTCTCCGCCCGCAACATAACAAACACTGGGCACCGTTTAATTTAAATTGACCGCTTGAGAGCATTTTGTCTTAAATCAGCAACTATACTCTATCCCATATTGCTTTTCTCCATTTTATATAAACTCTATCTATCTGTATATGTAGTGACCACTCAACTAAGTCATTCATGATAGATTACAGGTTAGACCATTCCCACCCATCCTCTGTCATTCACACTTTCGTCCAGTTACCATTTTATTTATCAAGTTGAGTGAGCTGCGGGGGCAATCTTCAACTTACTCGCAAGCAGCGCAGAGCAAGCTTCCTGCTTGCAACTTCATATAATTTTAAATCAAAAGTTAAAGTTTGAATTGTTTAATTATTATTAATAAAGATTCATAGTATAAGTAAACAGTGTTAAAATTATTCTTTGCATCATTCGTGACCCCGAAACCACTAACTAAAAAAAAGGAAAAAAAACATTAAGGCAATGATCGTCGATTGATAGACTCCACAACAAAACTTCAAATAAGTGCCTCTCACGTTATTGTAGATACACCGACACCACTGCAATTTACAATCAGCAACGAACTGGGTAATATATTAAAGGAATTTCCTTCTCTAACAGAACCACCCGATTTTAATCGCGCAGTTCGACATAAGGTTGAACATCACATTGTTACAAAAGGACAGTTACCGTTTTCCAAACCTCGACGTTTGGAGCCTGCCAAGCACAAGGCAGCTCTCGTTGAGTTCCAGCATTTGGTAAACCTTGGAATTTGCAGACCTTCATCCTCTCCTGTATCTTCTCTCCTTCACATAACCAGTAAAAAATAGTACGCCGACTGGCGTCCTTGTGGCGATTACAGACGTCTCAATGCCGTTTCAATACCCGATAGGTATCCTATACCCCACATACACAACTTTTCGATGCAGCTTCAGGGCTGCACAGTTTTATTCACGAATTGTCTTGGTCAGGGCATATCATCAGATTCCTGTCGCCATCAAAGACGTACATAAAACCGCAATTACGACTCCTTTCGTGTTATATGAGTTTATGCGAATGCCCTTCCACTTCTCCACTTTGTTTTCGCATACATTTTCCTTTTTCAATTTCAATTTCAATTTATTTTGATGTTTAAATCAAGTACATCTAAGACTCAGTCTTTTAAGAGTACCAACAAAGTTATTGTGTGTAAAAGTGGAATGATCAAAAATTATGTAAGATTAAAAACTAGTATAAACTTAAGTTTAAGATAATGATAAAAAAAAAAATAAATATAAAACATTTAGTTATTTCAAAATATCAAAGAAAAATCAAAATCTTATAAAGTAAGCAAAAATAAAGAAAATAGAAGAAAGCTGTTGAGAAAAATAATTAAAAAGTTCGCTCCTGAAACTCCCCGTGGCCGCCACTCGCTTTATATCTCCAGGCAAAGAATTACATAACCTAATAGCGCAGGTAAAGAAAAGACGCGAAGAGTTTACATATTTGAACAGTGGTGTCTTCAAATTAGTCAACCTGGCTGATTGTAAAAATTCTAGTTTTTCATAAAGATAAACCGGTGTTTTCGTGTGTATTATCTTATGCATAAATAAAAATATTTTGGCATCAAGGTACCTTGGGAGCGTACAACCTAGAATATTTTTTTGGTAAGCAGATACATGACCATATCTTCGGAGACCATAAACAAACCGTATCATATCGTTAAATGCTTCCTGTAACTTATTTCGCGATACAGTTTGCAGTACACTACCTCTGAATACGTTATTATGGGAATGATTAAAGTTCTTAAAAGTTTAAGCTTCGTATCGCGAGGAACATAACAAGCACATAGCCACAGCTTACGGAGGCAAGCATAAATACGACATATTGTGTAGTTTACATGATCACTGCAGGAAAGATTGCCATTTATCTTAAAACCAAGACTTGTAACTGTATCTACAAACTTAATTTTTGTGTCCGATAGGAATACTGGAGGCAGAGAGTCCGTATCACAGCTTGTTTTCGATATCTTAATCGCTTGCGTCTTGGATGCGTTCAGGGTTAGTCCATTTTCAACTGACCATTTAAAAATAGCAGCGAGATCCTCATTCACCCTTAGGATGAGATCTTCTGACAGTCCAAGTGGCCTAGAAAGGAAGACTTGAATGTCATCTGCATAGAGGTGGAAGTCGATAAGTCGAACAGCTCTGTTGCTGAAACCAAAGTAGTGAGCTAGCTTCAAACACAAAATCTTATGATTTACCCTGTCAAAAGCCTTCGAGAAGTCTAGTAAGCAAAGTACGGTCAGATAACCACAGTCATATTGTTGCCTTATATCACCTTCATTTCTTCGTTCATTTATTGCACTCAGGACTTCGCTGGTAAACCATGGACATTTTCTGTTAATTATTTTCACTGTCCGAAGAGGAACAGATTTATCGTAGAGTTTGTGAATGTGCATTTGAAGGTGATCAAACTTGTTATCTGCACTATCCAAATACATGCAGTGCGACCACGGTATTGAAATCGCATCAATATTCAGTTGTTGGAAGTCAATAGATTTGAAGTCTCTGAATGTATACTCCTGTGGAATAGGTTCATGAAAGAAATCTATATTATATGCACAGAACAACAAATCATGATCGGACATTCCATCCAGAGAAAATTGATCAAAAAGAAGTACATTCAGTACATCAGAAACTATCAGAAGATCGAAAAGGCTAGGATTGGAAGATGGTGCATACCGGGTTGGGTACGAGTTTTTAACAAAAAGTCCATTTGAAGACACATAATCCAAGAGTTTGCCTGATAAATAATCATTCTTTAAGAGATTTCCGTTTAAATCTCCACATATTATTATGTGCTTATATTGTCCAGTGAACCGACTTACTTCTTAAACGAATGGTTCTGTAGAAATGTATTTATTAGGACTGTAGAACAAAAAAATATTGACAGTAATTAAATCTAAACAGCAGAGTTGCACATCATAATTATGTAATAAAAATGTTATGGGAATTAAGAAAATGATTATAAAACAAGGCGAGTAAAGATAGAAAGATTCAATTTTTAAGAGGAAGTCACTGCGTATGGTGTCTATCTGTTGAGAGATGTGGGCCATTATCAATTGTCATTGCTTCTCCAAGCGCTCATCGAAGATTTCCAGAGTAAGATTTAATTCACTCGAGGGGGCATCCAGCTGTTGTTAAGGCTTCGGAGAGTTTAACGATGTTTTGGTTTGTAGGACTTTTGACCTCGTTGCAACTACGTTTGACACGGTCACGATCGACTCTTAGACAAGTTTATTTAAGACATGGGCATAGAGATATGTTAGCCAAGAAACAATAAAAGCGGGAAAGCAAAGAATAAACGAGTGCAAGACTTGATAATTTAATTTAAGGTTTTTACGTTGCAAAACTTTGGATTGCAATATATACAAAGTTGACTTTACTCGCTAAAAATCACTCGCGCACACTTTTAACGGCTGGTTGACTATGGCTTGATACTGAAACCCTCGAAATGCGTACTGGGTGTCCAGAAATTTGAGTTCCTCGGTCACACAATAAACAAAGAAGAAATATTGCCAATATTTGCAATGAAGCTTTTGTCAACACTAAAGAAGCTCTTTTCAAAGCAGCATTATTAGCTCATCCGATGGAAGATACGACATTCAGCATAACCACTGATGCCTCTGACGCCGCGGTGGGAGCTGTTATGCAGCAATTGAATAGTGGTAAATGTGGAACCTTAAGCATTTTTTTCAAAGAAACTTTCACTAACTGAGCAAAAGTATTCAGCATTTGATAGGGAGCTTTTGGCCATTTATATAGCAATAAAGCATTTTCGCTACTTCGTAGAAGGGCGAGAATTTGTAATATACACGGATCACAAACCTCTGACAAATGCACTATCTTCAAAAGCTGAACGCAGTCCCCGTCAGAACCGTCACCTTGACTTCATATCCCAGTTTAGTAGTGATATAAGGTATGTAAAAGGAAAAGATAACGTAGTTGCGGATCTATTATCTCGGTTTAATGAGAGTGCGACTGATGCATTGGAGGAATTAACACCGAACCTAAGGACTATCTGCCAGATGCAGGATAGTGAGATGAGCTGAAATATTTGAGTTTAAACGCAATAAAGGTAGGATCGAAGGTAAAACTCCAGTCAGTTCAACTACCAGCAACACAAAATCACATTTGGTGCTAAGCTAGTACGGGTATTAATCGACCATTTGTACTGCATAAATTGCGCAAACAACTTTTCGATTCACTTCACAACCTTTCACATGATGGAATACGCGTAAACGAATTACTGCAAAATGTAATGTTTTAGGATCGCCAAGTGACTTATTCTCACTAGAAGAACTAATGTCTTCTCCGTAGCCTACCCCCTAAGCTATATAAAGCGTAGCACGCTCTTCCGTGCTGTACAAAGCGCAGCTCGCTGTAAGTAAGGCAAATTACTGCCACAATAATAATTGAGTCAAGTTGAGTTTCAAGACTGTCTTTATTCTTCCAAAACATTTCTATTTATACAAATTTTAACCCTATGATCCCCTTTGTTCTAATCCAAAATTAGGTCAGTATGTATAAGCAACCTGACCCCTTTACTTTATTCTGTGTACAATATTTCTTTTCGCTTTGTCCCTAGTTCAATGAATGCAAATGTAAACAATGTTGACCACTTGAACTCCAGTGACCAAAACATAGCATGAATCACTGCCCATACTGATCGAATGCCATTTGACACTTTCAAATATGTGGGGCGATACAATGTTATGCAATGTCTTTATTTAGTGATCTTGCATTGAATCACACAACATCCTTCCCCCACAGAAAAATGATATTTGTTTACATTTCTTTAAATTTAAATAAATGTCATTTATACAAGTACATGTTCTTACTGTTTGGGATCAGTATTTCTTAATGTACATCATGTTATCTTAAAATGTTCTTAAGTGTACATACATTTTATATAATATTTTTACATTCTTATTCTTGTCTGGATTTTATTAGATTGTTATTATGTGTACCATATTTCTTGTTATCTATCATGTTAGTCTACTTGTGATATTATTTCATATGGACCTTTAAATGGTTTATCAATTTTTTTCTTATTTTGAGTTCTTAAAAATACCTTGTCACCTACTTTAAAATTGGATTTTTTTACATTATTTTGTTCATTCATTCTTTTGCGCTTATCTTCTAATAGATTATTTTTGGCTTGTATATGGGAATACCTTAATTTACATTTTAATTCATTTAAATAGTTATCTAAATCATAATTCTTTTCTTTATTTGATAGGATTTCACATGGGAGTGTATTTAATTTGCCAAAAACTAATTCAAATAAAGAATATAGTGTACTACTATGTGGTATTGAATTATAACAATATGTATAATATGGTAACCATTCATCCCAACTATCCTTATCTCCTAATGTCGTAAGATAATCATTCAGAACCCTATGATTTCTTTCTAAAGATCCTAGAGTCTCATGATGATATGGTGTCGATACTATCTTTTCTATATTTAGTGTTTTACAAATATTCTTTAATAGTTCATTAGTGAATTCTGTTCCTTTGTCTGTTTTTAGCTTTCTAAAACATCCATATTTAAGTATGAATTTTTCTACAATTGTGTTGGCAGTACTGACGGCATCTTTATTTTCTATTGGGAATACATTGAATTGTTAGTATGTATCTATATCTTTTTGGAGGTCTCAGTGGTCCAACAGTGTCTACTGATATCGTTTCAAATGAGGTACTAGGCGTGTCTGTTAAGACAAAAATTTCTTTTGTATATTTTGTTATTTTTACTTCGTTGCATATTTCACAGTTGTTTATGAATGTTTTAACCATTCGATTCATGTTTTTCCAAACATATTTCTGCTTAAGTTTGCTTATGCATCTTCTGATACCACAATGCCCTCCTATTTTCGAGTTATGATGTTCTTCAATTAGTCTGTGCATTTCTTCTTCATCCGTTACTTTAATCGTAGGTTCATATATTAACATATCTAAATGCGTCAATGTTTCTATTCTTTTGCAGCTTATTAAGTATTTCTTTAAATTTTTGGATATCCACATTTCCAAATATCAAACTATCTCTCGCTAGCGCTAGTTTATTAACTCCTGCATTGCTCACCCTGAATAATAGCTTCTTCAAAATCAATTTTACCTCTGATAGAGAATTATCCTTCCTAATAAAATATTCCTTCTGGTACCATTATTATTTCTTTCTATCTTTTTGAATTCAATTTTCTTCATCCGCCTTATGTCAGATATTGATGTACAGTCCCATATGTGAAGGTGATCAGTCCCCACATTTGAGGCTAAGGCTCTTGCACAGTTTTCATTTGCTTTAAGTTCTTCAGTTTCCTCCATATTTTTCTTCATTGCTCTTGTAACTACTTCTACATTGTGTTTTGGTATCATTTCTTTTAAATTCTCGAGAGTGCATCTGCATTTGTGTTCATCTTTCCTTGTTTGAATACAATTTCATACTCATAATCCATTAAGTCTACCCGTATTCTAGTTAGTTTGGAAGACGGATTTTTGTGCGTAAATAGACTTACTAAAGGTCTGTGGTCAGTGTAAACTATAAACTTTCTTCCGAACAAGTACGGTCTAAAGTAGTTTATTCCCCAATGTATTGCTAGAAGTTCTTTTTCTATTATTGGTTTATTCAGCTCATGCTTGTTCAGTGATTTACTCGCATATGCTATTGGTCTATCTTCTCCAATTTCTCCTTGTGACAAAACGGCTCCTAGTGCAAAGTTTGAAGCGTCTGTTGTCAGAATGAAAGTTTTCGAGAAGTCTGGATAGCTTAACACTGGTGGTGACATAAGTTTCTGTTTTAGTGGATTGAATGCTGCGGTGCACTCCTCTGTCCAAGTGAATAATTGTTTCTTTTTCAATAATTGATTTAGAGGTCTTGCTTGAATTTGATAATTACTTCTGGTCCCCATCAAACTCTTGTACAAGCTTGACTGCCGTTATTATGTCAAACTTACAAACTTAGCCATTTCTGTGTTGGTGCTGGTCTTGTCTGTTTTGGTTTGAAGTATTTTTGGTTTAAGAAGGTTGTTTATTTCTTCTACTATTGTTTGAAAATATTGTTCTATTTCTTCAAATTCCCCTTCTTTTGCTTCTGTTCTAATTTCTTCCCAAATACTTTCAATTATTTTTGTATTCTTTTCTATGTATTCTGTTGTGCACTCTCTATTGGGATTTTTCTTCAGGTTTTTCAAGATTTTTATCAATGGCTTAAAATATTCCATGACATACTGTTTATATTTTCATTTATTTATTTTTATTCATTTATATTATTTTTTTTTTATAAACTTTTTAAATGTTATTAATTCTACCTCTCATGACTTGTTTTTTAACGTATTTTTTATAATGACTATTTATTTTTAATAATAATAACAATAGTAAAATAATAATAATAAGAAAGTTCTGATGACTGGTTCCTATTAACGTTGTACCATTAACGTTATTGTTGATTATTTCTTCTTTCGACTGCTTCTGTCCCATTTCCGCGAAAATTCCTCAATGTTCTTATAAGCTCCAATTTTTGTGGTCTATCTTGTGTTATGGGGATTATCCGGTGAAGCTCTGCCCTTTGTTGCCGCAGCCTCACTTCTCTGGCTGCTCTTTTCTCTTTTTTGGATTTTCTTTCCTTGGCTGTGGTGGAGTTGGTTGTTTCTGTTGTCGTCTCCTATATTGCTCAATAGTGATCGCCTTTGGTCCAGCTGTTCTCGGTGTTGGGGTGTATATTGGTGTTGATATCTTTCCTTTCGTACTCGCTGTTGGGACGTATTGTTCATCTAAGTTCTTGAACAAAGTGTCCAGCTCCTCTTTATTGTAGGACATTACCTTAGAATCTACCTCAGAGTGCTCACTTCTTCGCTTATATGAACAGTTCTGCGAAGATGGCAGGATCGCCATGTAATGTTTTAGGATCGCCAAGTGACTTCTCACTAGAAGAACTAATGTCTTCTCCGTAGCCTACCCCCTAAGCTATATAAAGCGTAGCACGCTCTTCCGTGCTGTACAAAGCGCAGCTCGCTTTAAGTAAGGCAAATTACTGCCACAATAATAATTGAGTCAAGTTGAGTTTCAAGACTGTCTTTATTCTTCCAAAACATTTCTATTTATACAAATTTTAACCCTATGATCCCCTTTGTTCTAATCCAAAATTAGGTCAGTATGTATAAGCAACCTGACCCCTTTGCTTTATTCTGTGTACAGTATTTCTTTTCGCTTTGTCCCTAGTTCAATGAATGCAAATGTAAACAATGATGACCACTTGAACTCCAGTGACCAAAACATAGCATGAATCACTGCCCATACTAATCGAATGCCATTTGACACTTTCAAATATGTGGGGCGATACAATGTTATGCAATGTCTTTATTCAGTGATCTTGCATTGAATCACACTACAAAAATACTTCTGGCCATCAGTTCAGTCCTCCGACTGAAAGATTCGAACACATCCATATGGATATTGTTGGTCCGCTTCCTATTTCCAAAGGCTTTTCATACATCTTAACAATCGTCGATCGATTTATTCGCTGGCCAGAAGCGTATCATTGCAGACATCACTACCTCAACAATTGCCAAAGCGCTGGTGCAACAATATGTCTCAAGATTTGGTGTGCCTCGGGAGCTAACAACTGAACAGGGTAGCCAGTTTGAGTCCAAACTTTTCTGGGAAGTGACCAAGTTGCTTGGCACACACCGCATCCGTACCACCGCTTACCACCCTCAGGCGAACGGAATGGTGGAGGGATTTCACCGACAGCACTACAAACTGGTGTGATGACCTTCCACTTGTGTTAATTGGTATCAGAACATCAGTAAAGGAAGACTTGAGATGTTCACCTGCTGAACTTGACTATGGGCAGCCACTCAAGGTTCCTGGCGAAATTTTTTATTCCGTCGAATGCGGATGTGGCAGCAAATGATCCAACAAGCTTTGTAGAAAAACTAGGAACATCCATGCAGTCAATAATACCTGTAAGTCCACGCCAAACGCCTCAATCGAATGTCAACGTCCCAAAATCGCTATAGGATTCCGAATTCGTTTTCATAAGAGTTGACAGAGTTCGCCCTGGACTATCACCACCATATGAGGGACCCTATAAGGTCGAGCGAAAACTACGCAAAGAATACATACTCAAAATTACAAATAAAAACGTTTCAATCTCAATCGATTGATTGAAACCCGCTCATTTTGTTTCAGACGAATCAAGAACCGTACCAACCAAGAAGTCAGTCAAATTTAATTAACAATAAAACTATTTAGAATCGCTGGGGAGGGAGTGTGTAGTGACCACTCAACTAAGGTTACAGATAATAGATTACAGGTTTGACCATTACCACCCTTACCATTTTATTTATTTATTTTATTTATCAAGTTCAGTGAGCTGCGGGGGCAGTCTTCAACTTACTCGCACACAGAGCAGACCAAGCTTCCTGCCTGCAACTTCATATAATTTTAAATCAAATGTTAAAGTTTGAATTGTTTAATTATAATTAATAAAGATGCATAGTATAAGTAAACAGTGTTAAAATTATTATTTGCATCATATATATATATGTATATTTTTATACTTTCATTATTTCTTTCCATTACTTGCTTAATATAAATATAAATTATGTAAAACTGTACCAGGTCTCTCTATCCATATATTTCAAATGTGCTATAAAAGATCGGTACAATTTCATTTCATTTCATTTTTTATTCTTTCGATTCAACTTAAATTTAATTTACAAATAATCCATTACAAACTTAGTAGAAAGAAGATAATCATTCTGTAACTAATAACATAAGCTAGTGTTGAATGATTGACATTATTACAAATGAAGTTAATGAGGGGTAAATAATACATAAAGAAGCGTAAGCGAATAAGAGTATAATACAGGTATAATTTTTACAATGCAAAAAGACTTTCCAGATTAAAAAGGTTGATAAAGAGATAAAAGAATTTTTAATATACACATCGAAAAACAGATTCAATATTTACATAATCGATACCGAATAACCAATTTTTTACTTTTTTTAAAAAAATTATTGAAGTTGTATGTTTGTCTTATCACAGTAGGTAGCTTATTGAAAAATCTAGGACCAGTAATGGAAAAAAAATGAGAAAATTTAGTTTTATGTGCTGCAGGGACAATTACCAAGGCTTGACTATTAACGCGTAAGCTGTAATAATTCGATGTTCTGATGTTCTAAGGACTTTGAATACGTAAAGGTGTCTTAAGGGAAGAATATGTAGATCTTTAAATAACGGCCAACATGGAGTACAACGATTTTTACCACAAATTATTCTAATTAAACATTTTTGAGACTTAAATAATGG
Organism: Orthonevra nobilis; assembly: GCA_963555765.1. Lineage (NCBI taxonomy): Eukaryota > Metazoa > Arthropoda > Insecta > Diptera > Syrphidae > Orthonevra > Orthonevra nobilis. The sequence goes on from OY743227.1 coordinate 29,818,612, forward strand.
ATCAAAAGTGTTGTCATAAGCACCTCCCCAACTCGTAATACCATATTGTATTTTAGAGTTTGCAAGTGCATAATAAATGATAGATAAAACTTGCTTGGAACAATAGGGTCGTAAAAGATACATTTTTCGAATAACCTGCATATACGATTTCGTAGCTTGTATTTGAGCATTCCAATTCAAGTTTGAATCAATTAAAACACCCAAATACTTGTATTCGCTAACAAATTCAATTTTAAAACACCTATCTGAACATCCAAGATTATCATTATAGTTAGCAAAATCACAGCCATGAACTGGTAAAGAAAATCTCTTACACACATGTGAATGAAATATAACGTTGAAATCAAAACCATCGCTTCCCATCATATTAAACGCCGTTAGCTTGGTCTTGTCGCTGAAAACTAACTCATGCAACAAAAACCATTCCCTTAGCTTATGGAGGTCTTCATTTATACTGGCAATGCAGTTAAATACATTATTTTCTAGATACGCGAAAGCTATATCATCTGCGAATGCTGTAGGTTGACCATTGAAAGATTGGTGGAACAGAGAGTTGATAAAAATCAGAAACAACAAAGGACCAAGTACAGATCCCTGTGGGACTCCATTCTTGATAGTGAGACAGTTGCTCAAGTTTCCATTTATTTTAACTTTTTTCTTCCTGTCCTTTAAATAAGAAGTAAACCAGTCCAATATAGCTCCTCTAAAACCTGAATTGAACAATTTGTCCAAAAGCAACTTGTGGTCTACTAGATCAAAAGCTTTCGACATATCAATGAAGAGTGCCATAGGAGGTTTCGAACGATTATATCCTTCATACAATTGAGAACATAATGTAAGAATCGCATCTTCCGTGGATTTTTTTGATCTGAAACCAAACTGATTTTTCGAAAAAAATTTCTGATTTTCCAAAAAAGAAATCATGCGGGACTTTAAAAGTTTCTCAAGGAGTTTAGAAAAAGTTGGAAGTAACGATATGGGCCGATAGTTTTTCATATCCCTGCGATTTCCTTTCTTAAAAAGAGGTATAACCTCAGCACACTTTACTGACTGAGGAAAACAACCCTTATTAAAACTCTGATTAAATAAGTAGCATAGAATGTCAGCTATATTTAAAGCAATTTTTTTAAAAGTACGATGGTAGTACATGAATTTTTACTTTTTTGTGACATTATTAGCTTGAATATTTCTTCAGAAGTAATCGGTATAAAGGAAAAACTACTGGGTTGTACCTTATCAAAAATCACTGAGTATGAATTACAGTCACAGGCATTATCTTGTTTTGCGGAAGGTTTAACATTTTCAGAAATATCTATGAAAAACTCATTGAAACAGTTTGCTATATTACCAGACTCAGATAAAGAAGACCCATTTACTTCTATAATGTCTATTAATTTTGACTGGTGACTTTTGCCTAAGATATCATCGACAGTTCTCCATTACTTTTTACTACTATTTACAATATCTGTACAATGTCTGAATAAGCAAAATTGAATTGTTCTTTGATGATCGCAGTAAAGATGTTAATCATTCAAGTGAAGTTTCGAAAATTGATCATTCTCAAAATATACGTTAAGTAAACTTAAATAAAATAAGCCTTATATTCTGGAGAATTATCGATAGAAAAATTCACAGAAGTTGCCAATGTTATTGGAAATGACAATACGAATGTTTTCATTCACAATGACCTCGAGAGTGTATTTATTATCAAAAAAATTATTAATTAACAATAGAAATCGGATACATACAAACAGTTGATAAGATTCAATTACCGTATTGAAAATTGACAATCGCAATAAGGGTGAAAGTTAACTAAGAGATGTCTTGCTTTAATCACTTCCATGTTTAGATTTCACTGCTCCTTAGACAAAAAGATATGCGCCAAATAATAAGAAGAATACTTCAAAAGTATATTTTATTTATGCAAATCTTTCTATATCGGCCAACGAAGTTAAAAAAGGAATCTTGAAAACACCGGCAATATATCATTTAAAAATAGACTTACCTGGGTTGTTGGTAACTGCAGACCATGTTAAATAAACAGTATAGAGCGTCACAATTGAACTTTGCAAGAGGCCTGAGTGGGGCAACTTTTCCTGTACTGCTGGAAGAACAGATGTGAAGCTCAGTATTACGCAAAATACCAAATTTATCGTAATAAAGAACTTGTTTAACGTGCATCCATCTGTCTAGAATATAGTTCTTTAAATAATTAGCATTCAAAACAATACATCATAATTTACCTTCGTAAAGTAAACAAACAATAAAGATATGCCAACAATTGCGCAAATGTATTGAAGTAAAGTCACAAATATTAAAGCATAGTAATATCCCCGGTTTGATTCAGAAGAAGCTGCAAGAAAATTTGAAAGTCATGAATAATTTAAATTAACATCGACATGATTTACCTATCCAGCTTTCTGCTAAAGAGTGTGCAAAGTCAACAATTATTATAAGTTGTATTATAATAAAGGTAAGTCCACCAATCAACCCTATCCACATCATTGATGGACCGAATGAACCATCTGGAATGAAGATAGCACCAATAGTAGTTCCAAAGCAAAGAAGGAACTTTAATCCCCAAAATTGGTTTTGAATATGAGATCGGACATCGCGTGACGTTTTTACTCTAATCATTATTAAAGCCATCAAAGTAAAAAAACAAACCAGACCAAAACATATTCGATAAACAGCCATATATCCCAGTGCATATTGACAATCAACTTGTCCAATCGTATTTTGTAATATTTCGCTACCAGCTGAATTATTGGAGTTTAAGCAAAATGGTAGTCTTTTTAATGCATCCTGAAGCCCTGGTGATAAACAAATAGCGCCAAGTATAGTGCCTATAAGCAGCATAAGGGCATACATCAGCCGGGAAGAAACCGAGTTGCGGCATGTTGGACATGCTTGACAGCACATTGAACATGCTGTGCCAGTACAACAGCAAGCAAGCTGTAAAATGAATGCAATTTTATGTAATGATTTGTTATTTAAAGTTCATATTAATGATTTATTTTTATAATATATATAATGTAAATAATAAATGATTGCACAAATACCACAGCAAAGAAATTAAAAAAAATAGATAGTAACACTCCAATTGTATTTGTACGGTTCTCATACCATGATGCAACACACATTCAACCGAACTCCGTTCAAAAACATCTGGAAGTCGTTCACTCCAGCATTAAGCCAAACACTTAAATAAGTAATGATTTATATTTATGCCTAAGTCTATAATTCTCCTCACTCAAAATTATCCAAATAATTTTCATTGCATACTTCTATAAAAAAAAAACATTATATAATCAACAACGTCTACTATATGGCAATAAAAACCCACATAAAATTATGGAGGAAAGTATTTTGAAGGCAATAAGAAAAGAAGAAAATAAATTTAAGAAAAGAATTTCAGAGATACTGCATCTGTAAGTAATAGCTTTGAGATCATGATCGACACAAGAGATGGTTATATATTCTGTTGAAATTTGTTGTTTTTTTTTTGTTTAATAACAAAATGAAAAATAAAAGCTATCAGAAAATAATTAAAGATGCGTGCTATAAAAGCCTAGAAACTGGAAAATATTAACGTATATTACAAAAAAACAAGATATGAAAAAAAATTCCATTCAATGGATGCCGATGCGAAGGCATCATTGCAAAGGTAATGAAATTCAATCGATGACTCTCAACCCTATTACAATCAAAAGTATTGACAACGATTACACATTATTTTAAGATTCTTTCAAAATACATATATCAAAACTAATTTAAAATCCTGCGAATTATGCGAAAACTTATAGGTCGATATAAAAATCCTCCGTCCCGTTTCGGGCTCCACCCACGGAAGTGACTTGAAATCAAAATACATCTAAGTTTCTCAAACCACTCCATAATATTCCATTCTTCTACTAATTCTTCGATAAAATCGATTTTTTTTAATTTCTAGAATACCATTTTAATTTATTGGCGATTTACCGTTTATATTATTTTTATTATGTGCTGTTATATCGACCAAAGTGGTAAGAACAATGTGAAAATTCCAAGTATCGACCTTTTACGAGTTTGAATATATGGCCCTGTAACAGGCGGATGGACGGACAGGGCAAACTAAGTAATAAGATTCTGTTGGTACCCTTAGGGTACGAAACTCTTTGAAAGAAATACATAGTACACGAAAACAGCTGTTGTCTTTGAATGTCTATATTAGTCAAACTTAAAAACTGACAAAAGATAAGATAACCTCTAGATATAAGAAATATGGAAACGCATGTTAAAACAGGAAGCCACGAAGAAATTCGGTCGATATCAGAAATGCAAAAATAATCATAAGTACTTATGTTCGAATGTATTTTTAAGAGGTGTTAAAGATCTTATCATTCATAAAAAGAGAGATAAGGATTTGCTTGACAACTTATGAATGAATGAAGGGAACTATTAATCCAAATGGACCAAAAGATTGCGCATGAACCATCTTTAATTCGTCAACACCTTCGAAAATTGGGATTTGTTACAAAAAATTATAATTTACATGTTTTAATATCTATAATTGGCCACTCATACATCATACACAAACACCTATTCATTAAAGAGCCACCTCCTCTCTGCCATCTCTGGGAAGATAACAATTCTGCTCTCACAATGGCTCACCTTCTTGTTTGTCCAAAAATTGCCTCGACCTGTGCAAAACTATCAATTCCCAGCCTGCACCAACTCTTTAAAAATATCTACATTGATAATATAAATTTGATTTACAATATAATGAAGTCGTTAAAACTTGAAAATTCCATTTAGAAAAAAAATTATTAACTCCTTGTATCTATTTACATCAAACTCAGTTTATTATCCTAGTAGACAGACCTGGCAGCTAATTCTAGTTAAATTATTGAACCTGTAATTTACTTACTGTTAAATAAAATGAATAATAATAATAATAATTTCTATAATTTCTGACTATTGTTGTTAAATTGTTTACAGAATAAAAAATATCACGCCAAAATGCATTATTCTAGCATATTTTCCAAGCAAATTAATAAAGAAGAATTCGAAATAAAATTAAACGGGAAAAACCTGCCTTGATGTGAAATTTTCAAATGGTAAACATTCATCGGAAAAATTGATGACTAAAGCGAAAAAAGGCTAGTGACCCATGGAGGGTCTTAACATGATGTTACGCTTGAGCACCGTGCTTTCTCGTTTCAGCCGAGAGATGAGTGCCAAGCGGAGAGTCGACGTCAATAAAAGAACTTTATTTTATTTAATTTTATAATTATTTCGCACTTATATTCTACTTCTTACGCAAATAGTGCAGGCAAGTTCATTTCCATATTGCGCTCATCATCATCCCTGTATTTCGTCATTTCGATGAACCATAAATTGAACTGCCTTTAGTATGGTGCAGTGTACCTCCGTCTGTCAGCATTTCAAGTATTTGTCAATCGGTCTTGATACAGTTCAGCGCACCTCCGTCCATTTAAACTGTTTAATGCACTGACATACTTTACAGGCAGCCGCGCTTGTCCTTAACTTTGCTAATCGAATATTCGAATATATGTATGTCATTTATTAACTTATAATTAAAGAACATATACTAACATTATTAAGAGCAACTAGCTGCGGCTTACGGCTCTGACAATGACTAGCTTATAAATTAAATGGAGTTAAACAAATAAAACAAAAGGAGCTAAATATGTAACGTGCTAAATTTGTAACTTGTATTAGGTATCTTCAATAGCGTATAATTTGGTGAATTTTCTTTGAGAAGATTGTTTGTAAGCTGAGCGTTCATACATTACACTTTTCCAAAGATGTGGTTGATGTCAGTTCGGTTGCCACAGGCTCCGCATAATTGGGGTCTTTCCATTCTGATAATGTGTTGTTGGGTGTTAAACATGTGCCCTAAGCGCAGCCTGACGACACTTGTATTCATCAATTTTAAGCACGTTATTAGATAGAGTGGTAGGGATCAGTCAATGTTTTAAGCCTACGTCTAATTGCGCGGAGCAAGTCAAGTTTGGTGTGCACAGCGAATTTATGAACTGGTGCTCGGTGGTCAAGGTTGTGTTGTGATTTGGGTTCTGTGTTGATTTTAAGACCGACAAGCTACCAGAGCATACAATAAATTTACATCGCAATGGCTTTTTGGAGAGCTGTAGTTTCAGCTGTGAAAATTGATGCAGTTGTTGGTAGTGTTCCTGTACAAAGAAGGGAACCCTCTTCGTAAGTAGCTGCGAAAGACGTGCTGTTAGTTGTTTTCGATCCGTTTGTGAAGATAAGAACCCAGCCCCTAGCTTTTAGTTGAGCGTTAATGTTGAGAAAACATGCGTAAAAAAATGTCTAGTTATCGACGATATATTACCATATATTGGCACAAGTCCATGATGAAGATCGAGCATGTTTTTGAGCATGAGGCGTTAATATGTGTATTACATTTCTTACTAGCTAAATAATAAATAATATTGCCTCTCGTATTATCATTACATTAAGATTTTTGAAACTTAAGGTGAAGCCTGATTCAAGGATATCATTAATTACATTAGACAGAAGGAACTTAGTTACTTCTAGATCATTGTGTTCACACAAGATATATATGTCTTCTGTGTTAACGCAATGATCCAGTTTTTATGTCGCGAAAGTATACCGCAAAGTTCATTGAAGGTGATGAGGAAGAGGACCACTGATAGTGGGGAGCCTTGTGGTATACCAATGGAAAGAGGGAGTTATGGGGAGAAATGGTTATTAGATTTTCCACATATTCTTCTATTAGTCAAAAAAGACTTGATGTAGTGGAATAATTTGGGTCACATACCCTAACTTTATAATTTCTCTAATACAAGGTGAATTTCTTCCTTGTTAAAAGACAACTTGATTTTAAGTCAGTCGTCGGCTAACCTTCTATAGATCCATTAGCTTTCTCCAGTTGTGTTTTTCTCTTAGATTCATTTACCGGTCGTGAGCAAAAAAAAAAAAAAATAATAAAAAAAAAATTCTTTCATTAGTGAGTGCTCGTGCTTTCCTTGACATGGCCCCAAAGCCACGTCCCCAACCTGTTAACAAATTTTGGGAACTCTCTGATCCTCCCGATCCTCCGGATCGGCCCACAAAGAAACCCAAAACATCTTCTATTATTTTCAACTATCCCGACCTTCCAACTAAATCGAACAACAAAAACCCGCACTTTGTCCTCATATCATCTACATTTCATTTTTCTACTTAAAAAAGCTATCGATTCAATCAGCAATGAATATGAAAAGATATCACAATTAAAAGTAGGCTCAATTCTTATACTGGTTAAAGACCAACATAAGGCCGATAAATTTATTCGCTTAACAATATGTGCCCAGTTACAATTAAACTCCACCCTAACCTCAATCTCACAAAAGGCATTGCATTCGCTCCTTGTCTCATCAACGTTCCAGAGACAGAAATCGTTTCTGAGATGAAGGCTTAACATGCAACTGATGTCTACAAATTTACTCGGATGGATCAGGGGTCGAGAAGACCAACTGGTCTCATGCTCTTCTCCTTTGATCTATTTGAACTCCCAAGTAGTATTGAAATAGGTTGGTACAAAACAAAAGTGTCCCAGTATATCCCAAATCCTCATGCAGACGTAGAATGTACTCGCACATTATGTGCTAATTGTCAAGGGCCCCACCCTGCCTCCTCCAGTTCCTGCCCCAGGTAAGTACAAAGCAAGGAAATCCTAGTAATAAAAACCAAATCAAAATGTTCTTAAGCCGAAACAAGACATATTTACAAAGAAAAACACCCCCTCGAACCACTTTCCACTAATATACTTTACTTAGAAAAACTTAAGCTAACCTCCGACAAAGTAACCTCGTCCCCCGAGGTTCTCGCACAATCTACCCAAACCTCAAACTCAGAAAACAACAATACCTCACAGTTAATAAACAACTCCAACAAAAATTCTACAACCAACACAAAGTTTTTATCAACCAACCTTTATAACACAACAACAACAAAAACAATGGCCAATTCAATCAACACTCCGAAAGAAATAGCCCCATTTAACGATAGTGTGATCTCTCCAAAAAATAATACCAGCGACTCTCTCACCCATTCCCCCACTTACGCATCGCCAACGACCTCGTCCAATCGCATCTCGCACCCACAACATATAAACTCTTCTTCAGTCATAGCACCTGACAACCTCCCGTCTCCAAATCAATCCCCATTAACAAAGTTTTCACTATCGACCCCCGCACAGCAGGGTCAATCCTACTGTCATCGAAACTCTACCAACCTTTTTTCTTCACAATACACTGCAAACCTCGCCACTCACAAAGCAAACCAACTTAATACTACACTCAAAATTCTTCAATGGAATATAAACGGATATTTTAATAACCTTCACGAACTCCAACTACTTATACGAGAGTTCAACCCTGCAATAATTGCATTGTAAGAGACCCACATAACATCCAAAATCCAGCAAACCCCCGTAGAATACGTGCCATATGTCCACAATTGCGAGTCCAACTCCTATGCCAAAAATTGGACAGGACTATTAATACACAAATCCATACCCCATTCTTCCCCAAAACCAATTCAGCTCAACAGCCAAATATCCGCAATAGCAATAGAAATAGAATTGCAAATTAAATTAACTGTAATATCCGTGTATATCCCTCCATCCCAATATTTCAGCACAAACGATTTAGACAATATAATTAATAATCTGAGACCTCCTTTAATAGTGGCCGGCGATTTTAATGCGTGGAATCCAGGAAAAACGCTCGAACAATTTATTAATTTCTGCAACCTAACTGTACTAAATGACGGCACACCAACTCATTTCTCTACCCACAAAACCTTCACACATGTCGACTATCGCTCATTAATCCCCAACTCTACCCAAATACCAACTGGGTAGTCTTACCTGACTTACATGGTAGTGACCACTTCCCCTTAGTCATTCGGATCCCTTTAGCTTATAACTCAAAAATCAAGCGTCCCTCTCCAAAATTCCTAACTGAGAGAGCGAATTGGATTCTCTTTCAAGACGAAATTTCCGATTTCCTACGCACCAGACCTAGGATCCCAAATATCAACAAGGAGACAACAATCCTTACTAAAGCCATCCGATATGGTGCCAATTCTTCCATTCCACAATCTCTAAACAAACCGCGCAAAACTATTGTTCCTTGGTGGAATTCGGATCTTGGGAAGCAACAGCACCAAAAACATATGGCCTGGAAGTCCTTGAAAAATAACCCAACTGACCGTAACCTTATCAAATATCGGAAACTTAATGCCCTTTTTCGAAAAAAACGTAAAAATAGAAAAGAGGAAAAGCTTTGAACAATTCACATCCGCCATTAACCCTGTCTCGTTACCAAAGAAAATTTGGGGTGATATAAAAACACTCACCGGTCACTACTCCCCACTCTATATAAGAACCATCACAACCGGCCCCCAATTTTTACCTTGTCCGCTCCTAATCGCCGAACATTTTGCCCAAAATTGGTCCTCTTACTCAGAGTGTTTAGATTCGTTTATCTAAATCTAGTTGTGTTTCATCCAACTTAGCACATAAACTAATTGGATTCGATGTATTGGGTTTGTGTGTTTTAATCAAGCACTTGAACTTGCTTAAAACTCGTTGTACTAACCAAGCACTTGAACTTGCTGAGTTGCTGAGGATCAATTTCAATAAAACACCTTTGTGGCTTATCAATTAATGATCGATAGTCTTTATTAATGGTTTTCTTTTATACCTTAAAATCTAAAACAATATTAACAACAATTATGCTGCCAAATGCCGAATGCTACATAAATGTGCTGAATGCACAGAACAACAAGCAAAGTGTAACAAGCAATATGACAATATATTTAGCTGCATGCCCTCGGTTGACTTCTATGCTGCGTCGGCACCTGGGAGCGTTCTCAATTATGTAATTATTAATTATTATGTCCGTGTAGCGTTGTCAGGAGTGCAGTGTCGTGTGTCTGAACATTCTCCCTCGCGTTGAATGGATGATTCAACAATCTGGTATCTTAATGATGAATTCAGACTCCTTGAGTGTTCGTCTTGGTTTCGGTTGCGGGACCTCGGTAATAGCGCTCGTGCCTTTTCTAGTTCTTCTCCACCAATAGTATATAATGCAGATGGTTGATAATAGCAGTGCCAAGTAACCTATTGCAAAATGGTGATAGCTATGTATTAGCAGCTTGTGAGGTAAGTTTTGGAAATTTTTGTTTGACAGTTACTTTTGTAGAGTTGTGAGGTTTGCTAATTGGGTCTCATAGTGCGTGTCATTGAAGTCTGCTAATAGAGGTCTAAAGTCTATTGTTGTTGAAAGCTCGGAAATGGTTCCAAAGCTGGTGTGCGATGGTCGGAAATTGGTGACGATTGTTTTGTGTCCTTGAATGGTGAAGGAACTCTGTCTTATTATACATTCTGGTTGTACAGTTAATACACCGGAGCCTTCCAGAGTTAATTGTAAGGATTCACGCTCGCATACTACCGTGATTCGAGCTGGATGCCTTGTAGCATATATCCATTGGTTTTTTTGTTCCATTTGAATCCATGTTACGTTGGTTCTTAAAATTTCTAGTGTGCACGTGGATATTGTCTCGTTGTTGAAGAGCCCGATCTCACAAGAACATTTTTCGGATCCTTTACCATACCTGGATTGTAGGTTAGAACATATGTATTGTTCTCCTTTAATGGTAATGCATGCCCGTAATTCGGTTAGCTGGAGTGAAAAATATTCGTCGCGGTGTGCATTAATGGCAAGTATTGAAGCACAGGGATTGATACTGAGCATCGAGTTGTTTACGAGGGTCGGTACCGGCGTCATCGTAAATAGGTCGTAACGTTCCTGGGTTATTAATGGCAGTGTGATCCAGAAGAGTGCATGATTTTTTGTTATTCCTCCCTTGACTTTCATTAAATTATAGATTTGTAAAATATCTTCCTCGTCAGCCGGTAGTTCTAAGTATGCTGGTAAATGGGCCCTTATAGTTTTTAACTCCATTCGAAGTTGATACGCTAGCAGAAGTAGTGAGCTGATTTTTCCGTGATGGGTGTTTTCTAGTATGTCGAGTATAGCTGATTGCATTCGTTGTATATTGGACATCATGAGGATTAGTTGGGACGAAAGCGAAGTAAAAACTTGAAATAGTTTGAGCTGGTGTATTTTTTCCCCATCATCATGTATCCTTGCTGTGATTTCGCTAAGTTGTATCTTGAGTCGCTCCATTCTGTTCTGGGCAGAGACTTCATCCTGTTTGATTACATTAATAGTAGTGATATTCTTGACACAAATGCTGAAGAGTTGAGATTCCATTAGATAATGCACTGTATTCTGCTATTAGTGGTCCCAGGTCATAATGAATAATGAAGTTCACTATGCCCTCAAAATGTATTCCCAAATTTGACTTTAATTTGGTGACATGAATTTTTTCACAACATGCAATTGGAAGCAGCAACGCCAGTAGCAACAACGAGGTTATGCTTCTGCATACATCAATCTTTCGCCGTTTCGCTGGAATTGTGCTGTTGGTCTCTATTGTTTGATGATCCCCTTCTATTTGTTCGGGTTCAGCTTTAGTAGGGTCATCATCTTCATGCTCTACCGGTAGTGGTGCCAATCTATGAATTGCACGTTTCCAGATTCCAGATGCTGTTTTGACATCGACAACTCGAACTGAACCGTCTTCTCCCTTGTGTATTTCGATTATTCTTCCAAGTGGCCACTGCAATGGTGGTACATTGTCCTCCTTGATGATGACCATGTCACCTGGTTTAACATTTTTTGAGCGTTCCTTCCATTTGTATCTATGCTGAAGTTGGTTTAGTTATTCGGTTGACCATCGCTTCCAGAAGTCATGTTTAAGGTGTGATACCAGTTTCCACCTTGTTAATGATGGGTGTTTTATGGAAACGGCATTTGAATCCGGTTGAGTAGTAAGTGGTTCGCCAATAAGGAAGTGTCCTGGAGTTAATGCTGTTAAATCATTAGCATCGCTGGATATAGGTGTGATTGGTCTAGAGTTTAAGATAACTTCAATCTCCACTAAGACCGTTTCGAATTCTTCGTATGTTAAAGAAGCAGTTGCGACGCTCCTGAGCACTAAATGTTTTGCAGATTTTACTGCTGCTTCCCACAAACCTCCAAAGTGAGGTGCTCTGGGGGGGATGAAGTTAAACTGTATGGCCTTGCTGGCACATTCTCGTATGAAAGTATTTTGAGCTTTTTCGGAGTAAATTACCGTTGCTAATTCTGACAGTTTGTTGTTAGCTCCTACAAAGTAGCCGAAAGCCCTGGAAGCTAGTGCTATAGTATAAAATGAAAAGTTTGTAATTGCATTACTCTTTTAATAAATAATAATAATAATAATGATTTTTAGTTGTTAATTTTTTTGATTCTATAAAATAAGGTAATTTCTTGGCGACAATTTTTTCAAGAACCTCCGACATACAGGGAATGAGAAATATAGAGAGGTATCCATTGATATCATCGATATTTTTTGCCGCCTTAGGAAGTGGAATTAATATGGCAAGCTTCCAATTATGTGGAATAACGCCTGTATGGAGGATATTGTTGTAAGGGCTTAAAAGTCTTTTCTTAAATAATGGTGAAAGGTTCTTTATCATAGAGTAGGAAACCCTGACCCTACTAGGAGTCTTACCATTGCGTCTGATTAAGCAAGCTTCCAGCTTCATGTTGGTAATGGGACCATCGATGAGTCTTGTGGATGTTGAAATAGGGTAGGAGACAACTTGAAAAGTTGTCATCGCTGGACAACTTAGACCAAGTGTTGCAGAAGTAATTGAAAGGTTTGATATTGGGCTCTCATGTGTTGAGATAGATAGAGAAGGTTTGGATTTAACGTTGTGGTTAATTCATAAGAACATTTTGCTTAACTGGGTTTAACTTCACTGCGGAATCTCGCTTTCGTTTTCTTGTAGCAGATAAGGTTATTTTGAGTGCGATGCTTTCTGAAAGCCTGCCAGGCTTTTATTTTTTCATTCCTCAAAACACTCAACACTGAAATCCACCAAGGCACAGTGCGCTTGTAAAATCTAGGGCTAGTTTGGGGAATTGATTTATTTGCAGCTTCTTTGTTGATATTGGCCGTGGGTTTCTTATCTGACAAATAATCTACAATGTGCTTGTTGAAACAAATTCAATAAGCGCAGTCAGTTTTGAATTTAGGATTTGCCTTAATATTTGTGTGTACAGGGCCAATAGCAATCGTGTAAATTATTGGAAAATGATTGCTACCGTTGAGATCATCCAAAATTTCCGATGAATACTTGTGTACATTTCCGCTGAGTAGAAAGTTATATCAACGAGATACAGTGTGTCAAGAATGACTTTACACATTGAAAATTAATAAGAGATTTCAACTTAATTTGATGGAAAACAGAAGTTTTTATTTCACTATATTTATTTTTTCAATTCATTACGCTTATATACAGTATTTACAACTCTTCAAAGAAAAAAAAAATAAATTCCTTTAAAAACAAAAACGAAAATGTAACAAAAACAAAAACAACTCCATTTTTTAGTGTCAAATAACTCTTTTCACAAATTATAAAATGCGTACTTATGTTAAATGTAATATATTGATAATGTGTTATTTAGTAATTTTAATATTTTGTGTGAAAACCCTTTGCATCTTGCACACATTGTAGCCGGTTTTTCATAGAGTGAATCAATTTTTGTAGGTCATAATTGCTCGGTATTTTTTGCCACTCTTCCAATATTGCGGTTTTAATGTGACTTGTGTTTTGGGTCGTTGTCCTGGTAAAATTTGAATTGTGGTTTGTTGTCCGTTACGAATCCAAATTTTTTAGCACTATTTACCAAATGGGTCTTAAGGATGTTTAAATATTTTTCTGCGTCCATTGTGGTCTCAATAAATGCAAGTTCTCCTACTCCTTTGCTCGAGATACACCCCCAAACCATGATCGACAATTTTCCAAATTTAACTGTTGGAATTATGTTCTGTCTTTCTAATGAGGTTAGAGGCTTTCGCCACACTCTAGATGGTCCATCATTGTAATATAACATCATTTTGACCTCATCACAGAATATGACGTCGTCCCAATAGTCGATCGGGTGTAAAACGTTAATTTTGGCAAAGGAAAAACGTTTCTCTACATTTGTTGAAGAAAGCATTGGTTTTTTGCGTGCTACTCTTGATGTGTATTTATTTTTCACTATAGTTTGCCGAACTGTTTCATGGGAAACAGAAATACCACACTCTTCCTCGAGTTCCCTCGCAACTTTCCTAGTCGAGATTTGAGGGTTTTTATTAATTTTTCTAAGAATTAAGCGCTCAACACGTTTATTTATTTTTGGCTTCGGGCCCCCTCCGCGCTTCAACTCTAATCTACCCTCGTTTTCAGCTCGATTAATGACGTTATAAACTGTCTTACGTGTCACTGAAAACATTGTCGAGAGCTCCTGCACACTTCTTCCCAATTTATGATTGTAATAAATCAGTTGAATCACCTCAAATGATAAACGCTTGCCTGTCATTTTTGAGAAAAGATCTTTTAAGAAATGATACGTATACAACAGAAACTTATCACCAAATGAATAACAAACTCATACGAAATGACATCACAAAACATATAACGGTAAATTGCCATATGAAATTCCAGTGTAAATGAGTGCTGGACGCAAATAATGTACACAGTTATGATTTGTGAAAAGAGTTACTTGACACCAAAAAAATGGGGTTGTTTTGGTTTTTGTTGAATTTTTCTCTTTGTTTTACAGGGAACTTCGTTTTTTTTTCTTTGAAATGTTGTATATACTGTATATAATCGTAATGAATTGAAAAAATAAATGTAGTGAAATAAAAACTTGTGCTTTCCATCAAATTAAGTTGAAATTTCTTATTCATTTTCAATGTGTAAAGTCATTCTTGACATACTGTATATGTGTAGAAGTGAGTTTGAGAGCAAATATGAAGGATCATGAGATTAGATTCTGATAAAAAAGTTTTCACTGCAGTCCGCATTCGGTTGGTGGTTGGCGTACAAAACGTGTGTGTGTGAATTTGGTTGAGAATGTTGCATAAATCACCACCAGAATATATTTGGTTTGGCAGAATGTATATGGACACCACTGTAAACTTAAGTCTAAGTTGTATTTCTGCGGCAAGGGTAAAAATGTTTGAATAGATTGGAATCAATGAATGGGGAATACCGTTTTTTATTAAAAGTCTCAAACCTTGTTTCGCGTTAAATTAAAGCTTAAGTTATCGAAATAACCGTAATAGTTTATGGGAGTATTGAGCTTGAATTGGTATGCACAGTGTGTTTCTTGAAGTGATATGACGTTTGGTACGCTTTACCAATAAGCAGAACTCGTCATAATTATTGACAAATCCTTTTATGTTCCACTTCAAGATTTTTAAATTCATTTGTTTTTATTATTTTATTTTTTTTTGTATTTTATCTTTGTTATTGTTGGGTGTGCTGTCGAATTCTGAGGGTTTTATGTAGTATGAGTTATATTTTAAAAGAGATTGAGTGAAATTTGAAATCGGTGATAGTATTGGAGTGGTATTTGTATATTAGAGGTCTGCATGAATGTATTCATTTGCTTTCTCAAAACGAGTACAGTACTTCAGTGTACACTATTCGTTGCCATAAATCCAAAAATGTGCAGCAAACAAGAGTACCACACCTCGAAAGACAGTTACTGTACAATACTCGATCACATGAAAGCAAAATGAGTGCATTGTTCTTTTTCTCCCCCACGATTGGGTGCTTGAATTAGCTTGATGTGTTCGCATCGTGTTCTATGTTTACTGTAGAAAATACACTGAGTACACTGAATACACTGAGTGCACTAAAGAAAATGAATGCAAGCTCTAGTCGGTTTCTATCTTTGGTTTGTGTTTAAGATTAAAATTACATTTGTATTTATTTTTTTTCTTTACTTTTCATTGGTTGAATTTTTGACTTTGTTTTTATTGTTATATTTGAATTTTTAATTTTGTTCTTTAGAAATTGAATTTGTTTTCTTTATAATGTAATTTTATTGAATTTTTAATGAATTACTTAAATTAACGTTAACTTGCACATGCGCCCTATGGAATTTGCTGAATTGTTTTGCACTCTCGCAACGCTATTTTTCGTCTTAATATTTTTTTTGTTTAACCGTACACCCACTATCGCTGCTGCTTGACCACGGAAGCAAAGGAAAGACAACTGCAACGGGTCAAGTAGAGAGCGAACCAATTCACGCTCATGAGTAAGCTTTGCGGCAGATTAACATCACGACCAAGCATCGTTTTTTGGCTTGGTCAGAATAATTGTAATAAATATATTAAGAAAAATTTCGGAGTTTTTTTTTTATTCTTGATCAGTTTGGTAAAGTGCGAAAAAGGAAAATAAAATAAATTAAAAAGCATAAATAGTTATCCAAAAAGTTAAAGTAAAATAATAAAATGGAAACTACTGATGTAAGTTAATTCTTGGCTTTTATAGAAAGGTTTTGTTTATTTATATATATATATACGTTAGATATTTAATTAAACTAGGATTTAACAAATGACTCCGATGTGTCAATGGCCAGCGTTAGTGGTTTGTTGAACAATTCCGTTATTAAGGGAAAAATAACAAGCGCGAATTTCAAATTAATAATAAAAGAGGACGTAGTAAGGTATGGGATATATTCGGAACTAAAAAAATGAAAACGGAGATGAAATTCAAAATTTAGTGGCATGCAAAAATTGTTTTTCGGTTCACAAATTTAACTATAAAAGCACTTCGAATTTAGTAAAACACAAATGTTACATATTAAAAAAAATGAAAACTGTTAATAAAAAAGAAAAAAAAACACAAGTAGACGTTGAAGATAGGAAAAAAAGTGTACTGTTGATAACAAAATGGTCAATAGAAAACTGCCGACCATTTCGTATTATAAAAGATAGTGGATTAAACAATTTCGCTGAATTTCTAATATCCATTGGAGCAAAATATGGTCCAAATGTTGATGTCGACAAATTGTTACCACACCCTACAACAGTTTCACGTAACATTCAAAATGTGTACAATAAATATTTCAAAATTGTAAAAGCTGAAATACAGAGTGTTAAAAATATTGGATATGGAATAACTTCAGACATTTGGACAGACAATTACTTAAGAACTGCATATCTATCCATTACGTCAAGGAAGGGAAATTAATTTCAAGACTCCTGGGTTTAAAATCAATGAAGGGAGTATCTTGTTCAGGTGATTATTTTTTTATATGTTTAAGTGCAAACGAACATTCTATTGAAATTTCAGGTCAAAACATTAATTCGAAAATATTTCAAAATTGTAAAAGCTGAAATACAGAGTGTTAAAAATATTGGATATGGAATAACTTCAGACATTTGGACAGACAATTACTTAAGAACTGCATATCTATCCATTACGTCAAGGAAGGGAAATTAATTTCAAGACTCCTGGGTTTAAAATCAATGAAGGGAGTATCTTGTTCAGGTGATTATTTTTTTATATGTTTAAGTGCAAACGAACATTCTATTGAAATTTCAGGTCAAAACATTAATTCGAAAATCACAACACTTTTAAATGAATTCGAATGTGATTTAAATCGCAAGGCTATTATGGTGACGGGCAGGGGGTCAAATATGATTGCAGCATTCCGCACATTTGATCATAACTTCTGCATCAATCACTTATTACACAATAGTATAGAAAAAAGTATTAAGAAAATCCCCGAAATATTTGAAATAATTAATACGTGCACTAAACTAGTAAAATATTTTAAAAAATCGGTAGTTAACTGTTCTCTTCAAACATCCTTAAAAAGTTATGTTTGTACTAGATTTAATACAATTTATTATTTATTGCATTCCAAAGAAAAAAATTGGGTCAAAATTACAAATATATTGCAGGAAAAAAATGAATTGCAAAAAATTAGTAACATTAATTTAAGTAACATAAGTGGTTTATTAAAAATTTTAAGTTCTTTTGAGGAAACCTCAAAAGTGTTAGAAGGTGAAAACTATTCGACTCTTCATCTAACAATCGTTCATATCCATCGTTTAAAAAAAATATGTGCTGTTAATTCTGAAGATTTAGAAGTAATTAGAAATTTCAAATTTCAAATTTCAATTTTGTGTTACAAAATTTGACAATAAATCATAAACTTGCTCTATTTCTATTCCCTCCCACAATACATAAGTTATTTCAATTTGATGAAGCCGAAAAAAACTTATAAAGGATGAATGCAAAAATTGTATGCAAGATTATGCAAATGAAATACCTGTACCGGATGCTCAAATATGTGAACGACTGTTAAATGAAGAGTTGGATTGCCTTTTATCAGATGGTAAAGATTTATTTGCTAACTTTATTCAACCAGTAGAAATAGAAACTACCAATCATAATGACAAAGTTAACAGCGAATTACGGGCATATGAAAATGTAAACGTAATACTTCACGAAGATTTTGATGTTTTGCAGTGGTGGAACTTGCACAAAGTTGAATTTCCATTGTTGTTTAGAGTCAGCTGCAAAATACTAGCTACACCGACAAGTAGTGCTCCCTCTGAACGCATATTTTCTTCAGCTAGAATGCTTATTGAATGCTTATTTCGGAAAAACGTTGTTTAATTGGATCCGACCCAATTTTGATTAACCAAATTATGTTTCTACACTTTAATATAAATAAAAGTGAAATTTGTAACGAATTGGAAGAACTTTTGAAAGAAATTTATTAAAAAAAAATTGAATTTAACTTGTTTGTTTTATTATTAATCTTTATTTTTATCTGTTCCTTTTCCTAACAGCCATTTCTTACTAATCTGTTATTTAATAACTTGACTTTGACTTGAATCAAAAGTAAGTAATATTTGGTTCATTCAGTGTACTCAGTGTACTCAGTGTAATCAGTGTAGTGTATAATGTTTTTTTATGAATACCCATTTGTGAATACCCGTTTTTTCGAGTACACTGCACGTAGTGTTTGGTTTCAAATGAGTACCAAACTCTTATAGTAATCACATGTCAGGTGATTTATTTATTTTTCTTTTCAAGTTGTGAGTACAATAAAGAAGTTTACTTAAAATAAAACGAATGTCTTGAAACCGGTTTGAATACATTCATTGCAGACCTCTATTGTATATAAGCTAGAATAACATGGTGTTGTTTGCGGGTTGAGTGAATAATCAGATGGGAGATTAATATGGAGACTGTTGGACGAATTTGATTCAGTGGCAATTGATGTAGAGCTGACGGAAGTGTGTTCGGGCGATGAACTGGTTACGAGATTATTGAGTGTGAGCTTTGCTGATAGCGGGGCAATGGTGCAGCGCTCGCGTACAACGTGTGTGATTTTGCGATTACTGATTACTGATTTGGAGTGAGTTTTATTTTGTGGATGAGTGTTTCTTACTGTTTAGAAATGCACTGTATACCTTTATTACCTTTATTAGCCAATGTAACTTCCAACAACTTGTTTCATAATTTGCTACATTCATATCGTATTTCTATATTTGTGCACAATCTAACTTAACATACATATGTACTTGCCATAATCATATCGCAATTTTCTCTGAACTTAACATATGCACTTGCTATAATCATTCTATGTTTTCATTCTCTTTTACGCTTTGCTTCTTAATTGTAAAACAATAATTTCTCGTTCACTTGGATTTGGACCAGACACCGAGACGGTAATAAATTGGTAATATTTTGGTATATTGGATTTTCGTTTGGTATTTGATTTCCTTTTGACATCGTGGGATTTTTTCGACTTACCATCGCTTTTTTCGCTTATTACGATTCATTGGTCCATACCGAGCCGGATATTTTCTCGTTTCGTTGATTCGCTAAATTTTATTATTAATTGATCGATTTTATCGTATTTTGGATTACATCTTATTAAATTGGATAAATTTTCGTTGGATTTCGCTCATCATAGCCGTGTGACTGTACTGTACTTCTTTGGATAATTTTGATCGTGCGAATTGATAAGATTTTCATCAACTGTTCACTTATCAGAAGGTAGCTTGCGATTGCTTGGGGATTGTAAGATGCGTTTAGCTGGATTTGCTTATATTGTGGATATTTTTTTGGGAATTTCGTAGCTGATTCTTGGTGAATTTGGTTAATTTGCAGATCAAATTTTTGACTTCGCTGCATGCAATTGTATTAATAAATTCAGCTGTAGAATTTAAAAGTTGTGCTAGATTAAATTGTTGCATTTTTGGATTTTGGATTTGGAAATATACTAGTGAATATGAGTGCCAAGATTAATCTAGCTAAATTGCGTGGAACACGTGGTCGCATGAAGTGTTCATTGAGCAAGCACGCTTCATTTACGGAGACGTTGGTAGAAACCATCACAAGTGAAGCATTAGAAGTTCGTATGGAAAGGGTAAATGAATTATGGATTGAATTCAAGGCATCCCAAGAGTCTATGTACGAATTTATTGACCTGGAGGGCTATGTAGATCCTGATCCGGAATTCGATGAGTTCGAATCCAAATACCTCGTGGTGAAATCAATTCTGCTATCTGCTATTAGGGAACGTTCTTCTCCTAAACAACATGATGACGTGGTTGTTAGTTTAGCTGAACAACAAGTTGCTGCGGTAGATCGTTTGACACAACAACAAGCTGTTTTAGCAGATCGTCTAAACGATTCAACTTCGTCACCATCTTCATCATCGCAACGCGTAGACACGTTCTTACCTACTATCAGAATTGAACCTTTTTCGGGAAGCTATCGGGCATGGCCCACATTTAGAGATATGTTTGAGGGATCTATACATAATAGGTCCAGTCTTACACCAACCCAAAAATTTCATCTTTTGAAGTCTCACCTTCGTGGAGAAGCGCTAAATTTGCTTAGTCATATTACCATATCGGACGCCACGTATACTCAGGCATGGGAGCGGCTAGAAGGGCGTTATAATAGACCGCGGTATATAATAAATAATTTCATCAAGGAGTTTTTTGATTTACCATCCATTAATGCGCCAAATATTTCTGCATTACGCAAAATCTCAGATGGAGCGGATGAAGTTGTTCGGGGCCTTACATCCATAAATTCGTTGGATAGGGACCCTTGGCTAATATATCTTTTATTGAACAAGGTTGATGCAGAAACGCGACAGGCATGGTCAGAGTACTCTGTAAATGAGGATTATCCAATTATCGATAAATTCCTAACCTATCTGGAGCGTCGTTGTGAAGCATTAGAGAGTTGCAGAGGTCACGTTCGGGAACCAAACCGAAGTAGGGCCTCAACTGTTCGGAGCATGCACGTGTCTTCATCGCTAAACTGCCCCAAATGTTCGGGATCACATCTGTTGTCTCATTGTGTTGATTTTTCGGCTATGGACATTCACGCTAAAAGAGACTTTGTCAAAACGAATAGGCTGTGTATTGATTGTCTTCGCTTTGGTCATCCATCGGCTAAGTGTTCATCTAAATCTCGTTGTAAAACTTGCAACACTCGCCATCACAGTCTAGTTCACTTTGATTCTACGAATTCGGTCTCCTTAAATGTTGCTTCATCTATCCAGGTTGATTCAAATTCGCAAGGTTATCGTGGAACTCCACCTAGTGCTAGCAATGGGACCCGCAGTCATCCTCAGACGGCATAATAAATAATCACTCGTTAAGTAATCTACATCGATTACCGCAAACTCTATTGCCGACCGCAGTTGGTAACGTTTTGGATAGCACCGGCAGATATCAACAAGTTCGCTTTCTCCTTGACTCTGGATCCCAGGTCTCCTTCGTTTCGGAATCTTGTGCTCAACGTCTTGGGCTAAAACGTCGACATGCACGTATACTTGTCAATGGAATTGGAAGTACCAGTGCAGGTAAATCCAGGGGAATAGTTTCAATTAATATCGCTTCTCGTTGTGAACCTGTAACTATTTCGATTGATGCACATATATTGCCGCAGATCACAGCAAACCTTCCAACGGTTTCGTTTGATGTCAATGATTGGGATCATATTAAGAAATTGAATCTAGCGGATAAATCTTTTAATACATCGAATACAATAGATATGCTGTTAGGAGCTGATAAGGTATGGGATATTCTGCAGGGTGAATTCCACTATAGTGAGCGAGGATATCCAATTGCTAAGAAAACTATTTTTGGTTGGGTTTTGGCGGGACAGTTACCCTTCATTCATGATAATGAGAAAATAGACACATACTCGCATCATAGTATTCTCGACGTTGATGTCACGTTGCAAGCTTTCTGGACTATAGAAGAGGTAGATCCAAAATCGTTTTTCACTCAAGAGGAAAGGGATATAGAAGACCACTTCGTCAAAACACATAAGAGAGATGTCAACGGGAAGTATATAGTAGATCTTCCTTTCAAGGAATCACCACAGTTCTCGGGTACATTAAAGGGCGCAATTTATCGTTTGATTTCAATGGAGAGGAAATTTCAAAAGGATGAGAGACTTCGTCAAGCCTATACACAGTTCCTCGATCAGTATTTGTCATTGGGGCACATGCGAAGAGTTCCAGACTCAAACATTGAACAAAAACATGTGTTTTATCAGCCACATCATGCGGTTTTTAGGCCCGATGGCTCATCCTACAAAATTCGTGTTGTTTTTGATGGATCTTTCAAGGATACAAATGGAAAATCGCTCAACGAATGCTTGATGATAGGTCCACCTATTCAAAGGAACCTTTTCTCCGTTAGTATGAGATTCAGGAAATACAAATTTGTTTTCGCAGCGGACATAATTAAAATGTTCCGGCAGATTTGGATATCGGAGAAGGATAGGGATTACCTTCGAATAGTTTGGCGTAAATCGTCTACGGACCCACTCGAACACTATCAGCTTTGTACCGTGACATATGGAACATCATGTGCACCATTTCAATCGATTCGTGTTTTGGAACAACTTGCTCATGATTATCGGAATGAATTTCCAATCGGAGCTGAAGTTATTGACAACGATTTTTATGTAGACGACGTGCATCTGGCGCAGATACCATAGAAGATGCGTTAGAAAAAAGGCAGTCATTGATTGATCTACTCTCAAAGGGAGGATTCGAGCTAAGCAAGTGGCAAAGCAAGTGTGTAGAACTTTTACCAAACCAGAGTGAGGCACAAAAGGAATATGTTTCTTTGGACAACGATGGCGATCCATGGGTAAAGGTATTAGGATTGTATTGGAATTCTAGATTGGACGTTTTTAGTTTTCGACTTAATCTTAGCTCTATCGACCGTGTTACCAAGCGCCAAATTTTGAGAGATGTTGCTAGCATTTTCGATCCACTCGGTTTCCTCACACCATCCGTCGTTACACTCAAAATTATATTTCAAGAGCTATGGCATCGCAATATAGAATGGGATGAGGACGTTCAAGAGGTTATTGCCAGGAAATGGTTGAAACATCGGGAAGAATTGTCAGCTTTCACTCAACTCGCTATTCCTCGATCAATTGGTTTGTCAGGAAATTCCTTTCAACTTCACGGTTTTTCCGACGCATCGGAAGTTGCATATGCAGCTGTAATTTACTCCCGTTTTCCATTGACAAATGGAGGATTCGAAACATGCATTGTTGCAGCAAAGTCTCGGAGTGCTCCTCTTAAAAAACTAAGCATTCCCCGTCTTGAATTGTGCGCAGCTCTTCTACTTGCTCGACTTCTCGAAGCTGTGCGAAACTCACTGAAAATCAGTTGCCCAAATGTTTTCGCTTGGAGTGACTCACAAATTGTCCTTTCATGGTTATCATCACCATGTCGTCGGTGGGAAACTTTCGTTGGCAATCGTACTTCGGAGATACTAAGCACAATTCCCAGAAATCGTTGGTTTCTCGTTCGGTCAGAGTGCAACACGGCCGACCCCGCATCTCGTGGATTGTCACCTTCAGCGCTCTTAGGCCACACTATCTGGTGGAGGGGACCAGATTGGCTCGTACAACATGCAGACAACTGGCCTATTAATATCGACTTTGAAGAACATCCTGACTGCAGTCATGAAGAACGTAAAAGGGCGCAGAATTCCTTACACGTCGTGATAGCAGATCATCCATTCGAAACACTTGCCAAGATATTTTCGTCATGGAATAAGCTTATACGGAGTGCCGCAATCCTTCTTCGCTTTATTTCGCAATAATATAGTATAATAGTCGCAAACGAACTAATTTTTTCTCTCGTCATTTCCATGCCCAGGAATACAGGAACGCAAAGCTGTCACGCATCGGATGGTTGCAAAATGTGAGCTTCGGAGACTTAATTCAGCATTTCGAAAAACTTGATGACGACAAACTTCTTCGTGTTGGAGGACGAATTACAACGTCGAACTTAACTTACAACGCCAAGCACCCCATCATAATCCCCAAAGAGCTCCGTATCACAAGACTCATCTTAATCGACGCACATTACAGATACCTTCATCCAGGTGTATCAACCCTTTTCGCAATCATTCGTCAAGAGTATTGGGTAATCGGATGTCGAAACCTATTGAGGAAGATCGCCCATGAATGTTTGCCATATTTCAAGCAGAGGAAGGCTACCGCATATCAATTGATGGGAAACCTACCCCCAGAAAGAGTTCGCCAATGCAGACCATTCGCCCATTGTGGATGCGGTTATGCCGGCCCAATTCCCATCAAGACGACCTTCGGACGGAAAAGCCACATTTCGAAGGGTTATATTGCGCTATTTGTATGCTTTTCAACAAAGGCAATTCATCTCGAGCTCGTGAGCGACCTGGCAACAGATGCATTTTTGGCAGCAGTTCGTCGATTTATTGCTCGACGTGGAAAACCTTCCAACATGTATTCTGACAACGGCACGAATTTTCGAGGAGCAGTTCGTGCACTATCGGAAATGCATCAACTTACCCTTTCGGAGAATCACAATTCATTAGTGGAAAAACACTCGCCCGGGATGGTATCACGTGGTATTTTATACCCCCCTCCGCACCTCACTTTGGTTGACTGTGGGAGGCAGGTGTAAAATCAGTAAAGCAACACATTCGAAGAGTAATCGGTGGAGACATTCTCAGCTTCGAACAATTTTATACGTTTCTCACGCAAGTAGAAGCAATACTCAATTCTAGGCCTTTATGTGCAATGTCAGATAACGATATCGATCCTCTAACTCCTGCTCACTTCTTTCTATGTGAACCATATACCGCAGTTCCAGACCCATCAGCTGATATTCCCACAAACCGCTTGTCATCGTGGCAGCTAATGCAAAACAAGGTCCAAGGCTATTGGAAGAGGTGGAGCATGGAATACCTGACATCGCTCCAAAATCGACCCAAATGGAAGCAGATACAAAGAGACCTGAACATCAATGACGTTGTGCTGGTAAAAGATCCAAATCTTCCACCCGCAAATGGATAATGGGAAGAATTATCAAGACCCATCCCGGCAAAGACGGACTCGTACGAGTTGCTACAGTGAAGACAACAACTGGGACTTTTCTTCGCCCAATACACAAACTCGCAGTCCTACCTGTTAGCTGAAACTGTGTTCCAGGGGGGGGCGGAATGTTTAGAAATGCACTGTATACCTTTTACTTTATATAATTGCTTAAGTTATTAATTATTAGCCAATGTAACTTCCATTTAACTTGTTTCATATTTTGCTACATTCATATCGTATTTCTATATTTGTGCACAATCTAACTTAACATACATATGTACTTGCCATAATCATATCGCAATTTTCTCTCAACTTAACATATGCACTTACTATAATCATTCTATGTTTTCATTCTCTTTTACGCTTTGCTTCTTAATTGTAAAACAATAATTTCTCGTTCACTTGGATTTGGACCAGACACCGAGACGGTAATAAATTGGTAATATTTTGGTATATTGGATTTTCGTTTGGTATTTGATTTCCTTTTGACATCGTGGGATTTCTTCGACTTACCATCGCTTTTTTCGCTTATTACGATTCACTTACAATAGCAGAAAAGGAAGATGATAGAAGGTTAGAACGGTTTTGCTCACTTTTAAGCTTCAGCCATGCTTCATTTTTTAATAATTTTTATTTTAAGTGAAGCTTCTGCTTGATAGTAGCGTTGGCAATTTGTTGATGAGGTAGGGTGGTCCTCACTGCAATTAGCGCATCTTGTCCGTGTGCATTTTTCTGGCGCGTGTGGTGGCAGGTTGTAATTGACGCATGATGCATTAGACTTGCATGTTTTGGTGGTGTGGCACAGAAGTTGGGAATTTTGGCAAAGCATAGGGTTGGGAAATATTCCGTGAGCTTGATATTATTCCAGCCAATGTTAAATGTGTTTGGGGGTCGGAAGAGGTCGAAAGTAAATAGGAGCAATCCAGTTGAACGTTGTTTGCCATCTACCGTTTTGGTGAACTAAAAACCGTCCGTTACACCTTGAGACTTCATCTCCTAGATAATTTCAGATTCCGGAACGTTAATAAAATATGGTGCATACACTGTACCTTTTGACGAATTAAGTCGGTCATGAAGAGAAACTGAGATGGGGCATAGATTTGAAAGTTTGTTTGACATGATTAGCTCAGCAACTTTTTTTTGATCTAGTGAGTATCAGAAGGTTATCGTCGCGAAGCTGTGTTATCTGTTCTTAAGAAGTGCTAATAGAGTCTATGGCTTTTTTGAGCAGAAAAATGCTAAATGAAGACAGAGTTTTATCAGCGTTGGCAGAGGAAATGACAATTATTTTTGGGTTTGGTTGTAGGCAATGTGAAGGGAGGACCTCAAGAAGATCAATTGGGGAAAGATTGTGTTTTTTTCTCCTCTTATTTTTATGGTCAGGGGGAGGATTAGTTTCCAGACAGATAAAACGGTTCCTCGAAAGCACTCTCGGCCCTGAGGCCATAGTTGGTTCAGTTAATCCATGATTGTAGAACTTCACTCACCCACACACGTGTGGGATAGAAAAGAAGAAACTATATTAATTGATTTGACTTTTTGAGAAACGGTTAACGCACACCAACGGAGACACAATCAGCGAAATATGTTAATGTTATCGGGACGAGTGTTAGTCGCTGACTGACTATAAATTTATTATATGTATCAGGTTGGCTACTAAGTAATTGCGGATTTTTTTTAGAAAATAAGATAATTTTTTCATGGAACGAAATAACTTTATTCTGTTCATAACAATTCTGGTTCTTATCAGCAAAAAACTGAACCAGGTACGATTTGATATCATCATTATTATTGAAATTTTTACCATTCAAGGAGTTTTGCAATGATCAAAATAAAAAGCAATCAGGTGGTGCAAGGTCAGGACTATATGGTGGATGTGGCAACACATCCCAACCAAGTTCCAATAATTTTTGCTAAGTGATTAAAGATGTGTGTGGCCTTGCATTGTCATGATGGAATACAACACCTTTTCGATTTGTCAATTCGGGCCGCTTTTCTTCAACTGCATTGTTCAATTTTGTTAGTTGTTCAATGTAGACATCTGAATTGATCGTTCGGTTGGGTGTTAAAGTTCAAAGTAGATAATTCCTTTGTAATCCCACTAAACTGATAACATAACTTTCTTATAATTAATATCAGCTTTTGATGTTGTTTGAGCTGGTTCACCTGGCTTGCTCCATGATATTTTCCGATTGACATTGTTGTAAATAACCCAATTTTCGTCATTATTTATCAATCGTTTTAAAAATGGATCATTTTCATCACGTTTCTTTCACAAATCGCAGATGTTAATGCGTTGTGTTAAATGTTTTTCTTTCAGTCCATGAGGAACCCATATATCGAGTTTTCGTACATAGCAAAGTTGTTTTAAGCGATTTTCAATTCATGTATGTGATACATCTCTGCAATCTCAAGTGTTGTACTGTGACCATCCGAATGGATTATTGGTTCGATTTGGTCGTCATCAACTTCAACTGGACGACCGGAGCGTTTTTCATCTTTGAGTGAAAAATCACCAGAATGAAATTTTGCGAACCAAGTTTGACACTGCCGTTCTTTTAAAGCTTTGTCACCATAAACAGCACATAACTTTTTGTGAACTTGCGATGCGTTTTTCCTTTCAGTAAACAAAAAAGCAAAATATTGTTGTGAATGTGGTGTAAGTTACGGGTTGGTAGTGGATTCTATTTCATCATGGCTAGAGAATTTTATAACTGCTTAGTTGTTTGAGAATTTGGAAAAAATTTCGGGGTTTTGCATTAGAAATGCTATAATATTTAATGCGGGGATAAGCTATTTGGATATAGTTTCGTGTAACATTTACCTGATAACTCGATTATTCAATTTACAAATAGCGGTCGTCCCGGTTACATCGTTCTACCGAAAGTGTTTCGACTTTTTCTTTTGTGCGATCCCGCTACCCACAAACATCTTATAAGAACCGTATCTTTTCTTATCTTCGTGTCACGTGTGTGAAAAAACAACAACTAGTTAAAGAAACTAAAGTGTTATGGCCACTGCGCCAAGTGTGCCTTCGGGCAATCGCTTCAGCATTCTGGACACAGATCCCCCAACCAACTTACAAAATAAGAAAAGACAAAAAATTATCTTTCTCATACAACAATAAATGTGCTTAAAAAGAAAAATCTCCCTAATGACCCCAAATTCATAGTTATTTCTTCAGTCATTGAATCCAAACCACTCAACTTTTTCAGCGTTTTCTTGCTCAAAAAAACCGTTGATGGAATAAGCTTCTTACGATCAAATTACCCAACTCAGAGACGGAAGCCTACTCGTTCTCGTTAAGTCAAAGAAAATTGCGGATCTATTTTTTTCTAAAAAAAAACACTTTCTAATTTATGCCCCATTTCTGTATCACTACACAGTCAACTAAACTCGTCAAAAGGCACAGTGTATGCTCCATACCTTAACAACGTTCCCGAAATCGAAATTTAAGATGAAATGAAATCACAAGGAGTGACAGAAGTATTCAAATTTAAGAAAAAAGCTGTAGATGGATCCCAACAAGCTACTGGCTTGATTTTGTTCACGTTTGACCTTTCCCGACCACCCACTACTCTTAACATTGGATGGTATAACGTTCAAGTTAAGGAACACTTTCCTAACCCCATGCGTTGCCAGAATTGCCAACTTTTAGGGCACACCGCAAAGAGATGCAGGAACAACTCTTCGTGCGTAAACTGTTACCTTCCGCCACACACGCCTGAACAATGCATCCGCAAATTATGTGCAAACTACGGTGAAGAACACCCAGCATCTTCTAAATCTTGTCAACGTTACCAACAAGCCAAAGAAACACTAAAAATAAAAACAACTCACAAGTGCAGCTTAGCCGAAGCCAAGCAAAGGTACAAAGAACAAAATCCCACAATTTTCCCTCAACTTTCCTTCGCAACAGTAGCAAAAAATGCCCACCCTCAAAAAACAACCCTGGCGTCTCAGGTGAATATTACAAAAAATCAACCCATCCAAACTTTTAATCTGCCAACACCCTTGGCAAACTTTTCTTCTAAAGACATACCTGTTTCACCTCCTAAACGAATCAACAAAACCACACAAGTTCTTCACCAAAATCACAAAATAAAAAATTCGACCAAAAATAACAATACATCTATAGATACAGATATCGCTACTGGCAATGCACCTCAACCACCCACCTCAAACACTACCGCTCATTATCGCTTCTACAGTTTAAACCACAAATTATATAACACCAATATTCCTAATCCAAGTTCAACACCACAAACCACACTTCCAAACAACAATTCTTCACATTCGCCAATATCACGCTTTACTCAATCTTTAATAAATAACAATAATTACTTTATTGAGGCGCCAGAATCTGACAATAATGGCTTCGAGCAATAAGCATAATTATTTTTCCACAACCACCGCCGATCGCAAACCGTACATTCCAGTTTCCTCTCGGAACTCGGAGAAACCCGGAATCTCTATGACTGACCCTTCGTTTAACCAGCACTCTTCAATAAATAATAGTCAAAGTATAACTTCATGCGTTAAGGTCCTTCAATGGAACCTCAACGGTTACTTAAATAACTAACACGAATTACAACTTGTATTAAATGACTTTAAACCATGCATCATATGCTTACAAGAAACTCATGTAAAACACAATTTTCAATCCTTTTCTCCAAAGTAGTTTTCATCATTCTTTCATAATTTAAGCTCAAACACTTCCTCTATACAGGGAATATCAATTCTTGTTCACAAATCTATTCCACATAATTTTATCCCAATAAACTCAAATATAGCAGCAATAGCAGTTGAAATACTATAGTTCTTCAAATAAAAATCACCGTAATCTGCGTTTACATTCACCCAGATCAAAATTTTTCTCGCAATGATCTTGATTGCATTTTAAGTGGGATCAACACCCCATTCATCGTTACTGGAGATTTTAACTCGTGGAGCCCCTCCTGGGGTTCCAGCACTTGTAATAGCCGCGAAAAAAGTCGTACACTTTATTAACAATTTCAATCTTGCTATTTTGAACGATGGTCGCCCGACACATTTTTCAACGCATAAAACAGTCACACACGTAGATCTTACCTTAGTTACACCATCTCTTCTCCCAAACTTAACATGGTCCGTCTCCGATTACTGTCGATAAAGAAATTGCACAAAGAAAGGCTTCCTCAAGTATCAACCAAGAAGCTGCCCTCTTACATAAATGTGTAAAATCCGCAGCTAACGTGGCTATTCTACAATCAACAAACAGGCCTTACAAAAAAATTGTTCCCTGGTGGAATAATGAACTGACTACCCTCCGCAAAAAGAAACAAAAAGCCTGGAGTTTTTTCGAAAAACATCCTTCTGACACTCACCTTGTAGAATACCGGAAAATAAACGCCAAGTTTCGTAAAACTATAAAAGCAAAAAAATCTCATGTTGTGAAAAGTTCACCTCGAATATCAATCCAAATTCAACATCAAAAAAACTGTGGACTGATATAAAAACTCTAGCCGGGAACTATGTACCTCACTCAATCAAAATAATTAAAGATGGATCACAGGCAATAACGTGTCCACAAAAGATAGTCAAGCACTATGCAAAAACGTGGGAACTTGCAGCCGAAGACATCAGAAAGAAACAAGAGATACTTAACCATACGATACCATCTTACGTTATTGGCACTTTCGCAGCTCTAATTGAATGTCCTTTAAATATGACAGAATTAGAAAGCTGACTGCAGCTGGTCAAAGAAACTACCCCTGGGTTTGATCGCATATCATATTCTATGTTAAGAAACGGTTCCCCAACCTTTAAAAAACGGTTATTGTACTTATTTAATAAAATATTCAACAACGGCACTATTCCACACGCATGGAAAGTGGCTAGTATTGTTACATTACCTAAGCCGAATATCCTCCTTCCCTGTACAGGCAAAGTGCTGGAAGATTTATATCCAGGCGTTTGTTCTGTTTCCTTGAAAATGGCAATCAAATTGACTGCCGCCAAGTGGCTTTCAAAAAAGAACGTGGCACCATCGACGCACTTTTTCATCTGGACGAAATCATCACTTCATCTCTGTCAGCAAAACAACACGTTTCACGTCTTTTGATTGATTTGAAAAAGCCTTCGAACGTATTGGTATCCATGTAGTGATGAAACAATTAATTAAAGGGAAAATTGGGCCAAAATGTAAAATTATATAAAATCTTTTTTGACCAACAGGTTTTTTCGCATCAAAGCGAACGGCACCTATTCAACTATTTATAGATTGAAAAACGGTATTCCACAAGGATCGCCTTTATCCGTCGTCCTTTTTATCATCGCTTTTAATGAAATAAGCTCAATGATCGATCGTCATAACACAATAGGACATACACTGTATGTAGACGACTTGGTAGTTTTCTCAAATTGCAAAGACCTTGATTTTCTTGCTTCAACTTTTACCAGAATCCTTCAAAGCCTCTCGAAATGGGGACAGTTTTCAGGTTCACAAATCTCTTTACAAAAATGTGAACTTCTACACATTTGTAAAAAATATAGTTGTAACAAAAATATACCAGTACAATTAAACACCACAAATCTGGCTAATGTTAACTCTGCTTAAATACTTGGTATTATTTTTGACTCCAAATTTACATTTAAAAACCATTGT
The DNA here is from genome assembly GCA_963555765.1 of Orthonevra nobilis. Classification (NCBI taxonomy): domain Eukaryota; kingdom Metazoa; phylum Arthropoda; class Insecta; order Diptera; family Syrphidae; genus Orthonevra; species Orthonevra nobilis. The sequence goes on from OY743227.1 coordinate 29,850,633, forward strand.
TTAAATTTAAGAAAAAGCCTTACTGCCAGGATCAACTTAATAAAATATCTTTCCTCTTAAAATAGCTACTTTTTTTTAAAAAACAAAATAGTGCTTACGTGCTAAAGGGATTTGAAGTACCCTTAAAGTGGTTTTTTACACAGCACGAGCAGAAGTGGAAGGGAGAGAAAGGAGGTACCAGTGCACATTGGTTTTAAATTATTGTAGGTTGCAGTGCAAAGGAAAAATAGAGCGAGGTAACGCATTCCACATGCGCATTGTGCGGCCTATAAAAGAATTTCTAGTGCGCCCGAAAGTAGGCTTTAGGGTGAACTAATGAGCATTAGATGATGTACGGGTATTGCGATTGAATTTCTGGAGGAGCGGAATGCAATCAGCTATTTCGACGAAGCATTGGTGGAAGAAATAGCGATACACCAAAGTCAAGCAAGACACATTTCGACGGTGTTCCAACGAGTGAATTGCTTTCGATATGTTGTTATCGTCTATGAGTTTAATCGCTCGCTTTTGAATTCTATCTAGGAGTTGCAAGGTGGTCTTGGGTGCACCTGCCCAGATGTGATCGTTGTACTCCATTTTAGGCGGAAGCCTTATAAATTATGGCTAAATCAGAAGGGGTAAAAAACTTCTTTCACAGGTTTAGAAAACATAAGCATTTCGCTGAATTTTTGGCAATATCGAATATGTGGTCATTCCAACGCAGGCTAGAATTGACACACATACCGAGCATTGAAAGCTTTTCGGTTTCTTCAACGCAAATGCCATTTATGGACAATGGCTGGGTGTTAGGTTTTCGCTTTAATGATAAGACAGCATTGGGTTTTGGAAGAATGAAATTCTACTCTATGCTGTCAATAACAGAATTTAATGAGTTAAGCATACGTTGTCGCTCGATGTCCACGTCCGAAGAGCAGGGGCGTGAATCATTAAACACATATGAGAAACTGAGGATACTGTCATCTGCGAAGGAATATATTGGATTAGATGTGATAGAAAAGAGATCGTTAATGAAAACTAAAAAGAGAGTCGGAGACAAAACTGAGCCTTGGGGAACACCAGCATTTATATGGCGAATTTCAGACTTAAAACCGTCCAATACAACTTGTATTCTACGATTCGAAAGGAAGTTTATAATCCATCGAATAAGAGACTCACCGATCCCATATGCACGCATTTTCGACAGAAGAGCTGGATGCCAGACTCTGTCAAATGCCTTTGAAATATCGAGTGCAACTATCTTTGTTTCACCGAAGTAATGTATAGATTGGTTCCACTTTTCAGTGAGACAAGTCATCAAATCACGAGTGGACCTGTTGCTACGAAAACCGTACTGCCGGTCATTAAGAAGTTTTCGTAATTTAAGATATTTCATAAGCTGACGATTACTCAGCGTTTCCATGACCTTAGAAAGAAGGGACGTAAGTGCTATGGGTGTGTAATTGGAGGGAGAAGAAGAATCGCCTTTTTTAGGGACAGGCTGGACAAATGCAGTTTTCCATCTGCTCAGAAAGAGACCTGAGGAGTAGGAAAGATGAAAAAGCTTACGCAGTGGTTTTGCCAGCGTGGAACAACACCTCTTTAGAACTATAGGGGAAATACCATCTGGACCAGCGGATTTGTGTATGTCTAGATCTTTCAGTACTCTTGCGACTGTGCGAGTGCGGAAGTAAATTTGTCCCATAGAATGTTCAACGCTCTCGAGCACAGGTGGTGGTAAAGTGCAATCTGGAAGTGTGGAACTGGCCGCGAATTGTTCAGCAAGCAGATTGGCTTTGTCAAGGTGTTTACTTACAAAACCGCTTTGCGCGAGATGTTTTCTATTCTCAGTCATTGCCTAGCTGAATGTTGACATACGGCAACGGCAACGACCAAGAGCACACGAAGGCGAAGGGGTAAAAAAGAGGAACTGGATAGAACGGGATGTGGGAGGCTCGCGTGTGATAGAAATTGAATTTGTTTTTTTTAGTAGCACTTCACGATCACTGCACTGACACTGCACTTTTCATTTTCTATTATTATTGCTTTTTTTATTTTTTTTTTAAAAACACAATAAACACATATGAAGAAAACGAAAACGAGAAGAGGCCGGCAGGGGATCTTGGAGAGTGACTGATACAACATTTATACAATTAAACGCGACTGCGTGCTTACGCGTGCGCGCGCGTCAAGAGATAACACTGCACCAATATAATACAAATACTGTTATAAATATAATAAAATCTGTCATTTTGTCAAAAATTTACTATGGTTTAGCGTTATATGGCAAATGCTCAAAGTCGTCTACCCAACTCATCACAACACCATATCATGCAGCCGTTAGGAGCAGTATGAGGGCTTTTCGTACAACAATTCGAAACCTCCTTACTGACGCTGGACTGCATCAACTTACTGAAAGAATTCAACTTGCCATTTCAGGTACTTTACAAAAAATAAATTATAGCAGAAGGTCACCCATTCATAACGATGTAAAAAAAATTCTTAAGCGAAAGAAAAACCCAAAACTTCAATCAACATTAGCCGCTGCCCTAAAATCCGCGGCAGAACTTGATATACCCATTGCCTTTCAGAACTTGAAGTCAACTTTTTGTACGCCTTGTAATTTACCAAAAGGTTCCGTGCACACCACCCTTAGCAAACATCCCATCGCGTCAACCAGTAAAGATATTTTTAAAGCTATGTTGTGTGAAATAGTAGAAAGCCAGAAAAAACAAGGATAGAATTTAATGTTTACTGATGCTTCTAAAACAGAATACGGAACTGCATTCGCTGTTGTCGCAGAAGACTTAAAAATCATCTGCCCAGGTCTTCTTCCAAATTTCACCTCAATATTTACAGCAGAAGTATTTGCCATCCTCACTGCAAAAAACCAAACGAAAAACAGCAAGACTTTGTATATTCACAGATAGCCTTTCCTCCGTTACAGCTATAAAAAACATAAATAATGACAATGAAATAACGGAATCTATCCGCGACAAGCTCATCAGTAGGATTGGAAATCTTAAAATAGCCTGGATTCCAGGACACATAGGGATTCAAGGGAACGAAATTGCAGCTTTAAAGAAACCCCTTACCACTTTTTATGCGTACAACAAGAAAGACATACAAAACCATCTCCTGAACACATGTAAATACAAAAATACAAAAATAAAAATATATATGAGACTGCGGATGGGTCATACTAACATGACCCACAAACACCTTCCCACCAAAGAAACAACCCCGCTTTGCCACCTGTGCGGCGATAATCAAACGCTTACCATTTCATCTTTTAGTATGCAAGAAAGTAGAAACAACAAGGAAATCCATTGTCCAAAAAAACTTATCTGTTCTTTTAAGTGAAATAACATACGAAAATGTAAACATCGTATATGAGCTAATGGCAGCGCTTAGTTAAGAAAGTCTTATTTAAACATAAATTTTTATTCAATTAGCCGAAAGCCCAGCAGCTAATGTTACACTCAGCGAAATAATTATATGGGACAGTCATTTCCATTTGCATTTTCCCAAAAAAAAAAAAGAAAAAATCTAAAGTACCACATAATTTTTTTCAGTGTGTTGAATGATGGTGTCTGGTTGTAAAACATAGCGGTACTTTTAACCCTCTCAATAATATTGTGTTCTTGTTTCGGGTAATTCTTTAGTGCGCTGTTAGTTTTCCTGTGCGAAATAAATATAGCATACACGAGTTTCAGTCGTACTTTTGAGTTTCTAATTTTTTTTTAAACGGACAAATTCAATTTTATTGGTATGTAATTGAAAACATCTAATGTGTTTAATTATGTTTTAATCAAATAATCCCTCTTATTTTGTAACCAACAAGAAATGCCTAGGGGAAAAGCACTGTCGGTGGACGAGAGGATAGGAATCCTAAATTTTAAAAGAAACGGTTTAACCATTAGGCAAATCGCAGAGAAAATGCACAGAAATAAAAACACTGTTCAAAATTTCTTAAAGGATCCCGATAATTATGGGAAACAAAGGAGATCTGGTCGTCCACCAAAAGTTGACGATAGAGCTAAAAGGCAAATTAAACGCTTAGCGATTAATAAGCAAATAAGTCCTTCCCAAATTAGGCTCCAGTTATCTCTCCCAATATCAACAAGAAGAGTCCAACAGCATTTAAAGGAGGATAAATACGTTTTATGTCAAAAGCGCTTACCGACACCTAAGCTGCTCCCACGGCATAAGGAGGCAAGATTAAGTTTTGCCGAAAAATATCAGTTTTGGATCACGGAATGGCAATCCGTCATTTTCAGTGACGAAAAAAAATTTAATATGGACGGTCCTGACGGAGGACAGAAGTATTGGAGAGATATACGCCGAGAGCGTGAAACTCCACACTCGAGAAACTTTCAAGGAGGCTCTCTAATGGTATGGGCTGGTTTCGGCTACAGAGGAAAGACTCCGATTTGCTTTGTTTCCCATAAAATGAATTCGGAAAAATATGTGGAATTGCTGGACAGTGTTCTTATAGAGTTTGGTGAACATTTTTGGGGAGAAGACTGGACGTTCCAACACGATAACGCTGCCATACACGCCTCGGCATATACAAAAAACTTCGTTAAGTCGCGTAACATCCCCACTCTTCGTTGGCCTGCAGTAAGTCCTGACTTAAACCCCATAGAGAACCTATGGGGCATACTGTCGCAGAGGGTTTACTCAGGTGGACGCCAATTCGAATCACTTTTGCAGCTTAAAACCGCTATTGAGGAAGAATGGTTAAAAATTGACATATCCACACTACAAACATTAGTCGATTCAATGCCTCGTCGCTTAGTTGCAGTTATAGCAAAAAAAGGGGGAAGAACAAAATATTAAAACATCATTTTCATAAACTTTTGATCAATTTCTTTCAGTAGAATGGACTTTTAAGTTCTTGTCTGTTATACTTATTTCGTTTGGATTAATACAAAATACACGTTCTGTTTTTCTAATTAAGTCGCAACTTTAATTTTTTTAATGGATTTCTTTCTTGTGTTATCTTTCTAATTTAAATAAAATACAGGTTCAAAATAAAAATTGAAAAAATGTGTTTTTTTGAAGTTTCTTACTTGTCCCATATAATTATTTCGCTGAGTGTATATTCACAAATTATTAATAATATAATTGATTTATTGTTTATAAACTTATAAGAATAATAATAATAACTCTATTATTGTAGTGTCGTGGAGAATAAAAAAAAATCTGATATTTTCATTATAGATTTAGTATATAAAGTAGTTTTCAAGGGACGAAAGCAGCCATTTGTTTTCTTGCGACAATTGAATCCATACTGTTGAAAGGTTAGATTGTTTTATGTCACATGAGTTGGGAATGGTTTTACTTCTTGTTAGCAATTGGATTGTACAATATGAATTTTCGCTATTTGTATTGAATAGAGGGTGTGTAAGAGGACAAAAATATTGGTTGTTTTGGGATTTGCATTGAGCTAATTCCTCGGTGTTATGGTGCAGTACCATCTTTTTGAAAGTCTTGTAAGATGTAGTTAAAAGTCGGTTGTATGAATACAAAGTTATCTTATTATTAGTTGATAAGGGGGCACGGTAACGGTATTTTGATCTCGTAAATATTTTTTCCACCGTACATACCTACGCTTTTTGTACTTTTTTAGTTCAATGATAAAATATTGACACCTTTTGTGGTATTGCGTATTTTGGTATCGAATAGTAATAAGAGTGACAAGAGAACAGGCACTCAAATTCTGAAAAGGTATTGTTTCAGAAAACTTAGTCAGGTCATCCTGAGAGGTTAGGATGCATTTATTGTTATCACGACTATCAGGGTGTTGACCTTCTATATACAAGCCAATACGCTCGAATTGTGTTTTACTTTTAGAGGTAACTTTTGCTTGAGGGTTTCTTCTTCTTTTGATTCATGAATGGGTAAGGGGGCGTTCAAGTATTACGTAACGCCTTAATCTTCAAAAATTGCGTTACGTTCCTATGATATAATCTTGGGGTTTATCTGTTTGGAGTCGTCAATAGAACCATTTTTCTCGCATAATTTGAATCTAGAAAAAATTTCTAAGTCGGATGTAGAGTTTGTATTGAATTGGTGTGATATTATATCGGTACCTGGAATTTTACCTTCTAGTTTCCGTTTTCGGCTTTTAGTTCTTACTAGAGCTTGGGTCGTGTTATCTTTATAGATTTGTACACGGCTAAACGCACCTGCTTTGGTTTTATATTTGCCCTTTTTGTGGACAATTGTATACTCATACTCTTCCTTTAGAATTCTCCAACGCATGAGCCCAAACGTGGGGTCTTTCCGGCGAACTAGCCATTGTAGTGCTTTGATCGGTAACAATAAAAAATTTCATTCCATAGATATATGGCTGAAATTGTTGTAGTGCAAAAACGATAGCCAGGAGTTCTTTTTTCAGTAGTGGTGTACCGTGTCACAGCAGGGTTTGCTTCAGGTCTTCAGCTCGGAATTCCAAAGTTACTGTTACTTCTCCAATTGAAGTCAGTGAATCTCCTGATATACCTGGGCTCGGGACAGATTGTCGACAGTCGACTCGTCTCCCGTCTCATTTCGAGGTTATTCTGAGGAGTATGTGTTATAGTATGATGTCGAGCAACGATGTAACCAACGTTACGATTATTGTTATTGGGAGGTTGTTCCCGACACGGATTTTGCCTTGTAACTTGGCCCTGCATTTGTTAATGGGCCAACCGAGTCCAACATTCGTTATGCGAATGGTTATATCCGTTGCAATATGTACACTTTAAGACTTGTATTCTCATTTTACTTACTGTTGTAAGAAGTGGATCTTGGGGTGTTTGGGACGTATGTCCGGCTTTGTTGCACGTTTGGTAAACTGGTGATCGATTTTGAATGTTGTTGAAAAAAACAAGAACAGAAGTGTGTCCAATTTTTCTACACATTTGGCAAGTGGATTTAAAATGCGAGGGGGGAGTTGAGGTGGAGCCACTGCCTTCTTATCGTATAGATTGTTCAATGACGTAATCTATTGCTGATCTTAAGGTCTGCAAATTGTGAACCGTCTTCAAAGGAATATATGGCCACTATCTTGTTTTCCTCCAATAGGAAAACTTGTACGGCTGAGTTTGAGGTATTGCTATAGGTGGCTCCATCTAGGGAGTAAAGTAAATGCGATATCCTATCACCGGAATCTTTTACATTCTCTCTTTTCACTTGTTTTGCTGAAACTACCTCGTTTTGTGCGGCGGACAGCGAAATGTGGTCAAAACCTGCTTTCTAATTCGGCGACCAGGTCGTCCAATTTTGTGAGGGTTTTGCAATGAACCAACTCGAAAGCTGAACCGTCTAGTCCTGGCTATGTAAAGAAGAAGAGTGTGTTGATGTTCATCTCTAATGAAGAAAAAAAGAGTGTTTCAACAAGAGACGAACTTTGACAACTCATTTGGATTGCTGTCAAAAACCGGAACAATCGAGTTAATATCAGCAAACTGATTTTTACCTGCATAACAGCGAGTGGGGATTCATACGTCTCTGCCAGAGGTTCGTGGAAAGGTAGGGCTTTGAAGAAATCTACTGTAGATCTTTTGGAACGGGTTAACATTTTTTTAAAAACAAATTGACTTAGTGAAACCTTTGTAATTGTAGTTATGTTTATTTATTTGTATGGTTTATTTTGTTTTTATTGGGTTGGCAACAAAGTAATTGCGGATTTCACTCATAGATGGCTTTAGTTGAATTTTTAGTGTGGCGGGCAGAGGCAAATACCTCAAATAGACAGAGAAAACTATATTCTCATTTCTTAACTAAAAGTAACCATTTTCTTTATAATTCGTTTTTCTGTTTGAACTGTTGCACCGTTCAGTTGTGTTTTTGCCCTTGTGCGTTTTATTTTCTTTGTTAAATAAAATTAATGTAATTGTTTTTCGTATGAAAAGGATTTCTTTTATTTTTGCCGGAAAAATTATCTTTGCCACGATATATTGAATAAATAGACGTAGCACTCTTTCCCCACAACGGAAAGCTACATTAGGTTCGCTGACGTAATCGAAATGTCTAACACATTTTGTTATTTGATAGTTGGTACTTCTCAATCCGTAAACAATTTTTTTTTGATCGGTTGTGTAGTTTTTTTTTGACGTCTGTTGAAAAATGGAGAATCAAAATGAACAATTACGTCATATTTTGCTTTTTTCCGAAAAGGAAAAAACGCATCGCAAGCTCACAAAAAGTTATGTGATGTTTATTGTGACGAAGCTTTAAAAGAACGGCAGTGTCAAAATTGGTTTGCAAAATTTCGTTCTGGCGATTTTTCACTCAAAAGTAAAAAACGCTCTGGTCGTCCAGTTGAACTTGATGACGACCAAATCAAAGCAATAATCGATTCGGATCGTCACAGTAGAAGACCTGAGATTGCAGAGAAGCTTCATGTATCACATACATGCATTGAAAACCGCTTAAAACAACTTTGCTATGTACGAAAACTCGATATATGGGTTCCTCATGAACTGAAAGAAAATAAGTTAACACAGCGCATTAACATTTGCGATTTGTTAAACGTAAAGAAATCGATCCATTTATAAAACGATTGATAACTGGTGATGAAAAATTAAAAATTGGATCGTGGAGCAAGTCAGATGACTCAGCTCAAACAACATCAAAAGCTGATATTCATCAAAAAAAAGTTATGTTATCAGTTCGGTGGGATTACAAAGGAATTGTCTACTTTGAACTTTTACAACCCAACAACGATCAATTCGGATGTCTACTTACAAAGTTGTTTATTATTTGCTGATAAAAACCAGAAGTTTTATGAACGTGGAATAATGATGCTGTTTGAAAAATGGCAAAAGGTCAATGGGCAATACATTACAGAGTAAATTGTCTTTTATTTTCGAAAAAATTCGGAATTATTTAGTTGCCAACCTGATATTTGAACTTAAATATATTTAAAATAAAAGGAATAGTATTTCTACCTTAGTTCTCGCTTTACTGCTGTGCTGTTCTAGTGGATTGCTGTTTTTGAAGAGAGATGGTTATTCTGCAACAGGTATGATAGTTTGTTTGGTGTTGATACCAGACAGGCTTCACGCCTTAAAGCTGGCATGTTCATTTCCATATTGTACTCATAATCATCCCTAGATTGCGTCATATCGATAAACCATAAAATTAACTGCCCTAATTATGGAGCAGTGTACCTCCGTCTGCATTTCAAGTATTTGTCAATCGCTCAAGTGCAGCGCACCTCCGACCATTTAAACTGTGCATTGCACTGAACAAGTTTACAGGCAGCCGCGCTTGTCCTAGATTTTGCACATCGAATATTTGAATATGTGTATATATTGTCGCGGTGTCATAATGCCTCCATTATCGCCGGATGGTTCCAAAATTAGTGACATACTTATGACATACTGATGATGATGATGTAGCGCATTGGTGTTGTGGGAACGATGATCTGCGTAGGAGAGAAAATGGGAAGACATGTAGCACGATCACTAGATTGAGCTAAGGCTGCCTCAGATATGTTTCACGTGTTTGGCAATAGAGGCAATAAATTTACAAAATTGCTTAGCTCTAGTTGGTGAGCAGGTGATTGCTTAAATTATTTTTGAAGCTTCAGAATGTCCTGAAGTGCGTACGAAAACTTTTCTATCTACTTTTTCCCTTTAAAAACTTTAAGCATATCATATAATTCTCTTCGCGTAAAACGCTTGACAACATCCGACGGCGGACGTATACGGACAGTTTAATAATGGCATATGATTGCCAATAGACTAAACTTCATAACTATAAGCATATTTCAACCCGACAATGCCACAATCATAAACATAAAAATTTTTTTTTAAAAAAACTCACTTTAAATGAACCCTAAAATAGGTTTGCACTAACACCGTTCGTAAACACACTTTACATATACGGTATATACCTTCCACTTGCATAATCAAATGCTTTCATTTAACTTCCACCACACAAAAAAACACAATTGTCAGGTTAAACAAAAATATTGAAGTTGCGGAGGATTTTAATCAAGAAGTTATCAGAAATTGGGTGGAATTTGGTGATGTGAATGATCTAACATTTGCTACTCTCTGAAATTATATTGTTAAGATGATTAATCATCCTCATGCATTTAAGCCCGATGTATGGAAGGAGACTATATAGTGGCTTCAACAATATTCAAAAGCAACTCCCTTTTGGAGTTTTTAGAAGGCTTTGGCTCGCCTACAGTATCACAACAAGATAAAATACAAGTTTATCGCATAAGAGAAAACCTGATTGAAATAAAAAAGTTTGTTATATACCCATATACATATGTATTTATCCATACCTTTTGCGTGTATATTTTATGAATTGTTGCTAAGGTATTTTATTTATTTTAGTTTAATTCTTGATGATTTTTGTATTTCTGTTTCGTTTTCGCTATATTAAAATAGTAAATAAGTTTTTGTTGACTTCAATTAATTTTTTATTTCACAGAAAGAAAATCTTTTTTCCGGGTTTTTCGATTTTCCGTGATGAGCTCGGTCCCGAACATCTCGGTTCCACTGTATTTATTATATAAAGGAACTATTAAAATAGTAAATCATGTTTCTTTATAGCTGCATACAAAGAGCCGATAGCTTATGCTTTTATAAGTCATTTTTAGTAATTTATTTTATTATGTTAATGATAAAAATAAATAAATATATATAAAAAAAATTGAATTGAAATAATATACAATTACAATTAATACAATTAATTTATTGTATAACTTGACTTTTTGGTTTCGATTTGATCGAAAAAAAAACAAGTTTTTTTATATGATCTGAGCTTACAGACAACGGTTCTTGTACCGTGACTATAAATGACATTGCTAGTACTAAAATTGCATAACATCTAGCTTCAGATCTTTGATTTATGGTAGCCTTTTATTCACTTGACATAGGAATGAAGAAAATGTCTTGATAGCTACTGCCTGAATAAGTGACGAAAGAACTTTATTGAATCCTATTTCAACATAAAAATTGCTTAACCCAGCATATAAACAAAATGTACGAAATTGATTTCAAAGCTTCAACTAAAGGTAAAATAATATATATACAGTGGACGTGCAGTATAACGAATAAATTTTTTCCCCATTAATGTTTCTATGTAACAACTTGTTTAAATTTTACGCTTTGTATAACGAATGTTTTGCAAATTCCTGTGGGCGAGAGTGACTTTTATTACTTCTTTTAATAACATCTGTTGACTGTATCTGTTTGCTTTTGTAAATTCTTGGTTATGATCAGTTAGGCTAACATATACATATATAGTATAGATGTTATTTTAAAAACAAATTATTATTATTATTATTATTAATTCTTTATGAATAAGAAATTAAATTACCTTACTAATACAAAGGAATAGCACTAGCTACCAGGGCTATCGGCTAGTTTTCAAGAAAATGAATAGCTGGCTTGGAGGGAACCAAAAGGCAAACTCATATTTTACACATATTTTCCAATCAAAACTGATTTGTAAGCTTCAAACTTACTAATAGTTTTTATTTTCTTATACATAAATACATTGATTTCATTGTAAAAATCACTTGTTTTTATATTCCAGTATCAATTAACAAAATACGATCGATATAAAGAATTTTTTGTAAATTAAATTAGTTAATCAGCGAAATTTATAATTATTTAATTTATTGTCGCTGACTCGACCCAAATCTGCCAGCTAAAAAACTGGGTGTCGGAAGGCAAAGAAATGAATGCGTTGCGGATGTAGATCTTGATGCGCTAAACGCAGACGCAGGGCAAAAGTCAACCACCGTCTCAAAACTTCCCGGAAGCTCTGACATCTCAGGCTTATGAACACGAAAAATTTTATTTATTTATTTATTTTCAGAGGATGTTGTTAAGGCTGTTCTAGATATTCGTTCGAATGCTATGGGATTTGATGAGGTGGAACCTAAGTTCATAAAAATGATTTTGCCACATTAACTGCAAGTTTATCTCTCACTCATATTTTTAATTCAATTATTTTGACAAGCACTTTTCCTTTCGTGTGAAAAGTCCCAAAAGTGATTCCTATTCTAATAAAGCCTGCTACCCACCAGCCAATCACCAGCGGAGCATAGGTCCATTTTTATTTTACCCTTCTTGTCGAAGGTTCTCGAAATACTTCTTCAGACAAATACTGCATTTTCTAAATGAGAAGAAGCTTTTGTGTAAATATCAGTCAGGATATATAGCGAAGCACGGCTGTATTTCAGGTCTTTTAAAAGTATCGGATGACCTTCGAAACTCTATGGATCATGACTAAGTATCGTTCCTCTGTCTCCTAGATTTTTCGAAGGCGTTTGATACAGTTGATCACCCAATTCTGATCCATAAACTTAAAATATATTTTAATTCTTCTAATAACGCCGCTAAATTAATATTTACTTATCTCACTGGAAGGTCCCAGGCAGTTGTTCTAGATCTTTAATCCGGTGTGCCACAAGGATCCATATTAGGCCCGCTTTTGTTTATTGTGATGATAAATGATCTGCCAAATGTTTTACGAAATTCATCAGAGCATATTTATGCTGATGATTTTCAAATTCACCTGAGCTGTAAGCTTGAAAAGGTCGAAGATGGGGTGTGGAGACTAAATAGGGATCTTGAAAATATTAGACTAGGGTCCGAAAGCAATAATCTTTTTCTAAGCCCAAAAAAATCAAAATGCATTGAGGTCTACAAGAAGCAATTAGACAAAACTTATATTTCAATTTTGTACTTAGGTGACATGATCGGATATGTTGAGACCGCTAAGAACTTAGGAATTTGGTTTGACTCCATACTAAGGTGGGACAACCATGTTCGAACTTTAGTTGCCAAAGAATATGTGCAGTTTTCCCTTATCAAAAAACTAAAACCCACAACGTATAAAATTGCAACTAGTCAAAGCCTTAATAATGCCGATTGTTTCTTATGGACGCGAAATAAGTTGTGCAGTCAGTGCAGATACAAAACGAAGACTTAATGTAGCTTTTATTAATATTGTGAGATATGTGTACAATTTAAAACGTTTTGCCCATGTTTCGGGCCACAATAAATCCATATTAAGATGTAGTTTGATGAAATAATTAAAGTCGTGTACACTAAAAACGTTAAATAAAATAATAATGAAAAAAAGTCCAACATGCCTTTATGAATAAATCAAAGATTCTGCTTCATCTCGCTAATTTCACCGAGATAAACTTTTCAAAATACAGAAAGTCAGTTTCTTGTTTGTACTAACAAGTAGTATAACTCACTTCCCATAAGCATACGTAGACTGCGAGGCACAATCAAATTTGATAGGGTAACTTTACGGGCATATTGTCGATAGTTCTTAGTTTCGAAACTTTTTCGAGAAATAAATTATTATATGTCAAGGAATAATTTATATTTTGTTGTAGTTCTTTTTAATTTTGATTTTCATTTACTTTTAATGTTAATTGTAAGCTTAAAATAATTTAATTTGCATAAATGAAGTTTTTGTTAGTTATTAAAATAAATTCTATAAGTAGTAACTTTTACTAATATTGGCTGTAAGCTTATTGTAAATGGTGAGAAAGATAAATAAAGAAAACAATTTCTCACGACAACGTGACGTGTGGACGTGAGGTGAAGAGAAACAAAACGAAACTAATAATAACCTAACCTAAGTATCAGCTTCAACCCAATCAAGCCACAAGTATTTTTTTAGATTTTTACTGGATTCACCATTTGTATCTTATTAAGGTACACTTATGCAGTATTTCCAAACATTGGCCACGCCTCCCGAGTGGTTAGGTACGTGTAGCATTCTTTTCACTGTGACCTTTCTACCATCATGATATATGATAGGTACATAAAACGAGTCCGATAGAAACCCATGTGCATCCAGATACAAAAACGCCTCAGGCGGTATGTGCCCACTTTAGGTAAAACAAACCCAATATATATATTTTTTTTTCTATGAAACGATCTCGCGCGTACAATGGGTTATGACTACACTTAAAATGTTGGTACATAACGCGAGTGAAAGGCGCTTTGTTTTTGAATTTCTCCAGATTGTAATGAGTAGGAAATACCGAGCGTTGTAGAGTATTCCACCTTCGTGTTGTGCGGTTAATAAACGAATTTCTATACTTAACTCTACGACCGAAGTTGGGCTTGAGCGTGAACTGATGAGCAATCCTTTCGAGACGAGTCTTACGGTGAAAGTGATAACGGGGTGGAATGCAGCTGACTAATTCGCTAGAGCACTGCTTGTTTACGAATTCGTTTTCAATAATATCCGCCGAGCGCGCAAAATGATTCCTCACAATGCCCAGGATAACATTGTCTATCCTGGACAAATCGGGAGCACCCAAAAGTTTCTCATAGCTGACGTAATGCCGAAAGTCGGAATGGTTCGAAGGCTCAACATATTTCCATGTAAGATGGGTTAATGTTCCACCACACATTCATTTCGGCAAAATGCAAAGCACATGATTTTTTTAATTAATTAATTTTTTAAAATAAGTTATTCAAAACATTGGAAGTAATTGTATATTTCAAAAGAATAATATAATAAACCAACGTTTTTTTGTACTATTTTGCGTTTAAAAGTTAAATTTTAATAATTAAACAAAATATGAGGCATTTTTGTTTATGTCAAGTTTATTTGTATTTATAGCGAAGCGAAGATAACAAAAAAATGAATTTTAATTTATCGGATTTAAACAGTTAAAGTATAGTTATTTTACCAAATATGAGATAATTTAGACAATATTAGCACACGAAACCATATTGAATAATTGAATCTTGAGCAGTTTTTTCGGTTGCCTCTTTATATTTTTCTGATGAATAAATTTGATTAAAAATACCATGTTTTATTTTCAAATATGCATGAAATTGACGATACGATTTATTATATTACTCTTTACTATAAGAATGCATTTCACAGTTGAGACTCCCAACTTTTTTTTTCAACGGTCCATATCTTATTCATATAAGAAAACACTCTTTCAACAGATATATGATATCTGTATCCCGTGAGGTATTTCTTGAGCATTAAAGGGGGATAATGTCTTATCGACTTCTACTTTAATTAAAAATGAGTGAAAACTCAGCAAAAATGCCTGTATCTTGAGTGCTGCTGAGAAAGAAAGCACTGTTTAATAAATAAGTCTATCACCAGCGTAAGGCTCATCCATGCGAAAATTTCAACTTGAGAGTTTAACTGACACCACTATCCAAATATTCCTTACTCCTCTTGTAAAAGTCAGCTGCTGGAGTTTCTACATTGTCTTCATTGACTGCACCCGTTTCCTGTAACTTCCTCATTATATTACGGATGGCGTGGGGAAGGAAGCAAGAATATTTATTTTGGCTTAAATTGCTTACAAGTTGATTTATTTTATACGCGGCCTTTGTTGCAGAAACGTCCTGTCTCTCGATCTTAGGCACAGCTTGATTAAATGTGAAAAAAAATATAATTCTTAGCTATGATTGTTTAAAAATAAAACTTTTAAAATGATCCAAATGCGTTTTTAACACCCAGAACAATATTTCTGTCCAGAATGAACTCATTATGATAGACTCCGAATACGTCAATCATTCTACTAAGCCCGACCATATTGCAACACCCACCTTACTAGCCACATCTAATCCCTCTGCTGAACCAAGAATACCGTCTCCAGCTTTTAACAAAACCAAGCCAGGCACAGAACACTCGTCGAAACGAAATACTTAAATTCAGTATACAGTGATCGCTTAAAGATTGGAATACCAGAATCAAAAAACTCGAACTGTACAACAAACACTCGGTTGATAACTTGAAATCGTTCATTGTTTAGGGGCTCCACGTTCTTCAAACGATGCCAGCATATGTGAAGTTTTTAAACATGCGTGCTCTATCAAGGAAGCCAAATGCCACAAAATGAGGAGAGTTAATGAGTGGCTCTTTATAAGACCGCCCGATAAAGTGTTCACCTAGGGTTAACCGATGCTGACCAAACGGTATAAATGTGTAATTCTTCCCAGCATATACTCTTCACTCTCAAATCCGTGTATAGGCACTGGCTCCCCCAAGCCCCTTTCCTCCTATATACCCCACCGAACTACCCTCAAAGCGTCCTACCTTCACTGACTATTAGAAATCCACGTCCTATAAACCCTTTGCGTAATAGAGTATCTTTCAGCCTCAACCCAGTTCCATCAAGTTTTCAAACCAATTCTGAAACGTCGAATAACTACCATCAACCCAACCAACTCAAAAGTCCACACCTAATCGTTTATTGACCAACTGTTCCTTCAAATTCACAAAGCAGTCTGCCGATCTTAACGACGATGGCTGCTACGTCTTGTAGCGCTTCAGAGATCACCGAATTTACAAAAATGTGAGACTCTATCTGGCCAGCCGGAACCGCGCATTGATGGAAAAACTAAAATCAACATCGTGGTTTCAATTCAGCAAGAAGGCCTCGCAAATGAGCCCAAAGAATTAAATAATATTTTTCTGCGATACCACGAGAGCCTCGACAAAAGACGTAGAATCAAAGCGAATGGCAAATCTTCAAAGATGCCGCTCCCATATCGAAGGTTACTTTCGTTCCTTACGTTCTTTCAAACGCAGCACCTCAATCTTCTACACCAATATTATCTACCCACAAATTTATACCTATGTACTACCAGAATGTCAGAGGAATGTGCACTAAAACTGCTGGTGTGTTCCTCAACTCGTGAAGCCTGCCGTATGACTTTTTGAATTATCGGAAACAAATCTTACCCCCAGTTATAAAAATAATGAAATATACACGTCTGATTATAATGTCTGTCGTGATGATGGACTTGCAAAAGTAGATGACTCCTCTGGTCACGGAGTTCTTGGTCGTTTCGACAACACTATTCAAATTGTGTTAAAGTTACCATCTTAAAGTACAGCCTATACATTCTCTGCTGCCATATCCGTCCCTCACAACCAATGCAGGGATATCAGGTATAAACGTTTGACGTTTGTAAGCGGTGTATTGTGAATTCGGAAGCAAATTAAAAACTAAATTTAAAGTATGAATAAGCTGTAGTTTTGCTGTTGAACGGTTCTGTTTGGCGGCTTGAGGAGGCCATTAGCTTTGTATGTTTGCTTGTCTCCATAACTCGTCTGAAATAGCTATAATTCCGCCGGTCTGACTTTTCGGCCGCGGGCGATTGACGTGTGAATGTCAAGTTACAGTTTTAGCAGAAATATTCATAAGTCGGTCGGACTGCCAAAATGCCTGAGACTGTTAAACGAGCAGAATCGGGATTGTTGTGTGAAGGTGTCTGTGGAAAGGTGTACCATACGGGGGTGGACCAGTAGACCATATTTACCAATATCACAACAACTTTATTTTAGAGAATACAAAGAGGGATTTGAGGAGGCACTAATAAAGATAACAAAAGCTACTGGAAGCCATAGAATCGAGGTGTATAGAGAGGTTGCATCAAATGAAATTATCGCAGGAAATCCAAATAAAAAAGGGTGGGAGTGCTTGGAAAATTATTAGGTTGAGAAAAAAAAGTCTGCAGTGAATTAAAAAATAGCAAATGGAATTTAAAAAATGTGTGAAGATGTATCTGTGGTGAAGGCGAAAAATGGCAGTACAATTACGACGTTGATAAAAGTATTTGTGGACATTAAAAGGTAGAAGCATCAGTGATTCTAAAAGGCAAAAATATACTACGACCAAAGACGATTTGGAGAAAAAAGTGGACCCAACAGGCTTAAGAAAAGAAGAAGGCGAAAACTAAAAAGAAACCGAAAAAATAAAGCTAGCACTGGAGGAAAAGTTAAAGGATAAATACGAAATTAAAAATACCTGGGCTCAGAAATCCGAGGATTTTAACATACAAAATGGTAGAAAAGAAAAGATAAAATGCCTTTATAAGCAAAATTATAAAACAAAATGTGCAATTGGAACACAGCAAACTGAAGGCGGTAGCAATAAAAGAAATTATAAGGAAACAAGTTAGAGGCGTCAATGTTGAAATTGTATTGGATATTGAAAGCTTTAAGAAAATGATGGACATTTGTAACATAAACATTGGTTGTCATCGCTATCTGATCTTGGATGGGAAAATAAGTAAATTTGTGGTAGATGCCCCGAGGAACATAGTTAACACTAGGCTGAACTTGGGACTAGATGTTGAACACGGAATCTTGAGCAGGGAATGTTCAGTTTATTTAAATAAACTACAAAGGGTAAAGTAAAATATAGACTATTAACTTTTAAAACAAAGCAATACGAATTCATAGTACTTAGTAAGACACGCGTAACACCGGATATTATAAAATCGGTTTATCGCTGTGACTCAACATCCAAGAGAACTGGTGGTATTGTATTATGTACTATATGTATAAGAAGTATTGGCAAATAACAATAACTCAGAACATTTAAATGGCATTGACATATGGTGGCTGGTAGCTAAATGCAAACAAAATAATATGAATATAGTAATCACTTTAGTGTACAGATCTCCAAATGCCCAGAAAATACGTTCTGTGATTACAAAAGAGATTGGTTTGAAGCCTTAGCAGACATTTGCGACAATATTATTATTAAAGGTGACGTCAACGTAAACTGGATAGATAATTCGACATACCAAATTAGACTTAATGGTATATTTATGGAATATGGATATGCATAGAAAGTAAATCACACCCATCACGGCAACACTGATCGACTATGTAATATCGAATATGCATCATAAAAGTGGACAGTGAAACCAAGCTTTCGGATTATGAATTCAACAAGTTAAACTTAAACTTATCCAATATGTACCATCCGGAACAATGAAGCTAAGCATGGAACGTATTAATGACATCAAACATTTTGAAGAAAATCTATTTGCAGTTGAGTTTTATTGCAAGCTGGTCAATGTTGTTGAGCATTTGCTATGCAAAAGGCGCCAAACAACAGCCAATAATGATTGGTTTAGTAAATAGTTTAGTGGTATGAGGAACGAGAAGATAAAAATAAATCAAAAGATAGTTCATACGAATAAAGATATCGACGGGCAGGGGCATGAGAGCGCCAGAAATAGTATATACAGATATATGGAGGAAAATAAAGAAGTACATTCTAAAGAAAAGCTGTAAAAACCCTTGCGCTAATATATTGTGGGTATGAAAAACAAATTTTTCAAAAGTAGTATAAACGAAATACATGCGTCCAACCTGAAGAACAGTATGTAGGTCATGTACCAGGAACTGCTTCCGTAATCCGCTTTAAGGAGGTTTCATCGGCGGAGGTAAAAGAAACGTGCAGAAAATAAATAAAAAAAAACGACTTAATGAACATGAACATTTTAATAATTAACGAACATTGGGAAATTTTTGCTCTTAGCTT
Source organism: Orthonevra nobilis (assembly GCA_963555765.1). Taxonomy (NCBI): domain Eukaryota; kingdom Metazoa; phylum Arthropoda; class Insecta; order Diptera; family Syrphidae; genus Orthonevra; species Orthonevra nobilis. The sequence goes on from OY743227.1 coordinate 29,869,921, forward strand.
AACCAATCTAATAATGCTAATGTCGTTGGCGCAAGGAAAGTTACCCGAGTGTTGGAAAGAGACTGGGGTAGTACATGTACCTAAGGTTGGCCAATAAATATGCTTCCCATGTCTGCAAGTAACTGTAATATAATATTTGGTAATATATGGAAACTAATGGGTTGCTCAGTGAAGAACAGTCTGGATTTAGCACGGATTACTCATGTCAGATGGCCATAAACTGGCTTATCTTAAAATGCAAGAAATAGTTGGAAAAGAAGAATGGAATCATTTCAGTTTTTCTTGAATTAAAAAGGGCATTTGAAACTAAATATAGGAAGATATTGATCAAAAACTGTCAAAATATGGGATAAATGGCACGGGGCTTAGGTGGTTTGTGTCTTATCTAACAGGAATGACGCAGAGAATAAAATACAACAACCTGTACTCTTCAGCAGGAAAAAATAAATTGGGTGTACCACATATCTATGAAATGAAATACGTTTTTAAATTTAGTCAGGTGATACTATTTGCGGACGGCGGCCTGGCTGAGTCAAAATTAATCGAAGGTAAATGTTAAAAAGTCGAAAGCAATGACGGTACGTTTTCCTCCTCACATTCGGCTTATAAAGGAACCAGAAGACATTGAAGTTGTTGAACTTATGAGGTACTTTTGAGTTATAGTGGACAGCGGGTTGAGGTTTAGGGAGCATGTGGATGTTGTGTGTACAAAGGTTGGAAAATGGATAGGTTGGATAGGCGGATAAGAAATAAAGTGTCGGTTGCTTATTTAAAAAATATATATAATGTAATTGTTAAAGCCAAAAGAGAAGCAAGACATAAAGAAAACAAAGAGTGACGTAAAAGTTAATATAAATCCTTCTGACCTGTCAATAAAAATTGATAATATTAACGAAAAGAAAGATGGATCGATATCGATAATTTGTTCGGAAAAAGAGTTTGTGAAATATTATGCAAAGAAGTGAGGAAAAATTAAATGAAAACTATATTTTTAAGCCAAAGCTCTCAGTGCCGCAAAATCTGTTAAGGGGTATGAGTGAAATGAATGAAACGAATGAGGTGGAAGTAGCTGTGAAAAGCCGAAACAGCTTGAAAGGAGAGGTGAAATGTGTCAAGTGTTACCGTGGTTAAAAAATAAGAATGTATTCAATGCAATCCTATAAAAAAGTAATGAAAGAAGGGAGAAAAAGTTTAATTGGGATCGATGCAGAATTTTTTAATACATATCAAAAAGGAAGTGTTTTAATTGTTGGGGCTTTAAGCATATTGCAAGTAAATGTAAATATGAAATCGCATGTGAAAAATGTGGTCAAAATCACGATGCAAAAGAATGCAACTCAAAAGAAGTAAAGTGCGTAAACTTTACAAGGTCAAATAGTTTGTATGGGCTAAAATCGGATTGTACCCTCGATTGTAGGGATACGGTATGTCCAGTCTATTAAAACAATTAGAAAATTTGAAAAAAACGCGCTTCTTATTAGCCATTAAAGTATTTAAATTGTGCTTACTTTAATATTCAGGGATTAACAGGTAATTTTTGTGAACTTGAAACTATCTTACATGAACAAAAATTTGATTTGGTTGCACTCTCGGAAACACACCTCACTGACCAGATTGAAAAAATAGAATTGGACATTAATAATTATGAAGTTTTAAAATGTGAAAGTATCATGCAGCATGCAGGTGGTGTTAGTATCTTTATAAAAGAGGGAATACATTTTGATCCTCCAAAGCGGACGCAGTATGTGTACGAGCATTGGTGGGTGAGTGGTAATATACGTCGAATGGATATCCAATAACAATCATAGTCTTATATAACTCACCAAGTGCATCGTACCGGGCGTTTTCTGATCGATTTGCTAGAAGAACTTAATGAGAACGTGAAAGACTTTATAATTGTCGGCGACTTTGATTAAGATTGGCTAGATAAAAACTTTACATATCAAAAAGAAATTCAACGAATTATCTAAGAAAATACAGCTGAACAAATCATAAACAGCGTTACGCGAATAACCCCAAACTCTAAAAAGTTAATTGATTACGTTGTCACAAATTCGTGTTTAGTTTCCACAAAAAGAGACACTTACTTAAAAATTACTGATCATGAAACGATAATAGTGAAATTGAAATCAAAAGTAAAGAAAATAGATAAATTGCCACAAAAAACGCTAAAGTGCATGAAGTTCGACAGAGATACGTTCATTAATGATATCGGGCAATGTCAGTTTAGAAAAAAAATGTATTCCACTCATTGATGTGAATTATTTGAGCATTATATTTTCAAGTGAACTATTAAGAATCGTGGATACTTACGTTGAGACAAAAATGGTTAATGAAAATACGGTAGAGTGGTTTAACGATAGCTTAAGAGAATTAAAAAGAGAAAAGTTAGTTTGTTATCATGGAGCCCTACAAACAGAAAAAATAGTTGATTGGGAGTCTTACAAGCGCTCGCGAAATTGGTAAAAAAAAGAACTAGTAAGAAGCAAGGGACTTTTCGTGCAAAATAAAATTCTTACTCAACCGGACCAAAAAGGTATGTGGAGAGCTTTAAAGCTATATGTGATGGTATCAAAAAAAGTTGCAATTGAAGAGAACATTATTTTTAATGGTGTAACAACAAGTAACCCAAACGTTATTGCGAATGAGTTAAATACTTTTTTCGTTGACAGTGTGACAGAAATAAATCAGTCAATTGAAGTTATTCAGTATTTTAACCAAATTGATGAACTACCGTGTCGTTTTAAATTGAGTCTTGTGAATCATTCTGAAATGTTTGAAGTGTGCGAACTATAAAACAGAAGAAATATTTTAATCTTATGAGCCCGAAGATGTTTATAGATGCATTTGAAGAATTAGGGAACATACTCACTGAAATTGTCAATAAATCTTTACTCTCGGGATGTTTTCCGAGTTCATGGAAAGAATCGTTGTTCACACGAATACAAAAAGTTAAAGGAATGATCGGCGATGTGAAGACTATCGACCTATAAACGCATTGCCAATTGTTACTTAGACTATTGATTATTACCTTAAAGCCTTCACTACTTATAAGATTTTAATCTTAATGTGCAAATATTCATTTTAAATAAATACAAATACAAATACAATCTAGGAAAAAATAATTGAAAAAGTTAAAGTACAACTGTAAAAATACCTCGATAATAACAATATCATCATCAATAATCAATTTGGATTCAGAAGTCACCATTCCTATGCAACTGCTTTTAATTATGTTATAATGAAATGGAAAGAAGATCTCGCCGAGTGATCCACCATTATTGCAGTTTCATTGGACCTTAAGCGAGCATTCGAAACATTTTTCTTTTTTACTATCAGCAAATAATTTTAGTTGGGATCGTTACATTCTTCATGCTTTTGGTTGTTGCTCATGAAGGTTCAGCACGCAGTGTCTCGAGTTATGGCGATATCTTATTCGAGACCGTGGACGGTTGGATTTTAATAAGTATTGATTAAGTTTCAAACTCAGTAAAAAATTTCATATCTTACAGGAATCATTCATTGTGATACCATGGTATGTCCAACAGGTTCACAATCGTGTTGTGTGACCAAACGCAATGATCCAAAGAATTCTTTCCAAATCGTAAGAAAGCGTTCGTGCTATGGTTCGAATGGAACCATTCTTAAAGAACAAACTTGCATGAACCGAATCCTTCCTGAAATAACATTAACGTTAATGCTGTATCGGGAGCAGGTGGTCGGAAATTTACACCTGAAGAGGAAAAGCAACTTCAGGAAACGCTAAGGAACACGGAAAGACAAATTAAAGAACAAGTTGCTGTAGGTTTGAGTGATTTGGAAAATAGTTTGGCACCCTTTCGCGATGGTTCCTTTCATAGTGATTTAGAAAACTACATTCACGATCAGATTCGCAACGGCTTTGTTAACTAATTTCCATTTTAAGAAGTGAAAATTAAATGAATATGGCTTCGAAACATAATATACGATTTTATTTGTGTAATCATAAATATTGAAATAAAAAACATATCTCAGTTTATTACTTTTAAACATATCAATTCTTATTTTGCATGGCTATTCTAGGGGCGATCTGTAAAGTTTCCATATAAAGTCTTTGTCTTTCTATTAATTAAAGTCAAGCAGAACTCATTATAAAATTTTCTGCAGTATACGAGTACTCGTCGCTGAATCGCAAAAAATTGATTGGGAATCGAAATATTTATTGACAAAAGCTAATACCATTCACGTGTTGATCAAGAAAACCACAGAACTATGAAGACCATTAGTATGCAAGTTTTCTTGATTTTTAGACGCTCGTCAAGATTTTTTTTTTCAATGCTTACAGGTATTGAGATGGAGTGTAAAAATGTAACGAAAAAAAAAATTCTAAGTTAGAGACATAAAAATTTCTATTAAGATGTGTAAGCGTGTTGATTATCCTTGTGAGCCTTAGTTAACAAACACAACTTCATTCACTGTTTGCATTTTTCTCTATTTTTCAACCTTGTTTAAAGTGATTTATTGAAATTCTGTGACAATCATAACTCAAGCACATATCAAAATCACATGAAACACTTTTTTTTTTATATTTATACCATATATGTTCATATATGGTATATGGGATGTTTCAACAATTCAACATTCCCCCCAAAAATCACTACAACCTAGCAAACTCAATATCAAATCCGAGATTCTGTGGAAACTTCCTCCATTTTCATTGCTATTTTATCATATCGATTTTTATTTACAGTACTCAATTGGTAAACGTGGGTGTTTCCCGCGTGTTATCTATTTGACAAGATTTTATTACATCCTGTGATAAATGTATGGATTATAAAATGAACCCTTTTTTGTGTGTTTTACCCAATTATTGCAGAAAGTAATTAAGCTGAAATATTCCTTTCTTGGGTTAGGTAAAAATAATATTTTCTAACAATTATTGCATATATAAAAACGCAAACATGTACATATATTAAAAACCTTGCAAGGAGCACAAGCAAAAATAAATAAACAGAAATAAATATTGGACTGCTTCAAGCGAGAAAAGCCTTTATTACGTCAAGCAAAGGTGCTTATGCTGAAAATATACAACCAAAATTTGGATTTCGCCATCAATCAACAAAACAGCGCACCTATAGGAGCAGCTGTGAAGAAAACATCGGAATTTGTCGGACTTTCGCAAAGGGTTATCTACAAAATAATCAAAGAACATCAAACTGGAGCACTACAGTTACGTCGGAGACTTCACTTCCGTTCTCAACCCTTTAACCCCACCTCCTATTTATGATCAGCATTATCTCGCATGCACTATTACCAAGCACGAGCAGAATGCATGATCAACATTTACGCTACACGCGCTAGCAAATATGACACCTTCGCCAAAACACATTCCTTTCCCACAGGTAAATCTGTGTACACCGGAAAAGCTGTGTCAACAATTTCATATTATAAATCCATGCAGTCAAGTTCAGTTCAACGTTCAGTAGTGCAGTTACAGTCGAATGGATTAGAGTATTCAAATGTGTATCCAAATCTTGTAATAAATGTATTCATAAAGAAGAAGATAAATAAAGTTTTTTTTTATGCCAAACCACTGGTGTGAATACGAAAGTGGCGCATTCGGTATACCTTGAGTACGCGAAAAGTGTTCGGTAAAGAACGATTAATAATCCGCGGTTAATATTAATTATTTAACTCAAGCGAACAAGGGCGACCAAGCTCAGTGGAAATAAAGTGCAATACGATAAAGTAACACTATAATTGAATAAATTCAGTGGAAATAAAGTGCAATACGATAAAGTAACACTATTACTGAATAAATACAGTGCGAATAAGGTACAATACGATAAAGTAATAATATTATTGAATTAATTCAGTGCAATGAACAAGGGCGATCAAGTTCAGTTCAGATAAAGCGCAAATAAAGTGCAAGTAAATACAAATAATACGACGATAAAGCTTGTTAAACTAAAGTAAAACAAAAACGAAAGAGAGTGCAAAGCGGAGAAAGAAGACAACCTGGACAACGACCAACGCAAGAAACGTAGGATACAACAAACCGATAAAAACCGAAATCTAGAAGCAATCAAGATGACATCAGAAGAGGCAGCCGCAGCAGTAAGTCACCTTACACTAAATATAGATCCTCTTAAGTATTTAAATAATCTTCCTACTTATGATGGGAATAGTGATAACTTACAAAATTTTATCGATCTGGTTGACAGAATTTACCCAACCCTTGGCAGGTACGATGAAATAGGGCAGTTGTTCTTTTTCGATATAATCAAAAATAAACTTATAGGTAAAGCTAGGGAAGCCATCGAAATAAACAACAGTGTTAGTAATTGGGAAGATGTAAAAAAGTACTTTGGAGACACGAAAACCACAGAACAGCTTTACGACGTCCTAGAAGCTTACCCTTTAAAAATCACTGTCAGGATTATTATAACAATATGAAAGTAATTTTGAGGCTACTTAATAATAAAACCAGAACAGACAGAGCCCATAACTAGACTGAAGTGGAACAAAATTGCAAAGCAGCTCTACGAATTTTCATAAGTAAAATTCCAAAGCCAATGAAGGGACTTTCGCATTGCAGGAAACCAGGAAATTTAGAAGAGGCAATACAGATCTTATCAGAGACAGGATATGCATATTCGAGGGGCAATTTTAGGGAAGATAAACCTACTACCTCCAGTCAGGGACGACATTTCGGTAGAAATCATCAACAACAACATCACGACAGGTTTCACGACTCAAGCGACGAGATTCAAATTTTTTTTAACAAAATCGAGGAAGAAGTAACGTACGAAAAGTACAAAAAACAAATCCTCACCTTGGAAATCTACAATACAGAAATGAGCGTAGAACCAATTTTGAATCAAATACGAACACAACACCAAAACAGGGAGGAAAAAGAAGCCGTCATAAAATTAGTTAAGCAATATTCAACAATATTTTTTCAGGAAGGCACCGATCTTTCCTTTACAAGTGCGACTAAGCACGACATAAAGACTAAAAACGAAATTCCGATTTACACCCGTATCTACAGATATCCAGAAGTTCATCAAAAAGAGGTTAAGTCTCAGATAAATGAGATGTTGAGGCAAGGAATAATTCGTCATAGCAATTCGGCTTATTCAGCCACAATTTGGGTTGTCCCAAAGAAAGCGGACGCATCAGGGTTGAAAAAATGGAGAATTATAGTCGACTATAGAAAGCTTAACGAAATTTCTATCCATGGCAAATTCCCCATGCCTAACATTGATGACATCTTCGACATATTAGGGAAGGCCCAATACTTCACGACACTTGACTTGGCTAAGGGTTTTCACCAAATCGAGATAGCCAGCAACGACGTAAAAAAGACTGCTTTTCAACTAATAACGGGCACTACGAATTCCTCAGAATGCCGTTCGGACTGAAGAATGCTCCGGCGACATTCCAGAGGATGATGAACTCTGTACTAGCTGAGTATATTGGAAAAATATGTTTGGTGTATATAGACGATGTAATAAAATTTTCAACAAGCCTACAGGAACATATAATTTCGATTAAGAAAGTATTCCAAGAGCTCAAAGAAGTTAATTTAAAAGTGCAGCTTGATAAGAGCGAGTTCTTAAGAAAAGAGACGGAATTTTTGGGACATGTCATCATGACAGAAGGTATCAAACCTAATCCCCAGAAAATCGAAGCTATATTAAATTATAAACTTCCCAAACCCCAAAAGCAAATAAAGGCATTTCTCGGTATTACGGTTTACTAACGAAAATTTATAAGGGACTACTCCAAAGTGGCGAAGCCTATGACTATCTGTTTAAAGAAAGGAGCCAAAATTGGCATGAGTAACCCAGGCTATAATCAAAGTTTTGAAAACCTGAAAACATTGATTATATCCGAACCAATACTCAAACGTCCCGACTTCACTAAGAAGTTTACACTCACGACAGACGCTTCAAACTATGCAATCGGTGGTAGAAAATTCACGGTCAGGACAGATCATCGTCCGTTAGTTTGGTTGAGTTCACTAAAGGAACCCAACACCAAACTACAGAGGTGGAAAATAAAGCTTGAGGAGTTCAACTTTGAAAAAGAGTACGTAAAAGGCAAGGACAACCAGGTGGCGGACGGATTATCTAGAATGGAAATTTATCTCAATGAAAATACAGAACAACAGGGTAATGAAAACATAGAAAATATAGACGCTCAATCAATAATCGCAACTATTCACAGTGCAAACGAGGACAGAAGTGAGCACATACCTATAATAGACTCACCCGTAAATGTATATAAAACGCAGATCATTTTGAATACAACAGACAAATTAAATAATCACAAAGTGTATAATCCATTCAAAAAAACAAGAATTGTAATAGAGTTAAAAGACTTCAGGGAAGATTTTGTTCTAGATATAATGAAGAAAGTTCTGCCACACAAAGGTATAGTTGGCATTTATTCCAACCATGATCACATATTTGCAAAATTCCAAGATTTATATTTAAAATACTTCAGTAAAAATAAACTCTCAAGAGTAATAAAATGTAGCAAATTTCTAGGTGATATAGACGACGAAGAAAAGCTAGCACAGGTTATAATGAAAACGCACAAGTTACTTAACCATAGAGGCATTGACGAGACGTATGAAGAAATCAAAGATGTTTTCTATGCTCCTAAACTTAAGGAGAGTATTCAAAAATTTGTAAATAATTGTAAAGTTTTTAATAAGTCAAAATATGACAGACAACCATACAAGCTTCCAATGAAATTAACAGAGACACCAACAAAACCTAACCAAATCATACATATCCATATATGGTATCTCATGTATGTCACAATGATTGACAAATTTACCAAACATGCCATGGTCCAGGAAATCAGGCATAGAACGTGGGTAGAACTACTTACAACGTTAAAAAGTAGGTTCGCAACATTAGGTATTCCACACAGAATCGTTACAGACGGAGAGAGTGGATCCTCCGCAATCTTAATCAAAGAATATTTAAAAGAAAATAATGTCGAGCTATAAATAACCACTCCATACAGTAAGACAGGCAATTCGGACATCGAAAAGTTCCATTCGACTCTGAACGAGCACATACGGACATTTACAGCTGACGAAAACAATAGGGACACATTGCGAAATAAATTTTTAAAGGCCGTTACTATATACAATAAAACAATTCATTCTGCTACACATAGAAGACCCATAGACTTTACTAATGGAGAAATAAAAAGCGAAGACTATCCGAAGATAGTAGAGTTAGTTAGGAAGAATAAAGAAAAATATATTAATAAGTTAAATAGGGATAAAACGGATATAGACCTTAGAGAAGGAAAGCATGTATACTTAAAAAATAGAAATAGTAATAAACTTAAGCCAGTACATAAAAAATCGAACCCTGAAATAATAATAAAAAGGAAGCAAATTTCATGAGACACAAGTAAAACGCAAGTACAAATATGAAAACTCGTAAAATTTCAGATACTAATACTACTGACATTAACGACAATGAAGACACAAAGACAAAAAAAAACAAACAAACAAAAACAAAAAAAATAAAATAAATAAAAAATATTCTTAATCTAGACAACGGACAAGGATACACCACGATAAGAGACCAACAACTTCAGGTTACAGTGAATTACACAAAATTGCTTCACTGTGTAAACTTGACCTTATGGACCGAAAACTTAGACATAATTGAACATAACATAAACAAATTAAACTACAAGAACGAATATCCAACCATGATGCATAGCTTTAACATATTAGCTCAAGAAATAGAAAGTCTAGTGAAAAAACAGCATCACAAAGCAAAAGGAGGACTAGTAAACATCATAGGAAAGAGTTTAAAATATCTAACAGGAGTTATGGACTTCGATGACGAGCAGGAAATCATGCAAAGTTTAGAAACGAACAGGAAAAACAACCAAAATGTAATCGACGGACTAAACGACCAAATCCGAATAAATCACCATTTTGACGAACTCATAGACAATATAACAAGACATATAAACGTACAACAATTAGAAATAAAAAGACAACTGAAAAGCATAGGGAATGCAATAAACAGGGAATTTTCAGAAATCGCTCACATGCAGCAGGCATATCAAATACAATACGACATATACCTACTAAGAGAACAAGTTAGGAAAGTTAAGGAAAATTTAATGGCAAGCCAACTCGGAGTCTTGGGAAGGGATTTTCTGTCACCAAAAGAAGTAGAAATGTTCAATATAACAATTAATGACTGGTCAAACATTAAAAGTTCTGTAATAAGTTACGATGATCAAATAATTTTTGTACTTAATTTACCAAATTACTCAAATGTTAAATATTTCAAGATGTTAATTGAACCTATACCAAATAACAACAACCTAGAGTTAGCTACTGTTTATAGAGAATTTATAAGCGATGCAAAACAAAACTATGGTAATGTAAATGTAAATGTTAAAATAAAAGATTTAGAGCCAATCAAAGATACTTGTATTTCTAATATTTTTTCTAAAAATCCCATCTGTAATTTTAAGAATAATTCAAACATTAGTATTAAACAGCTGATGAACAATATTGTAATCACTTAAAACATACCATATACACAAATAAGCCACAATTGCCATAATTACAATGTAAACCTAATGGGAAATAACTTAATAAGATTTGAAAATTGTAAAATAAATATAAATGATATGAAATATGAAAATTTTGTAATATAGGATAACTTCATCATACCAAACTTTAATAATGTAACTATAGGGAAAATTGAAGTGAACGTTTCTGCAGAGGAAATTAGTACAAACCACATAGAAAATCGGAAATTGATAGAAGAAGTCAAACTTAGAAATATCGCGCATGAACATGTAAATTTCGGGGTAACATTCTTTATAATTACTATTTGAATCGCAATTATGTTCGCATTTAAAAATCATTAATTCAGTAAAACCAACGTTAAAGTCGAAATTAAGAAAATAGATTCTCCGGAGCAGAATCCTAAGGGGGGGGGGGGGGGGGGGGGGCGAGTTACGTCGGAGACTTCACTTCCGTTCTCAACCCTTTAACCCCACCTCCTATTAATGATCAGCATTATCTCGCATGCACTATTAACAAGCACGAGCAGATCGACATTTGCATGATCAGCATGATCAACATATACGCTACACGCGCTAGCAAATATGACACCTTCGCCAAAACACATTCCTTTCCCACAGGTAAATCTGTGTACACCGGAAAAGCTGTGTCAACAATTTCATATTATAAATCCAAGCAGTCAACTTCAGTTCAACGTTCATTTGTGCAGTTACAGTCGAATGGATTAGAGTATCCAAATGTGTATCCAAATCTTGTAATAAATGTATTCATAAAGAAGAAGATAAATAAAGTTTTTTTTTATGCCAAACCGCTGGTGTGAATACGAAAGTCTACAATCAATCAAGAAGAAAATTCCTCATCGGCACTGGATCACTGATTTGGATAATTTCGATTTGGAAGCCATAAGAAGAACAATCTACTCCTTTCACCAATTTGACAAAAAGATCATAACATGGTTTGCCTTAAGCAAAAAATCTACGATGAACTTATATATGCATGAGCTAGACATCACTTTGGAGAGTTCTGAAAAGCAAAGGATTCAGCTTTCGCAAGACGGAAGACAATAGGAGAATCCTCTGCAAATGGACAGACAGGATTTTAATACAAAAATGAAGCAGTATGGTTTTCGTGACAAAGAGCTCCAATGATTCATATCATATCTTGATCAGAGAACCCAGAGAACATCTGTGAATGGTAAACGGTCGGAGATAACACAAACATTCTTGGGAGTGCCTCAGGGCTCAATACTCGGGTTGTATTGTTTCTCCTGTACAAAATTTTGAAGCATTGCAAGTTTGTCATGTTTGCTGATGATGACCTCTTATACATCGTGGGTAAAGATATATCAACTTTAAATCAACAACTTCAAGAAGACCTCGAAAGCATAAGCATCTGGTTCAAGGCGAATAAACTAAAGACGAATGTTTAAAAGTCGAAGTCGATGATATTTAAAACGCAGTGCAATATTAACTTAAGACTAGACAATGAAAACATAGAACAAGTAGATAATATTAAGTACTTAGGTGTGATAATAAATCAGCAGTTAAAGTTTGATAAACATGTGGACTATGTTGTTAAAAAGACATAAAAAAGTGCATTTTTTTCGAAGAATCGAAAGTAAATTAGATTTTATAACATCTGTTAAAGTATATAATATTATAATCAAACCCTATTTTGAATATTGTTCATCTGTACTGTTTCTGTTAAGTGATAGGAACATCTATAGATTGCAAAAGCTGCAAAACAAATCAATGAGATAAATTTTGAATTGTAATCGCTATACAAGTATTTTGAATATGTTGAGCCGTGTTAATTGGTTAAGCATTAAACAACACTTGGTGTTAGATGTTCTTTGTTTGTTCAAAAAATGAGAATGGGAGATTTGCCTTGTCACTTTAATGGTTTAATTAGGTATGTAGGTGAAGTCCAACCATATCAATTAAGAAACGTAAACAATTTGCGTCATAGTGTAATATATAAAGCCTTTCAAATTTTTAATCATTTGCTAGAACACGTAAAACTAGAAACAAATTTTAATATATTTAAGCGCAATGTCAAAGAATTTGTAAAAAATAATTTTTAAGATTTATAATTATGTAAAAAATAGCTTTATTTATATGTAATAATATAAATGCTAAATAAATACAAATGCAAATAAAAAGTTCGGCCGATTTGTAGAGATTATTTTCCAGCCAGCAAAGGCGTGGGAAGTATTTCCATGCTCTCACTCCGCAGTTTTCCAATTGCATAGCGATTTAAAACTATCTATGTTATGCACTATACCATCTTTAATGGGTGGAAATTTTAACTTTACTTCGATAACATACAATACAGCGATTTGTGAATTGAAAAATTTCGGAGAACTTATAATACAAAATAACTTCTTCTGCACAATGCAATGGGTGACAGATAAGTAGAACTTCGCCCCACGTAGGCCGTGCTAAGTCCCAAATTATGGAAAAACATTAAAACCTAGAAACCAACAATATCCTTTACTGTTTATTAATCACGTCCTAGGTCTCAGGTAGTTAATTTTCCAGGACAAGGCTAGAAATTCATATGTTAAATAGGTATTTAACTAGCTTTGTATCTATATAGTATAAATTCTTCTTTACAAAACGCATACACACATACATATGTACAGTACCTCATACAATTTAGCATACACCTATCATTTATTTTACGGCAATCCACTACTTAGTATACATTCATAACTGAATACATGTATTTATGCATGCAACTTCCTATCGATATTTTTCGGATGAAGAACAAAACAGCCCTGAAATCAACACATAAAATTAAGCATATAGATGCCACGCATGCGTGGCACATAAGCTTCGCAGGGTGGGTATATGAAAATTTGTTCAAGTATGAAGCAAAAAATGTACCTGCACACGATCTTCAACTGAAAAGACCGATATTCTCTTCTTTGTGCGATAAAATGGACAGCATGCGAAATCAAACTACCTTGTCAACGAGAATGCTTGTCTTTAAGCTATTTTGCGAGGGTAAATCGCTGCAAAAAAGGAGAAACTATAGGGCGATCGTATGGAACGTTGCAAAATATGATAAATTACATTACTGTAAGACGGGACACAAAGGAACAGAGCTGGAAGGGGATTCTGCTGTCAGAATTTAAATGGAGCAGATGGCAGACAAGTTGTCTGAAGGGAACAAAATGCAGCTCTTAAAGCAAAAACGTCAAGTCAACCATAAAACACGGTGGAGATTGTGTGTTGTTGTGGTGTTGTATGGCTTCAAGTGGCTGCGGAAACTTCGAGTTCATACAAAATACCATGGACAGAATTGGGTATTTGAATATTTTAAAACGAAATGTATGGAGTTCCGCAGAAAAATTAGATCTATCTACGGCTTTTAACTTCCAGCAAGACAATGGTCTGAAGCACACCTTCTATTAAGTACGAGAAGGGTTTCTTTATGTCCCATACTAGCTAAAAACACCCCTCCAATCGCCGGATCTTAACCCCATTAAGCACTTACAGCACAAAATAAAAGTTAGGGTTGAAGGAAGTACCTGCTCGAATAAGCAGGAAGTGATACTTAAAATTAAGGCATTCCGCCATCTTTTACCGAAAAACTGGTAAATTCCATGCCTCGGCGGTTACAAGACGAAACTTTATTTGGCCCTTATTGTGATTGCCGTTTGCCTATCGATAAACGAAATTTGTCGAAAGGCGAACATCGAAAATTATTTTTGATATTGCGTATCTCAATTGTGAACGATCTTTTTCGTTTTGGCAATCGCTATTTGTCGTCTGCATTTTTCTTATCGACTACGTGTGTATAACACGGTTAACAACAAACTTCCACAGCAAAAATGTAAAAAAACTTAATTAAATCACTGAAATTTACAAAATAATAGTACAAAATTAATCTATGTACAGGGCAAAAGTGGTATGCAACAAAAAGCAATTGGAAAAGCTGGTGCTTTTGATGGAAGCGAATCCTGACATCGCGAAGGGAATCTGCGCAAAAGCGGTCGCAAAAAAACGATGGGAAAAATTTATATCGGAGCTGAATTCTCTTGGACCACCTTTACGTACTTGTGATAAATGGATTAAAGTAATTTTAAGTTCCCAAGTTCAAAAAAACAGATCAGATCTTAAATGCAAAATCAAGAAAAAGAAAGCAGGAAAAAAGGTTGAAATCCAGACGACAGGAGGGTGGCCAAACCCCTTGCACACTTTTAGCAGCTTGGAGGAGAGTGTTATAGGTTTGCTGACCATAAATTCATCGATAGATCCACCTGGTCTGGAGTTTGGACAGGAAGGAGAAAACAACAATAATGAAGTTAACGCAAATAACACACAAACCAGGCACGAAGTAGAATATGATCACTTGATAGATGTAAATGGTGAACGTGTAATACCCCTCAAAAGTTCTGACAAAAAAAGAAAAAAAAATAGAGATGCAAGTGAAAGAATCGAGCTGTTAAGGGATGAAACGAACACATTCAAAGAATTTTGTAACGAAGTCAAAGGGACCTGGGCAGCTTAGAAAAAACATTTTCAAACATGGAAGAGTATTCTAAAGAGACATACTACCTTAAAAAAGAGTTTCTAGCAGTTAAGAAAGAGAAGCTACCAAAAGCCGCCAAAATGACAGAATAGAAAGACATAAGCTTATCCAAAAGAAACTGGAATACAATAACCCCAAAATAGATATGCTGTTGGATAGACCTTAAATAAGGACACATTAACTATTTATTGAATTTTTTTTTCCGCTTTTATTCTAAATGAAGTGTTTTCATTTACTTTTTGATTTCATATTGTGAAGTGCCTAATTAAATAAAGTATTTTTAACGTTTAAAACATCGACATAGGAATTTGGTTTCTAATTGGAACAGCTTCCTCGTTTTCAGCATTTTCACTCTCGTTTGGGTTTTTAGAGCCATCGTCCTCGGATTCATTGTTGAAATCATCAAGAACAGGAGCATTATAAAACAGTTAAATATTATGCAAAGCTGCGCAGACGTTTGTGATTTGTGTTGCTTTCTTTGGGGTATAATGAAGCTCTCTTGCCCTAAGCAAACATCTGAATCTATTTTTCAACACGCCAATAGTACGTTCCACAATGGTTCTTCCCTGCGCATGCTTTTGATTGAATGCACTTTCCGGGATACTGTTTCAGTGTTTCTAAACGGCGTCATTAAATATGGTTTCAAAGGATACCCTAAATCACCTGAAGTAAATAATACTTATAATTTTATTTATTTATGTTAATGTCACTAAAACTACCCAAAAGTCAAGTGTGATGTGCGTACCATCGACGCAACCTATGACTCCCGGAATATGGCTCCGCTCAAAAAAATTTAATTTGGCTCGGCTTTTTTCGGCTTCGGTGTAATTGAAGTTAATCCGTTTTGGACATATTACTTGCTCCAAAACAGTACTTCAATACTTCCGTAAGCACGAGAGACACTGTAGACTGCGCAAGCTAGATACAATATTCATTCCCAATGCTGATTTGATAGGACCCATGTGCACATAATCTGAGTGCGCTATCTCGTTTGTCTCTTAATGGGCTTCAGATGGCTTTCTATTTCTGTATGTAATTGGATAAATGCAGGGTTCGATAACCGGAAGTGTTTCAAAAAACTGCAACAAAGAATAGTTAGCAAAATTAAACTTGTTTAATCCAAATTCACCAACATATTTTCCTCAAGCTCAAGAGGATTAGACGCATCTCTTAGTTGCCTTTTATTCCTGGCTATAAGTACCAAATCGCAGTTTGCATTTTCTTCTTCTTCCGAATCAAAAAAAAATCACTTGAAATCATTTTCAATAAATACAATTCACTTTTTTTCACAATGTTTCTCAAGATGAAAACACAAATAATCCAAATGTCAAAATGTATGCTTTTTCACAATAATCCCATGCGTTATTCACAGTAACAAATAAATCTGTCGAAAGCGATACACAATACCAAAACAGAAATTTATCGATACGTTCGACTTTTTTCGCATCGACAGCTGAACGACAATCGCAATAAGGGCCTTTGTGTTCATTTGTTTTGTGTTTTATTCATAAACTGCATTTAATTATAATGTATGCTCAATTTGTTTTTTATATTTTGCTGAGAAATAGCCTGTTTTGTTAACAATTTTACTATCTATGTTTTTACTTAATAAAATATATGAATTGAAACTACATTTTTGTTCTATTAAACTGTGAGTGCAGTCTCCATTTTGTGAGATACTGTATATATTTACCATCCACTCATTTCACATCAATGAAGAATACGCATTTTACTTTGAAATATTTTGATTGGTTCAAATTAATGTGAATTTAGTAAATCAACAAATTTACCTGTGCCGCAGAACAAAGCCCTAATACTGCACCCATTCTTAGGTTGAAAATTGTATGATTCCTCAACAAATACTTTTCGTATACCTTTGCAAGGTTATATTCTTTTCGTTTTACGTTAAACGGCAGTTAAAATTTGTTAAATTTTTTTTTGTTGATAACCGTGTCGAAACACGTGAAAATACTTTGTTAACTTAAATTGCTCAAAACTCGTTCCAATTTTTATTTAGCAGTTTTTAAGTTCAATAATATAAGTTTGTATTTTTGTTTAGCAGAAAAACATTACCACGTTCCAGCTATTTCATCTCGTAAATCAGCTACGAGAAAATTATACCGATAGAATAGGAAATTTCGCGATTTGCTACGGCGAATGTAATCGGGTTCCGTTCAGAATTACGATGTCTAGCTCGTTTTTTCAGTCAAAATACTTCTTACTGCATTCTTATATTTTCTGTACAGACGGCTATTACACACAGCATAGTTGCGCTGTGCAATTTTCGGTGATTTTCTTTTGAAATCTCATTCCCAGCTGCGCACGTTATTACACGAAGATTTTTTGATGAGCTAGAGCTGCGCGTTATTTTGACAGTTATCTTTTATTTTGTAATCGCTGTTCGCACATGAAGAACTTGTTGTTGAAATATTATATATTTATAATGATGCTTTTGAGACAGGGAATGAAAAGAAAAAAAAACGATCTAGGATAAAATCATAGAGGAAACATCGACATGTCCAGGGATCATTCAATTTCATTATAAATTCATTGAAATCTGATGTGTATCTTAAGAGTGGGAAGTAAAAATAAAGCAAACTCGAAAAATAAAGAAGAAGGAGATAAGGAAACGTCAAAAACATGCAAGGAAAATCCTACCCGTGCATGTCCGGCCTAGGTTATCGCTGTCATTTGAATCTTGCAAAACATGCAGTGTGTAATAGCGGTCATAGACGACTATTGCACACTGTATGTTCTGCATACAGAGAGAAAATAAAGAAAAATAGATAACTTATAAAATTATATTGTTAGTAAGAAGGAAATTATTTAAACTTTATATATTTTCAATGTTTATATTATTCAAAAAAGAGTAAATTGATTTATGGATTTTTAGGATGCTGTTCATTTTTTTTGATTTCGTGCAGGTTGACAGACCTGCTATATGTGAAATGTTGATTGTGTTGTTGCAGGTTGAGCACAAAGGTGGGTTTTCCTTTCTTAGGATATGTTGATGTGTGCGGATGGTGTGACCCAGACGTAGACGAATGAAATTAGAAATACATTTTCCAGAGATTGAAGATGGATAGATCGGGGCGTTGGGGTTTGTGTTTATTCTGCAGTAGTGGGAGTCATCCCTCATCCAATTTGAGATTATGTTGGTTTTAATAATGTGGTTTCTTTGAAGATTAGTTTTTGAAAATACATCAAAGGCGAAAACTGGTTTTTTGTTGCAAATTTTTGCTGCTTCATCTGCAAATTCATTTCCTGGTATACCGATGTGTGCAGGTACCCACATTAGTTTAAGTTTTTTTGGGTTTTTTTTTATAAGAAGATCCCTTATATTATTAATAAGTTTGGTGTTGTGGTTTTGGTTTCGTACTGAATTTATAACTGATAGGCTATCAGAGCAAATCACTGATTTGGTTTTATTATGGACCAATATTTTGGCGGCTTCTAAGACAGTTAGCGCTGCGGATGTAAAAATGGAAGCATGCTCGCATATGATTCCAGTTCTTAACAAAATTCCCATTTTCATTAGTTACAGCGAATGAAGAGTTGTATTCGGATTTGGATCCGTCTATTAACACAGGATTCCAGCCTTCGATTTTTAAGGCAGTTGAGGCAAAGGTTGATTGTATTTATTTGTCTTGGCCCTATTTGCAACATTGTAGAGTCAATGTTTTTGTCAATAACGAAGTCATAAGAAAATATAAGCTTAGCGAGTATTTTCAAAATGGATTCGGATTGTCGCTGCTCCAACGCGGGAAGGCCAGCCTCAGCCATTGTATTGACTATTCTAGTGGGGCGATAAGCGTTGACACTTTTTCGGGCGGCTTGGTGATAGGCTGATTTGAGGGGGTTTAGAGTTGTCCGAGGTCATTTACCATAAATACATAGACCATAATCGATATTGCTTAAAACTAGAAATTTAGTGATATAGCAAAGTGTGTTAACATGAACATTTAATTTCTTGTTTGACAAATAATTAATTATGTTTGCCCTTGAAGCTATGTTTTTCTTAGGATTAACTACATGATTTTTCCAATTATATCTTTTATTGAACTGCAAACCTAAAATATTCAAATTATCTACATTTTCCATGATAGTGTTGTTTATTTGGGAACAATTAGTTATACGGCACACTTGCAATATTTTGCATTTTTTTAGTGATAATTTAGCACCTGAAGAGTTACACCATTGTAGAATATGGTTAAGTAAAATTGTGAGGATAGTTTTGGCTTTTTCTAAATCATTAAGTTTACACATAATGTAGATATCATCAGCGTAGATACAGTGATCTAGAAGGTCACACGTTAACAAGCAAGGTACACACCAATAAGCGAATCGATGTTGTCGGCTTGGAAGTTGGTCGGTGACTGCCGAATTTGTTTTATTTATACTTCTCACTCTTGGGATACACAGCGTTTAACCAAAAAAAAACAAAAAGTTGATGATTAAAGTAATCACTGAGATTTTCTGAAAGATAGTTTATCATTCACTTTCAGTGCTTTTTTAATGAAATTGAATGATCCCTGAGCATGTCGATGTTTCCTCTTATCCAAGATCTTATTCTTTTATTCCCTCTCTCAAAAGCATCATTATAAATATAAAATTTCATCAGCAAGTTCTTCATCTGCGAACAGCGATTAAGAAATAAAAGTTAACTGTTAAAATAACGCACAGCTCTAGCGTATCAAAAAATCAGTATGGTGGCGTTGTTGTAGTGGTTGATGAATCGTCTTAATTCCTTGTCCGCGTTGTCAAAAAAAGTTTTTTTTGTGTAGATTGTGTGTATGTGGCTCTGCTATGAAGGCATTGTAGCGACCATCTTTCCACGGATGTGGCAGGGGCATCACATAGAGGACGCCTGCATAGCACGAAAGGGATTTTTCAATAAAAACAAAAGACTGAATGAGAGTTTTGGGAAAAATATAGATGTAATTTGGATGTCACGTATGCTGAGTCACTTATATTGTCTGCTTCCTATGGGATAGAGCTGAAAACCGACAAGTGAACGACCCCAGCGATTATCCGGCGAAAAGTTGATGCAGGTAAGAGCTGAGTTCGAAGAATTCCAAAGAAAAGGATACTGCCATCCATCCAGTAGTCCCTGGCAAGTCCCATTCACCTCGTCGAAAAGAAAACTGGTGTATGGAGATGCTGTGGAGGCTACCTTCGATTGAATGCGAAAACCCAACCAGTCACGACATATAATGGATTTCACTGAACAGCTGCATAATAAAGCGCATTTCTATATTCTCGATTTAGACAAAGCATTCTATCCCAATGGCACTGGCTACACCTTTTGGCCTGTTTGAATTTGTTGTCCTGCCATTCGAATTAAAATCGTCTCAGACCTTGCAAAGATACATGGATTTGGTCTTACATGCAATAGACTTCGCATTTTGCTACATTGATTACATCCTTATTACTTTAGCATCAGAAGAAGAACATAGAGCACACGTCCGCTAGGTTCTGCAGCGCCTCCAAGAATACGCTCTACCCACCAACATTAAAAAAAATTCTGAAGTAACATTTCTCGGACAAACAATCAACCGAAATTAATGCAGGCCACCAGACACCAGAACTGAGGCCATTTCGAGCTATTCAAAACAGTCTTCGATATTGGAACGGCGTCGTTTTCTTGGTAGCGTTAATTATTACCGTCGGTACACACCAAATTGTACGCAACTTTAAGCGCCTTTGAACGGATTTGTTAAGGATTCCAAGAAAAACGACAAGCGATCAGTTCCCTGGACTTCATAAACAAAAGACGCGTTTTAACGATCCTCAAGCTAACCTGGCTTTAACACCGGTCGAATTGGACATCGCAGTTGGAGCCGAACTGGAAAAACTCAAGGACAGCATATTTCACCCGATTGGGGTTTTTCGTGCAAGCTGTCAAGTGCGCAGATACGATACAGCACTTACGATCGTGAACTGTAGGCAATTTACCCTACAGTGAAATTTTTCAATCACATCCTGGATGGCCGGCACTTCGTCGTTCAGACAGACCACAAGCCGCTGATTTATGCCTTCCAACACCAATTACGTATCGCAGTACACAACCGTGGCCGACGAGTAATCCCGAATTCGTGCAATAAATATGCCTCTTAAACTGGATTTTCATGAATTACAACAGTCGAAAGATTCGGATAAGATTAAGATAAGTCATCTTAAAAACCGAGCCATCTCTAAAATAACGAAAACTGACAATAGAACCTTACGTCAAGATATTTTGCAATATATCAAACAACATCATCAAACCATTTCAAACTATCCACAATCTCTCACATCCAAGTGGAAGAGGAACTAGCCGTCAACTCAGGGAACCATCGCTTTCATCATGTTCATATCGACCTTATTGTTCTTCCGCTGTGCAAGGGCAATCTATATTGTTTGACGATGATATCGATACAGCCGTTGGCCGGAAGTTATTCCCTTGGCAGATATGTAACAGGTACAATTGCCACCTTTTACACGCTCTGGATCGCTCGTTTTGGTTCGCCCATCTCGCTAGCCACGGACCAGGGAACGCAATTTGAGTCCGCACTGTTTTGAGCACGAACTTATGCGGAATAGCAAGATAATTCATATCACCCAAACACAAAACGCAAGACAAGTATCAACACTGCTCCCAGTGTCCACACGAAGGATGTACTCAAAGAACATCTTGTAGGCGTTGCGTTCGGATGCCAAGACTTACAAGCCGTTCGTGATGTTTCTTATCGAAGGAATAGAGGAGAAGACATAGGTTGATGAATGGTGATGGATATCCACGAAACTGAACTTTGCAGATGAAGCGACAAAATGAGGTGGTTTGATGGTCCTAGCTTTCAGATCCAATCGGATCGATATTGTGAAAAGCTACAAAATAGGGTAAAGAAAAAATTTGAAGAGCGATCCACTCTGGTTAAAGTCGACGAGTAAAGATGAGTCTGAGGATTTTGTAAGGCCTACTCGACCCCAAAGCGGAAGTGATCTTATGGAGGATGGCGCAGTGGAAAAAATACGCTGACGAGTTTGCGGCGCTGATAAAGGGAATATTTGTAAACTGAACCCTTACATTGAAGTAAATAGAGCCCTGTGTCTCAATGAACGAACTGACTATGCCGTGTATGTCAACGAAGGATCCAGACGACCAATACTTCTTCCCATGAAAAGCAGGATAGGTTTTTTTAATTGTGGATTTCTATCACAGACATTTTAGACAACTTTGTGATGACAACGTGTACACCCAGGTAAGGTATAAGTTTTTCACCCCTGCATTTCAAACTCTTGTAAGATCCTTTGATCACTGATGCAACTCTAAGGATTCAGACTTGGACCATTTCATAGGCAATTCACATTCGTCGGCGTCGACAAATTCGGACCTATGTTGGTCAAGCAGGGTAGGGGTCAAGTAAAGCGATGGGATGTGCTATTTACTTATCTCATTAACAGGACATTTCTTGAGGTGGCGTGATTCCTGCATTTTAAGTATACAGTGGTTCTTTGCCAGAAGATGAATACCATGCTAAATTAAATATCAACAAGGAGACGGTTGCTCGCAAACTCACAACTCCGTGAATGCAGTGGTTTTTCAATCCGTTAGCTGATACATACATTGCTGATAGTTGGGCACGTCTCATCGGCACGGTGAAAAAGATCATGAAAGAAGTCATGGGAAACAAGCGCCTGAATGATGAAACGTTTCAATGAGAAAGCTGTTTTCAACTCTCTTTCACTTATCTAGTACGGTAAACTTAAGTGCGCAACTAAAAATGGGGGACATAGCTAGCAGGGATGTTTTCCGTTCATCGCGCATCATAAAATTCATTGAGGAGGAACATTTCCACGAAGCCGATGCGGTACTTTTCGGAACCAAGCAAGCTGTGAAAAATATCCTGAGGTGCCAACAAAAGAAATTCACAGGACACCCAACTGCTACGCCTACGAAAATTATGATAGATATAAAATTTACGGCTATAATACGATTGATCGAATCATTTGAATGGACATTGGAGAATTAATCGAAAGAAATTCAGCAGAATGATTCTCCTAGATCAGTGTATAAATCTGACAGAGTTAAATGAAGAATTCCTTTCAAATGCATATCCTCAGGTTTTTCAGATCTAATACGTAGTCGAGAAACGGTATGAAGAAGTTCAAGAAGAACATCGAAATTCTAGAGCGTTACCAAGGCTAACATTGGTAGGCATTATATTAAAAAGTTTTTTTTGTGAAAAAAGAGCGTTGCCAGGGCCAGGAACAAGTAGTGTTGTGAATACATTGATCGATGGAGGAATGCGATGTCTTCATTGTTGGTGCTAGGTAGAAAGCCTTAGCACATGAGTTGGAAACGGTTCAGACAAACTTTCGGAAAGATAGCGCATCTCGGAAAACGCAACGATACAATGAAGACTGACGAGCAAAATTAGACGAAATTTGGAAAGAATTTGAATAAATCATACGAAGATTCGGAGTGTTGAAAAGCCTTATACTCCATATATACAGGCAAAAACAATTGAAGTTGTTCGAAATCTGTATGAAAAAAATAAGAATGGACTTGATGAATAGTGTTCCACAAATTGAGGAAATTGATGTCCAGAAAGAGATTTTCATGACTTCCGACAACGAAACCCTACGGCTACGATTGAGAAAACTAGCGACAAAATTTGCGACTATTAGGTGATAGATTTAATCGTTTGAACGAACATTTGAGAATTACTCGAAAGAAGTTCATGAGTATCAGTAACGGATTCTCCTAGATCAGTGGAGAAACCTGACAGAAAAACATGAAGAGTTCCTTTCAAATGCAACTGCTCAGTATTCTCAGTCCTCATACGTAGTCGAGAAACAGTATGAAGAAGTTCAAGAACTGCCTGTTTCAAATGGCCTTGAAATCGTACCCATATTCAGAGGGAATTACTTAGAGTGGCAATCATTTTGTGATATCTTCACAACAATAATCCATCACAAAGCGACACTTGGGATTCCTGAGAAGATGGAGTATATAAAAACGAATTTGGAGGGCGAGCCATTACAGTTAATACAACATTTCACAATATCAAGTGAAAACTACGCGAGTGCTTTGGAATCATTGAATAAACGATACGATAATGAAAAGAAAATCGTATCACTACATTTAGACAGGATGTTTAAACCTGGATTCCATGGCAATCAATTTTATACAAGTCATCTTAAAGCAATCTTAGAAGCAAACAAAGAACGTCTTGCGGCTCTAAAAAATTATGGGATTCGAGACGTCACCCTGGAGATCAATAATAGAAATCAGACTTCAACCTCTTTGTCTCAGCGCTAGTGTTACCAACACTAACCAAGCTCATGCAAGATGAAAATATCGTCAATTGCATGTCCAATCAACTCAAAGGCCTCATACTTGTCGATCTCACGTGGATCATTCTGAATGGTATTAAAAGAGGTGACGCAGGTTCTCCCATCTCTCAAAAATCACAGCTGGGATGGTCACCGCACGGACTCCGGGAAAGGATAAAAACATAAGCTCAGACAACATTAGAGAGCCAACTTAAACTATTTTGGGAACTCGAGCAATTACCTGCGAGTAAGCATCAAATAGATCTTAGTCAGCGTTGCGAAGTTGACTACCAAAAAACTCACTATCGAGATGCTACTGGCAGATACGTAGTAAGCATTCCATTCAATCAAGAGTTAATGCAAAAGTTTACCATTGGTGCATCACGAGACCGAGCGGTAGCCAAACTACTACAGAATATACCAGTTTGAGTGTCACTTTTGAACCCAGTGTACGTGTTTTGTTTGCGCTGTAGCATTTACCCGTATTTATTTTGTAAGTTTTCCTCTATGTGTAGCATTAACCATTTAAAGATAATAACTAACTAATATTGCAGCAATCTACGTTAATCTTAAACTTATTTTCACGTAATTTAATACTAACATATCTGATTAACGTAGTTACTTGCTCGCTTTTATTGACATTATTATCGCTCAATTTTTTATTTTTTTTTGTTTATTTTCCGTTCTCTTCTTTTCTTTTCATTCAGTTTGCGTGCAACTGAATACCTCCAGCTAACTGATTTGAAAAATTCTTATTTCAACTTTTTGCCATTTAATTACTTACCGAGTTTGGCCAAGTGCGTTTTAGTGGTGGTAAGTTATAAACTTCCATACGTTACCAAGGTTCGAGTCCCGGCGGTGTCATCAAATACTCTTTTTTTTTTTTTTTTTTTTTCTCTTTTCTTTTCCTCTTTCTTTCTTTTGTTATATCTATTTTGTTTTTTTTTGCTTTTTTCGCTTTCAAATATATATTTCTGTTAAAATTATGTCACGCTGCAACGCTGAGTCGTGTAACGAGCGTAAGGCCACAGCACCTTTATTATCATGTTTCGGAGCATGCAAGAAAACATTCCATTCTAAATGTGTAGGCCTAACTGACTTTATACTTGACAAAGTAAATTCAACAAATGGGTTGCATTTTTACTGCTCAGACTGTCGACTTCTTTCACTTTCGAGTTTATCATTCAAACTAGTTGCGATGGAACGTGACTTTCTAAATATCTCGGCTAGTTTTTCTTCGTTGCTTAAAGGTTTCGACAATCTCAAAAACCAATTCTCTTCGTTGTCAAAGCTCCCAATTATGATCGATGCATCAACCTCCACTGATTTTTCAACCCCGGTTCCCCCCGCAAATACAGAGGAAATCGTTGCTAATTCTCTGGCCCCTCAACTTGTGGACGTTTCTGTTCCAAAAAGGAAAAGGTCGACTTCGTCTAGTCCTCAAAAAAAAATTCCAGCCAAGAGACGCCCTCAGAAAAACAAATCTTCGGACCAGGGTTTACCCTGTTCATCCAATACCGGTATAAGTTTGAATACTATAACGAGCTTATCTATCCCAGCAGCGGAACCAAGCTATACCGTACTTACTACGAGTGCAATTCCGCCAAAAAAATGTGGATTATCTGCTTTGCCAAAATTAAAAGAAGCATTTGTCTCCCGTCTTCTTCCTAATACAACCTGTGAAGATGTCATTGGGAATCTTAAAAATTACTGTGTTGACGTGGCCTCTGTAAGATGCCAAAAAATTAACAAATTAAATAGTCCTTTTGCTTCATTCAAACTCACTTCTGAAGCAAACATATTTCCAAAAATTATTAATAATGAGATCTGGCCTGCTGATGCTACAATCCGCGAATTTGTTCCTAAAGCGGGAAAGATAATCACCCCTTCCAATAAGCTTTCAAAAAACTAGAGCGTTTATCCCTTTACTATCAAAATGTAAGGGGATTACGTACAAAGTCTCGTAGTATGTTTCTATCGTCCCATAACTGTGATCATGACGTCATCGCATTAACTGAAACGTGGCTCAATCCAAGCTTTTTAAATAATGAACTATTTTCATCGGAGTTTGAAGTGTATCGAAAAGATAGATCTTCAAACATTGCTGACCCCGTCGGGGGTGGTGTTATCATTGGGGTTCGAAATACTCTGGAAAGCTCTATCTTTCCGATTCCTTTTGTTGGAAGCTTGGATGTAATATGTGTTAAAATTAAACTCAAATCAAAAATGATTTTTCTTATTAATGTTTATGTTCCACCCACAAGCTCTAACAATGTTTATGAAGGAGTCTCAGCTGCTATCAATTATGTATCTGATAATTGCGATCCTCTTGACGAAATTTTATTATTAGGTGATTTTAACTTACCTCATTTAAAATGGATACCTTCTGACGACGAACTTTATTTTGTTACAGCTGGTAGTGTATCTCGTCATTCGTCAATTTTTCTTGACTCTCTAATCTCGTGTGGATTACAGCAAATGAGCTGTATAAAAAACTGCATGGACAGATTACTTGACCTTGTCTTTTTCACTAATGCAAGTAACTGCATTGTCGAACGCAGTACCCTGCCTATGACAAAAATTGATACATATCATCCTCCTCTTCAACTCATTTTATCTTTTGACAATGGGCTTGAGAATGACGTGGAATACAAAGATCTTGAGTTTGATTTTAAAAATACTGATTTTAATCTTCTTAACGAATTAGTTTCTAAGATAAACTTTAACAGTATCTTCAAAGGAACTGTTGACCAAATGGTTGGCAAATTTTATGTGAACATGTTCGACTGCTTCGTTTCATCTGTTCCCGTCAAACAAACACGAATGGGATCGGTAGCAACTGCCCCATGGTACAATCATGAATTACGAAGTCTACGTAATAGACGGAATAAGGCATGGAAAAAGTACCTTTCAAGTAATAATTCTAAAGACCATGATCGCTACTTTTCCATTCATATGGAATTTCAGTCACTTTCAAGTCGTCTTTATGACAACTATATTGGAAGAATGCGATTATCTCTTCTAAACGACCCAAAATCGTTTTGGAAATTTATCAACTGGAAGAGAAAATCTGATGGTTATCCTTCCACTCTTTCATACTTAAATAACTCAAGTAAAAAACCAGATGATATATGTAATTTCTTTTCCTCTTTTTTCAGTTCCGCCTATGATTCTGATAGTTTTATACCCGACCCAAAAGAATTCGCTCACTTAGAGACCTTTTGCCCTAGTTCAATGGGTCAACTATCAATAACTCCTAGTGACGTGGAATACCATCTTGCTCGCCTTGGAACGGACACCACCTGCGGACCTGATGGGATACCTCCAATAATCTTTAAGAATTGCTGTAGCTCTCTTGCAGCTCCTCTGGCTTTTTTATTTCAAGCCTCTATTAACCAAAAAGTTTTTCCGAAATTTTGGAAAAATGGTTTCATAATCCCGGTGCACAAAAAGGGCTTCCGGGGAGATGTTACTAATTACAGGCCCATAGCTAAGCTATCTTGCTTGCCGAAACTTTTTGAGGCTATCATTTTCGACAGCGTTTATTTTAGTTGTAAACCTTTCCTAACTGATAAACAGCATGGCTTTGTTAAAAACAAATCCACAGTTACAAATTTGTTACAGTTTACTTCATTCACAAATAAAACCCTAGAAGGAGGAAATCAAGTCGACTGCGTGTACACTGACTTCAGTAAGGCCTTTGATAAGCTTTCCCATAAGCTAATTACTTTTAAAATGAAATCCCTTGGTTTCCCTTTATCTTTCGTGGAGTGGATATGCTCGTATCTTGACGGGAGAACGTATCAAGTTTTGTTTAGGGGATCGACCTCTAAAACAATAAACGCTACCTCAGGTGTGCCTCAAGGTAGCCACCTTGGTCCACTTTTATTCATTCTAGCCATTAACGATGTTGTTAGTGTGATCAGGAACTCAAATGTTCTAATTTATGCCGACGATATAAAAATATTTAAGTGTATCCACAATCTATCCGACTGCAGCGCTTTACAGGATGACCTTAATTCTTTTGCAAAATGGTGCTTCAATAATTGCTTATCATTAAACATATCTAAATGTTTTAGCATGTCCTTTTCGAGAAGACTTAATCCTCTCTCCTCTGTGTACACCATAAATAGTTCTCCGCTGGCTAAAGTAAAACTGACAAAGGACTTAGGTGTACAATTCGCTCCAAATCTTGACTTCTCAATTCATATTGAGTAAATAGTCAACAAAAGCAACACCCTTCTCGGCTTCATCAAACGGTGGAGTAAAGAATTTTCATGTCCATTAATCACGAGTACCCTGTACACTACATTTGTAAGGCCACAGCTTGAGTATGCATCCAATGTGTGGTCACCGTATTACTTAACACAAATTGACCGTATCGAGTCTGTTCAACGCAAATTTGTTCGTTTCGCACTTCGGCATTTATCATGGACTGATCCTCTGCGTCTTCCACCTTATAAGGACCGTCTTCTACTTATCGGCCTTGATTCATTACAAAAACGTCGGGAAGTCTGTGATATTGTGTTTTTACATCAGCTTATTGCTGGTAATATTGACGCACCACCACTTCTTAACCAAGTCAATTTTAGTGTAAAGTCTTTCAATTTTAGAAACTTACACATTTTTGACATAAAATACCACCGTACGAATTACGGATGCAACGAACCTGTTACTCGGATGTCAATGGAAGCGAATGCAAGCTGTCATATGTTCGATTTTGCATCCAGTAAACTGGCACTCAAACAAAAACTTTATGGACGTGTCAACTCTTAATGTGCATGATACGTATTTCTTCAGTACTCTTGTTTTTATTTGTATTTATTTTATAATTAACAATTGTAATTAAAATATATATTCTTTTTTTAATATTTGTTAAACTTTGTATTTGTGTATGGTGTTAGGCTTTATTTGTTTATGTTTACTAACAACTAACACCACGCTAAATGATGACTGTGACAAGATGGGTATTACTCTCTGAGTAATACTGTCACTTACAATGCTTGTTTTATAAGCAGTACTGATAGCGTTATACAAATTTCATGGATGAATTTATGAACCTTGGGCATATGGTGGAAACTACAGACCATAAGGCTCAAAGTAATAGCATCTTTTACATGCCACATCATGCGGTCTTAAAACCGGACAGCTCCACTACGAAGTTATGTGTTGTGTTTGATGCGTCCTACCGTACAGCATCAGCACCGTATTTAGCTGTAGAACCCTTGTTCCTTAGCAAAGGCGTTGCTACGAAGATAATTGTGTACTTCTAACTTCAGCAAAGTTGTTGCTACATGAAGTTGGAGCGTTACAACAAATAAAAGTCTATTTAAATGAACGTTATAAATTTTATTTGGCAAATGATGTTGGTTGAAAAATTAACAATGTTAAATTTTGTCTTACAGTCTTATAAAGGAAACCTCGGTGGGTGAGTTTTAACATACACAAGTTTTAATATTTACAGCTTTTTCATAACTCGATGTTGACGACGCCTTTATAATATGATACATGTTGCATAACTACATATACATTTACACCTTACATTTTTAGAGAGTTTTTTTTCTCATTAAATATCAGATTTTATGTTCTTGTTGAACAGACCCATTGGGCCTGTAGACAAAAATGGCATAGATATAGAACTTTAATCTTCCTTCTATCTCTCTTCTTAATTCGGCCATTAACATTTTAGCGTAAATGGGACATACATTACATTTTACAAAAGTTGAAGTAGAGCAGATTACATTGGCAGGATCGGTGAATTTGCAATTGACACATTTATCTTCATTTTGAAAGCATTCGCGTTGGTGGTCTGATCGTCGCGGACAAAATTAATTTAAGTAATAAATTGAATGAAGTGTTTTTTATAAAAGGTGTTTGATTGCGTAATAATTACGCATTGGAAGTGTGTGTATACATAATCAACGCTCCAATGGGTAATTAAATGCAATAACCTACTTCATCTTGTATACCAAGAACGTTGTGTCAAGTGCCGAATCACCCATCAGTGAATGGATATTAAAAGTGAATTGTTTATTGTTGTGGTTGTTTGAATTCAAAATGCTTCTGTGACGTGAATGTTGGGCACCAACATGCTCCCCCCCCCCCCTTTTCGCCGCGATGTCGTCCTATTGTTGTCTAGTTGTGCGATACTTGGTGCAATTTCTGTTGCGAACAACATGCTCCCCACCCCTCGCGTTGTACATCTGGCGTTCGGTTTACTTTCGTCCTCTGCCTTGGTACCCCTTTAACTTCCTCACAAAGTTGGTGCTATGAAAAATATAAAAATAAAAGCATCAGCGTTTGATTATTTCTAAGGAAGCTAAAAAAACAAAAGTTAGCTGTGATCAAAGTTGAAAGAATCAAAATGTTGTTTGGAGTAGGCAATGCCTAACACCTGTAATGTATTCCAGGGGTTAGTCGATATTTTTAAATTTCAGTAAATTAATTTTAAGTTGTTCTGTTTTGGCGGGTTATTTTCGGTGATTTAATTTGTTTTATAGATAGTAATGAAAGTTATTGTTATTAGTTTTTTCTATTATTTGGAAATTCATATTTTAGGGCTCATTATATTAAGTTCATTAAAATAAGATTATTCTACTAATTAATTTCATAGTTCATTGGAGATGCTATTTTTTTTTTTGTTAGTTTATAATTGGCAAGGGGGATATTTTTACGATAGGGCGTTTGAGAATAGAGTTTTGTGTTTTCAGGGTTACGGCGCGCGTAAGACCATCTTTTCCGGGGTGCAGCTCGAGCACTCGTGCAAGAAGCCATAAGGCTGGCGGGAAATCAAGACAATATCTCCTATGTTGATGTTTTGGTGCTGATGTAGCCACTTTGGGCGTTGTTGTAACAGTTGTAGGTAGCTATTACTCCACTGCTTCCAGAAGTCTTGCGTAATACGCTGTAAAAATTTCCATCTGTCTAAGTTTGATATATTCTTATCCTGCAAGTTTCGAGTGGGAAGTGTTAGGAGTGAACCTCCGACTAAAAAATGACCCGGAGTTAGAAATGACAAGTCGTCTGGGTCAGACGTCATCGGACATAAAGTCCTTGAATTAAGGCAAGCTTCGACTTGTGTTAGCACGGTCGTTTTGTTACACCTACCCTTCCAGAGTTTAATTTCGACCGGACCTGCATAGTCAACACCTGTGTTGTTAAACGCTCCTGATATTTTAACTCTCTCGGCGGGAAGACTTCCCATGAGTTGTTGTTGCATCTTTGCATTGTACCTGTGGCATCTAATGCATTTATGAATCGTTGATTTAACAAGCCTTTTTAAATTAGTGATCCAGTACAGTAATTAGTTCGAATTTCAGCCATCATTAGCTGCTGTCCTCCATAAAGTGTACGGTGATGTATATCTTTGACGATCAATCTTGTAAAATTATTGGGTGTTTCTGATTGAATGGAAGATATGAGTTTGTAAGCGACCTCATTAGATACATTGAGAATCAAGGAAAGGATTAAGACTCAAAATTGCACTGCGTTTGGATATAGACCTCTTCTCACAGAGTGCGCTGATCTCTTCGGGAAATAAATCCTTTTGCGCCATTTTATAAGATGATTATGCGCACTGATTACTTCGTCGACACTTAGTTTATGGACCTGGAGTGACTTTTTCTTTTTTGTATGAAGGATCTGTAAGTATCTGAGCCATATAGCTTTACTACGCACAAGTCGATTCAGAGTTGAGAATTTTGAAAATACTTCTTTGTTACTTACGCTGAAGTAAACGACAAAATGAGCAACAGTTACAAACATGTTGGTCAATTTATGGTTGAAGAATGATGGCTCCTTATTTTTTCGGTGTTCGGGTTTTGTCTCTATGTCAGTGTCAATTAACTTGATTGCTGATTCTTTTCTTTTTGCTGAGAAGTTATTAAGAAATGCCGGACCCTTCCACCATACCTCATTTTGAATAAGATCTTCCACTGAAGACCCTCGTGATCCAATGTCTGCTGGATTTTCTTTTGTAGGCACATGTTGCCAGTAGACTGGTGGTACAAGTTTTTGAATTTCCGCTACCCTATTTGCCACAAACGTCGTTCTTGTTGCAGGGCAATCATGGAATCAGTCCATGCAAAAATATTTGCGTTTTTAAATTGCATTGATTTTGAGACACGATCCAAAAGCTTTGCTAATAGGAGTGCTCCACATAGTTCAAGCCGCGGTACAGAAACTGACTTCACTGGGGCTACTCTTGTTTTTGATGCTAGCAAGTGCGTATACTCTTGGTCATCTATGACAATCTGAGCGTATATCACCGCTGCATAAGCCTTCTCCGAGGCGTCACTGAAGCCATGTAATTGCACCTGCGCTGCGTTTTCGGAATTAATCCATCGACGAATATGGATGTCTTGTAATTTTGAGAACCCGATTCGCAACTGAGACCAGGAATCTTTTATATCTTCTGGAATTGGTGTATCCCAGGAAAGTTCTTTGCAACATAGTTGTTTACCTCGGGCAGATTGATTTTGAAGGTGAATTCATCTGTTGCTGGATTCCATTGGATTCCTAATGTTTTGACCATATCTGTGCTGTCGAAATTTAATGGAATGTTGACTTCTCTGTCACTCTCAGGTATTTGTTCCAATATTTTTGTTGAGTTACTAGCCCATTTTTTGAGTGGAAATCCTGCTGAATCCAACGTGGCAACCATGTCCTTTTGCAGGCTTATGGCATCTTCTTCATTGTTTCATCCATAGATCCAATCATCCACATAAAAGCCCTCATTTATCGCCCTTGATACGTGCGGATGTTTATGTTCTACATCTGACGCTAGCTGCTGTAAAGTTCTTACCGCTAGGAATGGTGCTGATGCCGTTCCAAATGTGACCATATTTAATGCAAACGTTTTTATCGGCTCTTTGCTTGTAGCTCTCCACAAAATGAGCTGATATGGTGTATCCGCATCAGCCATCCATATCTGCCTGTACATTTTACTTATGTCGGCAACAAAGGCTATTTTAAATCTTCTCCATTTTGCAATCAGGTCAATTATGTCTGGCTGTAATCGGGGCCCGACCATCAAGAAGTCATTTAATGCCATTGCACTGGAGGTTTTGCATGATGCGTCAAAAACCACCCGAAGTTGTGTCGATGTGCTGGATTCTTTCATAACTGCGTGGTGAGGCAGATAGTAGTAATGCTCCTCAATTACTTCTCTATCTAATTGGATTTCTCTCATGTGGCCCAATGCCGCTTATTCACTTATGCAGGCTGTGTACTCTTCTCGTAACTTTGTTTCTAACGCAAGTCGTTTTTCTATTTGAAGAAACCTTGCCATTGCTGCTCTTTTAGAATTTCCTAAATTCGGGCGTTTATTATTTTTGAAATGTAACCGAACTTCGTATCTACCATCAACCCTACGTTTATATGTTTGTTGGAAGTGTAGTTGACATGCTTCCTCTTCCTGTGTTAATTTTCTCTCTTCAATAATTTCTTCCACTTCCCAAAATTTTCTGACTTGTACCTCAAGTGCGTTATGGTGATTTTGCACCGCTAGTGATTTTGTTTGAGAGGAACTAGTGCTTCCCGTTAGTAGATAGTATAACTAACTCTGTCTGTTGCGCGACTGGAGAATCTCTTCTCTCTGGAGAAGATCTATTTTGCCGGGAGTTTTATGCGACGGATCTGCTAGTGGAAGGTTCGAAATGTGGCTCCACTTCTCTTCTTTCAGCTGGTGTGTGGGTAGAATGGATGTGAGTTTTGAAAAAAACTATCGCCCTTACATCTAGACTAAAGTAATCATTAGAAAATGAAAAAAAAGTGAGGTCGACATGGTGGTATGATAAACCAGTTTATGTTCGCCCTAAACCTGTCACTTGAATTTTTCTTGCCGTTCTTTGTTTTTTAAGGCCAAGGAGCTGAGTGGCATTTTCTGTGATGAATGTCGCTTCTGAGCCTGGGTCTATTAGTGCTCTGAGAACATGTTGAGTTCCATTTGAAGCAAAGAGCTTGACCAATGACCTACTTGACTAGCAAGGAGACTGAATGGGTTTGGTTATGTATAGTATTTGGATTGTTTATTAATAATTGTTGTGGTGTATTTGTATTTTGAACGAAATGGTTTTGTATGCTATACTGTGGACATTGTTGTCCTTGCAATACATTCGGCTGTGTGTTTTGGTAAGTGTTGTAGTTTGATGCCTGTCCCTTTTGAGACTCTATGTGCAACATTGTGTGATGTTTGAATCCACACTTTACACATCGGCTGGTGCTATTGCATTTCGAAGCGTGATGGTCATAACCAAGACAATTACAACAAACGGAGTTTCTTTTTGCTGTTTCTGCACGTTCTTTGGCATCCATATTAATGAATTTTCTGCAGTTTCGAATGTCGTTATTTCCTCAGAAGAGTTTGCAAAGAAATTATTTGTTGTTTGTTGTCGGAAGTTTCGCATGCAAGGCTGTATTAGCCGCTTTTCGATACGAATTTGATGATGAGTGCTGTGACTCTATCATCTCGTTAATGTTCTCAAGGGAACAAAAACGCCCTACAATAAACGACAGGAATTGCTGCCAATCTGGAAGAGTTTTGGAGGTTCCTAACCTATTTTCCCAATCCCTTTGCGTTTGAGGAGGTAATTTTTGTAACATAATATAAATGAGTATGCAATCCCATGTTTCGACTGCAATACCCAGATTATTGAGTGCATGAAGGCATGGAGAGATTTTAAACCCTTAGCATGCTCATGTGTTAGTTTTTCTTGTTCAAGAAGACGTCTTAAATGCGTGTTGACCAATCTTCTCTTATTTTGATACCTGTCGGTAAGAATTTCCCATGCCGAAGCATAACTTTTGTTGTCAATTGGAAGATGCTGTATTAGTCGTGCTGCATCCCCAGAGACTGACATTTTAAGGAATTGCATTTTCTGAATGCCATTAAGATCCGCGTTGTGGTGTATCGCGGTTTCAAATACACTTTGAAAGTCATGCCATTTTTCAATTTGGCCAGAATATGTTTTTATATTTAGGGCTCGGATATGAATATCTGCGCAAGCTTATTTGGTTGTGTTCAACCGAGATGCATCCATCGCTGGATTACATGACTCCGCAAAACTATCTAAATCGTCCCGTAACACACCCCTAAAACTAAAATATATGCGTTTAATTCGAAATCGAAAAGGTCTCATCCTTCTCATATGTTTCTTTAAGTGGATCTGCTACCGAACCAACGATCGCGCTGTGTTATTTTTTTTGCTTTTTTGAGCACTTCTTCTACGTCACTTAAACACGCGTTCACGTACCCCCTTGACTTTCTAGATTCTACTTCTTTTTTAAAAGATTCAAAATCTCGCTGCTTCCTTAGCCGGTGCAAGAAATACTTGACCCCTTCTGACTTAGCTACAATTTATAAGGCCTTAATTCGGCCAAAAATGGAGTACAACGCTCTTATCTGGGCAGGTGCCCCTAAACCTACTTTGCACCTGCTAGAAAGAATCCAAAAGCGTGCGGTAAAACTTATAAACGACAGCAACATAACAAAGTCAATAAGCTCGCTGGAACATCGAAGAAATGTTTCCTGCCTGTCGCTCGTTTATCGCTACTTTTACCACCAATGCTCCGACTGCACCAATGCTAATTGCATTCCGCCCCTCCAACAATTCACTCGCAACACCCGCATATCATTGAATGCTCATCAGTTTACCCTTAAGCCTTTTTTCGGACTCAACTAATTTTGAGTGTCTTTAATAGGCCGAACATTGCGCATGTGGAATGCGTTACCTCGCTCTACTTTTCCTCTGCACTGCAACCTACAGCAATTTAAGAACTTTCTTTCTCTCCCTTCTAACTTTCCTTCTGCTCGTGCTGTGTAAACTCACTTCTTTGTGGTTTCAGAAATACTTGCATTGTTGTCTTCGGATTCCTTCCATAAGGGGGCCAAGCGATGGATTGTTTGCTTCGATATTCCTGATTTGGTCCTGACATTGACTACACGAACCATATTGTCATCGCCTTTGAATATTTCAATCACTCTTCCGATCGGCCACTGGAGGGTTGGCGTTGTTACCGCCGTAAAACTTTATATTTAAAATCCTTCGCTTATTTTACTAAACCGAAAAACAACTTCAAACTTTAACTTTATTTAAGGCCGTCTAATGCTCTGAATTTCAAACTTTGACTTTATTTAAATCATTCTAATGCTCTGAATTTCAAACTGTAACCTTATTTAAGTCATTCTAATGCTCTGAATTTCAAACTTTAACTTTATTTAACTCATTCTAATGTTCTGAATTTCAAACAATGTTAATATGTCACGTGCAAATGTTTGCTACACCCTGTGTTTAACGTAAAATCGTTTCTTAAAATTGAACAGAAGTCAGTCGAACGACAAGGAGCGTGGTAACAACACAATTTATTTTAAAGCGGACTGAATAAAGCTGACTGTCGTTGTTAAAAATTGTGTTTGCTTTTATTTCGAAAGTTTCGACTCTAACAAATCTTTAAAATAAATTATCAGTTATATCGGTTATATCAGTTACACGCTCGGGAGAAATGCCTCCAAGGAAAACGCAAAAAAGTGCTTCGTGTTGCACTGTGTGCAGTGAACAAGATAACGAGTATATGGTGCAATGTGATAATTGTGATCATATGTATCACTACGACTGTGTCGGAGTTAATAGTGGTGTGGCTGACATCAGTTGGAACTGCAATTCCTGCATCAATCAACGATCAGTTACAACCGCAACGAGTGCTGCTGCTCCTCCGACCGAAAAGGATGACATCGGCCAAATTTCGGGATTCGCAATGCAACCACGAGCATCGTCATCCCCAGCATCTATGTACCTCACCACAAGCACCACCAGATGTGCAGGAAACGATAAGGCAGCCGCCCGTCGCCCTGACCACTGTTATGCAGAGAAACCAGCAACAACAGATGCACTTAGATCATCATCATCGTTAGGAGTTGCTAGTCTGCCGTTCTTGGCACTCCGCTCAGATCCCATGGTCACAACGGCAATTTCATCGGTTCCAACACACCATGTAACGGTACCATATCTGGTGACTGGCACAGTTATTCACTACCCCATCGCCAAATTTTGGGAACCATGTAACATATACAACTACATACAGCCAGACACATACAACGACGTCAGGGGCATCGAGACCGCAACTTACATGTACGACGTCAATAACGACAGCTAACCCATCAAATGACAGCTCAACCAGCAACGTCTTCACAACATGTAACTACACCAGTGACAGATCCCCAAGCAACAGCTTCGCAACACGTTCACGTCTCACGCCGCCAACAAGAATTACATATAGAAATGTTAGAGGAAAAGATAAAACTTCAGCAACTTTATTTGGAAAAGAAATACCATATTTTAAAAAATTCTGATGGGTACAAGTTCGCACGGCAAAACAATTTACACGTAAGTCCACCTATGATCGGAACAAGACCTGCTCCTGGACCATCACCTGTGCAATTGGCAGCAAGACGAGTGCTCCCAAAAGAACTACCAAAATTCCATGGTGATCCAGAAGAGTGACCGCTTTTCTTAAGCAGTTTCGAAAACAGCACTGCGTTGGCTGGGTACTCCGATGCTGAAAATTTAATGCGGCTACAGGCTTGCCTAAAAGGTAGAGCACGTGAAACGGTTCGTAACAAACTGCTTCTACCTAGCATGGTTCCAGAAATAATCCAGACACTTAAAATGTGCCTCGGGCGTCCAGAACATATTCTGGAATGCATGATCGATAAAGCGAGAAAAATGCCACCGCCAAATGACAAATTGGAAAGCATAATTGAATTTGCATTATGTGTGGGTAATGTCTGCTCTACCACGGAAGCGTGTCATATGTCAACACACCTTAACAACCCGATGCTAGTTAAGGAGTTCGTCGATAAATTACCAGGACAGTACAAACTGACCTGGACTATGCAGCCAAAACAAGAGGAAGTGCCAATGGTGAAAGCATTTAGCAGCTCGTTACGTCAAATTGCTGAAGCTGCCAGTCAAGTTGTGTCACCAATTTCAACCAAGAAGAACGAAATTGTGAACACCATCGTGTGTAGCCTGCAAATCAACGGATCACAAGACGTCGCAATGTGCAACGTTCGGGAAATTGTCATGTGACCGAAAATGGGAGATGCTGAAAGCCAACAAATTATGTCGACAGTGTCTCAGTAATCACCACCGCAGATGCTTCATCACCAAAGAATGTGGAGTGGGCAATTGTAAGGTAAAACACCACCCTCTGCTTCACAAACCCGCTATGTCCGTGAGTCAAGAAAATAACCAAGTAAGTGGAAGCGAAGTCGCTGTAAATTTAAACACGCATACTGATACCGACGAATTAGAGAAGCCCTAATTCCTATTCGCATTCATGCTAAGACTCGTTTCATAGACACTTTTGCATTTTAAGACGAAGGTTCATCAGTGACCCTAGTCGAACAAGAAATTTACGATAGTCTAGGTTTGACGGGCGTAAGCGAGCCTCTATGCTTACGCTGGACTGGGGACACAACACGCTAAGAACGATCATCGCAGAAGACATCATTTGAGATCTCAAACCAACAGAACAAGGCCAGATACATCCTGCATGAGGTCCATACAGTGGAAAATCTTTCACTCCCAAGGCAGTCACTGGACATGAGCAAAATCACTCTGCGGTATCCATATTTGGCGGGCATACCAATCCAGTCTTATAAGAACGCACGGCCGACAATTCTCATAGGAGCGAACAACTGGAAGCTGGCAGTGCCACTTAAAATCCGTGAAGGCTCTTGGCAGCAGCCAATCGCAACAAAAACACGACTGGGATGGGCTTAATAAGGGTATGTCTCCAAACGCCAAGAAGTTTCTCGTCTCAATATCCATGTTTGTGAGTGCCAACGAAGCTATGATGATATTCATGAATCCGTTAAGAACTACTTCGCTTTGGAATCGTCATCAAATCCTATA
Source organism: Orthonevra nobilis (assembly GCA_963555765.1). Lineage (NCBI taxonomy): Eukaryota > Metazoa > Arthropoda > Insecta > Diptera > Syrphidae > Orthonevra > Orthonevra nobilis. The sequence continues at coordinate 29,909,260 of OY743227.1, forward strand.
TGCTCAAAGGAGGATGAGAGAGCGCTTCAGATACTGAGGTCAACATGCAAGCCGTTGACTAGACGCTACGAAGTTGGACTGCTCTGGAACACGTCTATGCTGCAGTTTGCTACCTTCGTATACAAGCGGGAATGAGGTTGCCGTAACCCTGGTCGCTTCCAAATCCAAAGTAGTGCCACTGAAGTCAATCTCGATCCCGAGATTTGAACTCCAGGCCGCCGTGTTGGGATTGAGACTATCAATCAAAGTACAAATAAAACGTCGTATACCCATAAGCTCCCGAGTTTGGTGGTCAGACTCCAAAACAGTCTTGAAGTGACTACGAATGGACCCCAAGAATTTTCAGCAATTCGTTATGTACCGGGTCGGTAAACTGTTAGAAAATTCAAACATAACAGATGTGTTCCTTCAAAGCTGAACACCGCAGATCTCGCAACAAAAGTTACATCCCAACTGGATGGCAATTCATGTTTTTCCGGACCGTCCTTTCTATTGAACAAGCCAAGCAAATGGCCTACCTGCGATGACCTTGGACATACCGATGAAACAGAAGTTAGACGCTATTTGCTTCACACTCAAAAAATGGTCCTTTTTAGATGCTGCAAAATGCAAAAATGCTGTTGTATAAATATGCATAGGCAAGCGAATACAATCAAGAATTTAAAAATCTGGAAGGGGGTAAGAGCATTGAAATGAATTCGAAACTGATATCTTTGAATATTTACTTAGATAATTGCGGTGTCTTGAGAACAAGGAGCAGAGCAGAGCACCTCAACAATAACGAAGATGTCATAGTATTGCCGAGAACTCATCACGTCACATTTCTGATCGCTCGGTACTATCACCAGGACCACCACCACCTTTCTCACGAAACGACGATCAACAAAATTAAAGGAACGTTTTATATTCCACAGCTTCGTATCCTATATAAAACAGTTCGGAAGAAGTGTCAACGATGCAGGAACTACTATGCAAGATTCACGTTCGTCGGCATCGATTACTTCGGACCCTTGTCACCAATAGTCGGGAGAAGACGGGAAAAGAGATGGGGCGTACTATTCACATGTCTCACTGTACGCGCTGCACACATCGAGGTGGCCCATAGCTTGGACACAAGTGCGTGTGTTATGGTTATACGCAATTTTATTTCCCGTCGTGGAGTACCCAAAGAAATCTACACAGAGAGAGGAGTGTTCAAATATCGACTATTTAGTTGTTGCCGCGACGTATGACGAACTTAAATGGAAATTCAATCCACCAGCAGCCCTACACATGGGAGGAGCTTGGTACGAGAGACTGGTACGATCCATTAAGAACATCCTGTATAGCAAGAGCCCGATGAGCTTTACCGACGAAAGCCTGCGGTGCGCGTTATGGGAAGTTGAATTCAATATAAATTATCCTCCTCTTACTCTCGTGTCACTGCTATCTAGAGACGACGAAGCCATCACGCCAAATTAATTACTGCTGGGCTCATCAAGTGGGTACAAACCCATATGTAACGACACCTCAGATCTTCGACAACATTGGCGACAAACCCAACTATTCGCTGATCGTTTTTGGTATAGATGGATCAAAGAATACACACCCATACTGGCACGCCGAGGTAAGTGGTTTGTTAAACAACCACCTATAGAAGCTAGTGACGTTTTAGTCATCGTGGGCGAAATTTACCACGAAACTGCTGGCCCAAAGGCGTTATAGGAAGCACAGTGATTGCCAAAGATGGTCAAGTGCGACGAGCAACGGTGAGAACTCAAACTGGGGTGCAGGAGTAAGATTGCTGTGTTGGACGTCGGTAAAGCTTTGGAGTAAGTTCGCTGTTTACTTATCACTCTAGCAACCTTACCACTGGTGGGGGGATAGCTAGTTAAACAAATAAACGTAAAATAAAACAAACTGTTTCGCTTGAGTCTTCGTATCAATTCGCCCTATAATTATTTTTCAGCCAACTTTTATACAAAATTAGACATTTGTCAGCATAATTTGTCAGGCATAGCATTATACCTGAGCAGGCAAAATACGCTGACGCAATGTCTGGTCAATGTTCAATGAAGGTGTAGGTTTCCGTAGATTACTGTGGGAACCATGATTATTTGTATGTACATGTCCTTGCACATTTGTACATTCTGCCGGGCCAGGCTTATAAGGTGAAATCAGAAGTTGTTAACTGCATGGGTGCAGGTAGTGGACGGGAGTGCTACAGAACAGTTTGCCGCCTTTTAATCCGCCAAACTGTATAGACTATTATGATGATAAATAGTCCACCAATCAGGCTGTATGTGATGCTGTGATGTACGTGGTGCGTTATTGTGTCCTCGGGCAGCTTCTCGCGGTTTTTGAGATCAGTAATCCATTTTTTTATCGTTTCATAGTCATTGTTACCGGATTTGAAAGTGACATGAGGAAGGATGAGTGGTTTTGAACTGTTCTTTGGTGTATCTGATAATACTTCTGTGATATTTGCCGCAGGCATGAATGCTTCATTCATGTTACTGGAGATGCTTTGGTGCGAAGTTATGCTCATCGTATCCTGTTTGAGCATGCAATTTGGCCCGAGTGTTACTATCCCATCATCTTGAAGACTAGTTTCTTCAACCCGTCATCCACAGATGAGACTAAACGTATACCGTTTTTCCAAAACGTAAATCCAACTATTTTTGTTGCTGAGCTGGATCCATACAGGAGAGGGCTTCATACTTCTTAGTTTACAAAACGGCGATAGGTCTCTTGAGTGTGTGAGTAGGTCCATCTCACATCTGCTTACATTGGATCTTCTGTTGAATATAGGATGCTGCTGTTCACAAAGGTATTTTTCAGAACTTTGAGTGCAACGGTCAAGCTCATTGTTCGTTAGCGTGTAGTAGGATTCTCGGAGTAGGTTCACTATTAAAAAATCCTGTGACGGCTCAATAAAGACAAATTCCAATAAATGTGGTGTTGGTACTGGTATAACCTTGAATAGCTCAAATTCCTCAGTATTCACGAGTGGTAGTCTTATATCAAATATGATTTTCTGTTGCGTCATTCTAGCCTTGGCTGTTAATAATCTGTAAAATTCCAACAGGTTTGCTTCAGTTTCGTATCCAGCAACAGTCAACTGCGGAGGTAAGTGGTTCCTTATTGTTGATAACTGTAAGCGTAGCTGATCTGGAGTTATTACGAGTGGATTGATCTTTGCGTGGTGGACATCAGTCAGAACATCAATTAATGAACTTTGTGTCTGTTGGTAATTAAGCATCGCAATGATAGCATAAGTAGCAAACGCCATAAATTTTTGTTCCGCGGCCTCTTTCTTAATCGATACTGTATTCGCTTTTAGAGGGATTCTGCTACGACCTGTCGAAGCAGAAAGTTGTGCAGTTGGTGCGACCGAAAAAAAAAGAAAGTGCAAAGTGCAAGTGCAAGTGCAAAAAAAAAAACAACAAACAAACAGAAAACAAAATCAAAGGTTCATAATACGAACACAAAAAAAAGATCCAAGTGTATAAAAAAAAAAATTAACAAACTAAAAAAAAAAAAACAAGTGAGTGCCTCGAAAATGTCACCTCCTGCGGGGGAGGAGGAAGTAGATGCACCAATAGCCTCTACGTCCATGATAACCCGCGAGATGTATGTCAGTGCTCTTCTGACAATAAAAAAATGCCAAGAAGAGATTGAAGAACTGAAAAAGAAACAACAACAAAAATCTGAAAGTGACAGTGACGGAGCTTTTTGCATTGCCAAGCGCAAGCGATCTAAAAAAAAACAAGAAAACAAAACGCAAAAGGAGAGCAGCAACCCATATGCACTCCTTGATCAAGACCACAGCATCACTCCAATGGACACGCACCAAACAACGGGACAATCCACATCATCTTCCTCATCGATTGTTATGACGATGAAGAAAAGAAACGAACAACGAGCAACGAAAACTTCGGACAACAACAATAACGTTAATGGAAAAGAAGGTAAGGAAGCAACGACGACAGTGGTGCGCAAAATTAAACCGCCACCAATAACAATTTTTAAAGAGGACAGCCGCGATATCAGCAAGCTTTTAAGCGAAAAAATTGGTAGCGGTAATTTTGTTATAAAAAATAAAAATAACAATTCATTATCGGTTAGGTTGAGTAATAAGGATGTTTGTTATACTCTTAAAGAACTACTAAAAGAAACTAAATCGGAATTTTTCTCATACACCCATAAGGATGAAAAGCTTCAAACTTTTCTACTTAAGGGTCTAAGCGAAAGCTTCAGCCCAGACGAAGTCCTAGAAGAGCTCAAAAGCTTAAGTATAAAGGATCTAAAATTTGAAAAAGCTTTCAGGTACGCCACGGCGCGTTCCAAGTCCCAAAATAGAACCCTACCAATTATAGCGGTACAGTTATCTCCAGACAGTAACGCTCAGCAACTTAGAGAAGTAAGGCATATTGTTGGACACATTGTCTCCTTCGAAAAAATTCGTAGAAGCGACGTCCTTCAATGTCGTAGATGCCAACGATTTGGGCATGCTGCTTCGAATTGCAGCATGATGTATAGGTGCGTTAAGTGCCAAGAACAGCACGAACCGGGTTGTTGTCGTGTACAAAAAGAAGCGACAAAGGAGAAGTTGTCTTGCGTTCTTTGCAAGAAAGCAGGTCATCCCGCCTCATTTAGGGGGTGCCCAGTATATAAGCGGCTTGCTGATGAAATGCAAGCAAGAAAAAAGTTGGCAAAAGAACGGTCGGCTCAAAAGATTGCCATGATTGAAAACACAGTCAAAAAGGCCGTCTCGTATGCCAGCATTGTCGGAAACACTAGTGGCACACAAACAGTTTCACACTCCGCAACCGAAAGTTTGCAGAGACAATCTTGCCAGAGATGTGAAGGCACTGGCAGAGAAATTAGATGCCCTCCTGACTATGTTCAGTGCTTAGGTCTTCTGTCAGCGAACTCAAGATAGCTGCTCTTAATGTCAACTCCATTCGAACAATGCCCAGACGAGGAGAATTGCTGCGCTTTGTGACAGACCACCGACATGACGTGCTCTTGTTAAGCGAAACCAATCTTAATGACAGACATTACTTGGAATTCAAGAACTACAATCTCATACGAACTGACAGGACAAATTCGAATAAGGGCGGCGGTACCGCAATTCTTATCCGAAAACCTTTAAAGTACTCCACAATTGAAATTGGTGAAATTAGAAACCTTAGTCGTCTTGAGACAACTATTATCTCACTTCCTCTGAGAGACAATAATCGTCTCTATCTTATATCTATATATGTACCACGCGCTTCCGCCGAGGAGTTTAATGTCGAAATTGAAAAATTATTTACAACACTAAGGCTTAATAATCTGAGCAACTTCTTTGTTTTGGCGGGAGATTTTAACGCCAGACACCCAACTTGGCTGGACTCATGTGCCAATACGAAAGGTAATTGCCTTAAACGTTTCATTGAGGACAACCAAGTTGAATATAAGTTTAAACTATATAGTCCAGTTTCACCAAGTCGACCCTCGGGAAATTCATATATAGACCTTTGTATCGCGGACGCGCCCTATGATAGCGATCACAAGGCCATAGTCATGCACACATCATTGGCTGACGATTCCATATTTGCCTTCGCAACAGAGCACGAGGCTCCTAAATTCAATTTTAGGCACGCCAATTGGCACAAATTTGCTCGTTGTGCTGCGAGGACATATAGGAGAAAGCGGTCCTCTTCTGAGGTTCCTAATAACAGGAGCCTCACGAATGAGGAGTGTGACTTCTATATCGGGAATCTCAATACCGTAGTACATGAGGCTATGGAGTCGTCAGTACCAAAAATTAAGAGTAAAAATAGTGCGGAATGCTATTCAAACCGTGACATACGGACACTAGAACAACATAAAAGCTTTTTGATAACACAGATCAACAGAATACACAGACAGTTTCAGGATGATTCAAATAGCGCGGAACTAACTAGATTGAAGTCCCTCCTGAGAAATGTTAAGTCTCTTATAAGTCAACAATATAGGAATTCGGTCAATGACTACTGGAGGCAACGCGCCGAAAAAGTATTGAAGTCTGACTCAAGGAACATGTTTCCCCAAATAAAGCAGATTTTCAAGCCTCGTAGCATAGTCCAAATTCCAAAACTTAAAATAGCGCTTTCTTCTGAGCGGCTTCTTTCTCAGGCAGGGATTAATCCCCAACACTGCCCCATTATCGACAACAAATACGTAGTAGATGGCGGAAAAGACAAAATCAATCTAATTGATTTCCATTTTGAATCAGTCCACAAAACTCAACTACAAAGCCAAAAATCTGTTGAGGTGGCTGAAGAGCTATTGCGGTTTGATAACCGAAACTGTGACGCGGCTACTCTTCTTAATTTTTCTGAGGACCTAAAAGCAGACGAACTTTCGACAGAACAGACAGATAATTACTTCACTACACTTGACGAACTTATTGACATATTTAGAAAACTGAACAACAAAAAGTCATCTGGTTTGGATGGCATTCCAAATATAGTACTTAAACACATGCCGATCGAAATCATAAGGCAATATTGCGTAATCTTTAACAACTTGCTCAACAATTGCTACTTCCCAAGCTGTTGGAAAAAATCGAAGGTATTTCCAATAGCCAAGAAAAAGAAAGATCAGATCTCTCAAGTTATAGGCCAATAAGTCTCCTGCCTAATATTGGGAAGGTTTTCGAGGTAATTGTTTGCAAGTCAATCTTGATCGAGTGCGAAAAAAAGGAGATCGTTCCGCGGAATCAATTTGGATTTAAAAGATACCACTCGGCAGTGCACGCCATAACAAAGCTAGTATCTGACATACACTGGAACCTAAATGCCAAGAGATGTACAGGTGCCTGTCTGGTGGACATCGAAAAAGCCTTCGACACGGTTTGGATAGACGGGCTTATATATAAATTAATTAAATATGAATTTCCCCCCCACCTCACCAGAACGATAATTTCAATGATACGCGAGAAAAGATTTGTGGTAACAAATAGAAGGTATACGACGACTAGGGATTTCGAAATCACCGAAGGTCTGGAACAGGGCACAGTATCGGCGCCATTACTATTCAACATCTTCAATGCAGATTTACTCAGGGATATACAAGATTCAATAGCATTCGCTGATGATGTCATTCTATACACTCATGGCTCAAAAATTAGGGAAATACAGAATGACCTACAACTTAAATTTGACAAACTCCAGGCTTTCTGTCGAGATTGGAAGCTCAAAATAAACAGCTCTAAATGTGAAACCATACTGTTCCGCACCCCAGTAGGACGGGGTAATTCAGATTTGAGGCGCAACTGGCGAAACTTAGTAATAAAAAATGGTGATGGTCTTCATATTGAATCAAAGACTATGGTGAAATATTTAGGCGTCCATCTGGATAAATTCCTATATTACAACGAGCATATAAACCAACAACTCAAGAAAGCTAGAGCAGCATTTATGTCACTCAAAAGTCTTTTCTACTCACACTATCTGAGATCCGATGTAAAGATCATCTGCTACCAAGCCTTTGTGCGCCCAATTCTGACTTATGCGAGTCCAGTGTGGTGGAACATAAACCCATCTTACATGGAAAAATATCGAGCCTTTGAGCGAAAATATCTTCGAGCCTGTATGAGAATGTACAGAAGCGCCCATTCCGACTTTCGGCATTACGTCAGCAACAAGAGACTTTTGGATGCTTCCGGTGTGTCCAGGATAGACAATGTTATCCTGGGCCTTGTGAGGAATCATTTTGCGCGCTCGGCGGATGTTATTGAAAACGAATTTATATCGGGTTTGTTTTACCCTAATCCGGGGTACTTTAAAAATGCATTGTCAAGTGGACACATACCGCCTGAGGCGTTTTTGTATCTGGATGCACACGGTTATATATCGGACTCGTGCAACGTACCTATCATATATCATGCTGCTAGAAGGGCCACAGACAAAAGAATCCTTTATGTACCTGCCCACTCGGGGGACGTAGCCAATGTCTGGAGATACTGCATGAGCGTACCTGAACGAGATACAAGTGATGAATCCAGAAAAAATCGAAAAAAATACTGGTGGCTTGACTGGGTTGAAGCTGACGCTTAGGTTAGGTTAGTTTTAGTTTTTTTTTTATTATTGTAGGTAGTCTTTAAGTAAAATATATAAAGAGAAATTTTTCCTCCACATTTTTGTTTCTCTGAAATTATATTTTTATAAATACATATATATCCTAAACATAAATTTATTAATTACCTGCTATCTATGTTTAAGTAATATCTCATGTATTGCGTGCCACCCCCTTTTCTTTTGTGGCCTTGTATTTTGTAATTAAGATAGTTTATAAGCATTTTTCTTGTTTGTGCTTCATGTTACAATATTGTTTAAAGTGGAAATAAATGAGTTGAAAAAAAAAAAAAAAAAAAAAAAAAAAAAGTATTCGCTTTTAGACTTTCCAGCTCATTCTGAAATACTTGTAATTGCGCTGTTACAGCTTTTGTATTTTTTCGTAGTATATTATTTGTTGATTCTGCGATAGATGTTTGATTTTTTATCAAGGCAAGCAAATGGTTCTCATTCAGCCTTGATTGCTGAATTTGTTGTTCATAATTTTTATTTTTTTTTTTGCATTTTTTTTATTTGTACTGCAGAAAAAAACTTACAAACTAGACAGCAAAAAACTTCATGATAAATGCTAAATATATCTATGTTTATATGTCTTTCGACGAAAACATACTAAAATTAACTTTCTAACTTAAAGAACTTTGCTTGCCAATTGATAGGACTAAGAAAAGTTTTTTGTTTTTAAAAAATAAGAAAAAACTTAGTATCAGAACATTTTGCTTTAGAACTTATAACTAGACTATAAATAACCAAACTAAGAACTACCTTAAAATAAAACTTAAAAAAAATAAACAACAAAACAAAAAAAAAAAAAATATATATACTATATAACAGAATATGTACACTTTTTTTTTTGTGCTGTGCTATTTAAATATACTATACATTAACCTATAAACAAAACTTAAATCTACCTTAACCCTAAAAGACCTTAAAACTAAGTAAGCCGGCCGGCTGACATCAATTTTTTAATTCGTCTTTATGGAGCGAACCTAACCTAAGAAAACGATGAAGACGGCGTCTCCTCGTCTTTTAACCACCAAAACTGTCGGTGCTGCCTAACCACGTCTTCCCTATCACGGACTGAAACCGCCCTGCTGAACCTGAGATTCTCATCTGAGCTGCGAGCGACATCTTCATTGTAGACAAGTCGCCTGTCAACACTCTTTCTGGCAACATGGAAGATTAACGGCACTCCATTTCTATCTTGAATCAGGCCGTTTAGGTCAAAATAGAGGAAAGCCTCTGGTGGAGTAAGGCCGTTAAGGCGAACTGTCTCGTGGTACATAAAGTTGGGGTAGTAAGCCCCAGAGATCAGGTTATTGTTTGAGTTCATTGCTCTTGCAACGTGTCTCCGAATAAGTTTAATAAGGAAATTATCCACTTGGATTAGGTTGGCCCCGTTGTACAGGACCTCATTGGAATAGAATTTTTTGTACTGAGATTCTGGAGTTCTATATAAATGGAGACAAGCCCTAAGACATCGTCTCTCGAAAACTCGAATCTTTTCCATCAAGCTTGCTCCCACATTGAACCACACGGGACATCCATATGCAAGCACAGGCCGAATGAGGGCCGTGTAGCAGATTACCTTTACCCTGGCATCGAGTTGGCTGCTGTGAAACAGTCTCTTTGTCATGGCATAGGCCGCTTTTGCTCTGGCTAGAGCAGCATCTATATGTTTGTTAAAATAGAGATGCTGATTGAGCCAGACCCCAAGATATTTGAATACACTCCGACTCGCCAGTGGCTGCCCGTTTTGTCCAACGATAGAGAACTTTCGCCAATTCTTTCTGGTATCCCAAGAGGCCCCAGACAACGGCGTCCTAAACAAAATGGATTCGCACTTTTGGAAATTGATCTTCAACTTCCAATCGTCGCAATATCGCTTAATCTCAGCGAAGTCACGCTGTAAAAGACTTACAATTCCCTCAATCTTTGGACCTGACCTGTACGCAATCAAGTCATCTGCGTATGCTATAGCGTGGTGAAGAGAGCCTACAAGATCGCTTGTAAAAATAGTGAATAAAATCGGCGAATTAACTACACCCTGTTGTAGACCGTTGTTAATTTCAAAGTTTCCAGCAGAAGTTACATTGCCATTCTTCACAATAAACGTTCTACCGGTGAGCATATTAAAGAGTATGTACAGCAGTGGTTTGCTTATGCCCAGCTGATCTAACTTGAAAAAGAGCCCCTGCAACCATACAGTGTCAAAGGCCTTTTCCAAGTCGATCAGACGGCACCCGTGGATTGTTTCTTGCCTTTGTTCCATTGCATGTATGCAATCATGCCCCGCTCTGAAACCGAATTGGTTATCCGGAATAATATTTTTGTCCTCAGCCCACTTTGCCAGGGCTCTATTGTCACCTTTTCAAATACCTTGCTGATGTTCGGAAGGAGACTTATCGACCGCAGATTTGCCGGATTGGATGTGTCCTTGTTGTTCATAATGCTCAGCACGATTCGTCTAGGACTCCAAATAACTTGTTTGCTAGTGTTCCGATGATGTCAAACGGTGATCGTTTTTTCCTAGCACTTAGCTCCTTCCCGGCCCCTTGTCTTAGCAATAAATCGTTAGTATTTCTTATTATTGCAAATTGGTGGTTGAATTGTTGAATTATGTTGTGTATCAGAAGGTCCTCGTCATTATTTATTTTGCAGAAATCGTTCATTTCTTTAATTAGCTCTTCAAATCCGGAAAACTCCCGCCAATAGTTTTTCATATCGTAGTATTCGATTATTTTCCAGTTACTATTTATCAGATTGACATTTCCAATTTTTTCGAAGAAAATTCCTGGATGGTTCTTAAATGGCGAAATTTTAATGGCGCCATTTTCTGTCTCCGCTGCTTTTGTACAATTATTTCCTAACAAAACTATAGTCAACATTGCGCACACTAACGCTGGTAGTGATTTTGTTACTGGCCTCTTCTTCCGTTGGGTTCTCTCTTCATCTTTTATCTCAGTCCTTTTACTTCTTGTTTCCATTGACGGGTATTTGCTAGTGGTCTGTTGAGGTATCGTAGAGTGCCCCTCACTGTTGTCCTTAAATTCCCTTTGTATCTCATTGTCGGTTATAGGGAGTAAACAAATTTTACTGATTGGCCTCTTGAATAGTTTGTTTTTAGCCTGTAGGGTGACGACACACACTAAACCATCGTGTCCCGTATGTGTCTCGATAACCCTTCCAAGCATCCATCTAGTTGGAGGTAGTTGTTCATCTTTCACCAAAACAATGTTGTTCACTGCCAGATTTTCATTGCGTCGCGTCCATTTTTGTCGTTGTTGTAATGTCGTTAGATATCCTGAGCTCCATTTTTTCCAAAACTGTTGTTGCAGCCGCTCCAAAAGTTGGCATCGCGTCAGTAGGCCTTGTTTTTCGTCGAGTGTGTGTTTTTCTGGAGGAGCTAACAGAGCCGTTCCTATTAGGAAGTGACCTGGCGTTAGGACTGTTATATCATCAGGATCGTTAGACATTGGGCAGAGAGGTCTTGAGTTTAGGCATGCTTCGATTTGATTTAATACGGTTGACATCTCCTCATATGTTAGTTTGTGTTCCACAATGGTTCGTCTGAGATGGTACTTAATCGACTTCACTCCGGCTTCCCAAAGTCCACCGAAGTTCGGTGAGGCTGGTGGTATAAAGTGCCATTCAGTATGGTATGATCTTAATGCCTCGCAAATCTCGCCATTGTGCTTGCTTGCTTCCTTTGCATATAGCTGAAGAATCTTATTTGCAGCAACTAAATTTGTACCATTATCACTGTAGAGATGTGATACATTTCCTCTTCTAGCTCATAGTCTTTTAAATGCTGTTATAAACGCATTCGCTGTAAGGTCGCTCACAACCTCTAAGTGGATCGCTTTCGTCGCCAAGCATATGAATACAGCAATATATCCCTTGTATGCTTTGTTTCCCCTTCCTTTTGCCGTTCTGATTTTGACAGGTCCTGCATAATCGACCCCCGTGTGAAGAAATGGTCTTGTACTGATAACTCTCGGTCTAGGCAAATTCCCCATTAGTTGTGTTCTCGTTGTTGTTCTGTGTCGAAAACAAATAGTACATTTGCGAACGCATTGTTTGACTGCGCTCAGACCACTTATTATCCAGTATTTTTGGCGTAGATATGCATGCGTCAGAACATAGCCTCCGTGCAAAGCAATGTACATTCGATGTATCAGGACTTGCTTACGAGGGGGAGAATGTTACCGCCGTAAAACTTTAAAATAATAATATAAAATCCTTTGCTTATTTCACTTAACCGAAAAATAACTTCAAACTTTAACTTTATTTAAGTCATTCTAATGCTCTGAATTTCAAACTTTAACTTTATTTAAGTCATTCTTATGCTCTGAGTTTCAAACTTTAACTTTATTTAAGTCATTCTAATGCCCTGAATTTCAAACTTTAACTTTATTTAAGTCATTCTAATGTTCTGAATTTCAAACAATGTTTATATGTCACGGGCAAATGTTTGCTACACCCTGTGTGTAACGTAAAATCGTTTCTAAAAATTGAACAGAAGTCAGTCGAACGACAACGAGCGTGGTAACAACACAATTTATTTTAAAGCGAACTGAATAAAGCTAACGGTCGTTATTAAAAATTGTGTTTGCTTTTATTTCGGAAAGTTTCGACTCTTACAGGCGTGTTATCTTCTTTGATGATGACCATGTCGCTGATTTTGATGTTGCTCTTATCCTGGTTCCATTTGAGCCTGTATTGTAGCTCGTTCATACACTGGATTGACCATCGTCTCCAAAACTGATGTTTCAAATGACTTATTGCTTTCCATCTAGTAAGGAGATTTGCTTTTTCTGGAGCGGTGTCACCGTCGACTTGAGAAACCAGAGGCTCACCAGTGAGATAATGCCCTGGAGTCAATGCGGCTAGGTCATTTGGTCGGAGGTCGGAGGACAGAGGAGTTAGTGGCCTTGAGTTCGAAATTACTTCGATTTCGATGACTATTGTCTCCAGTTCTTTGTGTATTAAAGACGCCGTCGATACCGTTTTTGTGGGGAGGTGTTTCGCTGACTTAACTGCGGCTTCTCATAAACCGCCAAAATGAGGGGCTCTAGGTGGATGTAAGGATATGCCCTTGTCGCTGCTCGCCTAGATGATGGCCTCTTTTGAGGCAGGTGTTTGGAGTATGTCGAGAAGTTGATTTTTTGCTTCCGTCGTTAAATCTATTACGATCTCCAAATGTAGGCCTTGGTGGAGAAGCAACAAAAAACTGTTAAGAATACATTGTGCGGCTTTTTCCTCTGATTTTATAGTGTACCAATAGGGGTCCGCTAAAGTTCACACCGGAAATGACAAATGGTCTGTTTGGTGAGACCTGATCGGCTGGAAGGTTCCTCATTACTTGCGTGATGAGTTGTGGTCTAGGTCTTGTCCATTTGATGCAGCTATGAGCGGTGTGACGGGCCATGATTTTTCCTTTGATGGGTCAAAATTCTTGTCTGTTAATTGATAGGAGCGTTTGTGGTCTACAATGGTTATAGTCATCATGTTTACTTTTGAACAGCATTTTTGTCACAGATTCATCTTACGGCATCAATATGGAATGTTTTGCGTTGGAAAAATGGTGCCAGGGTGATTAGCGAGTTTGACTTGCAAAGCCCCTTATGATTGTGTAGTCTAGGATTTTATTGCCAAATTCCGATGCCTGTACTTCCCTCACGATTGCCACAAGGGCTTCGTTGAGTTCAATTGGGATAGTGCTGTCTGGGCTGAAGGAGTCTTATCTCTTTTGTTGGCTCTATTGATGAACCAGAGTACGTAGCTCATGGTGCGTTGAAGGAATTTGAAGGAGTTCCGATGATTCATGCGGTAGATCATTTGTTCTATCCTGTTTTGTGTCGACACTACCGCCACCACGTGTTTTCTTTTTCTTTCCAGGTCGGATGGTGGGTCTAGCTCTTTTATGAAGGGTCTGGACCATGCTGACTCATTTTCAGTGCAAGAAGAAAGGTCCGTAGAGCCACATATTGCATGACGTGAAGCTTGCTGCTGATATTCCTTGAGATAAAAGATCTGCTGGATTTTCCTTGGAAGGGACGTGACGCCACTGGGTTGCCAAAGAACATTCCTGAATTTTCGCCACTCGATTAGCCACAGACGTGTGGAGCGATGAAGATGTCGAATTGATCCATGATAGCACGATTTGTGAATCTGTCCAGAGGAATGTCGGCGTGTCTTAATAAATAAATAAATAAATAAATAAATAAAAAAGTCGCGGGAGAACTTGTTGTTTCACAGGAGCTATGCGTGATTTTGCACAAAGGAGTCTTACTAAAATGGTTCGATCCTTGTAAGTTGACCGCAGATACACAGCTGCTCCATATGCTTGTTCTGATGCATCTACAAATGTGTGGAATTGCACAGATGTTGGAATTTTTTGGTTGAACATATATCTGGGAACCTTGGCCTGATGGAGGGTAAATAGGGTGTTTCTAAAGGTTATCCATTCTTCTTTCAGGTGTTCGGGTAACTCGTCGTCCCACGACAATTTGAGGTGCCATAGCTGTTGCATGAAGATTTTTGCCTTGATAACCACTGGATCAAAGAGTCCCAATGGATCAAAGATCCGTGTGATATCAGAGCTAACTGTTCGTTTCGTGTGAACAGAAATGTCGGATAATTGGGCTCTTCCACACAACTTGTCTGATTTTGGTTGCCAAATCAGACCTAACATTTTAATTGTGCAGTGAACCGATTCGCTAAAGTCGAGGCTGATTTCTTGATCCTCTGCTGGGAGATCCTGAAGTAACGATGGATGGTTTGCAACCATTTTCGCAGCTTGAATCCAGCGCTATGGAGTAGAGAATTTACTTGGGATTGTGCCTCCTTTGCAAGTGTGATACCATCCGCTCCGCTTATACAGTCGTCGACATAAAAATCGTCTTGGAGTATTCGGGCTCCGACTGGATGTGTTATCTTATTTTGGACTGCTAAATGTTGAAAGCATTTTGTGGTGAGAAACGGTGCTAATGATGTTCCGTAGGTAACGGTTTTTAGTTTGTAGTACTTGATCTCCTCAGTTGTCTGACTTTTCCAAATGATTACCTGATACATTTGGTCATTCTCACGGATCAG
Organism: Orthonevra nobilis; assembly: GCA_963555765.1. Taxonomy (NCBI): domain Eukaryota; kingdom Metazoa; phylum Arthropoda; class Insecta; order Diptera; family Syrphidae; genus Orthonevra; species Orthonevra nobilis. The sequence continues at coordinate 29,924,442 of OY743227.1, forward strand.
TATCTGCCGGTACATCATTTCGATGTCGGCTTTAAATACATACTTGTGCAATCGAAACCGAAAGAGAATAGAAACTTTGGACTGTGGATCCGGTGTGAAGAATGTCGTTTAGCAACAACCTGGATGACGTTTTTGGGGATGCGTCGAACACTACCCGTAGTTTGGTTGTGCTACTGTCTGGTTTCAGGATACAATGGGGTGGAATGAAGAAATGTGCTCCACTGATGGCTTCTTTTTTTAGCTCTTCCCATAGATTCGGGTTTTTATTGAGTCGTCTCTCCAGAGATAAAAATCGGTTTAGAGCTGTGTTGAGATAGATCATGTCGCAACAAACGCCAACAACAGCGGGCAAGATCTAGACAGCAACGACCTCGAAAATAAATTTGATACTTTTTCTTTTTTTTCCATTCAAGTAATTATTTCATTTTGTAATTTTTCTTTCTTTCTCTATTCTTCAAATGTCGCATTGCAATACGATACATTTTAACTAATATTTTTTTCTTTTTTTGCCTTGGCTGTTATTTTTCATTCCTTGTTCATTTTTTTTCATTTATATTTTTGTTGACTAAAGCTTTTTTATTAACGTCAGCAATAAATTTAATGAATCAATTTTGTATTAATTTTTTTAAATAATGTAATTTTAAGCTTGAATAAGCAAAATTTATGAATAAAAACCGTCGAGAAATTTCATTGTGTAATTCTTTTGCAACCACCGACAAGAACCGTGGTCTATAAACTATAACATATACAGATATAGCAAAAGAGCTATATACATTTTGGTGACGCCGACGTGATTAGCGTATTTGGCTTCCCCCCACCAGTGGTAACGAACCTTTACGACTAGTCCAATAATAAGAGCGTGTACCAGGGTTATACACTGGTACCTTCAATCAGTATTAGCAAAATAAGCGTTCACCAGGGCCATACACTGGTGTCAACAATCAACATTCAACATGACCACGCTAGAGGAATTATTGTTTAGGCAAGCAGATACATCTGCCGAAATCTTGCGCCTTCAGGCAAATGTAAGGAAGGAGCCTATAGCTCGTCGGAGCCTATGAAGCTCGGCTCAAGCAACTGGAACAACTTTGGGAGCACTTCGAAGCAACAGATAACAACATCCGAACAGATTATGGAGGCGAATTAGCACATGCGTACTTCACAAGCGGGCAGTACGAATCAGTGCTAGGTCTGATATACTATCAAGGCTTGACAGTCTACGGAGGGGCGAACACGTCACTTCAGCCATCAAACAGGGAGCAGGTGCACCCAGCACCGAGCCCATAATAGCTGCAACACAGCGAGAACAAAATGTTCTCCCCAAAATACAATGTGCTGTTGATGAGGTTAGAAGCAGGGTAGAAAAACTTATAAGAAGGCAACTAGCAACAATGGAGGGGCTGGATAGAGCTTTTTGTGGGATGTTAGAAAACACAATCCGGAGGTCCAGGGAATTCTATCAAGTTAAGATAAAATCGAAAGAACACGATTGGGACAGCATCCGAAACATCCACGCGGAAATATGCGAACATTCCGCGGATCCCATTCTCCATGGCTATGGTGTAGAGCAATATTACGACATGAAAGAGCAAGTGCAGCAGAAGATCATCGAACTATACGAGCTAACAAGTCTAACTTAATAGAGCTCACTCACCAACAATGATGCCGGACCCCTACCAAACAACCTCAGGTTACCAAACATAGTTCTCCCAAAGTTTGACGACAGTTCCACGATCTATTCATTGAACTAGTGCATAAACAACCGATTGAAGATGTTCAAATTTTTTTTTTTTTAAGAACAAGTTTGATTGGCGAAGCAGAGAAGTTAATACGCCACATCCTGCCAACAAATTCAAATAAGAAAGCCGCATGGCAAATAGTAAAGGATATAAACGTCTGCTAGTCACCGCCGTTCTTCACAAACTTATGTCGCAACCAGCAGTGCACATAGAGAGCGCTGTGCCAAAAAGACAATTGCATGATAATACACAAGAATGCCTGTTGGCGGTCGTGGAATAGACACGGCTACTTGGGATCCAATTCTGATACACATTCTGACGAAGAAACTTGATAAGACTACACACATATTGTGGGAGCTATCACTTAAACAACCGAGATTGCTCCAGCCCCTGAAGGATTTTCTTGCTTTTGTGGAAACCAGATTTCAGTCGCTCGTAGCATTGGGCGGCAAATTGAATTCTGTTGATGGGACAAACAGGCTGCAAATGTTGCAAGGGATTACATAAACTATATGCCTGCAACAAATTGTTGAAGATGACACCCTCGCAAAGATTGGCCTTTATCAAGACATCTAAGAATTGTTTAAATTGTCTAAAGGATGGGCACATCATCCAATTGATTGTCCAGAGGTTGCACAATATGTGAGAAAAAATACAATACACTCTTACAACTCCAACAAACAAGCTCTCAACCATTGGGTAACCCTGTAAAGTCTTCAACTTCAGCAGTTGCCTCACTTCCAAACGCTAACAACTACTTATATAGAAGCCAAGCCAGGCTATGTCTGTAAAATGTTTTATATGTCTTTCAATAAAACAATGTGTTTATGACAATTATTGAACTTTATTCTTTCTTTCGTTTGTTACAATCTCATTTCTTTTTACGCGTTGGCTGCCCAAGCTCCTCCGATCTATTTTTGCTTCCTTCAAACTGTCAAATCTCTAATCCATCCTCCAACTGTCAAGAAGCAATGTCATATTAATGGTCTGCTTATGCTATCCTTAAGTATGTATGTTACATGGTCTTCTTTTTATAACAATAATTTTGAGAACTTCAACTTCAATAAAACAAAAACGTATTCTGTGTTTTATGACTAGCTAGATAACTCTAAAAGGCTTCACTAAAATGCCCAGCTACCATAGAGAACAGGTGGACGCGAAACACGCGGGCTACGGCGTGGTTGACTACAAATAGGCCCATTTTCAGATTCGTCTGTGGTGATGCTTTCCCCACTTTCCTCAGCCTCAGAGTAATTGGATTCCTCGGGTGATGCAGCGCCATGATTGTCTCTATCCGGGGCTGCATTGCCGCCACTAGCAAAGCTTTTCTCGTCCTGGACATTTTGGGCAACATGGCTATTGGCCATTTGAACGTTTGGAGCGACTTGACTGTTTCTGAAGCTATACGAATCATCTATAATTTCCTGTTTACGATTTAAAGTGCATGCTAAATAACGACGGTTACGTCTGAAGATCTGACCCGTGGATATGTCGCGTACTAAAAATGAGTGGTCATTGACTCGACCAACAATTTTACCATAACACCATTTCTTATTTTTCTTAAAAATTACTTTTTGATCGATTTCAAGTTTGGACAAGGAACGGGTCTGACGATCGTAATATAGCTTTTGTCGTTCGCGTTATTGAATTAACTTATTTCTGATCATGTGTTCCGGTAAATGCTCGCGTAGCAAAAGTTCTTTGCAAATCGGTGACCTTGTTTTGATTTTTCGCCCAAAAAACAACTGAGATGGTGACAGCGACATAGCAGCCAACGGGGTGACATTATATTCTAGCTGGCGGCTATCAAATTCATGTGGGCGCCCTTCATCCAAGCTTCTTTTCAGCAAATTCTTTGCAATGGCGACACCCTTCCCAGCTAGTCCATGCTTTGCGGGTAACCAGTGCTCGAGAATGTCAATGTGATGTTGGCCTTTTCAGCGAACTGATGAAACTGTCGACAATTGAAAGGACTGTTATCCTTAAGGATTTCCGAAGGGTAACCATATCTGACAAAGATACTCTCAAAGAATCTTAAAATTGTCATCATCGATTTGTCCTTAAGTTTGTCAGCTACTAGCCAGTTCGAGTGCGCATCAATCATTACCAGGTAGTCCTTCCCGGCCAACTCAAATATGTCAATTGCAATCACCTGCCATGGATATTTTTTTTAACGCTATTAGTACTGCTTATAAAACAAGCATTGTAAGTGACAGTGTTACTCATAGAGTAATACCCATCTTGTCACAGTCATCATTTAACGTGGTATTAGTTGTTAGTAGACATAAACAAATAAAGCCTAACACCATACACAAATACAAAGTTTAACAAATAATAAAAAAAAGATTATATATTTTAATTACAAATGTTAATTATAAAATAAATGCAAATAAAAACAAGAGTACTGAAAAAATACGTAGCATGCACATTAAGAATTGACACGTCCAAAAAGTTTTTGTTTGAGTGCCAGTTTACTGGATATTGAGTTATTTTTATTATTATTATTATTTATTTAAACTTTATTTCATGAAAGAATTCAAAGCTAACATTTTTCTTATTACTACTTTGTGAACAAAGAAAAAAGAATAAACTATATCAAAGAAGCTTAAATTCTTATGAAATAGTTAGGAACATTCAATTGTCAAAAGACAAGAGGCGAATGAACCATTAGATTTTAAATCATATTTCATTTAATATTGATGGGGGTCAATAAGGGGAAGAAATATATACTAACATTTTTACAATATTGTTAAGTGCAATCCAAAAAAAAATAACAAGTTAAATACAAATTTTGCAAAAAGGAAATCGAATTATTATTGATCAACAAATCAAATTATTACATTTAATAATGAATCTATTTCTTCATGATTGAACGAAAAAAGAAAAGATTTTAATTTATTTAAAAAAACTGATTCACGTCTCTCGCATCTCAGACTTACAGGCAAACTATTGAATAAACGAGGCGCGGTGAACTTGAAGAAGAGTGAAAAGTGTAGAAGAGTGAAAAGTGTGATTTTCTTATGATAGGTACATTTACTAAATTCTGGTTATTTACACGTAGATTATGGGAATCGAACAATCTTGAGGAGGAATAACCGGAATTTTCAAAAAATGTTTTCAAAACTTTATAAAAATATAAATGCTTAACAGGAAGAATCTTGAGGCTCCTGAATAACTCAAAGCTACGAGTTCTGCGGTTAACTCTGCACAAGATACGAATTGAATGTTTTTGTTTAGTAAGCAAAGGTTCAATTTTATTAGAGTGAGTACCACCACAACAAGTCAACCCATATTGCAGCTTAGATTTAAATAAACCATTATAAACTAATTTTAAAATATGTTGACTGCAATAAAGGCTGAGGTGATAGGACTGTCTCAAAAGGTTATTAAAGTATTGTTTCAAATATAAAATATGATCTTTCCAGTTTAGCTTGCTATCCAAAATTATTCCCAAATACTTAAAGCTGTCAACCCGTTCGATATTGAAGCAGCCAACAGAACAATTTCTATTTGTATAATAAGTGGAATTGCCAAATTGATGAGGACAATCATTTAAATTATATTTAGGACAATTAGGTGAATGATAGCTTAAAACAATATCTTCACAGATAGAACCCAAAATATTGAAAATCATGAATTTTGTTTTTTCGCTTATAATTAGTTTATGTAAAAAGAACCATTTGCGCAGAATATCTAAATCATTATTGAGAGCAATAAACAAGTTAAAATAGTTTTTTTTCAGAGTAGGATAAGGAAGTGTCATCAGCAAGGGCTGTTATTTGGCCTTTAAAACGTTGAAGGAATAGTGAATTCACAAAAATTAGGAATAGGATCGGGCCCAAAACGGAACCTTGAGGAACGCCTATGTTTATATATTTTTCCGAACTTAAAATATCCCGAACTTTAACATTTTGTTTTCTGGGATCTCGTGCTGTGTTAGTGGTTCTCTAGGGTTGGCGCGTGTATATTTTTCACATATTAAGCATTTTTAACAGCCAGTTCTATATCTTCTGCCACTTTTGGCCAGTAGAATAGGTGTCGAGCTCTCAACAGTGACTTCTGAATGCCCAAATGCGGTACATGAATCACGGATGGAATCTCTTTCCTGGGCGATTTGGGTATAACCAATTTGTCCCGGAAAAACAAAAAAACTTCTTCAAACTTCAGCTCATCTTTCATTTTATGATACTGCTTAGCCTCACAGTTCAACATTTTGCGCTCCGGCCAGCCAGCTTGCAAATATCTGATACTTGACACCAAAACATCATCTCTCTGTGTTGCGTGTATGTAGATTGCATGATTATGATCCGACATGCACACTCGCCTTCGTACTGCATGAATGACTGCCTGTAGCTCATGATCCTCTTCCTCAATGTGTTTTACAACGGCCCGTGACAAGCAATCGGCTACCGGGAACGTACTTGATTATGATGAAGGGATACTTGAGTAGCCTCAGAAACATCCTCTGCAGTCGCGCAGAAACATCGTCGATTTCTCTTTTCATAAGTGTCTCTAATGGTCGATGATCTCGCTGGGTCAAAGATCTTCAATAAAGGCCCTTTAGGTAAGTCTTTTTTTAAAGCAATCACTTCTTCTTCTTACTCATTGCCCCACTGCCATTCAACATCCAATCGAGTAAGTTCACGCAATTTTGCCGTTCGCTGTGACAAGTTCGGCAAACACTGACTCAAGTATTTCAACATCCCCAGAAACCGAGCGAAATCTGATTAACTTTTGGGTAAGGGCATGCTGGCGATGGCCTCAAGATATTTTTGACTGGGCTCGACTTGCAATGATGATATTTGTTGTCCCATAATATGAAACCCAATGATAGTTGCAGTTTTTCCTTATTAAATCGAACGCTGTCCTCGCGAGCAATTTGTAATACCTTTCTTAGCACTGAATTATGCTCATCTACTGACCGGCCGGCTATAAAAATATCGTCGAAATAGACCTCCACATCGGGAATGTCACCAAAGAGCTGCACCATTTTGCGCATGAATAACTCCGGCGAATTGCTTAATCCAAATGGCACTCGATTCCAACGATAGCGACCAAATGGAGTCATAAAGGTTGTCAAGTCAACACTTTCGTCATCGAGCTCCAACTGCCAGAACCCATTCTTCAGGTCCATGACTGTAAATACCGTCATTCCGGCTAAACGGCCAATACTAGCCTCCGCTGTCGGAATCAAAAAATGTGGCAGCCGGATACATTCATTTAAGGGCTTTGGGTCCAAGCACAATCTCAGAGAGCCATTTGCTTTTTCAAAAATTTGTAGATTATTTACCCAATCTGTGGGATAATCCACTGGTGAGATGATTTTTGACTTTTCCATTTCCTGTAACTCTGCTTTAAGACGCTGGTGAAGGCTTTCTGGAATTCGTTTTCGATATCTCAATACAGGTACAGAGTCTGGCTTCAAATCAATGTGGCATTTTCCAGGTAACTTACCGAACCCACCGAACACATCTTAAAACTCCCTTCAACTTCAAGCGTCCGCCCCCGTGACCAGCTTGAAATTAACCTTGACACCGTTAAAAATGAGGCTGTGAAACCATGCCTTACCTAAGCTGTTAATAGAAGCTACATTACTTATTGCTAAACTACAATCCCTATGCAGCCATTTACAAAATTTCGAATTACCTTGGTCAAAATATCCCGATTGGTATTGCAACACATTGACTTGTTCAGCATCGGTTGATGGGCACCTGCTCGAGGATTCTCGATTTGACGCTGCCCCTCGTACTTTTGCTTCAAGAATAGACTGCAACTCACTTGAACGGCAAACATTTGCAAAATGGCCCAGACGGTGGCATTTGTAGCACTTTGCTCCTTCTTTTGAAGCTGGACAAATCTAATCATGGCTACCGGTCAAATTTCCACCGCAACGTTGACACTGTTTCTCAAATACAGTTTTCTTCATGGCCAGGCGTTTTTTTTTATTATGCACTACATCCACTTTCTTTTGCGGTACATCCAGCAATTGTTTACTTTTGGCTGCTAGCTCGGCTGCCTTTCACCGGTCGATTGTCTGCTCCAGTGTGTCGTCACGGGTCTCCAACAATTTTGCTTGCAGTCGCTTATCAGCTACACACAGCACAATGCGATCACGAAGAATGCGATCTGCATAGGACAGTAAATGGCTGGCGTTCTTTCTGCACGATGGAGTTAAATTTGAAATCCTCCCTTACCGTGTTATTCGCGAAATTGTTCAAATCGCCGTAAAACTTCCGCTATTGTAAGAGCTGGGACGCCTTCCCCAGCCGGCTCACCGTTGAATGGTTCATCAAATAATGTGTTGTATACTTCGATTCCCTTTTCTCCGATCAAGTGAAGAAAAACTGCAATTTTCACGTTGTCCGTTTCATTGTTTCTTTCAGCAGCAAGCATGTAAATGCTGAATTTCTGTTTCCACAGAGGCCATTCTTTCCCAGCCTCCTCGAAGCTCATTGACAATGGCCCTTGCAAATTGGTTGGTGTCGCCATGCTTTTAGATTGCAACTTTTATGAAATCAATGTACGAAACAATTACAGGCGGTACCGTTTGTTACACTTTTTGCCTTGGAAAATAGCGGAGTAGTCGTCTCGTTTCCTTAATATTTGTTGTTCCGGGGTCACACAATTTTTGCTTTTGCGCTTCTATTTTGCCTATATGCTTCACACCTGACACCATGTAAAATGTTTTATACGTCTTTCAATAAAACAATGTGTTTATGACAAGTATTGAACTTTGTTCTTTCTTTCGGTTGTTACAATCTCATTTCTTTTTACGCGTTGGCTGCCCAAGCTCCTCCGATCTTTTTTTGCTACTTTCAAACTGTCAAATCTCTAATCCTTCCCTCAACTGTCAAGAAGCAGTGTCATATTAATGGTCTGCTTATACTCTCCTTAAGCATGTATATTACAATGTCTTGTTGAGCATCGTTGCAGTTAATTGGGTTAGCAAAAACGGATCAGTTATCCGCTGCCGAGCGATCTTGGATTCTGGTTCACAAGTCCACATTATCACACACAGAATGATGCGCAAGCTCGAGATACCAATTACACGTAGCTCGTTGGTAGTGCATGGTATCAGGAGTTCAAGACGCGAAACACAGCGCTAACACAGCTAAATTCGAATTAATGTCAGGCGCAACAAACTTCTCCACAAGAATAGAAGCAGTCGTCATGTCACAAATAGTAGCACCGCAGCCATCGCAATCGTTCGACACCTCATCATGGCATATTCCAGCAAACAGATCCACAGTTTAACACGCCAAACAAGATTGATCTACTCATTGGAGCAGAACATATTCATCAATTGCTTTGCATTGGACAAATAAAATTAGGAAAAAGTTTACCATTGCTAAAAAACACACTACTTGGGTGGATAGTCACCGGAAGATTCGTTGGACCAACTTCTTTAGCTCCGACTTGTGGTGTCTTTACTTCAAATGAAGCTCTAGAAATATCTATTGAACGATTTTGGGAAACTGAGAACCTGCCTGAATGCAACTCCGAAAACACGTTAGCAGAACAGCGGTGCGAGGAGATCTTCCATCTGCCCATAACTGTGATCATGACGTCATCGCATTAACTGAAACGTGGCTCAATCCAAGCTTTTTAAATAATGAACTATTTTCATCGGAGTTTGAAGTATATCGAAAAGATAGATCTTCAAACATTGCAGACCCCGTCGGGGGTGGTGTTATCATTGGGGTTCGAAATACTCTGAAAAGCTCTATCTTTTCGATTCTTTTTGTTGAAAGCTTGAATGTAATATGTGTTAAAATTAAACTCAAATCTAAAATGCTTTTTCTTATTAATGTCTATGTTCCACCCACAAGCTCTAATTATGTTTATGAAGGAGTCTCAGCTGCTATCAATTATGTATCTGATAATTGCGATCCTCTTGACGAAATTTTATTATCAGGTGATTTTAAATTACCTCATTTAAAATGAATACCTTATGACGACGAAATTTATTTCTTTACAACTGGTAGTGTATCTCGTCATTCGTCAATTTTTCTTGACTCTCTAATCTCGTGTGGATTATAGCAAATGAGCTGTATAAAAAACTGCATGGACAGTGACCTTGTCTTTTTCACTAATGCAAGTAACTGCATTGTCGAACACAGTACCCTGCCTATGACAAAAATTGATACATATCATCCTCCTCTTCAAATCATTTTATCTTTTGACAATGGGCTTGAGCATGACGTGGAATACAAAGATCTAGAGTTTGATTTTAAAAATACTGATTTTCATCTTCTTAACGAACTAGTTTCTAAGATAAACTTTAACAGTATCTTCATAGGAACTGTTGACCAAATGGTTGGTAACTTTTATGTGAACATGTTCGACTGCTTCGTTTCATCTGTTCCCGTTAAACAAACACGAATGGGTTCGGTAGTAACTGTCCCATGGCACAATCATGAATTACGAAGTCTACGTAATAGACCGAATAAGGCATGGAAAAAGTACCTTTCAAGTAATAATTCTAAAGACCATGATCGCTACTTTTCCATTCATATGGAATTTCAGTCACTTTCAAGTCGTCTTTATGACAACTATATTGAAAGAATGCGATTATCTCTTCTAAACGACCCAACATTTTTTTGGAAATTTATCAACTGCAAGAGAAAATCTGATGGTTATCCTTCCACTCTTTCATACTTAAATAACTCAAGTAAAAAACCAGATGATATATGTAATTTCTTTTCCTCTTTTTTCAGTTCCGCCTATGATTCTGATAATTTTATACCCGACCCAAAAGAATTCGCTCACCTTGAGACCTTTTGCCCTAGTTTAATGGGTCAACTATCAATAACTCCTAGTGACGTGGAATACCATCTTGCTCGCCTAAGAACTAACACCACCTGCGGACCTGATGGGATACCTCCAATAATCTTTAAGTATTGCTGTAGCTCACTTGCAGCTCCTTTGGCTTTTTTATTTCAAGCCTCTATTAACCAAAAAGTTTTTCCAAAATTTTGGAAAAATGGTTTCATAATCCCGGTGCAAAAAAGGGCTTCCGGGGAGTTGTTACTAATTACAGGCCCATAGCTAAGCTATCTTGCTTACCGAAACTCTTTGAGGCTATTATTTTCGACAACGTTTATTTTAGTTGTAAGCCTTTCCTAACTGATAAACAGCATGGCTTTGTTAAAAACAAATCCACAGAAACAAATTTGTTAGAGTTTACTTCATTTACAAATAAAACCCTAGAAGTAGGAAATCAAGTCGACTGCGTGTACACTGATTTCAGTAAGGCCTTTGATAAGCTTTCCCATAAGCTAATTACTTTTAAAATGAAATCGTATCTTGACGGGAGAACGTATCAAGTTTTGTTTAGGGGATCGACCTCTAAAACGATAAACGCTACTCAGGTGTGCCTCAAGGTAGCCACCTTGGTCCTCTTTTATTCATTCTAGCCATTAACGATATTATAAATGTGATCAAGAACTCAAATGTTCTAATTTATGCCGACGATATAAAAATATTTAAGTGTATCCACAATCTATCCGACTGCAGCGCTTTACAGGATGACTTTAATTCTTTTGTAAACTGGTGCTTCAATAATTGCTTATCATTAAACATATCTAAATGTTTTAGCATGTTCTTTTCGAGAAGACTTAATCCTCTCTCCTCTGTGTACACCATTAATAGTTCTACGCTGGCTAAAGTAAAACTGACAAAGGGCTAAGGTGTACAATTCGCTCCAAATCTTGACTTCTCAATTCGTATTGAGCAAATAGTCAACAAAAGCAACACCCTTCTCGGCTTCATCAAACGGTGGAGTAAAGAATTTTCATGTCCATTAATCACGAGTACACTGTACACTACATTTGTAAGGCCACACCTTGAGTATGCATCCAATGTGTGGTCACCGCATTACTTAACATAAATTGACCGTGTCTGTTCAACGCAAATTTTTTCGTTTCGCACTTCGGCATTTATCATGGACTGATCCTCCTCGTCTTCCACCTTATAAGAACCGTTTTCTACTTATCGGCCTTGATTCATTACAAAAACGTCGGGAAGTCTGTGATATTGTGTTTTTACATCAGCTTATTGCTGGTAATATTGACGCACCACCACTTCTTAATCAAGTCAATTTTAGTGTAAAGTCTTTAAATTTTAGAAACTTAAAAATTTTTGACATAAAATACCACCGTACGAATTACGGATGCAACGAACCTGTTACTCGGATGTCAATAGAAGCGAATGCAAACTGTCATATATTCGATTTTGTATCCAGTAAACTGGCACTCAAACAAAGACTTTTTGGACGTGTCAATTCTTAATGTGCATGCTTCGTATTTTTTCAGTGCTCTTGTTTTTATTTGTATTTATTTTATAACTAACATTTGTAATAAAAATATACAATATATTCTTTTTTTAATACTTGTTAAACTTTGTATTTGTGTATGGTGTTCGGCTTTTAGGCTTTTTAATATTTGTTAAACTTTGTATTTGTGTATGGTGTGTATTTGTCTATGAGTAACACTGTCACTTACAATGCTTGTTTTATAAGCAGTACTGATAGCGTTTAGAAGAGATACTAATGGCAGATTCATTATGAGCTTACCATTTGCCGATGATCCAGAAAAATTGGGAATTTCCAGGGACATCGCACTAAGTAGATTCTACGCACTAGAAAGGAAACTAGACGGAGATAGTGTTCTGAAGAAACAATACATCGAATTCATGAACGAGTACATCGAATTGGGCCATGTGGAGGAGGTTGATTATCGAACAATTTAATCGCCACATTTCTTCCTACCTCATCATGGAGTCTTAAAACCAGACAGTACTAGTACGAAATTGAGAGTGGTTTTTGATGCTTCAGCGAGGTCCTCCACCAACGTCTCCTTAAATGACATCATATACGCTGGGCCTACAATACAAGCCGAGTTATTCACAATTTTGCTGCGTTTCAGGATGCCTTTATACGTTTTAAAAGTCGACATTAAAAAAAAAGTATCGGCAGATTCAATTAAACGAGAATGATCGACAGTATCACCTGATATGGTGGAGGTCAGATTCAAACAAGCCTGTTAAGGAGTATCAGCTCAAAACCGTTACATACAGTACATCATTAGCTCAAGATTATGCTAATACCTATCCTTTGGGGTCCGAAGTTTTATTGAGAGACTTCTACGTAGATGACGCAATGACCGGAGCAAATACTTTAAGCATGGCTAAGGATATTCAAACTCAGTTGTCAGCACTGCTCCAAGAGGGAGGGTTAAAACTAAGGAAATGGAGTGCAAACCAACAGCAACTTTTAAAACATGTCCCATTAGAGGATCAGTTTCTCTGGGTGAGGACCATAACGAAGGGTTCGTCAAGACTCTAGGTCTAATCTGGCTGCCTAAATCAGATGTTTTCTGCATCAAAACCAACTGCATAACGCAAAAACGGTTCACAAAAAGAATACTTGCATCAGATATTGCCAGACTCTTCGATCCACTTGGAATAGTTGCTCCAGTGGTAATTGTTGCTAAATTGTTCCTGCAAGAGCTCTGAGAGCTGAATTATGATTGGGACGCCGCACTGCCGGTAGAAATGTATACAAGATGGTGCAATTATCGAGATGGTGTAAGATCCTTGGATAATTTACATATTCCCCGTCATGTTTTGCACAATGTGTTCCTACGCCAATACAAATACACACATTTTCTGACGCATCCGAGAAGGCATATGGCGCCGCAGTTTATATCAGATCAGTCAGCAAGGATGGAGCCATAAGAGTCCGGTTACTTTGCTCCAAATCAAGAGTAGCTCCCATCAAAAGAACATCGTCAGGAAGCAACTCGATGACAATCCCTCGGCTAGAGTTGTGCGCGGCGCTATTAGCTCCTGAAGTTTCGCGTCGAGTAAACAAGGATCTACAAATCAGGGGTGCAAGTTATCATCTTTGGACAGACTCTCAAACAGTTCTCAGTTCTCTCTCTCTCTCTCAGCTGACGTCTTATCCAAAGGAATTGCCCCCGATAAATTAGCAACCCATAGTTTGTGGTTGTATGGACCAAAATTTTTACATGGCATGGCATCCATATGGCCACCACCATTTAAGAGCAGCACGCACAGCAGCATCGAAAGGAAGAACATATCGCTTTCCAACACCATAAATAAATCGCCGACCTTTATTGAACGGATAAATCATTCGAATTCATTTCGTAAGCTACAACGGGTAACAGCCTACTGTCTTCGGTTCATTAAGCTGATAACATCAAGAAAGCTGGTTTCAAAATCGTCTATCCTTCAGGATCTTTCAATAAGTTCGTTCGTGGAGTCTTCTTCGCAGAATATCCCGCAGGTCGCTGAATGGTGTGCCATGTCTCCAATTTTTCCAGCTACGATCCAACCCAATACCGTGTTCTGTAGTATTGGCATCCCGTCACCCAGTTGTATCTGTCCGGGACGTTTGAGCTGATGATAGAATTCTGCTCCCCTTGCTCGACCTTGTCAGAACGATGGAAGTTGGGATCGGCCAAGTTGATGTTCTCAGGTATAGTCCAGGCTGTGGTGTCCAGATTTTGTGTGGGTTGGGGAGATACGATGCTTGGTAAAATGATTGCTTCTAGTCTGCAGTCAAATCTTCCGATTGTTGATTTTTCGCTTACGGTCACACGCTGGGTTGTAGCCTTTATTCTTCTTCCAATCCCTTCAATGCAGAGGGATGATGGTATTGGTGACAAAGATAGGTGTCTGATGAGCCTCTCAGTTATTAAATTTATTTGAGACCCGGAATCCAGAATGGCTCGAACTTCACACGTTTGGCCGTTGCTTTCGGTAATTACAACTCTTGCAGTGGGAACTTTCTTTTGCAACTTGGTGAGTCGTGGCTACAGTTTTCGGTGTTGTATTCTCGTTTGTTTGCGTCGGTGTGCTTACTTGTTCTAGATGCAAGAGGGTATTGTGTTTTCCGGAGCATTTGTGCAACATCGTGCCGAACATGTTTTTACCTTGCGATCTGCCTTAAAGCAATTCACGCATAAATGTCTTCCCTGGTTCCACATTAGTCTTTCCGATACTGAAAGCTTAAGGAATTTTTTGCTGTAGTAAATCGGATGTCCTTAAATCCCGCACACTTTGCAGCATTCGGTGTTTGATGTCGCGACATTTGTTACTACTCTGGCCTTGTCCTTTCCTATCACAGCTTCTAATGATTCGAAGCGGTTTTTCAAGAATTTTAAGAACACGTACAGAAGGTGGCTCTGTCGATCCAGTTTCTTGATTAACAGGTGGATGAGTAGTGGAGAACACGAGTCCGTGTCAATACTCAGTGCCTTTAGTGCCGTTAGGGATTCGTGCCTTTGCCTTTAGGTAACACATTTTTTGGATTGGAGGTAGTGGCTGCTCGTGATTCATTTCCTAAAGATGTCTGAAAATGTTTGCCATTTCAGGTAATCTCCGTCAAATCTGGGTATTGACATCTTCGGTAATTGAATTGCAGGGTGATCAACTTCCTTCCTTGACGTGTCGTTATGATTGTTAGTGTTTGTTTTTCCCAATAGCGCTTGATTCCTCTGACTCTAATTTGGTATACAGCTCCATGTTATACACCTCCGCTACCGGGTCCTCATCTGTTTCCCAAATTGCGTAATGAAGCTCTTCGAATCGGCTCCACAGTTTGTTTATCGCATGAAGGAACTGGGCCGGGGCTTCTTCTTTGGCCGTTCCGTGGATGATGCGGTCCAATGAATTCATCATGGCCTTCTGTCTTCGTTGAAGTGTCTCCCTGTTACGCTGATCCTCTTGTGTTTAAGGTTGTTTGCTGTCGATTGCATATTCTGAATTTCGTGTTTTACCCGATAACCGCCTTTTTTTGCCGACCGACTAGATCGGTTCAGTCGAGAGATGAAGTATTCTTCGGTTTTTCGACTTGGAGAACCCTTCGTAAAATTTCTTACGATTTGCTGGATTTCATCGCCTAATTCTCTTTGACTCTTAGTCAATTGCTCCATGTTGGTCTTCTGTCTTCTTCGTCGGGGTCACCAAAAACCAAGCACTTGAACTTGTTCACCGAAATAAAATACGCTTTATGGTGGGCAAACTGCCTCTTTTATACTCATAATTAATTACTGTAAATGCTAACCTTAACATAAATTGCTTAAATAATATTATTTCTTAATACAACGACGGGTCAGCATTGTCGGAAGCGTTGTCCCCATTGTGCTGAATGTTTTGCATTCGATGTTGAAGTAGGTCAGTAGGTGAAGTGTTCGTTGCACTTAAAGTGTTGCTTAATGCTCTTAGTGTGTCAGCTGGCTTGGTGTTCGTTGCACTTAAAGTGATACTTAACACCTGCTGTCACAAGTACTTGTTCATTCTCCTTACCACGGGGGATCTTAGGACACGGAAGTTCATTCTGATTTTTCCTTCTAAAAAATTTATTATCGGGAACATACTAGGATTGCTAGCTTTATTAGCCCGAATTTTGGTATACCAATGCGAATTAATTGCGGTACGGTAATTATGTTGAATTAACTGCTGCTGGTTTTTAAGCTGAGACTTCAGTGTCCTAACCTCCGAGTTTTGTGGGTTTAAGCGTCTTCAGTAGCCTACTCTTTTGTCAATGTAGTGCTTCGATCGTGGAGTTTCGGTACATATTAACATTGTCAGTCACTTAGAAGTTGTTCTGCCCACTGTCTGTTTTATGGTGTCGTCCATCCATAAAAGGGAAGTGTCAATCTCCTCGTTTGACAAAGGTCTATTGGATAGTGGGTTGAGCGAAGTCGAGGAGAGTGCTCTTGTTATATTTAGTTTGGGAGAAGCATGTCCACCGCATCCTACTCTAATTGTAAGAATGCGTTTGAACATTTCGAACAGCGAACACATTACGACTCGAGGCGCGTTAATCTCGCCAGCAGCGTGTATATGCGATCCACGCGTGTCGTGTAGAGAGCGAAATAGCCAGCAGATCAGCGTCACCACTATGTGCTCAAGGTCGTGAGACCTGTGGAGCAACCTTTTAAAAGCTGGGTGGCGAAGTTGGTAGAGCGCCTGCCTTTCAATTGATTCAATTGATAGGTCCCAGGTTCGATTCTAAGAGTAGTGATCTAGTTTCTCGAATCTGGTCCAGTCACCATTTGCCATTGGGATCAAGTTAATGGCACTATCATTCGGTTGGTCAACCAATGATAGTAGTCTTACGTAGTAGTGGTTGTTGTATCGGCTTAGTTCCTAAATCGTGTTTTCAAAATAGCGGTTTGTGTAGATAGTGTGTAAATGGCTCTGCTGTGAAGGCGGGGTACTTAAGCTAAATCTACCAAACTTTCAAAGTTCATAGATCATAACCAATGTCGAATAAAATCCTGCGAATTAGGTTAAAGCCAATAGGTCGATATCAAAGTCTTCCGTCCCGTTTCGGGCTCCACCCACGGAAGTGAGTTGAAACCAATTACACCTAAGTTTCTCAAACCACTACACAATCTTTCATTCCTAATTCTTCCGCTCGCTCTGTGTTACACGCATTATAAGAGTCTTAATATCCTCTTGAAGAGCGAGCAAATAATTAAACAAAAAAACCCCTACGAATTCGAGATCATCGCATTCCTTCGCTTTAAGCTCCTAAAGCAGATCCTTTGTAATGGTGGACGTTGCGAGACCTCGAAGAAGCGTTGCCTGCATCCTCTAGCTTTTTTGGGTGAACGAGTAGAATTCAGTCATTGTTTTTTCTAATACATTTTTTATAGTTTTGTGGTCTTCCACTGTAAAGCAGTGGATAGCATGCCTGTCTTTGCCTCATCGTTTAATTATTAAATCTTCGCCAATGGCCGACTTACAAATTTTCGACCTCGCTTTCGTCTGCTCCTGCTGTTTCTTTTGATGCTTAGGCAGCTGTTTTTGTTGTTGTTGGTTATGCAGCTGTTCCTGTTGCTGCTCCTGAGGCAGGTTTTGTTTTTGATGATGCTTAGGCTGCTGTAGTTGTTGTTATTGATTTTGCTGGTTCTTTATAATTTATGTTCAAGTAACTTTTTCTTTGAAAAGCTAAGAGCGGCTCTTGTTCGCGCCGAGCCAACTGATTTTGCTTTCTGGCCTTGAGTAACGATTCTTGCTTGCAGAGTTCGTCATCTAAGTCGTCCGTTTTGGAGGATGCCAAAGACATGAACAAATTGCTGTATCCGGTGTAGCGGCCCTCCCCGCCGTCGGAAACATACCGGTATTTGTTCCATTCCACCGCTGTTGTAGAAATAATTGTTGCTGCCGCTATTGCTTCTGCTCAAAACCCACTCTTCTGCTTTAGTCAGTAGTTTTTCTGCAGAAGCCAACAGTGGTTTTGAATCGGGCGATACCTTCCCCGTTTCTACTCCGGGTTGGTGTTGAGACCGTTTTTGCCAACTCATATCCCTGAATAATCTTGTTTGCATTTATTTCAATGTTTATTAAAGCACCAGGAAAAAAATACTTTGGTTTTTCCCAGCTGGCATTCGAACCACTAATGCGATTTACGTTTTTAGAAAACAAACACGATGGTTTGAGTGTGGTCTTAAGACTAATTCTTTATTCAAAAATAAAAAACGTTTTGGGTAACAATATCGTATGACCTAATTTAAACTAAGTACATATATTTTTAGTCAGCACAAAAGGTTAATGAGTTCGATTGCAAAAGGAAATAAACAAAATGTAATAAGAAACGCAATGAACTTCCGTTTGCTGAATAGGCAAATGGATCTGTCATGAAATGAAAAGGAAAAAGCAAATAAACTTCCGTTTGCTGATCGATCAGTAAACCTTTAGGGCTTACGATGACGAAGGGAGAAATGCGTTCGGTCAATGCCTTTGCTGTGTATTGACCTAACACGTGCGGACTTAGGTGTCCATATTGCACCCACTGCACCGGTTGCCAACACTGGTTTTCTCTATGAAATTCGTAACATCTCCTTATATCGTAAGGTTCTGTGAACGACTCCTCCTTTATTCCGTTCCCCCCTGCTAGTTCAATTTTCTCCGCCGCTCCAATAGCAAAAAGACTAGTTGCATAAAGTAAAATCCATACCTGAAACTTTTAAATGCATGATTTCTCAGTTGAAACAAACCTATCGATTCTCAGAAAATGTTCTTCATATTAATAAAAGAAAGAAGAAAAACGCGTTGGAACTTTGGGATGGTTAACAGAAGTTTATTCAAGCAAGGTATGAAGATTAAAAGATATAAGTTATGTGAATGATACAAGAAAAATATCAAAGGTTACTGTAGTGCACAAGATTAATTATTATTTTCATTATGCAGATACATTAGCCACTCATTATGCTTTATAAATTAAAATAAATTAGTTGACAAATTTAACTGGAAAAATATGTTTACTTTTGTTATAAATATAGCAAAGGTTTAGATAATAATGATTTCATACGTAAAAGTATGAGAAGATCTGAGACAATAGGTGGCATTAATAAGAACCGGAATTGCTAAACTACAATGCAATTGTTGTTTGCTTGATAAATTTGATACATTTAAAAATTAAAAGCTGCGATTTTCGCCACGCAAGATGTGGTTACCATTGTATCGCAGCCATCAGAGGAACAAATGAAAATCATGAATATGTAACCAAAAAATAAATGATTACAATCCAAATATTTCTCGTCCAAAACATATCAACTGCGTATTTGAAATTGTGATTTGTGGATTGTATGCTCGAAAATAAAATTGGTTGTGTTCTGCATTATACCCGGAATGGTAAGTGAATTCGTTTTGCTTTGTGAATTCAATTCACATACTTTTGTGTTGCAGATGTAGATGGTCGCTGTTGTCATTAAAAGTTATTTGAATAATATTTGTAAGTAAAGTGTGATTTTGCATGTTTTTATTGAAAGATTCGTCTTATTATCCAGTTGTAAAACGAAAAGTTCAAAGAAAGGAGACCATCCTTCTTCTTAGTTTACAATATCAATATGAAAAGCGTACCTTGTTAATTTAACTTAAGCACAGTGAACTATGCTCTTTGATTCACATTGCAATTAAAATATAACAACTGTTTTAATTTCGTAACTTTTCATTTCACTGTGAACATTGCACTAAAAGATACTTAAAACCAAAATATAATGCCTTAATATAATTACTTAATATAAAAAAAGGTTGGAGTTCTAAAGCGGTTTTGAAGATATTCGTTTATGTGGTCCATCGAAACATCCCATCACTCCTCAACCACTATGTCCTGCAGCTTTATTCAACGATGAATTAACGTCTTGCCTATAATTTTGCTGACTGACAATTGGATTAAAAACAATTAAAATACACTCAGATTACAGAACACCTCATTTTACTGATATTGAAATTAATTTATTTTCACTTTCACGTAAAATACAGAACATGGGGAGAATAAAAGTCGTTTCTTTGGCAGCCACTCTGCTGCCAAATATCAAGCATTTGCTAAGTTCGAATATTTGCACTTGCTTGAGTAACGTTTTATTCCTACAATTTGGAGCATTTGCTTTATGAACTGACTTGGCTACGAGACTTGACTTCGAACAATTGCTTGATTTTTATTGATACCACCCAATGTACTCTAATGTGTGATTTTCAGTATCATAAAAATACTGAGTTTTTTGCTATAATGTATTCTATATCCAATGTCCATGGATTTTTAAATGACTTCCATTCACTTTGTAATTGAATATAACCGTTATCTTTGCATCTAAATCTATAGACTTGTGTTGTTACTTTTTCTGTTGTCTGCAAAACCGCTTTGTGAGATTCAGCTAGCGTGGGTATATCTTCGTGGTGAAAATATTCATAAAAACTAGTACCAAGAAGTTCCTGTGGCAGAAATCCTACGACAAGGGTAGCTCTGAAACGAAAGTCGTTATTGACTTTTGAGTATTGATATTTGAAGACAAACCTTTGGTCTATAAATATAAACTTTCCATCAACTGAATGTCTAGAAATAAACAAAACTTGGCGAATATTTGGATGGTTATCGAGTGATGACGGAATATTTGATTCTAAAACATTTGGCGGAACCCTTCCTATTGCAACGAGACACGACAAGTTAGTAGCCTGATCATCTGTATCTCCTTCTTGTTGTTCAATTTTAATTGGTATCCAAGATTTCAGGTAACCAGTGCATTGAATTACGCAATATTTTTGATCATACCCTGGTTTGGATTTTTTTTTTTCGGATTTAACCGAGCTCGAAGATGTGTCTGATTCATCCTTGGCTTGTGGCTTCGATAACTTAAGTTTCATTCGGCAAAAAAATGATCTTCTCGCACCTGAACACAGACGGTTTAGGGTTTGTGGAACTTCGTTTTTTACTGGCAGCATAGCTACAAATAAAGCTTATAGTGAAAACAATCATAAATGACAGATTTTGACTTACTTTTAGCATCAATAAGTCGTTCCCTTGGACCTGGTTCTAAGGAAGATAGTTGTTCTTTCACCTTGGCCACGTCTTTCGGATGAAGGATATCAAACCAACTCTGACCCAGTAAATCATTATGCGCACAGTTTAATACTTTCGATACTGACTCAGATATGTACAGCAGTCGACCTCGGTCACAACCAACGACAAACAGAAATCCATCAGCGGCTTGTAGAATAAGAACTTTCAGTTCTTGTTCGGATAGAAATTCGAGTCTTAAGTTCTCTTCCTGATATGAGCTCACTGTTCCTCGAATACTCTTAAGATGTTGGACGGCCATACGTAAAACCGTAAGTTTGTCTAATTTTCTATGCATTGCGTAGCACATCGGAATCATAGAAGATAACTCGTTTATGTAAGTATTCATTTTGTCTCGTCTTCGTTTTTCGATTTCGCTATGATTTTGCCTAACAAATATGAAAATGGCTTGTTAACAATGAAAATTTTAATAAATTTATATTTAAAAAAATTTTATATTTATTTAATTAAAACTGACTAAGCAATTTAACTACTTCCTGAAGTTTATAACAGCATAAATGTACGCTTTTTTCTTGAATTGGAAATAATTTCTTCTACCCAACTGATCAACGGGACTGAAAACTCCACAAACAAACGTGTACCAAAGAAATTGGAGCCTTGCCCACAAACAAACAACATACCTAGACAACCTTCAGAGAAATCCAACCGACGATAACCTCTTTTCTTACCGCAAAGCCAATGCCCGTTTTCGCCCAGCTGTTTAGTCCGCCAGAAAGGAATACTTTCAAAAATTTGCATCTCATATTAACCCAAGTTTTTCGCCAAAGCAAGTTTGAGCTTATAAAGAAGTCCGCTCTGGGAACTAAAGCCTCAAATCGATATTATCCAACGATCGTTTTATTAAAAGTCGATCATTCTCTGATCCAATTAAAATAGTCGAGAGTTTTGCTAGCATTTGATACAGTCAATAAGTGTCTGTTGTGGAGTTAACGCGCTAGTCGATTAAGTATACTTCAAAACTCAATAACTAAATAAAATACAGTGTGCTACGTGCAAAGTGTTATTTTATTAAGAGTGTGCCAATGAAAAATAATATACGGATACAAGATATGGATATCACTGTATCCGAAAAGAAGTTCTCTCCGCTCTCCACATCTTATGAGTCAATCTTTGCATGAACCATCGGCAATGAATGTTTCGGCAAAGCCAGAAGCTGATATGGTATCCCCTTTTTACGAATTATTAAACCGTATACCCAGTGTGAGTGAAAATAAATTTCGCTTTAAGCATAACTCCTGATGAGTTTTCTTATCGCCTAAAGCAATTTGTTTGCAATGCGATTTCTCACATATCCAAAATTCAAGAAGGGAATAAAAACACTAAGAAAAGATGTTTCGCACCTAAATTTTGTATGTGTCTCTTTTCAGCAAAAATTTTTGTCATAAGTGCGTAGATAATATTGAAATTCCAAAAATAAACAAACAAAATGCGTTGGAATGTGCGGTTAAGTTGCACGAAAATATTTCTGCTGATGACATCGATGACTGCTACGTTAAATCTGTCAAAATTAATATGTCCAAAAAAAAAACAGGGGAGAAGATTTAAATTATATTTAGATTAAAGATTTATTAGATTATCAAATTCAAATAAGCTGAGCTTAAACTGCGTTTTGTTAAAAATAAAAGCAAAAAGTTATTAACATCTGCGCTGTATGGTGAACATTTTGGAACCTGTCGTATACATATTAATGAGACGCTCACAAAGCATTTCGTTAAGTAAGACAAGGTAAAATTGAAAAAAATATTCCTGTCCCTGAGTAAAGAGTGGTTATATTTTTTGAAAAATATAGGTTATAAAAATTACGCCCATTTGAAATTCATTACATAAAGAGATCCTTTTCCTTTACTAGAGAAATTAAGAATTGGCTTTTAAATTTTTATTTAAATGAAATATATCAACTTGTAAGAATTGTAGCATGAATCAGACCGGCAGACGCTTCACCTTCTTTTATCGTCTACTATCAACTTACTATTTGTACAAAAATTGCATTTATTGCAACGCCTGAGGTTTGAATTTCACCCTATATCTATACTTTACTTTATATAGACAACTTTTTATATCTTTTTCTATATTAATTTTGGCTAGATACATGCCATACTGGTTTTCTTAACCATAGAATGTATCTAAAATTTTACTTCAATTTATTTGGCACATTCTAATATTATGGAAAGTGCATTTGTTTACCTTTTCAACTTAAGTTTTATAATACATGGGTGTTCTTTTGATGATATTGATCGCTTATCCGGTAGCCATTATTATAATTGTTTGTCAAATTGTATAATACCCACACGAAGCGTTTCACGGCCACGCTGTTAGAACCCGTTAACGAGGCAAGACCCATGTCGCATAAGAAAAGGAAAATAAAATATAAGTTAAACTCAAATTTGGTGTTGTTTGTTTCGCATGTACTCAAAAGCCCACCCCAACATTAGTCTGAACGAACCGGATAATTGCGACGATCGACGCAAACGAATGAAGAAACTAATATAGGGAAATATAAAAAATAAAAAAGAAAAAAAAAATCTCCGTACTACAATCAGCGGAATCCCGATCAACATCCCTCGTTTCAACATCATCATTCAACGAAAATGAAACCACCACAGTGCAATAAGCGGAATCCCGATCACCAACCCGTTTCGTCATCATTCATCGAAGATGAAAAACCAAGCATACACAGTGCAGAATCGAAGTCATTATTCAGTAATATTATAATATTATAAAGTAAAAAAAAACCATGTCATAAATAAGCAGTGGGACATAAATTAAGTAAAAATATTTGACGCGTAGGCTGTTTTATAGTACTAGATTTAGGTTTTAATACAAAAACCCATTGTACTTGCTCTTTGAATAAATTTATTCAAATACTTTTGTAACACGATTGCACTCGACGGATTCATTTTTACTGCAGACCAACTCGTTGCGTCACGAGTCAAACAGTCCATTCCTTCTTCGGAAGAAAATTTGTCTACTGGTACAGGGAAATATACGCTCTCGTCGGCAACTGATGTGTTGTGTTGAAGTGATATCATTCATATATCTGAAGAACATTCAGTTATTAAACGTGATAAGGTCATTTCTGCACCCACTTATACAATGGCTACCCATGAGGGCAGTTATTTTCCCGGTATCAGGGTTCTGCCATATGATACCGAAAACTATTGAGACGATTATGGCCGACTTTTAGAGACATGTTTTCCGCAGTGTATATTAATCACCCTAAGTTATGTGTAGTTCAGAAATTATATCACCTCAGAACAAAATTTCATTATTATCAATATATGACCCTTTGGTCATTGAATGACGCATGGATTTTTCGTTTAGTATAAATGTCGGGAAATGGCTGCAATTAAACAAAAAAAACAGATAAATAATAAATGCAAAAATGTATTCATCGAAAAAACTATCCGTCATTCCGTCATTCCCATTCCGTGGAGAAAAATTTTGTGAGTATGCTCTCAAAATTTCAGATCGATATGTTAATTATAGTATTCAGGAGAATGTCAGCCATTTTTAGAAACGTGATTTCGAGAAAAACTAGCTTAAAGTTCTGTTATGTGTTTACACAACAAATGTGTTTATAATTATTCCTCCCTCCTGCTATTCGCTGCTCAATTCGTGCCATTTTTGCTGTGTCGGTCACCAGCCCCTCCGCGCGCTCGATCCTTGCTTTGTCACATTAATGGTCAGAGCGCTGACGGTGTCAGTTTCAAACGCGTTTAAAATATCGTAAACGTTCGAAATCCGGGAAACGCTTCGACAGATTTATTTCTACTTAAATGTAGATTAAGAATTCGTATTAAAAACTTAATATGAAAATTTCAAGGACAAAGTCTCTCTTAACAGCCGACAATTTTGACTTGACGTGGAAAACTTTGAAGGATCAATATGAAAATACCAGGATAATGGTTTATAATCAATTGAAGATGTTATTCTTGTTATTATTAACTCTTGTATATTTATGTTCACATCGTTTGCCAGAGAAAACTCTTTCACTTTGGGAACTGTCAATTGATTACCCCCGTAGCATGCTATGATGGAAAGATATGGATCTTTTTCTCACTAATAGTTACCGATTTCTCGAAACCGTTTCTGATATAAAATGTTCCAATCATCAAAAAGCGTTACAGCCAAAGGTGCATGCTTCCAAAACAGCTTTAGAAAGCCCCGCCATAGCTTTCATACAAAAACGTTAGTGAATATTTGCAAACTCTGCAATGGCAATCATACTCTTCGCCTCTGCAAATGTCAGTACCGGATAGGATAAATACAGTTAACTCGTCTACATATTGTCGAAACTGTTTTCCTACGTCCCATCTTGAGAGAAACTGTAACAGTACTTTTACAGTACAATTGTATTCAATGTAACGTTTATTTCAGAAGATGCTTGAAGGCGACTTCGTTTGGCAACTCGGTCAATTCAAGCCCACATTTCTTAAATGGCCGTAGTCGTTACAGCAACTACGTCTAAATTGCGTTCGATAATCTTTAGATCAAAGCGCATCTCCATCTATGCAATGACCATTAACGTTATCGTTTTAAATCGTCTTACAAGTAACTTACCCTCGACCTCGGTGAACATATCGGATATGTCCGAGGCCGCTTATTCAGATTTGGTAGAACTCCACTTTCATCAAAACTCGAAAGTTGATATTGTTATTGGAGCCGACTTCCATCCATCTATAATAAAGGATGGAGAGAGACACTTTCGGCGACTTTCGGCGCAGAATAACATATTTGAATTGGTTCTATCCAAACCTTTCTGTACCCCTACTGTTAAAAGCTTTTCCACCCACGTGTCATATTTCAGCGAAATATCACTGAGACAAAATTTATCCAGATTTTGAAAAGTCGAAAAAATTTCGACCCTAAACCGATTTCCATGGATGACGAGATATGTGTATTTGGAGAGAACAACGAGGAACTCAAATGGACGTTTTGTTGTAATACTGCCATTTAAATCTCCTCTGTTGTATCTCGAGGTCTCTCGAGAACTTGTTCTGCAAAAAATGTAGGGGCTTAGAAAAGACCCTTTCCAGAAATACCAAATTTCAAGCGCTGTATTATCAAGTCTTAAAGGAATATGAAATCTAACATCATATGGAAAAAATTGCACATCGAGTTTTACAGATCACACAATTATCTGCCGCATCATGCAGTGGTTAAGCCTCAAAGCACATCTACCAAGATTTGGGTTGTTTTCAATGCTTCGAGCCGTATCACTAGTGGCACAAGTTTAAACGATATCATGTATCCTGGCTCAAGCCTACAACCCGACCTTATAAATTTGATCTTAAACTGGCGTCTTTATAAATACGTTTTTAACGCGAATAGCCAGACTATAAAAGATTATGAATTGCGCCCCCTATTTAGCGATACGAACCTTGCTGCAACTGGCTCAGGATGTGGAAAGGAAGTTCCTATCAGGTGCTCACGATCTAATATCAGCATGTAGAATTCAGCAAGAATTAATTGACGTGTTATTATCTGCCGGGTTTGTACTAAGGAAATGGGTTTCGAATTGTAGAGAGTTATTAACAACCATTTCTCCAGAAACCCTCTTGGAAAAAGACTTCTTAAAGTTCGAATTATCATGCAGCAGCTGGGATGGATCTATTGGTCATGAAACAAATTTGTGTTGGAGTCATTTTACAGAGAGTCTTTCTGACATTCAGACTATTGATATTCCACGATGGGTAAAATGTATACCCTCTGACTGCATTCAAATTCACGGTTTCCGTG
The DNA here is from genome assembly GCA_963555765.1 of Orthonevra nobilis. Lineage (NCBI taxonomy): Eukaryota > Metazoa > Arthropoda > Insecta > Diptera > Syrphidae > Orthonevra > Orthonevra nobilis. The sequence continues at coordinate 29,951,313 of OY743227.1, forward strand.
TATATGAGTGTGAAACATGAGAACCAGTCCGTCTTCTCTCATGTTTTCTGCGTAAAAACTAAGGTTGCTCCGGTAAAACAAATAAGCGTACCGCGACTTGAGCTTTGCGCATCCTTGTTTTCTAAGATTGTTTGTTTAAAAAGTATTGACCTTCATCAATTGTAAAAACGTTGACTTATTTCTATAGAGGGATAGATCCATCGTTCTGGCATGTTTAAAAAAAATCGCCATCTGCTTGGAAAACCTTCGATGGAAACCGACTAACCTCTGCAACCGTGAATGGAATCATATTTCCTAAGGTGAACACCCAGCTGACTTAGCCACTAGGAAATGTCACCATCGGAACTCAAGGAAAACAAACTGTGGTGGTTTGGCCGGCTTTGGCTTCGTCAAACCCAAGATCGGTGACCAAGTCATCAGCCGGAGAGTCCTAGAGATGATATCCTAGAACTTATATCTTTCAGATTATATATGACAGCTTCTGAATCCAATATTGAATCTATTCTGACCAGATTCTCCTATCATTCTAATCATGAGTTACGTTTATCGTTACCTCAAAGTTCATATTCAAATCTCTTCGCAGACCAAGAAGAAATCGAAGAAACAACGATCCGCATCCTTCGATTAACCCAACAATTTTATTTCCATAGTGAGCGTTTCAATATTTTGTCAGGTTAAAGAATTTCCCATACGAGCAAACTACTTTCGTTTAACGCATCAATGGATTCCAAGCAATTATTACGCGCAAACGGCAGAGTGCTGAGTTCCACGCTTACATATAATGAAAAATTTCCAATTTTTTTTGTTATTCATTTTCTCCGCTCATCCTTTTGGATTCTAAAAATTAAAACCATAGACAAAAGGTTCCGTTGAGAGGACAACTTTTACTACACCTTTCATTCATACAGGCATAGATTTCGCGGCTCCTTTTAGTCTTAAAAGTTTTTCCGGGAGAAACTGTGGCATATCTAAGGGTAACGTGTCGCATGTACTCGAAACCTACCCTTATAATGAATAAGTTTTGCCTATAATGTTCTGAAGCAATTGAATTATGTATAAATGTATATTGTATGCTTTTTAAATAAATAAAGTTCATAAAGGATTAGCTCACAACACTAGGCCTGAGTCCGTCCTACTGCAACATACCCTCGTCTGCCATCTGCACTGAGTTTCCTTTTAACATAATCGAAATGAAAAACTGCCTCAAGCCAGCGAAAGGTAGAACTTTTTTGTATTTAAAAGGCACGCCTTCTTTAGCTCTATTACATTTTTGACAAGGGTTCCATACCTTAAACCGGGAAAACGGCTTTTATTATTCAAATCAAAGAAGCTCGTCCGGTACTGTCAAAAACTATTGTTCAATATCTCTTCTCCTCTGTATGGCGAACATTTTTAAAACAAATTATATCTTAAAGCTATGTTCCTGAAAAAAAAGTATAGACATGAAGCAAGTCGCTTTCAAACGCGGTCAATCCTGCATTGATGTAAACGTATCAGCGGAATTAAAAAAAAAAAAAAACATTTATGTCCTCTCAAGAGACTTCGAGAAGGCTTCTGAAAGAATAGGGATTCACATAATACCGAACATATTTATTGACTGGAGGTGAGTCACCGACTAGCTCTCTTGCTATACGCATCGCTCTTCATCGGTTGCTTTCATAGTGTGGTAGTTTATCCATCTCGCTCTAACCCCTTTCTCTTGTTAAACCTACTGTGTTGTTTTTTTTTTGCTTCATTTAAGTGCACGAAACATATCTTGTTTTCATAGTTGACACAATATCTAGCCATATGGTCCAAGGGCCAAAAATGAAATCAACAAATCGTTTTAGCGGACTTTCGGAAGTGTCTCTTTGTACTTATTACCCCAGAACGTGAAAAAAGTCTCTTACTTCGGTGGGTATTTTTGCCTTGAGAAAATGCATTGATGCTATTAGCACTGAATATGAGCAAATCTCACAACTACGAGACGGTAGAATTCTAATCTTGACCAAGATTCAAAAAATTGCCGACAGATTTATTGTCACCAAAAATTTGTCTAATTTATGCCCAGTCTCTATTACCTTACACAAACAACTCAACTAAAGGAATAGTGTATGCCGAGATTGTTTCTGAAATGATCGAGTAGTATAAATTTACCATAGTTGCTTGCAGGCAAGAAAATAGCATCTGGTTTAGTACTATTTACTTAAGACTCATTCCAACCCCCCGACACAGTAGAAATTGGTTGGAATAACACCAAAGTGATCATTCGGTGACCAATTTCTTGGCCAAACTACTAACAAATGCGGGAACACAACGAAATATCAAAATTGTAATCAACCACCTCACCCAAACGAAGAATGTTCCAGAATTATGTGTGCAAACTGCCTCGCATCCAATACCTCTACATCTCAAGACTGTCCAATGTTTCTACAAATGAAAGGAATACTCAAAATAAAAACCAAAAGAAAATGCACAATCAAACGCATATATAAAGAACAACGCCCGATTCAAGCTAATCGAAGCTTTTTTGCAGAAATAGCCAAACAACCTACACATCTTTCAACCATCTTTCAATCCATCAATGACACTGAAAATTCAAAATTATATAAACCGACATTCTGAGCCATAACCACTGTAGCGTCAGCATTATTTTTATTTTCTTATTCCATTGAACAATCGTCCACGTATTCAAAATACAATTTCACAAAACGAATTAAGCTATACGACACTCCAAAAAGATATAAATACTTAACAAATTATTCCATTCCATACCAATCCAAATATAACAAACCAACAACAAAGAACAGTAAATCCGCCAACACACAGCAACACACACATTGGAACAAACTCCCCACTAGCCGAAATTACAAAGAGGTTAATTAGAAACAATAGTTACGTCATCCCCAACGATGATAAAGAACCTCACACAAACCCAATCGAAAATAAATAAACTCATAAGGTGCCCTTATCAGCAATAGATGTCATATGCGGACAACTTGTACACAACGGGACACATGACTTTATGGTGAACTGAAGTGCTGAGTTATTCTTTTTGTACTTTGATTGCGGTTAGGGTACCTTTACTCATACAGTTCATTTTCTTTAATTTATATATTTACATATATATTTTTGCTTTAAGATAAGTTTTATATTATGAACATCCAGGTTCTACAGTGGAACATGAATAGATATTTTAATAATCTACATGAACTGCAACTATTAACTCATCAGTTAAGCCCATCAGTAATTTCTCTTCAAAAGACACACATTACCTATACTAGACTGAATTATACACAACCAATATTCAGAGAAATTTCATAATCTTCCATCCAATATGGCAGCCAAAAATAGAACCAGGCTACTTGCCACAAAACCATTCCCCACAAATTAATTAACATAAACTCACCCATCTCTGCAATAGCGGTTGAACTAGAAATAAAACATGGAATTACCATTTCTCTTTATATTCATCTACAACAGTTTTCCTCCAAAGATATCCTCGATATCTGTACTAGTATTCAAACACCTTTACTTTTGACAGGTGATTTTAATTCATGGAGCCCTCAGTAGGGGTCCCCTTTAACTTTTACTTTTTTTATTAATTCAATATTCATCTTTTACAATAGGCTTAGAGTCTTTACGAGTAAAAGTTTAAGTATGAAAACACCCGGGGAAAAATCTTAGAAGACTTTATTGACAACTCTAATTTAGTAGTTCTTAACGATGGCGACCCTACACACGTTTATTTATCCCTCATTTCCCCCCAATACTCAGTGGACCCTACTTTCAGACCTGTATGGGAGTGATCATTTCCCGATACTCAACACTATATCATTTACGCACCATGAACACCATGAACCATTAAGGAACCCCGATTTTAAACCGATAGAGCAGATTGGAATACTTTCCAAAATCTTAGGACTGCTCCAAAGTCAAAGGGAATCATCGTTTATCGTAAACAAAGAAGCAGCCATCATTCAAAAATCTATACGATACGCCGCAAATATTGCCATTCCACAAACAAAAAGTAGTTCAAATAAAGTCAGGACTGTGGAACAAACACCTCAATTCTCTAAGACAAAACAAGCAAAACCTATGGAAAACGTTTTAAAAATATCCGAACGATTCTAATTAGCTCGCATACAGGAAAGCTAATGCGCTTTTTCGTAGGGAAGCTGAAGGGCACCCCCCAAAAAATTATGAGCAGACGTTAAATCTCTCACCGGACATTATGCTCCCACCATATTAAAACCATCAAAACTACTGCCGGAGTTCTATCAACAACACCAGAAATTGTTGAACATTGCGCTAAGATATTTTCCGACTACTCCAATGACATTAACTTTTCAAATCGATTTCTCAACTTAAAAGCTAACGCAATTAAACTCCCCCCTACGTTCGAATAACCCCACCAGTCTGCTAGCTTCATTGAAATCCCTATCAAACAAACGGAATTGGACAACTATCTTAGATTGTCAAGGGGTAAAACCCCAGGGTACGACCGAATAATATACACCATGATTCAAAATTTACCAAAAACAATGAAAGTTCGAATATTCAAGCTTTTTAACGAGACATTTAAACAAGGGGTGATACCCCAGATATGGAAAACTGTCACCATAATTCCCATCCCTAAACCTAATAAAAAATGTACCGAAGAAACGCGTTCCGGCCAATTTCACTGCTACCTTGCTTAGGGAAAATACTTTAAAGGATCATAGCAAAGAGACTTCCTTGGTTTTTGGAGAACAATTACCTAATCAATCCTAACCAAGTTGCTTTTCGACACGGGAGATTTACGTTGCACTCACTTCTATACATTGATCAGTATATAGCCTCAACATGCCTCAATCCTTTCTGAAACTGAATTCAGTTTACTCATCAGTCTATAAACTGCATAACGGAATTCCGCAAGGATCCCCGCTTTCGGCTACCCCCCCAGATGCATGGGGTTCTTAATCAGCCTCTCGGATATCTATAGATAAATCCCGTATTTTGCACATTTGCAAAAAAAGCAACTGCTCTAAACATGCCTTCTTAAATTATAATCACACAAATATAAAATATTTAAATTGAAGAATACTTGGGGTAGTGTTTGATAATAAATACAACTTTAAGGATCATTGTATAGGTCTAAAAAAATCTTGCATCTAAGTTAAATATTATTAAGTATTTATGTTCTAAAAATAGTTTTTCCCACGTGAACGCGTTGATCAGCATCACCAGGTCTATAATCCCAGGAAACATTGACTACGCACTATGCATTTACAAGTAATGTTCGATGGCAACATTACAGCTTATCAAACCAGCAGATCACTCAGCTATAAGGATGAGCTTAAAAGCATTTAAATCGACTCCAATCGATAATCTCTTAGTAGAATCCGGCCTACCCTCTGTCCCGGATAGACTAAGCTACCTTACCTCGCTCACCATCCTAAAGTTATATTCGCCCCAAAGGACCCAGATTACCGAAGACACCAAAAAATAGCGGTCAGGAACAAAACATCAAAGTTTTCGTCGACAATATACAACGCAATATAAATTGCAGAACATCAGGATATACCGACACCAACCAACAAGACAAATCCTCCATCCACCCACCATGGGAACTTAGTAAGGAATCGGTGGACATCATGCTTAGCAAACTGCCAAAATTCTCTACCATCAAAGAAACTTACATTCAAATGTTCAAAGAAAAACAGAATCAGTAAAAAATAAAAAATGTAAATTACTTTACTCGGATGGCTCTAAGACCGAAAATGGAACAGTATTTGCGGTGGTTCACAGTGATGGAAACACCCTAAACAAAGGTATCTTATCACTCTTTAACTCCGCATTCTCGGCAGAAGCTATTGCAATTTTGAAAGCCGCCAAAATAGCCAAAAATAAAAAAAAGCAATCATCAGCACAGATAGTCTTTCAACAATACTTGCGATAACAAATCTCAATAACACCACTCCAGTAATCATTTCAATAAGGGACAATTTGATAGCGCACTCAGGAATTAAAGGGATTGAAGCCGCTGATGCTGCCGCGAACGCAGCAACTATGGAGCCACTCTTCGATAATTTAATTTTCAATAAAAAAGAACTAAAAAAATCAATTGGACGATTCGGGGAAGAGAAAAGGCAAGACGAATGGACAAATTATAACCACTACTACTCCACAATCAACCCCGAACGTCTATCACCGATGTATCCAACTGATTATTCTCGGAATATGTTAAAGGCATATATGTATTTGCCTTCGATTTAGGCACACAATGATAACACATCGGAACATCATGAGTGGGAACAACCCTCCAAACTGTAACCTATGTAACACCAACGCGGTATTACCATAAAACAGCTAGTTTTACAATGCACAACGATGCAAGACAAAAGATTTTCTCCAAAAAATCAACTCTATTACACTCCATTCAATATAGCAATTGTATTAAAGTATTTTATTTTTTCTTCGGACGCATACACCCGATGCTAGTGCTTTGTTCTGTATTTTAGTTTAGTAATTATCACAAGCCAATAAAGTAAATAAGAATAATAATAATTTATTGACTAGAAAATTGGCCAAAAAATGTTTAAATATATTAACTCTTTCCTCTTAAACAGGAAGTTTCGAGTCCGTGTTATTAACATCGTTTTCTATTGTGTCTTTCTGCTCTCCCAAAGTTGGTGGCTTAATTATCTCCCGCGTATAAACACGACGTCCCTTTACTTCGTTTCCCTCTCAATCAAACTAGTGAGTGAAAAGTAACCTATAGAGTGAGTAAGTTATTCAGAATGGCCTCTTGGACAATTTCCCCTTGGGTAACCGGTTTGCTGAGTAAGATTAACATACCGACCCGTCTAAAAACCAAAAAAAAAAAAAAGAATTCTTACCCTCTAGTGACATTTTATTTAGATATTCCATTGCAATCAAATTTAAAACAAACTCTTACTTCCGTCAGCGTTTTCCTTTTGAAAAAAGACATCGATGCCATAAGCACATCTTATGAAAGCATTTCGCAGCTTCGCGGCGGCTTCTCATAAAAGCCCAGCAAGTTTTTTACCTTTTTCTTTCGAAAAAATAGCCCTATCCCAACTTTGCCCGGTTCCAATATCGCTTCATAGTCAATTAAATTCATATAAGGGCATCATTAATACACCAGTTCTAAGCAACCTACCTGAAAAGGAAATCATTGGAGCGATAAGAGACCAAAGCTTTACGGACGTATTAAAATTTAAAAGAATTGAAAAAAGTGAAGTCGCATGCGAACACAAAGATGTAGTAGTTCCATCTGGTCGTGTACTCTTTACCTTTGATCTCTTCCATCCTTCTATATCCATTAATGTAGGTTGGTACAAGATCAAGGTGGAAAGATATTTCTCAAATCCGATGCGCTGCAAAAAAATGCCAACTTTTCGGCCATACGATAAAAAGATGTACTCGTAGCGAAACATGTGTCACATGCAATCTTCCCCCACACTTAAATAAAAAAACAATACAGTAAAACCAAGAAATACATTTCTACACCTCTCACAATCTTAACCGTTTAAAATCAAAACACTCCTAGCCTACCACCCTCCACATCGATAGCTTTGACATCATCGAACCGATACCTCTCCTTTATAAGCCATACAAAACTCTTTCAAAACTACTTGCTCAAACTCAAACTCCCACTCAAACACAGATAATTCTCCAAATCTTCCAAAAAAAAGTAATGCACTATTAAACTAACAATGACAAACTCTCCACAATCTATTAACTCCAATTCGCACTCAAATACACCCAATCAACTTAACTTATCGAACTCCATTACATTCAGTAACAATATTTCAAATCAAAACTAAATAAGTAATACTTCCCCAAGAACTGAATCAACCCCAGCAATGTCGATCGACAACCTAAATAAGCATTACGATAAAGTTTCAGATAATGAAGAACATAATGATGGCAACATATAATATTCCAAAATAATGACTCTATCATTCGGACGTTGAAACACTCAAACTCCACTAGGACTTTGAGTGGTTCAACCTCAGAGCGACAGCGCCAAACAAGTAACCAAAACACTACAAACAAAGGTGTTTGTATGGAATGTTAATGGATACCGAAATAATTATCATGAGCTAGAGCTCCTAATAAAAGAACATAAGCCACATATACTTTCCCTCCAAGAAACACATATTCCCAACAACTCATCAACCAAAGTACCAAAACAATACGCAAGTTATTTTCATAATAGATACAATTACAACAGGTAAACAAGGTGTAAGGCTTCTCATCCATAAATTGATTCCGCATGAAATCCAAATAATAACATCAAATATTTCAAACTTGCAGTGGAAATTGCTTGATCTAGGCATTAAATTAACAGTTTTATCCCTCTACATCCATGCTTCCCAACCCTTTTCCTCATCAAATGTAAGATACCTGTAAGATACCTGTTGTAACACAAGAGGCAAAATTCATTGAAAACTTCCTTATAAATTCAAACTTATGTCTTTTAAATCATGGTAGCCCAACCCACCTTTCCACTCACAAAACATTCACGCAAATAGATCTTACTTTCTCATCTCCACAAATATTTTGCAACCTCTTATGGCAAAGACTTGACTTCCTCCATGAAAGCGACCGCTTCCCAATTTTATCTAACATCAATCTCAACCGACAAACCATATATTCAAAACCAACACCTAAATATCTTACAGACCGTGCCAACTGGGATCTTTTCCAAACAAAATCATTAGTATACTTGAGTGACAAACCACAATCCCCAAATATTAATAAAAAAGCAGCAAATATAAGCTAAGGCTTGTCTATCCCTCATACCAAAACTAGACCAATAAAAAACATAGTCCCTTGGCGGAATTTTGAGATCGCCTCACTGCGTGTGGTGAAGCACCATCTCTGGAATATCTTCGTAAAATATCCCAATAATACGAATCTTCTAAATTATGAAAAGGCACACGCAATATTTCGAAGAAAAGTCAAAGAGGCAAAATAGACAGCTTCCAAAAATTCACGTCTAATCAAAATTCAAATACGAATAGTTAAAAAAATTTGGGCTGATCGTAAGTGCCTCACAGGAAACTATATTCCGTACGCTATCAAATTAACACACACGGGTTCTGAAATACTCACGGGTTCCCACCTAAATGCCGAATCTTTTGCCAACTGGTCGACATATTCTAATGACTCAAATTTTTTTGCACAATCCCAGGATTGTGTTAAATCCAACATTCATTAACCAGAAATTATCTCCAGCCGCAAAATACCTGGAATTACCTTTTAACTTCCTTGAATTTGAAAGAAGCTTAGATTCAGTCAAAGGCAAATTTCTCAGTCTCGACCGTATCTCATATCCGGTGATCAAAAATACTCCATTTCAAGTAAAAAAACGTATTCTTGCTTTATTTAACAACATTTTTGGCCAAGGAAGAATACCGCAATAAACATACCGATTCCTAAGTCTAATAAACATCCAAACGATACCATTGGGTACAGGCCGATTTCATTGCTATCATACATAAATAAAGTGCTAAAAAAATTGTTTCCAAAAGACTGCTCTGGTTTATTGAAAGAGAGAATCTCATAAATCTCATAAATCTGAACCAGGTCGCGTTTAAACACGGCCGCATTACTATCGATTCGCTTCTACACATCGATTAGTTAATAACCTCAGCACTTTCATGTAAAACCCATATTTTAATAGTTTCAATCGACTTTGTAAAGGCTTTCGAGCGCATTGGTATACACATCATCCAAAAGAAACTAAAAAGCTGGAAGATCGGCCTCAAAATGTATAATTTCAATATATCATTTCTTTCGAACAGATTTTTTAAATCAAAAGTTAATAACTCACTCTCTTAGGTGCATTCCCTTAAAAACGGCATCCAACAAGGATCTGCCCTCTCGGTTGTCCTATTTATTATAGCATACAATGACATAAGCGAAATTGTTGTTGTATTCTAATACAGCATTGATCATTCATTATATGCAGATGATTTATACTTATTATCTAAATGAAACGACATGATATTAACACTTCATTTATTTAAAGAAGTTATATTATCCCTTAGCAAAAACAAACATCTGCATATTTGACGGAAAGTAAATTGTTCTAACTTGGACATTAATATTAATAATATTCATATACCAACTGTTAATAATCTAAGTATTTTAGGAATAATACTTGATAACAAGTTTAATTTTAAGATAATCTGCTCCAAAATCGATTATGGACTAACCATCTACGGCAAAAGCGTCAAATCGAATTTAAGATCCTTACACCCGACCTACCCCGCAGCAATCAGGGCAAGTTCAAAAGCGTTTCAAACTACTCCAATTAAAAATATGATGACTAAAGGCGGATATTACTCAATCGAAAATAGAAATACAATACTGAAGTTAGCGGTATCGACCTCACTGTGAAAAGCATACCTGTGGAAAAACATCCTCCTTGGGTCTTTCCCGAAAAATCTATAAACATCAGTTTATCTAAATATCTCAAAGATACGACACCCAAGGAAAAATACACCCAACTATCCCTGAATCTTCTGAGCAGATATCACAAAAATCTTTGGAACATCCTTTACACCGACGGTTCCAAAAAGCGTGAAGGAACCTTTCTTCCATCTTCGCTGCTGAAGCTCTAGCTATACTCGAAGCAACAAACATAGCGTTAACAACGAAGAGACAAACCGTCATCTTCACTAATAGTCTATCTTCGCTAACCACTATACAAAATGCTTAACACCGAGCACCTTACATAAAAAAAAATCGATATAATTTGATATCACAAGGTACTAAATTACAGCTCATCTGGATACAAGAACATGTTTGGATTACAGGCAACGAATTTGCAGATCGAAAAGCTAAATCAATCTCAGCATGCTCTAATACAACTATAACTCAACACCGTCCTCTCAAAAAAGACATCATTAAAATTATAAATTTACATTGGCGTCTAAATGAAAAAAGAAATCTGCAGTACGTAGATCCATCATAACGCCTAAATTAATCCAGGGGGGATACCACAAACACAACAGCCAAAATAAACAGGTGCTTTCTACGCCTGAGGCTTGGACATACCTGGATAACTAACTCATTGAAGAACGAACCACCCGCTAACATCAGCCAGACGAACAACATCGACAATAGTCTTGTATCCGAAGAGAGCGGACGTGTTTTTCTCTAAGTTGCGTGGGGTGTAAACTTTTGATAACTTACGTTTGGTTCTCTGTATACAATTTTTATTTTTTTTTTCAAAATGCAGTGCTATATTTGCAATACAAAAATAGATCGCGGATGTGAGACAAAAATTACTTGCGTCGATTGTCATATTTTTTTCCACTGGTCGTGCATTAAACTGACTCCGCCGGATATCGAATATATGAAAACGCAAAACATTCCTTTTCGTTGCGACAAATGCACAGCTCTTCGTCGTAAATCTCTACAACAACCATCGGCAGCAGCAACAGTGGCTGGTACATCGACATCGAAGCAGGTGCCAAAGCGGAATCTGCAAATAATCGCCAAACAGAAGAAGACCGCTGACTCGCCAGTTGAACGGCAAACATCAGCTACAGTTCGTGATCCACCACATCAGGCAGTCGACAGCACAGTTACGATGCAAATGCTTTATGAAGAACTCATATCAATAAAGCAAATGCACTGTGACTTTCTCAGCACAATCAATCAGCTGAAAGAAGAGAACGAAAAGCTTGCTTCAAAGGTTTCATCGTTGGAGAGCAGACTAAATTGGAGAGAGCAGAAAAGCTTCGAAAATGTCATCGAGATTTCTGGTGTGCCTGGAGTCAGCAATGAGAACGCGGAAGAATGTTTGAAAATAATTCTTAACAAGGCGTTGGATGTCTCCCTGTCACCTTCTGATATCCAGAAATGCTACGTAAAACGTGTATGGAAGAAAAAAAACATAAACAAGGACAGTGACAAAATTTGTGTTCAATTCTCTTGTGCGGCCGCTAAAGAAAAAATTATGAAAGCGAAAAAAAATTCAATGAACAAATTAAATTCTTCTCTATTTGTCGCGGGTACACAAGACAAAATTTATATAAACCATTGCTTTACCAGTTATACTAGAGCCTTATTTATGGAAGCGAAAAAAGTTAAAGCTGAAAAAAATTACAAATACTTGTGGTTTGCTAATTCGCGGATTCTGATGTGTAAAGCAGAAAAGGGTAGGGTCGTTGCTATAAGATCATTTCTTGATTTCTCTACACTGAAAGACTAACATTGTCTTTCACTTTGTTTTAATAACTATTATGTCTTTTTCCAAAAATTATGAATATCTCTTAAGCAACAACCCTACCCCCAACACAATTATAAACATTAATGATGAAACTTTTTTTCGAAGTTCAATTAAAGACCATTCTTTTTTTGTTGTGCACCAAAACATTCGTAGTTTGCGGCAGAATTTTGACGTGCTGGTGTGTAATCTTGAAGCGCTTGTATTTTTACCAGAATTAATTTTTGTAAGTGAGATATGGATCTTTAACTGCGAAAAAGATTATTATCGTATTCCGGGTTATACTTTATATGTTAATCCTAATGAAACTTATGCTGCAGGTGGAGTAGGAGTTTTTGTCAGTGATTCCCTTAATTCGGGTGACCTCGAAGTCAAATGTCTTAATTTTATAAGCGCAGACGTAATTGAATTGTCTTGCAAGGTATGTGATGAAGTTTTTAAATTTGTTTGTGTATATAGGTTACACCTTTATGATACACATGTGTTTCTAAACGAACTAGCTGAGTTCTTGAGCAACGAAAAAGTGGCTAACCTTATTTTTCTAGGTGATTTCAATATTGACATCTTAACTACCAGTAATTTGTCTGATCTCTACCTTGCCTCAATAGCTGAGCATGGTCTAACATCTTTCGTAAACGAAATAACTAGAACAATAACTGGGACTTGTCTTGATCATGTCTTTGGTCGATTTTTGAAAATATCCATAAATGAATGTGCTGGTATTAATTTTGATCTCCAGATTACCGATCACTGTATGACTGGTATTCTGATCAGTACCTTAACAAATAAGAAACCTGCGAAGTATTTCTCTTCACCTGAGGTAAATTACGACCTGAAGGTAAATTACGACCTGCTTAATATCGAACTACGGTCTGAAACCTGGCAGGAAATTTACGAGTTAGATAACGCTTCTAAAGCATATGACCTGTTTTTAACCTTTCTTCAAAATTACATAAATAATTTCACTTTTCCCATTGTACGTACAAAATCTGAAGTAAGGTTAAAACCATGGATAACCTTATCTCTTTTAAAAGGAATTAAACTTAAAAATAAGTTGAGAATAAAGTGCTACAAGCATCCCCACAATACTGCGCTACTAACTCGTTTTAAGATGTTAAGTAAGGAGATTAGTAAAAAAATACGCTCATCTCGTGATAGGTACTATTACTTCAAAGTCAATAATGCGCTTGGTAATCCAAGGAAGGAATGGAAGGCTATAAACAGTATCATTGATGGAAGCTCTCCCGTTGAATCTAAATCGTTAAGTCTGTGTAAAGATGGTGTATTAATTGATGATCCTATAATAGTTTCTAACATTTTTAATGATTTCTTTTCTTCGGTTGGGCAGATGTCCTCTTCTGAGTCTCCAAAATATTGTAAAGGTTGCGTGAATTCTCATTTAGTAAACGAAGTTGTTATAAATAATAGTTTCTTTTATGAAGAAATTACAGGTTTTGAACTATATCGAATTATCTCTTCACTTAACAGCTCAAGCTCTTGTGGTAATGATGGCATCTCCAACCAAACCCTCAAGAAAATAGCGCTTAATGTAGTGGACGTATTAGCTTACATTTTCAACTTGAGTATCTCGACAGGTATTTTCCCTGATAAATTAAAATGTGCTAATGTAATCCCTCTTTTTAAAAAAGGGTGTAAAACTGACATAAACAATTACAGGCCAATTTCTTTACTGTCGTCTATATCTAAAGTTTTCGAAAAGGCAATAAAAAGCAGAGTTATGAGTTACCTCTCAAAAATAAGTTTTCTTAATCCTGCTCAGTTTGGTTTTAGGGAAGGTCTATCTACAGAAGATGCTCTTTTGAAATTTTCGTCCTATATTTATAAAGCTTTAGATGACAAAAAATTTTGCGCTGGGCTTTTTGTAGACATTACCAAAGCTTTTGACATGGTCAACCACGGAGTTCTACTAAATAAATTATACAATTTAGGATTTCGTGGTTTTATGTACAAATGGTTTGAGTCCTACTTAAAAAATAGAACTCAAAAAGTCAAAGTTGGTAGCTTTGCCAGCAATTTTAAAACCATGAACTTAGGTGTGCCACAGGGTTCAGTCCTTGGTCCAATTTTGTTTCTTATTTATATTAACTCCTTGTTTAGCCAACCGTTTAGAGGATTAGTCACAGCTTTTGCAGACGATCTTGGCATTGCATACAGATCCGATAGTCTCCTTAACTTAAGCGCGGATATTAATCACGATGTTCACCTCCTTGGCCTTTGGTTTCTGGAGCACAAATTGATTGTCAGTAACAAAACTAAATTAATGCACTTTAGTCTTAACATGCAAGAGTCTCCCAGCTTTGAAATTTTCTTTCACGAAAATAACTGCGAAAGATCTAATATGTCAAATTGTACGTGTTCTATTTCTAGTTCTAAGGATGACAGTAGAACAACGCTGATTAATCAGGCATTGTGTAGTACACGGTGTTTTAAAATTGAAGTCGTTAATGATTTTAAATATCTGGGCATTACTTTTGATAAGAATATGAGCTGGTCCAGACATATTGCGATTCTTAAGCAATATTTGCGCTCTGCAGTACGTAGTTTTCACCGTCTTACAAAATTTTGCGACAAAAAAACTTTAACAACAGTATATTACGGAATACTTCAATCTAAAATACAGTATGGTATAAGTTGCTGGGGTGGGGCTTACCAAACAAATCTTGAACCTCTGATCGTTTTGCAGAAATGCGTTATACGAAAAGTTTGTGGGGTCAATCGATTATCTCCTTCCATAGTCTTATTCAGAGCATTGAAAATTCTACCTCTTAAGCATTTGTACTATTACAAAGTTTTAAAAATTTTTTTCATTAGAGCTGGCTATTTACAGAGTCCTTTAAGTAGCTTCCGCATTTTACGCTGCAATTCAACCAATGTTGTCGCTATACCTCGTTTCCGTACCAATCAATTCAAAAACTTTTATTCCATCGTGTCATGTAAGTTATTTAATACACTTCCTTTTAACATCCGGCGAATAAGATCCTTGTCTCAGTTCTTAAATCGTGTAAAAATATGGCTTCTTGATTTCGATCATAAAGAAGTCAAGGCTTTGCTGAACTATGTTGTCTAAATATGTACAACTTTTTGTTTTCTTTTTGCTTGTACTATCATTAATGTTTAATAAGCTTTAACTTTATGTTTTTCTTTCTTCTTATTTATTAATTTATTAAAAAATTTCAATTCTTATATTAATCTGATTTATACAGTTCACCCCACAATTCAAAGTTTTTTTTTTTTAATTTGTAAAGTGTCATTATCACTATTTAAATATAATATAAATACAAATGTCACTACTTATTCTTAATCTTAATACTGTAATGCTAATTTTAAGCAATTCAAAGTTTGTGAAACAAAGAATAATGAATAAATGAAAATGAAAAAAAAAAAATGAAATCATTTCCATCAAGCAATTAACCTCCGAAAGCAGCAAAATAAAACAATATTTTATGAAACTATACAATACTTACATAACTAACTTACTTTCAACTCCATCAGCGGAAAGTATAAAACATGTATTGAAAGTATTGAAAGATCTGAAACTAGACACATGTATTTCAAATTGCCATTTTGACTCTTTATGCGGTGGGAGCGGGTGAATTGCGGGAGTGCGTGCTCAAGCGCACATTCCTTCACCCCCTTCCCCCCGAACGCCCCCTTGCATCAGGACAAAAAGCTTAAGTTATAGTTTAAGTTTATATGAACGACGATATGGACGATGAAGACAAACCTCTCAGAAACCTTAAACAATAAATGCAGACTATCCGGAGAACGTAAAGGTATGGGTTTACTCACCCACAAACAGAAACAGACAAAGGGGACGAACAAAAACAAACAAAGAGGACGAGAACTTCCCCGGACGACGCCTTGAAATAGAACAAAGCCCCAAAGTCATGATGAGGAACCCAAAGAGAACAAATGAGATCAGCCAAGCAACACTGTTGGAATAGGGAACTACGGGAATAAAAAAAAAACAACGTTTGGTTAACAAAGCAAAAAGTACAGTCCAAGGCCAGCAAACGAAAATTTGAAAATTTAACAACAACAGGCAAAGGGAAATCGTGGCAAATCTTCTGTTCCGAAATATGCGAAAGCAATGACGTAGCCCGAATGAAAAAAGACACTATCGAAGGAGCCACAGTACCACCCGCTTATCTAACGGCAACTTGCAATTACGGCGGAAACTTCAGAAATATTTTTGGCACCCATTTTCCCAAATGTCTTACCGAACATGTAAGCCCCGCGTCTATACTACTTATACAGGAATATGCTACTTGGGAAAACATAGATAAGATAGTCGACATGACAGAAGTCGGATGGTAACAGCCTTTCCTTTCCAACCCCCGACAAACATTTTCAGAGGATGTCTGTACCTAGGACACACTCCAGAGTCTTGCTACCCAAATCAGAAAATGATTTCAGTTGCAGGAGTGTTTCAAGACATCGAAGAAGCCTTCAGCAACATCAAAAAACCGAATATGGTAGACGCCATAGCGATCTACAGCAACAAAACACAAACCAACAGGTGAGTGGAACATATGTTTTCGAATCGCATCATCGGAGATGAAACAATGGGAGTTAAAGTCCTAAGAGGGACAAAACAAGGACGAATTATATCACCTCTTCTGTGGATCCGAGTGATGGACATCCTCCTTACAAAACAAGAAGGGATAGGCGTCAAATTCATAGCATATGCGGATGACCTAGCTATCATGGGTCCAGAAAAACTTCACAACTCAATACGGGAAATCATGCAGGACAAACTCAATACCATCAAAACATGGGCGACGAGCTAAATGTTAACCCTAGCAAAACTGTCTTGGTCCTATTCACAAAAATATAATCCAAAATAAGTGACTTCTACATTCCTGATATTGGAAACACCAAACTTGAAATCATAGACAGTGTGAACTTTTTGTGATTGACAATCGACAAGAAGCTCAACTGGAAGAAAAATCTGGAAGAACGTACTACTTAAGCTAAGAGGACCGGCAGGTTCACAAAAGTGCAACGATTGGGATGCCTGGAAATAACAGGAGCACAAAACTCTACGCCGAACGGCCATAACACTCAAGACACTGCCTCACTTTGATTGTAGAAAAAACGTCGGACACAGGAAAATTGTGAACATTGAAAGGGCGATTACACCACTACTTGATCGGCACAGCGATCTAGAGGAGAACATTTTTACCTTTAAAAACAACTTCAAGACAATTTTTTCAACCAGTTTCTTGAACGAGTGAAAACTTGAAAAATCACCCCCGTGAAATCACTTTATATTCGAACGGCTCTTTATATTTATTTATTTTATTTATATTATTTATTTTCTTTATTTATTCAATCATTCGGATCCATGATACATATAAGATAAATCTTTTTAATTTGTACATGCTTGATTTAGTAAATAAATTATTACAATAATGAAAAACAGCTTAAGAGTAAAGATAACAATTTAAATTATAATAAGTATGTAAAGATAATACTAAAATACTAAATATAACTTAGTAGCAATTGAGGTTCGAAATAGAGAGAAAGAAAAGGTAGAAAGAGATAGATGGATAGCAAAAGAAATAGAGTAAGAAGGTTCCACTAATAATTATCTGCTAAAAATTTGAAGGCTTTCCGTCTGAATATACTTTGCTGCTCGTTCGTTTTACATCAATGGGAAGCAATGCATGAATTGCATGAACAGAAAACTGACGAGTGGTTGCTAAGTATTTTTGTCTGGGTATAATAAATTGTAAGGTTCTTGTGATTTAACCAAACTGTAATTTTTCGAATAGATATTCTGGTTCCTAGAGGTCATAATTTTGTGAAGCAAAGGCTGAGTTCGAAATTTGGGAGGTGCTGTCAAGGAACATCCCATTATTGTTTAAGGGTGGCCAGAGATGTGTTCACGTCTACTTATACCATAGATGTATCTTGCACAACTTTTATAGGCAATATATAGTTTCCTTCTCGGTTCAAAGTCCACGTTTGAAAATAATTCACAGCCGTAAAGTATAATAAGCAAAATATAAGATACAAGTTTTCGTTTGACTGAAGGTCAAGTTTTTTACGCATTCTCTTGCTTAAAATCATGGTGTAGTTTTAGTTGGGTTTAATTTGCTGTGGTTTTCCATCGACCAATTAAGTTCAGTACTGAAACTACTAATGGCCTCACTAAAACGCAATTCCGCATCGGAGCAGGGATCTATTGCCCAAAACCATTGATCGAAATTTCACGGTTATTCAAGCAGAAGTTTTCGCAATTGTAACTGGAGTAGAAACGCGCACCGAATTCAACATACGGAAGAAGCATAGGAAAACATAAAAAAAAGTTCCGGTCACTAAGTTTTTTAAAAAAAATAAATATTTTCTTAGTGATTAAATACTGTTATTTAAATTTAAAATCAAAAATAATAATTTTAGTCGAAAGACAAAGTTAAATTGTTAGGTTTAGCTTAGAGCGCCCGTATAGGGCTCGTAAATTAATTATAAATAGTTAAGTTAATTAAGCTAGCTTTAAGCGTTTTTGTCTAGCATGTAAGTAAAATGAATTTAAGAAATAAAAATGCATTGAATTGAAAAATTGAAATTGACGGAAGAAGCTTAAACTAATTTGCTTCGATAGTACTGCAGCGATTTAAGCCATAACAAACACTTTTTCAGTCTCGCCACTGGTAATAAAGTGTTCACAAATTAAATATATTAGCAACACCTAAGAACATCAGTTTAATATGGGTACCGGGACACGAAGGCGTAACGGGTCAAGGAAAAGCTTTCGAATTAGCTCAGAAAGGAGCAGGAAATAGAAAACTTACCTCTGTTAGGGAAATTGGCGTCTCGCTGATAGCTATTAAAAGAGCTATAAATGATTTGGCAACCGAATAATTCAAAAATCACTGTGTCAACTCAACACCGTGCAGAACGGCAGAATGGTATAAAAGACAAACCGACAATCAAGGTAGCGAAGCAAGTCCTGAACTCCCGAAAAGGAATTTGTGGTTAGTGGTGGGACTGGTAACAGGGCACATTAACCTTAATCTCCACCTACATATACTCGGACAAGCAGAACCTTAATACGCAAAAGCTGTGAGGAAGAAGGAGAGATCTGGAGCACATCGCTGCAATTTGTGAAGCCCCAAGGCCACGCAGATATACGCTCTGCACTAAGAGCGTCTAGGACGACATCTATAAAAATTATCTTTGCAGAATCTGACCTGCCTTCCGTCGCACAAAGGTTTAAATAATTAACTTCTCTGCTTGCGCGCAAACTTTGTCCTCCACCAGATTCCCAAATAAAAACAGTTGCCAAGCAAATCGTGAATCGTAGGAAATCATTGTTTTTATCCGCCAAGTATCTACGGAGCCCTATCTTTCGTCGAACAGTTGCAGATCCCTCTCCATCTGGAAGAAAAGAGGGAATCAGATTATCCACCGTAGCTTTTTAGACGTAACTCCTTCTTCATGAATCGCTGCTACTTTCCAACAACCACAACTTTCAACAATATATACAAAGCTTTTTTCAATGATATGAAATTATTCAGGCAAAAAAATAAATATGATATATAATATCAAAAGGATATAGTTATAATTTTATATTAATTGAAGTCTCACTGGATGGACATATAATAAAATATTTGGCCAAATCCCACGAAAATGTACTCAGCTAGTTTTTTGGCCCACGCCATAGAATGCTTTCTTCGTCTACGTATGGGCCACTCCTATATAACCTTCAATCATATTCTTTCCAAGACCGATCCTCCACGTTATCATATAGGCAAAATCGACACTCTAACCATACGACACCTACTCTCAAAATGCAACCGAATGATGATGGAACATTAACTAACGGGAGACAGCACCCTTATTGAGATCCTAAAATCTCGTACAGAAAAAACTTAAGAATTATTACGAAATTTCTGAATACTGTTATATTAACTTAATTTTTAATTACACTGCCGATCTTAAACTTCCCTCCTTGATTCATCTACTTCTCAATTGATTCATTTGATAGGTCTTAGGTTCGATTCGTAGTCTAGTAACCATTTACCATTGGGATAAAATTAATGCCGCTATAACTGGATTAGTCCACCAGCGACAATAGTCTGACTAATGGTTAGGGTTGTTGTAGTGTTTGTGTAGCGTGCATTGAACAACGACGACTTGAACTGCCGTCCTTGGTCCGTTTAAAGGAACACTGGTAAACCAAATCTGGATATCAATTGTATATAGAAGGCTGCAGCAATGTCTCTGCACTCATACCTTGAAGAGTTTCTGCTTCTGGCCATCGGGTGAAATGGTCGATCATTGTCAAACAACATCGGTTTGATTTAAAGAATTGACGGACGATGATGTCGATGTGGATATGGTGGAAACGATGTTCAGGAACTGTAGATCAACCAGAGATTAAGTTAATGTGTTTATGCACATTGGACACCAGTGCGTCTTTCTTCATTTAGGGTCAAACAAATTTTTACCTTAGTTGGCGTCTTCCACTTGGATGGGAAAGACCGTGGATGGATTCAAAGGCCTATCGGCGCAATGGCCGAATATTGCTTTTAGAAGTATCACAATTCACTTTACTTTCAGGTTCCATAGCAACCTGAGTTTTGAGGATTGTATCTTAACTTTAATAGTAATACAACTCTTTACTTACCACTGGTACGCTGATAGAGTTAAACCAGTTAATTGTATGCGCTACAGTGAGTCGTTGTAAGTAACTCGTCTTATATTTAATTTGATTGCATTATTTTAACATAATTTAAGGTGATGCAACCAACAGCAAAGCAGTGGAAAAATCAACATTAATAATAATGTGTAAGCGTTGTCATCAACGCGTTAACCTCAAAGCGTAAACAGTGCAGTTATTGCTGTGGCAGGTTTGTGATGTTGTTTTGATAATATTTTATATACAACATTTATACATTCTGCCGCAGTTTGCATAAATGAAGAAAGCTGATGTCTGAAACCGTTCACCATTGGTCCTATTTGGTGTCATATGCTGATGTCGTTGTTGTCTTGGATTCAATGTATCTTGTAGTTTTGGGGATGGTTAGAAAGTGAGTGGGCTTCCAATCAATAAGTAGTTGATGGTATGATGCAGTTCATGCGGAGGCGAAGTGAACCTTTAGGTCTTCTTACCATTTGTTCAAGTCCTTCAAGTCCTTCAAGTCATCCTTCTCATTAATTCTTGCCACACCATGAATAATTTGTAGATCTTAAGTATTTATATGGCTGCTGCATAACATTATCGTGGTGTTTGTCGTGGGAATAAAGCCTGTATTAAGCTGACTAGAGATACTACCATGGCACGTTATGCTCATGGTTTTTTGTTTAAGCACGCCATTCGGTTTCATCGTCAATATACCGTCATTAATAAAAATAAAAATAACTTTATTAGCTTAACATTAAATATTCTTAAGCTAATCCAAAGAGCTATAGCACTAGCCGCCAGGGCCATCGGCTATTCCTTTTAATTATTTACTTACAATATTGTTTTTTTTTTTTTGTAATCTTATATTTAAATATTTGTGGACCCTAAGGGTAAGGAGTGGTTCGAGTGCCGCACCTTTAGCAACAGCATCCGCATCCTCATTGACTTTTATACCCGAGTGGCCTGGAACCCCAAGTAGAGTGGCTTTGCTTTTGTAGGCTATCAACATATCCCTGATTGAAACTATAAGCGGTGTTTTGTTATTGATGTTTTTTATGTCAGATATTTCTGAGAGGCCATCGGTACAAATTATGTTTTTTGGTTATAAGCAAATTCTACAGCTATTGCCTCGGCTGAGAAAACTGAGTTGAACTGTGCTAAAAGGCCTTTGGATAGTTTTTTCCATTCCTGTCGACTACTGCAGAAGCTGTTCCATTTGCGGTTTTTGACCCTTCTGTGAAAATAGGGTTCCAGATCGCTATTTCCAAGGTTTCGATTACATACTTGAATATTTGGATATAAACTTGATTGGGAATTGAGGACTTGGGTAATTTGTTAAGCGAGGTGTTGATTGTCTTCTTGCTAAGTTACAAGTTTTTATCAACGGTTATCTGCGTCATTTCAACTTAAGCAGTGTAAGCGATGAAAGCAACTCCAGTCTGTGCTGGATAGACGGTAGGCCTGATTCAGTGAGGATGTTGATAATTGGAGTCGATTTTTAAGTTCTAAGACAGATTCATATCGCCGAGTGGTATTCAAGCTCAATTAGTTTTAAGGGTGACTGCACATTTGCCATAAATGGATAGCCCATTCTATTTTACCCAGTATGATGGATTTGGGGATGTTCATCAGAGTGTTGATATGGCTAGAGCTATTCCCAGATCCTAAGTATTTAATGATACTCAACATGGCAGTTTTTCTTAAGAATAATACAATCTCAGAAGAGCTGATGGGTCTACCGCGTTGGGGGAAGGAGCATATCTTGTTGCCATTGTTTTGAACTTTGAGTGCAGAAACTCTGGGGTGCTATGGACGTACGATGAATATTCGGACCAGATCTGTGAAAAAATGTTCCAAGATTTCAGTAGGATGTGGAAGTACATGACTAGTGCCATTGATAAATTTTATGGAATGAGGGATATAGACTCCGGTCAGAGATCTTACAACTGCCCACAACTTCTTTGAGGTAGTTTTTTGGGTTTATGTTTGCTGAGAAACTTTCAAAGTTTTTTTTTTGCCAGTTTAGGTGCTCTAAGGAAAAGCGCATTAGCTTTACGATATGCTACAAGATTTGGAGCGAACGGATATTTTTTAAAGACTTCCCCAAGCTTTTTGTTTGCTGTGCCAAAGAGTCTGCAGGTAATTGTTCCACCAAGGGACATTGGTTTTATTATATGGAGAATTTTTTGTTTGCGGAATTACCAAATTGGAGGCGTACCGTATTGAGCATTGGATTGTGGCCGCTTTTTAATTGACATTTGTAGACTGATCCCTTTCTCTTAGGAACTGGGCAACATGGAGGTGAAAAAAGCGATTTCAATCTGCTCTATCTGTTTGAAATTCTTGACTAACTTTAACATTTTGAGTGATGTTGCCCGATTTTATTGTAATTAAAATGGGAAAATTATCCCTACTATGTAAATCCCGAAGAGTTTTCCAACTGAACTGTTATCAATCGTTTTAACATTTCGCATTTACAAATTCGTTATCACTGCAGACATAACGAAAATGTACCACCAAGTCGTGTAAGAAGTGTAGTAGACGACGTCGGGGCTTGTTGATTGCCTTTAAGAGCAACGGTCCAAGTTCGACTAATGTCACGTGTGGGAGGAGGAATCCATTATACTAAAAGCTATGCTTGACATCGCATCTTTTGTTGAGGCGTAGAATGCGGAAACTAATTAGTAGGTTGATTTTTAAGCCATCCATTCACCATTATTCACAACCTGAACTGTTATCAATCGTATTTTTTGGGGAGATACTAGGGATAGGTCTACGTGTGTGAGCTTCTTGTGAGTTGAGAAATGAGTAGGGGAACCGTCATTTAGTAAGATCAAGTTTAAATTTGCTATGAAGTTTTCTATTATTCTGCCTTTAAAATTGGTCGTTGGAGATCCCCTTTGTGGGATAACCCCTTTTATATTAATGGGCGATAAGTTGAAATCGTCCATTAACATAACAGTTTTAACTCAGAAATCAAAAGTAGCAGTTCATGTAAATTATTGAAATATCCGTGCAAATTCCATTGCAATACCTGGACGAACATAATATACCAACAACTATTTTTGCTTATTTCAATATAGTTTCATATATTGGTTAACGCAAAAGAACTGTCATTCTTGACCTGAGTCTTTATTTTGTTCTTTTCTGTGCTTGATTCAGACATGCTGTCGTTGTCTGACAAATGAAGGTAATAGCTGTTATTACTTATAAGTGTGTTGGTGATCGTGGTGAGAGAGGACGTGAATGTGTCGTTTGAAATATGTGATGTTATTGATAGGGGAAGCGTTTGCTTTCCTTTACGAGTGGTTTTATTACGAAGGCGGTTATTGTTGTATTCAACAGAATCGACGACTTATACAAGCGAAGAGGGGAGATTCTCTTCTTCTTCTGGGGATGTTTTTGAAGTGGAGTGTGTTTTCGACGGTGGTTGAATATTGTTGCTATTGTTGGTAGTTTCAACTGTGGATCGAACGGTAGTTTTTGGAGCAGATGCATTGGATAATGGAATTGGTTTAGAAAAAGAAACAGTCTAATTTCTATTTGTGAGCATATCTTATAATGGCATAAAGCAATGCTTCAGCAATGCTACACTTTTTTTTGTGTATTCTTTCATTTGGATGAATTTAGGACAGTCTTTGGAGGATGATGAGTGCGGGAAAAGTCAATTTGCGCACATTACTGGGAAACAGATGTCCATGAAGTTAGAACCGCCATTTTTGAAATTCACTTTGAAAAATTTGTGCTAAAATGTGTTTGGCTTGTGCTTTCAAGTGCCGCATCGCAAAAAAAGATTTCTTGAAGGATGCAATTTTTATAGGGAGGTTCTTTTTCTCATGTGAAGTTGGCCTTGTGTTTTGATTCGATTGGAACCGCAAATAGTGTGCCTAGATGTGCTCGGCACGTGTCACCATGTGCCAAAGAGAATCGAAGGGCTTAAAATTGAGGATGATAATTATGATGTGGCATTAGCACGGCTGAAGGAGCGTTTCGAAATATATACATACATGTAATAAATCCAATCAACCGGTACTTTGTCGTGTATTGTTAGATTCCGGTTCTCAAATACACATGATCTTCGAGAGAATTATGCAGCTTCTGGGTATATCGTGAAGTCGTTCGCTAATATTGCTAACCTGTGCCAACAAGACCGAAACTTCTGAATTGGAATTGGAAGTATTAGTTATACAGCAAATCACCGGCCCTCTACCTGACAGAAAGATTGATATTCACGAATAGAATATTCCTAGGAATATTCGCTTGTCTGATCCACTTTTCCACGTTCCACAGCGCATAGACATACTTCTTGGTGTCGATTTATTTTTTAGTATTGTTTGCATTTGCCAAATCAAATTGGGCTTAAATTTGCCTATCATTCAAAACACTCTGTATGGCTGGGTAGTGGGAGACAAGCTTCCCGCAGCAAAAACATCCAGTTCCTACAATCTTCTTCCTCAAAGGAGGCCTGTTACCTATTCCTAGGAATTGCTGAATAGTTCCAGAAAATCATTTTGGGAAATTGAGCACTTCGATCCACTCCCGGCAGTGCTTACGAAAGAGGAGAAAGAGTGTGAAATGCATTTTATTTCCAATTTTACCCGTTTGGAATCCGGAAAGTATTGTGTGACTCTGCCATTTTAACAAAACCCAAGTGTGTTAGGGAACTCATTCGACGTCGCGCGAAAGAGATTCTGCCTCTGGAACGAAAATTTCGGCATTATCCAGAGCTCTTCCTCAAATATTCCGATTTCATGAAAGAGCTTATCGATCGTGGTCACATGGAGTTAACGCCATATGTTAACCTCACTGAGCCTCATTATATCCTTCCTCACCACTGTGTTTTTAAACCAGCCAGCTCCACCACAAAACTGCGTGTTGTGTTCGATGCGTCTGCAAAAACCGGTTCAGGCAAATCTCTTAACGATATTCTTTTGGTTGGGCCAGTGATACAACCTGAACTGTTATCAATCGTTTTAACATTTCGCATTTACAAATTCGTTATTACTGCAGACATAACGAAAATGTACCACCAAGTCATGTAAGAAGTGTAGTAGACGACGTCGGGGCTTGTTGATTGCCTTTAAGAGCACCGGTCCAAGTTCGACTAATGTCACGTGTGGGAGGAAGAATCCATTATACTAAAAGCTATGCTTGACATCGCATCTTTTGTTGAGGCGTAGAATGCGGAAACTAATTAGTAGGTTGATTTTTAAGCCATCCATTCACCATTATTCACAACCTGAACTGTTATCAATCGTTTTAAGATTTCGCATTTACAAATTCGTTATCACTGCAGACATAACGAAAATGTACCACCAAGTCGTGTAAGACCCAGCTGATACAAATTTTCATTTAACACTATGGAGAGGTGGTGCAAATGATGACATATATGTATACCGGTTATGTACAGTGACCTTTGGTACAGCTTCTGCATCTTTTTTGGCAACACGTGCTCTGAAACAGTTGGCTATCTACCTGCGGCAGCAAACACTGTAGATTCAGATTTTAATGTTAATGACATTATAACCGGCACTAACTCATTGACAGAAGCAAAAACACTTCAGCGGGAGCTAAGTGCGATGTTGAATAAGGGCGGATTCAATTTGAAAAAATTGTGTTCGAATTCACTTGAGCTGCTAAAAGATGTGCCTGAAAGTGATCGCGAGAAATCCCTGAAAATCAAACACAGCGATGCAATTATAACTTATGGTATTATTTGGAATCCGGATAAGGATATCTTTCATTATGAAGTTGTTCCTATTTCTCATAAGCTTATTACAAAAAGGACTGTGCTATCCGACATATCGCAGCTGTTTGATGCGCTCGGGCTAATTAATACTGTAGTTGTTCTTATTTAAATTTTTATACAGCAGCTATGGCCACTTAAGCTTGGCTGGGATGAATCGTTCACCCTGGATTGTCATCACCGTTGGGTCAATTTTCGAAACAAGCTTAATGAGTTAGACAATTTGCGTATCAATCGGCGTGCATTTTTTGGCGATTCCGAGCACTGTCAACTCCATGCATTCTCTGACAGCTTAGAGGATGCTTGTGGCACATGCTTTTATGCACGATCGGTTAACGAAAACGAGACAGTAAAAAGTGTGCTAAATCAGAGCTTGCGCTGGTGAGAAAGGTCAGCTTACCACGATTGAAATTATGTGCTGCAGTTAAGATGACTCGACTCGAGCAGCGTCTGCGAGATATATTTGACTTAAAGTTTGAAGAAACTACGATCTGAACCGATTCCACAATTGTCTTGAAATGAATTGCAGATGAATCCTGTAACTGGCATACATTTGTCGCAAACAGGGTTGCCGTCATCCAGCAGAACTCCCGCATATCACAATGGCGTCACATCGTATCAGAAGAAAACCCGGCCGATATCGTATCAAGAGGAGCTCACCCTTCAGCTTAAATCAGTTGCAAGTTATGGTTTAATGGTCCATCATTTCTATCACTGTCAAAAGAGCACTGGCCTTTGTCTGTGGTCGAGAATACGTCTGACAACTCGCAGTTAGAGAGGAGAAAGTTAAAAATTATTTTTACAGTTCAAATCCAAACAGATTTAATTGAAACCATCAAATACCACAATAGTTATCGTTCATTACTTAGAATTGTTACTTATCTCTTTAGATTTGTGGCAAATTCGAAAACCAGGGATGGTGGGCCAAGATTGTCTGGTCCTATTAGCTCAGCAGAACTTAAACGAGCTTTGAATGGTTTAGTTAAGTATGTACAAATAAAGGAGTTTCCATCGGAAATACTAACTTTAACCAACAGAAGCCAATTGCCAGCAAAAAGTCACATCAACAATCTGTCACCTTTCATCGACTCTGATGGAATCCTACGTGTTGGCGGACGATTAACAAATGCAGCTTTGGAGTATAACGCTTAACATCCCATTCTACTGCCAAAGGACAGTCTATTTACAACTCTTGTTTTAACTGATCTTCATATAAGGAACATATCAGCGATAATGCAACATACTTCATCGGAGCTCGCAATGAACTTCATCAATTGTACCAGATGTTCCTTAAGCGCGAAAACAGGGGCAAAATCATCAAAGCTTGCGCAGCGGATGGTATTCAATGCAGAACTATACCTCCCAGATCTCCCCAATTCGAAAGGTTTATGGCAGGCTTCTGTAAAGAGCGCCAAATTTCATATGAAACGAATTCTGCTGAATAATTCGCTCACCTTCCTAGGACTAAACACTTTAATAATACAAATTGAATCTATTTAAAATTCAAGGCCGATCACTCCAATGTCTGTGAGCCCTGATGACATTCAGGTTCTTACACCAGGACACTTCATCATCGGTACAGCCCTCAATGCAGTAGGAGAGCCGGCCCTACATAAGAACATTAAGGTCAGTCATCTCAATCGGTATCAGCAATTGCAACGGTATTTGCAAAAGTTCTGGACAAGGTGGTCCCGGGAGTACTTGCAAAATTTACAAATTCGTACAAATCAGGAACAGCCATATCAGTCGGTGACATCGTGATCCTACAGGACGAAAATCTTCCGCCTTTAAAATTGAGGCTTGGACGAGTTGTACGATTGTATCCTGGCAAAGATGGTGTTGTGCGTATGATTACTCTAAAGACAAATAGCTGTGAAACTCAGCGAGCTAAAGCAAAAATTCAACGGCTTCCGATTCAAGGATCTAAGTCCCTCCAAGGGCGGGAGGATGTTCAGTCCTAATTGTACTTACTTCGACACGGTTTGGATTGACGGGCTTATATATAAATTAATCAGATATGAGTTTCCCCCTCATCTTATAAATATTATCAGCTCAATGATACTATTGTAACAGATATAGAGAGTAAACCACGACTATGATTTTTGATGCCACTGACGGTCTGTTGAAGGCACAGTATCGGCAATGATACAGTTGTAACAGATATAGAGAGTACACCACGACTATGATTTTTGATGCCACTGACGGTCTGTTGCAAGGCACAGTATCGGCACCAATTCTTTTTAACATTCACGTTTCTAAAATGATTAGGGATTTGAATAACTCGATGGCATTCGCCGATGATGTAACGACACACAAAACGACATACTGTTCCGCACCCCAGTAGGATACGATAATTCAGACTTGCGACGCAAGTGCCTGCGAGCTTGCACCCTATTGTACAGAAGCGCTCAATCCGCTTTAAGTTTTTTGCTTTAAATTGTAATATTAGTTGTTTTAAGTGGTAATAAATAAGTTTTTTTCAAAAAAGGGTATCGAGCCTCGATTGATATTAATTGCGATATTCCACAGAGCTCAACTTAATTGGATTAAAATAAGAAATTATTCATATTGTCACGGTCTCGGCAACCAATCGATATTAGTTGAAATAAAGAACTTTTAAAAAAAGAATAATACAATATTTTTTGAATAGTAACGAAGAACCAAAAATCGTAAAAAAATCCACAAGCTGATAGAGAGGGACAGCTCCGAGTGTGGTGTTTCCCTTAAACACCTTCTGCAGAGTCGATGATTTCTTTGCGCTGAAAATCTTAAAGTAAGGTCAAACTGCTGAAATTGTTTGCCCACATATTTGATTTGCCTTGGCATATACAACACTTGCGTACAGAGCTATTAACGACTTGTGAGTGCGCATTTATATAGATCTTTTGTTCAACGTACCGAGAGTTGGCTTAATTTTTTTCAAACGACAAAGTAAATAGCGTGGCATGTTGGCTGTTTCAGCCAGTTGATACATCCATTCGCTATTTTGGGTAAAACTGCGTTCGGGCACAGTCTATTTTAAAATGCGCCAATTAAGAAGAAGGGTGAACGGCACATTTTAATGTGACGGAGTATTTAAATATGCTTGATGAACAGTTGCTTTTGTGGTGGCATAAAGGTGACTACATACAATGAAGTGCTCCGCTTAAAATAAGAAATAAACGATGGTCATTCTTCTTCGGGCCTACCGCTAAAACGTGGAAAGTCACGAGAGATAATATGATGTGCTGCTGTCTGATTTCTGGATAAATAACAACTAGGTGCTTCGCGCGATATATCTCAGTTGGCTTAATTAAGTTAAGTGTCAATTCAGCAATTCCTATGTAAGTTCGTTCCCACGGGAAATGCAGTGACCGAACTGAAAGTAATATGATATATTTATTTTTCACTTCAAATACCTTGTTGCCTCAGATAGGATCGTGTCGTGCTAATCTTTAGCAACAGTTGGATATGCTGATGCATACATAACTCGCGTATCGTTAACAGGGTGTAAGGGAGCACTACTGTTGATACTCTTGTTGTGCTCTTGGTTAACCGATTTGAGCTGCAATCTGTACCTGAGACCAATGTTAAAAAAAGAAAGAAACATAACTCCACCTATACAGATCTCGACAAATCACTGCAATTTAATACAGCCCTTCCGACCCGAAGTTCATAGTGAACTCTTCAAGTGATGAAAAAAGCCCCCCTCGTCCATAAGTGTGTTCTTACTTAAAAAAGCTATGCTCGGCATTAGCACTGGTTTCGAAAGTCTAACGGAACTACGCGACGGCAGCCTCCTTTTCCAAGTTGAATCCTCAAAAATAGCTCAGTTATTTCTTTCGCAAAAAACCCTTGCTTACCTTTGTTCGAACTAGGAATCGAGAAATATTACCCCAACCAATGCGCTATCGCACGTGCTAACCATACCACCAAGAGATGCACTCCTTCCGAAACCTGTGAAACCTGCAACCTCCCGCCCCACCAACCGAATAACTGCACACACAATTCATGCGCCAACTGCTCCGAGAAAACACCCATCATTTCCGAAAAGTGCAATGAGTACATCGAGGAAACAGAAATATGATACTAAAAATTAAAAACATACGTGAAAGCTATATGGCTGATGCCAAAAAATTATATAAAGTAAAAATCCTACTCCGCTCTTTTCGACCACATATTCCTTAGCTCTTCAAAGCACTTCAACGTCAAACCAACAAACAGCCTCCACAGCTACATCAAATTTAATCACCCCTTCACTTCAATTGCCTCTCATCACTTTTTCTTCCGACCGAATGCACAAAACTGCAATAATCATCGGTCTCTTTCTGCCTCGTCCGCACCAACAATTTCGGCTCGTGACCCGCAAAACAAAGCTCATGTAATGTCTTTCCAAAAAAACTCGACAATAACCTCTACCGACGACAAATACACCCATATCAAATCTCTCTCCCAAACACACCCACCTGAAACCACTATCAAATGTTATTTGCTTGCAGGAAAATCATCTCACAGTCGATCGGCAACCATTTTCTCCCAAGAAGTATTCCGCATATTTTCAGAATTTCGGTTCTGTGTCATATTCCAAACAAGGTGTTGGCATCCACATCCATAACTTAAACAGATTTCAATTAATTCTCATATATCCGCAAAATGTGTATAAATAAATCTAAACATAACTTTCACAATTATTTCTCTCTACATCCCTCCCGAACAAAAAAGATCTCGACGAAGTTATCAATGAAATTAACAATCCAGTCTTAATAACTGGTGATTGGACTCCATGGACTGCGACTTTGAGAAACTAAATAAACGCGGCAAAGCAGTCGAGCATTTTATTACTAACTCCGGGTTAGCAATAACCTACATAAAACGTTTACGAACGTTGATATATCAATGTTACCCTTATCGCCTCAACAAAACTACCTGTGACATATCCGATAACCTCTCTGGTAGTGATCGTTTGCCAATTTTCATTAACCTCTTTACCGGACAGTCAAATCAAAAATTAAAAAAAAGAAAATAATTCCTTCTAAATAAATCAATTCGCACATCAGCAAACCTAGCTATTTCTCAAACTAGTGAAAAGATAAAAAAAAGCAACCCCGAATTAGGAAATAAAATGCGAAAACAAAAACAAATAGCTTGGTACAACTTCAAGAAATCTCCCACCGACTCCAATCTTATTCTTTATCGTAAACTAAACTCGAAATTTCGCAAAACAGTCAAAACTGAGAAAAGGCTTGTTTTGAAAAATGTACTTCAAATTCAGCACTTCCACTCCACCTTCATCATCGAAAAATTAAAAATTTTCAATGATTCAAACCCTTCTTTCCGCCCTGGTTCTTCACCAATTTCTATTGAATCAGAAATTAACATGTCCGAGCTCATTTACAAAGACATATTTGACAGAGGAATAATTCCACACCTCAGGAAAACCGCGATCGCATAACAACCTCTGGTTATCGCCCCATACCGCTCCTCCCATGCACTGGAAAAGATCTAGAAAAAATCATAAGGAATCGCTTATATGGTTTCTTCGTCGCTTAAAAAAAAGCTAAGTCTACTCTAGATGCACTTCTACATTTTGTTTACTCTACACTGCTAAGCGCAATCATGCGACCATCCTCAGCCTTGACTTTCAGAATGCTTTTGATAGGATTGGGGCTCATGTTGTCCTGAATCAACCAGATATTAAAATGGAAAATTAGACCAAAAAAATATAAATACATAAAACTCTTTCTATCCAACAGACATTTTCGTATCAAGTAATGCGATATCTATTTACACCTGCACAAACTAAAGAACGGCATCCCCCAAGGATCATCCACCCAGCAGTTCAGTCACCGACTATCCTCCGTGCTGATCAGTTCCGTTTCGCAGCGTTCAAATCGAGTTTCTTTCTACGTCGGTGTAATACCCCTTCTCCGTTAGCACACACTTGTTTTCATTTTGCTATTTCTCGTTATTTTAAGACTGTTAGCAAGTGACAAAAAAAAAAAAAAAAACAAAAAAAACTGTGTACGTCATTCTCGAGCGGCATGGCCCCAGGGTCAAATCATGCCTCGGGAAATAGTGGTCTGGACTTAGAGCCACTCGCCGAACCCAAAACTAAAAAGAGAACGAAACCTCCTTTTCCCCGATAAATATGTTCAATCCTCTGAATCTTTCCACAGCCAACCAACCCAAATTTATAACTATTTCCCCAACGGACGAAACCAAAACCTTTATCTGCTGGAAAAAAAAATCGACGGAATAAGTACCGGTCAAGAACAAATCAAACAATTACGCGATGGAAGTTTGCTGTTGTTAGTTAAATAAGAAAAAATCGCCCAATTATTCCTCTCAAAGAAAACCTTATCGAACCTCTGTCCGATTTCCGTGCAGTTCCATAGAAACCTTAACTCCTCTTAAGCAACCGTGAATCCTCCTTGTCTGATTAACGTAACGGAACAAGAGATCGGGTCTAAAGGTGTTATTGATGTCTCCAAATGTAAGAAGTCTGAAGAAGGCAAACAACGCATCACCGGACTCATCGTATTGACTTTCGACTTATATCGGCCACCTACACCGTTACCATTAGTTGGCACAAAATCAAAGCAGAGGAATAATTTCCGAACCCTATGCGTGTCAACTTCTAGGGCACACAACGAATCGTTGAAAAAGAACTTGTAACCTAGCTTCACATTCTCCAACAAATTGTACACGTGTTTCATGTGCTAACTGGAACACCCTTCCACTTCAAGACAATGCAAACGATACTTGCAGGAAAAAGATATCTTAAAAATAAAAACCATTAATAAATATAGCGTTGGTGAAGCTAAGCAAATGTATAGAAACCAATATCCTGTTCCCTTTTTGACCACAGCCTACTCCAATATAGCAAAAAATTCTACAGACCAAGAACGTACACAGACAAACGCAAGTAAGCCAACCAATAATAACTCAATTAACCAGAACTCCTCCTCCATTTCATTTAGCTCCACATAAAACTCAATAGCTTCAACTTCAACAATTTAAAAGAGCAGCAAAGTAACTCCAAAAACACCTCACCCAAATGCCCCATATATTCCAAAAAGATTAAGCAATAAAGTTAACGCAATATTCACCGAACAAAACTGTGAAACAACATTGCATGAAATGAATTGTAATAAGCAACCATCATTCCTTACATCAAAACAAATCCAACTGACTCAATTATTCAATACTGGCCTCAAGCAAAAACAAATCTGTACAGCACTTATAACACTGACCAACAAAATTCAATTCTTCCAGAAAACTACTCAATATCGCCAATCTCCACAGCAACCCAAGCTTTCATCGAAAAAGATAGTTGCTACATGCACTTTAACGAATCCAATTATGCAGCTACAGGTGTTCATAAAGGAAAATAATCCATCCATCATCTCGCTACAAGAAACTAACATTAACATAACTTCCAATCCTTTCCTCCTCGTCAATTCAATTCTTTCTTCCAAACACGGCATTGGCTTCTTAGTAAAGAAATCCATCCCACACAAATTTATAAACATTCACTCAAAAATATCTGCCGTAGTTCTAACCGGGGAATTCAACGCCTGGAGTCTCTCTTGGGGTTCGAAACGTCAAAATAGTCATTGTAAAACCATATAGCGTTTCATCGCCAACTTAGGGTAAGCTATCCTCGACAATGGCCATCCCACTCACTTCTCTACAAAGAGAACACTCACCAATGTACGACTTCATGGAAGCGACCTCTTCCCTAACACAACTACGGTTACGCTTAGCCACAACCACAAAAATCTGTTTTCCTATTAGACAAAGCTGACTGGATGACTTTTTCAGGCAAAGGTCTGTAATGAACTTCGGAATAGAGAAATTTCCAACAATGCCAACAAAGAAGCTGCTAACATCATAAAATCCATTAGATCAGCTGCAATCAAAAATTGGTTTGGGTGCGAGTAGGTCTGCCCATACCATGAACTTCCCATCTCGATAAAAAATTTCATTTCCCACCACCATCAAATACCATTTTCGTTATGATAACATCATTCATTCCATAGACAAATACATTGCATTAAAAAAAAGATACATATTGTATATGTTCTTTACTGCCCTTTAGGAAAATCTTTCTTTTAGATTTTTTGAATCATTTAAACTACGATTTGTGTATTTATCATTAAAAGATTATTCGAATATATTATTTCGAGTGATCAGGACAACAATTTGGAAATACTTTTTTTTTGATTAAGTAACATTTCTGCTAGAAATTAGTTCCATTTTTAGTTTAATAATATTACTTAATATGACTTAATATAATTTAAAATTATGTTTTGCGTTTTTGTTTAATATTGATAGCTAATTGCAATTTTTTCGTCATTAGCTTTTTAATTAATAACTTGAGGACGCGTGGCATTGGAATTTTATCCTTTTGGTTAAGTCGATTTCGCTGTACAACTCGTACCGTACAGTTCGTTGTTGAATCTTCTCCTCCACTCACAGTCAATGCAAATCACACTTTTCTCTCGAAACAACCTAAGGCGCCTTCATCCGCTTTTGAAACTGTCCATGCTTCTGCACCATTTACCATGAAGGGACTGATGAGAGTCTTATAGAGCGACACATTAGTTCTAGGAGAGAGGACTTTACACAATTGTTTTCTTAGCCTAGAGAAACAGCGATTAACAAGAGGTATTCTTCGTTTGATCTCAGCGCTAGTGTTATTATCTATGTTTACAGGAGAGCATAGGTAGATAAAGTCCCTAACTACCTCTAATTTATAGCTGTCTATGGTAACGATTTGGGTGTCTTTTTTGATGACAACATATGCTTCTATGTGCCATCGTATACCGCCAAACCCATCTTTGTCATTTCTGTCTGAATCCTCATAAACGCCATAAAACGGCATTAACGTCAAGATGCGTTCTCCTTTTATTTTAATATCTTCGCCGTATGCGAGTTACTGAACAGACCTTTAAAAGATAGTGCCACGGGACTTTTGCAGCTAAGCCGTCCGCTCAAGTGGCTTTCTTAGACTTAAGCTTAAATATTGCTGTCTTTACTCCGTATAGGTCGGGTAGATAGCATTGTTGGTTCTTCCAGATCCTCAGTATTGACTGCAATTCTACTACGATGTTTCCATTCCGAATTTTGAAGGTTTCGGGTTGGGTCTCTGTAACCTTGAGATAATTGTTTTCTATGGTGGTAGAATTTCCGATCCTTATTCCCGTTTTTTAATCTCTAAACATCCTCAATCGGGCGCTTCTCATGCTCTACCAAAGACGCTGCGACCTTGGCATAGCTTGAAAATGTTGTGCACGGATTTAAACTTTTGTGACCTCGTATTATGAGTTGCGTCTTGGCTGTAAGAAATTACTATGGCTTGCAAAAACATTTTGGAGAAAGTACGAGTTCTATCTTGTCGAGCTTCATGGTGAAGCTGGCTGGCTATCCATGGCTTGCATCACACGACTCAAAGACAGCATCTCTTCCTGTTTAAAACAAAAAAAATACAGGACCAACGACCCAAATTCTTAGCCAGTCTTCTATAGGCACATAGTAGCACACGACCATCCCTCTAATAGTATCCAACTCGACGTGAAGATATTTTTTTTATAATTTGCTCGTCTCAAGAGGCTATGAATACTCTTTTAATGCAAGTCGCACAGAACGAGTGGAAGAATTAGGAGAAGACCGAACGATTTTTGTAGTGGTTTGAGAAACTCAGATGTATTTGGTTACAATTGAATTCCGTGGGTGGAGCTCGAATTGGGACGAATGATTTGATATCGACCTATCCAAAGTTTGGAAGATTTAGCTCAAATTTAGAGTTGCGAAAATCGATTTCATTTCAGCAACTTTAACATTGGAAGTTGAATTTGTATTCGCTTTTGGCAGTTATTTTTCAACTTTTTCAATAAAGTCTTTTAAATCAAACAGTCAGAATAATCAAATATTATATAGCCTTGTTTCAAAATTATTACATTTTATGAGAACTCTGTTTATAGGGATTCATATTTTAAAAGCTTGAGGACCAGTTGCATGGTGACACAAACTAAATTTTAAGCATGATCAAAGGCTCAGTCACCTGGAACTGGTTTTTTTTTTTGGGAATTCAAATTTGTCTGATTCGGTTGAATTCTGCAATTTCTTTGCAAACTTTCCCTTCATCAGAAATCTTTTTATTAAAACTTGTGCTGAGTTATCGCTGAAACATCACTTACAAATTTTTACTGTTACTAATGCTATTATAGGGATAAGAATTTTAAAAAGTTTTTTTGAAATGAGCAAAGGGAAATTTGTGTTCAGGCTTTGCTTTTTTTTTGTTTTCAGAATTTAAATTGTTTCGGTAGAAACATTGTGAAAGGCCGTTTATCTCAACTTCATGTATTTTCGGAATTATTTCTAATCAATCAAATTTGTAAGATTGCTTTCCTTCCTATTAACCATTGCTTGGAATATAAAGGCGTGTCCTTTTTAAAAGGGTTCAAGAGTACATAATTTCAGTCCCGAGATTTCGACCGCCTCTTTCTTCCGAGCTGGGAACTGCTCAGCATAGGATCTTTTTCTTCTGGTTAATATATGGCTTAAGGAGGATCACATTCAGTCCAGTTTTCTTTGCAGATTTTGATAGGATTTTCCTCACCGATTCCGAGAGATTTGTTTATCTCTGTGTCATTTTCTGGAAAGACCTCTAAGATTTGGTTCATGATAAGAAACCACAACAGGGGAAAACAAACTAAATCGAATGTTATGGTCTTCCTTGCAATATACCAGTAATGCAGTTTTGGCCATGTAATTTAACTTTGTCATTTAGGTTTCTCTCGAAGCTTTTGCTTTAAATTCAATTGCGTCATGTAATTTGGGCCATGAGCTTCTTTTTGCTAATATATTATAACTATAAAAAAGCGTCGAGCTACAGCCGCGCAGGTTTTAAACAGAAAAACTGGTGGCTCCATTATTTTCCAAGGATGTTTTCCTGTGTCAGTGTTGCAGACGTCACTCTTAGTCTTGAAAAATGGGAAAGACTTACAGAATTCACATTTCTGAAACAATATTCAAAGAACTTCCGTGGAAATTTGGATCAGGAAAAAGAGAAAGGGGCACATCAATGTATGAAATGGCATCAAATAAATACTGTTTTAGTCTTTTTGGTAGTCTCTATAGTTAGTAACTTACTAAGTTTAGTCAATTGGTTAAATAAACATAATATTGATGAATCTTTTGGCATTAAAATTGAACAACAAAAAAATTTATTTGAATTTGTCCGAAAACTTATGAACGGCAGTGTATATATTTATGCAACAACATTGCATGAAATGAATTGTAATAAGCAACCATCATTCCTAACATCAAAACAAATCCAACTGACTCAATTATTCAATACTGGCCTCAAGCAAAAACAAATCTGTACAGCACTTATAACACTGACCAACAAAATTGAGTTCTTCCAGAAAACTACTCAATATCGCCAATCTCCACAGCAACCCAAGCTTTCATCGAAAAAGATAGTTGCTACATGCACTTTAACGAATCCAATTATGCAGCTACAGGTGTTCATAAAGGAAAATAATCCATCCATCATCTCGCTACAAGAAACTAACATTAACATAACTTCCAATCCTTTCCTCCTCGTCAATTCAATTCTTTCTTCCAAACACGGCATTGGCTTCTTAGTAAATAAATCCATCCCACACAAATTTATAAACATTCACTCAAAAATATCTGCCGTAGTTCTAACCGGGGAATTCAACGCCTGGAGTCTCTCTTGGGGTTCGAAACGTCAAAATAGTCATTGTAAAACCATATAGCGTTTCATCGCCAACTCAGGGTTAGCTATCCTCGACAATGGCCATCCCACTCACTTCTCTACAAAGAGAACACTCACCAATGTATGACTTCATGGAAGCGACCTCTTCCCTAACACAACTACGGTTACGCTTAGCCACAACCACAAAAATCTGTTTTCCTATTAGACAAAGCTGACTGGATGACTTTTTCAGGCAAAGGTCTGTAATGAACTTCGGAATAGAGAAATTTCCAACAATGCCAACAAAGAAGCTGCTAACATCATAAAATCCATTAGATCAGCTGCAATCAAAAATTGGTTTGGGTGCGAGTAGGTCTGCCCATACCATGAACTTCCCATCTCGATAAAAAATTACATTTCCCACCACCATCAAATACCATTTTCGTTATGATAACATCATTCATTCCATAGACAAATACATTGCATTAAAAAAAAGATACATATTGTATATGTTCTTTACTGCCCTTTAGGAAAATCTTTCTTTTAGATTTTTTGAATCATTTAAACTACGATTTGTGTATTTATCATTAAAAGATTATTCGAATATATTATTTCGAGTGATCAGGACAACAATTTGGAAATACTTTTTTTTTGATTAAGTAACATTTCTGCTAGAAATTAGTTCCATTTTTAGTTTAATAATATTACTTAATATGACTTAATATAATTTAAAATTATGTTTTGCGTTTTTGTTTAATATTGATAGCTAATTGCAATTTTTTCGTCATTAGCTTTTTAATTAATAACTTGAGGACGCGTGGCATTGGAATTTTATCCTTTTGGTTAAGTCGATTTCGCTGTACAACTCGTACCGTACAGTTCGTTGTTGAATCTTCTCCACCACTCACAGTCAATGCAAATCACACTTTTCTCTCGAAACAACCTAAGGCGCCTTCATCCGCTTTTGAAACTGTCCATGCTTCTGCACCATTTACCATGAAGGGACTGATGAGAGTCTTATAGAGCGACACATTAGTTCTAGGAGAGAGGACTTTACACAATTGTTTTCTTAGCCTAGAGAAACAGCGATTAACAAGAGGTATTCTTCGTTTGATCTCAGCGCTAGTGTTATTATCTATGTTTACAGGAGAGCATAGGTAGATAAAGTCCCTAACTACCTCTAATTTATAGCTGTCTATGGTAACGATTTGGGTGTCTTTTTTGATGACAACATATGCTTCTATGTGCCATCGTATACCGCCAAACCCATCTTTGTCATTTCTGTCTGAATCCTCATAAACGCCATAAAACGGCATTAACGTCAAGATGCGTTCTCCTTTTATTTTAATATCTTCGCCGTATGCGCGTTACTGAACAGACCTTTAAAAGATAGTGCCACGGGACTTTTGCAGCTAAGCCGTCCGCTCAAGTGGCTTTCTTAGACTTAAGCTTAAATATTGCTGTCTTTACTCCGTATAGGTCGGGTAGATAGCATTGTTGGTTCTTCCAGATCCTCAGTATTGACTGCAATTCTACTACGATGTTTCCATTCCGAATTTTGAAGGTTTCGGGTTGGGTCTCTGTAACCTTGAGATAATTGTTTTCTATGGTGATAGAATTTTCGATCCTTATTCCTGTTTTTTAATCTCTAAACATCCTCAATCGGGCGCTTCTCATGCTCTACCAAAGACGCTGCGACCTTGGCATAGCTTGAAAATGTTGTGCACGGATTAAAACTTTTGTGACCTCGTATTATGAGTTTCGTCTTGGCTGTAAGAAATTACTATGGCTTGCAAAAACATTTTGGAGAAAGTACGAGTTCTATCTTGTCGAGCTTCATGGTGAAGCTGGCTGGCTGTCCATGGCTTGCATCACACGACTCAAAGACAGCATCTCTTCCTGTTTAAAACAAAAAAAAATACAGGACCAACGACCCAAATTCTTAGCCAGTCTTCTATAGGCACATAGTAGCACACGACCATCCCTCTAATAGTATCCAACTCGACGTGAAGATATTTTTTTTATAATTTGCTCGTCTCAAGAGGCTATGAATACTCTTTTAATGCAAGTCGCACAGAACGAGTGGAAGAATTAGGAGAAGACCGAACGATTTTTGTAGTGGTTTGAGAAACTCAGATGTATTTGGTTACAATTGAATTCCGTGGGTGGAGCTCGAATTGGGACGAATGATTTGATATCGACCTATCCAAAGTTTGGAAGATTTAGCTCAAATTTAGAGTTGCGAAAATCGATTTCATTTCAGCAACTTTAACATTGGAAGTTGAATTTGTATTCGCTTTTGGCAGTTATTTTTCAACTTTTTCAATAAAGTCTTTTAAATCAAACAGTCAGAATAATCAAATATTATATAGCCTTGTTTCAAAATTATTACATTTTATGAGAACTCTGTTTATAGGGATTCATATTTTAAAAGCTTGAGGACCAGTTGCATGGTGACACAAACTAAATTTCAAGCATGATCAAAGGCTCAGTCACCTGGAACTGTTTTTTTTTTTTGGGAATTAAAATTTGTCTGATTCGGTTGAATTCTGCAATTTCTTTGCAAACTTTCCCTTCATCAGAAATCTTTTTATTAAAACTTGTGCTGAGTTATCGCTGAAACATCACTTACAAATTTTTACTGTTACTAATGCTATTATAGGGATAAGAATTTTAAAAAGTTTTTTTGAAATGAGCAAAGGGTGTTCAGGCTTTGCTTTTTTTTTGTTTGCAGAATTTAAATTGTTTCGGTAGAAACATTGTGAAAGGCCGTTTATCTCAACTTCATGTATTTTCGGAATTATTTCTAATCAATCAAATTTGTAAGATTGCTTTCCTTCCTATTAACCATTGCTTGGAATATAAAGGCGTGTCCTTTTTAAAAGGGTTCAAGAGTACATAATTTCAGTCCCGAGATTTCGACCGCCTCTTTCTTCCGAGCTGGGAACTGCTCAGCATAGGATCTTTTTCTTCTGGTTAATATATGGCTTAAGGAGGATCACATTCAGTCCAGTTTTCTTTGCAGATTTTGATAGGATTTTCCTCGCCGATTCCGAGAGATTTGTTTATCTCTGTGTCATTTTCTGGAAAGACCTCTAAGATTTGGTTCATGATAAGAAACCACAACAGGGGAAAACAAACTAAATCGAATGTTATGGTCTTCCCTGCAATATACCAGTAATGCAGTTTTGGCCATGTAATTTAACTTTGTCATTTAGGTTTCTCTCGAAGCTTTTGCTTTAAATTCAATTGCGTCATGTAATTTGGGCCATGAGCTTCTTTTTGCTAATATATTATAACTATAAAAAAGCGTCGAGCTACAGCCGCGCAGGTTTTAAACAGAAAAACTGGTGGCTACATTATTTTCCAAGGATGTTTTCCTGTGTCAGTGTTGCAGACGTCACTCTTAGTCTTGAAAAATGGGAAAGACTTACAGAATTCACATTTCTGAAACAATATTCAAAGAACTTCCGTGGAAATTTGGATCAGGAAAAAGAGAAAGGGGCACATCAATGTATGAAATGGCCTCAAATAAATACTGTTTT
Source organism: Orthonevra nobilis (assembly GCA_963555765.1). Taxonomy (NCBI): domain Eukaryota; kingdom Metazoa; phylum Arthropoda; class Insecta; order Diptera; family Syrphidae; genus Orthonevra; species Orthonevra nobilis. Next base: position 29,993,196 of record OY743227.1, read on the forward strand.
AGTCTTTTTGGTAGTCTCTATAGTTAGTAACTTACTAAGTTTAGTCAATTGGTTAAATAAACATAATATTGATGAATCTTTTGGCATTAAAATTGACCAAAAAAAAATTTATTTGAATTTGTCCGAAAACTTATGAACGGCAGTGTATATATTTATGCATTTTTTTTTATCTGATAAGGTAGCTGTAAACTATAAATTTAATTAATTTTAAACTTTTTTTATTGGAAAACTAAATTGGTTTTAATTGAAGAAGTGAAAATGTCCTTTTTTTGACAGTTTTTTCGTCATAAAATTCAAACCACCCTGTGAAATTTAACCAAAAGCTTTTCAGGTGATCTTTATGCACACACGCTTCGAATGAAACCAATTTGGCTTCGATAGCTTGATTTGTTCTCGAGTTAGGCTGTACGAAAGAATCTGCACAAACGTATGTACGTACACACACACACACAGACATCTTTCTAAAAATGATGGAATCCGACTCCTGGGACCGCCAAACGTGGAGAAATGTAAACATTTTGAATTTCGAAAATCGGACCGATTACAAGAACTTCCTGATGGGAAGTTAAAAAGTACGACCTACAAAAAATACTGTCCCATGGTGAAATAAGGAGCTAAGCGAACTTCGGCGAGTAAAGCAAAACGCATGCACCTCTTAAAAGGCTTCCAACTGAACTAAATTTTATTGATTTTCGCAAAGAAAACTCTAAATTCCGGAAACGGGAAATATTAACACAGGCACCTCATCGCAAGCGACCATGTGCAACATTCGATAAGGAGTATAAAAACAGAAAAAGACACTTTAACCTGTCCATTGAAAATCGCAAACTCCTTTGGCAAAACCTGGGAAAAGCCGCTGCTGATGCAAATTTTCACGTTCAATTGATAAACGGTCTTCCACAGGGGTCACCAGTTTCTGTTGTGCTATTTAAAATAGCAATTAGCAAAATCAGCAGGATTATTAAAAGCCAAAATCAAATGCACCACCTTCTATACGCCGACGACCTCATCATATATTCGGAATATAATGATTTTACTTCGATTTTCCAAGCGGAAGCCTTTGCGACCCTTTAAGCCCTACAAAGTACTGGTATTGAAAAAGCTATCGTACGTACAGATAGCTTATCTTCAGTTACTGCTATTGAAAAATAAAAAGCCAACACGGGCATAGTAAATGAGATTCGGGATATATTAATTAGGAAAAAAGACCCAGCAAAGCTAATCTGGATTCCCGGTTACATCGGCATAAAGAGGAAATGTGTAAGCAGATGCAGCTGCTGGGGAACCGCATAAGAAAAGTATATACCCTTACCATATACCACATACGTTAACGAGGAATTACATTAGACTGCAAACACACGAACATCACACACATACACCTATTCTCCAAAGAAACAGCTCCACTATGCCACCTCTGCAATACCAGGCCTCGTCTTACTACATATCATTTAATTGAATACGACGTTGTCAACACAGTTCGCAACAGAATCTCGGGAAGAATGGATAGAATTCTTAAGCTATGTTACAAATGCACATAAAGTTCTTTAAGGAATTTAGTAAGCAAATGAGGTTTAATTAGATCAAAGCCGAAACCTAAAGCAGCGAGTGTTTTTATTTTATTCATTTAGTGTGTTTTTATTTTATCATTATGTAATTTACTTGCATGTCAATAAACTTAAAGTAATAATAATAACAATCCATCCTGCAGATAAGAAGATTCTGAAAAGCAAGAGACACCAGAAAACCAAGCCTTATGCCATATATATATATATATAGATATATATATATATATATATATATATATATATATATGTGTGTGTGTATGTGTGTGTGTGGTGTGGTTCGAAAGATTCCAGGGTGATGTAGGGTTTTTTATAGAGATAGGAATGTTAAGGTTCTTAGCGAATGTGAGCGCTTGGCATAAGGCTCATGGTCCAAATTACATGACGCAATTGAATTTAAAGCAAAAGCTTCGAGAGAGACCTAAATGACAAAGTTAAATTACATGGCCAAAACTGCATTACTCGTATATTGCAAGGAAGACCATTACATTCGATTTAGTTTGTTTTCCCCTGTTGTGGTTTCTTATCATGAACCAGGTCTTTCCAGAAAACGACACAGAGATAAACAAATCTCTCGGAATCGGCGTGGAAAATCCTATCAAAATCTGCAAAGAAAACTGGACTGAATGTGATCCTCTTTAAGCCATATATTAACCAGAAGAAAAAGATCCTATGCTGAGCAGTTCCCAGCTCGGAAGAAAGAGGCGGGCGAAATCTCGGGACTGAAATTATGTACTCTTGAACCCTTTTAAAAAGGACACGCCTTTATATTCCAAGCAATGGTTAATAGGAAGGAAAGCAATCTTACAAATTTGATTGATTAGAAATAATTCCGAAAATACATGAAGTTGAGATAAACGGCCTTTCACAATGTTTCTACCGAAACAATTTAAATTCTGCAAACAAAAAAAGCAAAGCCTGAACACAAATTTCCCTTTGCTCATTTCAAAAAAACTTTTTAAAATTCTTATCTCTATAATAGCATTAGTAACAGTAAAAATTTGTAAGTGATGTTTCAGCGATAACTCAGCACAAGTTTTAATAAAAAGATTTCTGATGAAGGGAAAAATTGCAAAGAAATTGCAGAATTCAATCGAATCAGACAAATTTGAATTCCCAAAAAAAAACCAAAGGCGACTGAGCCTTTGATCATGCTTGAAATTTAGTTTGTGTCACCATGCAACTGGTCCTCAAGCTTTTAAAATATGAATCCCTATAAACAGAGTTCTCACAAAATGTAATAATTTTGAAACAAGGCTATATAATATTTGATTATTCTGACTGTTTGATTTAAAAGAGTTTATTGAAGAAGTTGAAAAATAACTGCCTAAAGCGAATACAAATTCAACTTCCAATGTTAAAGTTGTTGAAATGAAATCGATTTTCGCAACTCTAAATTTGAGCTAAATCTTCCAAACTTTGGATAGGTCGATATCAAATCATCCGTCCCAATTCGAGCTCCACCCACGGAATTCAATTGTAACCAAATACACCTGAAAGCCGAAACCTAAAGCAGCGAGTGTTTTTATTTTATTCATTTATGTGTGTTTTTATTTCATCATTATGTAATTTACTTGCATGTCAATAAACTTAAAGTAATAATAATAACAATCCATCCAGCAGAGAAGAAGATTCTGAAAAGCAAGAGACACCAGAAAACCAAGCCTTATGCCAAGCGCTCACATTCGCTAAGAACCTGAACATTCCTATCTCTATAAAAAACCCTACATCACCCTGGAATCTTTCGAACCACCACCACACACACACACACACACACACACACACACACACACACACACACACACACACACACACACACACACACACACACACACACACACACACACACACACACACACACACACACACACACACACACACACACACACAAGCGCACACACACATATATATATATATATATATATATATATGATAAGTAGTACAAAAAAATAAAAAATTTGCTTGAAGCAATCGAATTGTGGTGTATGAATATGATAACAGCGATGAAATTTACCAAGGAAACGTGCGAGATCAGTCTTAATGAATATGGAAAATAAGTGAAATTAGTTATTTAAAACCAAAAGTGGGGGGATTAGCGGGGATTCTAAATAAATGTCGAGTGACAATTATAAAGAAATAAATAGTGCAAAAGAGATAAATGATGATATAATGAGAGATTTAAAGTAGCATTGTAATGAAAAAACGTACTATGAAGTGCAAGTCAAAAGGTCCAGGAATAAGAGAAACAAAATGTAAACAAGAAAATAAGTTAACAAGAGAAGCATTTATGAAAACTTCATCTTTGTCTATTAGAAAGCAAGCAATAATTAATATCGGCAATGAAAAAGTAAAATCAGCTATTAAAGTTCAAAATATACAAATTGAATTCAAATTTTTGAAACGCATCAACGTTTAAGATTTTCCTTAAAATAAAGGCGTTTTCACAGCTGTGATTGAAGTTGTAAGTAGAGAACGGCAATGAGTATCAATTAATGTAAAGTGTTAAAAATAATAAGAATTGGATTGAACAATTTTGTTGTGCATTAAGAAATTAATGTTGTTTTTAAGCTGCTGCGCTTTTAACCACTCATTATAAACATGCATGTATGGCATTAAACAAGGCGTCGAACATAGAAAAAAAATTGTTAAAAGTTGAAGCAAAGAAGTTCTTCTTCTACCAAATATTGACGTAGATCATGATGCAACGAAAAATGTCCAGAAACTTAAAGGAAGATATGAATCGAAAAACGTGGAATATAATACTTAATAACTTTTTCCTTTCAATGTACAGGGATTAACGAACAACTTTAAATATTATTAGTGCAAGAAAATATGAAGTTATTTGTTTAACAAAAATACATAAGAACGAAAATCACACACATAACACATTTAACACAAGACAACCAAAATTGAAGGCAACGGAATAAGTGTGAGAAGTTACCAAAACGTGAGATGCGATTTAAATTCAACACAGCTTAGTTTATTTGTCATTTGCGCCATCGAACAATGTGAACATTTTATTTGGGGTAATGTAATACTACCATGTAATACTACCAGCTAGTTTGTGTAGATCGCCGAAAGCACCTGAAGCTAAGTTCCGTAATCAGATGAGAGAATTTTAAGTTTCGTTGCCAATAAATTTTAATCATGGGAAACGTGTGTTTTACGTGTTAACAGTAAATAAATCGCGTAGTAACCGACTAGAATCATCCCAACTTCGCGAATTCTTATAGACTATGTTGTAATATATATCACGAGAATTAAAGCAAAGATTGAGAATAGTTTAAAATATTGTGATTCAATGCAAATTGAATTAGTTAAATACGATACGCAAACATTTATTGAATGCGCACAGCGTAATATAGAAATATAAAGCATTTAAGATGTTGATATTTCTGGAACAAATCAGTGAAAAAAAATAAAAAAAATTGACAAATGAACCGTTGAATTGTTGAAAACCGTAATACTAATAGTGTTTAGGAAACAGAAAAGTGAAAAAAGGTATTGTCACTGATTGTGTTTCTGTAAGTGATTGTTACACTTTGTCAAATAAATTTTAAAAACTAAATGCAAGTACAATTGTACAAAAATTCAGAAAGTTACGAAGATTAAACACCTTTGAGTTAAAAATGATTGTAATTTTAATTTAATCATTGAGATTAGATACATAAGTAATAAGAAAAGTAAAAGATTTGTTTCTATAGGAGAATAAGGAAAAACAATATACAATACCAATATAAAGCGCAATTAAAATTATAATACAATCACAAAGCCACATATTGAATACTGCACAGCAATAATTTGTTTAGCAATTAACTAATTGTAAAAATGACGACAAAAATTAAGCTTTTCGGACTATATTAAAATGCGAGTCATTGAGTTCCAGCCGGCAGGAATGACGATATGAAAAAAAATATCAGTGCCTTGAAATAAAATTAAAATTACATCCAGAACTAGGCGAGCTCTTTAAATGAACTTTTGAAATATATTTTCAATAAGGATATGCGTATACATACATACGTATACAAAACATGCGTAAGTTTTCTAACGATGAAATTGAAACCAAAAAGGGTCTGGTGCTTACAGATTTTCGCAGAACAAGCCAGATAACAGACACGCCTGTCGAGTCTAAATGCGTGTCACTGAACTCACTTAGTGAGCTGCCCCACACTCGACTTGCATATATACAGAACAAGACTTCTTTGGGCGCATGATCGTTAATGTGGGGTACCACACTGAGAAACGATTCGGAGTTCTCTTCACGTGTCTGACAGTAAGGGTAGTTCACGTCGACATAGTCTATACTTTAATGAGAAGTTCCTGCATTTTAGCCATTTAGGAGCGGTACCCCCAGAGAATTTTTCACCATACTGTTACCAATTGCGTTGGTGCAGTGAGAGAACTTTCAGATCGCTAAAGAAAATCGACACAAAGGTCTTGATACGCCGTTTTCTGAGCATAATGGCAGAAATCAAAAAACTCGCAAATGCGGGACCTTTGTCTTATATTCTTCTTGAAAATTACACCGCAGAGTCTCTGACGCCCAACCATTTTTTTTTTGGCTCACATGGCATTAAGCCAGTGACAATATCTAATCATGAAAAAGTATGTTAAATAGGTTTCCGAATACCTTAACCTACATTGTTAACTCGTCGGAGAAAACGGCAAAGAAAAAGAGTTGAATCTAGGGATTCTCCACTCAAGCGAAGTGGACTTAAACAAAAGATATGTTTTATTATTATGACCAAATATATATACACAAGTTAAGCTTTTTCGTGACTGGATTATTATATTATATTATTCATCATATCTGCAGCAATTGCATCATCCAGTCATTTCGTCGATTCAATGAAAACACTAAGATCAGTTTGCAGAGAATTACAATTAACTCACTCATATTATTGAAATTGTTTTTCGTAAGATATTATATTTTCAAGAAATGAGAGAGAATGAACTTACTGAAAAACAATCAAAACGATACTGCTACAGACATTTTTTGAACGATCTCCTATGCTAAAAAAATAAGGAAATGCAAGAAATGAAAGAAGAACTGTCTAAAGCAAAAATATGTCGAAGTCCTTATTAGCAGATACTGTTAAAAATGCTAAACATTTTAAATTTAAGATTAAATGTATATTTTACTTCTTATTTTCTTCGGTCGTTTTGGTAGATTTTGCATCGAAATTTTCATCGTCTCCCTCGTCAATGTCACTGAAATGGAAATGGTATTTATGTTATACTTCATAATTATCTTTATTGAATTAATGGTAGAGCTAAGTTTAAAGTGATAAATATCTTAACCGCGAGCGAATAGTTTAGTTAAGAAGCGGTATGTATAAGTAGATAAGGATCATTATTTAATTTATTGTATTTAACCAATTATCTATTTGACTTCATATAAAGAACCTCTTCATTTCTGTTCTCACACAAGTATATAATCCAAGTATGAAAGTTGTTACTGATAATAAAAACCGACACTTCGACAACATTCGAGAACACTGCGTCGATAAAGCAATTACCGTCTCAAGTGCACGCAATAAATTAATGCGAATTTTCAATGTTGATATTAAATAAGGAAAATAATACCATAATATTTTTCATCTTTTACCTCTACAAAAAATATATTCGCCTACAAACCATCCATTCCTCCTAACAACATGTCTTAACTCAAGATCCTTATATTGTTGTTTATTATAGATTCAAGGCTTAAGGAGAGATGCTTTGATAAAAAATATATAATCTTATAATTTTGTAATTTGTTGTTCTTTTTGTAATGTTGTTATTCATCTTATTGTTATTCATATAATTTGTTCGATAGTCATATACAATTATCTCTGAGACTCACTGCACATGCATCAAGCATCATGATTGCTTTTCCTCTATTGCTTTCGTTCCCACAATCATCTGATGCATTTGCAGCAAATCTCAGGAGAATTTCACATACTAAATTCTCATTAGAACACCCCGCACACCTATCATTTTTAATGTGTTATCTTTCACGTTTTTGCATTTTCTGTTTCTTTTAGTGCTTTCGCTCGCTCCGCACTTGCAGTGAAATAAGATTCTGTGCGCCGCCCCTGAAACAGCGTTTCAGCACACGGGTAACACGGCAAGCTTTAGGGATTGGTTTAGTGAGATTGCCACTTGCTGTTCAATGTGTGACGACCCGAAGAAGGCCGTCTGGACCGGATGGGTCTCGACGATTCGTCCCATTGCCCATTTCCCCGGTGGTAGATTGGTGTCTTTAATGACGACAAGATCATTGACTTTGATGATTGTTTCAATCTGTCAATCATAGGCGGCGGCGACTCACCTAAAAAGAAATGAAGTGGTGTTAGGGGGTCTAAGTCTGTAGGTAGGTTGGACATAAGGCCCGCGAATTCAAAACCGCTTCGATTTGGGTCAAAAGGGTATAGAGGGCTTCGAACGTAAGGATGTTGGTAACAATCAAGCGTCAAAGATGTTGTTTGACGGATTTCGCCCCCGCCTCCCGCAAACCGCCGAAGTGTGGTGCCGAAGGGGGAATGAAATGCCACGTTATGCCATCTCGGGCCAGTGATTCAGCCACCAGAGAATAGTGCTTTCGCTCGCTCCGCACTTGCAGTGAAATAAGATTCTGTGCGTGGGTGGCCTGACGGTAGCTGGTTTGTGATTTTTGTGTACAGAATTTCTTTTATTTCGTGTAAAATTCGGTGCAAATCGCTTACATAATGTCTGAAAAGAATGCACTTTCTTCCCTTCGTCTTAAAGGTGGCCATTTAAAACGTTCCCTGACAAAATTAGCTATATATTCGGAGAATATCACGGACAAAATATCGGTTGACGAAAAAGAAGTGTGGTTCATTAAAGCGGGTGAATTATGGCATGAGTTTAATGAAACTCAAAGACAGATGTATAACTTTGTTAAAGTCGAAGGGTAGGTTGATCCTGATTCAGATTTCGATGAATTCGATCCGTTCTACAATCTGCCATTCGCGAGCGTGAAAAAATGCAATAAACGAATGATTTTTTTGGGAAAGCTGGCTGAATAGAAGCAACTCCTTAGGAACGCTTCACAAAATCGTCCGCTCCTGAAAGAAATACGGACTTCTTTCTTCCTAAAATTCGGATTGAACCTTTTTCGGAAAATCGTGATGAAGCCTTGAGTCTTCTCAATCATCTATCTGTTTGTGATGTTACTTACCAACAGGCGTAGGCCACGATTTGTAAACAAAAGCTACATCAAAGCCTTTACGGATTTACCATCCGCGCTTAATTCGAATAGCCAGCTGCTGCGTAATTTATCCAACGGGGCTGAGAAAATCATTCGAGGCTTAACTTCAATAAATTTAATTGAGCGGGATTCGGTGCTTATTTATTTACTTTTAAATAAGCTGGATCCTAAATCGCGACAGGCGTGGTCGGAGGACAGCGTGTCCGAAGAAAAACCAACAATCGACCAGTTCTTAGTATTCACGCTTCTTCATCTTCATCTTTTTGTCCAAAGTGCAATTAATCTCATTTTCTGTCTCTATGTTCGGATTTTTTGGGAATGGATGTGCCGTCTCGTAGAGAATTCGTAAAAACAAATAAAATATGATATAACTGCCTAAAAAGCGGTCATTCCTCGGCATTTTGCCAGCCTAAGTTTCGGTGTAGAACAAGCTAGAAAGTAGGCCACAAAGCTTGGCTCACCAAGTGGCTTCGTATTCGAACCATAATCAATCGGTTAGTTCAGTTTCAGCAAATCTTTCTAATTGGAGCCAAGCTAGAGAGTCTAAACCAACTATTCCAAGCACGTCGAATTCCCCGTTACCACCAGCCACGAAGAATGTGGTAAATAAGGACTCGGTCAACGTCGCGCATAATATTCCACAAGCTTTGCTACCCGCTGCCGTCGGTAAAGTTCTTGATATAAACGGTCAATATCAACCGGTTCGAATCCTCATTGATATAGGCTCCCAAGTATCTTTCATCTCTGAGTTGTGTGCTCAAAGACTTGGACTCAAAAGAAGAAACGGTCGGATACCAAATAATGGTATTGGATCTACCAACGCTGGCAGCTCCAGAGACCTTATCTCAAAGGTAATTAAGTCGCGCTGCGATTCATTTATTATCCCCGTGGAAACATATATTCAATCATTTTCAATTGAGGATTAGTATTACATCTGCCAATTGAACTTAGCTGATCTTTCATTTAATCGTCCGGATAGTCTTGACGTTCTCTAAGGAGTTGATAAAGCATGGGCTAATTTGCAAAAGGGAGTTGTTAAAAGCAAGCGATTGCCCATCAAACAATTTTCGGCTGGATTTTGGCTGGACAACTTCTATCCAACACAAAGGCCAATATCGTTTCAAACCACGCGATTTTAGACATTGATTCCATCCTTCAATCTTTCTGGACAATTGAGGAGATTTCTCCCAAATAGGCACTGTTAGATGAAGACCGGAGAACAGTTTCCCATCACACTCAATTTCTACACGCCGGTGTATCGACAGCGTTTGTTCTTAATCGTCAAGAGTATTGGGTGATCGGATGTCGTAATCTGCTTCGTAAGATCACACATGACTCTGCTTCCTGTTTTTGTCTACGGACAGCTACAGTTTCCCAACAAATGGGAAACTTACTCCGACAACGTTTACAACCCTGCCGACCCTTCATACATTGTGGGTGTGATTACGCCGGGCCAATCGAATTAAAAATCAAACCGGAACGCAAATCAATCTTTCACAAGGGACATATCGCGTTATTCGTGTGTTTGATTTCAAAAGCGATTCATTTGGAACTCATAAGTTCACTGACTACCGAAACGTTTTTTGCCGCACTTCGCCGATTTGTTTCGCGTCACGGCAAACCATCTCACATTTATTCAGCAAACTTTCGCGGATGTGCTCAGTTGCTGTCTGAAATGCATAAGCTAGTGTTGTCGCAAGAACACAATTCTCTGGTGGCTGAATCACTGGCCCGCGATGGCATAACGTGGCATTTCATTCCCCCTTCGGCACCACACTTCGGCGGTTTGCGGGAGGCGGGGGCGAAATCCGTCAAACAACATCTTTGACGCTTGATTGTTACCAACATCCTTACGTTCGAAGCCCTCTATACCCTTTTGACCCAAATCGAAGCGGTTTTGAATTCGCGGGCCTTATGTCCAACCTACCTACAGACTTAGACCCCCTAACACCACTTCATTTCTTTTTAGGTGAGTCGCCGCCGCCTATGATTGACAGATTGAAACAATCATCAAAGTCAATGATCTTGTCGTCATTAAAGACACCAATCTACCACCGGGGAAATGGGCAATGGGACGAATCGTCGAGACCCATCCGGTCCAGACGGCCTTCTTCGGGTCGTCACACATTGAACAGCAAGTGGCAATCTCACTAAACCAAGCCCTAAAGCTTGCCGTGTTACCCGTGTGCTGAAACGCTGTTTCAGGGGCGGCGGAATGTTTAAGAATCTTGTAAAACGTATTGTAACTTGTTGTTCATTTTGTAATGTTGTAATTCATCTTATTGTTATTCATATCATTTGTTCGATAGTCATGTACAATTATTCATGTGACTCACTGCACATGCATCAAGCATCATGATTACTTTTCCTCTATTTGCTTTCGTTCCAACAATCACCTGATGCAAGTTGGAAGTTTTCATTAGACCACCCCGCCCGCCTATTACTTTTCATGTGTTATGTTTCACGTTTTTGCATTTTTTTGAGATTTATGTATATGGTAACTTTGATTATATCGTTCGATTATTATATCATACCAAAAATACAATTTATATTCGTTCGGAAACATCGTGCAGTTTTTATTTTTTTCTTTTATCGCATTATATTTCATTGAACATTATCGAACAGTAAGTTAGTCTTTATTCAGCTGAAAATAGGTATATTAAAATTAATATTGATTTTTTTAAAAAATGCTAGACAATAAATAGATAATTGATCATCATACTACTTTAAATGCAGTTCTAGTCCCGCATGTTATTCTTTGCAAGTTGAAAGAAAACACGACCAGATACTAAACTTGAATTTTATAAAAAGTTTGTACTTATTCAAGATTTACATTAAAATGTGTTGAAGTTATCGAAAATATTTTATAACTTTTCAGGCTATAGTTTTTTTTTTGTTCCTGATCTTTCATTTATATGTGAAGTCTATTATAAATCATGTAATTACTATAAATAAATTTATATGAAATAAATATGAAAAATATGAAATTCCGTAACGCAAATACAAATTCCGTGATTCCGTTACGCAACTGTTTGAAAATATTTTTACTTTTCGAATTTAGGCAGAACACGCCTAAATTTCAACCAATCGATCAACGATTTGCAAGCAACAATTGAGAACATCATTTGCATAAAAAAACATGTGTGTATGATAAAAGAGAACATGCAGCTGATTCCACTTTTTTTTGTGCCCAGTTCCTAGGAAATATTCAATTTGATTTTCAACTGATTGCGACAAGCCACCAGTGTAACGTACATTTCTTCGACTTCATTAACATAGAAGACCTCTTTACCCTTTCAAATCGCCACAAGAAATCCAATATTGCATTAGACTCATTCGGACCAGTGTCCGATTTCCTTGACAACACCAATTCAATAGTCTAATCTCAATACATTTTCTGCATTTATTCATACAGTAGTATACCCATAAACCACACGTGATCATAACAGTTATTTCACTAGCCTTAAATGTTCTACCACTAGCCTTTATTGAATTACTCTACTACCTAATGTTGGTTAATGAAAAGTCTAGCAAATTAAACTTAAAATAAATTTAATTTTTGGAACTTTGCTGCGCATCGCTGCTCTGGCCACGAAGAAAAAAAAAGAAAATACAATTTAAAATTTAATGGAAACGAACTAGAAACACGTTCTGGTTGCCGCCTAACCGAATACCTCGTTTCTTTGATTGCAGCCCGCTACGAGTTCCATTAAACAAAGTCAGGGCAAACGTGGGTTGCCGATCTGAGAGGGATTGCCCGTAATTGTTTATTCACCTGTCCAGATTCTACTTGTGCTAAGTCGTTTGAGTATTTTTGAGTTGCAAACGGATCATACTATAAGTCTTTAACGACCATTTTCAATCCCAGCAAGAAGTTCTCAGATATGACGATGCGCCGTCTACGAATTAAGGATTTAACCCTCATGGCTTATATCTATAAAATAAAATTCCACCCTCCTACAACATGGAGAAAATGTGCATACATTATCACCCAGATGTCGACTTCGATAAGTTGGAAGGAAGTGAACAGCGTCATATTTGTAGATTTGGAGAAGGGTAAGAAGAGTTTCGAGTTAGATGAGTCAATCAGGTACCAATAAGTATTTATTCATTTTATCAAGCGTACAAAGTAGTTCAGTACAGCAATTTATTTCAGTCTTTGGCGGCCTTGATGAAATAAGCCACCTGAAGACAATGTTAAGGCCATGAAGAAAATAGCTCGGCGCGAAAAGGGGCGGAAGGCAGCCATCCAAAACGCCAAGACAACGCGTATAAGCAATTGGCTGGTGAAAAAGTCAGAATTCAGCACGAGCCGACAAGCAACAACAACAGCTGCCTAAGTAGAGGCAACACTCCAAGCTGTCTCAACAGCAGCAACAAAAAAGATGCCTAATTGTATAAACATAGTGGAGCGGAGAGCAAAGCTTCGATATTAAACGAAATAAAATATGCACTTCAACATTGTCAAGTGATGCTATTCAGCGACGATTCGTAAATATAGATTTCAGGAAGAAATTGTGAGGAGTGTAACTTAAAATTACAAGAGGACTTGGGACAAATAGAAAATTGGCTAGCACAAAATAAATTTAAACTATACACAAGCAAAACGGCAGCCGTGGTAATAAGATTTTCAAGTTCAAGCACCCAGATCAAAGGCCGTGATATTGAAATGGAGGACCCAATCAAATACCTAGGATTTATTATAGACCTCAAATTAAATGTTAATGACCACAGTGATTACCATATTTGTAAAAAAGCGAAAAGGATTCCAGAGGCGAATACGAAACAAAGTCTGCAAACTAACGTTGTTAAATATTTATAATATAATAGTACAGCCATAATTTGAATATTGCTCGACCATGCTTATGATGTGTCGCCAGGGTGAACTAGACGACCTACAAAAATTGCGTTCGACGCCCTTAGTGACCCAGTTTCGTTATTTATTAACAATAAAGATAAACTGATATGGAAAAGTGCGGTAATCAAAATTGCTTCGATAGCTCCAATGATGACCTAATTCGCTGCAATGGTCTTTGTGGTAAATCCTTTCATGCCCCCTGCACTGGATTAGGAAGGAGAGCATTGACCTGCCTGAAGGAATTCACATGCAATTATCTGTTTTTCTGTGATGCATGTAAGGCAATTCCTCTCTCACTCTCTGATGTTCTTGAAGCGGTTAAGTTGTTGGGCGTAACAACTCATCAAGCTATCAACGAAAACAAGCTCCTCTTAAAAAAACACATCGACAAAATTAAGTACGAAGACTTATTAAAAGCTGTTGACGAACTTTCCAACTCCATCGACTCGCTTAATAACTCTAACAATGTAAGATTTTGTAATATTGAAAAACACCTCCTCACTCTCTCCCAACCCAAATGCACTCCGGAGTGTTTGACAAAAAAAGACTCTCTCGAACTAAAACGCGATTTGAAATCGTCAATCGAACTTTTGCTTGCAACCCATAGCCCTCATTTAATCCAACAATCCCTTGAGATATACTTTCAAAACTCCTCAAAACAAGTGCATCTTACCCACCGGGCTGAATCAGACCCATTGCTCGTCGACCTTTCCCGCAAAGTCGGAGTGATTAGTGATGAACTTATCTCGTCTCACTTAAATATCGCGGAAATGTGCGATGAAATTAAAACGGTTACCCAAAAACTTGAGCGTATAAACCTCCAAACGCAATCCGAACATCATGCTTACAACACTTCTATCCTCGCCGAACTAACTGCTGCCAATTCTCCCCCACGTGTCGATTATTCTACCAACTCTATGACGTCATTCTCGAAAACTAACACCTCATCTGCATCTGTTCAGCCGCCGAACCTCATCCAACGCTTCAACACACACTGGACAGCCTCCGAATGGAATGAGCGTCTCGCCAAACTAGACGCCGTCAACAAGCGAGCTGAAGAAGACAAGGAAATCAGATTGATTGTGAAAGGCACCCCTCGTCTTGCGAATGCTTCTTGGATCAGGAATTTCTTTTATCGAAACTATGCGATCCAGTGCCATAAGATTTCGCGGAACAGAACTAATAAAACTTCATCGTTCAAGGTTAACATCCCTTATAAATATGGATGGCTGTTTGCTAATGCGAAAAACGACATATTCCGTTTGGGCAAAATAACCATCACCAAATGGACAGACAAAATACCACCAATCGCCATCAAATCGGACACCTTAATCCCTAACAATAGTCTTAAGTCTCCTTCTAACCACGGAAATTTGTTAAAACAACCCTCACGCCAAACGCCTGTCCAATCCAACTCTGATCCTAATTGGAGCAATAAAGTTGGAATCTTTCCCAACTTCACTCCTCTCGCTTTACGAAACGTTGTCCAACCTTCCAAAAGGTCCACGCTCCTTTCAAAACCACCTGTTAACGGTCCTGATCCAAGCAATAGCCTACGCAACAAATCACCTAATCCCAATCCTCCTAAACCTTCTTCATGCCCATCGAAATCATCAAAAAACCGGGTATCTTTCAACCTCACCCCCGACATTACTCCGACTAAAGCCTCTCCCACGGTCGACTACCCAAATTTCCTTAAATCGCACACTCTCAACCCTGCCGCTCCCACAGCCTCTGTTGATGATGACACCCCTCGTTTCGAGATCCTTTGGTCCCCCCTACGGCCAAGCTCACCAAACAATCTGCTCTTCTCAAAGACGACGGCCGTTACATTCTTTCACGTCTAAGGGACCATAGAATATACGAAAATGTGCGTCTTTACCTCGCCTACCTTCACAATCAGCCTGAATCCTGCATCGATGGTAAAACAAAATAATGTAATGGTACCTATCCAGCAGGAAGGCCTCCCAACTAACCCATCAGACCTTAGAAAAATTTTTTTGCGCTACCATGTAAACCTCAACATCTCACCCAACGATGTCGACAAAGATCTGTCAACATTTGCATCCCATATCTCGTCTTAACGTATAACACACCTGCAAAGGACGCGTTCCCATATCAAAAACTACTTTCGCTCCTAACCCTTCTTCTTCAATTTCAACCCCACACCAATTCATCTCCATTTATTACCAAAATGTCAGAGGACTGCGTACTAAAACCTCCAACGTTTTCCTCAATTCTCAAACTCTACCCTACGATATTTTCGCTCTATCTGAGACCAATCTCACCTCCGACTACAAGAACAACGAGCTATTCACGTCTGACTTCAATGTCTTTCGCGATGACGGGGTCAACAAACCAGATAACTCCTCTGGTCGCGGCGTCCTTTTGGCAATAAACAACCGTCTACACTCGAGTCTCATCAAATCCTCACACACCGCCGACTTCGAATACATTTGTGTCAAAATAACGCTCCCTAATATAATATAATCTGAACAGACAGCTCGACCTTATTTTCTCCTCCGATCCGCATAACTGTGTTACTTCAAAGTCAACTCATCTCTTGCCCACACTCGATTCTTTTCACCCTCCTCTTTCCCTCACTTTCTCTTACGAGAATAGAATAAATACAAACGACCACGAGTACCTCTACGGTTTTGACTTTCGTAAGACTGATTTCGACAAATTAAACAGCCTCCTTTCAAACGTTAACTTAGCTTTCTTAACACCTCACACCAGCATATCTCTATCAACGAAGCTCTTACTATTTTCTATAGCGAAATCACCGGATGTTTCATTCAATCAGTCCCTTACCTTCCCCAAAAAAAACGCATCCTCGTCTCCACCGTGGTACACTAAAGAGCTTCGTTCACTTCGTAACAAAAGAAATAAATTATGGCAGGCTTACATCAAAACTCGATCTGACTCCATACACTCGCTCTACCAAACCGCATATACACAATTCTCTGACCTATGCAACTCTCTCTACCTAGACTACGCTAACCGTATGCAATCCTGCTTAATATCCGACCCCAAGCGATTCTACCAATTCATCAAAGTCAAAAGTAAATCAGATGGCTATCCCTCCACTCTCAATTATCTCGACTCTTCCTCACCAGACCCCAACATAATTGCTAATTTCTTCGGCGATTTCTTCAGACAATCATACGCGGTGCATGAAGACGACCCCGACCAGGATTATTTCAGATACCTAAATCATAGTACACACACAACCATGATATCTGTCGAAATAACACCGGAGCAGGTAGCAGAGAAGATCACAAAGCTTAAAGACGATTTTTCCCCTGGCCCTGACGGTCTGCCTGCTATAGTGCTCAAAAAATGCTCCGATATCCTTGTTCGGCTTCTAACTTCACTGTTCCAACTCTTCATCTCGCAAGGCATTTTTCCCAACATTTGGAAAAACTCTTACATAGTCCCAATTCATAAGAAGGGTCCAAAAAATGATGTTGCAAACTACAGACCAATCGCGAAACTTTCGTCTATTCCCAAACTTTTTGAGAGTATCATCTGCGACGCTATGCTCTTCCACTGCAAATCCATCATATCTCCTAACCAACATGGATTTCTCAGAGGAAGATCCACAACCACTAACTTAGTAGAATTTGTCTCCCGAACTCTATGCGCCTTAGAGGAAGGTAATGAAGTTGATGTTGTCGCCACCGACTTCAGCAAAGCCTTTGACAAAATATCGCACAGAATAATTATTCTCAAGCTCAAAGCTCTCGGCTTCCCCATAAGGTTTATTGACTGGATTAAGTCCTACCTAGATAACCGTCAATACGTTGTTCTTTTCAGATCCTCCAAATCCAAACCATTCTCGACTACCTCAGGAGTCGCTCAAGGGAGCCATATTGGACCCATTATTTTCATTCTTACTATTAATGATGTCGACCTCATTATCCAAAACTCATACATATCTTTTTACGCCGACGACATTAAATTATATACGCCCATATCGTCACCCGCTGACCACCACCTTCTCCAAGATGATCTGAATAGGTTTTCGATTTGGTGCCAAAAAAACTTCCTAGATCTAAACATTAGTAAATGCCAAGCTATCACTTACACACGAAAACGTCTACCACAGCCTTCCAGGACCTACCTCATCTTGAATCAACCTGTTCCGTTAGTCTCTTCTCTCCGCGATCTGGGTGTTATCTGTGATAGAGAACTCAACTTTCGCACACACATGGACTCCATCATCAGTCGGGCTAATTCCGGCCTTGGCTACGTTAAGCGATGGTCCAAAGAGTTCTCTAATCCCTACGTCACGAAAGCCCTTTACATTACTTTCGTTAGACCTCTACTTGAATATGCTTCCCAAGTCTGGTCCCCTTTCTATGAAACCCATATCCGCCGAATCGAGGCGGTTCAGCGTCGTTTTCTTCGCTTCGCACTTCGTGGTTTCCAATGGACAGACAGCTTAAACCTTCCACCATATACACATCGCTTGCAACTCATCAACCTACAGTCACTGGAGCAACGCCGTGACATTGCCGACATCGTCTTCATTCACCAACTCTTATCCGGTTTGATTGACTGTCCCACGTTTCTCCAATCTATCTCTTTATTTACCAACCCACGTAACCTCAGATCAGTCCAACTCTTCCGCCTTGACCCACACCGCACCAATTACGGTTCTCATGAACCTATTTCTCGATTGTTGCGAAAGGCCAATGCCACGCAGGACATTTTTAATTTCCATCTCAACAAATCCACCCTTAAAAATCTCCTTTCCTTTCACCTCTCTCATTCCCCAAATACCTAGTTATAAGTTAGAATTAAGCATCGCTTGTAATAAGCTGAGTCCGGGGCATGCCCCCGGGCACTAAATAAATAAATAAAAAATAAATAAATAAATTAAAATATCATCTGTTAACAATGTGTTGCTTTAGATGATGCCACATTAAAGTGTAATTTCATTTGTGGGGTGAATACAGAAGGATGAAAGGGATAAAAAAAATAAATAAAATAAAGTTTATGTAAAAAAGAATATAAAGAGACTAATGGATATTGAAATTAGATTAGCTGAACTAAATTTACAAATTATAATTCAAATAAAAAAACTAACTAGAAGAAAAATCTCTAGCTCAACAATTCATTTAAAATATACTTTTTCTTTATTAAATGTTAATTCTATGTGAAGCGAAGCAAATTTTCTAAATACTGATGGAAACCGAGAAGCCAAGTTTTAATTTTTTTTTTAAGAAGGTGCACAGATTTCTTATGCGTCGAAATTCAATTGGAAGTGAATTGAAAAGTTTACATGAGACAATGTTATAAAAGTTTCTATAGCTTGTTGTGTTGAAGGATGGAATATTTACTTCGAAGGTTCCTTGCATTAGAAATAGGGATCTGCAAATAACCACCTCTAAGAAGAACATTTTTAAGACTTTGAAGTAATATAAATGTCCTAGTGGAAGAATTTTTTAAGTTTCTAAAAAGATCTATGTATGAGTATATCGATAAGTCTTACAAATTTTTCTGATTTTTCGGATTTTTGGATGATTGAGAGTGGTTGGAGCCTATTTAAATGAGCACCACCCCAGTAGCAGAGACCGTACTGTAGCTTTGATTGAAAGATGCCATGTCTTTAACAGATTTATAAGAAATATTTTTGCAGCCTGTAAAAGCTACGAGTAGTATTGAGCAGATATTGGTTTAAGTTTATAATATGTGCGGACCATTTCATATTTCGGTCTATAGTATATAGTATATACCGAGGTATTTAAACTCATTAACACATTCGATATTTAAACAGCTGTCACTGCAGATGGCGTTACTATTGAACGATTGAACACGATGTGCGCTGCATTGACTATTAATGAGTACAAAATTTGTAAAGTCAAATGAATGAAATTTTATATCCAAATCTGGATTTTCCGCGCCCACTAGGTTAAAAAACATTACTTTAGTCTTATTACTAACAAAAAGTTCGTGTTCGGAAAACCAATATATTAACAAGTGAACATCATGATTTAACTCTTCAATACGATTTAATTTACTATCAGAGCAGAAACCAATCACAAGGTCATCTGCAAAAGCTTTAATCCTACCAAAAAATGGAAGCTTAAACAAAGAGTTTATAAATTTGACGAATAAAATGGGTCCAAGTACAAAACCCTGGGGAACACAAATGTTACTTGTTGTTGGTCTACTAAAACTGCTACAACCCTCACATATTGTTTCCTGTTTTTAAGGTAGGACTCAAACAATTTGTACATGAACCCTCTGAAGCCCACTTTTTGCAATGAATTCAAAAGAATTTTGTGACTGGCCATGTCAAAGGCTTGCATTAGTCAACAAATAGGCCAGCACAACAGTTTTTGTTATCCAGACCTTTTTGCAAAATGCAACAAAAATCCAATAATGCGTTTTCAGTTGAAAGACCAGTTCTGAAGCCAAATTGCAAAGTACTGAAAAAATTAATTTTATTTAAATATGAAAGCATTCTAACTTTTATGACTTT
The DNA here is from genome assembly GCA_963555765.1 of Orthonevra nobilis. Lineage (NCBI taxonomy): Eukaryota > Metazoa > Arthropoda > Insecta > Diptera > Syrphidae > Orthonevra > Orthonevra nobilis. The sequence continues at coordinate 30,013,322 of OY743227.1, forward strand.
TTTAAAAACTTAAGAAATTGATGACAACAATGGAATTGGCTTGTATTTTGAAATGTCAGATTTATTTCCTTTTTTATGCAGAGGGATAATCAAGGCACATTTCAGGTCAGCTGGGAAAGTTCCAGATAAGATACTCGAATTGAAGAGAGAAGTTAAGACATCTACTAACGTTGGACCAATACGTTTAAGCAATGAAATTGAAATGCCATCACTTCCTTTCGAATTTGTGTTTTCAAGGGAGTTGATGGTTTTCAACAATTCAAGGCCCGTAATTGGTTCAAAGAAGAAGCTGTTTCTACAGTTTTCTTGAATAGCAGATTCACTCGGACATTTACAGGTATTATGGTTGCTGAATCTGGAAATGGAAATGCTGTCCAATGGAAGCAAAATAGCTGCTAAATTCATTGGCTACTACTTCTGGATAAGAATATTCGGAATTCCATCTTTTAAGATGATTGGGTCTCTATCGGTTGCTCTTCTGCGATTCAGAATACTATTAATCATATTCCACTCTTTTCTGAGATTTCCCTTTGCTGAATTTAGTCTCGAATAGTTATATCTTTCCTTAGCGCTGCTAATTTCACAATTTACTTTTTTCGAGAAACGAATGAAGCGGTTTCTTGAATTGTTATTCGATGGATGTATCCGACACTTTTTGCTTAACTTATGTTTCAACTTAATTCTTTTTACTATGGCACATGAAATCCAAGGCTTCAGATTTCTTTCAGTTTTTTTTAACTACATTCTGACTAGATGCTATTATATGATTCTTAAGAATCGTCAGAAATCTGTTATATGAAGCAGAACATTGTGGCTCAGTATAAACACTGTCCCAGTTTTCTAAGCATAGTTTACTGACCAGAAGGTGATAACTTATTTTGGTCAAGTTGATCTGAGCATTTTCACCTGGCTCTACATGATTAAAACTTTCCAAATATAGACCCGTCATGCATTGATCAGATATTTTTAAGACAAAATTTATTCCTGCAACCATATCTAAAGGAACATTTTCAAATCTAGCAAAGACGTGATCAAGGCAGGTGCAGGCTTCATAAGATTATGTACAATATGTTCAAGCACAACTAGACTTATCCTTTAAATTCTAAATTTTGTTAATATTGTATTTAATTAAATTATATAGTGCATAATTATAATTACTATTATTATTAATAAGTAATTAAATTACCTTAGTAATATAAAGGAATAACACTAGCTACCAGGGCTATCGGCTAGTGTTTAAGAAAATGAATAGCTTAAATATATTTGTTAATTTTTAGAATTGTTAATACTTTATATACATTTCTTATATTAGTTTCAGTAGGCGTTTTTAGTAAGTCTGCTAGTGGAATGTTGCAGAAGCTTTTTACTGTGTCGTTTATCTTCTGGCATTCAAGTAAGTGTTTGGTGGAGAGAATGATGTTGCTATTGCAAAGATGGCATGTTGGAGGGTCGCTTTTGGATAGTAGATGGCTGTGTGTAAGGTTGGTGTGGCCCATGCGAAGTCGTAAAAAACATTTTATCATTATTGGTGAGCAATTTGTAGGGTATGATGCTAACTCAGCCTGAGGGTTAATTTTTGAGTAGTGGTGGGTGTGCTCGGTCCAGGTATCTCGTCTTTTATTATACCCCAATGTTTTAATTTTATTCTGGAGGTCCTTTTTGTTGTGTGTGTAGAAGGTGATAAGCGGTTCTTTCGTCGCAGCTTTAGCAGCCTTATCAGCTTGTTCATTTCCTGGGATTCCGGCGTGTCCAGGGACCCACATAATTGTGAGCCTGCTATTGTTTGTGATAAGGTTGTCTCTAATTCTTTCTATTATCGGTGTAGTGTTGTTGAGGTTCTGGATGGCGGAAATTGTGGATAAGCTATCGCTGCAGATAAGAATCTTTTTGTTAGAGAACAATTTTGTTGCCTGGAATACTGCAAAGGCTTCGGCCGTAAATATGGAAAAAAATTGAGGTAATATACCTTTTATGAGAACGTTACTGTTAACGTCAACCACCGCAAAAGCGGTGCAGCTTTCAGTCTCCGAAGCGTCGGTGAAGAGTAAAGTCCAGTTTGTGTCCACGAATTTTTCCGTGATGCGACTAAAACTTGCTTTGTATATCTGGTTACTTGTAGTTATTCTGTGATAGTTTTGAAGGTGGGTTATAGTAGAGGATTCGTCCAGTAACCATTGAGGATGCCTGGATGTTTTGTGTTGTTGAATATTGACTGTCATGTCGGACCATGCCGTAGAATTCAGGGCATTACAGATTGCCGATGACCGTCGGGGTATCTTCTTCCGGGATAGAACTTTTCTTGGCGTCCAGTAGGGACGTTATGATTTTCGGAATAAGGAGATCTGTGAGATAATTACGTCTTTCATCGACCGAGAAAAGACCAGCTTCTATTAGCATCGATTTTATAGGGGTTGTCCTGAACGCTTTAAGGGCGATCCGTACGGCCGAATGATACTGCGGTTTGATGAGTCGGAGCGACGCCCTTGGGCCTTTGCCATAGGTAACGAGGCCATAATCAATCTTGGACAGGATGATGGATTTGACGAATCTGATTATAGTATTTACATGTGCACAAGAATACTTAGATGTAAAATATTTAATAACATTAAGTCTGGTAGCTAAGCTTTTTTTTTAAATGTGTACAGTGTTCCTTAAAGTTAAATTTAGAATCGAAAATGACGCCTAAAATACTTAGTGAATTAACATTACAAATGGAGTGGTTCTTAAAGTTAAGTGTTAGGTGATTTGAACAGGACGTTTTTTAACAGATATGCAAAATTTGGGTTTTTTCCATAGAGATTATTGCACCAGAGAGAGTACACCACTGGTCTACTACTGTGTCCAAAAAATAAGGTGACATATGAATTTAAACTGCGCGCGTCGAAGGATTTGGAAATTTTTCTTTCTTTTTAGGTTGGTAGTACTGTCAGTGACATCTATGTGAAATTTCATGTCAAAATATACTACTGTGTCCAAAAAATAAGGTGACACATGAATTTAAACTGCGCGCGTCGAAGGATTTGGAAATTTTTCTTTCTTTTTAGGTTGGTAGTACTGTCAGTGACATCTATGTGAAATTTCATGTCAAAATATATTCACAGTGTTTGTGATACGCGTCGTTTTGTGAAAAGTGAGTTTTTCGTTTTTTGCGATGTCGAAATTTATTGAGCAAAGAATTTGCATTGAATTTTGTTTGCGGAATCAATTTTCTGCTGCGGATACGTTGAGGATGATGCAGAAAGCCTTTGATGATGAGGCTATGTCTAAAAAAAATGTTTACAAGTTGTATAGTGATTTCCAAGCCGGCCGTGAACGTGTCGAAGACGAAGAGCGTTCTGGGCGACCATCAACCTCAACCGATGAAGCTCACGTCCAACAAATCAAAGATTTGGTGTTGAAAAACCATCGATTAACGATTAGAGACCTTGCTGATGAAGTTGGCTTATCGAAAGGCTCAGTCAATACCATTTTGAAGGATGCTTTGGGCCTGAAGCGCGTCAAATCTCGACTGGTACCGAAAACATTGACTTTTTGGAAAAAAGGCGTCGCGTTGAAGTGTGTGAAACAATGCTTTCCGACTTCCAAGATGTCATGAAACGCATTATAACTGGCGATGAGACTTGGATCTATGCTTACGACCCCGAAACAACCAATCAGTCGAGCGAATATCGTGCCAAAGGAGAGCCGAGACCAAAAAAACCGCGCCAAAGTCGCTCAAAAATCAAGGTCATGTTGACTGTTTTCTTCGATTATCGTGGTGTTGTGCTTTATGAATTCCTTCCAACCGGCCAAACAGTCAACAAGGAATATTATTTGAACGTTATGCGTCATTTGCGTAACGCTATCCGCCTAAAAAGGCCGGAATTGTGGAAAGACAATTCTTGGTTTTTACACCACGATAATGCACCATCCCACACCGCACTCGTAATTCGTGATCATTTCGCCAAAAACTCAACCCATATTGTTCCGCAACCACCGTATTCACCTGATCTGGCGCCGTGCGACTTCTGGCTGTTCAACAAGCTCAAAAGACCGCTCCGGGGACACCGTTTTGATACGAAAGAGGAGATTCAAGCCGCAGCCAAGACGGAACTGAAGGCTATCCCGGAAAGTGACTACAACCAGTGTTTCAAAGATTGGAAAATCCGTTGGCATAAGTGCATTGCATCGGGAGGGGATTACTTTGAAGGGGATGAAATTGATTTGGAAGAATAAATAAAGAACTTTCAAAATAAATACAATGTCACCTTATTTTTTGGACACAGTAGTATTCATAGTATTGAGATACGCGTCGTTTTGAGAGCTGCTAAAAGTGAGTTTTTCGTTTTTTGCGATGTCGAAATTTATTGAGCAAAGAATTTGCATTAAATTTTGTTTGCGGAATAAATTTTCTGCTGCGGATACGTTGAGGATGGTGCAGAAAGCCTTTGATGATGAGGCTTTGTCTAAAAAAAAATGTTTACAAGTGGTATAGTAATTTCCAAGCCGGCCGTGAACGTGTCGAAGACGAAGAGCGTTCTGGGCGACCATCAACCTCAACCGATGAAGCTCACGTCCAACAAATCAAAGATTTGGTGTTGAAAAACCATCGATTAACGATTAGAGACCTTGCTGATGAAGTTGGCTTATCGAAAGGCTCAGTCAATACCATTTTGAAGGATGCTTTGGGCCTCAAACGCGTCAAATCTCGACTGGTACCGAGAACATTGAATTTTTTGGAAAAAAGGCGTCGCGTTGAAGTGTGTGAAACAATGCTTTCCGACTAGCAGGATGTCATGAAATGCATTATAACTGGCGATGAGACTTGAATCTATGCTTACGACCCCGAAACAACCGATCAATCGAGCGAATATTGTGCCAAAGAAGAGCCGAGACCAAAAAAACCACGCCAAAGTCGCTCAAAAATCAAGGTCATGTTGACTGTTTTCTTCGATTATCGTGGTGTTGTGCTTTATGAATTCCTTCCAACCGGCCAAACAGTCAACAAGGAATATTATTTGAACGTTATGCGTCGTTTGCGTAACGCTATCCGCCTAAAAAGGCCGGAATTGTGGAAAGACAATTCTTGGTTTTTACACCACGATAATGCACCATCCCATACCGCACTCGTAATTCGTGATCATTTCGCCAAAAACTCAACCCATATCGTTCCGCAACCACAGTATTCACCTGATCTGGCGCCGAGCGACTTCTGGCTGTTCAACAAGCTCAAAAGACCGCTCCGGGGACACCGTTTTGATACGATAGAGCAGATTCAAGCCGCACCGAAGACGGAACTGAAGGCCATCCCGGAAAGTGACTACAACCAGTGTTTCAAAGATTGGAAAATCCGTTGGCATAAGTGCATTGCATCGGGAGGGGATTACTTTGAAGGGGATGAAATTGATTTGGAAGAATAAATAAAGAATTTTCAAAATAAATACAATGTCACCTTATTTTTTGGACACAGTAGTATATCTGATAAGATGTTAGAAAATATGGAGGACGTTTTACTTAAATCTTTACATTTTAGAAATATTATTAAGTCATCGGCGTACAGACAGTGTCGAATGGTGCTGTATTTTTGTAGGATTGGGCTTAAGTCATTGAAAGCAATAATAAAAATATCAACTGATAGTGGTGATCCTTGGGGGATACCATTTTTGTAACTGTAAGGCTGAGAGTGTACATTATTTGATTTTATTCGAAACTGTTTGTTAATTAAGAATGACTTAATATATTTGTAAATTTTTGGACCGACTTTCCATTCGATGAGTTTGTCTTAAATTATGTGTATTCCAGTCCAGGCTTTTTCGAAGTCTATTGACAGGATTGAAACATGATTTTTTGACGATAACGCGGATGAGACATGCTCATCAATGTGGAGGAGAGAGTCAATGGTACCACGACCTTTCTTGAAAGCGACTTGGTTTATATTAATGATGTTCTTTTTTTCCAAAAAACAGAATAATCTTTTTGCGATAATCTTTTCAAGAACTTTGCCGACACATGGAAAGAGGGATATACGTCTATATCCATTGACTTCGGTGGTTATTTTATTTGGCTTATTAATCGGTACTACAGTGGCGGTTCGATATGTTTGGGGAATAATTCCTCTTTCGAAAATCAGGTTATAGAGTGATACTATACTTGTTATAGAGTGATACTATACGCTGTTTGAGGGCTAAGGTGGCATTCTTAATCATTGGGTATGAAATTCGATCAAAGGCGGGTGTTTGCCCTTTTGCCGTCCGAAGATAGTTTTCCAATTCTATTGGATTGATTGGAAGTTCTATTGTGCTGGCTGGGGATGAATGGTCGAGGAGACGTGGAATATTGTTAATTGCCGAGTATTTAGCTTGGAGGAATGAAGGAGAAAAATTGGAATCATCAGCCTGGTTAGACCATATTTTGGAGAAATGTTCGGCGATATCAATATGAGAGTCAAATATGTTTGTCCCAGATCTGATCCTATTTATAGAGCGAGGAATATATTCGCCAGTGAGTGATCTTATGTTAATCCAGAGTTGTTTACATGAGGTTTTTGGAGGTGAAGTTTTCAAAGCAGGTTTTTTTTTGCCAGTTTGGCTGATTTCCGGAACTTGGCGTTATATTTACGGTAGGGAATGAGGTTTTCCTGCTTTGGATGTTTTTTAAAGTCATGCCAAGCTTTCTGTTTGCACTTGCGAAGATTACCTATGTCATTATGGGATAGTGCATAATTATATATAATTAAAAAGTGCAAAAACGCCATTTATTTATTAACTCATTTTTCAATTTATTGTTAATTATTAAGACTAGTTTAAAAGCCAAGTGTGAGTCTGGCTCGCGCACTAAAGTTTCCGCACAAATTCGTAGGTATTTAATAGTTCGACGTTTAGTTTTCCCGCTGTTTTTTTTTTTTTTTTGTATATACAACCCCTAAGTCGACTACTTAAGCACTGATTTCAGTAAAACCTTTGATAAGCCTTCACATAAGCTAATTGCATTTAAAATGAAATGAATTGGTTTCGCTATGTCTTCCTTGGGGTGGATATGCTCATATCTTGACGGGAGAACGTATCATGTTTTGTGTAGGGGATCGACCTCTAATACAATTAACGCTACCTCTTCCTCCTCAGAACTTTAAATGATGACCATGTTTATCATTGAACATATCGAAATGTTTAAGCATGTCCTTTGTGAGAAGGCTTAATAATGGATTTGTTTATAATTTTTTTAAATTTTTGTTAAACTATTTATTTCTGTATGGTGTTAGGCTTTATTTGTATGTGTTTTCTTAACGACTAACACCACGCTTAATGATGACTGTGAATACTTTGTCCTGGTGCTAGTTTCTAAAAAGACGGCTTGGTGAGGAATGTAATAATGCTTTCCAGGCACGGGGGTGTAATTCACCTTTTCCATGTGGCCAAGGTTAATAAACTCTTCCAGGCACGGGGGTATAATTTACCTTTTCCATGTGGCCAAGATTAACGAACTCTTGGATGAAATCGCTATATTAATCTCTTTGGGATTTATCCTTAAGAAATAAGAGCTTCCATACAATGAAGAGCTGTTACTGCAGTATGGCGTGATTAACCGAGCATTCAGGCTTAAATAGAAGGCTGGCAACGTAATGACCATCTTTATGACGAAAATGAGTGTCTTCATGCAGTTTCTTCAATTGACATATGTTTTACTTCAGGTAGAATTTTTCTACAGATTTGGCAAGTGCGGTATCGCAAAACAGGCACACCACTAATTTGAGAACAAACTTTGCGGTAGGAGCGGTAAAAGCAGTTGTGGTTTTTGCGGGTGTTGCGATTGATGCGTACGAAGTAGTTACTATAGGGGATTTTGAAATTGTTGCGGTTGAAGGAATTAATGCGGCTGTAGCGGTTGTTGTGGTTGTAGCGATTGTTGTGGTCGGAGTAGTTACTGCGGCGGATACTGCGATTTTTCCCAAGTCGATAATCTTTCCAAATAGAATCCATCCGAGCTTTAATTACTGTGCTTGCCAATAGTGCCTTTGATTAAACCTGTGCAGAGAAATTGTCCAAATTCATCCGCCTGTACTTAAATATCGATGGTAGCTAGTGTATCGAAAGGTGGATCGGCAAGTTGTGTCGTTATGGTGGTAATGATCGATCGGTTGACGAAAGCTTAAGAAACACTTCTCCTTTGGAGCTACCAACTACCGTATCACCAATGCCTTGAATCAGTGTGTTCTTTGGCGATCTTCTTAATTTCGATTTCCACTAATGAATGCTAGGTGCGACCTATTATCGAAAAGTACTCGGGCTGGTTGGTTTCAGATATACTTGATGTTCTGTTTGAGTGAAATACAATTGCATGTGGTTGCTTGAAGGAGCATTGGATGTCGACGGCACTGATTGATGCAATTCGTATTGGCATGTTCATGACAGTTTGAACAGAGCTTGTTGTCCTTAACAAAAGCTATTCTCTGCATAACGTTGATTAACTTGTCACAGCTAAACAATTTATGGTTAGCGGAGCAAAAGGGGCAGTCAGCTGACTTCGGGGATATTGACGCAGTAAAGGATACAAAACTAGGGTTTGATTTGTCTTTTTTTGGTGCTTCTTTGTATGCTGCAGGTTTTGATAAGTATCAGTTGCATCCAAGGAGCTCCATCTTGTCTCCAAAAAAGGCACAAGCACGTCAAAACTGGGAACGTTGTCATCGGGGAGAGATAGTTCCTTCTGCCTATAAGTTTCCAGGTCTAATTTGTCGACTGTTAAATGAACAGACCAATCATCCCAATGGGAAACACCCTTATCTAAAGCCTTGAGACTCTGATACTGTTCTTATGTCAACCAAATTCCTCAAAGCGGTTGACAGTATTAAGTATCTTCAATGAGAATATGACACAAAAATGGGAATCGATGAGCACTCTGTGGACGTCATACATTTTTTTCAACAAAGCCCAACCCACTTGGTAGTTATCGTTGGTTATGGGAGATCCGTTTACAATTTGAAGGGCATTGTTCACGACAGACACAAATGTATCGTGGAACAGCCTCAAGTCCTTTGCTTCTAAAGGAAGTTTTGGCGGAAAAGTTTGATGTTGGCGCGAGTTGGTGTGTTTTAAAGTTCGTTACTAGCTCTTACCTTGGCTCTTGCCAGGCTGAAATTGGATAGGGCTTCTCGGTACCACTCCTCACCTTGTCGGTGATGGTGTCGTCACCGTAGTTCTACTGCCTCCTGAGCAAGTAAAAAAATTGTTCCAGTGATCTACCAAGAGGGTAAAATACGAGTCTAAATCCGTTTGGTCGAATGTTTCAGCGTTTTTGCTTGCTAACTAAGATCTGCAGCAAATTATTAGAAAAGAAGGCAAAACTTGTTATAATTGTTGATTTGCCGAATAAAAGCCGCGAATGTTCATATTATGTATTTTTTTCACTTTATATTCACGAGAAGTTTAAAAATCGCGCCACGCCGAAGATTTTTCTTTTTCATTTGCAAAAAATTTACATAATGGTTCGATTGGGAACTTACTGTTGCACATTTCGTATGTAAGTGATGAATGTAAAAAGCGAATTGGATATATAATGCGTGCGTAGATCTCATGGAATGCAGCGAATTAGGCTTTGTGTGTTTGGGCTGGAAAGGATATTCCAAGAATAGCTGATAGCATCGACTGTGATTTGGTTAACGCCAAATTTATAACCAAACCATCTTCTTTCACCACCGAACCCCCTAATAATACATAGTCATCTGGTTTCATACGTGTTAATGATCAAGAAGTTGTTGAAGCGGTTCTGTCGATTACGTCGAATGCAATCGGCATCGACGGTGTTGATCCAAGGTTCATTAAACTTTTCCTTCCTTCCATTCTTCCTTCCAAAACCCATATTTTCCATAGCATTATAACCGGTTCTGTTTACCCAAGTGAATGGAAAAGGGCTAAAGTCATTCCAATCCCAAAAAAAGAAAGGTCAACAGCAAACATTAAAGATATCTTAAAGAATCAAGTGGAGTCCCTCAAGGATCAATTCTTGGGCCTGTCCTTCTTTCATTATACATGAATGACCTGCCTGAAATCGTCCAACGGTTTCTAATACACATGTATGCCGAAGATGTCCAGTTAACTCTGAGTGGTAACGTTCATTCCTTAGTCCAAGTCATAACGCAGATAAACTATGAGTTGGAAAATATTCGTCTCTATGCTCAATGTAACTTTCTGTATCTGAACCCAGTAAAATCGAAAGCTCTCGTTATTTGCAGGAAAACACAGGACTTGACTACACTGCTACCAATAAAGCTTGGGCGAGAAGTTGTCCCCTTTGTAGATACTGCAAGAAATCTTGGATTAATTTTTAACAGCTGCCTAACCTAGACTAACCATCTCAACGCTGCTATTGACAAGGTCTATGGAAGTCTTCCTTTGCTCTGGTCAACTCAGGTGTTAACTCCTACAGCTGTAGGGACAATGAAAAAACTACTTCTGCCAACTTTACCGTATGGGTGCGAGATTTATGGAAAAGTTGACTGTATTAGTAAAAGGAAGCTTATTGCTGCTTATAACTCCTACAGCTGTAGGGACAATGAAAAAACTACTACTGCCAACTTTACCGTATGGGTGCGAGATTTATGGAAAAGTTGACTGTATTAGTAAAAGGAAGCTTATTGCTGCATAAAATAACATCGCCCGTTAAATATATGGCCTCCGTATCCGTTTTTCCAAACGCATTGTCGGCTGTACGTTCGATAACTTGCTAGCACTTCGAGCCTTAACATGTTTGCACGATATCATACAGACACCTCAACCTGATTATCTCTATAGCAGATTAGTTTTTTCTCGGTCATAAAGGACTTTCGCTTTGATTCCACCTGCATATTCATGTCTGAATTCCGAACGACCGTTCTTCGTTCATGCTACTCGTGAACTGAGAGGAGTCAGAAACAATAAACGTTTAAGGTTTTTGCTTTTGAGGCCAGATAGCATAATTGATAACGAACAAAAATAAAATTACTTAGTATTACCTTTTCTTTTTGCTTTAAAAAAAAGTTATATTTAAATTACAGTTTGAGCTGAATTTTAATGTTCCAAAACTCTTTTCTTGTTTGTTTGTCTTGTCTTGTTTGTATAATAGTATTAAGAATTTGTAAACTTAATTTTTAGGCTTTCGCTAGATTATTATTCTCATTATTATTATTGAAAAACTAGATTAGGATGAAGATCCTAAGCTAGTTGGATAGCCAGAGCAACGGAGGCCTTCAGCTATGAGTGTGGATTTATAAGAACATTTTATATTTCTTTATACAAATTAGTAATTTTTAGGAAGTTGATAAACGTTTTTATATTTTCCGAATTGGGGTTAGCAAGCACATCTTTGAAGTTATTTTGGGGAAAGAAGTTGAGTCGACGGATGATAAAAGCAGAGCATTCGGAGAGGATATGCTTAATACTTTTTACTGATTGGTTACACTATATACATTGAGACGTTATTGAGCTTTTTTGTGAGATCTTAAGGTAGAGATGATGTAGGAGATTCGAAAGAGCCATGGTGAGGGAAAAGTAGGATAGGGTTGGGTGGGTTTCTGAGGTATGATGATTTCATAACAAACGACTGAAGAAAGTTCAATTCAGGACGGGAATTTTTACTTTATTTCACGGTTATCTGATATTGTATGGAGAGGAGTATCTTTACCAAAGAGAGTAGATTTGTAGAGTTTTAGGCTGGATTGGTGGCGTAGACTTACGATAGTTTGCATTTTCGCTTTAAATAGGAGCTGGTTGATGGTTGTAGTTACATATGCGTTAAGAGCCTTTTTAAGAGGGGCATTATATATGGTTTTCATTTTTTTAAGGTGAAATTTGGCGGAGTAACCGTAAAGGAAGAGACCGTATTCTGTTTTACTGACTATTAAAGATTGGATGATTGAGATGAGTTTGTATGGGTCGCAGTTAAATATTTTACAGGAGAGGGATTTTATTACATTTCGCTTTTTTTTTTAAAGCAGAGCAGATATATTCGAGGTGCGCATTCCATCTGTAATTTTATTGGAATATTATTACAAGTGTTTTGAGTCGGTCAGATTTTTCTATTGTAACATTGCATGAATGTATATTGCAGGAGCATTTGTGTTTTCGACGGATGTGAAGATGTTTGCTTTTCTCCAATGACAATTTCGCTCCGGAATATTCGTACCAGGAAAGTATGTCTTGGAAAATGTAATTGAGGTCAATGTTGGAGGTGTTTTTCTTATGCAACTATTTGATTATTGTGAAATCATCAGCGTATGCACTGAATTTGATTTCTTTATAGAGAAATAGGATATTTGAAAGCTCATTGAAGGCTATAAGAAGATTTCGAATGTAAGTTTATGGATAGATTTTGTTTTCGACATTTTTATTTTTGTTTTAAATTGGGCGTTGGCTCTTTTATAACTTACTATATAACGTTTTCAGTGGAAATATTTAATTTTTATAATTGCCAAATTCGGTTTTTTTTCTCTTTTTACTGCTCCAGTTCTTTGTTCCATCAAAGGACTCTTGGTCTTACTGTCGAAATAGAAGTTTGGGGAACGGATAGGTTTGCGCCTTGGAGTATAATTCTTTGTATACTAGCAGCCTCTTTGTTGAGATTTGGATGGGAAGAAGGTGGTGTGGAACACTTCCACATAGGTCATTTAAGATAGTCCATTTTGTGTCGATAGCTAGAGTCGGGGAGCAAAAGAAAAGGTCGACGTGGGTGAAAGTGGAATGGGTGCTGAAGTGTGTTGGAGGTCCATCATTGAGAAGTTGATAGTCGGATTTAGTTAGAAATTTTGAAAAGTTGGAGCCACCGTGGTTATTTCTGGGGGAACCCCAGCTAGAGTTCCAGCCATTAAAGTCGCCTCCTACTAGAGTGAGTAAGTGTTGGTTGTTAAGGAAGGATGTGTAGGGGATATGTAGGCATTTATTAAGGAACATTTTTGTTTAGATATAATTGTGATGCCAATGGCTTCGAAGTCATTGTTAACGCTAATTTGGTTGTATTGTATTGAAGTGTTTACTAGGAAAGCAATTCCACCAAAGGGGTTTAGGGATTGGGTTTGGGCGATAAATTGGTAGTTGACTGTGATAGGGATTTTTTTTGCGCATGTAAGGTGAGGTTCTTGCAGAGCTATTATTTATTTTTGGAGAGATCGTTTTTATAAGCACAAGCATTTTAATATAGTTATTTTTTTACCACGCTAGGCGAGGCGAGTTGGAAGTGATTTGCGATGTTGGATAAGGATTTTTCGTCGTTACTAGTTTGATTTGACTCTTCAAAGAGGAGGGTGTTGATATTATGGTGATTTTCGGTGTTTGATTTGAGGTGTGGAGTAGATTGGGATTGATTTGGTGGATCGTAATAAGAGTTTTCATTAATAAGTTCTTGAGTTACGATTGAAATAGGTGACATTCTGTTATTGGTATTTTGCGATTCATTCTGATAAGTAGCGGTAGCTTTTGGCTCGTGTGTAGGAGACCCGCTAGGGCGATCGTCAGATTTATGTGAATTTGCATGTATTTGTTGTACTGATAGGTTTATTTTGGGTTGTTTTTGTTCTTTTGTGTGTTCAAAAGGCATTGTTATAGCTGTGGTTATTTGTTTGTTTGTTGCTGGATGTGCCGGGGCAGGAAGGGTGGGTGGATAAGGAAAAGTATTTGTTGAGAGAGGTGTTGGTTGTAAAGGATGTGGTTGTATTTGTATTGTAATTGCATTTGTAGTTGTATTTGTGTTTGTATTTGTATTTGAATTTGTTTTTGTATTTGTATTTGTGTTTGTATTTTGGATGTGATTGCTGCGTATGAAGTGGAGAGTGGAGTGGAGTGGAGACATCTCATTGGGTTTGGAAAGTATTCCCGTTCCTTAATATTGTACCAACTAATGTTTACTGATGATTGGTGGAAGCGGTCGAAGGTTAGGAGAACAACACCTGTGGGACGTTGTGTTCCTTCTTGATTTCTTTTTAATTTAAGGACTTCTGTGACAACCTGTGGTATCATTTCACTGATTATTTCCTCCTCTGGCACGTGTATTAGGTATGGAGCATACACGGTACCCTTGGAGGATTTTAAAGTGCTATGGAAGGAGACTTTCATACGTTTGACAACGTTTTTTTGTTGATAAATAGGTCTGCGTTTTTTTGCGATTTACCCAAAACTAAGTGGTTTCCGTCTCTGAGTTGGTTTATGGATTCGTTACCCGTGTTCCGTCGATTGCTTTCTTAAGGAGGAAGACACTGAATGAGATTAGGGGTTTTTTATCACCACTCGCTCCAACCACGATAAATTTGGGGTCAAACAGGTTATGAGTTGTGGCAAGCGTATTCGGGTCAGTTTGTGGGTAAGCATTTTTATTTTTAATAATATTTTAATAATTATTACTATTTCTTTTTTTCTTTTTATCTAAATGTCAAAAGTAATTCGAATTCAATAAATACATATACAAATTATGCTGGAGATTAAAAATACAACACCATTCGATTATCGAAAGAAACAACTTTATATCCAAAGCACTGGAACTTCCGTTCAGGTGTATGGTTAGTACAATACTAAAATGAAAAAAGGAATGTTGGGGCGTGAACAAATAGGATCCTTAACAGCGTCTATAACAATCTTATTCAGACAATTTACTGAAGAGCGATACTTACGGATGAAAATGTTAACACAATATACGATAAATTTCCTAAAAAAAACAAGAAATCTATTACAAGCTAAATCATGCTGAGATAAATGCGCCAATCCTAACAAAAATTATAAATAGCAGCTTCGATAAATGTCAAGTCCCAAAATTGCTACAGGTAACCTTTGTTCGACCAATTTATAAAGGTGGTTATCTATAGACCAATCTCAATGTTATCAGTAGTCGGGAAGTGGGATTGCAGATTGGGTAGGTGCAGCAAATAATCACATTGAAAATTGGAAAACATTCACAACAAATCCTTAAACTAAAAAAATTGGTTTGGGTGCGAGTAGGCCTGCCCATACCATGAACTTCCCATCTCAAGATACAAAAAAATAAGGTGCTATTTTATTTGCCTACACAATGAAATTCAATTTGGATTATGAAAACATCATCCATTCCCTAATCAAATGCATTGCAAACCAAAAGATAAGATACATATATTTTAAGCTGCCTTTGCGGAATACCAAATACTCGCATATGTTTTCGTATTTTTGGATAATTTAAAATACGAATTGCGTATTTAACATTGAAAGGTTAACATATTTCAATTTGGAAATACTTTTTTTCTTTCTGACATTTCTACTAAAAGAAAATTAGATTTTTAGTTTTACTGCAGAAATAACTTAATATAATTTAAAATAATTTTTTTACCGTTTTTTTTTTTTTTAAATGAAAGCTGGTTGGACTTTTTTTGTCATTAATCATTTAATTACTAACTTGAGGTGGCGTAACAGTCCGCGTGGCATGGTATTTTATCCTTTTGGCTTAGTCGATGTCGCTGTACAACACAGTTCGTTGTTGAATCTTCTCCTCCACTCACAGTCAATGCAGATGGGACAAAAGATTACACTTTTCTCTCGGAGCAACCTAAGGGGCCTTCATCCGCTTTTGAAAGTATCCATGCGCTGGTGTTACTATCTGTTTTTACAGCGGAGCCAAGATAGATAACGCCCTAACTACCTCAAAGTTATAGCTGTTTATGGTAACGTTCTGACCCAGACGTCGGATTTGGTTTTTCTTGATGGCAGCATATGCTTCTTTTTGCCCTCTTTTGTTGACAAGGTTCTTTTGCACTATTGTCCCATGTATGGTGTTGAAAAAATCGCATGACAGTGCATCTCTTCGTCTAAAACGTTGTTTGACATCAAGTGGGTCGGTGACGTCTTTGCCGACCTCCATCGCCATCCTGCACAAAAGTACGAGCTTGGCAGGGATGCCAAACCTAGACATGACTTCATAAATCTCGTCTCTGTGGACGAAACAGACACCAAAACCAACCTTGAAATTGATGAAAAGTTGGTGCGTTTTGACTTGGCGCTCCTGGGTTTTTTCCAAGATCTGCCGTTATGTTAATATTTGGTTTATGGTGGACTTTTCTGGTCGAAAACCATATTAATACGGACCTATCAGGATGTTGACGAACTGCTTCAGACGTTGACATTGAGATTGATACCTCTGTTATTGGCTTCCTTCCTTCAGGATTGGGCAACCAATACTGAGATTCCATTCATCTCGCATGCTTTCTTCTGACCATGTATTGCAGATGAGCTGGTGCATACTCCCAACTAAGTCATCGCCGCCGCTTTTAGAAGTTCAACTTGCTATCTGCACTTCGTCTAGGTCAGGTAGATGGCATTGTTGGTTCTTCCATGTCCTCAGCATTGACTGCAATTCTACTATGATATTTCCATTTCGAATTTTGCATTCTTCGGCTTGGGGTGTGTAACCTTGAGATAATTGTTTTCGCTGCCTGGCTGTCCATGGCTTGCATTAAATGACTCAATGAAAGCATTTTCGATTGTAATATAGGACCAACGACCCAAAATCTTAGCCAGTCATCCCTCTAAGAATATCCAACTCAACGTGAAGATAAGATATTTTAAATTTAGAGTTGCGAAAATCGATTTCATAACATCAACTTTAACATTGGTAGTTGAATTTGTATTTGCTTTTGGCAGTTATTTTTCAACTTCTTCAATAAAGTGTTATAAATCAGACAGCCAGAATTATGACATATTATATAGCTTAGTTTCAAAAGTATTACTTTTTGTAAGAACTCTGTTTATAGGGATTCATACTTTAAAAGATTGAGGACCAACTGCTTATCTTAACTTCATGTATTTTTCGAATTATTTTTAATCAATCAAATTTGTTTTATTGTTTTTCTTTGGAAGATATTAACCACTGCTCGGAATATTAACTTTATGTCCTTTTTGAAAGGGTTCAAAAGTACATAGTTTCAATCCAGACATTTCCACCACCTCTTCCTTCCAAGCTGGTAACTGCTCAGCAAAGGATCTTTTTCTGTCTGGTAAATATATGGCTTAAAGAGGATCACATTCAGTCCAGTTTTCTTTGCAGATTTCGATAAGATTTTAGCTCCATTTTAGCACATATTTCAAAATTCAGCTCTGAGGTCCTTTCAGTGACGAAAATATTGAGATCTGAATTCCGAGGTATTTTTGCGAAATTTTGCTGGACTAAAGCCCACAATTTCAAAATGCACTTTTTTCGCAAAATTGCAAATGTCCTTTTCTGAGGCATTGAGAATGGAGTGTATCTGCATCTTAATACTCGTAACTCAAAATTAAGCTCTGAGGTCCTTTCAGTCACGAAAATATTGAGATCTGAATTCCGAGGTATTTTTGCGAAATTTTGCTGGACTATAGCCCATGATTTCAAAATGCACTTTTTCGCGAAATTGTAAATGTCCTTTTCTGATGCATTGATAATGAAGAGTTTCTCCATCTGAGGACATATTTCAAAATTTAGCTCTGAGGTCCTTTCAGTGACGAAAATATTGAAATCTAAATTCCGAGGTATTTTTGCGAAATTTTGCTGGACTATAGCCCATGATTTCAAAATGCACATTTTTCGCGAAGTTACAAATCTCCTTTTCTTATGCATTGATAACGAAGAGTTTCTCCATCTGAGGACATATTTCAAAGGTCTGGAAAGACCTCTAGGATTGGGTTCATGATTTAAAACCACAAACTAAATCGGATGTTATGGTCTTCATTGCATCATACGAGTGATGCAGTTTTATCCATGTATTTTAACTTTGTCATTTAGGTTTCTCTCGATGCTTTTGCTTTAAATTCAATTGCCTCATGTAATTTGAGTCATGAGCTTCTTTTTGCAAATATATTATAACGATAAAAAAGCGTCAAGCTACAGCCGAGCAAGTTTTGAACAAAAAAACTGGTGGCTCCATAATTTTCAAGGGATGTTTTTAAGTGTCAGTGTTGCAGACGTCACTCTGAGTCTTGAAAAATGGAGAAGACATACAGGATTCACATTTCTGAAACAATTTTCAAAGAACTTCCGTGGAAATTTGGATCAGGAAATAGAGAAAGGGGCATATTGATGTATGAAATGGTCTCAACTAAAAACTGTTTTAGTCTTTTTGGTAGTCTCTATAGTAAGTAACTTACTAAGTTTAGTCAGTTGGATAAATAAACATAATATTGATGAAACTTTTGGCATTAAAATTGAACAAAAAAAAAATTTATATGAATTTGTCCGGAAACTTATAAACGGCAGTGTATATATTTATGCATATTTTTTTATCTGATAAGGTAGCTATAAACTATAAATTTAATTAATTTTGAACTTTTTTTATTGGAAAACTAAATTGATTTTAATTGAAGAAGTCAAATTGTCCCTTTTTTTGACAGTTTTTTCGTCATAGAATTCAAACCACCCTGTGAAATTTAACCAAAAGCTTTTCAGGTGATCTTTATGCACACACGCTTCGAATGAAACCAATTTGGCTTCGGTAGCTTGATTTGTTCTCAAGTTAGGCTGTACGAAAGAATCCGCACAAACGTACGTACGTACGTACGTACGTACACACACACACAGACATCTTTCTAAAAATCATGGAATCCGACTACTGGGACCGCCAATCGTGGAGAAATGTAAAAATTTTGAATTTCGAAAATCGGACCGATTACAAGAACTTCCTGATGGGAAGTTAAAAATACTGCTTTTCATTAAATTTCAATTGGATGATGTTTTTAAATTAATTGTGTATCCGAATTAAATTTTTTGAATTTTGTATCTCAAACTAATTGTATATTTGTAAATCTATTTTCAAAATTAATTAATTTATTGATAACACTTTTAAAACTAACATATGTATGTTCAAAATTTTAAAGTCCTGCAGGTAAGTAGCAGCTTTGCGGCAACAAAAAATTATAAACAAAGAGTTTAATGACCTCCTGGATGGAAACTAAAGATCCGCCAAAAAAAGGAATTCAAATTTGGAAGTTTGTCGAAAAGGGACAGTACTAATTTAAGATGAGAACTTAAAATTAAAAATAAAAAAAAATATTAATAAGGAATTCATGCTTTTTGTATTTTGAACATAATTATGATAGAAATACGGAGTTGATGAAAACATATGCGACTGATACAACCTTCAGTTGCAGTTTATTAAATAAGTTTACATTTGAGGATGTACAACAAGACCTGGTCTTTTATAGCACAAACAACACAAAACACAAAAAAAAAATTAAACCAATAACACAAAGAATCAAATGAAATAAATTTATGCACGAATGTATGTATAAGAGCAAGTTAGAAGATAGAGTCATTGAATGCTGGGATAGAGAGTCCATATTGTATATTGTAATAGACTATATTTACGTATGTTATATATATTTTTTTTTTTAAATAGTGCTCAAATGCTCAAGGGATTTGAAGTACCCTTAAAGTGTTTTTTTACACAGCACGAGCTGAAGTGGAAGGGAGAGAAAGGAGGTACGAGTGCACATTGGTTTTAAATTGTTGTAGGTTGCAGTACAAAGGAAAAATAGAGCGAGGTAACTGCACTCCACATGCGCATTGTGCGGCCTATAAAAGAATATCTATATTTCACATTGCGCCCGAAAGTAGGCTTAAGGGTAAACTGATGAGCATTCGATGATGTATGGGTGTTGCGAGTAAATTTCTGGAGGGGCGGTATGCAATTAGCTATTTCGACGGAGCATTGGTGGTAGAAATAGCGATAAAACAAAGTCAAGCAAGACACATTTCGACGGTGTTCCAACGAGTGAATTGCTTTCGATATGTTGTTATCGTCTATGAGTTTTATCGCTCGCTTTTGAATTCTATCTAGGAGTTGCAAGGTGGTCTTGGGTGCACCTGCCCAGATATGAGCGTTGTACTCAATTTTAGGCCGAATAAAAGCCATAATGTAGGTTAAATCAGAAGGGGTAAAAAATTCTTGCATCGGTTTAGAAAACCTAAGCATTTCGCTGCATTCTTGGCTATATCGAATATGTGGTCATTCCAACGTAGGCTAGAATTGACGCACATACCGAGCATTGAAAGCTTTTCGGTTTCTTCGACGCAAATGCCATTCCTGGACAATGGCTGGGTGTTAAGGTTCCGCTTTAATGACATAAGACAGCATTGGGTTTTGGAAGCATTAAATTCTACTCTATTGGCTTGTCCCCATTTGGTTATGCTGTCAATATCAGAATTTAATGAGTTAAGCATACGTTGTCGTTCGATGTCCACGTCCGAAGAGCAGGGGCGTGAATCATTAAACGCATATGAGAAACTGAGGGTACTGTCATCCGCGAAGGAGTATATTGGATTAGATGTGATAGATACGAGATCGTTAATGAAAATTAAAAAGAGAGTCGGAGACAAAACTGAGCCTTGGGGAACACCAGCATTTATATGGTGAATTTCAGACTTGAAACCGTCCAATACAACTTGTATTGTACGATTCGAAAGGTAGTTTCTAATCCATCGAAGAAGAGACTCACCAATCCCATATGCACGCATTTTCGACAAAAGAGCCGGATGCCAGACTCTGTCAAATGCCGAAGTTATGTATAGATTGGTTCCACTTTTCAGTGAGACAAGTCATCAAATCACCAGTCGACCTGTTGCTACGAAAACCGTACTGCCGGTCATTTAGAAGTTTTCGTGATTCAAGATATTTCATAAGCTGACGATTAATCAGCGTTTCCATGACCTTAGAAAGAAGGGACGTAAGTGCTATGGGTCTGTAATTGGAGGGAGAAGAAGAAACATCTTTTTTAGGGACAGGCTGGACAAATGCTGTTTTCCATCTGCTCGGAAAGAGACCTGAGGAGTAGGAAAGATGAAAAAGCTTACGCAGTGGTTTTGCCAGCGTGGAAGAACACCTCTTCAGAACTATAGGGGAAATACCATCTGGACCAGCGGATGTGTATGTCTAAATCTTTCAGTACTCTTGCGACTGTGCGAGTGCGAAAGTATATTTGTCCCATAGAATGTTCAACGCTCTCGAGCACAGGTGGTGGTAAAGTGCAATCTGGAAGTGTGGAACTGGCCGCGAATTGTGCAGCAAGCAGATTGGCTTTGTCAAGATTATTTGCGACAGGAGTATCATTCGAAATGAGCGTCGGAATCGATGACGAAGTAGAGTTCTTAATATTTTTGACGAAGGACCAAAATTGTTTGCTACCACTGGGACAACGTAGTATTTTTTGCCTTAATTTTTGTCCATGGGAGAACTTCGTACGTCGTAGAAGAGCATTACAGTCATTACGGACTCGTCGAAACTTTTTCCGGTTTTCCTCTGTAGGGTTGGCTTTATAAGACCGAAAACTCAGCTCTCTCATCCTGACAGCCTCTTTACAGCTCGAGTCGAACCATGAATTCTCTTTTGGCCTAATTGTCTTCAGCTTGTTTGGGATGAAGTCATTCATGCCTTGGAGAATAATAATACCATATCAGCGGCGGCGTCCACGTCACTATCGAGGAAACATGGTGACCAGTTAAAACTCCTAAAAAAGTTGTTGAGGCCGCCCCAATCGGCTTTTTCATATTGCCAAAGAAGTCTTTTAGGAGTTTTTTCCTTTACTGGGTGGCTATAAGAAGAGGAGTTGGCTGATATGACACAATGGTCCGACGAACCTAGGGACGCCAATACATCAATGGAGTATTTGTCAGGGTGAGAGGTGAGGAACAAGTCCAAAGTGTTGGCTTTGTGACATGCAATGTCTGGGATTCTTGTTTGCTCATTTACTAGCTGGGTTAGATTTTTTAACTCAGCGAAGATTTCAACATACCTTCCTTCGGGTGTTGTCTGACCAGAATGTCGAAGCCAGTTAGAATTGCGTATATTGAAATCGCCCGCAACGACAATTTCAGTATGAGGATATAGGGATACAATTCTTAAAATGGAGTTTTACCGCTCATCAAACTCGTTAGAAGTAGATGAACTGTTCAGGTTTGGACTTCTATAAATGAAACAGTAATGAGTTGTTTGCTTATGGACGTAGAATTTGAACCACATGAAATTGAATTCCGGATTGGAACATTGACCGTATTGTGGTTGAAGTAAATAAGCAATATCATTACGTATATATACGGTGATACCACGATGTGAGAAGAATAATGGCACTAAGCTATATTCAGGTAGGTCAAAACCAGAGTTTTCGCAAACCTGTGTTTCGCAAAGTGCCAAAACAGCTGGTCTAAATTGATGTGTGTGGGCGTACACAGCAAAAAAATTCTTTTTGAGGCCGCGGATATTGCAAATGTCGACTCTAAAATTCCTACACATTGCAACCATCAGCAGCCCAAAACTCAATTCTCTCTAAGCAGAGTTGTAACGTAAACATCCAATTCCGAGTTTCCAAAACACCCACCACAGGTGTTATGCCCATGTGATGGAGTGAATCAGTTACCCGGCTTGTTGTTTACTTACAAAACCGCTTTGCGCGAGATATTTTCTATTCTCAGTCGTTGCCTAGCCGAATGTTGACATACGGCAACGGTAACGACCAAGAGCACACGCAGGCGAAGGGGTAAAAAAGAGGAACTGGAACGAACGGGATGTGGGAGGCTCGCGTGTGATAGAAATTGAATTTGTTTTTGTAGCACTTCACGATCACTACACTGGCACTGCACTTTTCATTTTCTATTATTATTATTATTATTGCTCTTCTTTCTTCTTTTTTTTCTTCTTTCCTTTTTTTTTTTAAAAAAAAAAACACAATGTATAACGAAAACGAGAAGAGGGCGGCACGGGATCTTGGAGAGTCACTGATACAACATTTTTAAAATTAAACGCGACTTTGTGCTTACGCGTGCGCGCGCGTCTAGAGATAACACTGTACTCTGGGGGGATGACCGAGGCTTTAACCAATCTACGCCGAGTCTACACAAGCATAAAGCTCGCAGACAACCAATAACACCATTGACATGGTCTATGCATGATTATTTTGTGTTGGATCGAAAACTAAGACATGTAGTTGATTCGACATATTATTTTTTTGAGGACGTGATGCAAGTAATAATTTTAACACAGTTTACTTATACTATGCATCTTTATTAATAATAATTAAACAATTTAAACTGATCAACCGAATCAAAGGCCTTTGAGAAGTCTAACAAGCACAGAAGTGAAACATAACCCTTATCAACATTCTGTTATTTCTGGACAGTAGGTTATACTGCTTGTTAGCATAAACAAGAAACTCACTTTCTGTATTACGAAGAGATGAAGCAGAAGATCTGTTTTTTCATAAAGGTATGTTTTTTATTCATTATGATTTAATTTAACATTTTTAGGACATGCACTCAAAAAGGTCATCAAACTAAATATCAATATGGATTTATTGTGGCACGAAACATGGTCAAAACTTTTAAGATTGTAGATATATCTTGCGATATTATAAAAAGCTACATTAGGTCTTCGTATTGTATCTGGGCTGGCTTCAAAACCTATTTCGCATCCATAAGAAA
Source organism: Orthonevra nobilis (assembly GCA_963555765.1). NCBI lineage: Eukaryota > Metazoa > Arthropoda > Insecta > Diptera > Syrphidae > Orthonevra > Orthonevra nobilis. The sequence goes on from OY743227.1 coordinate 30,036,719, forward strand.
AAAATTGTTTGGGTGCGAGTAGGCCTGCCCATACCATCAACTTCCCATTTAAGATAAAAAAAATGTAGGTGCTATTTTATTTGCCACCACCAACAAATTTTATTGATGTTTTGAAAACATCATTCATTCCCCAGACAAATGCATTGCAAAAAAAAATATTTAATTTAAGCTGCCCCGAACGAAAATGTATATATTATGTTATCATTTAAAAAAATTTGTGAATTTAACATAAATACATTAATGACACTTTTCTCTCGAAACAACGGGGCCTTCATCCTTCATCCTCAGCATTGACTGCAATTCTACTATGATATTTCCATTTCGAATTTTGCAGGCTTCGGTTTCCGACCTGGTAACTGCTCAGCAAAGTATCTTTTTCTGTCTGGTAAATATATGGCTTAAAGAGGATCACGTTCAGTTCAGTTTTCTTTGCAGATTTTGATAGGATTTTCCACGCCGATTTTCCGAGAGATTTGTTTATCTCTGTGTCATTTTCTGGAAAGACCTCTAAGATTGGGTTCATGATAAGACACCACAACAGGGGAAATCAAACTAAATCAGATTTTATGATCTTCCTTGCAATATACGAGTGATACAGTTTTAGCCATGTGTTGTAACTTTGCCATTTAGGTTTCTTTCGATGCTTTTGCATTAAATTCAATTGCCACATGTAATTTACGCCATGAGCTTCTTTTTGCTAGTATATTATAACTATAAAAAAGCGTCAAGCTACAGCCGAGCAGATTTTGAACAAAAAAACTGGTGACTCCATAATTTTCTAAGGATGTTTTCATGTGTCAGTATTGCAGACGTCACTCTGAGTCTTGAAAATTGGGAAAGACTTACAGGATTCACATTTCTGAAACAATTTTCAAAGAACTTCAGTGGAAATTTGGATCAGGAGATAGAGAAAGGGGCACCTCAATGTATGAAATGGCCTCAACTAAATACTATTTTAGTCTTTTTGGTAGCGTATATAGTTAGTAACTTACTTAGTTTAGTCAATTGGCTAAAAAACATAATATTGATAAAACTTTTGGCATTAAAAATTCAAACCACCCTGTGAAATTTAACCAAAAGCTTTTCAGGTGATCTTTATGCACACACGCTTCGAATGAAACCAATTTGGCTTTGATAGCTTGATTTGTTCTCGAGTTAGGCTGTACGAAACAATCCGCACAAACGTACGTACGTACGTACACACACACACACAGACATCTTTCTAAAAATCATGGAATCCGACTACTGGGACCGCCAATCGTGGAGAAATGTAAAAATTTTGAATTTCGAAAATCGGACCGATTACAAGAACTTCCTGATGGGAAGTTAATAATCGGCATAATTAAGGCTTTGGCTTATTGCAATATTATAGGTTGTGGGGCAAAGATTTTTGACAATGAAAGACTGCACAGGGCAACTACTGTTCGATCATGGTTGTCCCACCTCAGTTTTGGAGTCAAACCAAATTCCTAAGTTTTTAGCGGTCTCAACAAATTCGACTTTGCCCTCACCTAAGTACAAAATTTGATATTAAGTTTTGTCCAAGCAATAAGTTTAAGGTAAGCAAATATTAAATTAGCGGCGGTATCAGAAAAATTAATATATATTTATAATTGTATGGAGAAGAGTTGCTTGATCGACTATCAAACACCTTCGAAACATCTGGGAGACAAAGGAACGATACTTAGTCGAGATCCATAAAGTTTCGAAGCCCATCCGAGACTCACGGTCAGTCAAACAAAGGTTCCTTCCCATTAAGAAAATGCAGTATTTTTTCAAATCTTCGACAAAAACGGTAAAATACCTTGATATGGGTCTATACTCTGCTGGCGATTGGCGGTTAGCAGACTTTTTCTGAATAGGCTTTGTGTCTTTCCACACCAAAGGAATAGAACTTGTCAAAATAATTGAACTAAAAATATGAGTAATAACTGGCAGTATATTTGGCAAAATCATTTTCACGAACTTAGATTGCACCTCATCAAATCCCATAGCATCCAGCTCTCTGAAAATAAAATGTCGGTTTCATTAACCTGAGGTGTCAGAGCTCCCGGTAAATTCTGAGACTGTGGTTGACTTTGACCCGCATTCATTTCTTTGCCTTCCGACATCCAGCTCACGAATATTTCTCCATAGTTTTTTAGCTGGCAAATTTGGGTCAAGTCGGCGACAATAAACTTGGGTTTCAGCTTTGCGAATCATTACACGAACTTTATCCATAAACGCTCAATAAATACTGTGAGACTCCTGAAGCTTTAATCGCTTCCATCGCTCTAAGCCTCGTCCCGTTCGTTAATTGCTTCACAAATTTCGCGTGAGAACCAGGAATCTCCCTGGCAGAGAATATGTTTGGACTTTAGCGGAGCTTGAGTGTACATCGGAAAGTAATACCATTTTGCTAAAAATTTACCAGCTCATCTGCAGAAGCCATGAAATATACTTCTTGCCAATTGACACGATGAATATCTTCTTCCAAACGGCCCACACCAACACATTTAAAATCCCTGTACTCTTTCGATAAAACTGTGCTGCTTACTTTGATATGAAAAGTTGCAAATATCATATCGTGTTTAGAGAAAGCAGGGGAAGATAGTTGGGAATATAGAAGGATTGTTTACAAGAAAAAAATCGAGCACGGTAGCAGAGGATTCAATAAAAAATGCGCAGGCCCCTTATTATTAACCGACACTAAGCCAAAGGTATTTCTGCTGTCGAAAAATGCTTGTATTTGTCGCTCATTGCACAGCAGATTATTATTAAAGTCGCCAATCAGTATGATATCCGTGCAAAAGGAAGTGTATATCGCGATTCGCACTACGCCAAAGAAATATTTGTTTGAGGTATCTATTTTTCAATGAACCGATATTCAAACTAAGAGGAACTATTTGACTCGGCCAAATACATAAAGCGTTAGGATTCAGGAGTTGTCAGACCTATCATTACATATGGTATCCTGGTATGGTGGCCAGTAATAAATATTAAAGAAAATCTGAAAAAGATAGGTAGAATCCAAAGATCGGCGTGTATATGCATCACGAGGGCACTTCGTTCCATTCCTTTAACCTCCATGTAAATAATGCTACAACTGCTTCCCATTGACATATTCGGGACACTGATAGCTACAAAGATAGTGATTAGGTTGATTGATTGTAATCACTGGAGTAGAACACATAGCCGCAATCATATGGAAATAACAGTAGTTCCAAAACGAACGAACCGTACTCAGAGCATCCGCGAGATCTACTTCTCTCTGTCTCCTTTGGCTACCCAACCACTGTAGTGAATTCCGGGCAGAAGTTAAAGCTATCCAAGAGGCTGCCCGCCTCAATGAATCCGATAGACGGGCACACACCATCAATTAAATCTAAGATGGTAAAACTTTGTCGCCTATCTACCAGATAGATAGCGGTCAGATGTAACCTTACCCTATGCTGGGTCCCTGAGCATAGTGGTATTCCAGGTGATGAAAGAGCCGACGAGCTAGGTATAGGAGAAAGGTGGAACTAGACACTTTCAGGACTTCGAGGAAAATTTGGCCTCTCATTAATCCAAAAGTAACACGTCCTCTTTTAGCCTGGAACATAGTAAGTTCATAGAAATTATTACATTTCACTGTATCATAGGTTCAGACGCATTAGGAATGGGAGCCCCATATAACGGCTTTTGCAGGATCTGGAGGGGATGAGGACGAAGTAGAAAACATTCTACAATACCTGTGCACCTGTCTTGACCTCGCAAAAACGAGGAAAAGCTATTCATTCGCCAACCTAGAAGATATATCAGACATTAAGATTAAGAAGATAGCAAATTTAATTAAGAAAACAAACTGGATATAACCGGTAAGTAACAAAGTTGACAATCTCTACAGGTAATTCTCAGGTATCAGTTAGTCCACCTGGCCAATGAGGATTCGGTGTATCAAACACCGGTTAGTGATAACACAATGGATTAAAAAAAGGATCTAAGTGGGTCACAATTGTGACAATCACACACACAGAAACACACGAGACTCACGAGAGAGATTGCACAAAAAGGAGGATTAGATATATGGCCAATATTTGCAGAAGAAAAAGAACAACAATAGCGAAATAAAAAGAAGAAATGAATTGCTTAAACATCTTACTAATCATTTTCATTTTGATCACTATTCGTGATGACAATTGAGTTCAAGCTTTGAACAGAATATAAATAAAAGCGTCTTTCCTCTTTCTGTCTCCTCCACCGCTGATTCGTATGTAGACCCTTCCACTTCGTGTGAGTATACCAGAAAGCTTTTTGGTACACTTGAGCTGTAAAGCTTTCTGCAGAATCATATGGTTGCTCGTTGTTAAACTTTCGTAAACATAAAACCGACTGTTAGAAGATAGCCCATTGTCGCGTGATCGAGGGCTCTTTTTATTTTCTACCCAGTGCCGATGAATTGATTTTTATAATTAATTTTTATCCGCGTCGCAGGTGGAAATAATCACAATTGAAGTGTTGATGTCCTCAGATTTTCCCCTTGACCTTGTTCGAAGAATTGTTTGCGGCGTGGGTGCTGGCTCACACATCACCGATTCGCTGAGTTTCCTGAAGATTTCATCGAGGTTTTCATTCTCCAACTTTGGTATTTCACGAATGATTGCATTTTTGAAAATCTTGTCTCGTTTAAATTCATCTATTCGTTGGATGTGGTAGAAGACGAAGTATATGCGACGGGAACTTCGGATGTCATCTCCAACTGTTATACTCTTTTGAACATGTCAGCTACAGTTTCGCGGATTTCTTCGAGATTTTCATGAAATGTCCGTTCTAGTTTTTCCAGCTTTTAGGCAAGTTTGTTGTTTTCTGTCTGGATACATTATTTAATCTCATCGTGCTGCGAGATCAACTTGCTTCTAGCTGTTTCGAGTGATCCAAAAAGCTTTCTATCACCGATGTTCGTGCGTGAAACCGGAGAATTTTGGCAAAAAGTCTTTGTGGATGCTGTTTGGGGTTTTCGGGCATTTGTATGAAACCAACTGTTGAATAATATGTGTAAAAATATCTCTTAGACTCCTTACCGCTGGTGGGGGGCAGTCTAGATTTAAGTCAAACACTTTGAAGTCAATACGAATAACTTAAACTTTATTTCAATTGCACTTGCTTAAATACTAAAAAAACAGCTTATTTGACAAAATAATACGAATGGGGCATGAAAGGGAAATAAAATTAAAACTGCGCGTGCAGGTGAACTGCGCGTAACGCAGAACTCGGATTCTTCAAATCTTTCATTCGTCGCTGCGGCATCCTTGGAACGGTGCATTCTTACTGCTACTTGTAGGTTAATCAATTGGTCTCGTACTGTAGTATATATGTTCCTGATTATAATGAAACTAGCAGCCATAATAACTATTATGACCAGTGCGGAACCAAGGAAGCTGTAGTGAGTAACCCTTTGCGTGGCTATTGTCTTCATTATCACTTCTTGATGTTCTTGGATTTTTACAGCGTGTTCCAGTTGCATCATTTTCTTTGATAACTCAGGTCCTAACACAGGTGGTTCCTCCTGAATGTATCGGAAATTAGTCAGCTGCTGTGAGAGATTAGTCGCTGGCATAATGGACCCAAGGCGTCTGCCCGAGAAAGATTGTTTGCCTATGATGATTACTGGTTCTTGACGAAGCATGCAATTTGGCTGAAGATGCAGAATTCCACTACCCTTCAATGTTTTCGTTTGGGTTTGGAAGTTGCATATTATGTCCACCGTAGCCTCCTTGGGCATAGAGAAAATCCATGTGTTGGGGTGATTCATTTTGATCCAATAAGGTCTTGCTGCTATAGTACGTATTACGCAAGATGTTGACAGATTACTATTGTGTCGCATTATGTTCATCTCACATGAACTTGTAGAAGCGCTGGTGGTATATGTTGGTTGTCGTAGATTGCACCAATACAATGCTCTTGATCTTTTATTGCAAGCACTGAGTTCAAGACTTGACATGGAATAGAACTGATCTCCTTCTAGTGTGACCAGTAAGTAGTCTGATGTCGGAACGATGAATTTGAACGTTTCATTATGGTTTGTTGGTACTGGCAGTGGATTAAAAATCATAAACTCCTTGTTGTATAGAAGAGGAATAGTTATTTCGATTATAATGTTGTTGTTCATTACTCTTCCTTTCGGGTGCAATTCCTTGTAGAGGTGTATTATTGATTCGTGATGCCTTTCTCCGGGTATCATCATCGATCGAGGAATGTTGTCATGAATACGTAACAGCTCGTTGCTAAGTTGTTGAACACTTAGTATTAGGGGATGCATTTTCCCATTGTGTGTTGACATTATAATATTTAGTAAGATGCTTTGAGTATTCTGATAATTTATCATCATCAGAATGGTCGTAAGTGCAGTGGATATAAATCTCCTGAATGTATCGTATCTGTTTATATTGTTCTTTAGATCCTTGGTCAATTTGTTTAGCAGATTTAATTGTTTGTGGGTCGACTCACGCTCTTCCTTAAATATATTAAGCGTGGAATCAATGTTTGAAGTTTGGTTTTTCATTAGCTGCATAATGTGATCTTCGTTAGTGCTCATGTTTTCAATCGTCTCTTCATATTTTTTGGCAAAGTTCTGGTCTAGTACGCCGAACAGCTCATTGGCCACAGTGCCAATAATGTCGAACGGAGAGCGTCTGCTTCGTTTAGCATTATCTTTGTTGGTGTGCAGCAGTATGTCACTGTGTAGCTCGATTTGCTGCAGTTGATGCTTAAATTGTGTCAGTGTTGCTCCACATAATAAAGCACTATTCTCTTCCAGCTCGTTGGTTTTGCATATTTCGTTCATCTGCCGTATGCATTCCTTATACGGGTAAAATTCTGACCAGTAATTAGTCAGGTTAAAGAACACAACGGGTTTCCATGAACTTGTCACCATATTCGCACGCCCGATATCTTCAAAGTATATTCCTGGTTGACTGCTAAATTCAGTAACATCGAATCCTTCAACTGGGATAGATTCGATTGGGCTTATTACAACCGCGATTATACTCAAATAAAGAAGAGGTTGGATCATTTTACCAAACATTGTACCAGTATAGTTTCTGCTCTTGGGCGGTTTTAGGTTTGAACAGTGAATCACTTTAGCCTTCCTTGGGTGAACCGCTACGTGGTGTGCTTGAAGATTCGAGTTCGGGCTCTTGAGATCTCTACAGCGATTCTCTGAAGATTCTATTGGTAATGGACATAACTTGTTAACAGGCCGCTTTATGAATTTGTTGTTGCTGAATACTGTTACTGCACGCACGTTGTCGTCCTTCCCGGGGTGTATTTCGGAAATTCGACCCATCAGCCAACTCGTCGGTGGCAAACGATCTTCCTTTATCAGAACGATATCACCAACCTTGACATTTTCTTCTTTTTGTTTCCACTTTGTACGTTGCTGGAGCTGTGACAAATATTCTGTCGACCATATCTTCCAAAAATCTTGCGTTATCTTTTGTATTAATCTCCAGCGTGATCGATAACTCCAAGTTTCATCCAGAATGGGTTCAGGTAGTGCATTTATAGCAGATCCGACGAGAAAATGTCCAGGAGTAAGTATGTGTGTTTCGTCTATATCGTTGCTCAATGCGGTTAGGGGCCGAGAGTTAAGGCATGCTTCTATTTGCGTAAGCAGAGTTGTGAGTTCTTCAAACGTCAGCTTGGTATCACCAATTACTCTCTTCAAATGATACTTCATCGACTTCACGCCAGCCTCCCATAATCCACTAAAGTGTGGCGCAGCTGGTGGTATAAAATGCCATTGTATGCCATTTGTTACTAAGGTTCTGGACGCAGTCCGTTCCGAATTATGAATTGTTTGTTTCATAAGCGTTTGTATTTCCTTGTTAGCTCCGATGAATGTTGTTCCATTGTCACTATAAAAATGTGAACACATTCCTCTTCTGGAGCTAAACCGCCTAACTGCTGCTAGAAACGCTTCCGAGGTTAGGTCACTCACCAGTTCGATGTGAATGGCCTTTGTTGCTAAACACACGAAGATAGCTACGTAACCCTTTGTTGTCCGGTTTCCTCGCCCCTTTGAAATTAGTATTTGAATGGGACCAGCGTAGTCGATTCCGGTATGTGTAAATGGTCTTGACGGCGTTACCCTTGCAGCTGGCAATGCTCCCATTAGCTGACTTTTGGTTGCTGCATTGAAACGATGACATCTGACGCAGTTATGTATAGTTTGACGTACAACTCGTTTGGCTTGAATGATCAATACGATTGCCGTAAGGTTGACAATGTTAGTCGATTACCTCCATGTAATGTTCTTTTGTGTGTATAGTCCACCAATAGCTTGGTGAAATGGTCGTTATGTGGTAAAATGGTAGGATGTTTTTCTGACTCCAGTGGGTTTGATGACTCCAGGCGGCCTCCGACTACTAATACACTGTCCTTATTTAGATGTGGTGTCAAGGAAAGAATTTAGCTTTTTTTGTCGATCTGTTTTCCATTCTGAAGGCATGCGATTTCGTCTTGAAAAGCTCTACGTGTGACAGTACGGATGATACTGTTTTGGGCTTCTCTGACTTCCTTCGCTGTAAGTTCGCCGTTTTGTTTTCCTTCATCTCGTTTCCTGCAGTTATGAACAAATCTTCTACAGTATGCAGTTACTCGAAGCAGTTTGTTATAACAGGAAAATCTTTCCAACATGTTGAACTTTGGCTCGGTGATCAGTGCTGTCATCACTACCCTTCTTTTCTCAGGTATGCCTTCTTCAGGAATTCCTTGATTCGGTTGCCTTGGCCAGGTTAATTCGTCGTTTGTTAACCACACCGGGCCATTCCACCACAAAGCATAATCCTTAAGAAGATCAGGTGCAAGGCCTCTTGATGCACAGTCGGCAGGATTGTCGGTAGAACTCACGTGCCTCCAATTCTTGGGATCAACTGCTTGATGGATGTCGGACACTCTATTCGCCACAAATGTTTTCCAAGATGATGGGCACTTCTTTATCCAAGCTAATGTGATGGTAGAATCGGTCCAAGCAAATACTTCTCCTACTTGTGACCCATATTTATGCAAGGCTTCTTTCATCAATTTCGAAAGCAAGTGTGCGCCACATAATTCTAGCTTAGGGAGAGGGAGTTTCCTTTTAATTGGCGCCACCCTTGTTTTAGCTGTTAAGAGTGTGATGTTGGAGGTCCCATGCTGTATGAATATCCTGGGGTAAACTACAGTGGCATAAGCTGCTTCGGATGCGTCACAGAACCCGTGTAGTTCGAACTTCTGGGCCTTGTTCACACCTAACCATCTGGGAATGCTGATATCTTCGACTTCTATCAGCTTTTCCTTAAAGTGGTTCCATCGGTGATAAAGTTCAGCTGGAAGTGGCTCATCCCAGCCATAGTTCACTTGTACTTTTTTTTCTTGAGAACGTTGTTCTGTATTTTTTGCTTGTGGGTATCTGTCTGTCCATTCCATATGTAGTAAAGTATGATGTTTTTTGTTGCAACTCTTGCATGTATGTTTGCTCATGCACTGGCTTTGCTTGTCATGCCTTAGGCAATTTATGCAAAGCTTCGCCAATTTAGCTTGATCAAACCGTTCCTTTGGTGTCCAGCTCATGAACTTTCGGCACATATAAAGGTTATGCTCTCCTTGGCAAAAAACACAATTTGGTTTTGTTGCGATGTACACGTTTCGTGCTATTGGTTTCGTGTTGTCTCCAGTTTTAGAATGCTTTGTCTTGGAGGAAGCTAAAACCTCCAAGGCCTGGTATCTTCTCGCCAAGAAATCATATAATATCTGGAGGGAGGGCATTTTGTTAGGCTGGTCAAGCCCTTGTTCAAATAAATTTCTGCTCTCTGCGTCTAGTTCGTTTGATATTAAATGAACTATTATTGGATCCCATGATGAAGTGTTGAAAGCCATGTTTTTGATGGCTGCCAATCCTTCTTTTGTTGCATTAAGGATTGCTTTAATTAAATTTGATGTAGACTGATTTCCTTGGCGACCAGCTTTAAGCATTTTATCAATATGCATTGAAACAATCTTTCTTTCATTATTGTAACGTTGCTTTAAGGTTTCCCAAGCACAGAGATAATTAGCACTCGATATTGTAAAATGCTGAATTAACTGCAATGGTTCACCTTCTAAATGAGTTTTTAAATACTCCATCTTTTCGGTTTCATTCAATGTTGGCTTATTGTGTATAATAGTTGTGAAGATATCATGGAATGAACGCCACTCCAGATAGTTGCCCTTAAACGTTGGAATTTTAAGAGGTGGGAGTTTTGCTTCTGAATAGGTCTTGTTACTTGCACTTTGACATTCGCCTAACATTGACGCCATTTTTAGGAGACAATTGCTTATGTCTTTCTTAACTCCGTTGTATGTCTTATTTCTGACATAGGGTGACTGCAAATCTTCGTCTGACGCATTGGAGATGAACTCTTCGTGGAGTTCTGTCATATTACGGAGCTGTTCGAGCAAGATCTTTTGCTGGAAATCGTTTATTTCTTTGGAGTATTGAAGAAAGGTATCTTCAAACTCTTCTACTCACGATTGCCTCTATTTTTACATTTAATTTTCTTAAACGCTGGCTTTGAAGAACATTGTCCGTACCTTTAGTCGATTTTGAGGTACTTGCTGATGTTTCTTCTGCCTTAATACCTTCCAGCAAATTCCTTAGCTTAATGTACAGCTCTTCGACCTTTTTGTAGGTGTTCAACGCCATATATGGGGTATCGGGTTTGGCAATAGGTTTGAGCCTTTCGTGATTTTCGTGAAATTCTTTCCAAATGGCTTCGATTCTCTCCAAACGTTCTTCTTTGTACCGCTGCGTTTTTCGGGATGCACTGTCTTTCGAAAAGTTTCCGCTTCTTCAGCCATTGTCTTAAATTATGATGATTTTTTTGTTTTTAATTAATTTTTCACTTCACTACCAGTGTCTTAGCCCTGGCAACGCTGACAATAATATACAAATGCTGCACTTAAATTTTACCAATGTCAGTAGCCTTGGTAACGCTAGTTAAAATAGGTCTGCTGTTCTTAATATTGTAATTTTCGAAGGACTATTAAATGTTGAATAATATGTGTAAAAATATCTCTTAGACTCCTTACCGCTGGTGGGGGGCAGTCTAGATTTAAGTCAAACACTTTGAGGTCAATATGAATAACTTAAACTTTATTTCGATTGCACTTGCTTAAATACTAAAAAAAACAGCTTATTTGACAAAATAATACGAATGGGGCATGAAAGGGAAATAAAATTAAAACTGCGCGTGCAGGTGAACAGGTGAACTGCGCGTGCAGGTGAACAGGTGAGCGGTAATATGATAAGAAATAGAATTTAATTGAAATAAGAAAAAAAATGAATTTGTTTGTTGGGTTGAACCCAACACCAACAAAGACAATCACAGCAAGAAAATGAAAGTTTAATTAGCAACAAATTGTACTCTTAACGACAAGGTGAAAAAGATTTAGTTTAACCACTTGATTTAAAGATAAATAATTTTTCAAAATGAAAACTTGAATCAAAAGCAAGACACAAAAATAAGTTCTTAATACACTTCTTAGTTCTTTATATGGAAGCTACTATTATAAATACTGACAAAAACAGTAAAGAAGATTGAAAGACAAATTGCAATCAAAACATTATTTGAAAAAAACTAAATTATTATATAAATAATAATTATAATAAATTAAATAAATAAGCAAGTGATAAGAAAAAACAATAAAAAAATAAAAAAAAATAGCACAAAAACAAGTTTGTAGTTCACAAAACTTAAAAATAACAAAACGAGAAAAGGGAGTCTTGCTTGGGGTTAATAGAAGACTTTTTAAAGAAGATTTGATGAAGTGGAAGTCTAGGGATCTATTTGCTGTGCGGAGCATTCTGGACATATGGTTCACAGCCATAGTTTGTACGTTGCGTGGAGAGACTAAAGAGGCGCACTGATCTGTGGTTACGGAGGTTCTTGGCGAGGATAATCATTTGCAGGAGGGAGGAGGAATCGATCGCACCAGAGAGAAGTTGATGAATAAATAACACATCGGCAGCATCCCGGCGCGATGCTATTCGATTTTCTTTTGGTATTAATGAATTTGTTAAAATGTTGAGATTAAGAGAACCAACTGATCTGCATTCGTTCAATATATTTATGGTACTAAGATTCGCAAAGTTTGGTGAAGGACATGTTTATCTCGTGATTGGCATAGAAGTCAGACATGGACTGAGAACGCAGGTAATTGAGAAATAATTTATTGAACGTAACTCTTTATTGTGCCAGGAAGGGGACGACAAACAGTTTTTAACGGGCACATAAGGCATCGCTTCTTGTTAAAATCAATCTGTTTCCTTCCAAAAGAGCGATGATGGATGTGAGACCAACAGATCCCGGTTGAGTTTGGAGCAGCTCAAAGACTTGCTTTTAATGAACTTATAAAAGAGCTAAGGCTTCAAGAGGCTGAAACCGAACTGCATATGGATGCATCTAAATGGGGCTATGGGGCGGTGTTGCTTCAGAAGTCAGATGATGGGAAGTTCCATCCCATATAATATTACAGCAAGAATTCAAGTCCGGCAGAGGAACGGTATTGTAGTTACGAACTCGAAGTTCTCGCCATCGTTAAGGCACTTAAGAAATTGATGATTTGCTCATAAGTGCTCAGAATAGTAACCGATTGTGCTGCCTTCAAGGCAACAATGGAAAAGAAGGAAATTTTTACCGAAAATTGCAGGATAAAGACGATCACCTAAGACTTATAAAAAAAAATTTTCCAAAATGTATCATACGAAGACTATTTCAGCGAACATGACATCCTTTACAAAGACGCTGGAAAAGGTAACAAGCTACTTTACATACCTAACTGTCTAGCTAACGACATTATCAGGTCTGCACATTAAGATAGTCATTTCGGCACGAGAAAGTTGGAACAGAAAGAAAAGCTGGGAAACAGGAAGGATATCTGCGTCCAATCTCTAAGAACGAACTACCTCTTAACACGTACCATGTAAACCACCTCGGACCAGTATCGCCAACCAATAAGAAATACAGTTACATTTTCTGCGTGGTCGACGCGTTTTTAAAATTTGTATGGCTATATCCATGTAAGTTCACATCGGCATCAGAAGTTATCAGCAAAGAAATTCAAAAGGCAGTATTTGGAAATCCAGGAAGAATTATAATTGACCGCGGCTCAGCTTTTACTTCGAACAGCTTCGGAGATTATTGTGAGCTGAAAGGCATCAGTCACCTGTTAGTTACGACAGGTGTCCCCCGCGTCAATGGGCAAGTCGTACGAATCAGTGATAAGTTCCGCGCTGACGAAGCTTATAATAGATGACCCAAATAAATAGTTTCGCTACGCACCTAAACTGCAGATGTTGTTGAACTCCACCTACCAACGCGATATACGAAGGAGCCCGATTGAAGTTCTAGTTGGCTTAAAGATGAAAACTAATCACGATATTATTCTGGCGGGAGTAATAGATGAAGAGGTGCGAAGAGTCTTTGAAGATGAAACAGACAACATAAGATCAGCTACAGAACCGTTGACTTGGTAGCAATAAAACGCATCCAGTTTGGAACAACCTTTAAGCTGCATCCAAAAAACCTTGGCCCATACAGATCGACCAAAGTATCCCCTCACGAAAGGTACGAAGTACGGAAAGTCGGCGAGCAGGAAAAGGTCCCCGAACAACCAGATTCAGATTATATGAAACCGTGGAAAACAACAGAAAGCGACATTTCCGAGAGTGATGATGATATACAGCTCAGTGACTTCGAAACCCACCAAGATGAAGAAGCTTCACCGACCAACCCCATCCGCCAAAACGATTAGACCCACGTATTGTAAGACGAAAAAAAAATTCTGACGTGACCCAAAACCAAACCTGCCAGGACGAAAGAATTCTGATGTGACCCTAAAATCAAACCTGCCAGCACAAAAATACTATACCAGATGTCACCATAATAACAACCATCGAGACGACAGGAACATCAAGACGTTCCAACAAGATGATAAAACCATTAAGACGACAGTAGCATAAAGACGTTCCAAAAAGATGTTAGAACTATTAAGACGACAGAAGCACAAAGACGATCTGACTAGCTGGTAAAATGCTTACACCAATAAGATTTCTTTTGGATTTTAGCGTAATATCTAGTATGATCCCAACTTCTCCTGGATGAACTTGTGTTATCCTTGCTAGTGTGCATATGGTTGGTGGACATTTTCGTCCTTATTCAAAACAATAACTCCCACTTCAAAGCCATTACGTTCGCTGTTGACGCTTTCTTAAGTACAAGTCTGCCATTTCTTCCAAAAATGTTGTAATTTTTAAATCAAGTTTCATCTGGATCATCCGTTATTAAGCACAATGGACGAGAGTTTAGACGTGCCTCATACTGTGCTAGAACTGTACTCATATCATCATGTGCATGAAGGTCTTCCAAAATTTGGGATATACTCTGTGCCTTCAATCTGCAGCATTTAATGCAGTTTCTCACTATTCATTTTATAAAACGTCTTATCCAAAATTAACACCTAGTGTAAGAGATCGTTGTTCGTTTCCACCATGCACAGTTGCCAAATGTGCTTCATTGATAAAAGGTTTGGTTATGTAGTCCTTGCTAGGGAGAATAGTAAGATGCTTTTAATTTTATGTAATACCTGATCTTTCGAGTCGCCCCCCAACTCTAAGGATTTTATCTTTATCTGTTAAGGGATTAAGTTATAGCAACTTACTATTTTGAGGGAAGTTTTCAGCAAAAGTATTTCGGTCCTTGAGTTTTGATCCTGTACGAATCTTATTTAAGACTTCAATGATTGATGTAGACAATGGCTTGTTAATTTAATGGTTGCATTTTATTCAAGTTTTTTACTCATTGAAGCGAAGCTAATGCATTATGCTAAGACCCGTTTCAATTTTCCCATAGTGGAAATTTATTCAATCGACTTGAAGAAGTTGTAGTCAGCATTGCGTTGATGAAGCATTCTTTTATTTTCCGTTGTGTCCGCTTGTTCCGTAGTATATGCAGATTTTTAACGGTCGAACCAGGACGGATCTTTCCACCATAATGTTGTTTTTTTTTGCACATGTGGTTCGTCGTCTCTTGATGCTAAGTCGGCTGGATTATCTTAATCAGATTGTCTAGTGACGTCATCGACATTCGGTCAAAGCATGTTCCTTTAATGCGTTCCGTTCTATTGACATCTTAACTTTGGTAACAAAGTTTTACCAACAAGATAGCTGAATTTTTGTCAAGTTAAGGCAATGTCATTGTTTTATTTTTTAGCTTTTTAATTGGTGCCACCATAGTTTTCGAGAGCAGCAAAGTAATCTTAGTTTCGCCTTCATTTTTTATTATTTTACTGTCCACTGCAACTCCATGTATTTCAAACGAGTTACGATTGGGTAAAAAAATGTAATGTATGTAATAGTAGTTCTTGACGAAATTGAGCGAGTTTCCCTGCTAACATATCTTCCAGTGGAGGGTCCCATGTATATTTTGCAAACCAAAGCTACTGAAGTTATATTTTTTCTTTTATTTTAATTGGGGACATTCCAGAGGATCGTAGAGCTTTATCAGCAAGTATAATTCGTTTCGTGGGTGGAGCTTGAGATGGCTGTAAGTGAAATACATGAGCCTTCGGTGCCCAATGTACTTAATTATCCTTTCTTTATTTATTTCAATAGTTTTTCCGTCTTTTAGTTCTTGATTAAAATCTACCAGTAATGCGTTTTGATTTCTCCTCCATTTTCTCGACACTTGTCATTGGCCTCATATGAACTAGTTCAAGATACTTCTGCGTGAATTTAATGTAGTTTAACTGTAAAGTGGTTTTTCTTGAAAATTTGCTTTTCTTTCACTGACTGTGACTGGTACTAACCATCCTAATGGGTCATATAACTTGGCAATTTCTGACAAAGTTTTGCGTTTTGTCAGGTTGGGTTCACTTGCTGGTGCAAGGTCGATGTTGACCTTAAATTGGAAGCTATCGATCGTTGGATTCCAATGAATTCCTAATGTTTTAACCGTTTCTTCCTTATCGATCATTACTTTGGAGTCGATTCTTGCTTCGAATGGAATATCATCCAACAATGTACTGTTGTTTGTTGCCCATTTCCGCAGATTGAATCCAGCTTCGGCGAGCATTCCGGCATTAGTTGTGATTGCGCCATATGACATTTATGTAAAGTATCATCTCCGGATATTACATCGTCGACGTAGAAATCATTTTTTACAATGTCGGATGCAATAGAATAGTTGTGTTGTTCATCGCTGGCTAGTTGCTGTAAGGTCCTAACTGCTAAATATGGCGCTGAAGCTGTGCCATACGTTACTGTGGTCATCTTGTATTCCTTTATGGGCTGGTTTGTTGAGCTGCGCCATAATATGCGTTGATAGTCCTGATCTTCCCTGTTGATTAATACCTGTCGGTACATCTTCTCGATGTCTGCAGTAAAGACGTACTTGTGCCTCCGCCAACGCATTATTATGGTAGTGATATCCTCTTGGAGCCTGGGGCCCACCAACATTAACTGGTTTAAACTGATGCCAGTAGATGTTTTGGCCGATGCATCGAACACTACACGTAGTTTTGTCGTTGTACTACTTGACTTATGAACGGCATGATGAGGCATATAGTATATTGGTTTCTCAGTTTTGCTAGTGTGATTTACTTCAACCATATGTCCTAGTTTTAGGAATTCGTTCATGAACTTACAGTAATCTTCCTTTAACTGAATGTCTGAAGTAAATCTTGTTTCCAATTGACGTAACCTAGCTATTGCTTTTGATCTTGATTCGCCTAATTTTGAAGATTGCATCGTTTCCTTGTCGAATGGTAATTTCACCACATACCTTCCATGTTCATTACGGTAGTGTGTTTCTTGAAAGATTCGTTCACATTCTTGATCAGCTTTTGTTTCGTGTTTTCGAATTGGTCATTCCTCTATTTCCCAAAACCTTTCAAGTTGTTTTTCAACAGATGTTTGTACAACCATACTGGTAACAATACGGCTAGCTTTCATTGATGTTGGACCAGTTATCAACCAACCTAACTCCGAACTTTGGGCTATTGGAGAACTATTGGTTCCTTTTCTCAAACCATTTTTGATGAGATCACCGTATATGTCGGCACCAATTATCACGTCGATTGGTCCAGGGACGTCAAAGCTTGGATCAGCTAATTGCAGATTCTTGAGGTAATTGACTGTGTCCACCTTTATTGCTGTTGCTGGTAGCAGTTTCGTCAATTTTGGTAGAACCAATGCTTCTACTTGTCTTTTGAACTGGGATGAAAATCTTGGACATATAGTGAAGTTCACCTTGCTTCTCGCTATTCCTGATTCGGATGCGCCTAATCCGCTCATCTCAACGAACACCCTCTCTTTATTTAGTCGCAGTGCTTGAACGGCTGACTCTGTTATGAGTGTTGCTTGAGAGCCTGGATCAATGAGTGCCCGGAGCCTGATGTTCTGTCCAGTCTCATTGTCACTGCTAGCAATGACAATTGCTGTTGCAAGAAGTATGGTTGGATTTTGATGGCCATAGTTCACTTGTACTTTTTTTTCTTGAGAACGTTGTTCTGTATTTTTTGCTTGTGGGTATCTGTCTGTCCATTCCATATGTAGTAAAGTATGATGTTTTTTGTTGCAACTCTTGCATGTATGTTTGCTCATGCACTGGCTTTGCTTGTCATGCCTTAGGCAATTTATGCAAAGCTTCGCCAATTTAGCTTGATCAAACCGTTCCTTTGGTGTCCAGCTCATGAACTTTCGGCACATATGAAGGTTATGCTCTCCTTGGCAAAAAACACAATTTGGTTTTGTTGCGATGTACACGTTTCGTGCTATTGGTTTCGTGTTGTCTCCAGTTTTAGAATGCTTTGTCTTGGAGGAAGCTAAAACCTCCAAGGCCTGGTATCTTCTCGCCAAGAAATCATATAATATCTGGAGGGAGGGCATTTTGTTAGGCTGGTCAAGCCCTTGTTCAAATAAATTTCTGCTCTCTGCGTCTAGTTCGTTTGATATTAAATGAACTATTATTGGATCCCATGATGAAGTGTTGAAAGCCATGTTTTTGATGGCTGCCAATCCTTCTTTTGTTGCATTAAGGATTGCTTTAATTAAATTTGATGTAGACTGATTTCCTTGGCGACCAGCTTTAAGCATTTTATCAATATGCATTGAAACAATCTTTCTTTCATTATTGTAACGTTGCTTTAAGGTTTCCCAAGCACAGAGATAATTAGCACTCGATATTGTAAAATGCTGAATTAACTGCAATGGTTCACCTTCTAAATGAGTTTTTAAATACTCCATCTTTTCGGTTTCATTCAATGTTGGCTTATTGTGTATAATAGTTGTGAAGATATCATGGAATGAACGCCACTCCAGATAGTTGCCCTTAAACGTTGGAATTTTAAGAGGTGGGAGTTTTGCTTCTGAATAGGTCTTGTTACTTGCACTTTGACATTCGCCTAACGTTGACGCCATTTTTAGGAGACAATTGCTTATGTCTTTCTTAACTCCGTTGTATGTCTTATTTCTGACATAGGGTGACTGCAAATCTTCGTCTGACGCTTTGGAGATGAACTCTTCGTGGAGTTCTGTCATATTACGGAGCTGTTCGAGCAAGATCTTTTGCTGGAAATCGTTTATTTCTTTGGAGTATTGAAGAAAGGTATCTTCAAACTCTTCTACTCACGATTGCCTCTATTTTTACGTTCAATTTTCTTAAACGCTGGCTTTGAAGA
This sequence comes from Orthonevra nobilis, assembly GCA_963555765.1. Classification (NCBI taxonomy): domain Eukaryota; kingdom Metazoa; phylum Arthropoda; class Insecta; order Diptera; family Syrphidae; genus Orthonevra; species Orthonevra nobilis. Next base: position 30,055,436 of record OY743227.1, read on the forward strand.
ACATTGTCCGTACCTTCAGTCGATTTTGAGGTACTTGCTGATGTTTCTTCTGCCTTAATACCTTCCAGCAAATTCCTTAGCTTAATGTACAGCTCTTCGACCTTTTTGTAGGTGTTCAACGCCATATATGGGGTATCGGGTTTGGCAATAGGTTTGAGCCTTTCGTGATTTTCGTGAAATTCTTTCCAAATGGCTTCGATTCTCTCCAAACGTTCTTCTTTGTACCGCTGCGTTTTTCGGGATGCACTGTCTTTCGAAAAGTTTCCGCTTCTTCAGCCATTGTCTTAAATTATGATGATTTTTTTGTTTTTAATTAATTTTTCACTTCACTACCAGTGTCTTAGCCCTGGCAACGCTGACAATAATATACAAATGCTGCACTTAAATTTTACCAATGTCAGTAGCCTTGGTAACGCTAGTTAAAATAGGTCTGCTGTTCTTAATATTGTAATTTTCGAAGGACTATTAAATGTTGAATAATATGTGTAAAAATATCTCTTAGACTCCTTACCGCTGGTGGGGGGCAGTCTAGATTTAAGTCAAACACTTTGAGGTCAATATGAATAACTTAAACTTTATTTCGATTGCACTTGCTTAAATACTAAAAAAAACAGCTTATTTGACAAAATAATACGAATGGGGCATGAAAGGGAAATAAAATTAAAACTGCGCGTGCAGGTGAACAGGTGAACTGCGCGTGCAGGTGAACAGGTGAACTGCGCGTGCAGGTGAACAGGTGAGCGGTAATATGATAAGAAATAGAATTTAATTGAAATAAGAAAAAAAATGAATTTGTTTGTTGGGTTGAACCCAACACCAACAAAGACAATCACAGCAAGAAAATGAAAGTTTAATTAGCAACAAATTGTACTCTTAACGACAAGGTGAAAAAGATTTAGTTTAACCACTTGATTTAAAGATAAATAATTTTTCAAAATGAAAACTTGAATCAAAAGCAAGACACAAAAATAAGTTCTTAATACACTTCTTAGTTCTTTATATGGAAGCTACTATTATAAATACTGACAAAAACAGTAAAGAAGATTGAAAGACAAATTGCAATCAAAACATTATTTGAAAAAAACTAAATTATTATATAAATAATAATTATAATAAATTAAATAAATAAGCAAGTGATAAGAAAAAACAATAAAAAAATAAAAAAAAATAGCACAAAAACAAGTTTGTAGTTCACAAAACTTAAAAATAACAAAACGAGAAAAGGGAGTCTTGCTTGGGGTTAATAGAAGACTTTTTAAAGAAGATTTGATGAAGTGGAAGTCTAGGGATCTATTTGCTGTGCGGAGCATTCTGGACATATGGTTCACAGCCATAGTTTGTACGTTGCGTGGAGAGACTAAAGAGGCGCACTGATCTGTGGTTACGGAGGTTCTTGGCGAGGATAATCATTTGCAGGAGGGAGGAGGAATCGATCGCACCAGAGAGAAGTTGATGAATAAATAACACATCGGCAGCATCCCGGCGCGATGCTATTCGATTTTCTTTTGGTATTAATGAATTTGTTAAAATGTTGAGATTAAGAGAACCAACTGATCTGCATTCGTTCAATATATTTATGGTACTAAGATTCGCAAAGTTTGGTGAAGGACATGTTTATCTCGTGATTGGCATAGAAGTCAGACATGGACTGAGAACGCAGGTAATTGAGAAATAATTTATTGAACGTAACTCTTTATTGTGCCAGGAAGGGGACGACAAACAGTTTTTAACGGGCACATAAGGCATCGCTTCTTGTTAAAATCAATCTGTTTCCTTCCAAAAGAGCGATGATGGATGTGAGACCAACAGATCCCGGTTGAGTTTGGAGCAGCTCAAAGACTTGCTTTTAATGAACTTATAAAAGAGCTAAGGCTTCAAGAGGCTGAAACCGAACTGCATATGGATGCATCTAAATGGGGCTATGGGGCGGTGTTGCTTCAGAAGTCAGATGATGGGAAGTTCCATCCCATATAATATTACAGCAAGAATTCAAGTCCGGCAGAGGAACGGTATTGTAGTTACGAACTCGAAGTTCTCGCCATCGTTAAGGCACTTAAGAAATTGATGATTTGCTCATAAGTGCTCAGAATAGTAACCGATTGTGCTGCCTTCAAGGCAACAATGGAAAAGAAGGAAATTTTTACCGAAAATTGCAGGATAAAGACGATCACCTAAGACTTATAAAAAAAAATTTTCCAAAATGTATCATACGAAGACTATTTCAGCGAACATGACATCCTTTACAAAGACGCTGGAAAAGGTAACAAGCTACTTTACATACCTAACTGTCTAGCTAACGACATTATCAGGTCTGCACATTAAGATAGTCATTTCGGCACGAGAAAGTTGGAACAGAAAGAAAAGCTGGGAAACAGGAAGGATATCTGCGTCCAATCTCTAAGAACGAACTACCTCTTAACACGTACCATGTAAACCACCTCGGACCAGTATCGCCAACCAATAAGAAATACAGTTACATTTTCTGCGTGGTCGACGCGTTTTTAAAATTTGTATGGCTATATCCATGTAAGTTCACATCGGCATCAGAAGTTATCAGCAAAGAAATTCAAAAGGCAGTATTTGGAAATCCAGGAAGAATTATAATTGACCGCGGCTCAGCTTTTACTTCGAACAGCTTCGGAGATTATTGTGAGCTGAAAGGCATCAGTCACCTGTTAGTTACGACAGGTGTCCCCCGCGTCAATGGGCAAGTCGTACGAATCAGTGATAAGTTCCGCGCTGACGAAGCTTATAATAGATGACCCAAATAAATGGTTTCGCTACGCACCTAAACTGCAGATGTTGTTGAACTCCACCTACCAACGCGATATACGAAGGAGCCCGATTGAAGTTCTAGTTGGCTTAAAGATGAAAACTAATCACGATATTATTCTGGCGGGAGTAATAGATGAAGAGGTGCGAAGAGTCTTTGAAGATGAAACAGACAACATAAGATCAGCTACAGAACCGTTGACTTGGTAGCAATAAAACGCATCCAGTTTGGAACAACCTTTAAGCTGCATCCAAAAAACCTTGGCCCATACAGATCGACCAAAGTATCCCCTCACGAAAGGTACGAAGTACGGAAAGTCGGCGAGCAGGAAAAGGTCCCCGAACAACCAGATTCAGATTATATGAAACCGTGGAAAACAACAGAAAGCGACATTTCCGAGAGTGATGATGATATACAGCTCAGTGACTTCGAAACCCACCAAGATGAAGAAGCTTCACCGACCAACCCCATCCGCCAAAACGATTAGACCCACGTATTGTAAGACGAAAAAAAAATTCTGACGTGACCCAAAACCAAACCTGCCAGGACGAAAGAATTCTGATGTGACCCTAAAATCAAACCTGCCAGCACAAAAATACTATACCAGATGTCACCATAATAACAACCATCGAGACGACAGGAACATCAAGACGTTCCAACAAGATGATAAAACCATTAAGACGACAGTAGCATAAAGACGTTCCAAAAAGATGTTAGAACTATTAAGACGACAGAAGCACAAAGACGATCTGACTAGCTGGTAAAATGCTTACACCAATAAGATTTCTTTTGGATTTTAGCGTAATATCTAGTATGATCCCAACTTCTCCTGGATGAACTTGTGTTATCCTTGCTAGTGTGCATATGGTTGGTGGACATTTTCGTCCTTATTCAAAACAATAACTCCCACTTCAAAGCCATTACGTTCGCTGTTGACGCTTTCTTAAGTACAAGTCTGCCATTTCTTCCAAAAATGTTGTAATTTTTAAATCAAGTTTCATCTGGATCATCCGTTATTGAGCACAATGGACGAGAGTTTAGACGTGCCTCATACTGTGCTAGAACTGTACTCATATCATCATGTGCATGAAGGTCTTCCAAAATTTGGGATATACTCTGTGCCTTCAATCTGCAGCATTTAATGCAGTTTCTCACTATTCATTTTATAAAACGTCTTATCCAAAATTAACACCTAGTGTAAGAGATCGTTGTTCGTTTCCACCATGCACAGTTGCCAAATGTGCTTCATTGATAAAAGGTTTGGTTATGTAGTCCTTGCTAGGGAGAATAGTAAGATGCTTTTAATTTTATGTAATACCTGATCTTTCGAGTCGCCCCCCAACTCTAAGGATTTTATCTTTATCTGTTAAGGGATTAAGTTATAGCAACTTACTATTTTGAGGGAAGTTTTCAGCAAAAGTATTTCGGTCCTTGAGTTTTGATCCTGTACGAATCTTATTTAAGACTTCAATGATTGATGTAGACAATGGCTTGTTAATTTAATGGTTGCATTTTATTCAAGTTTTTTACTCATTGAAGCGAAGCTAATGCATTATGCTAAGACCCGTTTCAATTTTCCCATAGTGGAAATTTATTCAATCGACTTGAAGAAGTTGTAGTCAGCATTGCGTTGATGAAGCATTCTTTTATTTTCCGTTGTGTCCGCTTGTTCCGTAGTATATGCAGATTTTTAACGGTCGAACCAGGACGGATCTTTCCACCATAATGTTGTTTTTTTTTGCACATGTGGTTCGTCGTCTCTTGATGCTAAGTCGGCTGGATTATCTTAATCAGATTGTCTAGTGACGTCATCGACATTCGGTCAAAGCATGTTCCTTTAATGCGTTCCGTTCTATTGACATCTTAACTTTGGTAACAAAGTTTTACCAACAAGATAGCTGAATTTTTGTCAAGTTAAGGCAATGTCATTGTTTTATTTTTTAGCTTTTTAATTGGTGCCACCATAGTTTTCGAGAGCAGCAAAGTAATCTTAGTTTCGCCTTCATTTTTTATTATTTTACTGTCCACTGCAACTCCATGTATTTCAAACGAGTTACGATTGGGTAAAAAAATGTAATGTATGTAATAGTAGTTCTTGACGAAATTGAGCGAGTTTCCCTGCTAACATATCTTCCAGTGGAGGGTCCCATGTATATTTTGCAAACCAAAGCTACTGAAGTTATATTTTTTCTTTTATTTTAATTGGGGACATTCCAGAGGATCGTAGAGCTTTATCAGCAAGTATAATTCGTTTCGTGGGTGGAGCTTGAGATGGCTGTAAGTGAAATACATGAGCCTTCGGTGCCCAATGTACTTAATTATCCTTTCTTTATTTATTTCAATAGTTTTTCCGTCTTTTAGTTCTTGATTAAAATCTACCAGTAATGCGTTTTGATTTCTCCTCCATTTTCTCGACACTTGTCATTGGCCTCATATGAACTAGTTCAAGATACTTCTGCGTGAATTTAATGTAGTTTAACTGTAAAGTGGTTTTTCTTGAAAATTTGCTTTTCTTTCACTGACTGTGACTGGTACTAACCATCCTAATGGGTCATATAACTTGGCAATTTCTGACAAAGTTTTGCGTTTTGTCAGGTTGGGTTCACTTGCTGGTGCAAGGTCGATGTTGACCTTAAATTGGAAGCTATCGATCGTTGGATTCCAATGAATTCCTAATGTTTTAACCGTTTCTTCCTTATCGATCATTACTTTGGAGTCGATTCTTGCTTCGAATGGAATATCATCCAACAATGTACTGTTGTTTGTTGCCCATTTCCGCAGATTGAATCCAGCTTCGGCGAGCATTCCGGCATTAGTTGTGATTGCGCCATATGACATTTATGTAAAGTATCATCTCCGGATATTACATCGTCGACGTAGAAATCATTTTTTACAATGTCGGATGCAATAGAATAGTTGTGTTGTTCATCGCTGGCTAGTTGCTGTAAGGTCCTAACTGCTAAATATGGCGCTGAAGCTGTGCCATACGTTACTGTGGTCATCTTGTATTCCTTTATGGGCTGGTTTGTTGAGCTGCGCCATAATATGCGTTGATAGTCCTGATCTTCCCTGTTGATTAATACCTGTCGGTACATCTTCTCGATGTCTGCAGTAAAGACGTACTTGTGCCTCCGCCAACGCATTATTATGGTAGTGATATCCTCTTGGAGCCTGGGGCCCACCAACATTAACTGGTTTAAACTGATGCCAGTAGATGTTTTGGCCGATGCATCGAACACTACACGTAGTTTTGTCGTTGTACTACTTGACTTATGAACGGCATGATGAGGCATATAGTATATTGGTTTCTCAGTTTTGCTAGTGTGATTTACTTCAACCATATGTCCTAGTTTTAGGAATTCGTTCATGAACTTACAGTAATCTTCCTTTAACTGAATGTCTGAAGTAAATCTTGTTTCCAATTGACGTAACCTAGCTATTGCTTTTGATCTTGATTCGCCTAATTTTGAAGATTGCATCGTTTCCTTGTCGAATGGTAATTTCACCACATACCTTCCATGTTCATTACGGTAGTGTGTTTCTTGAAAGATTCGTTCACATTCTTGATCAGCTTTTGTTTCGTGTTTTCGAATTGGTCATTCCTCTATTTCCCAAAACCTTTCAAGTTGTTTTTCAACAGATGTTTGTACAACCATACTGGTAACAATACGGCTAGCTTTCATTGATGTTGGACCAGTTATCAACCAACCTAACTCCGAACTTTGGGCTATTGGAGAACTATTGGTTCCTTTTCTCAAACCATTTTTGATGAGATCACCGTATATGTCGGCACCAATTATCACGTCGATTGGTCCAGGGACGTCAAAGCTTGGATCAGCTAATTGCAGATTCTTGAGGTAATTGACTGTGTCCACCTTTATTGCTGTTGCTGGTAGCAGTTTCGTCAATTTTGGTAGAACCAATGCTTCTACTTGTCTTTTGAACTGGGATGAAAATCTTGGACATATAGTGAAGTTCACCTTGCTTCTCGCTATTCCTGATTCGGATGCGCCTAATCCGCTCATCTCAACGAACACCCTCTCTTTATTTAGTCGCAGTGCTTGAACGACTGACTCTGTTATGAGTGTTGCTTGAGAGCCTGGATCAATGAGTGCCCGGAGCCTGATGTTCTGTCCAGTCTCATTGTCACTGCTAGCAATGACAATTGCTGTTGCAAGAAGTATGGTTGGATTTTGATGGCCATAGTTCACTTGTACTTTTTTTTCTTGAGAACGTTGTTCTGTATTTTTTGCTTGTGGGTATCTGTCTGTCCATTCCATATGTAGTAAAGTATGATGTTTTTTGTTGCAACTCTTGCATGTATGTTTGCTCATGCACTGGCTTTGCTTGTCATGCCTTAGGCAATTTATGCAAAGCTTCGCCAATTTAGCTTGATCAAACCGTTCCTTTGGTGTCCAGCTCATGAACTTTCGGCACATATGAAGGTTATGCTCTCCTTGGCAAAAAACACAATTTGGTTTTGTTGCGATGTACACGTTTCGTGCTATTGGTTTCGTGTTGTCTCCAGTTTTAGAATGCTTTGTCTTGGAGGAAGCTAAAACCTCCAAGGCCTGGTATCTTCTCGCCAAGAAATCATATAATATCTGGAGGGAGGGCATTTTGTTAGGCTGGTCAAGCCCTTGTTCAAATAAATTTCTGCTCTCTGCGTCTAGTTCGTTTGATATTAAATGAACTATTATTGGATCCCATGATGAAGTGTTGAAAGCCATGTTTTTGATGGCTGCCAATCCTTCTTTTGTTGCATTAAGGATTGCTTTAATTAAATTTGATGTAGACTGATTTCCTTGGCGACCAGCTTTAAGCATTTTATCAATATGCATTGAAACAATCTTTCTTTCATTATTGTAACGTTGCTTTAAGGTTTCCCAAGCACAGAGATAATTAGCACTCGATATTGTAAAATGCTGAATTAACTGCAATGGTTCACCTTCTAAATGAGTTTTTAAATACTCCATCTTTTCGGTTTCATTCAATGTTGGCTTATTGTGTATAATAGTTGTGAAGATATCATGGAATGAACGCCACTCCAGATAGTTGCCCTTAAACGTTGGAATTTTAAGAGGTGGGAGTTTTGCTTCTGAATAGGTCTTGTTACTTGCACTTTGACATTCGCCTAACGTTGACGCCATTTTTAGGAGACAATTGCTTATGTCTTTCTTAACTCCGTTGTATGTCTTATTTCTGACATAGGGTGACTGCAAATCTTCGTCTGACGCTTTGGAGATGAACTCTTCGTGGAGTTCTGTCATATTACGGAGCTGTTCGAGCAAGATCTTTTGCTGGAAATCGTTTATTTCTTTGGAGTATTGAAGAAAGGTATCTTCAAACTCTTCTACTCACGATTGCCTCTATTTTTACGTTCAATTTTCTTAAACGCTGGCTTTGAAGAACATTGTCCGTACCTTCAGTCGATTTTGAGGTACTTGCTGATGTTTCTTCTGCCTTAATACCTTCCAGCAAATTCCTTAGCTTAATGTACAGCTCTTCGACCTTTTTGTAGGTGTTCAACGCCATATATGGGGTATCGGGTTTGGCAATAGGTTTGAGCCTTTCGTGATTTTCGTGAAATTCTTTCCAAATGGCTTCGATTCTCTCCAAACGTTCTTCTTTGTACCGCTGCGTTTTTCGGGATGCACTGTCTTTCGAAAAGTTTCCGCTTCTTCAGCCATTGTCTTAAATTATGATGATTTTTTTGTTTTTAATTAATTTTTCACTTCACTACCAGTGTCTTAGCCCTGGCAACGCTGACAATAATATACAAATGCTGCACTTAAATTTTACCAATGTCAGTAGCCTTGGTAACGCTAGTTAAAATAGGTCTGCTGTTCTTAATATTGTAATTTTCGAAGGACTATTAAATGTTGAATAATATGTGTAAAAATATCTCTTAGACTCCTTACCGCTGGTGGGGGGCAGTCTAGATTTAAGTCAAACACTTTGAGGTCAATATGAATAACTTAAACTTTATTTCGATTGCACTTGCTTAAATACTAAAAAAAACAGCTTATTTGACAAAATAATACGAATGGGGCATGAAAGGGAAATAAAATTAAAACTGCGCGTGCAGGTGAACAGGTGAACTGCGCGTGCAGGTGAACAGGTGAACTGCGCGTGCAGGTGAACAGGTGAGCGGTAATATGATAAGAAATAGAATTTAATTGAAATAAGAAAAAAAATGAATTTGTTTGTTGGGTTGAACCCAACACCAACAAAGACAATCACAGCAAGAAAATGAAAGTTTAATTAGCAACAAATTGTACTCTTAACGACAAGGTGAAAAAGATTTAGTTTAACCACTTGATTTAAAGATAAATAATTTTTCAAAATGAAAACTTGAATCAAAAGCAAGACACAAAAATAAGTTCTTAATACACTTCTTAGTTCTTTATATGGAAGCTACTATTATAAATACTGACAAAAACAGTAAAGAAGATTGAAAGACAAATTGCAATCAAAACATTATTTGAAAAAAACTAAATTATTATATAAATAATAATTATAATAAATTAAATAAATAAGCAAGTGATAAGAAAAAACAATAAAAAAATAAAAAAAAATAGCACAAAAACAAGTTTGTAGTTCACAAAACTTAAAAATAACAAAACGAGAAAAGGGAGTCTTGCTTGGGGTTAATAGAAGACTTTTTAAAGAAGATTTGATGAAGTGGAAGTCTAGGGATCTATTTGCTGTGCGGAGCATTCTGGACATATGGTTCACAGCCATAGTTTGTACGTTGCGTGGAGAGACTAAAGAGGCGCACTGATCTGTGGTTACGGAGGTTCTTGGCGAGGATAATCATTTGCAGGAGGGAGGAGGAATCGATCGCACCAGAGAGAAGTTGATGAATAAATAACACATCGGCAGCATCCCGGCGCGATGCTATTCGATTTTCTTTTGGTATTAATGAATTTGTTAAAATGTTGAGATTAAGAGAACCAACTGATCTGCATTCGTTCAATATATTTATGGTACTAAGATTCGCAAAGTTTGGTGAAGGACATGTTTATCTCGTGATTGGCATAGAAGTCAGACATGGACTGAGAACGCAGGTAATTGAGAAATAATTTATTGAACGTAACTCTTTATTGTGCCAGGAAGGGGACGACAAACAGTTTTTAACGGGCACATAAGGCATCGCTTCTTGTTAAAATCAATCTGTTTCCTTCCAAAAGAGCGATGATGGATGTGAGACCAACAGATCCCGGTTGAGTTTGGAGCAGCTCAAAGACTTGCTTTTAATGAACTTATAAAAGAGCTAAGGCTTCAAGAGGCTGAAACCGAACTGCATATGGATGCATCTAAATGGGGCTATGGGGCGGTGTTGCTTCAGAAGTCAGATGATGGGAAGTTCCATCCCATATAATATTACAGCAAGAATTCAAGTCCGGCAGAGGAACGGTATTGTAGTTACGAACTCGAAGTTCTCGCCATCGTTAAGGCACTTAAGAAATTGATGATTTGCTCATAAGTGCTCAGAATAGTAACCGATTGTGCTGCCTTCAAGGCAACAATGGAAAAGAAGGAAATTTTTACCGAAAATTGCAGGATAAAGACGATCACCTAAGACTTATAAAAAAAAATTTTCCAAAATGTATCATACGAAGACTATTTCAGCGAACATGACATCCTTTACAAAGACGCTGGAAAAGGTAACAAGCTACTTTACATACCTAACTGTCTAGCTAACGACATTATCAGGTCTGCACATTAAGATAGTCATTTCGGCACGAGAAAGTTGGAACAGAAAGAAAAGCTGGGAAACAGGAAGGATATCTGCGTCCAATCTCTAAGAACGAACTACCTCTTAACACGTACCATGTAAACCACCTCGGACCAGTATCGCCAACCAATAAGAAATACAGTTACATTTTCTGCGTGGTCGACGCGTTTTTAAAATTTGTATGGCTATATCCATGTAAGTTCACATCGGCATCAGAAGTTATCAGCAAAGAAATTCAAAAGGCAGTATTTGGAAATCCAGGAAGAATTATAATTGACCGCGGCTCAGCTTTTACTTCGAACAGCTTCGGAGATTATTGTGAGCTGAAAGGCATCAGTCACCTGTTAGTTACGACAGGTGTCCCCCGCGTCAATGGGCAAGTCGTACGAATCAGTGATAAGTTCCGCGCTGACGAAGCTTATAATAGATGACCCAAATAAATGGTTTCGCTACGCACCTAAACTGCAGATGTTGTTGAACTCCACCTACCAACGCGATATACGAAGGAGCCCGATTGAAGTTCTAGTTGGCTTAAAGATGAAAACTAATCACGATATTATTCTGGCGGGAGTAATAGATGAAGAGGTGCGAAGAGTCTTTGAAGATGAAACAGACAACATAAGATCAGCTACAGAACCGTTGACTTGGTAGCAATAAAACGCATCCAGTTTGGAACAACCTTTAAGCTGCATCCAAAAAACCTTGGCCCATACAGATCGACCAAAGTATCCCCTCACGAAAGGTACGAAGTACGGAAAGTCGGCGAGCAGGAAAAGGTCCCCGAACAACCAGATTCAGATTATATGAAACCGTGGAAAACAACAGAAAGCGACATTTCCGAGAGTGATGATGATATACAGCTCAGTGACTTCGAAACCCACCAAGATGAAGAAGCTTCACCGACCAACCCCATCCGCCAAAACGATTAGACCCACGTATTGTAAGACGAAAAAAAAATTCTGACGTGACCCAAAACCAAACCTGCCAGGACGAAAGAATTCTGATGTGACCCTAAAATCAAACCTGCCAGCACAAAAATACTATACCAGATGTCACCATAATAACAACCATCGAGACGACAGGAACATCAAGACGTTCCAACAAGATGATAAAACCATTAAGACGACAGTAGCATAAAGACGTTCCAAAAAGATGTTAGAACTATTAAGACGACAGAAGCACAAAGACGATCTGACTAGCTGGTAAAATGCTTACACCAATAAGATTTCTTTTGGATTTTAGCGTAATATCTAGTATGATCCCAACTTCTCCTGGATGAACTTGTGTTATCCTTGCTAGTGTGCATATGGTTGGTGGACATTTTCGTCCTTATTCAAAACAATAACTCCCACTTCAAAGCCATTACGTTCGCTGTTGACGCTTTCTTAAGTACAAGTCTGCCATTTCTTCCAAAAATGTTGTAATTTTTAAATCAAGTTTCATCTGGATCATCCGTTATTGAGCACAATGGACGAGAGTTTAGACGTGCCTCATACTGTGCTAGAACTGTACTCATATCATCATGTGCATGAAGGTCTTCCAAAATTTGGGATATACTCTGTGCCTTCAATCTGCAGCATTTAATGCAGTTTCTCACTATTCATTTTATAAAACGTCTTATCCAAAATTAACACCTAGTGTAAGAGATCGTTGTTCGTTTCCACCATGCACAGTTGCCAAATGTGCTTCATTGATAAAAGGTTTGGTTATGTAGTCCTTGCTAGGGAGAATAGTAAGATGCTTTTAATTTTATGTAATACCTGATCTTTCGAGTCGCCCCCCAACTCTAAGGATTTTATCTTTATCTGTTAAGGGATTAAGTTATAGCAACTTACTATTTTGAGGGAAGTTTTCAGCAAAAGTATTTCGGTCCTTGAGTTTTGATCCTGTACGAATCTTATTTAAGACTTCAATGATTGATGTAGACAATGGCTTGTTAATTTAATGGTTGCATTTTATTCAAGTTTTTTACTCATTGAAGCGAAGCTAATGCATTATGCTAAGACCCGTTTCAATTTTCCCATAGTGGAAATTTATTCAATCGACTTGAAGAAGTTGTAGTCAGCATTGCGTTGATGAAGCATTCTTTTATTTTCCGTTGTGTCCGCTTGTTCCGTAGTATATGCAGATTTTTAACGGTCGAACCAGGACGGATCTTTCCACCATAATGTTGTTTTTTTTTGCACATGTGGTTCGTCGTCTCTTGATGCTAAGTCGGCTGGATTATCTTAATCAGATTGTCTAGTGACGTCATCGACATTCGGTCAAAGCATGTTCCTTTAATGCGTTCCGTTCTATTGACATCTTAACTTTGGTAACAAAGTTTTACCAACAAGATAGCTGAATTTTTGTCAAGTTAAGGCAATGTCATTGTTTTATTTTTTAGCTTTTTAATTGGTGCCACCATAGTTTTCGAGAGCAGCAAAGTAATCTTAGTTTCGCCTTCATTTTTTATTATTTTACTGTCCACTGCAACTCCATGTATTTCAAACGAGTTACGATTGGGTAAAAAAATGTAATGTATGTAATAGTAGTTCTTGACGAAATTGAGCGAGTTTCCCTGCTAACATATCTTCCAGTGGAGGGTCCCATGTATATTTTGCAAACCAAAGCTACTGAAGTTATATTTTTTCTTTTATTTTAATTGGGGACATTCCAGAGGATCGTAGAGCTTTATCAGCAAGTATAATTCGTTTCGTGGGTGGAGCTTGAGATGGCTGTAAGTGAAATACATGAGCCTTCGGTGCCCAATGTACTTAATTATCCTTTCTTTATTTATTTCAATAGTTTTTCCGTCTTTTAGTTCTTGATTAAAATCTACCAGTAATGCGTTTTGATTTCTCCTCCATTTTCTCGACACTTGTCATTGGCCTCATATGAACTAGTTCAAGATACTTCTGCGTGAATTTAATGTAGTTTAACTGTAAAGTGGTTTTTCTTGAAAATTTGCTTTTCTTTCACTGACTGTGACTGGTACTAACCATCCTAATGGGTCATATAACTTGGCAATTTCTGACAAAGTTTTGCGTTTTGTCAGGTTGGGTTCACTTGCTGGTGCAAGGTCGATGTTGACCTTAAATTGGAAGCTATCGATCGTTGGATTCCAATGAATTCCTAATGTTTTAACCGTTTCTTCCTTATCGATCATTACTTTGGAGTCGATTCTTGCTTCGAATGGAATATCATCCAACAATGTACTGTTGTTTGTTGCCCATTTCCGCAGATTGAATCCAGCTTCGGCGAGCATTCCGGCATTAGTTGTGATTGCGCCATATGACATTTATGTAAAGTATCATCTCCGGATATTACATCGTCGACGTAGAAATCATTTTTTACAATGTCGGATGCAATAGAATAGTTGTGTTGTTCATCGCTGGCTAGTTGCTGTAAGGTCCTAACTGCTAAATATGGCGCTGAAGCTGTGCCATACGTTACTGTGGTCATCTTGTATTCCTTTATGGGCTGGTTTGTTGAGCTGCGCCATAATATGCGTTGATAGTCCTGATCTTCCCTGTTGATTAATACCTGTCGGTACATCTTCTCGATGTCTGCAGTAAAGACGTACTTGTGCCTCCGCCAACGCATTATTATGGTAGTGATATCCTCTTGGAGCCTGGGGCCCACCAACATTAACTGGTTTAAACTGATGCCAGTAGATGTTTTGGCCGATGCATCGAACACTACACGTAGTTTTGTCGTTGTACTACTTGACTTATGAACGGCATGATGAGGCATATAGTATATTGGTTTCTCAGTTTTGCTAGTGTGATTTACTTCAACCATATGTCCTAGTTTTAGGAATTCGTTCATGAACTTACAGTAATCTTCCTTTAACTGAATGTCTGAAGTAAATCTTGTTTCCAATTGACGTAACCTAGCTATTGCTTTTGATCTTGATTCGCCTAATTTTGAAGATTGCATCGTTTCCTTGTCGAATGGTAATTTCACCACATACCTTCCATGTTCATTACGGTAGTGTGTTTCTTGAAAGATTCGTTCACATTCTTGATCAGCTTTTGTTTCGTGTTTTCGAATTGGTCATTCCTCTATTTCCCAAAACCTTTCAAGTTGTTTTTCAACAGATGTTTGTACAACCATACTGGTAACAATACGGCTAGCTTTCATTGATGTTGGACCAGTTATCAACCAACCTAACTCCGAACTTTGGGCTATTGGAGAACTATTGGTTCCTTTTCTCAAACCATTTTTGATGAGATCACCGTATATGTCGGCACCAATTATCACGTCGATTGGTCCAGGGACGTCAAAGCTTGGATCAGCTAATTGCAGATTCTTGAGGTAATTGACTGTGTCCACCTTTATTGCTGTTGCTGGTAGCAGTTTCGTCAATTTTGGTAGAACCAATGCTTCTACTTGTCTTTTGAACTGGGATGAAAATCTTGGACATATAGTGAAGTTCACCTTGCTTCTCGCTATTCCTGATTCGGATGCGCCTAATCCGCTCATCTCAACGAACACCCTCTCTTTATTTAGTCGCAGTGCTTGAACGACTGACTCTGTTATGAGTGTTGCTTGAGAGCCTGGATCAATGAGTGCCCGGAGCCTGATGTTCTGTCCAGTCTCATTGTCACTGCTAGCAATGACAATTGCTGTTGCAAGAAGTATGGTTGGATTTTGATGGCCATAGTTCACTTGTACTTTTTTTTCTTGAGAACGTTGTTCTGTATTTTTTGCTTGTGGGTATCTGTCTGTCCATTCCATATGTAGTAAAGTATGATGTTTTTTGTTGCAACTCTTGCATGTATGTTTGCTCATGCACTGGCTTTGCTTGTCATGCCTTAGGCAATTTATGCAAAGCTTCGCCAATTTAGCTTGATCAAACCGTTCCTTTGGTGTCCAGCTCATGAACTTTCGGCACATATGAAGGTTATGCTCTCCTTGGCAAAAAACACAATTTGGTTTTGTTGCGATGTACACGTTTCGTGCTATTGGTTTCGTGTTGTCTCCAGTTTTAGAATGCTTTGTCTTGGAGGAAGCTAAAACCTCCAAGGCCTGGTATCTTCTCGCCAAGAAATCATATAATATCTGGAGGGAGGGCATTTTGTTAGGCTGGTCAAGCCCTTGTTCAAATAAATTTCTGCTCTCTGCGTCTAGTTCGTTTGATATTAAATGAACTATTATTGGATCCCATGATGAAGTGTTGAAAGCCATGTTTTTGATGGCTGCCAATCCTTCTTTTGTTGCATTAAGGATTGCTTTAATTAAATTTGATGTAGACTGATTTCCTTGGCGACCAGCTTTAAGCATTTTATCAATATGCATTGAAACAATCTTTCTTTCATTATTGTAACGTTGCTTTAAGGTTTCCCAAGCACAGAGATAATTAGCACTCGATATTGTAAAATGCTGAATTAACTGCAATGGTTCACCTTCTAAATGAGTTTTTAAATACTCCATCTTTTCGGTTTCATTCAATGTTGGCTTATTGTGTATAATAGTTGTGAAGATATCATGGAATGAACGCCACTCCAGATAGTTGCCCTTAAACGTTGGAATTTTAAGAGTTGGGAGTTTTGCTTCTGAATAGGTCTTGTTACTTGCACTTTGACATTCGCCTAACGTTGACGCCATTTTTAGGAGACAATTGCTTATGTCTTTCTTAACTCCGTTGTATGTCTTATTTCTGACATAGGGTGACTGCAAATCTTCGTCTGACGCTTTGGAGATGAACTCTTCGTGGAGTTCTGTCATATTACGGAGCTGTTCGAGCAAGATCTTTTGCTGGAAATCGTTTATTTCTTTGGAGTATTGAAGAAAGGTATCTTCAAACTCTTCTACTCACGATTGCCTCTATTTTTACGTTCAATTTTCTTAAACGCTGGCTTTGAAGAACATTGTCCGTACCTTCAGTCGATTTTGAGGTACTTGCTGATGTTTCTTCTGCCTTAATACCTTCCAGCAAATTCCTTAGCTTAATGTACAGCTCTTCGACCTTTTTGTAGGTGTTCAACGCCATATATGGGGTATCGGGTTTGGCAATAGGTTTGAGCCTTTCGTGATTTTCGTGAAATTCTTTCCAAATGGCTTCGATTCTCTCCAAACGTTCTTCTTTGTACCGCTGCGTTTTTCGGGATGCACTGTCTTTCGAAAAGTTTCCGCTTCTTCAGCCATTGTCTTAAATTATGATGATTTTTTTGTTTTTAATTAATTTTTCACTTCACTACCAGTGTCTTAGCCCTGGCAACGCTGACAATAATATACAAATGCTGCACTTAAATTTTACCAATGTCAGTAGCCTTGGTAACGCTAGTTAAAATAGGTCTGCTGTTCTTAATATTGTAATTTTCGAAGGACTATTAAATGTTGAATAATATGTGTAAAAATATCTCTTAGACTCCTTACCGCTGGTGGGGGGCAGTCTAGATTTAAGTCAAACACTTTGAGGTCAATATGAATAACTTAAACTTTATTTCGATTGCACTTGCTTAAATACTAAAAAAAACAGCTTATTTGACAAAATAATACGAATGGGGCATGAAAGGGAAATAAAATTAAAACTGCGCGTGCAGGTGAACAGGTGAACTGCGCGTGCAGGTGAACAGGTGAACTGCGCGTGCAGGTGAACAGGTGAGCGGTAATATGATAAGAAATAGAATTTAATTGAAATAAGAAAAAAAATGAATTTGTTTGTTGGGTTGAACCCAACACCAACAAAGACAATCACAGCAAGAAAATGAAAGTTTAATTAGCAACAAATTGTACTCTTAACGACAAGGTGAAAAAGATTTAGTTTAACCACTTGATTTAAAGATAAATAATTTTTCAAAATGAAAACTTGAATCAAAAGCAAGACACAAAAATAAGTTCTTAATACACTTCTTAGTTCTTTATATGGAAGCTACTATTATAAATACTGACAAAAACAGTAAAGAAGATTGAAAGACAAATTGCAATCAAAACATTATTTGAAAAAAACTAAATTATTATATAAATAATAATTATAATAAATTAAATAAATAAGCAAGTGATAAGAAAAAACAATAAAAAAATAAAAAAAAATAGCACAAAAACAAGTTTGTAGTTCACAAAACTTAAAAATAACAAAACGAGAAAAGGGAGTCTTGCTTGGGGTTAATAGAAGACTTTTTAAAGAAGATTTGATGAAGTGGAAGTCTAGGGATCTATTTGCTGTGCGGAGCATTCTGGACATATGGTTCACAGCCATAGTTTGTACGTTGCGTGGAGAGACTAAAGAGGCGCACTGATCTGTGGTTACGGAGGTTCTTGGCGAGGATAATCATTTGCAGGAGGGAGGAGGAATCGATCGCACCAGAGAGAAGTTGATGAATAAATAACACATCGGCAGCATCCCGGCGCGATGCTATTCGATTTTCTTTTGGTATTAATGAATTTGTTAAAATGTTGAGATTAAGAGAACCAACTGATCTGCATTCGTTCAATATATTTATGGTACTAAGATTCGCAAAGTTTGGTGAAGGACATGTTTATCTCGTGATTGGCATAGAAGTCAGACATGGACTGAGAACGCAGGTAATTGAGAAATAATTTATTGAACGTAACTCTTTATTGTGCCAGGAAGGGGACGACAAACAGTTTTTAACGGGCACATAAGGCATCGCTTCTTGTTAAAATCAATCTGTTTCCTTCCAAAAGAGCGATGATGGATGTGAGACCAACAGATCCCGGTTGAGTTTGGAGCAGCTCAAAGACTTGCTTTTAATGAACTTATAAAAGAGCTAAGGCTTCAAGAGGCTGAAACCGAACTGCATATGGATGCATCTAAATGGGGCTATGGGGCGGTGTTGCTTCAGAAGTCAGATGATGGGAAGTTCCATCCCATATAATATTACAGCAAGAATTCAAGTCCGGCAGAGGAACGGTATTGTAGTTACGAACTCGAAGTTCTCGCCATCGTTAAGGCACTTAAGAAATTGATGATTTGCTCATAAGTGCTCAGAATAGTAACCGATTGTGCTGCCTTCAAGGCAACAATGGAAAAGAAGGAAATTTTTACCGAAAATTGCAGGATAAAGACGATCACCTAAGACTTATAAAAAAAAATTTTCCAAAATGTATCATACGAAGACTATTTCAGCGAACATGACATCCTTTACAAAGACGCTGGAAAAGGTAACAAGCTACTTTACATACCTAACTGTCTAGCTAACGACATTATCAGGTCTGCACATTAAGATAGTCATTTCGGCACGAGAAAGTTGGAACAGAAAGAAAAGCTGGGAAACAGGAAGGATATCTGCGTCCAATCTCTAAGAACGAACTACCTCTTAACACGTACCATGTAAACCACCTCGGACCAGTATCGCCAACCAATAAGAAATACAGTTACATTTTCTGCGTGGTCGACGCGTTTTTAAAATTTGTATGGCTATATCCATGTAAGTTCACATCGGCATCAGAAGTTATCAGCAAAGAAATTCAAAAGGCAGTATTTGGAAATCCAGGAAGAATTATAATTGACCGCGGCTCAGCTTTTACTTCGAACAGCTTCGGAGATTATTGTGAGCTGAAAGGCATCAGTCACCTGTTAGTTACGACAGGTGTCCCCCGCGTCAATGGGCAAGTCGTACGAATCAGTGATAAGTTCCGCGCTGACGAAGCTTATAATAGATGACCCAAATAAATGGTTTCGCTACGCACCTAAACTGCAGATGTTGTTGAACTCCACCTACCAACGCGATATACGAAGGAGCCCGATTGAAGTTCTAGTTGGCTTAAAGATGAAAACTAATCACGATATTATTCTGGCGGGAGTAATAGATGAAGAGGTGCGAAGAGTCTTTGAAGATGAAACAGACAACATAAGATCAGCTACAGAACCGTTGACTTGGTAGCAATAAAACGCATCCAGTTTGGAACAACCTTTAAGCTGCATCCAAAAAACCTTGGCCCATACAGATCGACCAAAGTATCCCCTCACGAAAGGTACGAAGTACGGAAAGTCGGCGAGCAGGAAAAGGTCCCCGAACAACCAGATTCAGATTATATGAAACCGTGGAAAACAACAGAAAGCGACATTTCCGAGAGTGATGATGATATACAGCTCAGTGACTTCGAAACCCACCAAGATGAAGAAGCTTCACCGACCAACCCCATCCGCCAAAACGATTAGACCCACGTATTGTAAGACGAAAAAAAAATTCTGACGTGACCCAAAACCAAACCTGCCAGGACGAAAGAATTCTGATGTGACCCTAAAATCAAACCTGCCAGCACAAAAATACTATACCAGATGTCACCATAATAACAACCATCGAGACGACAGGAACATCAAGACGTTCCAACAAGATGATAAAACCATTAAGACGACAGTAGCATAAAGACGTTCCAAAAAGATGTTAGAACTATTAAGACGACAGAAGCACAAAGACGATCTGACTAGCTGGTAAAATGCTTACACCAATAAGATTTCTTTTGGATTTTAGCGTAATATCTAGTATGATCCCAACTTCTCCTGGATGAACTTGTGTTATCCTTGCTAGTGTGCATATGGTTGGTGGACATTTTCGTCCTTATTCAAAACAATAACTCCCACTTCAAAGCCATTACGTTCGCTGTTGACGCTTTCTTAAGTACAAGTCTGCCATTTCTTCCAAAAATGTTGTAATTTTTAAATCAAGTTTCATCTGGATCATCCGTTATTGAGCACAATGGACGAGAGTTTAGACGTGCCTCATACTGTGCTAGAACTGTACTCATATCATCATGTGCATGAAGGTCTCCCAAAATTTGGGATATACTCTGTGCCTTCAATCTGCAGCATTTAATGCAGTTTCTCACTATTCATTTTATAAAACGTCTTATCCAAAATTAACACCTAGTGTAAGAGATCGTTGTTCGTTTCCACCATGCACAGTTGCCAAATGTGCTTCATTGATAAAAGGTTTGGTTATGTAGTCCTTGCTAGGGAGAATAGTAAGATGCTTTTAATTTTATGTAATACCTGATCTTTCGAGTCGCCCCCCAACTCTAAGGATTTTATCTTTATCTGTTAAGGGATTAAGTTATAGCAACTTACTATTTTGAGGGAAGTTTTCAGCAAAAGTATTTCGGTCCTTGAGTTTTGATCCTGTACGAATCTTATTTAAGACTTCAATGATTGATGTAGACAATGGCTTGTTAATTTAATGGTTGCATTTTATTCAAGTTTTTTACTCATTGAAGCGAAGCTAATGCATTATGCTAAGACCCGTTTCAATTTTCCCATAGTGGAAATTTATTCAATCGACTTGAAGAAGTTGTAGTCAGCATTGCGTTGATGAAGCATTCTTTTATTTTCCGTTGTGTCCGCTTGTTCCGTAGTATATGCAGATTTTTAACGGTCGAACCAGGACGGATCTTTCCACCATAATGTTGTTTTTTTTTGCACATGTGGTTCGTCGTCTCTTGATGCTAAGTCGGCTGGATTATCTTAATCAGATTGTCTAGTGACGTCATCGACATTCGGTCAAAGCATGTTCCTTTAATGCGTTCCGTTCTATTGACATCTTAACTTTGGTAACAAAGTTTTACCAACAAGATAGCTGAATTTTTGTCAAGTTAAGGCAATGTCATTGTTTTATTTTTTAGCTTTTTAATTGGTGCCACCATAGTTTTCGAGAGCAGCAAAGTAATCTTAGTTTCGCCTTCATTTTTTATTATTTTACTGTCCACTGCAACTCCATGTATTTCAAACGAGTTACGATTGGGTAAAAAAATGTAATGTATGTAATAGTAGTTCTTGACGAAATTGAGCGAGTTTCCCTGCTAACATATCTTCCAGTGGAGGGTCCCATGTATATTTTGCAAACCAAAGCTACTGAAGTTATATTTTTTCTTTTATTTTAATTGGGGACATTCCAGAGGATCGTAGAGCTTTATCAGCAAGTATAATTCGTTTCGTGGGTGGAGCTTGAGATGGCTGTAAGTGAAATACATGAGCCTTCGGTGCCCAATGTACTTAATTATCCTTTCTTTATTTATTTCAATAGTTTTTCCGTCTTTTAGTTCTTGATTAAAATCTACCAGTAATGCGTTTTGATTTCTCCTCCATTTTCTCGACACTTGTCATTGGCCTCATATGAACTAGTTCAAGATACTTCTGCGTGAATTTAATGTAGTTTAACTGTAAAGTGGTTTTTCTTGAAAATTTGCTTTTCATTTGATACCAACATAACCTTTGGTCTTGAAAACCCTAAATTGTGTTCAGCATCATTTAAAAGAATTTTTACAGTGTAAGTGCCGTTTTTTCGAGTAGTCGTTTTGTAAGTCTTTTTTTTGTTCATTCGCCATTTCTTCATCCTGTGGTTGTTCCTCTATGTCTTCTTGCTCTTACTGAAAGAATCCTACCAAATCGTGTGCTAGGTGCTAATATTTCGACCTCAGTTTTGTTTTTTATTTTGATAAGTTTTCTTTAACAAGCGTCGTCGCTAATACAGTACTGGTTTGTGATACTGAATGTGCGTTGAAATATCTGGGTATTATTTGGATGCTATTAATGTAAGAGATGATGATGTTGTAGCTTGCAGATATCAAATCTCGATGAACTGTTACATTAATCCTTTATCTCATGACTAAGACAATAAAGACAAAATTAGACTGCAAAGCACGTGCAAAAAAGCAGTTGAAACGTCAAAAGCATATAATTTACGCACAGCTCACTGCGCACTTTTTTTCGTTTTACTGTTTTCAAACAGCATGGAGGTTCAACCAAGTTTCGCCTTTATTTTAAATATATTTCTAAATAGTTGTCAATGAAGCAATTACAAAAGAGGTAGAAATTAAACAATAAAAAAATTTGTGTACGCTAAAATATGGGGAATGCAGCGCCATGTCATCAAAAATAATGGATATTTTAAACTGATAAAAACATTTCAAAGATACAAGGTAAAAAAATATTTATTATACGCACTGTTTTAGTTTCTTTGGTTGGCAGAAACTTTCTACCTATAGAATTTTTCGTGGGTCTTTTAATGATTGCTCATATAACTTATAATTTCATTGCTTCATTACTTCGTTACTTCATAAGAAAATACAAAGCTTCGTATTGCATGTATTAACAATAAGAAATTACTTTATAATTTATTTGACAATATATGCACACATGTGTATTTATAGCAAAATTATTAAAATTATGTGGGGTGAATCATTTCCAAAATGATTCATAAAAAGAATAGATAAAATAGAATTTGAGGAAAAACGAATCGTCTTGTAAAACGTTACATGCGTTACAGGGGCAGGAGGGTGTTAAGAACTACCCGTTACGTAACACTTTTTTTTTTAGCCCAATTTGCATATTAGAAATTATATATTGATATGCACAATGCACTGTTTTCAATGTGTGAGATTTTCTCTCATCACAATAGTATGAAAGACGATTGGTCTGAAGGATTAATAAAAAAAACTAGGGAATTAAAATCTACCAAGTTGGCAACCCTTTTCGTTTATTTTTTAAGGGGAATTCCCGATTGAATTGAACGTATTATGATCTCTCAAGTTGGCGCTTTTTCGTTTTATATTTAAAGCTTTCAACGCACGGACAGTGTTCGAATATTACAACCGGTATCGCCTCTGCGCCGCGCCGCTACCGCCGTCAGTGCGTGTTGATCTTTATGGGGATTCCCCATGTGATTTAAGAACACGACCGACTGTATTGTTCGACATTTCATCGCTAGTATTCGAGTGCTGCGTAACACGCCGAAGCTGATTGCCTTAGTGAGTGATATTGAATTGATTTCATATCATTGTTTAAGAGAGTTATGTCCTCAAAAGAGGGAGATTTGTACCATCAGTTGTTCTTGGTGTATAAAGGCTCTCATGCTGACTTGCCAGCGCAACTGTGCCAACAAAATACTAATGAAATGTGGAAAACGGCTAAAGAAAAATTAAAAAAAATAAAGAAAAGTTTATAGAACATATAAATGATGTTATACGAGAGTTCAAGGTGAAGACCGCGAAGAAGAAAGCAACAATGCTTAGTTATTTCACACAGGTACTGTAAAAATGTTATAATAATTGCAAACCTATATTTTTCATAAAACAACTGGTCATAACTATTATATATTTTTAGCTACCTATGAAGACATCAAGCACGCCAGCAACATCAGTAGGGCTCAATGCCCCATCGACTTCGCGTACTCTTGAGCAAAAACAGGTGCGTATGTGCACTTTTTCAGTACAGTTTTCTAGGTCTGGACGTTTATAGTATATTAACAATATGTATAGTATACATCATTGAGTAAACATAGTAAAGGGAATCCTAGAAAATCTACTATTGCGAGTAATAATATTGGTTTATTTGCATGACCACAAGTAGTTTTATAAGGTCTTCAAAATAGGTATCTACAATTAAAATATTCAGCCTGAGGTAAGGCGTGTAAATTAAGGATGTACCATAGTGTCAAGTTTTAATTAAAATTATTTAGAATTAAATTTACATCAAGTCATAACAAAATAAATAATAATATAAAAATCAGTGTCAAAACTTAACCTAATATTTAATTATTATTAAAAAAATATCAGGAAACAACAATAATTTAGAAAGTAAATACAGAACTACATATATCATTTCACGCTCATTATAATCAAAATATTCCTTAATTGTGTAAAAACACATTTTTATATTATTATAACTACATTTTATTAACATAGAATTAAAAATGTTCATATATATGAGCAATAGCTGCAGCGGCTTCTGACTCTAACGTTAAAATTATTTATTTATTTTTGGTATAAAGATAATATTAAAATGGAAAATTATGCGATTTAATGAAAAAGTACATATGCTGCTGAAGATGAGGAGGTGCTGGTAACGCTGGTGTTGCTGTTCAAGAATTTACATTTCCCTATTCCAAGGATGTGTTTAATGTCAAAAAGGGATTGACAGTGAGCGTAAGTTGGAGGACTTTCTTTTTTTTTAGATGTTGCTGCGTAAGGGCTGTGTGTCCTAGTCGAAGTCTGATGAAGACCGAATTCATCTGTTTAGATGTGGTCGTTGGGTAAAAAGGTTTGGATCTGTCGGTATTAATAGATTTGTAGGGGTGACGAAAGTTGTGCTAGTCATTGAGTTTTATTCCTTCAACTTTCAAACAAGTCCAGTTAGCTAGGTCAGTTTTGAACCTAGGAGCGGCACGCACTATACAGAGCATCTGACTAGATGCTATGGTGGAAATGTTTGGGAAGTGATAACTGTTGTGTAGATCGTCTAGGACTAGCCATGAGATTTTTGGGTATAGTTCGGGGGAGCAGGCGGTAATGTCTACATGTGTGAGTGTTTGATGCGTGGAGAAGTGAGTAGCGGAACCATCATTAAGAATTATAAGGTTAGAGTTCAATAAAAACCTTTCTAAGATGGCACCTCTATAATTAGTTACAGGAGAGCCCCATTAAACACTCTTGGAGTTAACGTCACCGGCTATAATGACTGGAGTATTTATTTGATTTATAATATTTTTTAGATTGTTGACGGAGAATGTTTGGTTAGGGTGTAAATATATAGATACGACTGATACCTTTTTTACTAATAAAGCGATTCCTTGCTTTATGGTGATGTTATGTGCTAAGTTGTAGAAATAACCGGAATACACTTTAGGGATATTTGGTTCAAACTGAAATGCACAGTGTGTTTCTTGAAGGGCAATAACACTTGGAGAATATTGTTTAATAAGCAAACTTAATTCGATGTAGGTGTTGATATAGCCTTTCATATTCCATTGGAGGATATTGATTGACTCTTTTTTGGTGATTGATGAATTATTTGAAAATTGTCGTGAGTTAGAAGGGTTAACTTGGCCAGGTAGATCTGAGCATCGATGTTCAGATGTTGAAGCATCCAGGCTGTCAAAGAGTCTGTTTGATTTGGTCTCCATCGAGCGGGAGCCAAGAATACGACGCTTTAGTTTTTATTGCATTTCATCATTGCGAGGATCGGAATTTAAAACGAAGTAGTTATTTTTGTCAAATAGAGTTTGAGTTATTTGTGATAAAGAAGAGAGAGTAGGATTAGTGTTAGGATTGGTGGTAATAAAGTTCTTTGAATGCGTTTGTGCAATATTTGAAATGTTTGAAGTGGATGGTTTGTCTAGTAAATTTGATATTGGGGACGGAGATAGAGTTTTATTATGAGAATTGCTTAAATTAGTTGATGTTGGAGAGTTCGTATTTGAATCCGAAATTGTTGTTGTTGTGTTTTGAGATTTTGGTAAGGCATGTTTGTGGATTGTCGTGTTTGCGTTGATTGGTTGACTGTTTTTAACTGTTTTGAGGTTGATTCTTGGTTGTTTCCTAAATTGCTAATTGTGGTCGTTTGCTTATTGGTATTTATTGAGAGTGTATCAGAAAGAGAGGTGTTTCTTTAGCTTATTTGTAAGCGGGACAAGTTTTGGAAGAAGAAGCATGTGTAAGGGAACAATTCGCACCCGATTGCATGGCTCAGGATTGTGAGGTGGCAGACTACATGTGTCGCACTTGATATCACCATTGCACCGTTTACTCGTGTGGCTAAGATGTTGGCAATTGCGACAGCGCATTGGATTTGGTATGTTCTCAGTAATTTTTGCTCTATAGAAACCAATATCGACCGATTTGGGAGTATGATATAGGTCAAAAGTAAAAAGCATTTGACCAGTCACTCTCTTTGCCGTCTGCAAATTTTTTAAATTTATATATATCAATGACTCCTTGGGATTTCATTTCTGTAGTGCTTTCGGTCTTAGAAATATTAATCAAGCATGGCGCGTAAGGAAGTCCCTTAGACTCGTTAAATTTTTCATGGAGTTTAACTTAAATCGGGTATGTGCTTGCGGCTTTTTGTGACTTGACCAAGATAAGAAGGTTTCCGTCACGTTATTGAGAGATCTGCTCGTATTCTTTGTTAATATTGTCGATTGATTTCTTTAGAACGAATGGGCTGAGGGACGATATGGGCTTATCTTTATTTTTAGGTGAGATCACTATAAACTTTGGATTTTTAGTGTTGGTTGTTGTTGCAAGATCAGGTAAGTTGCACAGAGGAGTCGGGTTAGATCTGTGTTTTTTGTTTGGTTGAGGCAATGTGATCCACGTCAAGCGGTAGGTCCCTGAAGCGGGATCAACCAAGCCCGTGGGCCACTTTTTTTTACGGAAGAAAAACCACTCGCTTGTACACGTGTTTTACCGAAAAAATGACACAACCAGAAATAAAATAAAGAAAAAAAAACGGTATAAAGGGAAATACCGGGAAATACTACAGACAAATGAAGGTTGTTGACGGCTCAAAGGTTAGTCGGTGACTGTCTTATTATATATATATATTTTTTACCTTTGTTCCGGGCTGGGTGAGCCAGGAAATCGGTGTTTTTTGGATTCCGAGTATGGTGTGCTCGGAAGATGAAAAAATGTAATTTTTTCTACTTTGTTATAGCCTTTGCCGGCAAATAATACACTTCACTTTCACTAACGTTATAAAAAATGATTTATATTTCTTGATGGTTGGACTACCAATAATTTTGAAGTTTTCACCCCAGTTCCCAAGAAACCTATCCACTGTAAATTTGCTTATTTACTTATCTGTTATATAATTCATGTGGTCAATGATCTTTGATCTTGGCTCTTTTGTCAATGTGTGTTGCATATATTCACACATTGACGAGCGGTTTCGTGAGAACTGTGGGTGATTACATTAATGCCCCATATTTGATGTTGGGAGTTAGAGCTGACGGAACTCCGATGCACCTTTTCTCCCTGTCATTAATTCGGCCATCATGAAAGCTTTGATTATAGAAACAAAGAGGAGCGCTATAAGTGCGCCTGTTTGCAATATAAGTAAGAGAGAGAAGGAGCATTGGAGGAAACGAATTGCACATTTGACATTTAGTTTACATTTGATCCTGTTCGTGACGCGCGGTGGTTCAATTGTTGGGCCGTTCCCAATTGTTAACAAATTGTGTCTTTTATAATGATAAATTTCGGTTAGTGTTTGATCACCAGTGGATTGATCCGACCATATGCGAATGTTAATCAGATTAAATTAATTATTCATTCGCAGATCTCGATGGTCGGTGCAATGCACTGCAGCAAGGCAACGAAATGTCAAATGTGCGTGCGTTTGTGATTGTTTTTTCTAGAAGAACTTCCTGAAGGGAAAGTTAATAAATTTGATTACAATTTTTTTCTTTTGTTTTACATTCTTGTGTTCGCATTGTCGCGTTGACAATATTTTTTGTGTTGTGTTGTTTGTTGGGGACCAACAACCTTTGTTTATAGGATTCGGATGTTGTAACTTCATCCGCGTGTTCATCTCTTATGTGATCGATAGTCGGAGTCGGTGGAAGAAAGGGCGCTGCCGTCAAACGTAATATGAGCGATACCCATGTTGAGCGAAATGAAACTACTAATGAGGAGACAGTAGACAGCCTGGACATCCCGTCTGCGGAACCACACACGACTTCGATTGCTTCGGACATCAATAAAAATGTACCAAACAAACCGACTCAAGAAACTCTTATGAAAAAAATTAGCCTACCTATGCCTATAAATGTTCTTACTGAAGCAAGAGACACTGGTGATGAATTTCATGATGAAATAAAAAAACTTAGGAAAGAATTGAAAGAAGAAAAAAGACAGTGCCAAACGAACATAAAATGTTCGAACCAAAGAAAAACTTGAGAAAGCTGAACGTCAGAAAAACAATCTTTCTTCAGTAAAACCTCGACCTGGGCCTGAAATAGAAATGATAAGAAGTTGTCTCACTCTCTCCGACCTGCATGAGAGGCTGTTGTCAATGGGATTCCAAATTTTTATAAGCTGCACGTATCTTCATTTACTTCCACGCGCTTCTGATACTCAAGAGGGAAGGAGGCACGTACGCACCGTTGCCGTAAAGTTAGCAAGACCACAGAACGAGATGCGAGATGGGGAATTCTGCACTGCTACAATCAGGTCCTTGGAGTCTCTCGCTGTGGAAATACACGGTTTTGTATATGCATCGGAAAAAGCATACGGAGCGGTAGTCTACAGTAAAATAGTCAACGCCGATAACGAGTGCCACTCGTATAGACTCATCTCGATTGAGTTACCAGGAATTGGATCAGTCATTTAAAGCATGATTCGTATTATACAGAGTGAACATTTTAAGAACGAAATAAATTTACTCAAGGAAGGAAAAACTCTTCCAACATCCTCTACTTTATTATCAGTTAATCCAATAACATTTTGAAAGTTGGCGGACGATAAGCGAAAGCGATCATTCCGTATCAACAGAAACATCCTATAATACATCCAAGTAACGACCAACTCATAATTCATGATGCACAGATTACAACACTACACTACTTCTCCCCTATATCCTCAAATATATCACGCATATATTCAACTCTATTCTCACTAGATCAACTTTTCCCAATGAATGGAAGAAAGCCAAAATTATTCCCTTTCCGAAAAAATCTAGTCATGCACAAGACTATAGACCTATATCCATGTTACCGTTTTTGTCAAAACTTTTCGAGAAAGTCATCTTATCGCAAATACAAAAAATATCTACATAAAGAGCATCTGCTTTGTAGGCATCAATCTGGATTTCGTTCAAAGAGAAGTTGTAAAACTGCTTTACTTTTTATTGTTGATGAGATACGTAATAAAAATCACTTAACCCTGTTTACACTTCTTGATTTCTCGAAAGCCTTTGACACAGTAAATCACGCGATCTTGTGCAACAAGCTTACAACACAGCTTAAGTTTTCAACTTTCGCAACGAGGCTCATTTCCTCCTATTTGAGTGGTAGACAACAACGTGTAATCGCAGGAGAAAAATCCTCCGGTTTTCTAGAAGTCCAAAGTGGAGTGCCACAAGGATCCATCCTTGGACCCCTACTCTTTTTGATATACTACTGTGTCCAAAAAAATAAGGTGACTTATGAATTTAAACTGCGCGCGTCGAAGGATTTGGAAATTTTTCTTTCTTTTTAGGTTGGCAGTACTGTCAGTGACATCTATGTGAAATTTCATGTCAAAATATATTCATAGTGTTTGAGATACGCGTCGTTTTGTGAGCTGCTAAGAGTGAGTTTTCCGTTTTTTGCGATGTCGAAATTAATTGAGCAAAGAATTTGCATTAAATTTTGTTTGCGGAATCAATTTTCTGCTGCGGATACGTTGAGGATGGTGCAGAAAGCCTTTGATGATGAGGCTATGTCTAAAAAAAATGTTTACAAATGGTATAGTGATTTCCAAGCCGGCCGTGAACGTGTTGAAGACGAAGAGCGTTCTGGGCGACCATCAACCTCAACCGATGAAGCTCACGTCCAACAAATCAAAGATTTGGTGTTGAAAAACCATCGATTAACGATTAGAGACCTTGCTGATGAAGTTGGCTTATCGAAAGGCTCAGTCAATACCATTTTGAAGGATGTTTTGGGCCTCAAGCGCGTCAAATCTCGACTGGTACCGAAAACATTGAATTTTTTGGAAAAAAGGCGTCGCGTTGAAGTGTGTGAAACAATGCTTTCCGACTACCAGGATGTAATGAAACGCATTATAACTGGCGATGAGACTTGGATCTATGCTTACGACCCCGAAACATTCGATCAATCGAGCGAATATCGTGCCAAAGGAGAGCCGAGACCAAAAAAACCGCGCCAAAGTCGCTCAAAAATCAAGGTCATGTTGACTGTTTTCTTCGATTATCGTGGTGTTGTGCTTTATGAATTCCTTCCAACCGGCCTAACAGTCAACAAGGAATATTATTTGAACGTTATGCGTCGTTTGCGTAACGCTATCCGCCTAAAAAGGCCGGAATTGCGGAAAGACAATTCTTGGTTTTTACACCACGATAATGCACCATCCCATACCGCACTCGTAATTCGTGATCATTTCGCCAAAAACTCAACCCATATCGTTCCGCAACCACTTCTGCGACTTCTGGCTGTTCAACAAGCTCAAAAGACCGCTCTGGGGACACCGTTTTGATACGATAGTGGAGATTCAAGCCGCAGCGAAGACGGAACTGAAGGCCATCCCGGAAAGTGACTACAACCAGTGTTTCAAAGATTGGAAAATCCGTTGGCATAAGTGCATTGCATCGGGAGGGGATTACTTTGAAGGGGATGAAATTGATTTGGAAGAATAAATAAAGAATTTTCAAAATAAATACAATGTCACCTTATTTTTTGGACACAGTAGTATGTGAACTAATAACATAACGTTATTAAATACTGTTCAATTCACATGTACGCAGACGATGTACAACTTTACTTAAGCTGTCCTCTCGAAAAGGTAAAGGACACCGTTAGCTTGCTTAACGAAGACCTCGCAAGTATATTTAAATGGTCCACCGCACATGATCTAAACCTTAATGCTAATAAATCAAAAGTGCTTCCAATACACCGCAGGGTACTGAATGTTTCAGTATTTCCTCAAGTCAAACTAGCGCTAACAGGCGTTAGAGTGGGTTGATACCGCCAGAAACCTTGGCCTTGTTTTTAACCGTACTCTTACATGGGATACCCATATTAACAGCACGATCGGTAAGGTTTATGCTGGGCTCCGTACTCTATGGGCCACTCAACATTTCATTCCTTTAAAAACTAGACTCTTGTTAGCTAAAACTCTCCTGACACCAGCTCTTTTGTACGGTTGTGAGATTGTTGTGTGTCCGGATTCCAACAGTAGTCGAAAGCTCAATTGTGCCTACAACAACATAGGTCGCTATACATTTAACTTGAGAAAACGAGACCATATTTCAAACTTCTTAAAACTAATAAACGGGTGCTCCTTCGATGCACTCTTAAAATATAAGTCCTTGTGTCTCTTAAATACCGTCATCCAAATTAAGCAGCCAGATTATTTGTACGAAAAACTTAAGTTTCTCCAATCACGAAGGTCGTTGATGTTAGTCCAACCCAAGTTCTCGTGTTTTTGTTCAGTGCGACAATTCTTTGTACGAGTAACGCGACTCTGGAACTCTTTGCCAGCAACCCTCAGAAGAACGGCGAATACGAAAAATTTCAAAAGATGTCTTCATCAAAACTTGGCCACTGATTAGTTTCTCTTCACTCTATTTACATATGTATATTTTTTATATTTATATCATATTATATTTAATTTTTTTGTTTTATTATTTTGTTTTTATAAGTTATTTAAACTTTACAATGCATGTATTTTGTTTCTGAAGTTTGTTCAAGTCTTACAATATTAATAAGATTAACATAATCTTCATTTGTAAGTTATTAGAAATAAATAAATCAATCAATGAATCATGGTGGAAATGAAGCAACGCTTGCCTTCACAAGACGCAAGTTTTGGATTCTCCAAAAGAATATGGATTCTCAAAGAATATGAATCCAATAATGGGAGATCTACATGGGGCTCGCGTCCGACCCTCTAAACCATTCACGCATACGTGAATATATTATGCAGGGTCAATCCAAATAAAGAACAACAAAGGGTAGAGGACTTAAGTCATACAAGGGATACATAGCAATATTTGTTTGCTTAAGCACAAAAGCTTTACACATTGAAACAGTATCTGACTTAACGAAAGAAGCATTTAACAGCATTTAGAGGATTCATCTCAAGAAGAGGTCTTCCATCGGATATGCGACAATGGAACAACGTTTGTTGGAGGAAGCAGAATTCTTGACAAGTATTAACTAAAAACAGCAAACGAGATTCCAAAGAATACCTTGGACTTCAGCTTTCAGCCGAGACTCATTGCAATTCCTCGATGTAATTCAACACAAACTCGACTCTGCCGATGACTCGAACAAAAAATGGTTCGATAAAGTGGATGAGAACAAAGTGAGGATCCAGATCCTTGCCGTGTACCAACTATCAGTAGATATTTAAAATGAGAGGGAGGAGGAGATATGTTAAGTTAACATTAGCAAACATGAGAAACTTTATGGAATTCATAGCACCAGGCCAGTAACATATAGAACTTATAGTTAACATAACAGCAAAGCTTCCAACTAATTTACGTGTGGTGAAGCGGCCGTCAGATCGGATAGAAGTAGGAGCAAATGGAACTCACATGTCAATTTGCGGATTCTTTTTCATTACTGAACTGTCAGCATACGATCTAATCAAAGTTACGCCCATACCCTACCGGCTTCAAAAGAACGAGTATGCTATACCAAAGGTCACTTCGTCGTTTTTGACTGTTGATTATAACAACCAGCATTACTTTGAACTTTCAGACAACGAGCTCAGTGCCTGCAGTTTTATCAAGAAATAGCCTTACCTCTGCAATCAAGAGGTAGTGAGTCAGATCGGTACTGCTGACAACTGGGTAATCGATCACTTGTACTGACAGAAGACTACAAATGTGTGGCCTGCTAAGAAAATCACCCTGCCGTAACTCAATTGGAAGCAACTGCACCTCAAAAATACTTCGTTGTTCGTAGCAAATATGCTGTCTGAAGCAGTAGTTATTTGCAAGGCCCAAAGAGGCGAAGTCCAATTGGAGGGTATTGACATTCTTCAGCTTAACCAATCGTTCTAAAGACAAGAGAAAACACCTTACCGGCAGAGCGAAACGCTAAATTTAAGGCACTTTTGGTCGTCGGTTGTCATGAAAATCTATACACTAAGCGATAATAAAATTTACAAATCAAAATTCCAAGAATAACTCAAAAAGAATGAAATAGAAATAAAAAAACTGGTTGAACCGATCGAAGTTAGATATACTAAAATCTCTTAAAAACAGTAAAAGAAACACTTGAAAAGAGTGTGGAAGAAATAAAGAAAGATTTTTGACATTGTAAGCCATTTATTTCAATAAATTATTTATTATTATTTATTTATTCTTTTTCTTTATTAATTCGATAGAAAAGTAACAATAATTCAAGATAAAGTCATACATCGTTGAGGAAACAAAAAATATTAATTAGTAAAGAAAAAGAAAAGAAGCTATCTATAGTTCAAAGGGAACTAGAGACGATAGCATAATCAAAGGAAAATTTACAAACTAAATACAATCAAATGCGATGGGGTCGCAGTGTATTAAGCAAACTTTTTTAACATTATTTAATTAAGAATATATTGCAAGAAAGAAATTGCCGTGAGTACCGCCCCAGGATACTAGACCGTATTAAAGCCTTGATTGAACTAATCCATAGTAGATACATTTAAGAAGATCTTGAGAGCAATATGGCTTTAAAAAGAAAAATTGCCTTGTGGCAACTATAAGGTACTTTTTAAGTGCACTTGTATGAACAGACCAGTTCATTCTCCAGACAAGTATTACACCAAGGTACTTAAACGAATCGACTTTCTCTATGGCGAAACATTTATCAGAACAACACCCCGTTGCAAAAAATGTTTGCGAACTCGTACTAGATTTACAAATATGATCACTGTATTTGAATTTATTACAATTTGCGCAATGAAAGCAAAAGGATCCATAATCAAACATTCTTCCGCACACATTGAAAAACATGATTTTCGTTTTATCACTTATCACCAACTTATGTTGTTGAAACCAGTGGCTTACAATTTTCAGGTCATGATTTATATCGGCAGTTAAATTTAGAACTGAATTACTTTGAAAAGTACATGCCATATCATCAGCAAAAGCATTAACCTTACTTCGATAGTTTTGTAACAAAAGCGAGTTAATGAAAATCAAAAAAAAGTATAGGACCGAGTACCGAGCCTTGGGGAACTCCTATAGTAATGTTTCTGCTGGAACTCATGTGACCATTTACTTTTACCCTTTGACATCTTTGGAAAGATAAGAAGAAAACCATTTATGTACCATACCTCTGAAACCACATTTGTACAATTTATCCAAAAGTAAATTATGATCTACCGTATCAAACGCTTTAGTTATATCAATGAAAAGAGCGGCAGTTAATTTTTTAGCGTTAAAACTATTAAAAACATCAGTGCAGAAGTTCAACAGTGCTCCTTCAGTTGAAAAACCAGAACGAAAGCCGAATTGAGACTTGCTAAAAAAATTGTTTTTTTCTAAGAATTTTATCATTCTGTTTTTAACAGCTTTCTCAAAAATCTTAGAAAAGACAGGAAGAAGTGAAATAGGTCTATAACTATTAACTGATGTCTTATCACCTTTTTTAAATAATGGTATAACTTCGGCCTGTCTTAGTTCATCTGGGAATACACCAAGGGAAACGCTTAAGTTGTAGATATAACATAGAATGTCACAAATATTGAAGGCTATTTTCTTAACTAAGCTATTCGAAAAGCCGTCATTCGTCTTAGAGCATGAGTTATTAAGAGAAGAAATAATATTGTATATCTCGTACGATGTTATGGGTTCAAAATAAAAACGGACGCAAGAAGATACATCATCAAATGAACAGTCGCATTTAGAAATATTAGTACAGCTATCAGAAACAATTTCACTACCAATACCAACAAAAAAGCTGTTGAATTTTTCAGCAACTTCCATAGGATCACTGATAATAGTGTCTCCATTCTTTTTTCGAATCACCTTTGACTTCCCGAAGCTTGTTTAGGTAGTAGTTATGTTTACAACTTTTAACATCCTTGGCAATATCTTTGCATATTTTTTTGTAAGCATCAAGCACACTAGAATTGTTATGAGATTTGGTTTTCTTTTTGTGCAATTTATTTTTTTGTTTAACCTTATTAAGCAATTCCGTCGTTATCCAGGGTTTCAATCTTTTTGTTTTGTTCACACTTTTTTTTTATTTTCTTCGAACTAAGCATAATGTTATTAGACAGAGTCCCAACAAAATTACTATAAGCCTTTGAAGGATTATTTTCATTATAAACATTTAACCAACTTTCATAACGAAGAAATTCATTTAACGCACTGTAATCAGTGATGGAATAAGAAGAACACGAAGGAAGTTTACTTTTACTAGCATCACAATTGTATTTAATACTCAAACATGTCATACAGTGATCAGAAATTTGTAAATCGAAAACAGAGCTATAAAGCAGTAGATTTTCAGATTGGAAAATCGCACCATAATATGGTCAATACAAGTACTTGAGGAGTTATAAGTACGAGTAGGTTTGTTTACACATGATTCCAAACCGAAGGATGCTAACAAAAATAAATAGCTGTCCACATCTACAGAATCCTGCAGAATATCAATATTAATATCGCCTAATATGATAACGTCATGTGATGAAGCACTTGTTAAGAGATCTTCCAATTCCTCCAGAAACATTTTAACCGAAGACTCATTAAATCTATAAACACAGAAGATAGTTAGTTTCTTATCACGTATACATACTTTAATAACATCACAACTCTTCAAATTTAAGGGAACAACATTCACATTAATCTCATTTTTAATAAAAACGGCAACACCTCCAGAGGCATAATCATTATTGCAAGTCTTTGGGCAGATGTCAAAAAAGTTGTTTGTCAAAACCCAAGAATAATAACGAACTTTGGGTGACAACGAAGACTGCTTGGGAATATATTCCGTGTGAGAGATTCGGGGTTTGGTGGATTCCAGGAAACGGCGTTGTGAAGCCGTACTAAATACCAAAGGTTCCACGACACAGTACTAACTTTGTATAGTAACTTTTGCTTCAAAATATTTTATTTCTCAAATTTTTTGAATTATTATTTATGCTGCTATTTTTCGACCTTTGGAAATCTTTGTACACCATATGCCGTATAAAGGGTGTGATGAACCAGAACGTCCAGAATCAGAGTTCTCTATGTATTGTCGTGGGATGTGCATCACAAAGAAACTTTTTATATAATTATTTAAAAAGAATTGTTTAATGAGTTCTCAGAGAATTGATGATGTTCGGTTTTAAGACGCCGTTCTCTGCACAGTGGTAGTATTGTGGCTCAAAAACCAAAATACCATTGCTCCGACCACAACTACCACTAATATGCAACAAGTGAAAAAAAAACAAAATTAACAGCTGATGAGAGCGATGTTGAATGCACTCTGCAGATGATTTATGTTAAGTTTTCGAAGTTAGAGGAGACAAACACTCTTTCTGCAACAAATAAACGGGTTGCGACCAGAAAATACCCAACTTAAATCTGTTCTTGAGAGCAAGCTCAACTGGCAACAATAAAACCTAGAAATTCCATCGAAATTTTGGGTGTACCTAAAGTCAATGACAGAAACGCAATCAGCATGGCAAAACAGATGTTTACCAAAGCCTTGTCTATCGACGTTCCCGACAACAAAATCGAGAGTTTCTTCGTTAAGAAAGTGCAAGCGAAGTCCTCTCCAACATTTAAAAATATCATCTGCGTGTAATGCAAAAATAATCGCAACACACAACACACAGTAGCGGCAATGGCAGCGGAAGGGTGAGCGGTACTGGGATATTCATTAATGATTCTTTAACGAAGTATTCACTTGCTCTCCACATGGAAGCAAAAGGGGCAAAGTAGCAGAAAGGCGCAAAATATGTATGGCCCCAAAACAATCAAATTCTTGTGAGAACAGTTGAGTGGGGGAAAGTCACTTCCAAAAAATCTTTTGCTGATCTTGAACGTCATTTAATGCATTAATCTTACATCATGCATTTGATACTGATTTTATCGATGTACCACGCGGTACAAATTGTGAGTGGAACTTAAAAATGAGATTCCGATTTGTCGCGATACTTCCTACCGTACTCAATTCCGTGTGTGCTGAACCAGTGCAATGTGATAGTTTCGTTTTTCAGCCTATAACTCCTCTTGAAATATTAAATGTTATTGGTTCCTCAAAAAATTCGAGTTCGTGCTGATGGTATCTCTCACTTTGTACTTAAAATAATTGTATGTTTCGTAGTGGATGCCTTGGCCCAGATTTTTAATCGATTCGTGTTTGCAGGAGTGTTTCCTGATGACCTCAAATGCGCAGATGTCATACCAGTGTTTAAAAGAGACTCTGATACAGAGATCGGCAACTATACACTCATTTCACTCCTTCGAACCATCAACAAAGTAGTGAGTTTCTTAACTAAAACTAAATTCTTCAATCCATCTTATTTGGATTTCAAAAAAAAAGTCTACGGAAATGCACTTCTACAGTATTGTTCTCAAATAATGTCACACCTCGATGGGAAAAGATTTTGTTGAGAAAACTGAAAAACGCTGGTTGCTGTGGATTTATCCTTAATTGGTTCAGGTCATATCTGGAAAATGGGTCGTAAAGAGTTAAAATAGATAAAACAAGAAGCGAAATTAAGTTCTTGAATCTGGGTGTACCTCAAGGCTCTATTTTGGGTCCAATCCTTTTTTAAATCTATTTATTTGATCTTTAACTTCAAGGGTCACCTAATACCTTTGCGCATGACATAGGCTTCTCTTATGGCATGAACAGTTCTTTGGACCTGGTGTCGAATATTAATTGGGATTTCAACCTAGTGAGGCACTGGTTTGCAACACATGACTTATGCAAATACAAAATGTCTAACTTTAATTGTTCTTCTCCCCATCGAACTTCCTGTAGTAATCTAAACTGTAGTGATAAATGTTCTAATAGATGTAGTCATCGACTTTGGAGCTCACTTGGGGCTTACCTTGAAAGTCAAGAATGACTTTCGAACAACTCAGACTCATTGAAAAAGTACTTTCGATGTACGATAAGACATTTTTACTGCTTGCGTAATATATGCTTAACTAAACTGTTGAAGATGATTTACGATGGAATTTTCCATTCTAAGCAACAGTACGGAAGCCTAACCCCTTAATAAAATACAACCGATGATTGATGATTTTGCAAAAATATATAGTATTTTAAGGAAAATTAGCCATAAACATGGTAGATATCCTTATTCTGCAACCAATAAATCCTTCCAGTTCGACACTTGTACGTGTACGTTTTTTCATGAAGTCTGGTGAGCGTAATTTTCATCTTATTTCAAATTATAATTTACGGGGAAACCTTTCTTATATGTTATCTGTGTTCTTTACCGGTACCACTGCGCATTGTATTTTTTCTTGTTTTTTCTCATCGGTTCTTTAATAAACTCCCAATATCGATCAGCGCCATATCAATACCTGGAACTTTATTAAATGCACTAACATGTAGATTTTCTGTCTTAACTATGTACTATATGTTTATAATCTATTATTTCTGATATTCTGGTTTAATTGTATCTTTTGTTTTTTTCTCTTCCGCTTTATTTTTTTTTGCTTTTATTTTCGTTTTTTTGTGCTGCATCTTTCAACAATTGCTCTTGAATGCATTTAGTTTTTCATTTTCTAGAACTAATTTTTTAATTATTATTTTTTATGAAGTTGCTTTTTGAGGGTGTACCCACATATAACATATTTGTTTATTTTATTGCCGATTGGAGTGGTATTTGACACTATTTTTATTTGCCAAATTAAAATATTAAATCATTAACTTTTCTTATTTTTTTCCTGTCTCGACATTATTGTATGAATTATGTATTGAATTGTATCATAAAATCATAAGAGAAGGATAAAAAAAATCTAATCTAAAATGTTTACGTTGGCATGCTTCAGAAAACCATGTTGCCTTATGCAGAGGATGAAATGAAACTAAGATAGTTCTGTCAACAGGACAACTACCCTAAGCGAACCAGCAAAAATGCAAAGAAATGGTTTCCGGTTAATAATATATCTGTCATGGACTGGCCACCCTGACTTTAATCCAATAGAAAATCTTTTTGCAGATGTCAAAATAGTTGTTGCAACTTCAAAATCCAAGAATAGTAACGAACAAAAATATTACATCTGTGAGAATCAGGATTTGGTGAATTCCATGAGACCGAGTTATGAAGCCGTACTAAAGAACAAAGGTTCCACAACAGAGTGCTAACATTGTATAGTAACTTTTGCGTCAAAATATTTTATTTTCCAAATTTTTTGAATTATACCGTTGGAAATCCTTGGTCGGACGACAAAATGTTTTTTTTTATTGCAACAATAATTGTTTACCTTACAAAAAAATTAAAACAAATGTTTAAAACAAATAAACTTTTTATCACGAAATAAGGAAAATTTGGCAGAGGTGAAAAATTGACAACCTTTATAAGTGATACTATTTTGGCATAAACTATGAAGAGGTAATCTGAAATCGTTTCTGTTTTTATGTTGGTATGATTGTGATTCCCTAAGGAATCTTAAATGTTTTATTAAATATCCAGAAAATTTAAATTAATATAACATACAAAATTGAACCATTTTAACACAAATTGTAATGGTGTGATCTGTTGCATGTTAGAATAGTTCTCATAGCCTTGTTTTGCAAACGCAGTAGTTTTTGAAAGCATGAAGTTATTACAAAAATACAATAGAGTGGAATAGTACTCAAAATGTGGCTTAACCATAATATTATAACTTATTGCACAAATTGAAGATATTTCCCCTCTTAATCTCTTAAATTAGTAAATCTTATCAGCAATTTTGTTGACGACATAATTAAGATGAACATTTAATTTCAATTTATAGTCTAATAACACACATAAATATTTAATTTGTCTGACTTTTTTTATGTTTTCACCCTCAACATTTAAGTTATCAAAGTATCGTATTTGAATGACGTACATTTTGTTTTGCTGACATTTAATTTGAGTTTATTAAAATCAACCATACACTTATAGAATTTAAGTCCTCTTGATTTTTTTACACATTCATTAATATTTCTGCAGCTGTTATACATAAATGCGTCGTCAGCAAATAAAATAATTTGCGAGTGCTTGATTGCTTTTATAATATCGTTTTTGCAGATAATGAACAGTATTGCAACGACAACCAATCCTTCTGGTACTCCTATTAGCGTTTGGACACTTTTGGACATTACGCAATTCACCTTTGTTTTTTGGAACCATCCATTAAGAAACCATTGAAACCACTTATACTCATTTTTCCAGATGTCGTTCTTGTTTATCTTGCGGCGAAGGATGTCTCTGTTAATTGTTCGAAATCAGGAAATACTGCTACCACATGATTTTTGTCTGCAATTTCTTGTTTCTAACTAATTATGACGTTGTTCAATGCTGTTTCGCAAGAGTGATGTTTTCAAAATTCAGGCTGACTAAGGAAAGGGCGAAACGTTTCAAAAAATTCTTCAACTTGTACTTTGACGAGGCATTTATCTCAGCTATACTTTTTTTCGAAATATACACTAAACCGTTCAGCCTTTTTCTTGTCATACTTCCTTGATCATCTACTAGTACGCCATCAAAACATATATTTTTAATGCACCGACATCTTTCATTCAAAACATAACATTTAATTTCTCGCCACATATATTTTTGGTCGCGCGCGTAATAGTTTTTTCTTTGTCTTGTATCGGTTTCTTATGACAAAGTATTGGGCCCAATCACTAAACAATTGGTATTTTATTATTTTTCCTGCTGCAAATTTCTTAGATGGGAGTTAAACCAGTTATTAAGATTGCTTTTTATATTGATTGATCTTAGTTCTTATATTAAATTGTACGGTTTTTTTTTTGTATCACCCCGCTTCTAAATTCTTGTTTATATAAATACAAAGACCGTCCGTATATCTCGAGTGACTATCACACCGATATGGTTTTTGATAACCTTCTGGTTCGATTTCAAAGTCTTCTATATATTCGGTGGTATGTGTTTCCGATAAAATTATAAGGTCAGCCGGTAATAACCGCGCATATAATCGAAAACAGTATGGTTATCCATCAATCTCTGAATGTTTATCTGGTTGCTATCTGGAAATCGTGTCTAGATTTAGGTTAAAATTTTCAAGATATCTGTTACAGTTAACACATTTTATCACCGCGGAATTGCACCCTCTTGTGATCATCTCCGCATTTTACACATTTTATCGTTTGCTTGCAATTTTTCACTTTGTTCCTAAATAAACGGCAGTTAAAACACCTTTTTAAATTTATAAATTCGAAAACTCTACATTTCTCCCACCCGATATTCAATTATGTGTAATATCTTCATAGTCGCACATCTCTAGCTCAATAATGGCGTTGTACACATCTCTATTTTTAGTTTGGAACACTTTAACACATTTTTTTAAATTTATTTTATTAGCATTAGATACTTTTGTAAAAACATTGTCATTCTGTTGCACTTTAGTAATGTTCTCATTCCTTTGTTTTGTAGTTTTTGAAGTCTATTTGTATGTCCGTGGTTGCAGAATAAATATAGTAGAGAGGCACAGTATTCAAAGTATGGTTTTATTATAGTATTTTGTTTCTAATTCTCTTATAAAATCCTATTTTTGTATCTATTTTCTTGCAAATGTAGTCGAAGTGTTTGTTGAAACTAAGTTCCTTATCAATGATAACTACTAAATATTTTATATGATACACTTTTTCAATGATTTGTCCGTGTATGTGAAGGTTATTGTCTGGATTTCCGTTTATTTCCATCCACTTCGTCTTTTGTTCATTCAATTTTAGTCTATCCATTTTGAACCATTTTTTTACCTCGTTGATATCATCTGTCAATTTACTCTTACACTCATCATAATTACTTTCTTCAACATATATTAATGTAGCACCGGCATATAATACTATCCTGCTATGTTTTCGCACATTTGGTAAGTCATTTATGTACAAAATAAATAGTATTGGACCTAGCCCTGTGGGACACCCATGTCAATGTTTGTGATGTTAGATGTACTATTGTTAACCTTTGTCCGCTGCGTTCTTGTTTCCAGATATGATTGAAACCATTTTATTTCTATGTCCCTAACACCATACAACTTAAGCTTCATTATTATAATCTTGTGGTCAATCGTTTCAAATGCTCTTTTGAAATCTAGAAAGATTGACATTATTTTCTTCTTATTTTTATTTTTCATCCATTAATTTATTACATGATTTAAAGTTGTTTCACATGAGTGGTGTCACATGAATCCCAACTGAACACTGGATAGAATTTAATATTTGCCTGTGTTATTTACAAGCCGTTTTTTGACTACGGTTTCAATAAATTTTTCCATAGTCAGCAAATGTCCTGAAATTTATTTGTGTGTTTGAGACCTTCTCTATTGAGATGAGCAGTTGTCCATTATCAATTTGGGTGAAATTCTACAATAGTCTGGTTTATTTTTCAACGATCTGCATATGTTGAATAGTTCAGTATTTGTCACTTTACAAAATTTAAAAGTGGTCTGAGTTGGTCTTATGTGATTAATATAATCGACGTTTTCGTTGTTTTGATTTGTCGCCCGGGGGACAACCCTGGACATCCTTATTAGCTTAATGCAAGCAATCAAACTTACAGCTATTTACAAAAATTGAACTTAATGATATTCTTAACTAGAGGGAGAGGATGACTGGTTTAGGATTAGATACAAATGAAGGGCATTTTTAAGGGTGTATCTGTTGCAATGGAAATTAAAAAAGTTCTGCACCGCGTTGGCCATACGCAACATTCTGGACATAGGTTCATTGGTGCCATAGTTAGTGCGGTGAGGAACGAGACGGAAGAAGGAGACAGATCTAAGGTTAAGGGGATTAGTATTGAGAGAGATCAATCGCAGCAGCGCGGGGCAGTCAATATTTCCGGTTAGAAGCTGGTGAATGAAAAGAAAATCGGCAATATCACGGCGTTGCTCGAGGGACTGCAAATTGATAAGTTGCAGGCGATGTGAGTAAGGGGGAAGATGTTATCTGTCTGCCCAGGCGAGACCACGTAGTGCGAAACGAATGAATCTGCGCTGGACTGCCTCGATTCGCTGGATATGGGATTCAAGGAGGGGTCTAACAAAGGTTATGTAAAGGGATTTTGTGACATAGGGGTTCGAGAAATACTTGGAACATGGTTTGACGTAGCCAAGCGCAGCGTTGGCTCTACTAATAATGTTATCGAT
The DNA here is from genome assembly GCA_963555765.1 of Orthonevra nobilis. Lineage (NCBI taxonomy): Eukaryota > Metazoa > Arthropoda > Insecta > Diptera > Syrphidae > Orthonevra > Orthonevra nobilis. The sequence continues at coordinate 30,098,645 of OY743227.1, forward strand.
GTGAGAGCGGAAATTTAGTTCGGTATCACAGATTACACCCAGATCGTGAAGGAAAGAGACTGAAGGAACAGGTTCATTGTAGATGAAGTAGGTTCTGGGAGGTTGTGGTAGACGCTTCCGTGTTTATGTGATGGCCTCGCATTCGCTGATATTGAGCTCCAGGAAATTTTTTCTGCACCATATTGAGAATCTGGTCAGATCATCTTGCAGGAGGCATGAGTCAGCGGGGGATGAAATGTTCGTAAATATTTTCATGTCATCAGCGTATACAGTTACACATGCGTTTTGGATGATAAGATCGACATCGTTTATTGTCAGGATGAAAATCATTGGGCCAACGTGACTACCTTGAGCGACTCCTGAGGGAGCCATAAATGGATTGGATTTGGAAGATCTGAAAAGGACGACGTATCGACGATCTTCCATGTAGGATTTGATCCACGCGATAAAGCCCGCTGGAAAGCCAAAAGCCTTAAGTTTGAGGAGTATGATACTGTGGGAGATTTTGTCAAGAGCTTTGCTGAAGTCAGTGGCTACAACATCGACTTCTTTACCTTCTTCCAAGGCACAGAGGGTTCGAGAGATGGGGATAATATATGAACTTTTCCAGAGTTTAGGAAAAACTCCTTGCAAAGTTTGAAAAGTGCTGTTAGGGGTTGGCCAAGGAATCTGATGGTTTTTTTTTAGCACTATGGCTGGTAAATTGTCGGGGCCAGGGGAATAATCATCCTTGAGTTTACTTATCTTCTCTGTTACTAGTTCAGGTGTTATAACAACTGAGGTAAGATATGTATGGGGCAGTTGTTCATATATCGGAAGTAATCATGGTCGGGCTCTTCGTTGTGGTCAGCAAATGATTGGCTGAAGAAATCAGTGAAAAAATTAGCGATTATATTAGGGTCAGCTGATCAAAAGACTCTTGAACTTCTTTGATGCTTGTCACAAAATATTTATTAAAATTTTCAGCAATCTTGGTGTCATTGTCGTATTCCACATTATTAAATGTTACTTTTTTTATTGATTTTTTTTTGTTGTCTTAATACTAACTTACTCCACATATTTTTGGCCTTGAGCTTAATTGATCCTTAATTTTATAAATTTAAGCTTAGCTTCGTTGATTCCAACCTTTTGACGAACCTGGCAGCAACCGAACAGGTGACAGTTGACAGACCTGCTTCGCTGACATGAGGTAAAAACTGCCCTTTTTCCTATTAGCAGCAGCCAGAGAAGGACGTCTTCAATAATTAAAATGATTATTGTGAATTAAATTTTCCATACATTGTAAGCCTTATTTAATAACTTGAATTTAGTATAAAAAAATGTATTATTTATAGGTAAATTTTAGCCTTGATAAATATATCGTGCAATTAAATTGCAAGGCTCAAAATTCGAAGTTTTAATTCAACACCAACCATTTCTGATTGTCATTTGTTAGTCATTTTTTCATCTTTTAACAATTTCAGTTCGGCATTAAACCATGGTACTGAATTATTCAATTTCCTTATTTTCACCGTAAAAATGGTATCTAAGAACGCGCTTTTTAGACTCTTTACATTTTCATGTAAGTCTGTTGCATTATATTGCAAGTCTTTCATTGTTAGTTGTTGTGAAAATGGTTCTTTTTTATACTTAAATATTGTTACCTCCTTATTGTCCTCTTGAATAATATTCGTATTTATTCTTATCTCTATTGTCTCGTGGTCTGATATTTTCTCACTTTCCCTTGTGTGTGCAATTAAGTTATTCATATTCGTTACTGCGTAGTCAACTTAAGAACTTGATGTATTCCTTATTCTTGCAGTTCCTCAATCTTTTGCATTTAGCTATTGTCGTTAAAGAATCGTTCTAACTGCAGTTTATATTTCATATTTGTATACCCAGTTATTATTGAAGTCACCTGCCAAAACTTAATTGTTCCTTGTGTCGATAATACTGTCCATGTCCATGTCTCCTTAATGAAGTGGTAAAAGAACTTGTCGTAATGACTAGGTGATCTTAATACACCTACTATGGCTATTTCCTTATTTATATTATTTATATAACACGCTTTTAGCATGTTACCCAATTACCCAATCAATTGCCTTTTGCCTTTTTTGTTATTTTATTTATTGTCCAATTATTCTTAACACAGATCATTACTCCGCCCGTTCTTGTACAAAGAAGAATTATTTGAGTATTCGCTTAGAGATATTTCCGATTCATCCTTATCGTCTGTAAGATGTGTTTCAGATAGAATAATTTCAGGTTTGTTTTTGTCAGCTAATATTTCTAAGATTCCAAAATTATTAATAAGTCCTTGTGTTATGGATTATGCGCCAAAACAAAATGTAAACACATCATCAACAGAGCAACAGCAAGCTGATTTTATTTCTCACATTCCAAATACTTATTTTTATCCCGGTCCGTGGTCGAGCGTTACCTTTTTGTAGCTCTCTTGCCTTTTGACCATCGACCAGTAAAGTTATATAAAAACAAATAAATTATTGATTTGTAACGTATTGAATTTTCAGTTTTGTTATTTTTCCATTCTCATTACGTTAATTATTGTACACCTTGTATGTTTGCATAGTATCCTGTTATAAATTTTGGTAGAATGGTATCCCATTCTATTTTTCTTACTTTCGACTTTTTTTTAAGTAGACTGGGCATTGCCTACCGAAAATCATGATTATCGGCTAGTCCTAGGTTAAGTTACACATTTGTTCTTTTGCAATTTATACACTGAACTGTTTCATCATTTTTGCATTCATTAATGTTGTGGTTTTGGTGACATTTTGCACACACCTCTTCTCTCTTACAGTCATTTGCTTTATGTCAATACGTCTATCCTATCGAAGACTTTGCATTGTTCCCATCCAATATTCACTTTACCTAATTTGATTACTTCATTTAAGGATTCGTCATCTAATTCAATTACAGCATTGTAATTTTTTATACCAAATTTGGCACTTCCGTACGATTTGTCTTATTTTAATTTACAACTCTCTAATATACTATTTTTTCTTAGTTTCTCTATATTATTATTATTATATATTTTCATATTCACTATAGTTGTTTCCGGTAATTTTATTACTTTCCTCTTCACTTATTCTTTCTACAATAACTGTCAATATTTGATTTTTTAAAGTTTTAAAATTTTTTTTGGGTCTACCCGTTTATTAAGATCCTATTTTGTTTTTAAACTCTTTTGTTTCAGTTTTGGCTTAATAATAAGTGGCAATTCAGTTTAATTTAAGCTTTAGCAACACATTTTCTCTCTCTGTCTTTTTGACAGTTTCAGCGTATGAAACTTTAGTTTCGGCAGAGTTCTGTTTACTGTCCATCATTTTCTTGATCTCGTTACACATAGTGTTATTACCGCTTCTTATTTCGGAATATTTTTTTTAACTATTTTTTTTTTGTTAAAACTCTTTGTAGCCTCACATAGTTTCGTAATTTCGTTCACGCTCCTCTCAAAAATCTCTTGAACAATTTTCATTTCCTCAAGTCTTTTCTCGTACCGCTTTTCTATCGCCTGTAGCAAGTTTTTAATTTCATTTTCATTTTTTCCCAGTGAGCCTTCAAATTCTTCATTGTAAATTTTAAGGAGATCGGAGTTCCTGTTTACACTTTGTTGCATGTCCAGGTTCTGCACATATGTCATGCAGTCATCACACATGAAATGAATCCAGTTGTTTTTTTCCTAATTTCCCACTGCCTTATTAATCTATACCGGAACATTTTGCTGTTGAGTGAAATACTTTGTTGCATACACCCTCACAGCAGATACCCGTCTCTCCGCAAATCTGAAATGCGCACTTAGTGCACTCAGCCATCACTTTTTGAAAATTATGCGCTTATTTCGAATAATAATACACTTTCCAGCTGTAGCTTATAATTTAATTCAATATTTACAAAGTCCAATTTCAATGATTTTGGTTTTGTAGTTTTCTTCTTTGATCTACATTGTTTGTTTCAGTTGCTTCGCGTAACTCACTTTTGGTTTTATTCGCGATTTAATTGATTCGCTTATATTTTTTACTTGGTTTCCAATCTTTCTCTTGAACTTTCGCATGTTTTATCGCTCTGTGACTTAAAACTTTCACTAAAATCATTAATTTTTTTAAATTTATAAAGTTTTCGCAAGTTTCCTGTGCCTTTCATCGCTTTTAGTCTTTTGGTGTACCGTAATTCGTTTGCCTCGAGTACTGTTTTAATTTCAACTTCATTTTGTTTTAAAGACTCCTCAAATTCATTTTTATATTTTTTTAAGAAGTGTCCGTTTCGTTTAACAATTTCTTGCATATCTTCCAACACCATATCAATATTTTGAATATATAAAATACAGGCTTCGCATATTAATTTGATCATTGATCATTCCATAATGTTCAAGTCAGCTACATTTTACGGAAAACACCAGCTCATCGAATAACTGATTCTCCCCGAATAGAATTTTTACATTTAAAGCATTCGTGAATTTTGCTAGTTCTCCAATATTACTGCGATTATCTAAATTTTTCAAACAGAGAATATTGTATAAAATTCTCAGAAGCTATGTAGATTTTATGCTTTTTCACTGCTTGCTCTTTAAACACGTCCTTATCACACGTCAATTCCAATTTTAGTTTTCAATGCACCGACAATAACGCGTGCACTCCGGTTGAATCTTTTGCGACACTAATCACCAATCACTTTTCCGTACGATCTTCTGGGGACCGAAAAATCTTGGTTAACTCGTAATTATTAATTATATTTGACAGACTCCTTTTTTATTTCTTTTGGAAAAAACAAAACAATTTCTCTTAAATTAAATAAGAGTACTCAAGCTTTCCTAAGAAACACTTTATTTCTAATCACACGCCTCACATGGTCAGTTGCAGCAACATAAAGAGATCTGCACGGAGATAACGGTATCTTTAATGCCGGCTTTCCATTGAAATTAAGTTAAAAGACGATGGAAGGGGCATTATGTGATTGTGTTGCCACTTTTGCTTTTACAGTAAACAATATAATTTTTATATATATATTATATAAAATTTAGCTATTGATTGATATTGATATCAATCCAATTACGACATTGTTTTATATCTACATATATTTTTCAGCATGAATACCAACTCGGGTATCAATTGACTGCTTTGGTAAAATTGACATATTGCGTAGATTAATCTGATTTTAAATTGACACCATGGTTGCATGTTAAGCAACAGACTTAAAATTCACCAGATCCAGAGAAGAAAATACATACATATGTACAGTGACTCCAAAGCATACCCGGACAAGCGTTTGTGTGATAAAAATGTGCCACCAACCTAACAAAAAATTTGCTAAGTGCATTTTTTTCGCTTTTATTTACACTTCATATTCTTATCTCTTTGAATAATAAACAAAACACAACTTTTCTCGTTGTAACTGTAAATTTCAATAGAAAAGCAAAAACAAGTCAATTTGTGGGACTCAACGAATAATCGGACAAAGCAAAATAACAATGTTAGAAATGATAAAATAAAAATATCAATATTCAGTTGCATATCTTTCGTTGTCCAGAACCGTATGTAAGCGCTCTGGAATGGATTTCACCAGGTTTTGGCATACTTCCATCTCAATGGAGTTCCATGTCTCTTCTTAAACCTCCTTTAGCTGAACCAGTGTGTTGAACTTCTTTTTAAACACTCTTTTAGCTAATTCTTCCCAATGGGCCAAATTACATTAAGGTCTTGGTTCTGTGCAGGTGTTTGTATAAGTTCTGGGCAGTGATGGATCAACCAAAGCTTTGTAACGCCAGACGCCTGTTTGGGGTCATTGTCTTGCTAAAAAGCAATGTTGTTCGAGTTACCCAAAGTCTCTGCACTATGTTTCACATTTTGCTTCAAAATGCTAAGATAGACAAACTTGTCCATTTTACTATCAATAAAATGCAAATGCGGTATTTGGTTTACGCCACGTAAACATCTTGTCATCCGATCCATGCAAATTAAATTTACTCTCGTCGGTGAACAAGACCTTAAAATAATAAAAAGTATCAAGGGAAATGTATATTAAAATGATTTACCCTCAATCGGGTTCGATTCCAAAGATCCAGTTTTTAGTAATGGCATATTTTACTCTTATGTTTTTATTTGAAAGACATAAATATTTTTCCTCTGGCAACTCTCCCATAGTTATCGTATGTATGTAATGTATTGCGAATGGTATTTATGCAAACATCTTTTCCAATGCGAGTTTTCAAGGATATGCTTAGTTCTTTTGCAATTTTATAAGGATCTTGTTGGATTTCTTTCAGTATGAAACGCTCTTCTCGCTCTTTTTATAATTTGCCTTGACTTCCCTGCATTTATTGGCCAACCCAAACTCACCACGGAACCGTTTGATAATGCCGTGGACGGTGGATGTACTTTTCTAAATGCAATTTTCGACTGAATTTGAAACACTGCTTTGTCAGAGTCTAAGAAATTGGTTTGTTTTTGATTTTCTATCGAAATTTGCAGTAACAACTAGGGTGGTATTGTTTATTTTTATTATTCAAATTGAAAAGAACATGAAGTGTAAATAAAAGTGAAAAAACAATGCATTTGGCAAATTTTTTGTAAGGTTGATGGCACATTTTAATCACACAAACGATAATGTTTTGGAGCCACTGTATATACTATAAAAACAAAACAAAGCACATTAAGATTCTTCTTTAGCAAACACTTCTTATTTGAATATGTATCGCGGTCAACATATATAAATGTCTGAAGCTACAACTTAACATTTAAATTTCAAATATTTACCAAATATCCATCTCCTGCTTTCAATTTACATAAACTTAACGCATTAATTACCAAAACAAATAATTGTTAAACCACAACTATCACAACAGCCCTTATCTTAAAATGTATTGATTATATTTTGCATTATGATAAGGGTAATCATGATACATTCAGGAGTTGAATGTTTGAGCTAGCAGTATTTGGACCGCATTGCTAACTATTGTTATATATTTTCCAATTGATTCAGATATCTCAGCACCAATAAAACAAATTGGGATTGATCTTTGTCAAGGGCCGTATCACAATACCACGTTGTCTGCGTTGATTTCATAAGCCTTACGACAAGTGCTCGGTGGCTTTGACTTTATTTTTGACAGTCAGCTAAATACACATATAAAGATATTGAGATATTGAGAGTTTTTTTTAAAGTGGAAGGTTTACTTTTTATGCCTTTGAAACGAACTGTTATCATTATTTACTTCACTTAGCAAGTGTGTGTTATTATTGGGGGTTCGACTTCAAAATAATGTATCTTTATTGAACTTATGAATAATTACATGAATTCGCACGATGTGAGTAATTGGCTCCAGCAGCTCGCCGGAAAAGCTGATCTGTCTACAAACATCTGTCGTGGGCACTATTTTCTCGCCCTTTTGGTGCTGCAGTGGTTGCTTCTTGCTCCCTCCTTTGGTCACAACAGCGGCTGCTCGGCTTCCGTTCTTCTGGTGGGAGTAGTTGCTGCCATAGTTCGAGCTAGTCGCACGGGCAATCGCTTTCTACCGCAAGTGGAGGTAGCCATAAGGAAGCTTCCGACTGATTCATCGGGAAGGTGGCATCTGTCAATAAGAAATTTTCTCCTTTTGCTGCTGAATAATATCTGGCTTTATTGATATTCTTACTGGCTATCTACATATAAAATTTGCTTACTATGATAACTTTATATTAATTTATGAATCAATTCATCTCAGGTGCCCTACTAGGTCATTCACTCTTGTTCGATCATTCTGCTGACTAGGCTTTCTTGACTTCGATGGTGTCGACAGCTAATTTTTCTAATCTTGAAGTTGGTTGTGGATTGCTACCACTCGTTGTTGAATTTTGGCAAAGTATTCCTTGTACAAACCGTTGCAAACATCTTGTTTGAGTTTCGGAATGAACTTCCACCTTATTAAATTACTCTCTGCGAGATCCACGTCATGCCTTGTTACTATAAATGGTGATCCAATACTAAAATGACCTGGTTTAAGTGTATGTTTATGGGCAGAGTGGTCTCGAATTCCATCATCCTTTTATTTGCACCAGAAATGTGTTCATCTCCTCGTGTGTCAATTTTTGCAATAATGCGAATCAAATGATATTAGACTGACTTGACCCCAGCTTCCCTGAGTCCACCAAAGTGTCGAGCTCCAGGGGGATGGCATTGAATTCCGTTATCAGTAAGTGGAGTTTGTAACGCATTAATCATGTTTGTCGCTCCAACAAAATTTGTGTTTGGTGTACAGATGATGTACTGATCCTCTTCTACTGATTCTTTAGCCTTAAATCCGGAACATCTAACGCATTGATCTATAATGGCCTTGACAGCATTTCCTCCAAATATAATTTAACGTTAGTTTCACTCCATTGTGAAGTGCATCGATGTGAGTCTTATTGATGATCAATTTTTTCAAAGGATGCGATGATGGTAAACTCATTGGATGTCTCTGGTCAGCTGATAAAATGGCGTGTCTCAATCGGCCTCCCACTCACAAAAGTCCATTCGCGTCTTTGAATGGATTCAGTGAAATTATTTTGCTGGTTGATTTTTGGGCCTTGTTTATTCTAAGGTTCTGCATATCCTCGGTAAACATTCGTTGAGCAACCCTTACCAGTGCCTTTTCAGCTTCCAGAAGTTCTTATACCGTCAAACGCCGTGAAGTCGTGGTTCACTTCTCTTGCTCTTCCTGCAATTATATTTAAATCGTAGACAGATTGCGCTCACACGTTTGAGTTTCAAGAACGATGCAAATGCATAAGTGATGTCGGTGCAAGCATAAGATTTTCGTATCTCAGCAGATTTTTTTTTATAACCTTGTCAGCTGACCAATATTGTTCGTCTTTCTTCAACTACTCTGAACCGTGCCACCATGTAGAATTCTCAGCGAGGGTATCTCCAAATGACCCTCTAGATGGAATGTCAGCAGGATTCTCTCTACCAGGTTATTGGCACATTTTCATCCCATTCGATTCGCAAGAGCCAAGAAGTCTGAATCAGAATCTTTGCTTTGATTATAACAGGTGACAACAGCCAAAGGGATCGAAGATTTTGCCTGCGTCACTCAATATTGCTCGTTTGTTATTCTCTTACCTTACCTTACCTTAAATTGGAAATCGTCTGTTCTCAGGCACCATTGTATTCCCAAAATTTTAAATATTGTGTTTCATTTAAAGACATGTTCTGCTTCCATTTCAACGACTTCTTTTGATAAAGTTTTTATGAACTCCGAACTATTTAAACGTCCACTTTTGTAACTTAAATCCACCCAACTGAAGTAAGTGTCATTTAGAACCTGTTTGGATCCATTGTGCTATTAATCACCGGTGATTGATTCACGGATTCCTCATTGGCCAGGGGGACTAATTGATACCTGTTGGTATCCAAGTGGTCTCTTCAGAGATTGTCCACTATATTACCGGTTTAATGAATTTGGAATTAATGAATGAATTTTGCAAAGCCCTGAATCTTATTGTCTGACGTATCTAGATTGTAGAATGAGTAGTTTCCTAGCGTGCCTTTCCACGTCTTTGCGAGGGCTGGATAGATGCCCAGTTAGTGTAGTACAAGTTTTTCTTCTTCCTCATCCCTGCAGCTCCTGCAAAAGTCGTTGCAAGATGATCTCATTCTTATTGCATGTGGACTAATGATACAGTGACCTGTGATAATTCCTACAACCTTTCTGGTTATATTCCTGTTAAGTGGAAGATAATATAATTTCTCGGTGTAACTATTCTGTGCTTCCTCCATGTGTCCAAGAACAATCTATTCCTGAATGAATTTGGAATGTACCGAAGATCCTAATTTTTTGCAAATCTCTGTTCCAACATAAAGAATCGCTTAAATGCCATTTTGCGTGAATCGTCCAAGACCTTGCGATTCTTAAGCAGTGGTAATTTGACGGTAAATCATCCTGTTTCATCTCATTTGTGTGTCATTTGGTAGTGGTTTCCTTGCTGCATGTCCGTCTCGCAAAGTGTTGAAACACAGGTTTGACTTCTGGGCCACCTATAATCGGGTTTTTTGGTTTGTTCTTAGAAATCTTTTGCAAGAATACGTCTTGACGATAATTTTGCATCACGTAACTCACAAACTGTAGAATCGTGTGCACGACATCATTGTGACGATACTTTCTTTGCTTCATGTAAAGCGATAATCGCCATTTATTAATGTCTTTTCAATCTCGTTTGCACGATAGCTATTTCACCAACGTCTTTCAACAATAAGCCCACAGCGAGTAATTAGAGAAACAATAAATTAATATAAATATTGGAAAAATATTTTTCGTCGGGCTGTGTTGTATTTTTTTGAAATTGAAGTGAAGTTTTTACATGTTGCGCTGGCGGAAAACAAAAAAGTGTGTTGTAAATATATGACGATATTTTTTTCGCGCAAATTTTAAATAATTTTAGTTTTATCCAAAGTTTCGGTCTCTGAAAATATTTGATGTGTATGTTCCCCCGAATTTTTTTGGCAAATTGGCATTTCTCAAGAAAACATTTAAGTCTTTGTGCTTCAAATCTCTCTAAAACTCTTTTCAGGTTCTCAAGTTTTCGGCTGTCGTTTTGCTTAAAAGTATGACTTCATCTGACTTCATTAGATAGGTAGGAAAGAGTGATTGTCACAGCTGAAACAGTTGTAACCCACTTAGAACCTGTTTGGACTCATTGTGCTATCAAGACCACCCCTGTTCTAGCTAGCTCGTTCGCTCTTTCATTGCCTGGAATACCACTACGCCCAGGGCCCCAGTATAGGGTAAGGTAACATCTGACCGCTATCTCCCTGAGAGATAGGCGACAAAGTTTTACTATCATTGATTTAATTGATGGTGTGCCCAGAGCCTTGATGGCCGTCTGGCTGTCTATGTATATAACAATAGATAGCCCGTCTATCGGATTCATTGAGGCGGGCAGCCTCTTCGATAGCTTCAACGTCTATCCGGAATTTACTGCAGACGTTGGGCAGCCGAAGGGTTAGAGAGAAGGACATCTCCGGCGAGATCGCGGATACTCTGAGTACAGTGGAACTTCTGTGTAAAAAATTCAGTTTTAGCTTCCAAACAGTTTCGACGTATGTTTTTTTTCGCTCCCTGAATTTTTCTTTACTCTATTTCTGCCATTTTCGGGAAACGTTTAATCGAAATTGAAATATACGCCCGTTTGATCTACAATCTACAATTTACAATTTCCTGCTGACTCATCAACGACCAACGCCGTTAGTGAACCAGTTTCTGTGTTCAACATTTATATCTCTTTCCGTACAATACCCTCTGTGAATACAATAAAAAAAATCGCAAATTTGCTGATACTCAAATCTCCCTCTGCGTAAACGTAAACATACAACATGGAAATGTGCGGTAACCCAAATTGCACCGAAAACTCCAACGCTGACTGGATTCTCTGCAACGGTCTTTGTGGCAAATCTTTTCACGCCCCTTGCACTTGATTAGGCAGGAGAGCCGTGACTTGTGTAAGGGAATTTGCAGCCAACTATCTATTCTTTTGTGATGCCTGTAAAGTACTCTCGCTGTCAGATGTGCTGGAAGCGATTAAGTTACTAGGCGAAGCAACAAATCGTGTACTAGCTGTAAATAAACTCCTCCTAAAAAAAATTGGGGATAAAACTTCTGAGTTAGAAGACTAAATAAATGCTGTCGACGATCTTAGCACCCCTATCGAATCGAGCAATAACTTCAACAACTCTAGTTTCCGGAATATTGAAAAGCACCTCCTAACTCTCACCCAACCACTAAGCACTCCTGAACCTTTGATAAGAAATGACTGTGAAGAACTCAAACGCGCAATCAAATCGACTATCGAAAATTCATATAAATCACTTTGTAGGAGTCGAAACTTTCCGAAATAAAAGCAAACACAATTTTTAATAACGACCGTTAGATTTATTCAGTTGTGTTGTTACCACGCTCGTTGTCGTTCGACTTCTGTTCAATTATAAAAAACGATTTTATGTTACACACAGGGTGTAGCAAATATTTGCACGTGACATATTAACATTGTTCGAAATTCAGAAATTTAAAATGACTTAAATAAAGTTAAAGCTTGAAATTCAGAACATAAAAATGTCTTAAATTAAGTTTGAAATTCAGAACATTAGAATGACTTAAATAAAGTTAATGAAACAAAGTTATTTTTCGCTTTAGCAAAATAAGCAAAGGATATCAAATATTAAGGTTTACGGCGGTAACATTCTCCCCCTCGTAAGCAAGTCCTGGTACAGCGAGCTTACACCAAAGCTTTACCGACGTCCAACACAGCAATCTTATTCGCGGGTCGCTCCAGCATCCCAGTTTGAGTTCTCACCGTGACTCGTCGCACTTGACCATCTTTCGCAATCACTGTGTTTTCTATAACGCGTTTGGGCCAGCAGTTTCGTGATAAATTTTCGTCCACGATGACAACAACGTCACCAGCTTCTATAGGAGGTTGTATAACAAATTACTCGGCGTGCCAGTACGGGTGTGTATTCTTTGATCCATCTATACCAAAAACGATCGGCGAATAGATGGGCTTGTCGCCAACGTTGTCGAAGATCTGAGGTGTCGCTACATATGGGTTTGTATCCACTTGATGAGCCCAACAGTAAGTGATTTGGCGTGATGGCTTCGTCGTCTCTAGATTCCAGTGACACGAACGTAAGAGGACGAGAATTTATAATGAATTCGACTTCCCATAACGCGCACCGAAGGCTTTCGACGTTAAAGTTCTTCGGGGTCATGCTAAACAGGATGTTCTTGATGGATCGTACCATTCTCTCCCAAGGTCCTCCCATGTTCGATTGAATTTCGGCAACAACTAAATAGTCGATATTTGAACATTCCTCTCGCAAGATCTTCTCCGTGGCTTTAAAATTGGTACCATTATCTGTGTAGATTTCTTTGGGCATTCCACGACGAGAAATAAAATTGCGTATAACCATAACACACGAACTTGTGTCCAAGCTATGGGCCACATCGATATGTACAGCGCGTACAGTGAGACATGTGAATAGTACGCCCCATCTCTTTTCCCGCCTTCTCCCGACTATTGTTGACAAGGGTCCGAAGTAATCGATGCCGACGAACGTGAAGGGACGTTAAAACGCTGCCAATCTTGCAGCAGGTAAGGAAGCCATTTGTTTTACTCGAGGGGTCACATAGTAGTTCCCGCATCGTTGACACTTCTTTCGAACTGTTTTAAATAGGATTCGAAGCTGTGGAATATGAAACGTTCCTTTAATTTTGTTGATCGTCGTTTCGTGAGAAAGGTAGTGGTGTCTCTCGTGATAGTACCGAGCGATCAGAAATATGACGTGATGAGTTCTCGGCAATGCTATGACATCTTCGTTATTGTTGAGGTGCTCTGCTCTGCTCCTTGTTCTCAAGACACTGCAATTATCTAAGTAAATATTCAAAGATATCAGTTTCGAATTCATTTCAATGCTCTTACCCCCTTCCAGATTTTTAATTTCTTGATTGTATTCGCTTGCCTGTGCATATTTATACAACAGAATTTTTGCATTTTGCAGCATCTAAAAGGACAGTTTCTCTGGAGTCGTCGCCATTTGGAGAAGTACATCACGTTCATTTCTGGGCGTATACGCAACATTTTTTGGGTGTGAAGCAAATAGCGTCTTACTTCTGTTTCATCGGTATTTCCAAGGTCATCACAGGTAGTAGGCCATTTGCTTGGCTTTTTCACCAGAAAGGACGATCCGGAAAAACATGAATTGCCATCCAGTTGGGATGTAACCTTTGTTGCGAGATCTGCGGTATTCCGCTTTGAAGGAACACATCTGCACTCTGTTATGTTTGAATTTTCTAACAGTTCACCGACCAGGTACTTAACGAATTGCTGAAAATTCTTGGGGTCCATTCGTAGTCACTTCAAGACTGTTTTGGAGTCTGACGACCAAACTCGGGAGCTTATGGGTATACGACGTTTTATTTGTACTTTGATTGAGAGTCTCATTCCCAACACGGCGGCCTGGAGTTCTAATCTCGGGAACGAGATTGACTTCAGTGGCGCTACTTTGGATTAGGAAGCGACCAGGGTTACGGCAACCTCACTCCCGCATTGAATACGAAGGTAGCAGACTGCAACATAGACGTGTTCCCCAGCATCCACAAATGTATGTATTTTGCATCTGCTCAGCTGTATTCAGTAGTCTACTGTAACAGCGAGGAATTACGATAGATTATAAAAGAGGGATAACAGCTTTCCAATGACACTATTTGATGAAAAGATTTCCCGGAAGTGGATCATCCCAATCGACTCCAGAGCGCGAGACTTCTTGCAGGAGTATCTTAAGACCAATCGTCAAGCAGGAAAGGAATCCAAGGGGATCAAATACTGACATGAGTACTTGCAGGATTTCCCGCTTGGTTGGTTTTACTTGATCATTTAAGACATCGCTCTTCAAACTTGCGAATCTGAAAATATATTTAAACACATCTTTATTAGGGTCTAAATGCATACCGAGTATTTTTCGGGGGATCCCAATGTCTTCTTTGCTTGTGTGACAGATTCTTCATTATTAAGACGCTCGACGACCCAAGGAGAGTTAGATGCCCAGTTGCGCACATTCAACCCAGCGTTCAAATGTATTTTTCTAACCTCATTTGCTAAACGTAAAGCATCTGTATCACTGTCGACGTTGTCGATCAAGTCATCTACGTAGTGGTATTTTTTGACTGCCTCTACGGCCCTTGGTTATCGTTCTTCGAACTGGTCTGCGTTGGTGTTACGAATGTAGTGCGCAATACATGGAGCGCAATTGATTCCAAAGTTTAAGGCACTCATCACATATGTACTTGGCTGGTGAGGCGGGTCTTCTTTTTCGCACCACAAGAAACGTTGCACGTGCATGCCTTCCTCTCGTACCTTAATTTGGTGGAACATTTCTGCGATGTCGCCGCAGATAGCCACCTGACCTATCCGAAATGCTAGAAGAACCTACATCTACAAGTGACGTCAAAAGATCTGTGCCGCACAGCATGAAGTCATTCAACGAAAGGCCGTTGGATTTTGCAGCGGCGTCCCACACGAGTCAAATTTTATTTGGCTTATTCGGGTTAATGTTAACAAAAATTGGCAGATACCATACTCGCTCCCTGCTTACTGCGACTTCTTCCGCTGTCATTTTTTTTTTGCGTACTTCTTCACCAAAAGATTGTCGATTTCAGATTGCATCCTTTCCTTCAGTTTTGCTTCCCTTTTAAACTTCTTATGAAGGCACACCAATCGTCTGTATGCTGTTTTGTAGCTGTCAGGCATCGTTTGATGATCACTTCGCCAGAGCAGTCCAATTTCGTAGCGTCTAGTCAACGGCTTGCACGTTGACCTCAGTATCTGAAGCGCTCTCTCATCCTCCTTTGAGCATATAGGCGTTGATGACGATTCCAAAGCGAAGAAGTTCTTAACGGATTCATGAATATCATCATAGCTTCGTAGGCACTGGATACATGGATAATGAGACGAGAAACTTCTAGGCGTTTGGAGACATACTCTTGTAAAGCCCATCCCAGTCGTGTTTTTGTTGCGATTGGCTGCTGCCAAGAGCTTTCACGGATTTTAAGTGGGAGTGCCAGCTTCCAGTTGTTCGATCCTATGAGAATTGTCGGCCGTTCGTTCTTATAAGACTGGATTGGTATGCCCGCCAAATACGGATACCGCAGAGTGATTTTGCTCATGTCCAGTGACTGCCTTGGGAGTGAAAGATTTTCCACTATATGGACTTCATGCAGGATATATCTGGCTTTGCTCTGTTGGTTTGAGATCTCAAATGAAGTCTTCTGCGATGATCGTTCTGAGCGTGTTATGTCCCCAGTCCAGCGTAAGCATAGAGGCTCGCTTACGCCCGTCAAACCTAGACTATCGTAAATTTCTTGTTCGACTAGGGTCACTGATGAACCTTCATCTAAAAATGCAAAAGTGTCTATGAAACGAGTCTTAGCATGAATGCGAATAGGAACGATACGAAAGTAGGGCTTCTCTAATTCGCCGGTATCAGTATGCGTGTTTAAATTTACAGCGACTTCGCTTCCACTTACTTGGTTATTTTCTTGACTCACGGACATAGCGGGTTGGTGAAGCAGAGGATGGTGTTTTGCCTTACAATTGTCCACTCCACATTCTTTGGTGATAAGGCATCTGCGGTGGTGAATACTGAGACACTGTCGACATAATTTGTTGGCTTTCAGCATCTCCCATTTTCGGTCATATGACAATTTCCCGAACTTTGCACATTGCGACGTCTTGTGATCCGTTGATTTGCAGGCTACACATAATGGTCTCTTCTCTAAATTTACCTGGGTATGAGCGTTCACAATTCCGTTCTTCTTGGTTGAAATTGGTGACACAACTTGACTGGCAGCTTCGGCAATTTGACGTAACCAGTTGCTGAATGCTTTTACCACTGGCACTTCCTCTTGTTTTGGCTGCATAGCCCAGCTCAGCTTGTACTGTCCTGGTAATTTATCGACGAGCTCCTTAACTAGCATCGGGTTGTTAAGGTGTGCTGACATATGAC
Source organism: Orthonevra nobilis (assembly GCA_963555765.1). Classification (NCBI taxonomy): domain Eukaryota; kingdom Metazoa; phylum Arthropoda; class Insecta; order Diptera; family Syrphidae; genus Orthonevra; species Orthonevra nobilis. Next base: position 30,115,157 of record OY743227.1, read on the forward strand.
ACGCTTCCATGGCGGAGCAGACATTACTCACACATAATGCAAATTCAATTATGCTTTCCAATTTACCCTTTGGGGGTGGCATTTTTCTCGCTTTATTGATCATGCATTACAGAATATGTTCTGGACGCCCGAAGCACATTTTATGTGTCTGGATTATTTCTGGAACCATGCTAGGTAGAAGCTGTTTGTTACGAACTGTTTCACGTGCTCTACCTTTTAGGCAAGCCTGTAGCCGCATTACATTTTCAGCATCGGAGTACCCAGCCAACGCAGTGCTGTTTTCGAAACTGCTTAAGAAAGCGGCCAATCTTCTGGATCACCATGGAACTTTGGTAATTTTTTTGGGAGCACTTGTCTTGCTGCCAGTTGCACAGGTGATTGTCCAGGAGCAGGCCTTGTTCCAATCATAGGAGGTGCAAATTTGTACCCATCAGAATTGTTTAAAATTTGGTATTTCTTTTCCAAATAAAGTTACTGAAGTTTTATCTCTTCCTCTAACATTTCTATTTGTAATTTTTTGTTAGCGGCGTGAGACGTGAACGTGTTGCGAAGCTGTTGCTTGGGGATCGGTCATTGGTATATTTGCATGTTGTGAAGACGTTGCTGGTTGAGCTGTCATTTGTGTAGTTACATGTTGCGAAGACTTTGATTTGTTAGCTGTCATTATTGACGATGTACATGTAGGTTGCGGTCTCGATGCCCATGACGTCATTGTATGTGTCTGGCTGTATGTAATTGTACATGTTACATGGTTTACAAAATTTGGCGGTGGGGAAGTGAATAATGACGTGGTGCCAGTCACCAGATATGGTAGAAGTGTAACTAATAATCTTAACAGACAACTCGACCTTATACTCTCCTCTGATCCCTAAAACTGCGCAACTTCTATGTCAACTCATCTCTTGTCCACACTCGTATCTTTTCATCCGCCTCTTTCACTCTTTCATAAATACTAACGATCACGAATATCTATACGATTTTGACTTTCGTAAGATAGATTTCGACAAACTAAACAGCCTCAAACGTCAACTTTAGCTTTCTCAACAACCCCAACCATCAATTTTCTATAACGAAATCATCGAATTCTTCATTCACTCAGTCCCCTACTTACGCCAAAAAACGCATCCTCGTCTCCCTCTTGGTGCACCAAAGAGCTTCGTTCACTTCGAAATAAAAGAAATAAACCATGGAAGTCTTATACGGAAACTCGATCTAACTCCATCTATATGCTCTATCAAAACGCGTACACCGAATTCTCCTACGTCTGCAACTCTCTTTCCTTGGACTACGTGAACCATGTGGAATCGCGCTTTATATCTTTATATCTCGATTCTTCCAATTCGTAAGAGAGGTCCAAAAAATGATGTTGCAAACAACTGTCCAATCGCGAAACTTTCGTCCAATCCTAAACTTTTTGAGAGCATAATCTACGTCGTTGTTATTTTCAGATCCTCCAAATCTAATCCATTTATGGCCATCTCAGGTGTCGCTCAAGGGATCGTTGATCCTATTATTTTCATCCTTACTATTAATGATGTCGACCTTATTATCCGCAACTCGTACATATCTATTTATGCCGACGACACAAAATTATATTCGCCCATTTCGTCTGCCGCCGACCACCTCCTTCTTCAAGATTATCTGAGCAAGTTTTCCATTTGGTGCTAAAAAAAAATTTTTACATCTCAATATCGGTAAATGCCAAGCGATAACATACTCACGTAAGCGTCTTCCACAGCCTTCGAGATTGGCAAATTTTCTGACTATATCTTTTGTCCAGTCATTATTTCCATATGACTTGGGGTATGTGTTCTGCTCCTCTGGTAACAATCACTCAACCTAATCGCTTCCCTGGTAGCTATCAGTTTCCCGTTTATGACCATGGAAAGCAGTATTCTTCATCTTTGGTGGGCCTATTTGAGATATTTTGTTTCTTCTTGTGAATATTATGAACTTTGTTTTACACTGATTTACATCTAAACCTACTCCACCTATCCACTTTGCTTGCTTATTTGGCAAAGTTTCTGTGATATCTGTAATGGTATGAAGAAATTTGTAAAGGCTATTGGCTTTGCTTTTTCGTCAGCATAGGTTATTGGCTTGAAGCCGACATGACAAAGTATCATAAGAATTTTGTTCACTACCTGTTTCCAGAGGAGTGGGGGGAGGACACTTTCCTTGCAGGGTTCCTCTGAGTGCTCTCCTGATAATACTGTAGTGTCCTAGGCCAGAATGGATATTACTAAAGGACGTTCTGAATCCAGTCTTTAAGGCTTTCTGTAACTTTTGGTCTGAATGGGGCATTCATTATTGCTTCGGACTTGTCTTAATTAAAAGCACCCTCTATGTCAAGGAAAGCAACTATTTGAGTTCTTTGTTTTTTTTTAGATTTTTCAGTGTTGACTAAGGAGTTAAATGCTGTTTCTGTTGAGTATACTTTGCGATAAGCTTGTTGAGAAGGTTACAAAGATTTGACACTGATGCCTTCCCTAACATGTAGATCCACCAGCCTTTCCATGGTTTTCAGAAGAAATGAGGAGTGAGTGATGGGTCTGCAATCGTTTGGTGCGCTCTGTGTGACTTTCCCACTTTGGTATGAACACCAATTTAGCTTTCATCCATAGTTATTTTAAACAGCTGATGAAGATAGCTCTCAGCCATGGTGATAATATCTCTAGACCCTGCTGTAGTTCAGCCGGCCTGACGCCGTCCAGGCGATTTGAAGAGCTCGTAACTATTAACTGCCTAATCCAGCTTGGATTTCGTAAAAAGCTCAGCTGGAATGGTAATATGGAACCATTGTCCGATTGGTTGGTCGGTGCACTCAGTGATTATGGAATCTTTATTCAAACTGAAATGAGTGTCGATCTGGAGTTTGAGGGTCTCCACAGCGGTCCCAAACTCCGTCCGACGATAGAATAAATGTTGGCATAGTTGGTGTCTTTGAAAGTTAAAGCCTTAACCACAATCTTTGGTGCTTTCTATATTAGCACAACAAGCTTTCCAGGAATCTTTCAGCGCCGACTTGACTTCTTCTTTAAAGGAGTTTTGCACGTTGAAAACATCTTCTGCTTTCTTGCCGTAAGGCTGAAAGGTCAGATATCCACCATTGCGGTTTGTTTCTTTTGCTCTATCTGTTAACAGACCCATATTAAGAAAACAGAGTTCATGGCTTTTGTGATTTTCTCCATCATGATATCGATATAATTTTCCGAGTATGGCTCGAAGATGACTTATTTTTCTAGTTCTTTATAGAGAATCTCCTTGCACCTGTTACAATTAGCCCTCGTAGGGCTTCAGAAGGTACTGACTACAGGTGTGTATAGACTTAGCGGGAATTGGATAAATCGGTGGTCCATTTTGAGACAGAGAACGTGGAGTTTTTTGACTCAAGAGTTATGTCTAACATTCCTGTCTTTTTATAAAAGTTGGCTCTTAGCCTACATTACAGAGGTTGAAGCTAGTTTTTGTTATATATTCAAAAATTTAGTAAACTGTAACATTTATGTTGCTGCTTAACCATATGATTTGGTATGTGTTGGTGTCAGCACATTTCACTTGGAGGATTCTGGTATCTTCTCTGGCTTAAATTGATGGGACTGGATAGTATTGGTCCTTCGTCATCGTGCGGCATGTATGCTGAGATCCTTTTTCCATCAAGAGTGTTAATCTCAGACAAGTGAAGTCTGGGATGCTAAGCTGTGCAAGAAAAAAGGCTTTTAGGCTGCCTTTAACCAGGATGCTTGTTCTCAATTTACCATTTGAGTTTCTAGCGTGTCATTAGGTGTACCCTTTTACCCTTTGTCGATGCGGTCATCTTTGATGGCCACGGTTCTTGGATGAGGGCAATTACTTCTCCGCCTTAAAGAAGGCGGAGCAACAATTTGGCAGTGGCTGCCTTAGAGCGGTGCAGATTTACCTGTGCCAGATTCAACTTTATGTTTTTTATTATAGTGACGTTACAGTCTGTATCAGATGAGTTGTCACTAGTCTTCTCTTTGTAAAGCCTTTCTTCGTATTGGCTCCCTCTGTAACAGCTGGTGGCAAGATGTTGGTGTTGTTTGCTGTATTTTCTTTCTAGGTTACCCAGAGAGGCTGCCATACTTGAGAAGTTCTGGTCATCTCTTTCCTGCACTTTCAGGGAAATCTAAGTCATTATGTAGTTAAGAGTGATATCCTTCCCTTTCACCCACTTAAAAGACTCTTCGTTGATGAGGAAGGAGACCAATCTGCATGATTCTTCAAGTGTCTCAGCCTTAAGAATCTTCCAGCTGCTCATAGGGACTTTTGGATTTTGGTTTTTAAGAGCATTAGAATTTGGTCTTGGACGCTTGGAGCCAGAGGCATTGATGCCGTGGCTCAGAGGCTTACAGGTAACATTGACTAGTGGTAAACTACGAGTTTGGCCAGGGGTTTTTTATTTTTGGTATTACTTTCGCACGGAGGTCTGCCGAGCATTTTGTTATGGTATTCAACCAACTTTGTGCCACAAGCTTGCCATTCGGCTTCCGAGAGAATGGGTGCAGTGACTGTTGGTTCTGGGTGAGAATCTCTTCAGCCATCATGGTTTTTTAGTTCTCCAATTTTCCACACCGAGCCTGCCTTCGTGGTTCTGCATGTCTGAGATCCCAAAAAGAAGATCACTTTTTGCGACTTCATTCATTAAATCATTATATCAGGTTCGGTTCGTTATATCAATGTTCCTTTTCATCTTTGGAGCCCTGTGAGACTCATGCTAGGATCTCGGTCGTTTGAATGTTGAGTAATTTGGGCTGCTAGCTTATGCACACCTGATGCAGGTTTGCGCGTCCTTTCGCCAAACGCCCTGTTTTCAGTAGATCTACCCTTGATATGGGTAGGTTTACTGTTAGCAGTCGAGCTTCCCTTCTTTCCGGTAGTAGTTTTGCCAGTTGTACTTCTGATGAGGCCCTGACAAACCTTATGCAGGTTTGCAGGTCACCTCTGTCAAAATATTGCTCCCACAGCAATTCTCTTTCTTTATCAGTCCAGGTGTCCTGGAGTTTTTTTTAAGATCCGATTGAGTTTTAACTTTGCACTTCTGATGGTACGTTGTTTTTTGACGCATGACACCTTTTTTGCCGCTGAGGCCTCACTGTCTGCAGTTGGCCTGCAGCCCGATCTGTTGCCAGAATCTGACAGCATTTCGATGGCGACATCCCTGACCATAAGTATTTCTTGTTTCGCCCTCGTTTTTTTCTTTTGTGCTGGCTGTTGTTGTTTGTTCGAGATGTTTATTGTTATTGTTTTTGTTGTTGTTGTTTGTGTCCATTTTCAGGTTTTAGTCCCACGAGTTTGTTCAGTTGAATTTCTTATGACGCAGCGCATACACAAATTGCATGTCAACTACACTGCATGAGTTCAACAGCAGCCTTCACGCTGACGCTGAACGTAGTTTGATTTTATATTTGACGTATGCATTGTTGCGATTTCGTTCAAGTCAATGATCTTCTGCTGACCGTGCACTGCCGGCAGTTTTGTTTTTAAGCCATTAATGAAAATTGAAGAATAATCCAATTTTAAGTATAAAAGGAAGAAGATAATAAATATTAATGTGCGTCATTATCCATACATCATTGGTTTTAATTCACTTCTCCTTTACAGCAACCTATACGTGAACAAGTTAAAGTGCTTGGTTCACATCATCAACTTTAACCCACCAAGTTTATGTGCTTGGTGTTCAACTTCAGGAAAATGCTTCTGAACATTTTGGTGACCCCAACGTTATCCAGAATAAGGATCGTGTAAGCATCTAGGATTCTCGTCAAATCAAGGGAACTAGACAAAGATGACCTCATTCGATGATCTAATTGTGACACAATTGGCAGCTGGCTGGCTGCTCCGGCCGACCACGATTACTTCGTTAAGCAATACTACGACCAAATATCGGCTTTAGTCGATGAGTACCGATGTCGTTTCATGGATGGAATAAATTCAATCACAACAACGGGCGCAAATTCAACCACATCGAACCCAAATAAAGCATCAATCGAAGCACTGGAAGAAAATCCATCAAGAATCGTTGGTGCTATTAGAAGACAAAGGGCAATCATGGGTTCGCTCCGCAGATTGGAGGAAGGCCTGTTTCTGAGGGAAGATGAAACTCTACAGTACTACGAAATAAAATACCAAACTATCGAACAATTGTGGCAACAAATATAAGCCCTAAACTATACAATTTGGGAATTGAGCGATAACCCAACAACAGTTGGGTTTAATCAAAAAGAATTCATTGCAATAGAGGAAATGTCATAGGAAAACCTCATTGCATTATCAATAATAAAGCGTTTTTCAATAAGAGCGCTACAAAAGTTTTTGGATATCAATGAAATTCTTTATTCCTGTGAAAGAACGTTTGATGCCATTATATATGGGACTCGATTTCTTTTGCATGGCCACCACGGGCACGCTTGCAGAAGTCCAGACGCTGAACCCAATTTTCGACGGTTTTTAAGCATGAATCGGCCGAAACTGCTGCAATTTCACGTTCGATATTCATCAATCGTACGAAGTTCATCAATCGTCGCTGGCTTGTTGGCATAGACCGTAGACTTGACGTTACTTGAGGAAATGTCATAGGAAAACCTCATTGCATTATCAATAATAAAGCGTTTTTCAATAAGAGCGCTACAAAAGTTTTTGGATATCAATGAAATTCTTTATTCCTGTGAAAGAACGTTTGATGCCATTATATATGGAACTCGATTTCTTTTGCATGGCCACCACGGGCACGCTTGCAGAAGTCCAGACGCTGAACCCAATTTTCGACGGTTTTCAAGCATGAATCGGCCGAAACTGCTGCAATTTCACGTTCGATATTCATCAATCGTACGAAGTTCATCAATCGTCGCTGGCTTGTTGGCATAGACCGTAGACTTGACGTAGCCCCACAGGAAATATAGGAAATAGAGGCGGCCAAGCGACTGGACCATTTCATGAGATAACACGTTCTCCAAACTTGGTTACCAATAAATTGATTGTGACACTCGCTGTGTGGCTTGTGGCGGCGTCTTGTTGGAACCACATGTCCTCCAAGTCCATATCATTCAATTAGGGCCAAAAATATTCGCCGCCGGCCCGTAAACCACACCTTTGTAAAGCCTTTCTTCGTATTGGCTCCCTCTGTAACAGCTGGTGGCAAGATGTTGGTGTTGTTTGCTGTATTTTCTTTCTAGGTTACCCAGAGAGGCTGCCATACTGGAGAAGTTCTGGTCATCTCTTTCCTGCACTTTCAGGGAAATCTAAGTCATTATGTAGTTAAGAGTGATATCCTTCCCTTTCACCCACTTAAAAGACTCTTCGTTGATGAGGAAGGAGACCAATCTGCATGATTCTTCAAGTGTCTCAGCCTTAAGAATCTTCCAGCTGCTCATAGGGACTTTTGGATTTTGGTTTTTAAGAGCATTAGAATTTGGTCTTGGACGCTTGGAGCCAGAGGCATTGATGCCGTGGCTCAGAGGCTTACAGGTAACATTGACTAGTGGTAAACTACGAGTTTGGCCAGGGGTTTTTTATTTTTGGTATTACTTTCGCACGGAGGTCTACCGAGCATTTTGTTATGGTATTCAACCAACTTTGTGCCACAAGCTTGCCATTCGGCTTCCGAGAGAATGGGTGCAGTGACTGTTGGTTCTGGGTGAGAATCTCTTCAGCCATCATGGTTTTTTAGTTCTCCAATTTTCCACACCGAGCCTGCCTTCGAGGTTCTGCATGTCTGAGATCACAAAAAGAAGATCACTTTTTGCGACTTCATTCATTAAATCTTTATATCAGGTTCGGTTCGTTATATCAATGTTCCTTTTCATCTTTGGAGCCCTGTGAGACTCATGCTAGGATCTCGGTCGTTTGAATGTTGAGTAATTTGGGCTGCTAGCTTATGCACACCTGATGCAGGTTTGCGCGTCCTTTCGCCAAACGCCCTGTTTTCAGTAGATCTACCCTTGATATGGGTAGGTTTACTGTTAGCAGTCGAGCTTCCCTTCTTTCCGGTAGTAGTTTTGCCAGTTGTACTTCTGATGAGGCCCTGACAAACCTTATGCAGGTTTGCAGGTCACCTCTGTCAAAATATTGCTCCCACAGCAATTCTCTTTCTTTATCAGTCCAGGTGTCCTGGAGTTTTTTTTAAGATCCGATTGAGTTTTAACTTTGCACTTCTGATGGTACGTTGTTTTTTGACGCATGACACCTTTTTTGCCGCTGAGGCCTCACTGTCTGCAGTTGACCTGCAGCCCGATCTGTTGCCAGAATCTGACAGCATTTCGATGGCGACATCCCTGACCATAAGTATTCCTTGTTTCGCCCTCGTTTTTTTCTTTTGTGCTGGTTGTTGTTGTTTGTTCGAGATGTTTATTGTTATTGTTTTTGTTGTTGTTGTTTGTGTCCATTTTCAGGTTTTAGTCCCACGAGTTTGTTCAGTTGATTTTCTTATGACGCAGCGCATACACAAATTGCATGTCAACTACACTGCATGAGTTCAACAGCAGCCTTCACGCTGACGCTGAACGTAGTTTGATTTTATATTTGACGTATGCATTGTTGCGATTTCGTTCAAGTCAATGATCTTCTGCTGACCGTGCACTGCCGGCAGTTTTGTTTTTAAGCCATTAATGAAAATTGAAGAATAATCCAATTTTAAGTATAAAAGGAAGAAGATAATAAATATTAATGTGAGTCATTATCCATACATCATTGGTTTTAATTCACTTCTCCTTTACAGCAACCTATACGTGAACAAGTTAAAGTGCTTGGTTCACATCATCAACTTTAACCCACCAAGTTTATGTGCTTGGTGTTCAACTTCAGGAAAATGCTTCTGAACATTTTGGTGACCCCAACGTTATCCAGAATAAGGATCGTGTAAGCATCTAGGATTCTCGTCAAATCAAGGGAACTAGACAAAGATGACCTCATTCGATGATCTAATTGTGACACAATTGGCAGCTGGCTGGCTGCTCCGGCCGACCACGATTACTTCGTTAAGCAATACTACGACCAAATATCGGCTTTAGTCGATGAGTACCGATGTCGTTTCATGGATGGAATAAATTCAATCACAACAACGGGCGCAAATTCAACCACATCGAACCCAAATAAAGCATCAATCGAAGCACTGGAAGAAAATCCATCAAGAATCGTTGGTGCTATTAGAAGACAAAGGGCAATCATGGGTTCGCTCCGCAGATTGGAGGAAGGCCTGTTTCTGAGGGAAGATGAAACTCTACAGTACTACGAAATAAAATACCAAACTATCGAACAATTGTGGCAACAAATATAAGCCCTAAACTATACAATTTGGGAATTGAGCGATAACCCAACAACAGTTGGGTTTAATCAAAAAGAATTCATTGCAATAGAGGAAATGTCATAGGAAAACCTCATTACATTATCAATAATAAAGCGTTTTTCAATAAGAGCGCTACAAAAGTTTTTGGATATCAATGAAATTCTTTATTCCTGTGAAAGAACGTTTGATGCCATTATATATGGAACTCGATTTCTTTTGCATGGCCACCACGGGCACGCTTGCAGAAGTCCAGACGCTGAACCCAATTTTCGACGGTTTTCAAGCATGAATCGGCCGAAACTGCTGCAATTTCACGTTCGATATTCATCAATCGTACGAAGTTCATCAATCGTCGCTGGCTTGTTGGCATAGACCGTAGACTTGACGTAGCCCCACAGGAAATATAGGAAATAGAGGCGGCCAAGCGACTGGACCATTTCATGAGGTTACCAAACTCCAAACTTGGTTACCAATAAATTGATTGTGACATTCGCTGTGTGGCTTGTGGCGGCGTCTTGTTGGAACCACATGTCCTCCAAGTCCATATCATTCAATAAGGGCCAAAAATATTCGCCGCCGGCCCGTAAACCACACCAAACCGTAATTTTTTCGGGATGCAATGAAGACTCATGGAGTACGTGTGGATTGCTGCCTGACCAATACTGCATATTTTGTTTATTGATGGAGCCATTCAGCCAGAAATGAGCCTCATCGCTTAAGATGATTTTTCGATGAAAATCCGAATAATTTTCAAGTTGTTGCTCAGCCCAATTCACGAACATACGACGCTTCTGGTGGTCAAACGGCTTCAGTTCTTGCGTCAATTTAATCTTGTAAGGATGCAGGCAAGATCTTTTCGCAAAATTCGCCACAACGACGTCACAGAGATGCCCAACACTTGAGAACGACGTGTGAGAGACACATTTGGGCTTTCTGCACTTGAAGCCTCAGCGGCAGCAAGATTCTTGACACTACGGGCACTTCTTTATCTCACTGGCACGGGAGCGTTTTGTACTGTGCCTGTGGATTGAAATATTTCCACTAGACGCTCAATTGTTGATCTGTTAGGACGATTATAACGACCATAAATTGGACGTAGCGCTCTTAACGTTGAGGCCACTGACTCCGAATTTCGGTTGTAAATTTTAATAATTTCGACTCGTTGTTGGCTCGTTTATCTTTCCATCATGAAATGGCAAACCTTACTGAAGAGAAATGTCAAAAGAGCGGCAAGAAATAGCGCGTCGTTTGCTGTCCCTGTCGCTCTACTTTTGTAGCGTCCCTGTTGAAAAACCCGTTATTAGAAACATCTACAAAGCCAAAATAAAGGAATCAAAAAACCGCTATATTAACGACAGAATCTCACAAGCGATAGGACAGAAAATTATGTGGAAAAAATTAAAAAACCTGGTTCTTAAACAAAAAAGGAATAAAATTATATTAGTTAAATTTGGAGATAGAACAGTCACACAAGCACACGAACTGGCACATGAATAGATGAAGTTAGAGCTACAATAGGGGAAAGAAATTATATATATATCATAATACCTACTGAAAAAAGATTTAGATTCAATCTAGTAACACTTGACGAGGTTAAAAAAATATGTATGCGTTTAAAGAATAAACCTGATTTTGAAAAAATAGGTCCAAGACTATTATCCAATAACTTGTCGATAATAGGACCAACAATATAAAAAATAATAAATACATCACTTCAAACTGGAGAATTTCCAACACCATGGAAGGAATCAATGGTTGCACCTGTAGAAAAAATACCAAATACAATTATGTGTGAAGAATTCGGACCAATAAATACGCTAAAAACCTGTGAAAAAATCATAGTGAAAGTGGTGAAAGATCAGTAAATGACGTTCTTTGAAGAAAAAAATTTATTTTCTGAATACCAATCAGGGTCTAGAAAAAACTACTCTTGTGAGTCTGCAATAAATCATATAATAAACGAATGGAAAACAAATGGAAAGAGGAATATAATCATAGCTTTGTTTCTAGATTTTAAAAGAGCCTTCGAAACTATCGATCACAATCTACTTCTTAAAAAACTGGTCTTATATGACAGTCTAGAAAGAGAATTGAAATGGTTTAAAACCTATCTTGTAAACGGAATGCAGCGAACAACGATAGATAAGATAATATCAAACCCTCAGACAGTTAAGCATGGAGTACCACAAGGATCAATTCTTGGAGCGCTCTTATTCGTTATTTATATAAATGACATGCCAAATATCCTAACAAAATGAATGAATATGAAATGAAAAACCTGTTCAGTTGGTTAGAAATGAATAAACTTAAATTAAACTAACAGCAAACCAAACTAATGGTAGTATACAGTAATTATGAAGCTAATTTTGAAATAAATGGAAAGAGAATTGGAAAAGTTAAAAGTATCAAATACCTAGGAGTGAAATCGATAAGGACCTCAAGTTCCATGATCATATGGACCACGTTTGCAAAAAAATGAAAAATAAAATAGGCTTCTTCAAATATATTCGTGATAAAATCGATACTCTGACCGCAATCAAAATCTACAATGTAATAATAAAACCACATTTCGAATACTGCTCGATATCTTTATTCACATTCTCACTAGATAGGGAGAGGATTAAAGTAGTAGCTTACGCAGATGACTTGGTGATTCTTGTGTCTGGAAAATTTCCTACCGTGATCAGCGAGATCATGGAACTTGCCTTATTAACCCTAGCCTTTGGTAAAAAAAGGGGCCTAAGGCCTAAAATGGTACAGTGGATGTACACTGCCGTAGTACGTCCAATCCTCACTTTCGGATCATTAGTTTGGTGGCCGGCTCTTAAGAAAAAACACAATATTGCAAAACTCAACAAGCTACAAAGAATGGCATGCATAGGGACCACAGGCGCTCTTAGGACTACTCCTACGGATGCTATGATAGTCGTGCTCCATATGTTGCCTATAGACCTCCACATAAATAACATAACTACACAGACTATACACCGACTTATCAGGATTTTAGAAAATACGTAGACGTAGTTTTTCCGATGAAAGCAGACTGGAATAGTGGCCGCATCAATTTCATCTCGGATGTGAGAATCTACACAGACGGTTCAAAGATAAATTGCGGAGTCGGCGCTGATATTTTCTCAGAGGATCTGAAAATATGTACAGCCTTGAGACTGCAGAACGACGCCAGTATCTTTCAGGCAGAAATCTTCGCCATTAAGGAAGCGTGTCTTCTAATCAGATCAATCGAACACACAGACTCGATACAAAGAATAGCTATTCTCGTTGACAGCCAAGCAGCTATTAAAGCTATAGTATCGACCACCATATCATCGAAAATAGTTCAAGACTGCCACGAACAGCTTGCTTGTATAGCAGAAAAATTCAAGACAACCATTTTTTTGGTTCCCGGGCACAGTCACATCGCAGTTAATAAAAGAGCTGACGAACTAGACAAGCAAGCTGCAGCACTCGATAGCTCACATGCCGCGGAGGTGCATATTCCACTAGGACTAGTAAAAGCTAAAATCGATACACATTTCCGGAAAATTGCTGGCTTTAGGTGGTCTCAACTTAACACTTGCGCAAAATCCAGGAAAACATGGCCGCTATATAACCTAACGGGGACTGAGGATCTCTTTAGTCGGACACGCACTGACATCGCGAGAATAATAGCGGTCATCACAGGGCACTGGCCGATAGGAGACCATGCAATCAGACTTAACATTCCATACAACACACACTGTCGCAGCTGTAACGACACTTAAGAAAAGGAGGCCCTTAATCATTTTCTGTGCAGCTGCCCAGTGCTGGCTAGAGTCAGACAGCGAACATTAGGCAACACCTTTTTCGAGTTTCTCGATGAAATATCCAATAAAACCATAAAGCAACTAATAAACTTTCTTGGTGCAACACGATGGTTGTAAGGATGCATTTATAAACTACACAATTATAAACAAAAAAGAGCAGTGGTATCAAAACGGCACACAGTGCTAATTGGGTTCTCCTTATACCGCCACTACACACACACACACACTCATTCACATGCTGCAATCAAAGTCATATCGAAAGGCTCCAAAAATTTTAAAATAAAGCAATGAGAAGTATTCTCTGATGCAATCGATACACGGCTATAAGACACATGTTAGAGACATTAAAATGGCTAAGTATTAAACATATATTGACTCTTAATACATTAAAAACTTTTTTCAAACTTAAATGGAAATCTTCTCCAAGCTGCTTAACAAGGGATGTACAACAAGTTTGGAGACATGCAGCCATACCAGCTCCGAAATGCTTTGGACTTAAGACTACAACAAAAAATGTCATCAATCTTACGGGGTACCTTGCTATATAAAGGTCTTGAATTATTTTACCTTTTGATATAAAAAGTGAAACAAATTTCATGCTGTTGAAAAAAAAATGTATAGAACATATAAGAACTAATGTTTAAAAGCAAGTATTAATAAAATGTAAATATAACTTATTTCGATCATTAAAAAGACGATAATTTGGGCGACAACAACGAGCGAAAAGGAGCACTCGGTGTTAATAAAACCTCCAACGCCTCTGGTAAATTAAAACTTACCAGTGCTCAAAATATTGTCAAGGAGGTGTCGTAAGATGATAAATTGTGTATATATGGGCTATTGTAATAGTATTATTGTAATGTAAAGTGTATATCATCCTAATAAATTTTCATTCATTCATTCATTCATTCAATTCATTGCCCTAGAATCATTCCTCTGTCTGAGCAATCCTAGCCTATACTAATTTACTATTTTATTTCTTTTTTTTCAGGAAGGTGATACCTCCACTTAACAAAGATTAATATTGAACAATGGATAAACATTTTGGAATTGAATGACCTTTATTTGTCATTTGTTTCCTGCGCCGCGCAAACACAAAAATTAAAATATATATAGACATAAGTATAATACGTTTACTAAAAATAAATTTGCCAATGTTTACAAACGATTATCACTGGAAGATAACAGGAGGTCAACCCATGACCTTTTTGTCTCCTTAATCCGTACAAGTAAGGCATTAACCGGAGTAGAAAAGCTGCATTACCTTAAGTACAGTTTTGGGGCGGATCTGAGCGGCTGCTCCAACATCTAGCCATTGATAGTCAAAATTATACAGCAGTTTGGCAAACTCTCACCGCACACTACGACCATAAACGCGTTCTCGTCAATGCGCAGCTGAAAGTTTTTTCCAATCAGGAATTGATCGGACAAGAGAGCGCTCCTTGTTTGAAAAGTCTTCAAGATAACTCCGTCGATTATCGGTACAAACTTAAAAATCTCGGTATTTCTGTAGAATCTACGGATGTCATCTTCATTTTAATTTTGACCTATAAGTTTCTAACGATCACTCAACAGCTGTAGGAGGTAAAATTATGGATCGATGAGGAACTTCCGAAGGTTAGTAATTTTCAAGAATTTTAAGACAGTCTTCATTCCAAAGTTGAAGGACATTGGAGGCCGTTGAATAGCAACGAGTAGCAACTTGTATGAAGTTAATTGGGCGCCTGTAGCGATAGGGAAAAATTTCCACCTTTAACAACAGCAAAGGGTACAATTCAGCTGCAAGGTATGTAACAAAGGGGTCCACGCACTTCGGTCTTAAAGCCGATTCTTGAAAATGGACATTGCTGCCCGCAGGAATTCGGTCCAGACAATCGGGGTCTGCGAAAATTGTTTTGCGTACAGCCATGCAACCCAGCAACGTACGAGCAGAGTTCGATGCTACTTCAGCCAACAACCGAACCATATAGGTTAACAGTTATCTCACCACACAGTATTCAAAAACGGATGTTTAACTGTCAACAAAATTTCTGAAGGTCAGGGCAGCCTCAAGGACAGAAAGGTCTTGTAGATCAAGGGTCAGAAGCTTCCTTTTTATCTCGGGAAGCAAGTGCACGGGTTAAGGAAGGTCAGCAGCGGCGTATCTCACAGCAACGTGGACTTTACCCTTGGGTCGCTTCATTCGGGCTACGAGACAAGTAAATATGTTTATGTTTTCAAGTCGCTGACTGGGCTTCTTCCGGCCCACGAACTGACAACGGAATATTGGTCTCAAATCCGAGGTTTGTCCCTGGCCGTCTGTCTTCGCGGAAATAGTTCTCACAGAAGCAGTTCGTGGTAAATACCCATGTCCCAAATTGCGCAAAACATATTACTTGGCTGGCTTTTGGTAGGCAAAATGCATCAGCCGAAGCAAAGGGACAATAACTTCCACGAGGAAGTTTCCTTTAAGCAAAACCAAACCGTCGAAGACCAGGCATGCGAATCATTTTTCGCGAGAACAACGAAAAGGTTTGACAAAGGATGATGTTTGGTATCGTTTCCTTTTAAGGACGAGAACAGACCTGGGCTTGGATTATCGATGCAAGGCGCCTTGCGTAGGTTTGTTCAACTGGAACGGCGGTTCCTATCCAACACCATACTACACAAGGAATATAGAGCATGCATAACGAAGTACTTACGACTTGGGCATATGAGTGGACATTTCATATCTTCTTGCCGCACGAATCGCTTCCTTAAGGAGTTCAGCTCGACAGCAAAACTCCGGGTCATCTTTGATGCTGCTACCAAGACTGCGAATGGGACTTCTTTGAACCAGCATCAGAAGACCGGACCTAAAACACAGATTGATATTGTTGATGTTGTCCTTAGGTGGAGACGATAAATAGTAGATATCACTTCACAGCTGATATTGAGAAGATGCATGGACAAATCCGTGTCAACGCCGAGGATACATACTATCGGCTAATACGCTGGCGCGACTGTGACACTGATCCCATCAAAGTGTATCGCCTCCAGACGACAACCTTCGAAACCACCTGTGCACCCCTATCTCGCCATTCGAGCGATCAATCAGCTGGCAGCGGATGAGGAACATAAGTATCCTTTAGGTGCATAGATGGTAAAGGAAGACATCTATATTGATGATCTTTTCGCCGGAGCCGACACTATAAATAAGTGTAGTTCAACGTCACCAAGTTAATAGTTTGCTGTTGTCCGGAGGGTTCAACTTGTGCAAATGGGCAAGTTACACTATGGGAATTTTGGACAAGATACCTAAAGATCTGGGGGAAGTTCATTTCTGCTTACCTTTCAACATTTCAGAACATGTAATTGCTCTAGGTATCAAGTGGTTCCCAATAGCAGGTAGGCTTTCTATCCAGAATATTCAAATAAATGTCGCTGAACCAATGAAGAGGAGCATCATTTTGACTGTTGCTAAGCTGTTCGATCCGCTTGGATGAATATCGACCTGCATCATAAAAGGAAATATCATGATGCAACAACTTTGGTGCCGCGAACTGGATTGGAATGATTTGATTCCGTCGGAGGAAGTATATGGTTCAGCAGTATACCTTCGAGTTCTCGATTCATAACACTAGATCTATGTAAACTTGCTAATATCTAAAACCGGAGAAGCTCCAGTGAAAGCCCAAATGCTTCCACGACTTGAACTTTGTTGGGCCGCCATGCTTGCGGTACTACTGGCCTACACTACCAAGGTCTTAGGGCTACGAACAGTGAAGCAGGACTAATAGACTGACTCAACCATACCGCTCGTATGGATCGACGCTTCTCAAAACAAATTGGCCACCTTCGTCAACAATAGGGTAGCAGATATACAGCGGCGTGTCAAACCCGGAAGTTGGATGCACATTAACAGTGAGTTAAACTATGCAGATCAAGCTTCAAGGGGACGGATGCCATCCGTGCTGAGTTATAACGTCCTTTGGTGGAAGGGATCAGATTTTCTTCGTGACTCCTTTGAATTCTAGTCTCCGCAGCAGTCAACGAGCCTCGTCATGTTCATTCATGAACAGTCGAGTTTCACTAAACTAACAAGAGTTAAGCGCATTGTAGGCGATTAATAAGAAATGCACGAAAGTAACCTGGTTCCAGAAAATGCGACGTCCTTTCCCCAGCAAAATTGGGGCTTAAAACTTTAGCGTTTGGAAAACTCGCGCAGACAGACATGTTTGCATTAGAGAACAGCGCCAACATTCCGAGTTTTCTCAGCCCGTTCACGGATTCCGATGGTATTTTTCGAGTCGGAGGTAGGTTACAACACGCTGAACTTTCCTTCGAGCAATGACATTCAATCGTACTAGAAGGAAATCATCATTTTACTTAGTTGCTGATAATTAACGCTCATTCGAAAACGCTTCACAGGGGTTTGCAACAGACCGCAGCATATCAACGAACCAGATATTGGATCTTGAAGTTCAAAAGTTGTGAAAAGAGCGTCATATACAAATGCATGATATGTTATCGGTACCGAGCCAAGTCGAAAAATCAACTGATGGGTAATCTACCCCAAGGGTTCGCATCTCGCAACCGATTATTCCGGGCCGCTTGATGTCAGAGTGTGGAAAGGGCGATATTCCAAAGCGAACAAATATTTGCAATTTTTGAGTGTCAGGCCACCAAGGCCATACATCTAGAAGTAGTCAGTGACTTGACAACCTATGATGTTTTATCTCGAGAAGAGGGCTCTGTGCCCATATGTATAGCAACAATTTGACAAAATTTGTCGGCGCCAACAGAGAGTTGAAAAGGTTGTTCAACGAAACCAAGTACTTTACTCCTCCTGCGAGTCCCCATTACGGTGGACTTTTAGAGGCCGGAGTGAAGTCCGTAAAGTGCCGCCCGCCAAGTTTGGCTTATTTTTTAGTTTTTTTTTATTCAAAAGTTTTCAAAAACTATCAGGAAATAATGAAATTAAAGCAGAATTTGGAATTTGCAATTGAATTTGCATTTGAAATCAATATATTGGGAGAATATTTTTTAAAACACAAGAAGAAGTAGAAATAATAAAAATCACTCATGTTAAAATTGACTCTAGTAATCTATCTATTGTATTCTTGATTTCAAACCCGGTAACATGCGAAGAAATATATAACGTTTTTATTATGAAACCAATTACAAATAATCAATCAATTTTAAAGTTATCGTTCGAAAATATATAGAGCTGTAGAAATAAAACATAATTTGTCATCTGAACGTAACCAGATCAAGAAAGGGAAAAAGGATGATGTAAGCCGACTCGGCGTTGTGGTGATATTGTTGTTAAATAGGGGATAAGCTAGATGGTCGTCGTCAGAAGAAGTTCCTTTTGTTTTGTTCTTCTATTGATTTAAATTAATTCAATAAAAATTCAATACTTTTTTTTTCATTAAAATAACCCTTGTTTGTTCTGAGAATCAGACATCCTTACGACATCTTGGCAGTGGGATACGAAAAGTTGGAAACTTCTTTCTTTTATCCAATAAATAAAAAAACGACGACATCTCACGAGCGCCATCATCGCATCACGCCGATCACACACTGACGCTGACCGCAACGTTGCCACCATCCTTACACTTACGCAACGATCGACAATGTTGTGCTTTCTTACGCTAAATTGTTCAAACGCTTTGCTCAGGCGGTTCCAAATCTTCCTCTTAAAAAATGTCAGTCGTCCCCACCCTGGTACAATAAAGAACTAAGTACTCTTCGAAATAACAGAAACAAACTGTGAAAAATTTATTTGCAGACCCAATCCGAGTCTGATTAACTGAACTACCATCAGGCTTATATGAGTTTTCCGCTCTCTGTGATTCAGTGTTCCGTGCCTATATTGTAGAAATGCAAACAGGGGTTTTCTCCGATCCTTAACGCTTCCACAAATTCATAAACACTAAAAGGAAATCGGATGGCTTCCCCTCGTCCGACCCTGAAATTATTGCTTACCTGTTCTCAAACTTCTTTGGCCACTCGTTTACAGACCATGCAGTTTCCCCTGACCTGGATTATTTTTCTTATCTGAAGAACTGTCCTCAAACGCCTTGGGCCAATGTGGACATTTATTGACAAAAAAAAATAAAGAGAGACGATTTCTCCCCAAGCCAAGGTGGCCTCCCCGCCATTGTTCTCAAAAGTGCGTGAATGCGTTATCCAAACCCCTTACTACTCTTTTCCAACTTTCTCTTGATAAATCATGCTTCTTAGAGGTTTGGAAGGACGTCTTTATAATCCCCGTTCCCAAAAAAGGTCGTAAGGAAGAAATCTCACACTACTGTCCCATTGCGAAGCTCTCTTTCATACCCAAGCTTTTCGAAAGCATAGTATATGACTCTATGTATTTTCATTGTCCATTGTATCTCCAAAGCAGCATGGGTTCTTAAAAGGAAGATCTACCACCACTTATTTAACCGAATTTACCTCAAACACGCTGCAAGCCTTACAAAAAGGATATGAAGTCGATGCTATTAGTACCCACTTTAGTAAGGCTTTTGACAAAATCTCTCACCGAATTATCAGCCTGAAGCTTACGGCACTCGATTTTCCCCCACCCTTCGTTCGCTGGATAAAGTATTACCTCGAACAACATCAGTACAGGGTCCGCTTAAGATACCTTCTTTCAAATAATTGCTACCTCTGGTGTCCCCCAAGGCAGTCATTTAGGACCCATTAGCTTCATTCTAACAATTAACGATGTAGAACACATGTTAATTGACTCTGATCTCTCTATGTACGCTGATGATATGAGAATCAGCAAACGCAACTCATCCCCTATAGATCTCATCACTCTGCAGAATGATTTGAATAGGTTCTACACTTGGTGTACTAAAAACCACTTAGAGCTTAACGTTGTAAAATGTAAAGCTATGATTTTCTCCCGAAAACGCCTTCCATCCCCCCACCGAACATACTTTTTAGATGGTATACCTATTCCCTCAGTTGATTCAATGTGTGATCTCGCTGTTCTGATGGACAAAGAGCTCAAATTTCGTTCGCACATTGACAATATTATAAAGAAAGCCAACTCTTCTCTTGGCTTTATTAAACGCTGGGCGAAAGAATTCTCTAATCCGTGTATCAGAAAATCGCTGTACATTGCCTTTGTTAAACCGATTCTCGAATACGCTAGCCAAGTTTGGTCTCCCAACGATGAAAACCATTCCCTCAAACTCGAAGCTGTCCAACGCGGGTTTCTCCGTTTTGCTTTACTGTGCTGATACATACAATTTCCCTCCCTACGAGCACCGATTAAAACTTATAAACTTGCAATCCCCTAAAAGGCGGCGTGAGTTTGCTGATGTACTCTTAATACATCAACTGCTGTGCAGTGCAACCGACTCACCGCCTCTCCTCCAAATGATTTCTATTCATACAGACCCCGTAATCTAAGATCGGCATCTCTCTTCCGACTCCCACATCATCGCACTAACTACGGTCTCTTTGAACCAATGTCACGCATGCTCCTTTCTGCTTATATACTATACATCTTGACTTCCACCTTTACAAATCCTCTCTCAGAAACTATCTTTACATACCAAATATCGTCCCTCCCCCAAACCAACCCAAACTCCTAGCTATCATTGTAGTTTTAGGGTTTAGATTTAAGCGTTTGCTTATATTAAGCGTTAAATAAATAACAATAATATGTTCTATTTTATGTAGCAAGCCAATTGTGAAAATTTATAATCCAGGTAAATCTCATGAAGTCTATAAGTCCTCGTTTAGCGCGTTGGTGGTTACGATTACAAGAGTTCGATTTCTCAATAATCCATCGCTCCGAAAGTCAGCAGGCGAGTTGTTAAATTTTTCCACGATGCTATGGGACACTTCTGAGTCGAGAAGGCACTTCAACGAATTCATGAAAATCTGAAGCTTCGAAGGATGCGGAAAAACGTGAAGTCATACATTGCTCTATGCATTGAATGTTGTTGCAACAAAAGGCCTGCTGCTGCGATGTGGATCCTGTACCCTTCCGGACGCTGCACATTGATAATCTTTGACCATTCCCGAAAAGCCGTCGTGGAAATGCTTATGTAAACGGATGCGTTTAGTAAATATGTTTTCATTAAAGCTGTAAGGAATGCAAAAACAAAAGGTGTTATCGGAATGCTATCGTATCTAACTGCTCACTTTGGACTACCCAACATCGTCATAAGTGATAAATTTTTTTCAAATTTCAGTGCATTTTTATTCAATTAATTCATGACCTTACATGCTAGACAAAAGATGCCTAAAACTAGCTTAATTAACTTAACTATGTATATACTAACTTATTGGCCCTATACGGGCGCTCTAAGCTAAAACTTACATTTTAACCTATGTCTTTCGACTAACTAATATTTACTTTATTTAAATTTAGCAAACTAATAATAAGACTAAAAAAAAAGATTAGTTTTTGCAAAAACTTAGTATATGAACTTTTTATGTTTAAATTAAAACTAGACTTAAATACTAAACTACAAACTAATCTAAGACTTAAAATCTTAACCTAACTTACAATAATATTTAAAACTACTTAAACTACATTAAACATAAATAAGCCGGCCAAGGCTGACACGACATGCTATCATTGCCTTAAGGGCACTCAAGATAAATAAAGACGACTGAGTTTTACTCTTCGTCCAACCACCAGTTGTAAGAATATTGCCTTACGACATCCGCTCTGTCGCGGTCTGATACCGCCCTACTGAACCGAAGAGTTCCCGGTGAGCCACTTGCGACTTCTTGTTCGTAGTTGACTCGCCCGTCCACAGCTTTTCGGCATACGTGGAAGATTATCGGTACCGCTAATCTATCCTGAATCAGACCCTTTCTATCGAGATAGAGAAATGCTTCAGGAGGAATAAAGCCGTTAAGGCGCACTGTCTCATGGTGCATGTCATTGGGGTAAAAAGCCCCGGAGATCAAGTTGTTGGTCGAAGTCATTGCTTTTGCAATGTGACTGTTTAGATTCGTTTATCTAAATCTAGTTGTTTTTCATCCAACTTAGCACATAAACTAATTGGATTCGATGTATTGGGTTTGTGTGTTTAAATCAAGCACTTGAACTTGCTTAAAACTCGTTGTAACTACCAAGCACTTTAACTTGTTAGTTGCTGAGGATCAATTGCAATGAAACACCTTTGTGGCTTATCAATTAATGATCGAAAGTCTTTATTAATGGTTTTCTTTTATACCTTAAAATCTAAAACAAAATTGCTGTATTTACAAATTAAAAAAAAACAATTAACACCAATTATGCTGCCGAACCTACATTAATGTGCTGAATGCACAGAATAACAATCAAAGTATAACAAGCAATATGACAATATATTTAGCTGCAGGCCCTCGGTTGAGTTCTATGCTGCGTCGGCACCTGGGAGCGTTCTCAATTATGTCTTGTCCGTGTAGCGTTATCGGCAGTGCAGTGTCGTGTGTCTGACCATTCTCCCCCGCGTTGAATGGATGATTCAACAATCTGGTATCTTAATGATGAATTCAGACTCCTTGAGTGTTCGTCTTGGTTTCGGATGCGGGACTTCGGTTAGAGCGCTCGTGCCTTTTCTAGTTCTTCTCCACCAATAGTATATAATGCTGATGGTTGATAATAGCAGTGCCAAGTAACCTATTGCAAAATGGTGATGGCTATGTATTAGCAGCTTGTGAGGTAAGTGTTGGAAATTTTCATTTAACAGTAAATTTTGTAGAGTTGTGAGGTTTGCTAATTGGGTCTCATAGTGCGTGTCATTGAAGTCTGCTAATAGCAGTTTAGAGTATATTGGTGTTGAAAGCTCGGAAATGGTTCCAAAGCTGGTGTGCGATGGTCGGAAATTGGTGACGATTGTTTTGTGTCCTTGAATGGTGAAGGAACTCTGTCTAATTATACATTCTGGTTGTAGATTTAATATACCGGAGCCTTCCAGAGTTAATTGTAAGGATTCGCGTTCGCATACTGCCGTGATTCGAGCTGGATGACTTGTAGCATGTGCATGATTTTTTGTTATTCTTCCCTTGACTGTCATCAAATTATATATTTGTAAAATATCTCCCTCGTCAGCCGGTAGTTCTAGGTATGCTGGTAAATAGACTTTATAGTTTTTAACTCCATTCGAAGTTGATACGCTGGCAGAAGTAGTGAGCTGATTTTTCCGTGAT
Source organism: Orthonevra nobilis (assembly GCA_963555765.1). Classification (NCBI taxonomy): domain Eukaryota; kingdom Metazoa; phylum Arthropoda; class Insecta; order Diptera; family Syrphidae; genus Orthonevra; species Orthonevra nobilis. The sequence goes on from OY743227.1 coordinate 30,138,395, forward strand.
GGGTGTTTTCTAGTATGTCGAGTATAGCTGATTGCATTCGTTGTGTATTGGACATCATGAGGATTAGTTAGGACGAAAGCGAAGTAAAAATTTGAAATAGTTTGAGCTGGTGTATTTTTTGTATTTTAATGTATAATTACATTAATAGTAGAGTCAATAACGGAGGTTTGGTTGCGTAATAGGTCTAGAAGGTGATTTTCGTTTTCTTGTACTTGTCTAATGGTATTTATCATCTGGTCAGCATATTCAGAGTCTAATACTTCGAATAATGAATTTGCTATGTTTCCGACCACGTTGAAAGCTCCTCTCTTAGCTCGTTTGGTTGACAGCAGGCTGTGGTCTAATTGGAATTCACTGATGGTGTGTTGGAATTGGTTTATAGTATTCGCGCATATGCTCTTCTGTTGTAATTCTTGACGCAAATGCTGAAGAGTTGAGATTCCATTAGATAATGCATTGTTTTCTGCTATTAGTGGTCCCAAGTCATAATGAATAATGAAGTTCCAATCACTGGTTGCTGCCTTGACTGAACCTATGCCCTCAAAATGTATTCCCAAGTTTGACTTCAATTTGGTGACATGAATTTTTTCACAAAATGCAATTGGAAGCAGTAAAGCCAGTAGCAACAACGAGGTTATGCTCCTGCATACATCAATCTTTCGTTTGTCTCTTTTGTTTGATGATCTCCTTCTGTTTGTTCGGGTTCAGCGTAAGTAGGGTCATCATCTTCATGCTCTACCGGTAGTGGAGCCAATCTATGAATTGCACGTTTCCAGATTCCAGATTCTGTCTTGACATCGACAACTCGAACTGCAGCGTCCTCTCCCTTGTGTATTTCGATTATTCTTCCAAGTGGCCACTGCAATGGTGGTACATTGTCCTCCTTGATGATGGCCATGTCACCTGGCTAAACATTTTTTGAGCGTTCCTTCCATTTGTATCTATGCTGAAGTTGGCTTAGATATTCGGTTGACCATCGCTTCCAGAAGTCATGTTTAAGGTTGGGAGTTTAGCTGGTTGCGTTCCTCGAGATAAGATGTCTGCTGGGTTTTGTTTGGTTGCTACATGTCTCCATTGTTCTGGAAGGGTGATTTCGTGAATTGTGGAGATCCGATTGGCGACGAAGGTATGAAATGATGATGCACTGGCGTTGATCCAAGATAGAATGATTTCAGAGTCGGTCCGTAAGAATGTGGGTGTATCCTTGAAGTTCAGGTACTGCTTTATTTTGCTCACTAATTGTGCGGTGCTATCCGAGATTTGGAGCACAACAATCTTACAATTATCTTCCCATCCCTTAGAAGTGTCCGTAAATATAAGACTGCGCCGTATGCCTTCTCAGACGCGTCTGAAAACGCATGAATCTGTATGGATACAGGGACTTCGGCATTGAATATATGACGAGGAAAATTCACATTGTCTAATTCCTTCAGGCTGATTCGAAATGTTGTCCATCGTGAATGCAACTCCATTGGCAATGCTTCGTCCCAATAAACCTTCAATTGCCAAAGTTCTTGTACGAATATCTTGGCTGTTACGACTACTGGTGCCATTATTCCCAAGGGATCAAATAGTTTTGTCAAATCTGAGGTGACTCTTCGCTTCGTAACTCGACTAGTGGGGTTAAGTCTTGTTTTTATGCAGAATCGATCCTTCATTGGTTGCCATGTTAATCCCAGCGCCTTGATTGACTCGTTTTTCTCATTGCTGAAGTCAAGATCAATTTCTTGATCCTCCTTTGCAATGCCTTGAAGTAATCGTGTGTGGTTAGCGCACCATTTACGTAAGTTGAATCCTGCCTCCGCCAAGATGTGTTGAAGCTGACGTTGCGTCTCAAGTGTAGTTGAAAGACTATTGGCTCCAGTCAAACAGTCATCTACATAGAAGTCGTTGTGTAAGACCTGGGCGCCAAGTGGATGTGTGCTTGGGGTGTCATTGGCTAATTGCTGTATATTCATAAATTTGGTCTTTACCTACGCTTATATACAATTTTCAATATTGATAAAGATAAGAGATACAAAAAACACACACATAAATTCCGAACCCACGCTCAGGCAATCGATTGTTTGTTATCGTAATTTGTTTATGTGCTCACATTTGCTAGATAAGATATCCTAAGTAAACACAATTTAGATTTACTCATCTTATCATATTCGTTTCTTATCCGAGTTGTTCAATGTATTTGAACACTGTAAGCAATTCGTTGCTAGATAGGGTGCAGCCCGAGTACCATAGGTTACTGTGTTTAGTTGATAATAGTTGATTGCTTCGTTTTTGCCCCTTGTCCATATGATTGTTTGGTATCGTCTGTCGTCTGGATGCATCACTATTTTTCGACACATTTTTTAAATATCGGTGCAGAATACGAACCTCGGCAATCGGAATCTTAAAAGTAATGAGAATAGTTCACTTTGAATTGATGGTCCTATGTGCATGATGTCGTTCAGTGAAAGTCCAGACGAGGTTTTTGACGAGGCATCAAATACTACCCGTAACTTAGTGCTACTGCTATCGGGTTTGAATACACAGTGGTGGGGAATTACATAGTTTGGAGCTGCTGCGTTATTGATGTTAATTTTTGTCATATGCCCTAGTGTTTCATACTCGTCCATGAATTCAATATATTGCCTTCTCACATCTTCAGCCTTAGATAACCGCCGTTTCAAAGCTAAAAATCTGTTCAACGCTATCTCCCTGGAGTCGCCAAGTCTAGATGGATCTTCATGAAAAGATAGTTCAACAACATACCTGCCTTCATTGTTCCTCCGCGTATGTTGTGTAAATGAGTTTCGCACAACTGTTCGATCTTCGTCAATGCTTTGCTTGAGGTATATACTTCTTCCAGTTTCCACAATCGCTCAACCATATGACTAAGGTTGTCGTCGTCTTCGGTGCAAATGCCACATGTTCCTGTTTCAATAGGGCGGTGACGTTCACCCGCTTTTCCCGCTACTATCCAACCGAAGACTGTATTCTGAAGAGTAGGATGATTTTCTCCTAAACGAATTTGCCCAATCGACAATAGCTGATGAAAGAATTCAGCCCCAAGTATTGTGTCGATCCTTTCGGGCTGATTGAATGCTGGATCTGCCAGTGGGATATTGGTGGATGACCTTCAAACAGTTTGTACAGCGTCACCATTGAATTTCTATACTAGCTGCATCGTGACCAACAGCGTTTGTAGTTCTATGCTGACTCTTCATCGAAAGTGAAGTCAGTTGAGTTGGCACTGCTTCCTCTAATTCGAGATATTGCTCGTGGTTGTATCCCCAAATTGCGTAGTTCAGGGTAGCGGCTTGTTGCCATAGTTGATCAAGGGTCCTAAACTTGATCTCGAAATGTTGCTATGGGTGATCGTCTGTGTCTGACGATACCCTTTCAAGTAATCGACGAATTGATTGGAGTACTGCTCCTTGCCGTCGGATGTCACCATCGATATTGCGTGTATTTGTTTTTTGTGAAGTAATCGTGATCCAGAGGAAGATTAGGGAGAAATCTTATGTTATCGTCGTTGGTCTTGAATAATTCCCACGCGTCTTTTAAACCGTTCCGCTCCGCTCCGTGTAGTAGCTCTGCTGCTTTCAATGCGAAGGGTCCTTTTTCTAATTTATTACAATTAGTTGGATATCCTGTCCAGTCGCTAGTTGTTCTGCAACGGGCATTTCAAATGATGCCATCACGTCGGGGTCACCAAAATGTTTAGATTCGTTTATCTAAATCTAGTTCTTTTTTATCCAACTTAGCACATAAACTAATTGGATTAGATGTATTGGGTTTGTGTGTTTTAATCAAGCACTTGAACTTGCTTAATCCTCGTTGTAACTACCAATCACGTTAACTTGTTAGCTGCTGAGGATCAATTTCAATGCAACACTTTTGTGGCTTATCAATTAATGATCGAAAGTCTTTATTAATGGTTTTCTTTTATACCTTAAAATCTAAAACAAATTTGCTGTATTTACAAATTAATAAAAGCAATTAACACAAATTATGCTGCCAGCTGCCGAACCTACATAAATGTGCTGAATGCACAGAATAACAATCAAAGTATAACAAGCAATATGACAATATATTTAGCTGCATGCCCTCGGTTGACTTTTATGCTGCGTCGGCACCTGGGAGCATTCTCAATTATGTCATGTCCGTGTAGCGTTGTCAGCAGTGCAGTGTCGTGTATCTGAACAGTGACTTCGAATAAGTTTTATCAGAAAGTTGTCCACTCTGATCAGGTTGGCCCCGTTGTACAGGACCTCATTACTATAGAATTTTTTGTATTCAGACTCTGGAGTTCTATATAAGTAGGACAAGCCCTAAGACATCGTCTCTCGAAAACCCGTATCTTTTCCATTAAGCTTGTTCCCACGTTAAACCAAACGGCACAGCCATAGGCAAGGACATGCCGAATAAGGCCGTGTAGCGGATCACCTTTACCTTGGCATCGAGTTGACTGCTGTGAAACAGCCTATTTGTCAAGGCAAAGGCCGCTTTGGCTCTGGTCTGAGCAGCATTTATATGTTTGTTAAAATATAGATATTGATCTAGCCAGATCCCAAGGTATCTGACAACACTTCGATTTGCTAATGGCTGTCCGTTTTGTCCAACAATAGAGAACATTCGCCACTTCTTTCTAGTATTTCTAGAAGCCCCAGACAACCGAGTCCTGAACAGAATGGTCTCGCACTTTTGAAAATTGATTTTCAACTTCCAATCATCGCAATATCCCTTAACCTTTTCGAAGTCACGTTGCAAAAGACTTACAATGACCTCGATCTTCGGACCTGACCTGAACGCGACCAAGTCATCTGCGTACGCTATGGATTGGCGGAGAGATCCTACAAGATCACTTGTGAAGATCGTGAATAAAATCGGCGAAATTACTACACCCTGTTGTAGACCGTTTTTAATTTCAAAAGTCCCAGCAGACGTCACACTGCCATTTTTCACAATTAACTGTCTGCTGGTGAGCATATCTATGATTATGTACAGCAGCGGTTTGCTTATGCCGAGCTGGTCAAGCTTGAAAAAGAGCCCCTGCAACCATACAGTGTCAAAGGCCTTCTCCAAGTCAATCAACAAGGCACCCGTGCATTGTTTCTTACCTTTGTTCCATTGAATATCCGATACCAGTTTAGACGTGGCATGTATGCAATCATTCCCCGCTCTGAAACCGAATTTGTTATCCGGAATAATATTTTTGTCCTCAACCCACTTGGTCAGAGCTCTATTGATCACTTTTTCAAACACTTTGCTGATATTAGGAAGGAGACTTATCGATCTGAGATTTGCCGGATTGGATGTGTCTTTATTCCGTTTAGGAATGGGTTGCACCACCGCTGTTTTCCAATGAGCTGGATAATGTGCATTATTCAGCAAATAGGTAAACAGGGTAGCGTAAGTGTTAACCGCTTCTAGAGGAAGATCATTTGCCAAAATCTCGTCATTGAACATGGTAAAACCAGTGTTCTCCGATCGCCAGTGCTCAATGTCATATCGCAAGTAGAAGTTGTGCAATAGGACACGATTTTCCAAGATATGGTTCGGGCGAGTACTAACATTCACCTTATACACATGCTGAAACGTCGCACCTATTACTTCAACTTTCTCCTGAGGATCTTCGATCACAAAAAAGTTGTCATCTTCGATCGCTTCGATTGGATCTATGCCTGCTGTCACAACTACTTGTTCGTTGTCTGTAGTTCGGGGGAGCTTAAGACATGGAAGCTCATTTTGATTTTTTCTTCGAAAGAATTTATTAATTTCCGGGAACATACTAGGATTGCTAGCTTTAACAGCCCGAATTTTAGTATTCCAATGCGAATTGATTGCAGAACGGTAATTTTGCTGAATTAATTGCTATAGGTTTTCAAGATGTGATTTCAATGTCCTAACCTCCGAGTTTTGTGGGTCGGTGAAACGTCTGTATAGTAATTTGAGCCTTGTTAGTAGCCTACTCCTTTGTCGGTGTAGAGCATCGATTGTAGCGTTGCGGTAAATGTTAACATTGTCAGTTAGTTCGTATGTTAGGAATTGTTCTGTCCATTGTTTGTTTTATCGTGTCGTCCATCCGTTTGAGGTAAGTGTCGAGAGTGCTCTTGTCATTGTTCGGGAGAAGCGTGTCCACCCCGTCCAACTGTAATTGTAAGAATGCGTTTGAACATACTCCTCCAGTTCCGCAATTTCGTTGGGAATTTTTACTACGGCACTAAATCCGCAATGGTCGCTGTCATACACGAATGTGTGAAGACAGTTTATTTTTCGTCCGTCCATGTCAGTCAGCTGTATCCGTTCGTGAAATAGCATAAGACTATCCGTCGCTTAAATCGAGTCGATACTCGACACTGTTCTGACCCCACCAATTGAATAGTAGGTTCCCTCTAGTGTTTGGTGAATGATTTCTCCAATTGCTATGTTTGCCGTTCAGATCTCCGGCCATGAGGTAATAATTCTCCTCCGAACCCAGACGTAAGTATTGAAAAAGTGTCTCGAGCTCTGAGATAGAACAGGTTTGTTGAGTAGCTTCATTTGCATAGGCTGCGATTATATGCAGCCTCTTCCCACTACGGAGGGGGATGCATGTGATGCAAGCCTCTAGCACCTGGAATCTACGCACTTCACCGCTGTACATAACCTTAAAACGCAGATTTTTTCTGATGAAGATAGCTACACCACCAGCTCCGTTGGAGTTCGGTCTGTCTCTTCTTATGATATGATAATGACTGTGCCTCAACTTGTGCCTCTGAGAGAGCTTGGTTTCGCTAACCAGAAGCACATCGGGACTTCGGTCTTCTAACAACTTGAAGAGTGCAGCTCTTCGTTCGATATTTAATTGAATTTACATTCACTGAAAGGATCTTTAAGGGTTTCTCCGCCAGCGAACACATTACGAATGGAGGCGCGTTAGACTCGGCAACAGAGTGTAGATACGATCTGCGCGTGTCGCCTGTTCCTGTATTTGCTGTTGCAGCTGACTAATTTGCCCCTGAATAGAAAGCAAAGTAGCCAGCAGATCAGCATCACCACTATGCTGATCCATAGTGCTCCAGGTCGTAAGGCCTGAGGAGCATTCTTTGGTGCTTGTTGTACCGTACACCTGTGACCAGCCGCCATTTGGACGTAGGTCACATTGGGAGTTACGGCTGGTGTTTTGGGAACAGGTGGACGCTTGACCTCCACCTTCTGTTGGCGAGCCAGGTTTATTTTCCTAGCAAATTGGTGCCGGGAACAACCCCGATAGTTAGAGGTGTGTCCCGAGTTACCACATAGAATGCGCTTGATGGTCGTGCTATCAGCAACCTCCCTAGCGGACATTCCTCTGCTTTGTGGTTCAATGCACACTTAACGCACCGAAACTGCATTTGACAGTTCGCAGCGGCGTGCCCGAATCTTTGACAGCGAACACATTGTAAAATGTTATCGCTGCGATTTAATTTTTCCCAACTTATACATTGATAATCTTGGACTTTAATTTTCCTCAGACTATCTAGTTTGCTGTTGGGAGTTAGCTGGACTAGGAAGTACGGGAATTTCCGATTCTCCCTTTTGGCCTTTGCTGTGATGAATGGCTTGACACCTACGAATTCAAGATCGTCACATTCCATTGCCTTAAGCTCCTGAAGGAGCTCTTTAGGATCGGTGGACGTATCGAGACCTCGAAGGAGCATTGCAGTCTTTCACTTTTTGGGGTGAAGCAGTAGAACTCTGTCGTGGTCTGTTCTAATGGAGTCTTAATTTTTTTGTGGTCTTCCACTGTGAAGCAGTGGATAGCATGTCTGTCATTACTCAATCTTTTAATAATAAAATTTTCGCCAATGGCCGACTTACATATCTTAATCGTATCCTTCACCTCCATCTTATATGTGTTGATCGGAGGCACCTTCGCCCTCGCTGTCTTCTTGTGCTGCTGTTGTTTCTGCTGCTGCTGTTGTTTTTGCTGCTGCTGTCTTTGCTGCTTTGGCAGCTCCGATTGTTGCTGCTGCTTTGGGAATCGTTGTTGGTGCTGCTGCGTTGGCAGTATTTGTTGTTGTTGTTGCTGCTTAGGCAGCTGTGCTGTTGCTGCTGAGCTGGTGCCGTATTTCGGCTTATATTTGCCAGCTACTGTTGTTGTTCCTGGCGCTCTTTAGCGCGTCGTGCCAATTGTTTTGCCTTCACGCCTCTAGTTGGCAAATTTCGTCATCTTCGTCGTCGGTCTCCGAGGCCGCCAACGACATGAAACTGTTACTGTCTCCAGCATAGCGGCCTTTGCCACTGTCGGAGACATACGGGAAATCGTCTGTTGTCGCCGCCTTCTGTTTTGCTGCGACTTTAATTACTGCTGCTGCTGATGTTATTGCTGCAGCTGTTGTTGTTGTTACTGCTGCTGCTGCTGTTGTCGGCGCCCGTTCCCCGGCTCCAGTCGGCAGCTTTTCAGCTGGAGCCGATAGGGACGGGCGCTTTACTAGATTTGGAGTCGGTCTTACCCTCCTCCTCCTCTTTCCAGTCGTCGATGATGATAAAGGTGGTAGTGGCTGCTTTGGGTCAGGCAATGCCTTCCCTGCTCCTCCCCCAGGTTGGTGAGGCGACGATTGTCGCTCACTCATTTCTTATGTCTTTTAATTAATTTGATTTGTATAAATTATATAAAAAATATTAAATTTCAATATGTCCCGTCTGGGATTTGAACCTCAACGTGCGGATCATTATCGGTGCAGTAGCAAAGGAAAGGGACGACGACAATTTACGCATGTGTTCACTAGCGACAAAATGAAACCATGGTGTTGCGTTGGACTATTATAGTGATGACAAGGGTTTCTGCGAAGGTGACCTGGATGGAGTCGAGGCGGCTCCAAGTCAGGATTAGCCGAGCTGTCATCTGAACGCGATCACTAAGCGAGTCATGGAATGCGTCCGTCAAGAATGGGAAAAAGGATGATGCAATGCGACTCGGCGTTGTGCTGAAATTGTTGTGAAATAGTAGATAAGCTGGATGGTCGTTTTCAGGAGAAACTCCATTTGTTTTGTTTTTCTGTTGATTTAAATTAATTAAATAGTTTCAATTCTTGTATTTTTGAATTAAGATAAACCTTGTTTGTTTTGAGAGTCGGAAATCCTTACGACAAATTTTATCTGCAATTGAAATAATGTAAAAGAATTAAGTGGAAAAGATAGTTTTACGAAACTTTTGAAAAACCAAAAACCTTACTTTACCACGACACCCAACGCACTCATACGCATTGTGGAGGGGATAAGACCTGGATTCTTGCTTTTGAATCAGTTCAAGGGTTCCATATCGATCAAGAACGAGCAGAAAAACATCACCGAGACATTTATAATCCACTTCGCTAACGAGACTATCACTGTACGTGACAAAAATTCACCTGAAGTGAGACGACTTGCCTGCTATCCTACAACTGGATTCCACTCACGGAGCTTGTGAAGAAATACTTACGGTTGAGATTCTGAAAGATCCAACACAAACGAGATACAGATTCTTCGAACTAAAGCTGAATTGGACATTTATAAAACTTTGGTATACGAATACTATTAACTATAGTGATCATCACGGTCATTAATATGGAAAATGAAACCGGAAGCCTCCACGAAGAGCATTTCGATTTGTCGCTGCAACATTCATCACATCCCAACGCAAGCGGAAGAAGAAGAGTTGTTCATTAAACAACAAAGAACAGAAGCACAGCAGGTTCATCAGATAAAAAATGGAGAGAGGCCATCAACATTTCTTATCAGCCAAATTCCTTTCTTTAAGGTCAAACGAGAACGGTTGAAATTAAAGGGGGAAGAGTTTACCGCACAAGTCTACATTCCATTCCCAGCAGAATCATTTTCCATTCCATTCCCAGAATCAACAACATACACAGATAGCCGCTTGGTTGAACGTGAGGGTATGCTGGTGGTGTCCGATGCTCCAGCCGCAGAGTCAGCTTGCCTAAATGTCATGCAAGCAAGTCGTTTGCAATCATCATGGGAACAGGGCAGATAAGGTAAAGCAGTTGTATTATAAAGATATGTTTCGTAATTCAGTTCTTAAGAAGCCGTGAAGGCATGTGGTTGATATATAGTATGTATTTTTTGTTTTTTTCAAACTAGAAAGTAAAACAAATAAGTGAATACTTAATTGGCAAGTAATTTCTGTATGACTTTGCTCGAATGTTTCGTGAGTTCATATATTTTAAGGTATTCAAATTGAAACAAGAGGAGGGGCAGTATAACATCAAGGAAAGATGAGGATATTTTCAAGATATGTTGGGGATCCTGGGTCTCAAGTTGGCGTTGGTGAAGATATTGCCGTACATCAGAGGACTGTACTAGAACAGTAAACTCTGCTGCAAAACTTTTAATAGATAAAGCCTCTCATTAGATTAGATTGGGTTCCTTCAAATTCTGAGCAATTCTGAGGAACACTTGAAAGGAAAACTTGATTGGCTTACCAAATAAAGATTCCCATCCTGTATAGGGGGCTTGGACTGCATTTATGTAGAAAAAATAAAGTCTCACTTTAATTCAGAAGAATAAATAAAGTGAAAAGTATATGCCTCCATGAATATTCAAGCAACAGGTGTTGGAATAGCATGCTTTACAAGTGTGGATTTTCAATGGACAGGCGTAGTTCACGATTCTAGAATTTGGAGTAAATAATAACAATAGAAACAAAACAATATTAAAAGTAACAGGCCCTATCATCGTATCCGTTCGGAGAGGAATTGTCTCCGTTTTCTCCGAAATTTGTATCATGCTTAGTGTTCCGATTGATAAATCGAACAATCCTCCGAACAAATGTCAAAATATACGTAACACATTCTTAATTCATGCAATGTATGACGATTAAATGCTTCTATTGCAGCAACGGGTCTAGAAGTCAGGCGATGTACTTCATTTTTAAATTTATCTATCCTTTCCGAATTTCTCCGACAAGAAAGCGGTTACGGTGTTTTTTCCGCAAAGGAAAATATAAAAACAGAATAAGCAAAATAACATTGGATAGTCGTGAAGGAAAAAAAGTGTAAGCATAATTTTATTTAAAATTTATTTGTAGGGATAATGCTACGCTGCTGTCCATATGAAGTGAAAGAACTCACTTTTATATTCTGCACTTCTATATTTATTTGTCACTTTACGTAGACGTTTATGTTCCTCTTACGATTTAGATACCATGAACGATATATATGTTCCCATCCTTTTCTCCGAACGGATACGATATTAAGGCAGAATATTCTAAAAATAAAATGTTATTTCAATAAAAAATAAAAATTATTTAATTTGAGGTCCGATGAAACAAAATAATCTGGATTTTAAATTTTTTCTCTCGCGCACTTTATTTTATCAACTTTTCGCTTTCCATCTAGGACCGGAAATCGTCCATGCAAAAATGGCCGTGCCCAATACAATCTGGCCGTGCCTGTTTTTAACGTTTTTCTTACTTGCTAATAAAGGGCGCTCTAATACTGTACATTAAGATTTCAATTTATACATTAAAACTCGGCCGACCTGACAATATGATCGGCCTCGATCATGTCAATAATACAAAAACACTTCGAACAATGTGGGGTGGGGTCTAAGATATAAATTGAACAAAAATAAATTGAAACTTATAACTAGGTTAGTGTAACTTTCTCATACTAGAAGCTGTGGTGCCTTATGTTGGGGTTACCCATTTTCTAATACGCGCGGCTTCAATGACGTTATCGTAGGTTAACTGTGTCAGCTGACAATTATCAATGTCTCTTACTATTACGACGAAGTCACCTGTGCTATATGTTTTCGCTGGCACACTGTGCCTCAAAAATATTTCTCATTGTATTCTTGAGCCATTTTAATCGCGGCTGACGTGTTGGATCTAAAAGCCTCGAGATCGCGGACTTCCCCATGATTTAACCTATCTTCCAAATACTCGATAAGCTCATCAACAACCGTTCCACGCCGTTCCACCCTAAATAGCAACCTGCTTGGGGACTCTCTAGTTGAACTGTGGGTGGTGTTATTGATTGCGTGTTCCACCTGTGTAAACTTGGTGGCCCAATCTGCGTGGTTAATCGGCTCACTCATTTTGCTCAACACGGCTTTAATTACCCTGTTCACCCGCTCGACTTGGCAACCTTAACATGTTCCACATTATTACGGAGTAGATAATCTCCGAACTCAAGTGGGGTGAAACACGAACCGCGGTCGGTGATCATACGCCGAGGGCGACTATAATAGCGGAAGTACTTATCTAACGAGGCACACACCTCCTTAGTGCTGGTCGAATTGATTGGGTACAGTTGCACGAACTTGGTAAAAGCATCAATCACAATCAGGATGTGCTTTCGCTTCGAATATAAGGCGGGCAATGGCCCAAAATAGTCCACGTGAACCGTATCAAACGGGACTGATTTCTTCAGAATACTATACATATTGTGATAATTCGATCGGGCGGGAGCCGAATACATAAAACACTTTATACAGTTTTTAATGAACCGCTCGATCTCACTTCTCATACTCGGAAACCAATAATTTTTCGGATCTAATTATAACATTTTTCAACTCCTAAATGACCAACCTTCTCATAGACCTTCCTAATTAAATTGTCCTTCATTTCGGTGGGCACACAAAGCAGCAACCGACCTCCATCAATTTTGCGAAAAACCAACCCGTCTTGCAAGTTATAATGTTTATGCGACCCTACTTCTTACTTCTCTCGGTATCTTCTGATTTCCGGATCCCGACTCTGGGCTACTTGAATTTGAATATCCACCTCATCACCGGTAAATGCGGCAACTAAGCGACAGCGGCTTAATGCATCTACATGCCCCATCGACGCCCCACTGCGGTGCTGTATAGTATAGTTGTAGTTCTTTTTAGCAAGTTCGACTGCGGATGCGTAAGGGGACTTACTCGGTCGAACTATTCCCCTTTTCATCAGATCTTTCACTTTCCTAACAACCTCTCTTCGTTCGTACACCGAAAGTGACCTAGGGAAACAATGAAAAGGCGTATTGTCAGTCATACCTATCGCTTTAAGAGCGTTACTCTCATCTTCTCTCAACTGCGGACCGACATCGACTTCAGACGGCGGTTCACCTAAATCAATTTCAAACACCTATGGGATACTATCATCCTCAGAGTGAACCTGCGACGGAGCAACATTAACCAGCCTTGGGGTATCGGTTCGCGAACACTTTCACCATTCGGCGTTCTTGACGACTCTATAGAGCTTACGTTTTCGTGATTGTTACACAAACAAATTTCCCGGCTACCACAACTACTAAAATATTTTATTTGACCAAAGTCAGAAGTGCCAACACAATTTTTTTTTAAATAAAACTTTTATTATAATTCAGTTCACTATTTTTTTTCTTTTTTATAGGCCTTATGTGGCTGAGATGTATATTAAATAATTTGAGAAAGCTATGCCCCAAGATCAGCGGCAGCATCATCATATCATCGGGAAGTACGTAAAGATATACTATACTTATTTTGTTCTGATATTTAATATGACTCTGAATCGTACCGTAAGTATAAAGCTTCATTCGCCCGACTCCGATATATTTAGTTGGTTGCAATAATTCGGATATCCTGACGTCACTTGGGACTAAGGAACGTCTGATTAGGTTAATCGCGCTACCGGTATCAAATAAAGAAAAACAATTCACAAAATTGGTACTTCGGACTTGGTCAACAGAGAAAGCAACACTTACCGTTTGCATGGCACTGATGGCGCTAACCACATCTTCGTCACTGCTTTCCTCCTCTTCTAACACCTTTGCAACTGCGGCTACGATCTTCTGTTGTCTTCGGTTGGTCTTTGGGCAACTGTCACGATAATGACCCACTTCGTTACAAATGAAGCAGGCATTAAGTTGTCTCAGCGGCTTGGTACAGCTACTCTTATAATGGCCGAATGTAGAGCAATTATAACATTCGGTTTCGTACGAGTTGACCTCGTTTTGTTAACAGCGGAGACTATGGCGGCGGATAACTTAGCAGGCTTCCTACTTAGTTGCTGCCTTCGTTTCTGCTGGTATCGATCGAGTCGGCTCAGGAGATTAGCAATGGTTTGGGCATCGTTGATTAGCGTAATGTTAGGACTGTCGTCGTCAAAGCCATCAATGATGAATGTCACTAGCTCGGCCTCTGGAACTGAAATTTTGGCGGCCAGAGCCTTTATCGCAATTACGAATTCTAGGCACGATTCGCCGGGTGAAATTTTCCGTTGTTCCAGCTGTCGGTACACGTCTCGGTGGGTGACTTGCCTTCCGAACGTTCCGATGAGAGCGTCCTTCAACTCACTATAATTCACCACACCTAGTGTTCTCAAGAACTCCTTCGTTGTCTCCTTGAGGAGCCTACGCACAGCCAAGCACATGTCATCAGTGGTAAATTCGCGTGTCGCCGCATACTGCTCGAACTCGCTACACCACTTGCGGATGTCACTATGATTTTTTCCAGTGAAGGGGTTTAATGAGTTCTCCATGTGCTAAAAATTGGCATGGTGGACGTGGCTTTACCTCCTCTCGGTGCCCTCCATCTCGCGGATCTGCTGCTGCAGAAGAAGCATCTCGCGTATCATACGCAGAACATTGACTTGGGCTTGCAATCGACGGGCTTCAATTGCCTCGGGTATCACTGTCGTATGCACGCCCCTGGCGGGTTCTCATGTGGCAAACCCAAGATATTCTTCCTCTGGTTCGGCAGCTATCTCAACGGCGGTACGACGGGGACGGCAGTTGGTACGGCGGCTGGCTCGGCGACTGGTTCGGCAACTGGTTCGGCGGCTGGTTTGTCGCCTAATTCGTAGGCGGGTTCGGCGTCCTGTCCATTCCTCATCCTCAATTTGGCTGACTCTTGTGTGGCCAGCAATTCGTCGTACAATGGGCGCAATTTTCCAGCGTAGCACTTGGTGGAAACGCTACATTTGCCCTTGAGAGCGCCTCCACAAACGTCTGTCGTGCTGTCCGTGTGCTTGACATTTATATTTTTTTTTCGATCAATACCGAAAATATTTTGATATATATGGTTCTCGCCTTGTTCTGAGGCTTAACCCCACACATGAGATTTAATTTGAGGTCCGATAAAACAAAATAATCTGGATTTTAAAGTTTTTCTCTCGCGCTCTTTATTTTATCAACTTTTCGCTTTCCATCCAGGACCGGAAATCGTCCATGCAAAAATGGCCGTGCCCAATACAATCTGGCCGTGCCTGTTTTTAACGTTTTTCTTACTTGCTGTACAAATGTGCAAGAACATATATATACAAATAATCATGGTTCCCACAGTAATTTACGGAAACCTACACCTTCATTGAAAATTGACCAGACATTGCGTCAGCATATTTTGCCTGCTCAGGTATAATGCTATGCCTGACAAATTATGCTGACAAATGTCTAATTTTGTATAAAAGTTGGCTGAAAAATAAATATAGGGCGAGTTGATACGAAGACTCAAGCGAAACAGTTTGTTTTATTTTACGTTTATTTGTTAAACTAGCTATCCCCGCACCAGTGGTAAGGTTGCTAGAGTGATAAGTAAACATTTGGTCCTTCGAAAAGTAAAAGAACAATAAAAAAGAAAAAAGCTATCGAAAAATTGAAGAAAAATGACCAGCATTGACGAATTGGCACAGCTGCAGAAAGATAGGGCAGAATGGATAAAGAAAGTATCCGAAAAGTTTACGAAAGAGCCTAAGGAGGGAGTTTGTAGATGAACGTTTAGACGATCTAAACTGGCACTGGAAAGAATTTGAGAGAGGAGATAGAGAAATACGGCGGCACGGAAGTTTCAGCGAAAAACACCCATATGCTGAATCGAAATTTTATGAACAAGTGGAAACAACTGTGAAATCCATACGCACTAAGTTTGCAGAGAGACTGAACGAGATTAATAACGAAGAGAAGGAAGTCCAAAAAAGTGTTCCATTACCACGCAATGGGAAAGGAAAAACGAATTTACCAACACAAGTAGACGATGAGCAACAGAGACGGATGAGGCGCAAAGAAGCCCAAAAACAAGCTCTATTCCGGTCAATAGATAGAATGGAGCAAACTGAACAGACGTCAAAATCGTACTTTGTTCACAAGCAACAAACAATTCAAGGCCAATGGGCGATTCTTATGAGAACACACGACGACATTATGGAACATGGAGATACGAGCGTTGACGAGGACTTCATGAACGAACAAGAAGAATTGGAGCAAACGTACGAAAACATTATGGTGAATTTACAAGAGAAGATCGACCAATTTGCTGTTCAGCAGAAACGGGAAGAACACACGAAAGAGGGAGCGCAACACGAGCTGAAACTACCCGTGTTAAAATTACCAACATTTGATGGCGATTACAAGCAATGGAAATCGTTCATTGATTTATTTGAGCAAGTAATCCATAAAAACGATCAACTTGGAAAAGCTCAAAAGATGCATTATTTGAAGACGAATGTGACGGGCGAAGCGGCAACTACTATACAGCACTTGTAGATAATGGATTCCAACTATGACATGGCACGGCAAATTTTAATAAATCGAAATAACGAAAATACACGATTGCTCGGTAATGCAAGGCATTATTAAATCAAAAAGAATGCCAGGTTGAATCGGCATCAAATCTAAGAAGAATTCATGATACTACAGTGGAGTGTGTGAATTCCTTAAAATGTCTTAATATTGAAATAAGAAGTTGGGACCCGATCATCTTGTATATCATCTCGCAAAAACTGGATAACGAAACAAGAAAGACGTACGAGCAGTCACTGAAGAACCCTAAAGATCTACAACCTCTTGATGAACTCCTTAAGTTTCCAGAGAATAAATTCCATGCTCTAGATAATTTAGAAGGAAAAAGAAACGGCACAACCACAAGAGATCAAAAACCGGCAAATAACAAGAAAGGCAAAGTACGCAATGGTGCACATTGGATTCACACATGTGGTAAATTTATACAAATGGAAGTGACTCAGCGGATTGAATTTGTGCAAAGACATAAACTTTGCAAAAATTGCTTCAAACCAACCCATGAAGCATCAAGATGTCCATCAATGAAGACCTGTTTAACATGCCATCAACGACACCACACGCTTCTTCACACCGCCTACGCAAATGAACAATCTGAACAACCACAAATGAATTTCGCAGCCAACAAACAGTGTAATACAGTGTTATTAGCTACAGCGGTTATCAAAACAAATTGGAAAGGATGTGACCATTATATCAGAGCATTGGTTGACCAAGGCTCACAATCTTCCTTTATCACGGAAGATGTTGTGCAACGACTGCAGCTGAGACGTGAACGAGCAAATGCTTCTATTACTGGCTTGGGAACAACGAATGCAGGAACGGCTAACAGTAAGGTCCAACTAAAGATTCAGTCCATATACCCATCTGAATTTTTCACATGGGGAACATTCTTGGTACTAGACAAACTCACAAAAGTGCTACCAGAAGAATCATTCACAACAACCAAATGCGACCATATTAGGCATTTACCATTGGCCGATCCATCATACAACAAACAAGGAGTTGTAGACATGCTGATAGGAGCGGACATTTTCCAAGATATAATTTTGGAAGGTGTCAAAGGGAACCAAGGAACTCCGATTGCTCAGAAAACACAACTGGGTTGGATATTGTCAGGAAGTTGGCAATTCAACTCCAAAACGGACAAGTCAACAGTTTGCTTGGTATCAAATATTGAGCTAAATAATCAGCTTAAATCATTCTGGGAAATAGAAGAACTACCCGAAGAAGAAGGGCGCACAAAAGAAGAGATACATTGCGAAGAATACAATAGAGCAACTCACAAGAGGAACGAAGAAGGTAGATATATTGTCAAACTACCTTTCAAAGAAGATGCTGGCAAGTTGGGTGAATCAAGAAATAGAGCATTAGCACGATTTCTTCAAACTGAGAGAAAATTAATGCGTAACAAGCAGCTACAAGACGGGTATGTTCAATTCATGAGGGAGTACATTAACCTCGGGCACATGGAATTAGTAAAACCAGATTCTGTGTCAAAACCTGCAACCGAAGCCTATTATTTACCGCATCAGGCAGTAATTAAACCGGACAACTCAACGACTAAATTACGAGTTGTATTTGACGGATCATCGCGCGCAAGTTCAGGATTAAGTCTGAATGATACGATGCTTACAGGCCCAGTAATTCAACAGGACTTGTACTCTATACTAGTGCGCTGGAGGAAACAAAAATACGTATTCAGAGCAGACATCGAAAAGATGTATCGTCAAATACTGCTAGACTCTGACGACAGAGATTTTCAAAGGATATTTTGGAGAGAAAGGCCAACACAAAAAATGAAGGAATACCGGTTAAAAACGGTTACGTACGGGACATCTTCAGCTCCATATCTGGCGATAAGAACTTTGCAACAACTTGCATACGATGAAGAAGAAAAATTTCAATTGGCAGCAAAAATAGCACTCAAGGATTTTTACGTTGATGATTTACTTTCTGGAGAGGACACATTGGAAGCAGCAATAAAAGAGCAGAAACAAATGATTCAGCTTATGGCGAGTGGAGGATTCAGACTTCGTAAATGGTCCTCAAATACAGAAGCTCTATTAGCTAATATAAGACCAGAAGACCGAGAGCAAGGAAAATACGAAATCAATGTATACGACCCTATTAAAACTTTAGGTTTATATTGGCGACCAGAATCTGATACATTCGAATTCAAAATTAGTCCTACGTCAAAACATGTCAACTTGACAAAAAGGATAATAGTATCGGAGACAGCGAGATTGTTCGACCCCTTGGGATGGTTAGCACCGGCTACGGTAAAAGCGAAGCTAGTTCAACAGAACCTATGGAAATTGGATAAAGGTTGGGATGAAATACTTCCAGATGAAATCACAAGCGAATGGAACGCATTCAGGAATCAACTCTGCTGCATTGAAGAAATAAAAATACCTAGATGGCTTCAATATGAATCAAAACACCACACAGAACTACATGGATTTTGCGATGCATCAGAAAGAGCGTATGCAGCAGTTGTTTACATAAGAGTCATAACTGATTCTGGAACCATTACCACACGGTTGTTAAGTGCAAGGACGAAGATCGCCCCCATTAAAAAGGTGACAATACCGAAATTAGAACTTTGTGGTGCAGTTGTACTTGCAAAGTTTCTTCAAAAAACGAAAACGAGATTAGAAATAAAAGACCTGGATATACACGCGTGGACTGACTCATCTATATCGTTAGCATGGATCACTGGAAACCCTAACAAATGGAAAAACTATGTTGCGAACAGAGTAACTGTTATAACAAAAATAGTAAATTCTGACAAATGGCATCACGTAAAGGGTAAGGATAATCCAGCCGACTGCGCATCTAGAGGATTGTGGCCGTCAGAACTCAAAGAACACTCAATTTGGTGGACCGGGCCATCTAGGTTAGCGGAAGCAGATATCAAGTATACCGATTCCAAAACTCATACCACTAATGAAGAAATGAAGAAAACACACTCGCTTTCGTTAACGACATTGACTGAACCTGGATCGGATCTCTTAAGTGCATTATTATCGCAGTATAGCACATTCAAGCGAATAACAAGAGTGCTTGCATTTTGCAAAAGATTCATTCATAACTTAAGATCAACAAAGGGTAATAAACACCTGGGGCCAATCACATATCCAGAAGTTGAAAGTACAGAGATGATGGTTATACGATACGTACAGAATACAATATTCAAGGATGAAGTCAAAAGCTTGAAAAATGGAAAAGAAATTGCCAGAAAAAGCAAACTTCAATGCCTCAACCCATTCTTAGACGAAAACAATATGATACGGGTGGGAGGACGATTAGCGAACACTGATCTATCAAGAACACAGAAACATCCCCTAGTCATCCCACATTCCAGCAAACTGACAACAATGCTGATTGAAGAAGCACATAGGAACACTTTGCACGGAGGCTATGTTCTTACGCATGCATATCTGCGCCAAAAATACTGGATAATAAGTGGTCTGAGCGCAGTCAAACAATGCGTTCGCAAATGTACTATTTGTTTTCGACACAGAACAACAACGAGAACACAACTAATGGGGAATTTGCCTAGACCGAGAGTTATCAGTGCAAGACCATTTCTTCACACGGGGGTCGATTATGCAGGACCTGTCGAAATCAGAACGGCAAAAGGAAGGGGAAACAAAGCATACAAGGGATATATTGCTGTATTCATATGCTTGGCGACGAAATCGATCCACTTAGAGGTTGTGAGCGACCTTACAGCGAATACGTTTATAGCAGCATTTAAAAGACTATGTGCTAGGAGAGGAAATGTATCACATCTCTAGAGTTATAACGGTACAAATTTTGTTGCTGCAAATAAGATTTTTCAGCTAAATGCAAAGGAAGCAAGCAAGCACAATGGCGAGATTTGCGAGGCATTAACATCATACCATACTGAATGGCACTTTATACCACCAGCCTCACCGAACTTCGGTGGCCTTTGGGAAGCCGGAGTGAAGTCGATTAAGTATCATCTCAGACGAACCATTGGGGAACACAAACTAACATATGAGGAGATGTCAACCGTATTAATTCAAATCGAAGCATGCCTAAACTCAAGACCTCTCTGCCCAATGTCTAACGACCCTGATGATATAACAGTCCTAACGCCAGGTCACTTCCTAATAGGAACGGCTCTGTTAGCTCCTCCAGAAAAACACACACTCGACGAAAAACCAGGCCTACTGACGCGATGGCAACTTTTGGAGCGGCTGCAACAACAGTTCTGGAAAAAATGGAGCACAGAATATCTAACGACATTACAACAACGACAAAAATGGACGCGACGGAATGAAAATCTGGCAGTGAACAACATTGTTTTGGTGAAAGATGAATGAGATTAAAAATAGAAGTTTAAAGACAATCCTAGTTTATTTATTTTATTTATTGATTGACGCAGTTTTACATCTCGCCCTGCTTACCTCATAACTGGTGACTCCGACGTGATTTAATTTAATTTTAATTTAATTTTAACGCTGACTAAGGAGACGATGCGACAACTCAAGTCCCAGGTAGTTCAGGTTACATCCGCATCAGTGTCAATAACATCTCCAACAGCATCTGGATCTAATCAGGAAATTCTTTCTCGCCAAGTAGTCGATGATCATCGCCCATCAAAATCGAGAGTAGCTACGCATTTAGCAACAAACAATTCAAGCAAGCACTAATTGCGCATCTACTTTGGATGTATTAAGTTTACCCCGCGTGCAGCTGCCATGGTTCAATACGATGTGCCCTCAACTTTGGGTAGCGCAAGTAAAAATTGTCTTTCAACTTGGCGACTAACGAGACAGAACAGTACTCACGTTTGCTGCTCAGCCTTGAGGGTGAGGCATTAACGGCAGTCGGAGACCTGGTGACTAAGCCGCCTACAGCCAATACATGTGTCGCACTAAAGGAGCGATTGGTTCAAACATTTTCACGAACAACCGAGTCACAACTAAGGCGCATGCTCAGAGGTGAGGACACCGCAGGAAAAAAACCCACAGCCATTCTCGCGCATATGAAGCATCTCGCTTCTGGCAGATGTGATCCCACCATCCTAAGAACGCTCTTTTTGACCCATTGCCAGAAGATATGCGTGCCGTTCTAATATCCACAGAACAGAAGGACATCGACAAATTAGCAGAAGTAGGAGATAAAATCTTCGAGTTGTCTTATACAAACCTTTGCACTATCTCGTCTTTATTTCCAACACCTGAGGTCAACGCAGTATCTCTAAGTGAAAATTCGACTTTATAGAAAATCATGAAGGCCATTGAAATGTTGAAGAAGGACGTAAATTTGCTTAAAAACATTCCCAGCACCTTCTGACCACTTTGGTATCGAAATAAGGGTAGATATCTCGAATGCCTCTCCGCTTTTACTTCCGCCAAAAATACACATAAGCTTCGAAAATACCAATTGGGAAGCTTTTAGAATTCAACTCCATGATAGTCTTTCAGGCCTGAGTATTCCAACTGAACGAAACATTACCAACACAGAACTCGACTCACTCATTGACAAACTCACTGAAAAAATTAACTCCTGTACACAAAACAACTCTGTCTCAACGGAACCTAAGAAAAATAAATACAATTATTTATCTAAGCCTTCCATAAAGCTTTTAAAAATTCGAAATATATGGTTAAGGAAATTGAAAAGAATTTACCATAGGCATTTAAATAGAATAAGTGGAGAATATCAGCAACTCAATTCCATGATTCAATGCCTCAACAATATCATAAGGGAGAGAATACGCGCAGACACTGACAATGAGTTGAAAGCACGATTGAAGAAAATAAGACCCTCTCCTCATGCTTTTAAGGAAATAAATAAAATTACAAGTAGAAAATATCCTGGAATAAATATTTCCAAAGATCTTCTCACATGTGATGGAAGAGAGTTATCTGACATCGAAGAAAAACTTAATGCGTTTAAGCTATTGTATTCGAACTTATACGCGGAAAGGACACCTAATTTTAACATAAGTCTAACGAATGATGTTATAACAAAAGTAAATGAGTTTAATCAAATAAACGCAAATAAAACTATAACCACACTGTCAAATTTAAATACTCTTTCCGATCAGTTACCTCCACCATTTACCACACCTCAAAAAGTCAACATATTAAGAAGTTCACTTAATAATAAGAAATCCTGCGGACCTGACTTTGTTTCTAACTTTGTCCTTAGAAAGTGTCCCTTCTCATTGGATGTGTCACTTTCACGCGTATTCAACCACTGCATCAACAATGGATACTTCCCAACAATCTGGAAAAAATCAAAAATATTTCCTATACCCAAAAAATTTACATCAAGGGACGTTAAAGACTTTCGACCTATTTCGTTACTCTCAAATATAGGCAAATTATTTGAGCGGGTACTGTCCGAAACCTTGGATAAGATTTGCGAAGACTTCAACATAATCCCCAAAAACCAGTTTGGGTTTAAAAAAGGTCACTCAGCAGAACACTCTCTATTACTTTTGGGAAACAAGATTACTCACAATCTAAGGGAGAAAATGTGTACCGCCGCACTAGCGATTGATTTCCAAGCAGCCTTTGATTCCATCTGGCACAAAGGTTTAATATATAAACGAATAAATCTTAGATTTCCCCCATCAATTATCAAAATAATAATTTCTTTTTTGAATTTGCGAACCGCTTCAATTTTCATTGGTTCGGAATCCTCAGAAGAATTTTCAATACTCTCAGGTGTTGCCCAAGGAACAATTATGGGTCCTAAGCTGTATAACGTCTCTCTTTACGACTTCCCTTTAGGCGATCCTATCTTTAACGAACCTGGTGCTATTTTGTACGCTGATGACACAATTATTCTAGCAAGTGGAACAAGGCCACACACAGCTTTAGATAAAGTAAAGAACTCATTACCTGTTCTGATTTCGTATTTTAAATCTTGGGGCTTAACTATTAATGCGCAAAAATGTGAATTAATTTGTTTCAGAAATTCTTACGGAAAAGGGCATAGACTTGCGGTCAAAGAAAGCAAAACCATTTCCCTAAAAATCGAAGACACGACAATACCCCTAAAAACAGAACTTAAATATCTGGGGATACTTATTGAAAACAAATTCCTGTTCAACAAACATGGTAGGAAGATACTGAATAAAGCTAAAATGGCTTCTGCTACTCTAAAGCAATTATTATCCTCCAAATGCGTATCAATGAAAACTAAAGTTTTAATATATAAAACGCTCATCAGACCGATACTAACATATAGTTTTAGCTGTTGGTTCAGTATCTCACCTACTGTGGCAAAAGAGCTTGAGTTGTTCGAAAGACGCATTTTAAGATATTGTTGTGGAAAATTTAGAAGACCAAACAAAAAATGGTTTTCTAATAATACACTTTATGAGACGACAAGAGTAACACCTCTTTTGCTATACATGATAGAGAACTTAAAAAAAAGACTGAATAGTGCTGCCTCCCACACCAATCCGCTCATCAAAACGCTTTGGGATCTAAACGTTAGCGAAAGTGTTTACGACCAATACTACCTTTCACCTTTCAACCTTATTAATGAAAGATCGCGACCGGTAACACAGCATAACAGAAATTCATTACCGCCGTTTTATGAAAAAGCTTCACTGCCTAACCTAAGAGGATAACTTGTAGAATGTTGAGCTTCCTTGTTCCTACATAAGTAAATATTTATATAGCAAATTAAGGAAGTCTTTTAAAAACAATTTTACAACGCTCCTCCTACAAGTTGATACAAAAAAAACTGTTTTTCATGAATTTGTCCTGTCTGAATATCTAGTCATTAGTTCTAAGCGGCTGTCAAGAGCCTCATAGTGTAAAAGTATGCCGGGAGCAAGCATATACGTACAAATTTTGTGTAAGAAAATGAAATGTTGCAAAAAATAATAGATAGTATTTTAAATATCCTCATTTAAAACTTTTCAGCCAGACATACTTTTTAGTCGGCTGCATTTGTAAATATTATGTATTATTCAAAGGAAAAAAAAATTGTATATTGTATATTGTCTCAATAAAATTGAATTGAATTGATTTGCTTAAAAACGGCGGTCAACGTGCCCTGCAACCGCAGTCGCGTCGGAGGTCGCTAAGTGGAACGCGAAATTCTTTTAAAAACGACGCAAATACCACACTTTGTTATTACCACGCCAAATTCGGTGACGAAGCGCAGAAATGTCGTTCAGGCTGTGCCAAATGGAAATCGGAAAACTAAAGCTGCCGTTGCGCGAAATGGCGGTCGCACACGGCAACAACGAACATTTTCGCCAGCAAATCTCCGAAGCCAAATCATCCATTAACTTCCTGATTGACACTGGAATAGATATTTCTGTTTCTGCCTTCAAAAGTCACCTAATTTCCTGCCAACGGCGTCACCATAAAGACCTACGGTACGAAAACAATTTCAGTTGATCTGCGTCTTCGTCGAAATTTCAACTGATCTTTTACTGTTGCAGACGTTACGCAAGTAATCATTGTGAAGATTTCATTCATCATTTTGATCACACCATTCGATTAAACCAATATATGCTGTTCGACAACACCACACAGCTGAGTATCAACGGAAATCTCGTCAACTCCCATTTACCTACAGTGCGCACGATCGACAACAGCAACCCATTCGCCGACATTTGGCAGAGCTTCATTCACATAACACGGGTCACTTACCACAACGTCGTCGAACACTCTGTGCAACACCACATCATCGTTCGAGGACATCCTGTGTCAGAACGCGCCCCACGTCTTGTTGGTGATAAACTTGGGGCTGTCAAAAGCGAGTTTCATCAGATGATGCAACGAGGGATTTGTCAACCACCGAAAAGCGAATGGGCTTCACCACTACACATGGTCCAAAGGAAGTCGGGTGGCTGGAGACCCTGTGGTGACTACCGTCGCTTAAATAACATCACGGTCCCAGACAAATATCTCATACCACACCTACAAGATTTCAAGCACAAGTTGACAGGATGCTCTATATTTTCAACGCTCGATCTTAACAGGGCATATCATCAGATCCCACTTCCAGAAAACGACCGACCGAAGTCAGCCGTAATAACACCATTTGGCTTGTTCGAGTTCAATGTCATGACTTTTGGTTTGTGCAACGCTGCACAAACTATGCAACGATTCATGGACACTATTCTCAGAGGGTTGGACTTCTGCCATTGCTACATCGATTATGCAAATGCGCAAATTATGCAATAAATCCGACAATGCTTGCGACCAAGTAGCCAGACAACTCGAGGAAATAGGCCAATACTCTACGAACATTGTTCACATGTCGGGAGCTTAGAATATCGTAGCAGATATATTGTCCCGCATTCACGTAATTAGCATGCCTGTTATCGTCAACGCACTGGAGTTAGCGGATATGCAGAAGAATGATGAAGAACTTAAGCAACTAACGGATCTCCAAAGTCAACAATTCTCCAACTTTAGGGACTGCGATTTGATGGCACAGACGATGTAGTGTTCTGCGATTCCAGTGGCACAGATATTCGCCCATATGTATCCAAGCCACTGCGCAGCCAAATTTTTGATAAAAGTCACAATTTGTCACATCCAAGTGGTCGAGGGACACGCCTCATCAGCAGAAACTATGTCTGGCCGAGTATGAATAAGGAAATTCACAACTGGGCCAGGTCTTGTATGGCTAGTCAGCGAAGCAAAATTAGTCTGCACGTTAAAAACACACCGCAACACATTGCAATGCCCAGGGACAGATTCCATTATGTCAACATTGATATCGTTGTAATGCCGCTCTGCAAAGGTTATAGGTACCTCCTGACAATGATAAGAACGAATTCACCAGATGGCCGGAAGCTGTTCCTCTTCAAGATGTTACAGCAGATACAATTGTCGACGGATTCTACTCGGGTTGGGTATCCCGATTCGTCGCACCGGCAACGATAAGGTCTGACAGAGGATCCCAGTTCGAGTCCTTTCTGTTCGACGCATTGGCGAAACTCATCGGTAGCAGACGAACGAGAACAACAACACACCACTCTGCTTCAAACGGAATGATTGCACGCTAGCATCGATCATTCAAATCAGCTATCAATGTCAGGTTGCATCCGACTGGGTAAGTTTGTTATCTACTGTACTTCTAGGGCTTCGCAGCAGCTATAAAGAAAACACCAACAGCACAGCGGCTGAGTTAGTATACGGTATGACATTAAGATTACCTGGTGAATTTTTTACTGGCGAAGAGATTTCACCCGACCCCGTGAGCAAATGCGACTGGTTCGATCAACGCCATCAGCACATCACACGAAGCGCAAAGCCTTCGCACACAAGACAATGTTCAATTGCACACACGTCTTTGTTGGGGTGGATTCGGTGCGGAAATCTTGTGAACAGCCATATGACGGACCTTATGAAGTGGTCGTAAGAAATCGGACTCGGTCTTTAAAAATAACGTCAATGGAGTTCCCACCACGATATCCTCTGAACGATTGGAACCGGCATTTTTCGAAACGACAGAGGCACTAGACAATCAAACAGACAGACCTTCATCGAGTAAAATTTTAAAAACTTAATCTGCTAAAGAAGCACAGAAAAGCAAAAAAAAAATTAATTTTTAATATATAAAATCCGCGACATCTGTCACTAGTGGCGGAGTACTTGAAGCGTTCAGTGGATGCAGCCGTCGCCATAAAAATGTTATTTTAAAAGGTTGGCAACCGTACAACCACATGGAATTTGGTACTAGAAGGCTACGGAACGACAAAAGCATTGCGTTTTTTTTTTACGATTAAGTTTTATTTTTATTTAGTCTAAAATTTACAATTTTGACTTAAAACTAGACTTATAACTACAATTTTATATATTGTTGGCTCAACAATAAGGGCCCAACGTATTTCGGTTGCGATTTTATACAATACTAAATTTTCTTTACTAAAATTGTGGAATATGATATGCTTAATCTATAATTGATTTTATATAAAATTTTCCAAACATTATGAAAATTGACTCTGAGGGAGTTGTTTTAAAGACGAAAAATAATTAACATATTATACAGGGTATTAACCTCTGTAGTAGTTTTTGTTGGCTTTCGTCTAGAACGAGGTCCAGTCGATGATCTCTTGAAGGTGTTCATCGATGATTGTCCGTGTGCTGAGGTACCTGTGGGCTGGCTCAACTTCTTGTCTGCTGATGTTCCTGATTTCTTCGTTAGGGTGGCTTCCTAACCCTTCAATGATTTTTCTTGACAGCTGCAGCATGTATTCCTTGATTGGTGTGATCCCGGCGCTTTCGTACAGCGTTGAGTTGCTGACGTATTTCAGCGTGCTGAGATTTCTCCACAGTCCAGTGCATGATCTGAGGATTTTCCTTTTCAAGATCTCAATTTTCTTCATTGAAGTTGGCGGCACCGTGAACCAAATTGGGAAGGCGTAAGTAATTACTGGTCTTATAAGTTGCTTATAGACCAGTAATTTGGTGTTTTTATGCAGACCACTCCTCCTTTTTAGGAGAGGGTGTACAAGATGAAGGGCGAAATTGGCTTTCTGAATAGCCTTTTCAGCGTGTTGCCGGAACTGGAATCGCTCGCTGAAGGTTATCCCCAGGTACTTCGTTTTGAGCTGTGGAGCAATCTCTTTACCATCTGGCATCGTTATTCTCGTGTCGTGGCATCTCGTCGCGAAAGCTTTCCTACTTCTTGTTGCTGTGGTCGGTGGTCGGAAGCAAATGAGCTCTGTCTTGCTGCTGTTGATCTTCAGTCCCCATTTCTGGAAGTAGTCCCATAGCTTCGCTAGGTGTTGTTCTACCCTAACGGCTGCTATTTCCGGGGCTAAAGACGTAGCGTATGTGATGGAGTCATCTGCGTAGAGGAGTGTCTTTGTTCGGGCATCGTTGGCTGGCTGGTCCGCTGTTAAGATGTTGAAAAGGATAGGAGAGACCTTTCCTCCTTGTTGAACTCCTCCGAGAAGTCTTCTTAAAGTTGATAGATGATCCTGTATCTGGACGAAAAAGAATCTTTCTGTTAGTGAAATGAACAGGATTTTTACCAGATGCTGAGGAAATCCCATTGTCTTCATTTTATAGATGAGGCCCTTAATCCAGACGCTGTCAAATGCCTTTTCTATGTCCAGCAGGCAAGCCACTACGATTTCCTTCTTATTCAGACTTTTGGTGACATCATGATGCAGCTTCAGCAGTGGATGGATGGTTGAATGCTTCGCCCGGAAACCATATTGATGGTTTGGGAGAATTCCCTTCTCCGAGCAAATTGCCATGATTTGGCGCAGCAATACTGACTCCAGCACTTTCCCAACACAGCAGAGAAGCGCTATCGGCCTATACCCGTCAATGCTGGATCTATTTGTTTTTTCGGGACTGGAACAACTTTAGCTATTTTTCAGGAGTTGGGAAAATAGCTATTGTTGATGCAGTTATTGAAGATCACAGTCAGAAGTAGTATAGCAACATTTGGCAACTTTTTTAGTAAAAAGTTGGAAATGCGGTCTGGACCTGTGGACTTTTTTGAGTTTCCACCCAAAATTAGGTCCTCTACTTCTTCGGCATTTGTGAAAACGCCAATTCCTGGGGCTGGGTTTGTTGCGGGATTTTCTCTGCTGAAGTTCGTCACAGTGCTGGTGTCAAGTAGAATTTTGTTGATCACCTCGTCAACTTCTTCCAAAAACTCTGGTAGGTGCATTGGTGGCCTCTCGGTGAAATTCCTTTCGACGTGCGCGGCGAAAGCTTCAGCCTTATCTGCTGGCGTTGTAACCACTCCTTGTCCGCTGTTCAAGCTTTCTGGAATCGTGTTGGATTTGCCAACTATCGCATTGATTTGCTTGAATGTGTCCGGTCCAGGCTTGATTTTCTCCAGACGTCTTATGAATTGCTCCTCAGTGTGGTGTTTCACGGCTCTTCGGAACATCACTTTGATGCAGTTCAGTTCCGCTTGTACGCTCCTGTACTCGTCGTTGACCATGTTCCATGTTCTATGCAAAATCCTTTGAAGCTTCTTCCGGAGACGCTGTCGGTGAGCGTAGATGGCTTGGATGTTGAGTGGCAAGTGGGCATATCGATCCTTGCTGCCGTTCGGTTTTTTTTGGGCATCGATAGCTTTAAGGACCACATCCTTTAGTTCTTGTATCGTGCTGTCAATTTCGGCGTTGGTGAAATTCCTTTCCTGTGGCAGTATGTTGATGTTGCTCTCGACGTCGTAAGCAAATTTCCTCCAGTCCACTTTTTTGTGATCCAGGTACGTGTCTGGTGTACGATGAATGGTCATGATTGCCATACTCGGTTTGACCCTCAGCTCAACTGCCAGATGATCTGAGTCACTTAGGTGGGCTTCGCAGGTGAAATTCCGGAACTCTGGAAGTATATTTATGAAATTTGAGGTAACTAGGAAAAAGTCAAGCGATGAGGGAGTCCTCGGGAACGTCTTTTGTGGTTGCGAAGCTACTACCCATGATTGAACATGGGCGTTTTCGTCCAACCATTCGACAATTACGCATCCTTGGGGTGAGTAATTGTCGTCATGCCAGAGTGTATGTCTGGCATTGAAATCCCCGCCAATTACACTGTAAGTGTACAGCTTGGAGATGTTGTTGATGATGCTGAGGTCTTTCTTGATGTTTTCCTTACTTGCATTACAGTGGTTGTATAATGCAAGCACAAGAAGGGTTTCTCCATCGTTGCATCTGATTACGGCTGCTGTGACCTCCATGCAGCTTAGTTCTTGTATTTCCAGCTTCGTAGAATTTAAATTATCCCTAATGAAAAGGGCTGTGCCTCTTCTTCCGTCATTTTTGTCCTCCCGATAAATGTTGTATCCATCATTCAGGTACCGATTCCTGGGTGTGAGGTTAGTTTTCAGTAAACATAAAATATCGGGCTTCTTTGCCTTGAGAAACATGGCCAAGGAAGCCCTTTTTTCTAATGAATAAATTGAATTAACATTGTATGTAATGATACTTAGCCATTTTCTTAGATGCATAGTTCGCAAATAAGTTTACCCAATACCATTGTTTTAGCCTTATCATCCAGACTTCCGTAGTTGCTTGGTACAACCTTCCTTGCCTTCTGAACGAGGGTTAGTAAGTCTGTACCAAACAAGCGTTCGGTATCGTCAAAGATATTGTGTGAAGACGACGGCGATGGTGCTGCCTTCCTGGTTGCTGGTGCAGTGGTGGTTCCTACGGCAGTTTTTGTGGCCGTTTTTGCGGGCTGTGATGGTTTGATGGGATTGTTGACTTTCCTTATACCCTGGGCAGCAACATTTGCAAAGCTGAGTCCAGCTTCTATCTTTTTGGAGACGGATTCCTTGGCAAATTTCTGCTGCTCCTTCTTCTTCAGAGCCATTTTGTCCTTTGCGGCGACCCTCTCCTTGTACTTTGGGCATCCACGGTAGTTTGCCGGATGTCCATTTTTTTGGCAATTGATGCAGTACACATCTTCATTCTTGCTGGTCCTTGGGCAGGTTCCATGTGCGTGGCTGTTGCTGCATTTGACGCATCTGTACGCCATTCCGCAGTTGCTAGCAACGTGACCGAACTTTTGGCAGTTCTTGCATTGCGTGATTCCCTGCGTCTGAAGTTTCTCCCAGTGAACCTTTTGGTTCATTAGGAGAGTTTTCCTATATATTGACGGGATGTCTGCTCCCTTTTCCACCTCGACAACAAAGTTGTTAAACCACATCCAGTCCTTTGGTGTGTCTGCTTAGTTCTGCAACATTGAGGCCAAAACAAATAATTGGGGGCATTACGGAAGCTCTCTTCATAGGTTCCACGCTGGGGTTGCTCGTTGCCTTTTTGGTTGATGTTGTTGGTGTGTTGCGGTTGTTGTCGGCTGTTGCTGATGTGGATGCGGTTGTTGTCGAGGTGAAATTTTTTGGACTGGGAGAGTCCGACTTTTTCCTATTTTTTGCTTTGACCAAGGTGAAAGATTCTTCTTCGGCCGACTCTTCACTCTCGGTTGCCTCTGCTTGCTCAACAATCGTTTGAGTTTAGCTCTTCCTCTTCCTCGGATGAGGAGCCTTCACAGTCGGATGGGTCTTCTTCCTCCATCCTTAATTCTTCCTCATCTTCGCCGTCGTCTGAGGAGTATGCAGGCATACTCTCATAGAGGGCGTCGATGTCCGGGAGTTTTTCATGGATAGAAACCATGAACTCCCTCCCGTGGTTGGCTGCTCCGTCCTTGATTTTTTTAATAATTTCATCGAAGGTAGCGTTCACGCTATCCTTCCTTTTCTCCTTCCTGCCCATTTGGGTTGGGTTTCCCGTTATCCTACTGGAATGTTTGTTTATTATTTTTTTTGTTTGCAGGTAGCCGGCAAAGCGAGGTAGGTAATGTTTTGAAAAAAACTTTTACCTGACCTGAAAAAATTGTTCTGAAAAAAATGTTTGTCAAATATTTTTTTAAAAGGATTTTATTAATAACTCCTGTTGCCTGTGTGTCTACTTGCGCTATCAACACTGAACTGAGACGACGAAAGCATTGCGTTGAATTTAATTTAGTTTTTATTGGAATAAAAATAGAAGTTGGACAATCCTAGTTTATTTATTTTATTTATTGGTTGACACAGTTTTACATCTCGCACTGCTTACACCATATATGTATGTGTGGGGGATAGTGTACCACACGTATGTTAATTATTTAATTAAAAATAATTTTCCATTTACTATTAATATTAAACTTTATTTTCATAAATAATTCGTTATTTCAGAAGCGAGTTTTGCGTGCCGAAATTAAACAAAGCCAAAATTCTAGTAGTAGTTCAGTAGTCAAATCTGAATAATATCGATATCCAAGTCAGTTGACAGTCATTTAAAAGTCAATTTCAATGTGGAAGTTCGATATCCTTACTTCTGCGAGCGGCTCAGCTTTAACGCCCATGCCGACAACGTCATGAAAAAGGCCAACTTTGCCCTACATCTTGTGAACCCACTGCTGAGGAAGAGGAACGGGTTAAGCAAGAAAACCAAACTACTGGTCTACAAGCAGCTCATAAGACCAGTAATAACCTTTGGCTGCCCAATATGGTTCGCGGTGTCACCAACAACCATGAAGAAAATCAGACTCATGGAAAGAAGGATACTTCGGTCCTGTACAGGACTCTGGTGAAAACCGGACACGCTGAAATACTTCAGCAACACTAAGCTGTATGAAGACGCTGGCATGACCTGGCATGACCAGCAGACCTTAGAGCCAGCGCTGAGGTACCACAGCCCACGAGCGATCATCGACGAGAGATTCGAGGACATCGTTAATTGCTACGAGACTTCGTTTTACGAAAAAGCTGACAGCCGATATTACAGAGGTTAGGACCCTGTAATTAGTTTTATAATTATAAATTAAAAAAAAATTCTTAAACAAAAATTTTCAAAATGTTTGGAAAATTGCATATAGTCACCTAAATGATTAAGTCGCCATTGTAATACGTTTTTGCAAAAAAAAATATTTTGTATTAATACCAAATGAAATAAGTCGGGCCCTTATTGTTGAGCCGACAAAACCTTACCTTAGTTATAAGTCTAATTTTAAGTCATGATTGTAAATATTTTTGGACGATAAATAAAAACATCTTAATCTAAAAAAAGTTCGATATCCAAAGTACTCCCCTCCAAATTGAAAACAAATGTCCAATTTATTTGTATTTTTTTGTTGACAATCAACTAAAAGTACCTTCTTGCGTGGTGCTGGATATGTGCGCAAAGTTATTGGATGTGTAGATGTATTCGGCTGTATGGAAGATGTATGTGGATTAAATTTGAATGGTTGTTGCTAACTTGTGTTTTCCAACTCTTCCCTAACTAGATGTGCTGGTTTCAATCTCTCGATGTTGACGATGGCGACTCTCCCATTGACATCAATGATGAACACTTTATCATTGAGTCTGTTGAGAACTTTATGTGGTCCGGAATATGGTTGGTCAAATCCTTGTTTTGGTGCGTCCTGTCGGAGAAAAACGTGGCTGCATGTATACAAATCCTTGTGACAAAATGTTTTTGTTTTGCAATGGTGACTAGCTGGTGTTGGTTTTAAACTTCTCATGTGAATCCTAAATTTTTCCAGGAAAATATTCGGATTCGATGGTGGATCCTCGTGAGAAAAAAACTCACCTGGAATTCGAAGTGATGCACCATAAAGGTATTCTGCAGCGGAAGCTTTTAAATCATCCTTGTAACAAGAGCGCAGTCCTTGTAATACTACTGGAAGGATATCGGTCCAAAGAACTGCTTGATGACAACCTATAGCGGCTTTTAAGCCTCGGTGCACCTCTCAACGAAACCTTTAGATGCTGTGTGGTAAGCTGTTTTACGTATTCGTTTACTGCCAATTAGTTGTGTCATTGCTTTGAATAAAATGGACTCAAACTGGGATCTCCGATCTGTTGTTATTGTTTTTGGACATCCGTAGCGTGAGATCCAGTGGGAGAAAAAGTGTTTGACTATTGTGTTTGCAGTTATGTCTTTGATGGGAATTGCCTACGGCCACCTCGAGAAACAACGACCAGACGTATCGTTGGCAAATAAATTAGCAGGTCGTCTTGCCTCCAGGATGTGACAAGTTGTGAAAAACGTGAAACACCTTCTTCTCACATCTCAATAGATATCCTGCAGTTGCGGGCCGAATGTTAATTTTTGAATCTTCAGAGATGTTGTGTTGCATTTGATTAGGTGCTGTATTTCTTTATCGCTGGATTGGGCAACTGTAAGGTCTACCAAAGTGTCGGCTACGTCGTTGTCTGCTCCCTTCACCGCTATGATATTGGCGCTGTATTGACTGATGAAATTAGGATGACGAAATTGTCTTGGTGACGGTTTGTGGTCGGTTCGAAATAAGTTGTAACCCTCGATCCAAGGTCTAAAAAACTTTACGGCGCTGTAAATCGCGAACAGTTCTCTGTCGTAGACACTATCCATTATTTCCGCCGGAGAAAGCTTCTTCGAGAAATATCCTAATGGTTCCCAGATGTTGTTGGTTAGTTGCTCGAGTACTGCTCCAATTGCTCTACCTGAAGCGTCGGTTGTCAAGCGAAGTTATGCATGTTCGGCTGGGTGTGCTTAAAGAGCGGCGTTAGCTAAATCCTGTTTGCACTGTTCGAATGGAGCTGTTGTTTCCTCGGTCCACTTAAGCGGTCTTTGCTCTTTTTTTCGGGAGTCTTTCAGGAGTGCATGAAGAGATGCTTGGGTGTTAGCTGCATTTTTGATGTGACGTCTATAAAAGTTCAGCATTCCAAGGCACTTTCGGAGTTGTTCGAGTGTCTCCGGTCTCTTAAACGGTACAATAGCTTGGACTCTATCTGGCAATGGCTGCGAACCTTCAGGTGATATTAGTTGTCCCAAATATTCGACACTTGTTTCGTAAAATTTACATTTTTCTGGATTGATAGCCAATCCCAATTTTGAAAGGCGAGCGAAGACAATTTTTAGATGTTCAGTATGTTCTTCTTTGCTAACTGAAGCCACGAGTATATAGTATATGTGTGCACAAACTCAAGACCTTCCAGGACTTGTCGTATGAATCTTTGAAAGGTTTGAGCGGCATTACAAACCGAATGGCATCACCAAAAATTCGCACAAACCAAATGGTGTGATGACTGCTGTCTTGGGTACGTCTTCTGGTCTCACTGGTATTTGGTGATGTCCCTGACCAAATCGATTTTAGACAAAATCTTTTTGCCGTATAAAATTAAGGCGTAATCACAGATGTGAGCAATAGGGTAGCGGTCAGGTATGGTTTGTGTATTAAGACGACGGTAGTCGCCGCAAGGCCTCCAATCGCCTGATTTTTTTGGGACCATGTGTATTGGACTGGCCTCAGAGCTTCTAGATGGTTGACAGTACCCTTGTTCGAGAATATAGTCGAACTCCTCTTTGGCCCTTTTCAGCAGCTCAAGTGATAGTCTTCTCGCTTTTTCGAAGACGTCGTTTTGTAACGTCTACGACCAGTTAGTAATGATGCAACAAATCAACGCCGATTATACCATACGGAACGTCAGCTATGATGAAGACCCATCGGATAGGACGTCTTAAGCCTAAATTGAGAGTGAGAGTCTTCTGTCCGAACGTTGTTATGTGCGTACCATTAGCGGCATATAATTTTTAATTAGAAACTCGGGTTTTATCACTGCGGGTTGGTGGAATAGCTGAAAGGTCAGCTCCGGTATCGATGAGGAAACGTTGACCTGAGATCTGGTTGTACAAAAATAGCCGGCGAGCCCCTTCAGAGCCACCAGCGATCGCCGTTAGCACTGGTGGTTCGATTAGTTTTCCGAGTTGCTTTTAAACTCGCATGGTGGTACACAACGTTTTGCCTTAGAGCCAAATCTAAGTAACAGAATTTGGTGTTATTTGATTGTCTGTTGCTGTTGATAGAACGGGAATGATGTTGCGGACGAGATTTAGAGCTGGATCGAGAGTGTGAGGTTCTGAATTCCATGAGAAGCTGTTCTATTCGTTAACTCTCTGTTCCAACGTTGAAGTCTTGCATTGCCATCAACCTGCTATCGAAGGCTCTATAGATATCCCATACGCGACTCGCTCACTGAGCGATGGCTGTGTTGTCGATTGTATCGCCCGGAGCCGGGCTGGACAGAACGAGCGTCTAACTTGCCCTGGTTTACAGCATCCATTTCTGCCAGCAAAAATGAAGGCTTTTGGTCGCCTAACTGCAAGCCAGTTACTAGTTTCCGAAACCTTTGTTCTGCCGAAATGGAGAAACGATTAAGTAGTGCCTGTCGGTAACATACGTGTTCTCGTTTGGTGGATTGAGCACGATTTCTTTGACCAGCGTGAGAATATCCTGATCTAATCTATACACAACTGCGTTGAATTTTGACTGATCTGATGTAACCCGGTTCAATTGGAATTGGATTTCCAACGTCGCGAACCATAGTTCGGGTTCTTTGATGCAGAAGGACGGGACTGTGAGGCGTTTCACGCTGTTTATTGTGTTTGCGGTGCTGTCTTGCGTTGTGGTGCTGATGATGATGCATTGCTCGTGTCCTCAGGTTTCGGCACAGATGAAACGGATTCCATCGGATTAGACATCGGATTAGAAGTGTTTTGTTTGTGGGAATAAAAGAAAATTGATGTCTTCTACGCCGTTTTTTTTAATATATTTCTTTCTGATCACGCTAGCCTGATCAGGTCAGGGTCACCAATTATGTGGGGGATAGTGTACCACACAGATATTAATTATTAAATAAAAAATAAGTTTCCATTTACTATTAATATTAAACTTTATTTTCATAAATAATTCGTTATTTCAGGAGCGAGTATTGCGTGCCAAATTTAAACAAAGCCAAAATTCTAGTACTAGTTCAGTTGTCAAATCTGAATAATACCGATATCGAAACTCGATATCCAAGTCAGTTGACAATCTTTTAAAAGTATATTTAAATATGGAAGTTCGATATCCAAATATGTATGGTGTAAGCAGGGCGAGATATAAAACTGCGTTAACCAATAAAGTAAATAAACTAGGATTTTCCTTAAACTTCTATTTCTATTCCAATTAAAACTTAATTAAATTAAACGCAATGCTTTTGTTGTTTCGTAGCCTTCTAGTACCAAATTCCAAGTAAGTTTCACGGATGCCAACCTTTTAAAATAACATTTTTATGGCGAAGGCTGCATCCACTAAACGCTACAAGTACTCCACCCCTAGTGACAGATGTCACGGATTTTATATTTTAAAAATAAAATTTTTATTCTGTGCTTCTTCGGCAGAATAAGTTTTTAACATTTTACTCGATGAAGGTTCTCGCATCGCCGATGATGTTGTTGGATAGCTGTTGCTGGATTGACTGTCAGGTGTTTCTGCCGTTTCGAAAAATGCCGGTTTCAATCGTTCGAAGGATATCGTGGTGTGAACTCCATTGACGTTGATTTTAAAGACCGAGTCCGATATTCTTTCGAGCACTTCATACGGTCTGTCAATTTGGTTCACAGGGTTTCCGCACCGAATCCACTCTAACAAAGACGTGTGTGCAAGTGAACAATGTCTTGTGTGTGAAGACTTTGCACTTCGTGTGATATGCTGGGGGTCGGGTGAAATCTCTTCATTCACCAGGTAATCGCAATGTCGTACCGTATACTAAGTCTACCGCTGTGCTGTTGATGTCTTCTTTATAACTGCTGCGAAGCTCTAGAAGAACAGTAGGCAACAAACTTACCCAGTCGGATGCGTCCAGACACTTGATAGCTGATCTGAGGGATCGATGCCAGCGTTCAATCATTCCGTTCGAAGCAGGGTGGTATTTCCGGAAAAACCAACATCTTTCTTATTTTTTCTATACTTACTCGTTATTCGTTACAAAATTCAGAGGATGTTGAGTCACAACTTGTTACGTTGTTGTGCAATTGAGCAGCTCACAAGCTGATCACAAGAGAAGAATTAATAACTTAATCGAGGAAGAACTTTTGATTTTGCTGCTTTTGAATGAAATTAACATAAAAGATGAAACTTCAAAAATATATTTATTCTTCTTGAACAATACCTGTACAAATGTCGAAAATATTAACATTCTTAGAATACAGAGTAGAAGAATTCTTCGAAATTTGGGAGAGAAATGACCTTTTCTCATTAAGTAATAGCCGTTTTGTCAAATTTTACCGTATTCCGAAGATATTGTAGTAGAGCTGCATGTTAACGATGACTAATCAAGTAGTTTGGCCTTTCATATTCGAGTTATTTCATTGTTAAAAATTCACTATATGAACATGTTATATCTTAACCTTTCCTTGCAATAGTTCCTTCCAGTATTGAATTTTCTCGGGAATGGCTCGAAATACATAGGAAATAATTGCACCATGCACTGACCCAACCTTCGGTTACTCGCTGTGTGCAATAAATTTGCAAACTAGGAATGCGGGTCAAGGGAAATGGGAAAAAATTTCCTACAACGGAAGAAGAAATAGTTATCGTAAAAACTGAGTAACAATGGAAATGCATAATTCGTTCGTTTTAAAGTTTTATCAACAATTTCGCATTAACAAATGAATAGGAAGGTACATCTGTGCTGAGCTTTCGTCGTTTTTAAGTCGTTCACCAGCTGAGAAACAAATGCTTAGCCCTTCCCAACTTTTCCCAAAGCCTCCGTCATAAATTCTTGCTATTTTTTTATTTTAGGATGTATTTAGTGACGCTCCTCCTGTGCTGCTTTCTCTATCTCGCACCTCTTTGCACAAAGCTTAGCAACTTTCGCACAGTGGTCAGCTCTTGAAATTCGTGCTCTGCCTTTGGATGGAGCTGGTCGTCGAACTTCTTGGATCGTACTCAATCATGTCCTCAAACGTAAATGAAGACACTAATGGTAGTCTAGCCGGAGACGACTCAATGGGTCCTTCCTAGGAAACAAATACAAACATATTAAAGAAAATTATTGACAATTGATAATACATTAATAAAAAAAAAATACTAACATCACATCCAATCGTCAGGATTATTTGCAAGCCGTTTAAGGCGACAGCATCGTACACATCAAGCGCCCTTTCTACAAAGGCATTGGACTGACTTTATGACGTCGGACTTTTATTTTTCGTGCACGAGAACGCAATTGATGTTTCCAGTGGCTTAAACTATTAAAATAAATGCAACATTATTATAACAAAATAACAGGTAATAACCAAATTTACTTGTTTCCACTTGGCCGCAGTTCGAACTGGTCCCGTTTAGCCCTTTATATTTATTCAATTTCAGCCAAAGTTTACAGTTTTACAATTCAATTTTTTACATTAAAATTTTAGTTCTTTGGTAGTTAAGGTTTGCTAAACAATTCTAATAATAGAATACA
Source organism: Orthonevra nobilis (assembly GCA_963555765.1). Classification (NCBI taxonomy): domain Eukaryota; kingdom Metazoa; phylum Arthropoda; class Insecta; order Diptera; family Syrphidae; genus Orthonevra; species Orthonevra nobilis. Next base: position 30,177,625 of record OY743227.1, read on the forward strand.
ATTAAGTCAATTCTGTAGCCGTAAGACGAGCACTTTGTATACATATATGTAGGTCTTTTAATGGCAAAACGTGAAGGTTATGGTACAGTGGCCATGTATTGTTAAATCTATCTTTTGTACATATGATTCATGTAATATGCTTTTGTGCTAGTACAACAGGTTCAAGGGTGTTCAAAAAGCATGTCCCCAGCTGGAGGTACCATACTGCAATTTGGAGTTGACGAGTCCATAGTATATTGTCCGTAGAAGTCTTAGTGAACAATAAGACTTCAACAAAAACATATTATATTGCGTGTAACAGATTACATATACTTTCTCAATTCCGCTGCATGTACCTTCCAGTTCACATTTTTGTCAGTTATAACTCCTTAGTATTTAAAACTATTTACGGATTCTATTTGATATATGGACGTGCAAGAAATATTTGAGGCATTATTGTATTTTCCACAAGCGTGGGAAGACAGATAAAGCTTGTCACATTCAGTAGAATGGAAACAAATATTGCAGTCAGTCAAATTGGAGGTTTTAAAGCTGCAGAACATAAGCTTTGTTTTTTCACTTATAAGAAGCTCATGTTTAGCGAACCATTGCCTCAAAATATGCAGATCATTTTGTAAATTGACTTGATTATCAAAAAGTCCTTTATTGACGTATGTGAATGCAATATAATCTGCGAAATCTGTAACATTACTATTGAAATTGTGACTAAATATGGAGTTCACATATATTTCAATATGGCATCTTCTGTAGATCTTCCCTCACGAAAGCCAAATTGAGCACTACTTAAATATTTGTTTTTTTTAGAAATGATAATATTCGTCCCTTCATTAGTTTTTCAAATAACTTAGAGAACGTTGGTAGTATGGAAATAAGTCTATATTGGCTCATATGTTTTCTGTTACCTTTCTTAAGTATTGGAATAAATTCGGCAGTTTTTAAGGAACTAGGAAAAACGCCACAACTTACACTTAAATTGAAAACATGAGCTAATACGTCAACAATATACCATGAAATACGCTTGAATAAGCTATTTGTGATACCACAGGAAGTACTGGAAAGCTTATTGCCAAAATTCAGTATAGTTCTATATATTTCACCTGACGTAATACTCTCGAAAACAAAACTGTTACATTGAAATTCATCAGGAACTATTTCTGAGTACAAGTTGCATCCGCAATTATTTGGGGGCGCACACGACTTAAAGTCTGCTGCTGTAGATGCGAAGTATTTATTAAAATTATTAGCAGTACCCATTTTATCTGTAATTTTACCGTTTTCACATGCGATTCTTCCTTAATTTTACCTTTGCAGTTGTTACGACTCTTACAACTAATTTCTACCCTTTTTTTTATATGTCGACTATCGTTAAAAATAAACTTTGCGGCCCAATCTGGATACACTATCGTTCGAGAGGTGCCCACCCACAGAAAAGTTACCTAGCCATATTTTGCTGCTTTAGTACGAAGGCGGTACATATCGAAGTCGACAGCGATTTAGCGATTTAACAACTGGTGCTTTCATTGGAGCACTTAGGAGGTTCTTCGGACGAAGAGGATATTGCAAAAATCTGTATTGCGACAACGTCACTAACTTTGTAGGTGCAAAGAATCAATTGTCAGAGCTGAAGACCTCTATTGATGTTATTAGTTTTTCGAATAATGTAATTTTAAGCTAGAATAAGCAAAATTTATGTATAAAAACCGTCGAATAAAATTTCACGGTGTGATTCTTTTGCAACCACCGCATTATCCAGACAGTATTTCAATTTCTAAGTGAGTCTGCTGAGGAGCCCATAACTTAATATTTTTCTGGTGTTCTGGTTCATGTACCGGCAATACCATTGATAGTCACGGTACAAGAACCGTGGTCTATAATCAATAACATATACCTATATAGCAAAAGAGCTATATACATTTTGGTGACCCCGACGTGATTAGCGTATTTTGGTTTCCCCCCACCAGTGGTAAGGAACCTTAACGACTACTCTAATAATAAGAGCGTGTACCAAGGCTATACACTGGTACCTTCAGTCAACATAAACAAAATAAGCGTTCACCAGGGCCATACACTGGTGTTAACAATCAACATTCAACATGACCACGCTAGAGGAATTAACGTCTAGGCAAGCAGATACATCTGCTGAAATCTTGCGCCTTCAGGCAAATGTAAGGAAGGAGCCTATAGCTTGTCGGACAACAGAACTGTACGAATCTCCGCTCAAGCAACTGGATCAGCTTTGGGAGCACTTCGAAGCAACAGATAGCAACATCCGAACAGATTATGGAGGCGAATTAGCACATGCATACTTCACAAGCGGGCAGTAGGAATCAGTGCTACAAAGCTATGAAGCTGTAAGGTCTGATATATTATCAAGGCTTGACAGTGTACGGGGGGGCGATCACGTCACTTCCGTCATCAAACAGGGAGCAAGTGCACCCAGCACTAAGCCCATAACAGCTGCAACACAGCAAGAACAAAATGTTCTCCCCAATGTGCAGCTGATGAGGTAAGAAGCAGGATAGAAAAACTAATAAGAAGGCAGCAAGCAACAATGGAGGGGCTGGATAGAGCTTTTCGTGGGATATTAGATAACACAATCCGGAGGTCCGGGAAATTCTATCAAGTCAAGATAAAATCGATAGAACGCGATTGGGACAGCATCCAAAACATCCACGCGGAAATATACGAACATTCCGCGGATCCCATTCTCCATGGCTACGATGTAGAGCAATATTACGACATGAAAGAGAAAGTGCAGCAGAAGATCATCGAACTATACGAGCTAACAAGTCTAACTCAACGTAGCTCATCCACCAACAATGATGCCGGACCCCTACCGAACACCCTCAGGTGTTCGCAAAAACGGTTTACGAAAAGAACAGTTGCATCAGATATTGCCAGACTCTTCGATCCACTTGGAATAGTTGCTCCAGTGGTAATTGTTGCTAAATTGTTCCTGCAAGAGCTTTGGGAGCTGAATTATGATTGGGACGCTGCACTGCCGGTGGAAATTTAACAAGATGGTGCAATTATCGAGATGGTTTAAGATCCTTGGGTAATTTACGTATTCCCCATCATGTTTTTGCACAATGTGTTCCTACCTCAATACAAATACACGCATTTTCTGACGGATCCGAGAAGGCATACGGCGCTGCAGTTTATATCAGATTAGTCAGCAAGGATGGATCCATAAGAGTCCGGTTACTTTGCTCCAAATCAAGAGTATCTCCTGTCAAAAGAACATCGTCAGGAAGCAACTCGATGACAATCCCTTGGCTCGAGTTGTGCGTCGCGCTATTAGCTGCTGAAGTTTCGCGTCGAGTAAACAAGGATCTACAAATCAAGAGTGCAAGTTTTCATCTGTGGACAGACTCTCAAATAGTTCTCAGTTGGATATATTCTAGTTCGGAGTCATTTCAAACTTTTGTGGCTTGTCGAATCGCATCAATTCAGCAACTTTCTACTGTCACACAATGACGTCTGACGTCTTATCCAGAGGAATTGCCCCGATAAATTAGCAACCCATAGCTTGTGGTTGTATGAACCAAAATTACTACATGGCATGGAATCCATATGGCCACCGCCGTTTAAGAGCAGCACGCCCAACAGCATCAAAAGGAAGAAGATCTCGCTTTCCATCACCATACACAAATCGCCCACCTTCATTGAACATTACTGTCTTCAGTTCATTAAGCTGATAACATCAAGAAAGCGGTACCATTCAAATAACAACAAGGTGCATTAACCAAGGCCTAAAACCCAAGAAATGTGGCCACTAGCAGCACAAGAGCTAGAAGAAGCTCTCCAGTTAATTTTACGATAAGTCCAAGTACGTGAGTTCAAGGGAGATATTACCCAGTTAAAAGCACAACAATACTTGGATAAGAGAAGAGCATTGCTTGGACTTGCAGCTTTCATAGAATTCCTGTTATTCAAGATCATACCAATTCCTGCAGTTATTAACAATACACAAATAGCAATTCGAACCGTCATCTACCCATATCGCCGTTAATAGCTACCAAGATCATTGCTTTCCACTGTCGGACAACGATATCTCCATGTGTACTATCGTAAAAGATTGGGATAACTTGTGCCCCAATCCGAGCCAATTTATCGTCGAGGAGCCAACATCAGCCTATGCGAAATGAACCTTCTTTACAACATAACATCTCTCACATCATGCAAGGTGAAGATCATTGAGCATAGCCCGGTATGGACGTGGATTCCCAATACTAATGAATGGATTTTTGCGGTAACGAAGGAGATACTAATAAACACTGTATGTGACGGCCGGAATTCAATAAGTACAGTAAAAGGAGCTGAAATCATAAAATTACCTCCAAATTGCATCGCCAAGCAGGACATGGTAACTCTTCGAGGACATACAAGTTATTCGAGCGTGGTCCGAGTGTGATATACGAGACTGTGTCATTTGCCAAATTCCGACAATATTGGTGATTTAGCAGTAATTCAACCCATTACGCCAAATATTACGTCACACAAAAGGGAGTTGCAGCTTCTTCGTGAACAAATCAACGCAAAGCTATCCGAATTACCTTTATTGATACGACATCATTACATTTGGCATACCTTCATGGGATCATCCGGATTATTCTTGGCCATTATCATTTTCACGTACCTTTTCTGGAAACACGGTCCAAGAATTTTCAAGCGCACGGCTACAGCTTTAATATATACCTCTGATGAACCTAGAATCATCAGCGCGGGGCAGCATGTTTAGATAGGTCATGTCGCAGCAAACGCCAACAACAGAGAGCAACAACTAGACAGCAACGACCTCGAAAATAAATTTGATACTTTTTCTTTTCTTTTCATTCAAGTAATTATTTCGTTCTGTCATTTTTATTCCTTTCTCTATTCTTCAAATGTCGCATTGCTATACGATACATTTTAATCAGCAATAAATTCAATGAATCAATTTTGTATTAGTTTTTCGAATAATGTAATTTTAAGCCGTCGAATAAAATTTCACGGTGTGATTCTTTTGCAACCACCGAATTATCAAGACAGTATTTCAATTCCTAAGTGAGTCTGCTTAGGAGCCCATAACTTAATATTGTTTTGTAATATTCTGGTGTTCTGGTGTTCAAGTACCGGCAATACCATTGATAGTCACGGTACAAGAACCGTGGTCTATAAACAATAACATATACATATATAGCAAAAGAGCTATATACACCAGATAAAGCTTTTCACATTCAGTAGAATGGAAACAAATATTGCAGTCAGTAAAATTTGAGGATTTTAAACTGCAGAACATAAGCTTGGTTTTTTCACTTATAAGAAGCTCATGTTTAGCGAACCATTGCCTCAAGATGTGCAGATCATTTTGCATATTGACTAGATATTCAAAAAGTCCTTTATTGACGTATGTGAATGCAATATATTCTGCGAAATCTGTAACATTACTATTGAAATTGTGACTAAATATGGAGTTCACATACATTTCAATATGGCATCTTCTGTAGATCTTTCCTCACGAAAGCCAAATTGAGCACTACTTAAATATTTGTTTTTTTTTCAAAAAAGATAATATTCGGCCCTTCATTAGTTTTTCAAATAACTTAGAGAACATTGGTGGTATGGAAATAGGTCTATATTGGCTCATATGTTTTCTGTTACCTTTCTTAAGTATTGGAATAACTTCAGCAGCTTTTAAGGAACTAGGAAAAATGCCACAACTTACACTTAAATTGAAAACATGAGCTAATACGTCAACAATATACCATGAAATACGCTTGAATAAGCTATTTGTGATACCACCGGAATTACTGGAACGCTAACTGTCAAAATTAAGTATAGTTCTATACATTTCACCTGACGTAATACTCTCGAAAACAAAACTGTTACATTGAAATTCATCAGGAACTATTTTTGAGTACAAGTTGTATCCGCAATTATATGGGGGCGCCCACGACTTTAAGTCTGCAGCTATAGATGCGAAGTATTTATTAAAGTTATTAACAGTACCCATTGTATCTGTAATTTTACTGTTTTCACATGCGATTCTTCCTTAATTTTACCTTTGCAGTTGTTACGACTCTTAAAACTAATTTCTACCCTTTTTTTAATATGTCGACTTAAGTTAAAATACTTACATTTTTAAAATACGCCTACATATTTTCCTCAACATGTTTTTTCTTGCTATCGTTAAAAGTAAACTTTCCCAAATCCCTGGTCGAAGTCGTTTTAATTTGGAAGCTTTAAGTCTATTTGGACAAACCTCGTTTTCAATATGAGTTTGCAAGATTTTCAGAAAGTTATCGTAAGCTAATGAAGGATTAGTCTCACTATAAACTTCCTCCCAGCATTCAAATTTCAAATTATCACTAAGTTTTTCAGAGTCGATTGTGCGCTTTATAGGGAATGGCATGTGCTTACTTCTACTACACATATTTGGAGTCAAGTCTCCAATGCTCAAATTAACCATGCGATGATCTGTGATTTCGAGATTCAATATGTCGCTGACTACAGTAAGTGTCAGCGATTTATATGAAAACTTACAAAAATGTGATCAATGCAGGTTTGAGTCTCACTTGTTATACGAGTTGGTTCATTTATTTGGGACTCTAGTCCATATGATGACATCAATAATAAATAATTATCGGAGTCGTGATTGCTAGCAGTGTGTCGATATTAATGTTTATTAATGTCTCCTTAAATCAATAAATTCTAACACTTACATGCGCCTGTGTTTCTTACATGCGATACAGTGATATGGTATATTAATTCTTTTCAAATAATCGCAAACAATCACAATTGGCTCGGCGCGAACATGAGCGGCTGGAAGTCATTCAAAGCGCCCAGGTAAAGGTGCTCTAACACCAATTGGCTAGTACTAGCCAAAATCCGGCGCCTGATGACAAATCACAGCAAGAACAACAGCTACATAAGAAGCAGCAGCAATCAAAGCTGCCTTAGCAGCAGCAACAACAACATTAACTACAGAAGCAACAGCAACGAAAACAGCTGCCTAAGCAGCACCATACTCAGCAGCAGCAAAAACCATAGCAACAGAAGCAGTAGCAGCAGCAGCAGCTGAAACAGCAACAGCAAACTACAGGGAAGCCGAAGGTGCCTCCCATCAACACATACAAACTGGAGATGAGGTACACAATAATAATATGTAAGTCGGCCATTGGCGAGAATTTTATGATAAAAAGATTAAGTAACGAAAGGCATGCTTTACACTGCTTCTCAGTGGAAGACCACAAAGAAACAACCACTGAGTTCTTCCCATACACGCCAAAAAGTGAACGATTGCAGACAATGCTTTTTCGAGGTCTAGATGCGTCCACTGATCCTGAGTAGCTCCTCCAGGAGCTTAAAGCGAAGGAATGTGACGATCTTGTATTTGTAGGGGTCAAGCCATTCACTACAACAAAGGCCAGAAGGGACAAACGGAAATTAATGTACTTCATAGTCCAGCTGAGTTCCAATTGCAAATTAGATACTCTACGGAATTAAACCGTAGCGATAACATCTTACAATGTTTTCGCCGTCAGAGGTTTGGGCACGCCGCTTCGAACTGTCAAATGCAGTTTCAGTGCGTTAAGTGTGCATTGAACCACAAAGCGGAGGAATGTGGTAACTCGGAACACACCGCTAACTATCGTGGTTGTTCCAAGTCCCAATATGCTAGGAAAATAAACCTGGCTCGTCAACAGAAGGTTGAGGTGAAGCGCCCTCCAGCTCCCAAAACACCAGCCGTAACTTCCAATGTGACCTACGCCCAAATGGCGGCCGGCCCGAGGAGTACGATACAACAATCACCGAAGGTCGCTCTTTAGGTCTCACGATCTGGAGCACCTAGCGGTGATGCTGATCTGCTGGCTATTTTGCTCAGGGGCAAATTAGTCAGCTGGGCAAATTAGTCAGCTGCAAATACAGGAAGAGGCGCCTCCAGTCATAATGTGTTCGCTGGTGGAGAAACCCTTAAAGATCCTTTCAGTGAATGTAAATTAGCTAATAAATATCGAACGAAGAGCTTTACTCTTCAAGTTGTAAGAAGACCGAAGTCCCGATGTTCTTCTGATAAGCGAAACCAAGCTTTCTCAGAGGCACAAGTTGAGGCACAGTGAGTATCATATTATAAGAAGAGGCAGACCCAACGCCAACGGAGCTGGTAGTGTCGCTATCTTCATGAGAAAAAATCTTCGTTATAAGGTTATGTACAGCAGTGAAGTGCATAGATTCCAGGTGCTAGAGGCTTGCATCATATGCATCCCCCTCCGTAGTGGGAAGAGGCTGTATATGATCGCAGCCTTCGCAACTGAAGCTACTCAGCAAACCTGTTTTATCTCAGAGCTCGAGATACTTTTTCAATACTTACGTCTGGAGGAGAATTATTACCTCATGGCCGGAGATCTTAACGCCGAACATAGCAAGTGGAGAAAGCATTCACCAAACACTAGAGGGAACCTACTATTCAATAGGTGGGGTCAGAATAGTGTCGAGTATCGACTCGATTTAAAAGTGACTGATAGTTCGTCTTATCCCAGATCATTCCTTACAAGATCTTATGCTGTTTGACGAACCGATACAGCTGATTGACATGGACCGACAGACAATAAGCTGTCTTCACACATTCGTGTATGACAGCGATCATTGCGGATTTATTGCCGTAGTTACGATTCCCAACGAAATTGCGAAATTGAAGGATTATGTTCAAACGCACTCTTAGAACTATAGTAAGACGCAGTGGACACGCTTCTCCCGAACGATGACAAGAGCACTCTCTTCGAACTCGCTCAACTCACAATCTAATAGGGATTTGTCGAACGACGAGATCGACATATGCTTTAAGCGGATGGACGTCACAATAAAACAAACAATGGACAGAACAATTCCCAAATACCAAATGACTGACAAAGTCAACATATACCGCAACGCTACGATCGACACTCTACACCGACAAAAGAGCAGGCTACTGACGAGACTTAAACTACTGTGTAGACGTTTCCCGACCAAGAGAACTCAAAGGTTGGGACACTGAAGTCACAGCTTGAGAATCTACAACAATTAATCCAGCAAAATTACCGTGCTGCAATTAATTCGCATTGGAATACCAAAATTCGGGCTGTTAAAGCGAGTAACCCTAGCTTGTTTCCGAAAATTAATAAATACTTTCGAAGGAAAAATCAGAACGAGCTTCCGTGTCTTAAGCTACCCCGAACTACAGACAACGAACAAATACCTGTAACAGCAGGCATAGAACCATTAAAAGCAATCGAAGACGACAACTTTTTTATGATCGAAGATCCTCTGGAGAAAGTTGAAGTAATAATATAGGTGTGACTCTTCAGGATCTGTACAAGGTGAAAGTTAGCACTCGCCCGAACCATATCTTGGAAAATCGCGTCCTAGTACACAACTACGACCTTCAATATGATATTGAGCACTGGTTTTACCATGTTCAATGACGATCATTTGGCCAATAATGTCATCGCCAACGAAGGGACACATCCCCCATACATATCAAAGGAAAATCTCCTAGTTATCTTCGGTTCACTAAGAAGTAAGAAATCTGTGAGAATCGACGAAATACCAAACATTGTTCTCAAACACCTTCCTCTAGAAGCGGTAAACATAGGCACTACAATTTGTTGAATAATGCACATTATCCAGCTCATGTGAAGACAGTGGTGGTGCAACCAATTCCAAAACGGAACAAAGACATTTCCATCCGGCAAATCCCCGATCGATAAGCCTCCTTCCTAACATTAGCAAAGTATTTGAAAAAATGATCAATAGAGCCCTGGCCGAGTGGGTTGAGGACAAAAATATTATTCCATATCCAATAGAACATAGTTAAGAAACAATGCATGGTATTTGGTGGATGAGAGAGGTGAGACAAGAGGATGTTTTTAAGGGTGGATCTGTTTAGGTGGAAAGTAAAGATGTCCTGCGTGGCATTGGCCTTACGCAACATTCGGGACAAAGGTTCATGAGAACCGTAAATGGTGCGGTGTGGGTCTAAGCGGAATAGATGAACAGATCTGAGGTTACGGGGGTTTGTAAATAAAGAGATCGATTGAAGCAACGTGGACAGTCAATGATACCGGATAAGAGCTGGTGAATGAAAAGTATGTCGGCAATGTATAGGGCAGTAGATTAAAGCTGTCTGTCCAGTGGAGACCATGCAGTGCGAAGCGAAGAAAACGGCGCTGAACAGCCGCGATTCGCCGGATGTGGGTTTCATAGTAAGTGGGCCCGTTTGATTCAACGTGGGAACAAGCTTAATGGAAAAGAGTCGGGTTTTCGAGAGGCGATGCCTAAGAGCTTGTCTTCATCTTTATAGAACTCCAGCGTCTGAATACAAAAAATTATATAGTAATGAAATCCTGTCCAACAGGGCGGACCTGATAACCGAGTGGATAACTTTCTGATAAAGCTTATTCACAGTCTGCACAAGAGTGAGTGATGTACAAAGGCGCGTAGGCAGCTTAATTTTTCGTCCGGCATAAGCACCAAATTTATAGTGTTATTTTCTCACCACTGAATAAAAAGTTCGCGAATATATATATATTAAGTTGTTCGGTGATCTGATAACATCTCAAAGTAGAACGAATTGTATTATTTTTTTCACATATTTTGTAAAAATTTCCTGCGCCAAACTGTCGAAAATTCGCTTGTCTTTTTATTCTTCATCTCACCACCACCACCGTAAGTTGCTGATAAACCAACACAATGTCAAACGCAAAATTGAAATCGGGAGCGAAGAATCAAAACTCGACCCCTTCTCGACTTAATTTCCCTTCAACTAAACACAACGATTGTTGTACCACCATCACTATAAAAATTCTGGAGGATCGTTTAAGCAAGTGGAAAAACACTGGGAAAAATTAATACTGCCATATCCAGCATTGTGCAACGCATTGACGATTTGGAAGCCAAATCAACAGTGCTCTCAGTTCATACAGACTCTACACACAATTCTATGAGAGCTCTCCAACATCAAGTGGATTTTCTAGAACGAAAAAAGATAGCTTGTGATGCCGTTCTGTTTGGAACTCCTGAATCAACAAATGATAATTTAAAATCTACATTTGTTCGATTTTGCCAAACGATGAATTTTAGCCCACCTGAATTAAAAAATATTTTTCGGACAAACAACCCCAATACCAAGAGCAATCATGCACGAGCTCCTATTATATTGAAATTAAATCACTCTAATGAAAGGAACTTTGTGCTGAAATCGGCTGCTCTCTTTCGCGAAAATCAAAACAGAGAGCTTATATTACGTGATCTTGGTATCGACTCTGACAACAAATGCTATTTTAACGAAAGCTTCATAAAAACAACTCGCTCGCTCTTGCAAAATGCAACCCGCTTAAGAAAAGAAACAACTGTTTGTTGTGTTTACCAGATTCGGCTCAGTATTTGTAAAAAAATCCGCAACCAGTAAAAGCTCTGTCGTTGAAAGCCACCAAAAATTTGTTTGCCATTGCCGAGACTCATCTGCAAAATTCTTTGAACATCGCTTGTGCAAGTAAATCTGCGCTGGAAAATAAATCTTCGCCGTAGTTATTTTCTCATTTTATTTATCTATTTAATTATTTAATTTTTCATTATTTTATTTCATTAACAGAATTTCATGTTAATGTACACTACTTTAGTATACTAAGTTTACTGTTTAATATTATTTCTTATAGTTTTATCTAATGTTCTTCCCACTAAATGTCATGCCATTTTATCAGTCATCACTTTATTTATCTCTTCCCCTTCTTCTCGTAACTCCCCTGCTTCCATTGTTAACGTATAATAACAATAAAACTTTGATAAACCAATTGTTTTATGTTCGCGGTATTGTTTGTGATTGTAATAGATCTGACTTTGGGTAGTGAATCTGTTCCAAATCATAACCCCGGCATGAATGAAATGTGTACAAGTGTAATGATGAATGTTTTGTCGCAGCAAACAGATGGACTTAAAGTATGTCATTTTAATGCTCATAGAGTCTTATTCCGCGTAAACTTGACTATTTAAGATATGTTCTATGTGATTCGTCTATTGATATTATATGTATTGATGAGACATGGCTTAAACCAGACGTTCCAGATTTGATGCACAAAATTAATAATTATAACCTGTTTCGTAATGACAGAGAGACGAATACTATTGGTGGAGGGATTGGAATATATTGTAGGTCTTCGTTTAAATTGCAGAATTATTATTAAATCGCAAAGTGAATCAGTGGAGTATTTGATTTTGTAATTATATGATGGCTACCAAAAATGTTTGATCTCATGTTGCTACGCTCCAGATCACTCACTCCATTTTTTACAACACTATCTGAAGTTTCAGCAACTTATTGTTATATAATTGTTTGCGGTGATTTCAATGCTAACTTGTTAACAAAAGACTATCGTGCTCATCATTTGCGGGATTCCGCGTCATCGGTTGGCCTAACTATAGTCAATGATTCAAGCCCAACCTGCTTCTGTCCAAATGCTTCACCTAGTCTTCTTGATCTGATACTTGTTTCTGACCCTTCATCAGTACTCCTGTATGATCAACTATCTCTTGAAGGTATCTCCGAACACGATCTCCTTCTTTGCACTTACAATCTTACCTTCGCACACAATCCTGGCCCGACGTCATTTCAGTATAAAGACTACAGTTCTATCGATTTTGAATCCCTTCATATCGCATCATCTTTGATCCCTTGGGAGCATTGTAGACTTAGGGCTGATCCGAATGAAAAACTGCTGTACTTCTCGCTATATGTGGCACATTTGTATGATACATTTGTTCCTGTAAAAACTGTTACATTGGTTTACCTCCTCCGTTCTCGAAGCGCTGAAACTAAGGAACAGGTTATAAAGTAAATGGAAACAAAACCGAACCCCGTTTAACTGGAATGCTTTTAAAGTTAAGCAAAATAAAGCGACATGCATTGTTCGCGAGTCTAAAAAGAATTTCTACTCCTCTAAACTGTGCTCTTCCTTACCACAAAAATTGCTGTGGAGAAATTTGCGCCAGATTGGTACTAGCAGTAAAGGTAAAACTAACTGTACGTTGGACCCTGAAGAGCTTAACAACTATTTTTTGGCAAACAATCAATTGACTGTTTACCAAGACTTTGAAATCAACTCTGATACCAATGTTCGAAATCAAGCTGAATTTGAGGTTATGACGGAGGATGATATTTTAAGTATCATAACATCTTTAAGATCCAATGCTATCGGTGAAGATGGAGTTCCCTTCAAATTATTAAAAATAATTTTGCCACACATTTTGAGTCACCTAACACATAACATTAACTCATGTATAATGTCATCAACTTTTCGACAAGCCTGGAAATATGCAAGAGTAATACCAATTGTAAAAAAGTCGAATGCCAACGTTCCCAGTGACTACAGACCTATAAGCATTCTGCCGTGCTTTGCGAAGGTCTTTGAAAGAGTGCTGGCGAAGCAGATTCAAAACCATCTCACTATCAATTCTTTATTAAGCCCGTTTCAATCTGGTTTTAGGAAAGGTCATAGCTGTTCGTCCGCGATGGTTATTATCTTGGACGATATTCGGAAGGACTCTGATAGGGGATGCGTTACCTTGCTTTTCCTTCTGGACTTTTCAAAGGACTTCGACAAATCCAACCACCATATATTTTGCTGTAAACTGAAGCATTTGTTTGGTTTCAGTGAAAGAGCGGTTGAACTTATGAAAAGTTTTTTGTCTGACAGGTGGCAAAGATTCGTGTCGATGGTAAGTGCTCGTCTCTAAAACGTCTTACTCAGGGTGTGCTACAGGGCTCAACCCTAGGGCCAATATTGTTTTGCATATTTATAAACGATCTACATTTGGTATGTAAGCATTGCGGATTCATTTATATGGAGACGATGTTCAGCTCACCTGAGTAAGATCAATGAGGCGGTAGCCTGTCTTAACGAAGACCTGACAGCCATCAACGAATGGTCGATAAAAAATGGACTTCTCATAAGCCCAACGAAATCTAAGGTAATACCAATATCACAAAAATATTTTAATTTGAACGCTATTCCAGACATTTGGCTCTCTGACAATAAGTTAGAGCTTGTTGAAACAATTACATCCTTAGAATTTTTCGTTAACCGAAGCATGTCTGGATACAACCACGACAACTGGGTGATAGGTCGCATCTATGGATGCTTACGCAAACTATGGCTTACTGCTAGCTTTACTCCGAGTGAGACTCGACGTAGACTTGTATGTGCACTTATCGTCCCGATAATTACATACTCGGAAGTCGTTTACTGCAAACTCGATTCATTGTCCCAGCATAAATTGCAGGTGGCTTTCAATGATGCAGTACGATATGTTTAAGGCCTTCGGAGGTACGACCGAATATCATTTTTGCTACAAACCTATTGGGTTGCACTCTACAGCAGTATCTTAAGGCGAGGGCATGTATTTACCTTCATAAAATAATTATTTCTAAGTCGCCACCTTATTTGTTTCACAAGCTGGAATTCTCTCGATCCCGTAGGACACTTAACCCCAACACACCTTACTACAGATATCTTAACTCGTCTAGATTGTTCTTCAGTCACGCCATAAGGTTATGGAACTCTCCGCCCTCGAGAATTAAAAGTACAATTTCAATCACGAACTTTAAAACCGCGATATTTAATAGTTTTTCGTCCCAACAGTAGATGCTAAGCACTTTTGTTTCTTTTTCCTCACTCCCTTCCCCGTCACAACGATTTCTTATTACTTTTTTATATTACTTTTTTAGATTAAGATAATTTTTGTTATTAAGTAAATATTATTTAACGAATTTTTCGCAAATTTATTGTCTAAGCACTATAAGAGACACTGTTTCAATGTACCAACCAAATCTGTAAAATAAATTGAATTGAATTGAAGTCACATCGCAAGAGCAATTACTTCGACCAACAACTTCATCTCCGGTGCTTTTTACGAGTCAACTACGATCAGGACGTCGCAAGTAGCGCACCGGAGACTTTCAGGTTTAGAAGGGCGGAATCAGACCGCAACAAAACCGATGTCGTAAGGCAATATCAATACTATTGGTGGTTGGACGATGATTAGAACTTTTCCACTTTTATTTATCTTTGGTGCCCTTCTGGCAATGATTATAGCATGCCCCCTGTCAGCCTTGGCCGGCTTACTTATATTTAAGGTAGTATAAGTAGTAAGTAATTAGTAAGTAAGTAGTTTTTTATGTATTGAGTTAGGTAAAGATTTTAAGTTTTAGATAAGAATTAAGTATATCTTAAGGTTTAGTTATAAAAAAAATGAAACAAGTCCTTACACTAAGTTTTTTGTTTTTAACAGACAACATTTTTCTTAGTTCAACAAAAAGTTACTTAAATTTAAATATAAAAATAAACATTCTTCGAAAGACATATATTAAATTGTTTGGATTAGCTTAGAGCGCCCGCAGAGGGCCAGTAAGTTAGGTAACATATAGTTAAGTTAATAAAGCTAGCTTTGAGGGTATTTGTCTAGCAAGTAAGTTAATGATATGATAAATAAAAATGCATTGAAATAAATTAATAAATAAAGGTGGCCAGAACTGCTCGATATGAAGAGAGAAACGCGGACTTTTTTTCGAAGTCGAGGAAGGTCCGATGTATGAAGCAGAAATGGCTGATTGAATAAATGTAAGTTTACAATATCATTTCATGACTTGGACTGCGAAAAACTTCACGCGAAACTTTCACGTTTTTTCGGAACAACTCACGATTTCTAAGGTTCTACTGGACCGATTTAAGTGAACATTTTAGAGAGACTTCTTTATAGACTTTTCTATGTTTGGAACTTTCCCCTTACCCAAATTTTTATTACTTTTTTTTTTTAAATTCGAAACAGTCAAAAAAAAAGTGTTACAAAATTGTTTTTTTTTCAGGCAGTCGCCATTTTGTGAGAAAAAATCTTTCCAACTTTTCCGTACTTCCAGACTTTGCGACATTATTCTAGATAAATAATCTTTTTTATTTTTGATTTCAGATTGCTAGGAGGGTTGAAATCGACGGTATGGTTACGTGCCAATTTTTTGAGACCCCCTCTTCATCAACTGCTAATTTTTGAAATTTTCAACCCTCTTTATGTTTTGATTTTTTTCTGTGTTCTTGTTATGTTAATAAACAACTAATAAAAAAATGGGTGGTTAAAATATTAATTGCATTTTTTTTATGACACTTCAAAAATTACATGAAATTCATGCCTCTAGACTAGAATACCCCCTTAATTGGTAATTACTACTGTGTCCAAAAAATAAGGTGACATTGTATTTATTTTGAAAATTCTTTATTTATTCTTCCAAATCAATTTCATCCCCTTCAAAGTAATCCCCTCCCGATGCAATGCACTTATGCCAACGGATTTTCCAATCTTTGAAACACTGGTTGTAGTCACTTTCCGGGATGGCCTTCAGTTCTGTCTTCTGCGGCTTGAATCTCCTCTATCGTATCAAAACGGTATCCCCGGAGCGGTCTTTTGAGCTTGTTGAACAGCCAGAAGTCGCACGGCGCCAGATCAGGTGAATACGGTGGTTGCGGAACGATATGGGTTGAGTTTTTGGCGAAACGATCACGAATTACGAGTGCGGTATGGGATGGTGCACTATCGTGGTGTAAAAACCAAGAATTGTCTTTCCGCAATTCCGGCCTTTTTAGGCGGATAGCGTTACGCAAACGACGCATAACGTTCAAATAATATTCCTTGTTGACTGTTTGGCCGGTTGGAAGGAATTCATAAAGCACAACACCACGATAATCGAAGAAAACAGTCAACATGACCTTGATTTTTGAGCGACTTTGGCGCGGTTTTTTTGGTCTCGGCTCTCCTTTGGCACGATATTCGCTCGATTGATCGAATGTTTCGGGGTCGTAAGCATAGATGCAAGTCTCATCGCCAGTTATTATGCGTTTCATGACATCCTGGTAGTCGGAAAGCATTGTTTCACACACTTCAACGCGACGCCTTTTTTCCAAAAAATTCAATGTTTTCGGTACTAGTCGAGATTTGACGCACTTGAGGCCCAAAGCATCCTTCAGACTGAGCCTTTCGATAAGCCAACTTCATCAGCAAGGTCTCTAATCGTTAATCGATGGTTTTTCAACACCAAATCTTTGATTTGTTGGACGTGAGCTTCATCGGTTGAGGTTGATGGTCGCCCAGAACGCTCTTCGTCTTCGACACGTTCACGGCCGGCTTGGAAATCACTATACCACTTGTTAACATATTTTTAAGCCATAGCCTCATCAACAAAGGCTTTCTGCACCATCCTCAACGTATCCGCAGCAGAAAATTGATTCCGCAAACAAAATTTAATGCAAATTCTTTGCTCAATAAATTTCGACATCGCAAAAAACGAAAAACTCACTTTTAGCAGCTCACAAAACGACGCGTATCTCAAACACTATGAATATATTTTGACATGAAATTTCACATAGATGTCACTGACAGTACTACCAACCTAAAAAGAAAGAAAAAATTCCAAATCCTTCGACGCGCGCAGTTTAAATTCATATGTCACCTTATTTTTTGGACACAGTAGTATATAATAAATTTTACTTCCAACGAAAGTATTTCTGTTTGGTGACAAACTGTTTGCAATTTCATTTATATAGAAAAAAATCCAGTGTAGAATTTCTCCGCTCAATGTACTCTTGCGATATGGAAAATTTAACTTGTTTGCATTGAGTGGAACTGTGTTTTACATTTAGTAGGTTTTACATTGTGTATTTTTGCCTGCGTCAGATACCGTAAAATGTTGACAGAGATATGTGCCCTAAACCATTTTGCATGCGGTGTCTTCATAATGGTAGTGCTCAGCAGATAAGAACAGAAAGGATTTAGGAGGAAAAAAGAAGTTTTGTTTTTATTCGGTAAATGATAAAGGGTATAAGTGCTTGGAAACAAAATTTGAAAATGTAGGACGAAGACAATTTTATTGTTAACCTGATTTTTTTTTTAAACTATCACGCGAGTTAAGTATTGGTCTTAACACCCTGCACTAGCTGAGTTTACATTTTCCGATTAAACTTTTTATTGCATTTGTAATTTTATGTCATCGTAACTTTTGTGTCTTTTGGCGATTACGGTTATGTGATCATTCCAACCGAAATTGTCGTTGATACATATACCAAGTAATGAAAGTTTTTCGGCTTCAGCAATGCAAGTGCCATTCATGGATAATGGTCGAGGGTTTCGTTTCGCTTTAGTAATAGTAGACAGCACTGAGTTTTAGAGGCATAAGGGGCAAAATATTTCTCGCATCGCTTCAGGAAACCTAGACATTTCACAGCCTTTTTGGCGATAACGGTTATGTGATCATTCCAACCGAGATGGTTATTGATACATATACCAAGTACTGAAATGAAAATTTAAAAGAGAGTAGGAGCCCTGGGGAACACCAGTTTTTATATGGTGGATATCAGACTTGGCACCGTCCAATACAACTTGAATTGAACGGCCCTAAAGAAAGTTTCTAATCCATTGAATAAGAAATTCGTCACCATCAAATGCGCGCATTTTCGACAAAAGAGCATGGTGCCAAACTTTGTCAAATGCTGTAGCAATATCAAGCCCAACAATCTTGCTAGATGGTTCCACTTTTCGGTGAGATATACCATCAAACGAAAAAACGATCTAAATCATTTTTAATGTTTAAAACTGATTTACGCTCTAAGTTAATCGTTTTAGTATAGTTTTAGTACTAAGCGAAGTTTGTCTATTAAGCTACACATCTAAATTGCATGTGATGCTTTTAAATGTGGTTCCAAATCCATTAAAATTGCCTCGCTTAGTTCTCTTCTCAGAAAATAATATCTTCAACTTGTCATTCAGCACGTTTATTTGGAATTCTATGAGCTGAACTAGCATCGTTCATTTAAATCTAAATCATTTAAATCTATGGTATCCTGTATGTTTTTATAATATTGGCGAATCATTTCAATTTCATTCTGAATTGGTAATAAATCAAAATAATGGATAAAAGTATGGTACTTCTCTTGAATCCTTGCGTTTCCAATATAACCAATACGGTTATCGCAATTCTGGAAAGTTAGATGAATAGAGAAATTAAGTATTTGTAAAATGCTGTTGTCTTTTTAAGTTGTTTTGTGGTATGTAGGATCTGGAGTTTCGGTGATTTCGTTATTTTTTTTGACAGTGTGTTCTTTGAAACTTGGGTGAATCTTATTTCTAGCTCTAGTTTTGTGGTAGATTTTGATTTTGAGGATCATAAACGAGAGGGTCGTGTCTATTTTTATTTCGCTTTTCTATTATAGATTCTTTATGCATTGACAGTCTATTCGATATCATTTCGTACATTTAAGAAACTATGCACTTAGGCTCTTTTATGTAATAAGCATAGAACTTTTGGTTTCACATTAATTTGTGAAAAGGACTTTTGAGATCAAGGTGTCCATTGAATGTATTGAATGGCTATAACCCAAAATGGCATTAGGCATGAGGTCTTAAGTACTATCACCTTTTTTGTTTCTTTAAAAGTCGTAAATGCTCGACAACTATGGAATCAAAGAGGCATTTGGGGAAAATATGTTGAGTTTATTAACTTTTTAAATGAAAACAATATAAAAAAAATAGAAGAGGCGGATATGTAACGATTCTAATAAGGAGATCATTACAACATGAACTTTTACCTTGTGTACGAACTTATTATGTGGAAAACATAGGAGTAGAAATAACATTGAGAGATGAAAGAAAAGTGAAGATATTTTGTATTTATTTTCCAGGAAGGGTTATAGGAGATGATCTTAGGGAATTATTTAGTATGAATTGTGCGTTTCTAAGGTGTGGTGATTTAAACTGCAGACACAGGGACTGGGGTTGTATAAGAGCCAATTCGTGGGGAAATGTACTGTCCAATCTTTCTGTTACATTGCCAATGTATGTTATGTTCCCACCTTGTCCTACATTTGTTCCAGCTAGTTCCCGTGGTAGTCCGTCTGTTATCGATTTGTTTGTAACAAATGTGTCAGGTCTTATTTCTCAGCCGATTTCCGTAAATGAGCTCAGCTCTGACCATTACCCAGTTCTGTGCAACATCCGTCGGTATGGGGTGGAATAAGTGCAATATATTGAGGACTTAAAAAATACAAATTGGGCAAGGTTTCGAGTAGAAGTAAAAATAAATCTTAGAAATATTACGAAAAATATTGAACAAATCTCGAGCAAAGGAGATGTTGACTTAGCTAAAGACAAATTTTCAGAAATTATAACGACCTCAGCCAATAACTTTATTCGCAAAAACCATTCAAAAGTTTAGACGTGTTAAATAACCAGCAGATATCATTGAACTTATTAGAGCTAGAAACATGCACAGGCGAAACTGGCAAAGATATCGTCAACGTATATCCCAGTTTCACATATCACAAATAAATAAAGAAATAAGTGAAAACATTCAAGCTTTTCGAAATGAAGAATGGAATAACAAATTAAGCACTCTAGATAAAGCTTCAAAGCCCTTCTGGAATGTAATGAAAATCCTTAAAAATAAAAACAGGATAATACCTTATCTTAAGACTGAGACCGAGTCATTTTTTACTACTTTTAAAAGTACTAGCATCGAATTTCGCTAAAAATCATGAAGTTTCTCAACATCTAGGGGATTTAAATACCAATACTCTTGTAGAGAATGCTATACAGGCTTAATATGTGAGTACATCTGAAACTCCTTTAGCAGAATTTGTTTCGGAAGGAGACATTAACTTCATTGTAGATAAACTGAAGATTAAAAAAACAGGCGGAATGGATAATATCAAAAATGTATATCTAAAGAAGTTACCAAAAGAGAGGATCAAATTTCTTACACTTATAATTAATGTTTGTCATAAGACACAGTATTTTCCAGAAGCATGGAAACAGGCTAAGGTTTCGCCAATCCCAAGAGCGGGGAAACCTCCTGAAAATCCACAGGGCTATAGACCTATAAGTTTGTTAAGCAATATAAGCATGATCTATGAAAAGGTTCTCAAAAATAAAATTGTAAGGATAACTTATGATCAGAAAATATATCCTGATGAACAATTTGGTTTTAGGCAAGGCCACGGAACTCCACATTAGGTCTTGAGAGTCCGCAACATAGTGAAAAATAACTGAGCACATGGTAGATCCACCGGTATGATATTACTCGACATTGAAAAGGCTTTTGATCTTGTGTGGCATAAGGGTCTCATTTATAAAATGTTAATGTTAAATTTCCCACCATTTCTTTGTAAAATTATCCAAAGTTTTGTGTCTAATCGTCGTTTTAAAAGTACGTCAAAGGAAGCGCATCAGATATAATACATTTTTATGCAGGTGTACCCCAAGGATCTGTTCTTGGACCAGTATTGTATAATCTGTACACAGGTGATTCCCCCATCCTCCAACGATGTGAGGCAGCAATATATGCTGATGACACGGCAATTATTTCATCGCATGAGTTCAGTCTCGACATTGAGACGAATTTAAAAAATGTGTTTGAAATACTTCAAAACTACTACACAAAGTGGAAAATCAAATTAAATGCCGAAAAAATACAAGCTAATTTTTTTACGCGAAAAGAAAGTCCAGTTATATTCCGTCTAACCAGTTATTAATAAGTGGACATTCAATAACTTGGAAACGTTCCGTTAAATATTTGGGCATACACCTTGACTCAAAATTAACGTTTAAAGAATATATTACGCAAACGCTTCACAAATTAAATGTAGTGATAAAAATGTTGTTCCCACAAAGTGATAACCCACAAAACTATCTTTCAAGCTATTCTGTTGTACGGATGTCAGGTATGGGGTGATTGTGCAACTTGTCACACTTAAAAGTTACAAACGTCACGAAATAAAATACTTAAAATGATGCTTCATCTCCCCTGGCATCACTCCACATTAGACGTGCTAATGTTGAATTGATGTCCTCAAGAATTTGCAATCTAAGCAATTTATTTAAGGTCAAATCCGAAATTCCGGATAATCCCCTAATAAACCAATTAAATACTGTTTAAGATTTTTTTATTTGAAGTGCTGAATTCTTTAAAAAAAATCGATAACTTAAGTGTCAAATTGATCCTGAGAAACTTCTATAGACTGGTTATATTACCAAATTAGCAGCGTATTCGAGGGAACTTTTGGCTATAGAAAACGTTTTCTTCAGAGATCAGTAATTTTAAAATTAGATTTTCGTGACATATGTACAGTCTCATTTTCAGAATAAATATAACCTATTATTTAACCTACAATCTACGTGTGATTCAATTTCATCTATTTCGGGAGTATTCGTTAATATTTTTTCCGTGTCCGAAATGTGCTAATTATTTTTGTCATTTATATAGAGATCGATATTTTTACTCGCGATAACGCACCTGCATTGGAATTAAAGGTACCTTTTTTACAAATAATAGTCGTCAAAATTATCTTATTTAAATCGCCATTTTGTTAGTTTGGCATTTGTATCTTTCTAACTAACCAGTGTAAAGTGTCTGTATTCGGAATAAATGTTGAATTTTTGTGCAAATTAATATGGGCGAAAGTATTTTGTATTTCGATTTGATGGAATCCATTTTTATATTTTGGAGAAATAATTGCATTTTGCGAGTTAATCCAATACATTTGATATCTTCGGAATTGGATATCTATCGTCAATTGTTCAGTCAACAGTCACTTTCCGCCGAGCTGGTCAGATCATTTCTCCTTATCGATTTTCCATTCCAAGCGATATTTGCAAACTAAGGAGGTACTAAAAATAAAAACAATTAAATAATGTAGCTAAGCATTAGCTAAGCAAATATTCAAAGATGAAAATGCATCCTTTTCCCCTCTCTTCCAGTATTCATCCATCGTTAGAAATGTAAGCCAATCATCTTCATCTACCAATCAAGATACCCTCGTGGTTTACGCCAAAGAAAAAAATACTTGGCAGATCCAACCCCTACTTCTTCACCAACCCGAACCTTTACCATCATACCCACCACCATCTTCAATGAACAAACAAATCACCACTCAAGTTCAAAATGAACAAAATAACAACATTTGAAAATACAACTTACTTAATGAAAATGAAACAAAAACAATCAAACCCAACAACAATATGAAGACACACCTAATTTAACAATAATCAAAAAGTCACATCCTACTTCCAATGTCGTATTGAAGAGAGTGGCCCAATCCCTTTCGCAAGGATCGTGTCCCCATTGATTTCAGACTACACAGCTTGTACATCCACACTTTCCAATATCTATTTATCTACAGTAACCCTAGAATTATCCGGAACAAACAAAATTACCTTCCACCAATGCTTTCAGATGAAGATTCCAGTTAATTATATTGACCTTACAAAGAATAATCCCTTCTCCCTGATGTCTGAACATTCAGATCACAATCAATATACCCTATGTATTCTGCTTCAGCTGCCTGGTCACAAATGAATTTGTTGCAGTTAACCCTCCCTTATCAATATATTTAATTATATGTTTTGGAAAAAGGAAAATGTTATATATATATCAATCCCACTTACGTTCATTACTGCAACGATTTTTTAATAATTACCACGAGCTACAATTATTAATAAATGACCTGACTCCATCCGTTATCTCTCTACAATCAACCCATGTTCCCGTTTATATTTTCACTTGAACCACAGCTAAGCAAGGCACTGCCCTCTTAGTTCATAAATCCATCCATTACAAACTCATCCCGATTCAATCCAATATATCTGCGATTTCTGTGGAACTAGACCTACAAATAAAAATTAACTTCTTAACATTACCGACGCACGCCTATACTTCTTGCATTCAACTTTAATCTCTCAAATCCTCTCTGGGGATCTCCCCTCACCAACCCTAGAGGTAAAATAAATGAAGACTCAGTCCCCCCCAATTGTAATTAACAACAAATCCCCTACCCATCTCTCTACTCTTAACAGTCTCACATACGTTGACCTTACACTTACTTCCCCTCAGCTTTATCCATCATTTCGTGGTCTATCTTCCCTGATCTTCACGGAATTGACCATTTACCAATTATTTCCTCATTTACTTTCGTTAAAAAAAAGAAAACCCAAAACCCCAACCCAAGTTCAAAACTGAACAAGCTGATTGGAACTTGTTCCAAACAAAAAAAGTTTACTTCTTATCAGACAACAATTCTTCTCAAAATATAAATCACGAGTCAGCAAATTTTACATAAAGCTTTCTGTCATGCAGCTTACCTGGCAATTCCGCAATCCCAATACCGACCCAATGGCGCTGGTGTTCCATGGCTCACCAATGGAATCAAAGACTTTCGCAATCAAAAGCCACCTTTAAAAGACACCCAACTGGAGATAACCTTCGCATACCGCAAAGCAAATGATCACTTTCGAAAAACCGCAAATTTCGCTAAGAAGAAATGTTTTCAAAAATGTACTTCCAGCATCAAGCCAAATGTTTTTTCAAGGCAGACTTGGGCCAACATAAAAGTTCTTACTGGTAACTACACCCTGCAATCTATTAATGTCATCAAGACGGACGCCGGAACATTGTCTGACTCACTTGAAATCGCTGACCATTTCGTCAATACCTGGTAAAACTACTCTGACGATACAAACTTTTCAGGTCAATTTCTGCAGACAAGAATTTCTGCGCTTCATCTAGTTCCGTCCGCCCATAACTTATACCCCGCCGCTAAAATAATAGAATCACCCATAAATATGGTCGAATAAGAAAGCTGTCTTGCAACCACGAGAGGTAAAACACCCGCGATCGATAGTATATTATCCCATTATTACTTTATGTTGTTATTATAACACTCTTTCGCAACATATTTACCAAAGGAATTATTCCCCAAACCTGAGAAACAGCAAGTATTATCCCTATACAAAACCAAAAAAACATCTCGTGTCGAAGGTTTCCGACCAATATCACTTCTTTCATGTGTGGGGAAAATGCAAGAAAATATCGTTGCAAGGAGATTGCCCTGGTTCCTAGAGGGACAAAATCTTATAGTATATCAAGTTGCTTTCAAAGGAGGCCGTTCGACAACGGATGCTTTATTTTATATTATATTGATGAGTATCAGGTTGGCAACCTGCAAAACTTAACCAGGTACAATTTGACATCATCATTATTATTGAATTTTTTACCATTCTAGGAGTTTTGCAAAGATCGAAACAAAAAGTAATCAGATGGTGCTAGGCTAGGACTATATGGTGAATGTGGCAAAACATTCCAACCTTGCATTGTCATGATGGAACACAACACCTTTTCGATTTGTCAATGCAGGCCGCTTTTCTTCAACTGCATTGTACAATTTTGTTAGTTGTTCAACGTAGACATCTGAATTGATCGTTCGGTTGGGTGGTAAAAGTTCAAAGTAGACAATTCCTTTGTAAACCCACCAAACTGAAAACATAACTTTCTTTTGATGAATATCAGCTTTTGATGTTGTTTTTTTTTCTATTGACATTGTTGCAAACAACACATTTTTCATCACCAGTTTTAAAAATCGTTTTAAAAATGGATCATTTTCATTACGTTTCTTTAACAAATCGCAGAGGTTAATACGTTGTGTTCATGAGAAACCCATATATCGAGTTTTCGTACATAGCCAAGTTGTTTTAAGCGATTTTCAATGCATGTATGTGATATATGAAGCTTCTCTGCAATCCCACGTGTTGAACTGTAACGATTCGAATCGATTATTGCTTTTTGATTTGGTCGTCTTCAACTTCAACTGGACGACCAGAGCGTTTTTCATCTTTGAGTGAAAAATCGCCAGAACGAAATTTGGCAAAGCAATTTTGACACTGCCGTTCTTTTAAAGCTTCATCACCATAAACAGCACATAAGTATTTGTGAACTTGCGATGCGTTTTTTACTTTTCGGAAACAAAAAAGCAAAATGTGACGTAAATGTTCGTTTTGATTTTCCATTTTTCAACAGACGCCAAGCAAAAACTACACAACCGATCACAAAATTTTTTTTACTGATTGACAGTTGAAGTACCAACTATTTTCCGCAATTACTTAGTTGCCAACCTGATACATTACATCAGCATTCTGAACAAAAAATCACATCTCTGATCTCTCGATTGACTTTGATAAGGCATTTCAGAGAGAAGGGATTCATATAATATTAAATAAACTTATTGATTGGAAAATCAGGCCCAATCTGTTTAATTACATTAAGTCGTTTTTTACAGGCAGTAAGTATCGAGACAGATTAAATAACATCTAGATCACTTCTTTCGGTCATACTTGTTATAATTGCATTTAACGAGTCATCAAAAACTGTAATTTGATTCGACACTTTCTATACGCTGATGGTTTTATTATTTATACAAATTTTAAAAACCTCTCAATAGCTACATCTACTTTTTCAAATGTATTTGACCGCATTGAAATTTGGTATAACTTTGCTGGGTCGAGATTATCACCCAGTAAGACTTAAGTTCCAAACACTTAACACTAAATTATAACAACTATTAAATCTTAAATGTAAACATATTAAGTGTCCTTGGAAACAACTTTTAATCAAATATAATTAAAGAACCCATTGTTTACTTGTTAAAAATAACCTTATTACCAGAGTAAATTAATTATATATTTAGCATCGAAATCTAGTTTCTCACACATAAACACCGTCATAAGAGTTCTTAAATCCATCATCCTGAGCAAAATCAACTATCGACTAGTTATTTATGGGAAATGCTCTAAAAAAGTGCATCATTTAATAAAAACCCAATACCACACAACGGATAGTTTTACTTTAGGGGCTTTTAAGACCACACCAATAACAAAAATGCTAAAAGAATCCGGACTGCTCTCCATTGAGCTGAGTTTTGAATATCTCTCGTCTCTACTTGCAAGCTAGATTTTCCTCTATTACAATGCCATTTCCTTTGCTAAACAAACCGAGATTCCGCTCTCACTGGAAGTAAGAAGGACCTCAGTCTACCCGCCTTGGATGATCTCCCGCAATTCAGAAATTATGGTTCTCAGCTCCTTTCCTCAACTCAACCAGCAATGACAAATACGGGTTTTTGTTCAACAAAATCACCGAAGCATACAAGAAAAATTTTTGGCAACTTCTTTTCACAGACGGTACTAAGAACAAAGATGGGACAGCATTTGCCTTCGTCGATGAAAATGGCAGAATCATATCCAACAGCCTCCTTCCACATTTCTCTCTCTGTCATCAACCCTGATGGAGAGATGTCAGTATGCCCAGCCAACAGCTAAAGCTAGGCGATCAAATTATTTCTTCGAATGCGTATGAGATACTACTTCATTACTCACAGCCACATATTCTCCATGAGCGACCGACTATCTAACTATCCCACACCTTCTCTCTGGCTGCAACATATCCAAAACAATAGACCAAAAACTCACTAGAAAAGAAATCTTTTATAAATCCTCAAACATCAAACAGAAGACATTATTTATACTATTATGAAACTCCTAAATATTGTAAGACTAATTAAAACAGCTGGGTGGCGAAGTTGGTAGAGCGTCTGCCTTTCAATTGATTCAATTGATAGGTCCCCGGTTCGACTCCTAGAGTAGTGGTCTAGTTTTTCGAATCTGGTCCAGTAACCACTTGCCATTGGGATCAAGTTAATGGCAATATCACTGGGTTGGTCGACCAGTGATAGCAGTCTGACTAATGGGTGGCGTTGTTGTTGTGGTTGTTGTATCGGCTTAGTTCCTAATTCGTGTTTTCAAAATAGCTGTTTGTGTAGATTGTGTGTAGATGGCTCTGCTGCCATCGGGGTGTTTAAGCTTAATCTTACAAACTTTCAAAGTTGTCGAATGTCAATAGGTCGATATCAAAATCCTCCGTCCCGTTTCGTGCTCCACCCACGGAAGTGAGTTGAAACCAATTAAACCTGAGTTTCTCAAACCACTACACAATCGTTCATTCTTCTCCCAATTCTTCGGCTCGCTCTGTGCTACACGCATTATAAGAGTCTTGATATCCTCTTGAAGAGCGAGCAAATAATTAAAAAAAAGAAGGTAGTTAGTGCTTTGATTTATTACTTTATAATTCATTTACTCTTTAAATTATATTAGATTTTAAGATTTACTTTTGGTGATAGATATCGCAAGCTTGGAAAATCGAGAGTTGTATTTAAATATTGAATAAGGTCTTATTCTGTCAGTCCATCGAAAAGCCTATGAGATTTGTATCCGTAAAATTTAATAGGTTTATTTTCATTACATTCTTTTCAAGCTGGTATGGTTACTGTTACATAAAGCGCTGAAGAAGAGAAAGATGTTGTTACAACAAAAGCCTCACACTTTTTGAGCTTAAATAGTATTTATCAATTATTACTTGGTCGAGAAAAGATTTAGAGGCTCCTGTATAGTACTAGGAGTTTTAGGTTGTGATTGTTAATTTGTATATATGGTAACTACCGATTATTAAATGAACTATAGAAATCTTTTGTAATAGGTTGTGGCTTTGGGGTAAAAGTCGGGTAAAATCTTGATCTTTGGAGTAGCGATCGACATTTGTTCTTTCAGAATCCGTTTGATTCTGAAGTATACGGCTTGCGAATAGCAGTTGATTGATCTGTTGATACGCTCATCGATGTTGGTTTTGGTGAATTCTTGTATGCGTTTGAATTCGGTTTCCAAACTTCCGAAACTTGCGTATGAGTTGCAAATTTTGATGAAATTGGCTGTTTTTGGGCGTATGAACTGTTTGTTATTTGTGGACAGGAAACAATTTGTGGATTTTGATATGGTACAGGAGTGTGTCCATTAGGACGTTTCTGTAGTCTTTTTTCGGTTGGAAATTTGAATTATCTTTTTGCTGCAAGTATCAAACATGCTCTTCCTTTTTTATAAAATTAATTGCTTCCGACATGGATTACGAAGTCCAGCTAAGAACACTTGAAGAGCCTGCTGCTGGTATAAATCCAGTTTAATTTTTCTTTTTGCAACACTTTGTTCGTAAAGTGATAGGTAATTTGAAATCGTATTCAGATTCGTAACTTTGTTGCAAAAATGCTAATTTTGTTGCAAAAATGCTAAATGGTTTAACTAATTATTTGTCTCAAATTGCTTGAATCAAATGATTAACAAACCTCATCACGGTGATCGCTAAAAGTGCCAATTAGTTCCTGCTTTATTTCGTTAATAGTGCTTGCACCACTTATGTTAATTATTTCTCTAGACACACCTTTTATTTTACTCAAGATAAAAATATATAGAGCTATATAAAATTATATATATAATAATTTATAATTTTATATAACTCTATTTGTTTCATGCTTCTGATAAAAATACTTCTTTAAAAGTTTTTTTTTCAGAACACATCATTTTGAATGTTTTTAAAATGTTGTGGTCGTTTAGTTGGAATCGTATGGTTAAGTATCCTCTTGCCGTATTCTAACTTGTAGGGTTGAATTTGAAGTAGATTTCGTCTTAGACTTCTTGTGTTCACTTCGAGTACTGTGTTCACTTTGAGTACTGAGTTTTGTAGTTCTTTGAGTTTTTGTGTTTCCGCTTTGGACGCGTTTCCCCCTTCCAGTATTCCATACCGAAACATCGACTCTACTAACGCAAAATAAACTTGATGTGAGACATGTGTTGTCGAACATCTTCCCAAGTACACCATTGCAAATGCCACCTTTTAAAGATCACTTCGTGCTCTTTGGATATGACTTCTCCATTTGAAGTTGTCGCCGAGGGTGATTCCTAAGTATTTATAGTTTTTGACGATTTCTATATGCTGAGAAGGAGTTTGTGGACAATATTGGTTTTGAAAAGCTATAATCTATTTTGCAGGCTGTTCATCATCCAGTCAGTAAGTAATCCCCTAATGTCGGAACGATCAAGAACTTCTTGGAGTCGTTCATGATTTAACGTATCGTATTACTGAAGTCCACAAAAAGCACTGACACTTGTTCTCTTTCACTAAGGGCATTGTTAATAGTATTTGAGAATTCTCCCAGCAACTTATGGGTCTTTTAAATACAAATATTTTTGAAGCGAAATTTCTGTATTTATGTGGTCCCGATGATTTTTGTATTCTGACTCCAATGTTTTATTGAGTCGGTTGTTTTTATATCTTCTGTATAATTCGCCCCTTATTTTAAATTTTTTTATCAGTTCCACTGTTACCCACGGCTTTGTATACGTTTGGCTTTAGTTGTATTAATTTTTAAAGTCTTCGCATATATATCATCCATTTTTGTTTGAAGTGTACTATAAAAAATATCGACTTGCGTCTCCGTTTCTAAAAATGCGCAATCTGTTGAATTAATACGATTTTTGACCATGGTCTTACTTATTCCTGATAAATTAAAAAACGACTAGTTTGACTTCCAGGAAACAAGAGGAAGATGAAAAGGTTTTTATCTAACAAAGAGTTCAGCTCAAAACTTTAATATAATATATTAGTAACAATGCAGTTCAATGTATAGTATTTAGTACTAATGAACTAATGAGTGTTAAAGTAAATTCAAGTTAATAATGTATTTCAACACTCCCTCTTATTATTATCAATCTCTTATTAAAAAAATAATAACATAACGTTAATTACGTTTACATAAAGGTTTCGTGAAAATATCAGCTAACTGATTAGTTGGAATTCAAGAAATATCAAACAAATGCTCATAATATTTTTCCCTTATAAAATGCACACGAACACCAATGTGCTTGGTCCTCGTGATCCCCAAGTAATTGGTGATTCTCCCAGTAACAAAATGAAGCCACTTGTTGATCGTCGTGTGTCAACATCGCCAGCGTAATCAGAGTCAATGTAACATGAAAGATTTAAGTGCAATTTATTTTTGAAAATAACGGAAAACTCGTTTCATTGTTTTGATATGCTGTGGAGCTGGGCTGTCCTAGTATCTACTCTTCTTCTCCTCTTCCAACGTCCCATTCAAAACCGCGGTTTTGACCTCAAATTGGTAGAGCAAAAGTCGTCTGCATGCAGCTGTAGCAATAATTGTCCATACAGAATTGAACTTAGCTACCAGGCTAAAGGTTTCGTTGAAGTCAATTCCCCTTTTTTGACTATAACCTTTAATAACCAATCTAGCTTTATATCATTCAACCGTATTCTGTGCCGAAAGTTTTATCTTATTTACCCACTTACAAGCAATTACCTTTCTATCGTTTGGACACTCCACCAAGTCCCATGTCTTGCTCAAGCGATGAGCTTCCATTTCTTCATCCATAGCTGCTTTCCACATTTCTGATTCTTGTGAATTCATGGCTTCACTGTAGGTCAATGGTTCCATCGTACCAGCCATAAACGCATGTCCTTCAAAAATTGCAGACACTGAACTTGAATAGGGGCCCGAATACCAGTTTTCGTTGCTACGAAGCTTAGATTTGAATTCAGAAGATAAGGCTTCATCGTATTTCTTTTGATCTCGGCGACGCTTAGGTTTTGATTGTCAAGTTTCTTGTTCTTTATTTCCTGTCGTTAAAGCTCCTCTCTCATCGGTATCTGTGAAAAGTCTTTTTTCTTTCTCCGCTGGGTGAGAATAAAAAGGTCCATCTTCTCCAATCGATCTTAAATGATTGCCTTCGTTTTCCGACATGTTCTCCATCTCATGCATCTCGTTCGCAGCATCCTTCAATGGCTCATCAGCTATATTATTAGGCTTGGACTCCTCTGCATTCTCCTTGCGGATTCCAAGTTTAAAAGTCACCTTTTGTTTAAACACAATGTCACGAGAAAGATTTATTTTGTCTGATTCTGGTACACAAACACGATATACTTTACTATTATCTGGATACCCAACAAAGACTCGCGACAAAACCTTTTTGTCCCACTTTTGCCTCTTTTCTTTGGGAATATGTATAAAAACATCACTACCAAATGTTCTCAAATTATTTATGCTTGGATTTTCCTGGAACCACACCTCTTATTCCTGATTGGACATGGTCCATAACGATTTAACAAATAAACCGCAGTATTTACAGCTTCAGTCCATAGCATGAGGGGCAAGTTATTGGCATGCAGCATAGTTCTAGCGGTTCCGACAATAAACCACATGTCCCTTTCAGCACGTCCATTTTGTTGAGGACTGTAAGGAATAGACAATTGATGGGTTATTCCACGTTTAGTCAAAAGATCTTGTACATGTTTATTAACGAACTCCAATCCATTGTCGGACCTAAGAATTTTTACATCTTTACTGAAAAGAGACTGAACTTCGTTAAGATTTTTTTTCAATAAGAGTCGAAACTTCACTTCTCTCTTTAACAAAATAAACTTTTCTATAGCTCGAATAATCATCTTTGAAATATAAAAAATACCTTGATCCACGTAATGACTTCCTTTGCATGGGCCGCAAAGGTCTGTAAGCACAAGAATACCTTTTTCTATTGCTCTTGACCGACTTTCACAAAATGGAGAACGATGCACATGCATCACAAAAAAAGTCCGGGCTATCAACAAAAATTATCTCACGTTGGCTAAGTACCTTTTTTACTAGTCCAATGCACAAATGGCCTAACCTATTATGCCACCCTTCAAGTGATTCCGTTTTTGACACATACTTAGTAATTAGTCACGGTTTTTCACTGTCTATTCTAAATAGCATTTTATACGACTCTTTGAGCAACGTTCACCGCGATCAGTCGAAGTGAACAGTAAAAGTGTATTACTTGTGATAACAAAAAAAATAAATAAAATAAAGTGAACTCAAGGTTAAAATTAACCTGAGGAAAACTGTACTGCACTTTTTATAAAAGTACTGAAACTTAAAATCAAAACAAAAGAAAAAAAAAACTGCGAGCGTCGTGTTGTTTTTTTTTTTTCAAGACATAATGTCTCCCACGGGGGATATAGATGTTCATCCTCACGAGGTTATTACCCGTGAAAAATACTTGGCTGCAATTTCTCTAATAGAAAAATTAGAACAGGAGGTGAAGGAGCTGAGGAAAAATTCAACAGGGACAGAAAGCAGCTCCTCTTTCACCCAAGTTACAAAACGGCGACGGGTCCCCAAAAATAAAAAACAAACGACAAATACCGCAAGAAGCAGTCTGTCTGTCTGAGTGTGTCGTCTCAGTTCAGTGTTGACAGCGGAAGCATATACACAGGCAACAGGAATTATTAATAAAATCCTTTTAAAAAAAATATTTGACAAACATTTTTTTCATTATAATTTTTTCAGGTCAGGTAAAAGTTTTTTTCAAAACATTACCTACCTCGCTTTGCCGGCTACCTGCAAACAAAAAAAAAAATAATAAACAAACATCCCAGAAGGATAACGGGAAACCCAACCCAAATGGGCAGGAAGGAGAAAAGGAAGGATAGCGTGAACGCTACCTTCGATGAAATCATTAAAAAAATCAAGGACGGAGCAGCCAACCACGGGAGGGAGTTCATGGTTTCTATCCATGAAAAACTCTGGGACATCGACGCCCTCTATGAGAGTATGCCTGCATACTCCTCAGACGACGGCGAAGATGAGGAAGAATTGAGGATGGAGGAAGAAGACCCATCCGACTGTGAAGGCTCCTCATCCGAGGAAGAGGAAGAGCTAAACTCAACGATTGTTGAGCAAGCAGAGGCAACCGAGAGTGAAGAGTCGGCCGAAGAAGAATCTTTCACCTTGGTCAAAGCTAAAAAGAGGAAAAAGTCGGACTCTCCCAGTCCAACAGATTTCACCACGACAACAACCGCACCCACATCAGCAACAGCCGACAACAACCGCAACTCACCAACAACATCAACCAAAAAGGCAACGAGCAACCCCAGCGTGGAACCTATGAAGAGGGCTTCCGTAATGCCCCCAATTATTTGTTTTGGCCTCAATGTTGCAGAACTAAGCAGAAACACCAAGGGATTGGATGTGGTCTACAAAGTGCACAACATCAACTCAAACAAATCAGTCATAACAACCAAAACGAGGGAAGGACACGAGCGAATAAGGAATTACCTGAAGACGAGGAAGTTCCAATTCAACACCTTCACCCCGAAAGAAGACCGTAAAAACCTCTTGGTGCTCAAAGGCATTCACCATAGCTACGAGCCAGAGGAAATCGCAGAGGAGCTGAAGTCAGAGGGAATTCCTGCCATCAAAGTGAGCCTCTGCAAGAGCCGAGCCGACAAAAAGTTTAACAACTTTGTTGTCGAGGTGGAAAAGGGAGCAGACATCCCGTCAATATATAGAAAAACTCTCCTAATGAACCAAAAGGTTCACTGGGAGAAACTTCAGACGCAGGGAATCACGCAATGCAAGAACTGCCAAAAGTTCGGTCACGTTGCTAGCAACTGCGGAATGACGTACAGATGCGTCAAATGCAGCAACAGCCATGCACCCGGAACCTGCCCAAGGACCAGCAAGGATGAAGATGTGTACTGCATCAATTGCCAAAAAAATGGACATCCGGCAAACTACCGTGGATGCCCAAAGTACAAGGAGAGGGTCGCCGCAAAGGACAAAATGGCTCTGAAGAAGAAGGAGCAGCAGAAATTTGCCAAGGAATCCGTCTCCAAAAAGATAGAAGCTGGACTCAGCTTTGCAAATGTTGCTGCCCAGGGTATAAGGAAAGTCAACAATCCCATCAAACCATCACAGCCCGCAAAAACGGCCACAAAAACTGCCGTAGGAGCCACCACTGCACCAGCAACCAGGAAGGCAGCACCATCGCGGTCGCCTTCACACAATATCTTTGACGATACCGAACGCTTGTTTGGTACAGACTTACTAACCCTCGTTCAGAAGGCAAGGAAGGTTGTACCAAGCAACTACGGAAGTCTGGATGATAAGGCAAAAACAATGGTATTGGGTAAACTTATTTGCGAACTATGCATCTAAGAAAATGGCTAAGTATCATTTCATACAATGTTAATTCAATTTATTCATTAGAAAAAAGGGCTTCCTTGGCCATGTTTCTCAAGGCAAAGAAGCCCGACATTTTATGTTTACAGGAAACCAATCTCACACCCCGGAATCGGTACCAGAAGGATGGATACAACATTTATCGGGAGGACAAAAATGACGGAAGAAGAGGCACAGCCCTTTTCATTAGGGATAACTTAAATTCTACGAAGCTGGAAATACAAGGACTAAGCTGCATGGAAGTCACAGCAGCCGTAATCAGATGCAACGATGGAGAAACCCTTCTTGTGCTTGCATTATACAACCACTGTAATGCAAGTAAGGAAAACATCAAGAAAGACCTCAGCATCATCAACAACATCTCCAACCTGTACACTTACAGTGTAATTGGCGGGGATTTCAACGCCAGACATACACTCTGGCATGACGACAATTGCTCACCCCAAGGATGCGTAATTGTCGAATGGTTGGACGAAAACGCCCATGTTCAATCATGGGTAGTAGCCTTGCAACCACAAAAGACGTTCCCGAGGACTCCCTCATCGCTTGACTTTTTCCTAGTTACATCAAATTTCATAAATATACTTCCAGAGTTCCGGAATTTCACCTGCGAAGCCCACCTAAGTGACTCGGATCATCTGGCAGTTGAGCTGAGGGTCAAACCGAGTATGCCAATCATGACCATTCATCGTACACCAGACACGTACCTGGATCACAAAAAAGTGGACTGGAGGAAATTTGCTTACGACGTCGAGAGCAACATCAACATACTGCCACAGGAAAGGAATCTCACCAACGCCGAAATTGACAGCACGATACAAGAACTAAAGGATGTGGTCCTTAATGCTATCGATGCCCAAAAAAAACCGAACGGCAGCAAGGATCGATATGCCCACTTGCCACTCAACATCCAAGCCATCTACGCTCACCGACAGCGTCTCCGGAAGAAGCTTCAAAGGATTTTGCACAGAACATGGAACACGGTCAACGACGAGTACAGGAGCGTACAAGCGGAACTGAACTGCATCAACGTGATGTTCCGAAGAGCCGTGAAACACCACACTGAGGAGCAATTCACAAGACGTCTGGAGAAAATCAAGCCTGGACCGGACACATTCAAACAAATCAATGCGATAGTTGGCAAATCCAACTCGATTCCAGCAAGCTTGAACAGCGGACAAGGAGTAGTTACAACGCCAGCAGATAAGGCTGAAGCCTTCGCCGCGCACTTCGAAAGGAATTTCACCGAGAGGCCACCAATGCACCTACCAGAGTTTTTGGAAGAAGTTGACGATGTGATCAACGGAATTCAACTTGACACCAGCACTGTGACGAACTTCAGCAGAGAAAATCCCGCAACAAACCCAGCCCCAGGTTTTGGCGTTTTCACAAATGCCGAAGAAGTAGAGGACCTAATTTTGAGTGGAAACTCAAAAAAGTCCACTGGTCCAGACCGCATTTCCAACTTTTTACTAAAAAAGTTGCCAAATGTTGCTATACTACTTCTAACTGTGATCTTCAATAACTGCATCAACAATAGCTATTTTCCCAACTCCTGGAAAATAGCTAAAGTTGTTCCAGTCCCGAAAAAAACAAATAGATCCAGCATTGACGGGTATAGGCCGATAGCGCCTCTTTGCTGTGTTGGGAAGGTGCTGGAGTCAGTATTGCTGCGCCAAATCATGGCAATTTGCTCGGAGAAGGGAATTCTCCCAAACCATCAATATGGTTTCCGGGCGAAGCATTCAACCATCCATCCACTGCTGAAGCTGCATCATGATGTCACCAGAAGTTTGAATAAGAAGGAAATCGTAGTGGCTTGCCTGCTGGACATTGAAAAGGCATTTGACAGCGTCTGGATTAAGGGCCTCATCTATAAAATGAAGACAATGGGATTTCCTCAACATCTGGTAAAAATCCTGTTCAATTCACTAACAGAAAGATTCTTTTTCGTCCAAATACAGGATCATCTATCAACTTTAAGAAGACTTCTCGGAGGAGTTCAACAAGGAGGAAAGGTCTCTCCCATCCTTTTCAACATCTTAACAGCGGACCAGCCAGCCAACGACGCCCGAACAAAGACACTCCTCTACGCAGATGACTCCATCACATACGCTACGTCTTTAGCCCCGGAAATAGCAGCCGTTAGGGTAGAACAACACCTAGCGAAGCTATGGGACTACTACCAAAAATGGGGACTGAAGATCAACAGCAGCAAGACAGAGCTCATTTGCTTCCGACCACCAACCACAGCAACAAGAAGTAGGAAAGCTTTCGCGACGAGATGCCACGAAACGAGGATAACGATGCCAGATGGTAAGGAGATTGCTCCACAGCTCCAAACGAAGTACCTGGGGATAACCTTCAGCGAGCGATTCCAGTTCCGGCAACACGCTGAAAAGGCTATTCAGAAAGCCAATTTCGCCCTTCATCTTGTACACCCTCTCCTAAAAAGGAGGAGTGGTCTGCATAAAAACACGAAATTACTGGTCTATAAGCAACTTATAAGACCAGTAATTACTTACGCCTTCCCAATTTGGTTCACGGTGTCGCCAACTGCAATGAAGAAAATTGAGATCTTGGAAAGGAAAATCCTCAGATCATGCACTGGACTGTGGAGAAATCACAGCACGCTGAAATACGTCAGCAACTCAACGTTGTACGAAAGCGCAGGGATCACACCAATCAAGGATTACATGCTGCAGCTGTCAAGAAAAATCATCGAAGGGTTAGGAAGCCACCCTAACGAAGAAATCAGGAACATCAGCAGACAAGAAGTTGAGCCAGCCCACAGGTACCTCAGCACACGGACAATCATCGATGAACACCTTCAAGAGATCATCGACTGGACCTCGTTCTACACGAAAGCCAACAGAAACTACTACAGAGGTTAATACCCTGTATAATATGTTAATTATTTTTCGTCTTTAAAACAACTCCCTCAGAGTCAATTTTCATAATGTTTGGAAAATTGTATTTAAAATCAATTATAGATTAAGCATATCATGTCCACAATTTTTGTAAAGAAAATTTAGTATTGTATAACATCAACCGAAATACGTTGGGCCCTTATTGTTGAGCCAACAATATATAAAATTGTAGTTATAAGTCTAGTTTTAAGTCAAAATTGTAAATATTAGACTAAATAAAAATAATTCTTAATCGTAAAAAAAAAAAAATCCGCAAGAAGCAATTCGTTCTCGCTGCTTGAAAATGAATGCATAAGCGATCAGCCCGAAAATATGCTATAGCAAAATAACAACGAGCCTGCAGCAACAACGCGAACATTTCTCGCACAGCTGAGGGCAAAGAACGAAGAACATAGAAGACAACAATTAAAGCCGGCTGACGGCTCAAGCACATCGAATGTACAGCAATAATATCAAAAAAGCAACAACAACGGAACAAGCAAGAATAACAACCACTACAGCAGAAGACAGCGAAGACAAAAGTGCCACAGATCAACACCTTCAAAATGATGACAAAAGAGACGGTAAGTCTTTGTAAGTCGGCCATAGGTGATAACTTCTACATAAAACGCTTAGGTAAAGATAAACATTCTATTTATTGCTCTACATTAGTTCATTACAATGTAGTAAAAGATTTGTTGAAGGATTCGACGACAGAGTTCTTCTCTTTCACTCCAAAGGAAGAAAAGCTTCAAAATATGCTACTGCGTGGATTGGAGCCGACCTCTGATCCGGAGGAAATCCTTCGTGAACTGAAAACGAAGGAAGATGATGATCTCGAATTTGTGGGGGTCAAGCCTTATATTACACCTAGGGCTAAAAGGGAGAAGCTAACATTACGATTCTTTCTGGTCACACTTACACCCAACAGCAAATTGGATAGTCTAAGAAAAATTAAGTTCGTAGATTACCAAGTTGTGTCATGAGAAAAAATAAACAGGCGCGGGGACATTGTTCAATGTGCCCGTTGCCAAAGGTTCGGTCACGTCGCAGCCAATTGCCAAATGCAGCCACGGTGCGTCAAGTGCAGCCAGTTCCATAAAGCAGAGGAATGCCTGTTAGGCAGGGAAAATGTTAACAATAGGGATCAACTGAAGTGCGTTATTTGTAATAACTCGGGGCATACCGCTAATTATAGGGGATGCCCACGTTATCAGTATATCAAAAAATTAAACCTGGCCCGACAAAAGAAGGTCGAGGTAATAAGACCACCCGTCCGCATTCAAACTCCAGCCGTCACTCCACACGTGACTTACGTCCAAATGGCATCAGGTCAAGGTACGATGGTACAGCAACAACATCAGGTCGCCCCTGAGGCCCATGTGCCTAAAGCACCTCAGACTGATGTTATGACTGTCTTGCTTGCTATCCAGGCACAGGTGAGTCGTATGCAACAGCAGCTACAAGACCAGGCGGCACGGGTGAATCATATTTACGCGCTTCTTCCGAGCCTAACGCCGCTTCAACCGTAATGCGTACGCTTGGGAGAAAACCTCTAAAGATCATGGCAGTTAATGTAAATTCAATGGTGAGTGTAGGGAAACGAGCCGCACTTTTTAAATTTTTTAAAGACCATGCCCCTGATGTTCTTTTGGCTAGTGAAACTAAGCTTAGCAAAAGACATAAACTGAGGCACATTAACTACAATATAGTTAGGAGAGACCGACCCAACTCCCAAGGAGGTGGTGTCGCTATCTTTATTAGAAAAGGATTAAGTTTTAAAGCCGTATATAAAGGCCAAGTGCGGAGATTCCGAGAACTAGAGGCCTGCATCATGTGTATCCATCTCCGTAGTGGAAAAAGGATGTACATGATTGCTGCCTATGCTCCTGAAGCTGCTCAACCTACTTCTTTTATCACAGAGCTCGAAACACTTTTTAGATGTCTACAGCTTGAGGCAGAGGAAAACTACTTTCTGTTGGCCGGATATTTAAATGCCAAACACAGTATTTGGGGAAATAACGCTCTTAATTGGTGGGACCTACACAATGTCGAGTACAGACTCGATTTGAAAGCTACAAGTAGCCCGTCTTTTCCGAGCAGCGGCTCCTATCTAGACTAAAACTGACTGGAAAAGATCAACGAACTATTAATTGCTTAAAGACATTTGTTTACGAAAGTGACCACTGCGGACTTTGCGCCGAAATAACAATTCCCGACGACGTTGCAGAACTAGATGAGTTTGTCCAAACGTACTGATACGACTATAGTAGGACACGTTGGACACGCTTTTCTACAGCTTTGACGAGAGTAATATCATCCAACGCGCTCCACCCACCATCCAATAGAAATTTGTCAAACGGAGAGATAGATAATTTCCTTAAACAGATGAACCAGACTTTTAAACAAACCATGAAGAGAACGATAACAACGTATCCACAAACTAACAACATCGACATTTACCGCAACACAACAACTGACACACTGCGTCTCCATAAGAGCAAACTCCTCTCATGACTTAAACTCTTGTACAGACAGTTTAATGACATACAAAACGCAGAGATTAAGACACTGAAGTCGTTGATAAAAAACATCCAACAATAATAATAATAAAGGAGAATTACAGAAAATCTGTTAATTCATACTGGAATAACAAAATTCGCGCGGTAAAGCTCAACAACCCGAGTTAAGGTTGAGGTAATAGGAGCGACCTTCCAGGAAGTGCATAAGGCTAATGTTTGCATTGGCCCAAATCGCGACTTGGAGAATCGTGTCCTTTTCCACAACTTCTACCTTCGAAAAGATATCCAACAATGGCGATCAGAGAACCGAGGTTTCACTGGGTTCAATGCCGACAATTTGGCATATAATGCCTTCGCTGATGACAGGGAAAATCCCCCATTCATTTCCAAGGTAGACCTTCAAGCGATTTACGAATCACTAAAGAAAAAAAAATCTACAGGAATAGATGGGATACCAAACATTGTGCTTCGACATCTCCCTCTGGAAGCTATAGACACTTTCACTATACTGTTTAACAACGCACTGAATAATGCACATTATCCTGAGCACTGGAGAACAGCAATAGTACAGCCCATCTCAAAAAGGGGCAAAGATAACTCCAATCCGGCAAATCTGCGGTCAATAAGTCTCCTTCCGACAATAAGCAAAGTTTTCGAGAAAGTTGTCAATAGAGCCCTGACTAAGTGGGTAGCGGACAAAAATATAATTCCAGATAATCAATTCGGTTTTAGAGCGGGGCATGATTGCATACTTGCCGCGTCTAAACTAATTTCAGATGTTCAATGGTACAAAGCTAAGGAACAATGCACGGGTGCCTGTCTGGTTGATTTGGAAAGGCTTTCGATACCGTACGGTTAGAAGCGTTCTTTTACAAGTTGAACAGGTTTGGCATAATCAAACCACTACTGTACATGCTTTATAACATGCTTACCAATAGACGCTTCGTTGTGAAAAATGGCAATGCTACCTCTATTTGTATTTTCAAATTAATAAAAGGTCTACAACAAGGTGCGGTTCTCTGATACTTTTCAGCATTTTTACGACTGATCTTGTAGGTTCTCTTCCTCATGCTATAGCGTACGCGGACGATTTGATTGCGTACAGATCAGGACCGAAAATTGAAGACATCATATTGAACTTGCAACGGGATTTTAAAAAAATCCAGCGTTATTGTGATGACTGGAAGTTGAAGATTAACTACCAGAAATCGGAGACTATTCTTTTCAGGACTCCGCTGTCTAAAAAAAACTATAGCATTTTATACAGGCAATGACATCTAATCCCTATGGCAACTGCTTGCCCATGTTTTAAAATCTCGCAGTTTTCACTGTCAGATACTAATGAATAATTTTTGTCCAATGCACTTCCCGAAGAAAACAAATTTACCCTGATGTCAGGAACATAAACACATTTGTAAGTCGTTTTTTCACCCACTTTTGATGATTGAATGCTGCAATATTATTTTCGTCTTTGCCATGTGCTGTAATCTGCGTTCCATTACCCATTGTTATCATCACTGGTGTCTCCATTGCTTCATAAGAATTGAACCACTCTCTGCGAAAACACATGTGTTCACTCGCTCCCGAATCTAAGACCCAATCATCAACTGTTACAGCATCTACGATGTTGATTGTATCGCAGACAAATGCATCTAAATTACTGGTATTGCTACTGGTACTCTCACGATTATTTTCACGATTGGCAAAATTTAGCTGCTTCGTACTGTTTCTTTTTGGACAATTGTTGTTCCAATGGGCAGACTGCTTGCATAGAAAGCGTCTCTGAGAGTTCTGATTCCTCTTGTTATCCGATTTACTGTATTTTTTGTCATATTTCACGTATAAAGCTGCTTCGGAACTTGAACTTTGGACATCACATGTGCTCATACGAGTCTCTTCCATGATGATCTAAGATTTCCTATGGTCTGCTGTTTTATGTCCGTCGATTCCCATGCGCTAAAAAAATGTGAAAATTTCTCCGGTAGCATCATCAAAACTTTGGTAACTAACATTGAATCGGTTTGATTGGAAGACAGGCAATGCACTATATGAACTAAAACACCTTGTCCAATTGGCGTCGCAACAATTTTTTGAGCTTGTCTGTCCCTTTGCTGCCAAGTTTTCAACTCTACCTTGGTATTCGGGTTTGTTTCGTCAGTAACTGGCATGGTCTCTTCTCCAGTCACAACCTTAAACAGATCACTTACATTTAGAAGAAAACGCACTTGGAATTTCCAAGTGCACCACTGCTTTACTGATTCGCTATCCATATAAGACAAAAAAAATTCCGACTGTTCAAAAATAATCTCTCTTAATCTTTGCAATCCGTTTATCTTTAACGAATCTGAAATATTTCTTTATATTTCTCGCTAGGCAAAGATTTTTCCGCAAATTAAATTTAAGACTAAAGACAAAAGACTTTAGAATTATATGTAGAAAAATTAAAAAAAAGGACTGGGTCCATAACCTGATAAATTAAAAAACGACCGAAAAGGTTTTTTTTTCAAAGAGTTCAGCTCAAAACTTTAATATAATAGTAACAATGCCGTTCAATGTATTTACTAATGAATGAATTCAGAGAGTGTTAAGGTAAATTCAAGTTAATAATGTACATAGATTCAACAATTCTGTACTGATTTTGTTCACTTTTTACAATGTTTTTTTCAGGTGTTTACATTCCAAGCATGAAGAACATACGTTCACGGGGAATGCTAACTATTATTATTATTAGTTTCATCGGAGCTTTC
This sequence comes from Orthonevra nobilis, assembly GCA_963555765.1. Classification (NCBI taxonomy): domain Eukaryota; kingdom Metazoa; phylum Arthropoda; class Insecta; order Diptera; family Syrphidae; genus Orthonevra; species Orthonevra nobilis. Next base: position 30,220,578 of record OY743227.1, read on the forward strand.
AAGTGCGCAAGACGTATCAGTTCTCTGAATTTGACTAACACTCGCATAAAACCGCAAAATAACCAAGCGCGATAGATCGCCTGAAGCAGAGGACAACAAATTGTCCTTGCTGAAAAAGTTTCGGTACGGAATGGCTAAACGAAGTGGTTCTGAAAAAAGAAAAGACTCTAGGGCAAATTACTGAAGCCCATTGCAATGCCTGCCCGACAGTGACAATGATGATATGGACGAAATTATTTCCCCAACAAGTGTTCCGCTCAAAGTTCATGTACCGCCGATTAAACTGTTACATAAAACAAGTGATTATGTGCATCAAATCATGAAGTCCCTTTCTATCTGTGACTACTCGATTAAAAAAATCTCAATCGGAATAAAAATCTTGTGCGATTCCATGATCTCTTACAATTCCAATTATCTAAATTAAAAGTTGACAACTGTCAATTTTTTTCCCATGATAACAAAAGTGAAAAGGCTTTTAAGGTAGTGTTGTTCGGGTTAAACGAACTAGATAATAATTCATTAAAATCTGAACTTATCAACCGGGGCCTCAAGTGTATACAGGTTAAAAAAATAGTCAAACATTTCGAGCACCACACAGATTATATTTATTTAGTGTTCCTAGAAAGTGGATCTATTAAACTCGCGGAACTAAAAAAACAATATCGTTCTATACTCCACACCCAAGTGAACTGGAGCTACCAAAAACAATCCAAAAATAAAATAACACAGTGCTTTAATTGCCAGATGTTCGGGCACGGGGAAAAAACTGCCACATCAAAACATACTGTGCAAACTGCGCGGGGTCCCACAAAACATCGGAGTGCAGCAATGCAACAACTGTTAAATGTGCAAACTGCAACGGGCACCACAAATCCACTGACATTTCGTGCATAAGTCGAAATAAATATTTAGAAATAAGGGAGAAGTTAGCCAAAAGAACTTCTCGCTCCCAGTCGAAGTTTATGCGTTCCTTTCCGAACGTTCCACAAAAAACGATTACTCTAAGCTCAGTGATCGATTTCCCCGCTTTACCCAACAATAACCGCAATACCACTCAGCTTGAGCAGAGCAATCCACCACTGGTACAACAGAGTGCATGGCAGAATCCACAGCACGCAGCGACTTGCGCCGGCATCGTCAATAGCGACTTATTCTCAGTCGAAGAATTAAATGCTCTTTGTTTGGAGATGATCACCAATTTAAGTTCATGTAAGAATAAATCTGAACAGTTTAATGTTATCGCACATTTAGCCATTAAGTTTTTGTATGGTAATAGTAAATAGTGGCTTGATAGATAGAAATTTAAATATTGTAACGTGGAATGCTAGAGGTATACGCAATAAGCATGTCGAACTTGTAAATTTTTTGAATAGTAACAACGTTGATATCGCGCTTATTACTGAAACTTGGTTAAACTGTGATATTTCACTCTCTACCTCCGATTATAAATGCTATCGTGTTGACAGAATTGATAGAACAGGTGGAGGTGTTGCGATTCTTGTACGTAGATCAATTCAACATTCTCTCTTACCCATTATTCAAACTAAATTCGTAGAAAATATTTCTATCGAGGTTAAATTAAAAAACAACAGGCCTATTAAAATTGTCTGTGTGTATTTTCCTGGAAGTCGCTCTACTGCGACAAACAAATTACTATTGAAAAGAGACTTAAGAAAGCTCTTTTGTCTTAATGGAGACTTCTTGATAGGTGGAGACCTTAATTGCCGGCACAGAGACTGGGGCTGTATCCGGGCAAATACTTGGGGTAACTTACTCTCAAATCTTGCATTAACGTTACCATTATCTATTCTGTTTCCTGTGAGTCCTACTTATATACCTGCCGGTTCACGTGGTTGTCCGTCTGTGCTCGATATTTTTGTTACGAATGTCCCTGACTATGTATCTCAACCGAATTCGATAAGCGCTCTAAGCTCCGATCATAACCCAGTTATCTGCAAGTTTTTACGTGAGGCTGAAAAGAAAACTGAATATTTTCTGAATTTTAAAAACGCAAACTGGGATCGTTTCCGCTTAGAAATGAAGAGAAAACTTAAAAATATTTCACTTGACTTGGTTAATATCACTAGTACTGCTGACGTAGATAGTACAATTGATCAATTTACTAGCTCCATTTTAACTGCTGTTGATGTGTCTGTCCCAAAAATTGTGAAAAATAAAAACATTTGCGCAATAATTCCGCGGTTTCTCTCCGAACTCATTAAAGTTAGGAACGCCAATAGGAGAAACTGGCAAAAGTATCGTCAGCCAGTATACAGACAACAGTATCTTTATTTGAATGGATTAATCACATACCATATTCAACGACTGCGAAACGAAAAGTGGAATAATAAACTATTAGAGCTTGACAAGGGTGCCAAGCCATTTTGGAACATTGTCAAAATAATCAAACACAAAAACAAGAAGCTGTCGTGTCTTCGAAGCTCGGACCAAACACGTGTCCTAATAAGCGATGTGGAGAAATCAAATGCGCTGGCATCGGTTTTTCGCAGTAATCATGCTACCTCACGGAACCTCGGTGACCCAACTACAAATGTCACTGTAAAAATGTCATTGAAGCTTTCAATTCAACAGTAGCCGATACACCATCGGACGTTTTTGTTACGGAAGAAGATGTTGAGTTTGCTGTAGGTGAATTGAAAGTGAAGAAGTCAGGCGGTCTTGATCGCATAAAAAATGTGTACATTAAAGAGCTACCGGCTGCAGGGATAAAGTATTTGACATTTATTATAAATGCTTGTCTAAAAATGCAGTATTTTCCTAAGGCCTGGAAGACCGCTATGGTAGTACCGATTTTAAAAGCTGGCAAGCCTCCCATGGATCCAAGTAGCTATAGACCCATTAGCTTATTAAGCACTATAAGCAAAATCTACGAAAAAATTTCTAAAGGAAAAAATATTAAAAATAGCCGAAGACCGACACATTTTTCCAGATGAACAATTTGGTTTTCGGCAGTATCACAGCACAGTACATCAAGTGCTCAGAATATGCGAGCACATTAGACTGAACCGAACTGCCGGTAAATCTACTGGTATGATACTTCTCGACATCGAAAAGGCCTTCGATTCCATGTGGCACAATGGCCTCATTTATAAAATGATAGATTTCCATTTTCCGTTGTATCTGTGTAAAATAGTTCAATGTTTTTTATCTGATCGCCGCTCCAGAGTCCTCGTTAACAATAGTGCGTCAAGTGATTTTTGTTACCCTTCAGGTGCCCCCCAGGGTGCAGTTCTTAGCCCAATCTTATACAACATCTTTACAGCTGACGTTCCGCAACTACCCGAGTGTGAAATCGCCATATATGCTGATGATACAGCAGTTTTCACATCGCATTCATTTTCTCTTAATATTGAGAGAAATCTTTGTAATGCGGTCGAAACACTTTTAAAATATTATAGCAAATGGAAAATTAAGATTAATGTGGAAAAGATGCATGCAATTTTTTTCACGCGAAAAAGAAAGCAATGCTATGTTCCTGTTAACCAAATTTGTATAAACGGTGTTTTGCTCACCAGGGAACCATCCATTAAATACCTGGGCATTCATCTCGATAGTAGGCTTACATTCAACGAGCATATTACAAAATCTCTACATAAATTTAAAATTGCAATTTCTATGTTATACCCATTCATAAATAGGAAATCCATGTTGTCCAAAGACAATAAAATAATAATACTTAAAGTTATATTTCAAGCAATCTTGCTTTATGGTTGTCAAGCGTGGGGAGTGTGCGCAAAATCTCACATTCGGAGATTACAAGTAGCGCAAAATAAACTATTGAAGATGATGCTAAACCTTCCCTGGCATCATTCAACCTCTGATCTCCACAAAAAAGGAAATGTTGAATTGATTTACAGTAGAATCCAAAAACTTAAAGATAAATTCATGAACCGCTGTGCATTCGCCGATAATGTTTTGGTTAATCAATTATCTGTCTAAAATCACTTATTAAATTTATATTTATTAATATACAGTTCTACTGTGATTATATTCAGTTTAATCATTTATTTATTAATTAATTAATTTATTTATTTATTTTTTATTTTTTTATGTATTTATAAATTTATTTATTCATCTATTTATCTATTAACTTATTTATTTATTTATTTATTTATTTATTTATATATTTATTTATTTACTTATTTATTTATTTATTTATTTATTTATTTATTTATTTATTTATTTATTTATCTATTTATTTATTTATTTATTTATTTATTTATTTATTTATCTATTTATTTATTTATTTATATATTTATTTATTTATTTATTTATATTTTAATTTATTTATTTATTTATCTACTTATTTATTTACCCACGTGCTTAATTATTTATTTGTTTACTTATTTATTTGCTCTCTTGCTTATTTATTTATTCATCTAATTGATTTTTCTGTACACTTTCTTGTTTGTTCACGTATTTATTTATTATTTGTTGATTTATTTGATCATATCAATCTCTCACCTGTTTTATATATCTAACTACATTTATATATATAAAGTTTTGTATATTTACATATTTATATTTGTATATTTATGTAACTTTTATTAACTGTCATATATTAATTTATTTTCTTTTTCCTATTTTGAATGTATTAAATTGAAGGTTTTTGTGGTAATTTTCCTTCAGAAGAGTTCTTTTTATTTGATTAATATTATTGTATAGAAACTAAATTGTTTTTCAGTAGAAAGATATAGAAACTTAAATATCAAATCTCTGTATGTAAAATGTGCGGTAACATACCAATTTGTAAATTTTTTACCAAATAAATAACAATAACAATAACAAAATAGCTAACTATTATATGGTCTATTATTGTAGTACTACCAATTCGAAGATCAATACGGGATTATTGATCACATTTGTCAAACAAGATGATGCCAGCATCTCCAGATACGATCGAACATGTCCCTTTGTTTTACTTCGAACATTCATTTTCATATCTCCCATTTTGCCAAGAACAAGCATAATACTATTTTCTATCTCAGATATGAAATCATTTATCCTCATCCGAGGGGGTGGCCTATATACTGCTCCAATGAGTTTTTTCTTGTTCTTAGTATTTATTTTGATAAAAAATTTTTACCAAATAAATAACAATAACAATAACAAAACAGCTAACTATTATATGGTCTATTATTGTAGTACTACCAATTCGAAGATCAATACGGGATTATTGATCACATTTGTCAAACAAGATGATGCCAGCATCTCCAGATACGATCGAACATGTCCCTTTGTTTTACTTCGAACATTCATTTTCATATCTCCCATTTTGCCAAGAACAAGCATAATACTATTTTCTATCTCAGATATGAAATCATTTATCCTCATCCGAGGGGGTGGCCTATATACTGCTCCAATGAGTTTTTTCTTGTTCTTAGTATTTATTTTGATAAAAATGCTTTCGTATGAAATTGTTTTAAACTCTATAGGTTCATCAGGTATTTTATTTTTTATGAACATCGCAAAACCTCCGCCCCTCTGATGCCTGTTTCTAAATTGAGAGTAAAATCATATTTTTTATACAAATCGTTTTGTTCTATTTTTTATATAGATTTCTGTTCGAACTATAATGTCGATGTTATCTATAATATTGTGAATATTAGTGAGAAATGTATCCATATTTTTCCTTTTAGATGTTATGTTCAAACATATGCAGGTGAAATCTTATTTTAATAAAAGAGTTTTATTAATGTCGTTAAATCCGTTCATTACTTTGAAATCAAGGTCTAGTTTTATTGTATCGGTTTTTTCTGTGCCTTCGATATCAGTCTTAAAATGTACGTGTGTATATATTTTTTTCTTTTGAATAAATTTGTTGCTCAAGAGCTTATTTATGTCATTTGCTGTGGTGATTAAAAGCAACGGAGGGTTTTCAGATTTTCTCAGATTATTACTCTGCCTGCATTCTCCCACACAGATTTCCAGTTTTCTTTTTTTAGCAGTTTCATTGGCCAGCTGGTTGTTGATGTAAACAATGACATCTCCGTTTTTCAGCTTGGGAGCGTTGACCATGTTATCCTTAATCTTTCTGAGTCTGATTGAGCCATTCGTGCGTGCTTGCTTCATAAATGTGTTTTTTTTTCATAAAAGATGCAAACGATGCTGTTCCTCGTTTTGGTTCTAAAGGGTTTTTCAACAGGGACGCTACAAAAGTAGAGCGACAGGGACAGCAAACGACGCCATATTTCTTGCCGCACTTTTTACATTTCTCTTCAGTAAGGTTTGCCATTTCATGATAGAAAGATAAACGAGCCAACAACGAGTTGAAATTTTAAAATTTACTTCCGAAATTCGGAGTCAGTGGCCTCAACGTTAAGAGCGCTACGTCCAATTTATGGTCTTCATAATCGTCCTAGCAGATCAACAATTGAGCGTCTAGTGGAAATCCACAGACTTAAAAATTTTCCCGTGCCAGAGAAACAAAGAAGTGCCCGTAGTGTCGAGAATATTGCTGCCGCTGAGGCTTCAGTTGCATAAAGCCCAATGTGTCTCTCACACGTCGTTCTCAAGCGTTGGGCATCTCTGTGACATCGTTGTGACGAATTTTGCGAAAAGATCTTGGCCTACATCCTTGTCGCCGCTTGACCACCAGAAGCGTCGTATGCAGGCAGTACCCCGGTCCGTCACAATCCGTTTCGGTATCCCAAACTGCAGAGTCAGCTGCTGCACTGTACCCATATGTATGTTCGTGAATTGGGCTGAGCAACAACGTGAAAATGATTTGGATTTTCATCGAAAAATCATCTTCAGCGATGAGGCTCATTTCTGGCTGAATGGCTCCGTCAGTAAACAAAATATGCGGTATTGGTCAGGCAGAAATCTACACGTACTACATGAGTCATCATTGAATCCCGAAAAAATTACGGTTTGGTGTGGTTTATGGGCCGGCGGCGTCATTGGGCCGTACTTCTTCCGTGATGATCAAGACCAGTACGTTACTGTGAATGGGGATCGATACCGTTCATTGATAACTTAATATTTTTGGCCCCAATTGGATGATATGGACTTGGAGGACATGTGGTTCTAACAGGCGAATGTCACAATCAATTTATTGGAAACCAAGTTTGGAGAACGTGTTATCTCACGAAATGGTCCAGTCGCTTGGCCGCCTCGGTCGTGCGATTTGACGCCGTTAGACTATTTCCTGTGGGGCTACGTCAAGTCTATGGTCTATGTCAACAAGCCAGCGACGATTGATGAACTTCGTACGAATATCGAACGTGAAATTGCAGCAGTATCGGCCGATTTATGTTTGAAAACCGTCGAAAATTGGATTCAGCGCTTGGACTTCTGCAAGCGTGTCCGTGGTGGCCACCATGCAAAAGAAATCGAGTTTCATACATAATGGCATCAAACGTACTTTCACAGGAATAAAGAATTTCATTCATATCCAAAACCGTTTTTGTTTTATTTAAAAAAAAAAGCTTTTGTAGCGCTCTTATTGAAAACCCCCTTATAAATGTCGGTTGTATCAAAATCAATTATGGGATAATCGATTGTTTTTCCTACGCTTTAACAACGTCTATTAAATTTTCTTGTGGTGTTAGTGGAATGTTCCTAATTTCAATGTTGTTTTTCAACATTTTTGTTCAATAATAGTGTATTTTTCCTTGTGGAGTCCTTTCAGTTGCGTTATTTCATTGGTAAGTTTTTCCAGGATTTCATTGTTTTTCCTCATTGTTTAATTTATTTCATCATACATTTTTCCAACGAAATTACAACAAGCAATCATCTCTCGCGTTTCGGTTTTTGTTTTCTCTAGCTCCGTCAATACTTCGGATATGTTAGCGTGTGAGATTTGTGGATTTCCCAAAGCCTCTCTTGCCCTCTTGGCTGCCGGAATGCTAGCGGGGGAATCAATCGTAGTTGGTGTGTTTCTGCCCGATCGAACTCGTTATTCGTTCTGCAATATTGACACTTCCATTTTTCTCTTTTGGTTTCATTCATATATCTCCAAAAATCTTCTCCGTCACCGTTGTACATTCATAATGCAGTTTTCGCGAGCATTTTGGACAAGTGCAGAAGTCACTCTCTAAGGGGAGATTATCAACACAACAACTACATGAATGCATTTTCGCTTTTTTTAGAAAAGGGGAACGTTACGAAAAAGGAGCACAGCTTGTTTTCCTTCAAGATATACTATATTTAAAAATAAAATAGTAATGTTCATCCTTGTTTTTCGTTTGTGTGCCTTAAGCAAGGATTACATACTTTTTCTTTTTTATTACAATAAATTATTGGCCTATTCTAGACTGAAGTCAATGAAACAAAAAAAAAAACAAAATACAGAGCGGTTCTCTAATACAACCGTCTTAAGCTTCACTTTCTTTTAATACTGAAATACTTGTGGAACAGACATGTTTGAATTGCTCTGAATGTTATTAAGCGTCAATTACTCAACTCACGAAGCGAGGAATTTTCTCTTGTGGAGGATTCGGCCATAGAACTAGTACTAACATGAAAAAATATTCATTAAAGCAAATCAAATTATTTACGCTATAAACAGCTATAATCGGAGTTGACTTACTGTCTGCTCCACTAATGATAATTTTGTTTTGAGGTAAATGGACCTGACCGAGTGTCAACTTCCAAGTGTGTGTACATACTATATGTAGGTTTTGATTTATGTATATTATAACTCCCGGCATTATTCTTAACTTTTTTGTGTAACTATTTTTCTATATTTTCCAACTATTCTGGAAATGGGCGCAAAAATAATGATTGTCAAAAAAATAAATTGTTGACAGGGCAAATAACACACAACACCGTGGTAAATATGGTTTCGCTCACAAGAAACCTCAAAGGAGTAGCATCATAAATTTCGCATCATTGACATTTGTTAGTTGTGACCATGAGAATACGGGGGTTAGTTTCAACTGAAGAGTGCAAACAGAGATTTAAGAGTCTACGGGACCTATACGTGAAGGAGAAAATTTCCGGGAACAACCGTCTGGAACTGAAGCCGCTTGCAGAAACGCATGGGAATATTTCCAGGAGGTATTTATAGTCGATTTTTAGGAATACAAATTGCATTTGCACATATATTTTGTTGCTACAGACAGACTTGAATTTACACCGGTGCTGAAAACAGTGATTTCGCAAAGGAAGGACCTGCTGCCCCTACTCAGAACCAAGCGGAAGCGTGAAGTAGATTTTTCCTCATTTCTGGAACAACTAAAGGAACCAGAGGCTCTATACAGCACAAATGAGATATTTATGCACAACATGGCAAAATCAATGGAGGTTCTGCGACCGTTGGTATTAATGCATCTGAACAGGCAAATCTGAATGAAGATAATAAAAGACTTATTTTCTGTGTAAACGAATTTTAATTTTTTTTTGTGATATAACTTTAGTGTGAGTGCATGATTTTTTTCTTGTTTAAAATGACTTATTTTTTTATTAAATCTAAAAAAATTATTAAATTACGTATATTTTTTTCATCTTTGCCTTTTCTTTTGTTTTGATTATATTATTGTATTGTAATTTTTTGTGATATGTGTTGTACATATATCTATGATATGTAAATGAGCCTACGAATAAAAATAAATCATTTGATTATGAAAGTCGTTATTAATGAAATGTTACTACCTTACCTTTTCAGGGCTGCTTGAAATAAATTCGTCGTATGAAGTCAAGAAAGTAGTTGTGATTGTGGTACGCGGAATTTAAAAGTACTGATAAACATTAACCTAACTTGAATTTAGTTAATGCTCTTACTCAAGAGTCTTAAATCTTATTTGCATTATGAAATATTTTTAAATTCTCACGCATATCGAGTCAAGAGATATTTTTATTTGTGCTAGTTACCTTCAGCAACAAATTTATTGCTCGGGTTTGTCCGTTGATCGAGAATTAAAGTTAAGAAAATAAAAGAAAAACCAAATCGATTTAAATCGAACGCTCTTTATTGAATTTTAATTCTTTGAACTAGTCGGCCCGATCACCAAAACCAGTAGTTCTTTTCTTCATCTCATGGCGTGTGTTCGAAAAGCGGAAAAGGAAAAAAGAACTCGTCCCGAATTGCTCTGTTTCGCCGCCATTACAAGAGTTCACCATCACTGTCCAATTGTTGTCGATTTCCGGATACAGCTCACACCACGGGTCCATTTTGTCACTACTTGCAACAGGGACGAATTTTCGGTTTATTTAATTGAAATTAATAGGCATTCCCAATCACATACCGATCAAAGCTTAAAAACATTACCTATGACGTATGGGCCATGGTGTTTAACTTCCAATTTTCGTGATTCTCCTGTTCTGACTCTCAAGCAAAACATGATTGTCTTCCTTGTACTAATGTGAGCCTAGGCGTTTAGCATCGAACCTGGTCCAAGCTTTGCGTGCCATCTCTTATAGTTATTTATAGTTTCTTCGCGTCTTTTATCCATCGGCGGTTTGTCCAATTCCATTGCCAGACGCAATGTGGCAAGAATTTTATTGTTACTCATGTATCGTAGAGGAAAATCACAAATTAAATCCATCGGTGAAAACATCGGTTGTACAACTGACCTTTGCATAAATCGTCCATTGTTATTGTCAAAGCTCGACATCTCAGTCTTAAACATTTCAGATTGGTTCACTCTTTCAGCGAGCCCATTCGCAATGTGTTGCACGTCGATACTGCTACAAAACTCGGCAAAAGCTGCTGACATGCAGGCAGTACCCCGGTCCGTCACAATCCGTTTCGGTATTCCAAACTGCAGAGTCAGCTGCTGCACTGTACCCATAACTGGCTTCGTCTTTGTTCACTTCACTGAAAAGATGATAGTATATTTTTACAGAGCGTCAACAATCACCAAAATGTGCGCGTTTCCTCGTCGACTCTTGATAAATGGAGCCAGATGATTCATGTGGAGCCTTGTGATAGGTTGTTGGTATCTCCATACAGTACAGCTTGCATTCGGGTTGGTTTATTGCTGAAACAACACTGGATGCACGATTGTATGAATTCCTAGACGAAATTTCGACAGCTTGCAAGCCAGTTATGCTGTGAAATCCGCTTCACTATCCCGTCAACTAGAAGATGTCCAACATAGTCAAGGCAAAGCTTCACTTCATGCCATCTCATATCCCGTGGGACCACCAACTGCATGTTGTTGTCCTTAATCCTTCTTAAAAATCTTTTTTTCCGGATGACGTATTGAATAAAGCTGAAAAAATACTCAAGTAATCTCAGGATCCAGCGAGCGATTCGAGGAATGAGCGGCCAATTGCGTTTGGCTTCGTTACATACATGACTGAAGTACGCGATTGGTTTAAGACCGTCACTGTGCTCTAATTGCAGCAAAATTCCAGCTATCCCGGTGCTACTAGCGTCAGTGTATCCTTATTGTTTGCTTGTATGCGGCATCGCACTCATCAGTCCACTGAAACTCGGCGTCTTTTCTTGTCAAACGCGTCAATGGAGAAGCGATGTGAGCATAATTTGCAACAATCTTTCAAAAAACAAAACCGTCAGACCGAGAAAACGTCTAATTTTCGTCGGATTCACTACAGCTGGAAACTCTCTGGTAGCAGTCGTATAACGTCGCTTTTTTCTCAGACTGTCTGTGTCCAGCTCGTTACCCAAAAAGTTATACTTCGATTTATGCTGAACACATTGATATACTTTGTGTTAATTCGGCTCGTCGTATTTCCTGCAGAAACTCCTTGATATCTCGCAATGCCTCGCCAAACATTCTCGTTGCAATATTTCGTCCCTGATCGGATCTACTACATCAGCCATCATCCATTGAAACCCGCATGATTCATTCTTCAGCCCGAATGACCTGCGATCGAATTCTCAATGACCATGATATGTGACAAAGGCAGTGTACTGTTTTGACCGCACCGCATTCAATTCACAGTAGTTTTTCGCCATTTCGCCTATGCACCAATAGATTAGATAAGATTTATTATATATAGCCTCATCAAAGCTAATCGGATTTCTGTTACAATTATTTTACATTCTTCAAACTTAGATCTAGCGAATTCTTTACATTTTTTTTGAAATTGTTTAATATTGTTTCGTTCCTGGTAGAAACTGGGATTTCATTAAATAATTCAAAATCTTTATAAATGAGTAAATTCTGTGAACTAGCTGTTAACAAATTTAGTTATCTGACGTTATTATTATTTCTAAGTAAATACGGTTGCACATCACTTATATATTGCACATAGTTTCTTAAATAAATTGGTAGAAGATTATTCTTGATTGTATATATAAATACAAGTACATTCATTACAATTCTTTGTTTAACAGACAACCACTTTAGCGAATTCAACATTAATTTATGGAAACATATCTTTAACATTTTTGAATTCAACGCATAGCCTTATTTTGCAATAATTGAAGTCTTTGAACTATACTATCACCACATAGAAACAGAATTCAAAATGTGGCTTAATAACAACGTTATAAATATTTATTGCAATTAAAGTCGAAACATCTTCTCTTATTCGTCTTAAAAATCCTACATTCTTGTCTTTTCTTTTTACAAATGTAGTCAATATGTTTTCCAAAATTAAGTTTGTTGTCAATAATAATCCCTAGATATTTCATAACGTCCACTTTCTCTACAGCTTCATCATTTAGTATCAGCCTTATATCCTCACCTTGTCTTTCATTCATTACCATAAGTTTGGTTTTAGTTACATTTATTTTATTTATTTAGGTTTTAGTTACATTTATTTTACATCTATTTTGCTTAAGCCAATTCTCAACACTTAAAAGATCCTCTTGCATTTTGGTGTGACATTCATTCATATTCTCCTCAGCAAAGTGTAACACCGCATCGTTCGCCAAAAATGCAAGTAAGCAATATTTTAAAACATTTTGCATATCGTTTATGAAAATAAGGAATAATGTTCCCAGAACCGAACCTTGCGGCACGCCAAATGGAACTTCCTTAGATTCAGAAAATATTCCGTTCACATTGACTGTTTGTAATCTTTTTCTAAATATGACCTCAACCATCTCAATTCATTGTCCTTTACAACATATTATTCTATATTTTTTTTTTAAACAATTGATCTGTCTATTGTCTCAAGTAGCTCGTTTTAAGTCAAGAAAAACAGCAATTTTAGCAATTTGTTCTTTCCAGCTGGGTTAAACAAGGTTAATCCCGGCTGAATATGTGTTAGTAAGTTTTTACTTTCGAACTATTCATTTAATTGACTGAAAACTATTTTTTCAAACACTTTTTCACACAAAGGTAACGAATTAACAGGACGAAACTCTTCACATTTTTTAGAATTTGGTACTTTTTCAATCGTTGTAATGACGGTTTCTTTCCATGTTTTTGGAAATATGGCGGTTTCGAAGGACTTGCTTATTATTTTAAACAAAGCAGAACCAACACAATCAAAGTTTTCCAGATATATTTTGGGACACATAAATTCAAATTCACTTCCTAAGTCTTTTATTTTTACATGTTCAAATTCAAAAGGAGAATTAGATTCTCTAACGAAGTTCACAAATGGGACACACGGAATAGAATTATTTATTTGCACGATACTATCAATAAAAAAATTATTGTTGCTGTTGTTGCCAGGGGCAAGCCCCGGACTTCTTTATTAAGCTTAATACAAGCTAATCACTTAAAACTGAGAATAACAAATCTAAGAAGAAATGGGGGCTAGACGGAAGAAAAGGGAGTGTTGATAGGGGTTAATAGAAGACTTTTTAAATAAGATTCGGTGAAATAGAAGTCTAGAGATCTATTTGCTGTGCGGAGCATACTGGACATTCAAAATAACCATAGTTTGTACGGTGAGTGGAGAGACTAAAGAAGGGCATTGATCTGAGGTTACGGGGTATAGTTGAGGAGAATCATTCCTAGGAGGGAGGGGGAATCAATCGCACCGATAACACATCGGCAGCGTCCAGGCGCGAAGTAAGAGTTTGCATGTTTATCAGTTTCAGCCTGTTCTCATAGGAGGGCAAGTTGCAATTATCAGTCCATTGGAGACCGCGAAGTGCAAAACGTATAAACCTACATTGAACTGATTCGACTCTATGGGAATGGGAAACGTAAAAGGCGGACCAGACTTGATGGCATATTCAAGGATTGGTCTTACATATGTTATATAAAGCGTCTTTGTAACGTATGGGTTAGAAAATTCTTTCTTTCTTTCAATGGTAGAATTAGCTTTACGTATGATGGAATCAATGTATGAACGAAAATTGAGTTCTCTATCGCAGAGGACTCCTAGTTCACATATCGATTCAACTAAGGGAATAGGTTTATCGCTGAGGAAGTACGTTTTTTATTTGGGGGGGGGGGGTTATGGGAAAACGTTAACATGAATAAGTAATAGCCTTAATAGCCTTACACTTAGAGACATTTAGCTCTGGGTGATTTTTGTTGCATAAAAAAAAAATGTTCAAATCAGTTTGCAGGTCGATTAGATCTGTGAGGGATGAAATTTGTTTGTAGATTCTCATATCATCGCCATAGATGGACAGATCAGAGTTAACCAATATGTTCTACATCGTTTATGGTAAGTATGAAGATTATAGAACCTAAGTGGCTTCCTTGGAGATGGGGAACACCTGAAGTAGCAATAAAGGGGTTGGACTGTGAGGATAGACAAAGAACCCTTCATTGTTTAATCCAGTCGACGGAGGAGGGTGGGAATCCTAGGGCCTTAAACTTAAGGCAGATAATTCGATGAGAAATTTTATCAAAGGCTTTGCTAAAGTCTGTGGAGATAACGTTGACTTCTTTGCCATCTTGCATAGCGTGTAATGCTTTAGAAGTAAATTCAACGAGGTTCATGATGGTAGATCTACCCTTAATAAATCCGTGTTGCTTTGTGGACAATTTGGAAACAGTGAAAGTAAAGTGAGTCATAGACTATACTTTCGAAGAGTTTGAGAATTGAAGAGAGTTTAACAATCGGGCGATAATTTGAGATTTCGTCTTTACGTCCCTTCTTGTGGACGGTGATAATTAATGTATCCTTCCATACTTTGGGGAAAATGGATTGGGCTAATGAATGTTGAAAGAGAGTCGTTAGGGGTTGAGACGAAGCGTTAACGTATTTTTTTAGTACAATTGGTGGTATGCCATCTGGTCCTGGGGAGTAGTCGTCTTTTAGGTTATTAATTTTATTGACGACGTCATTGGTGGATACATTCAAAGTCGAAAAAGACGTTTGTGGGCGGAAAATGAGAAAGGAGAAATAATTCTCATCAGAATGTAGCTCGTGTTTAGTGATCGATAACTGAAAAAGCTTGCAAAGAGGTTTGCAACAGCATAGGAGTCGGAGGCAGATTCATCCGCGTATTTGAGGGTAGAGGGGAAGCCATCAGATTTTCTTTTAATATTAATGTATTTGTAGAATTGAGGCTTAAAGAACAAACTGATCTGCATTCGTTCAATATATTTGTGGTACTGTATTTCGCAAAGTTTGGAGAAGGACATTTATACCTGGTGATAGGCATAAAAGTCGGACATGGACTGAGAACGCAGGTTATTGAGCCATAATTTATTCCTGCGATTACGAATTGAATGTAACTCTTTATTGTACCAGGGAGGGGAAGAAAAACAGTTTTTAACGCGCACATAAGGCACCGAGAGGGTGAGACATTCAAACACTTCTCTGTAAAAAAAGCATTGTTAGTTGTTCCGTTCGTGTTGTTTTTAAAGAAAATGTTCATGTCTAATTTTTTGAAAAGGTGGTTTAGTTTGGAAAAGTTTGCCTTTCGGAAATTGAAGTGGTAGGAAGTTTCTGAAATTTTGGGAGTGTTATCAGGAACGAAAGCGAAATTACAATGGAGAGGGGGGTGGTAGCGGTCCAAACAGAGAGAAGATGGCTGCTCTGAGTGACAATTGAATTTTCAGTATCTGACGATTATTTAGGACAGAACTAATTTGGAACAGACCTGAGTCAGAACATCGATCAGTTAGGAGTATTTCTTTTCCGAAAGTGGCGTTAGTTGCATGAAGGGACGTTTGGTCTTCGGAAGGAGACTATTGAATATGTGGAAGATTAAAGTCACCCATTATAATAAACTCGTCGTTGGAATCAGCCGTGTTAAACAGAGAGTCTATAGCTTCAAAGGCAAGTTTATATACAATTACTGGCTGCAAAGGGCGGATGTAGCAGCAGAGAATGAAAATGTTTCGTGTCGAAAGTTTTAACTGAACGCAAACAAACTCAAAGAAGGAGTTGTTTGTAGTTTTAATCAGACATGAGTTATAACAGTTTTTAATAGCAATTAATACTCCACGACCGCAGGATGTGCTTGGAACTTGGTCGCCGTCAGCGCGGTAAACATTGAAATCTGGAGAAAATAATTCATGGTCTTAAAAAGTGGGTGAGTTATAGATGGGGAAACCTCTATACTCCTTAGGTCATGAATTTTATTTCCAATTGATTCACGTGTAGTCTGGAATTCATCTGAGATGACTTTCATAATATGAATTACGTCAACAATTAATGCGTCGGTATAACTGGTAGGTAGCGCTGTATATTTGGAGCAGTTTTGGAATTGCACTTCGATATCAGAACGTAGAGATTCAAAAGATTTCACAATTTCATTGTCTTGGTTTGATATATGAAATGTGGCGAGAGACAAGAGTAAGTCGCGTTTAAGTTCTTCAGTATAGGATTTGGAAAATTGTGCAAGAGAGGGGATTAACTCGCGTTTAAGATCTTCGATTTGGTCCTTTATGGTTGTGTCACTGGGGGGGTCTAAATTTTGGGTTTTGATAACTGCTTTGCAATTATTTTAAATTTTGTTTTGCTTAGTTCATTCAGTTGATCAATTGAGCCATTTAGGTCGTCCACGCTTTTCGCTATGTCATCATATTTGGACATACTACTGTGTCCAAAAAATAAGGTGACATATGAATTTAAACTGCACGCGTCGAAGGATTTGGAAATTTTTCTTTCTTTTTAGGTTGGTAGTACTGTCAGTGACAGCTATGTGATATTTCATGTCAAAATATATTCATAGTGTTTGAGATACGCGTCGTTTTGTGAGCTGCTAAAAGTGAGTTTTTCGTTTTTTGCGATGTCGAAATTTATTGAGCAAAGAATTTGCATTAAATTTTGTTTGCGGAATCAATTTTTTGCTGCGGATACGTTGAGGATGGTGCAGAAAGCCTTTGATGATGAGGCTATGTCTAAAAAAAATGTTTACAAGTGGTATAGTGATTTGCAAGCCGGCCGTGAACGTGTCGAAGACGAAGAGCGTTCTGGGTGACCATCAACCTCAACCGATGAAGCTCACGTCCAACAAATCAAAGATTTGGTGTTGAAAAACCATCGATTAACGATTAGAGACCTTGCTGATGAAGTTGGCTTATCGAAAGGCTCAGTCAATACCATTTTGAAGGATGCTTTCCGACTACCAGGATGTCATGAAACGCATTATAACTGGCGATGAGACTTGGATCTATGCTTACGACCCCGACACAATCGATCAATCGAGCGAATATCGTGCCAAAGGAGAGCCGAGACCAAAAAAACCGCGGCAAAGTCGCTCAAAAATCAAGGTCATGTTGACTGTTTTCTTCGATTATCGTGGTGTTGTGCTTTATGAATTCCTTCCAACCGGCCAAACAGTCAACAAGGAATATTATTTGAACGTTATGCGTCGTTTGCGTAACGCTATCCGCCTAAAAAGGCCGGAATTGTGGAAAGACAATTCTTGGTTTTTACACCACGATAATGCACCATCCCATACCGCACTCGTAATTCGTGATTATTTCGCCAAAAACTCAACCCATATCGTTCCGCAACCACCGTATTCACCTGATCTGACACCGTGCGACTTCTGGCTGTTCAACAAGCTCAAAAGACCGCTCCGCGGACACCGTTTTGATACGATAGAGGAGATTCAAGCCGCAGCGAAGACGGAACTGAAGGCCATCTCGGAAAGTGACTACAACCAGTGTTTCAAAGATTGGAAAATCCGTTGGCATAAGTGCCAAAATAAATACAATGTCACCTTATTTTTTGGACACAGTAGTATATTCAAGCTGCTTTTTGTAGAAGAGTTCATCTTCATTCACAATTGAACTCATTGACTCACTTAGATATTGTACAGCTAGTAGGACTTGTTGCAATCGACGCAATAAAATGCAAAGTTTGTTTGATTTTCGCGAAGGTAAGTTTATGTCTTTTGACTTAGACCAGTCCAAATCGTGTGGAAGTGCTTGCCGCAGACGCCTTTGCAACTGATCCAGTCAGCAGTAGCACAATCGATTTCGCAATTGGGGATACCGCACTGAATTTCCATTTGGTATTTTAAGTGGGTCACTGGTATGTTGAATAAGAGCGCTCGATGAGAATGTTTAGGTTGGCGGAAGAGTTTATTAGGTTAAATTGTGTGGTTTTGACAAAATCGTAAAAGTGGTCCCAAAGAATTTATGTTGGCAGAATTAACGGAAAGTTTATTTATTTATTTGTTTATTTATTTTTTTGGGTAGCACTGATTTTGATGATCACGCGAATGGCGTGCAGAAATAGTGTGTGTCGGCAGATTTAACAGAAAGTTTTTAAGGGTATTTGTTTTTTCAGGTGAGGGGCGGAGCGAAAGTAAAACACGTCCGAACTGATTGACTGATTGACGCAAATAACTTATTAAATCCATCTGCGATTTCCTTATTCTCCTTGCAATTCTCACCGTTAATGATAATACTGGTTATAATATTCTGTTTCTTAGACCTTAACACATATTGTTTTAAATTTTATCACATGTTTTTTTCATTTCTTGACTTTTCAAATTTTTCTTCGTTTTATTTCTGCTTTGTACTTTTTTCTTCTCAACTAATACTCAGTCCAGTCGCTCTATAAGTTTCTCAATGTTGCTTTTTTATAACTTTTAGTTTTGTCACTTTTCAATTTATTTAGGGTTTGATCGAACCATTCATTGGTTACATTTCTCTTGAATCGTCTTATTGTAAACTTTTTACTGTCTCACTTACTCCTTCTCTAAATATTTCTCCCATCATATTGGCATCTAAGTTATTTTCAATGTTTTTTATTTGACTATTTCGTAGAGCATATTTAAATTGACTTCTTGTTTTTATTTCATTCACCCACCTCCCGTTCTCTGTTTTTTCTCTTATCATATAGTTAGTTAGACTTATAGTTATGGTTTGGTGATCGCTTATTGCTAACACACTCTCCACACATACTTCAACGTTTCTCATGTTTGTTATAACGTAGTCAATTACCGTTCGAGACTCTCTTGTAATCCTGGTTGACTCATTTATCAACTGTTAACATTAGTTGTCTTTAATTATTTGATACATTTTCCTTCTATATGTGTCTGTTCTTTTAAACCAGTCAATATTGAAATACCCCGCAATGACAAAATCCTTATTTAAATCGTTTAGATCCTCCATTAGGGTAAAAAATTCTTCACAAAAAATTTCGGCGATCTGTAAACACCAACAATAACTAAAGAAAGATTCTCGATACTTATATAGTTAACCATCCACCACGTGTCTTTTTGTTGGGCGTACTTCTTTAAATTAACTGTATTCAGTTCTTTCCTTATATACATTATTGCAACACCCGTGTGACTAGATATACTGTTGCACTTTTCCATTTCATAATTTGGCATCCATATTTCGTTGTCGAAGACATGCTCTGTAACATGTGTTTCTGACAATACGATTATACGATATTCCTCCTTCACTAGCAGAGATTCTACCTCCTCAAAATTATTTTTTAATCCTTCAACATTTAAATAAATTATACGGATATTTTTTGGTTGCTAGTACGCTATTTTTGCAATCCGCAGCTTTATGGCTATATTTTATTATTGGCTTCGCGTTCAATGACCTGTCTCGATTCCTTATCCTCACAGTTTATCACAAGTTACAATCTATTTTGTTCACTAAACCACTTACTTTTACTGCTAGCGATGCAGGATATATTTTGTTTTTTATGTGATATTTTTTCTTTGTATTTCTTTGCCCTTCGTTTGTTTTTACAAGTACTGGAGGTTCATTTCTAATAACTTCTGCGTATGACCCTTCATAGTTTTTTATTCCAACTTTCTTTAATTCATTGATAACTTCTTTCCTCCCTTCGCCTAGGTGTTGCACTCCACTTAAATTTTTTTCTTATATATATTTTCGTTTTGTTTCACCATCTCATGGCTAATACTTGCTTCGTTTAAAGCGGCATCTTTTTGATTCCGAATATCTTCCCATTTCTTTTCCATTTTATTACAGCTATTTTTTAATTCCATGCACATTTTACCGTTTTCTGTTTTGAAATTTTTTTATTAAATCAAAAATGTTCCTTATCTGCTTTTCATGTGCTACTTTCATATAGTTTAATCTCTCCATTTACCTTGATTCGATTGCTTCTAACAATTTTTTTTCTCTTCCTCTTTTTGTCGAAAAGAGTCTTCAAATCCTGCTATGTACTCCTTCAAATATCCCTTATTAATTTTCATGCATTCCTGCATATCCTTCAACACCTCGTCTACATTATGAATGTATTGTATGCAATCATCGCAGACGAGTCTTACCATTTTCTATGAATGCAGCACATTTACGCTATACTGATCCAATCCACTACATTTCCTTGCAATATGATATGCTTACCACAAACTCGTGAGCATTCCAAGCCAGATTTACCTCTAAGCATTGATCAGCCATTTTATTTCACCGATTTCTCCTCCTTAGTTAGCTCATCTCTAGCTCGCTTAAGAAATAAACCCGTGCAATCTTTGACTAAGCCTCTTACCAAATTTAGAGAACTGTCAAATCCGGAGCATCATCACCAACGAAAAAGTGTTAGTTGTTGAAGTAGGGGTTTGGGAGCTTCCTTGGAGGAGGAAAACCTTAATCCTCGGCGAACAATTTTTTTCCATCGCTTTGGCTTCCATAAGCTCCAATTTTAACTGATGTAAATGCGTACCTCCACCCAATACCAACAGGTAACAAATAGCCGCTAATGTAAGCAACGTATGGAATTTACCAAACAGTGTTGGGGCAATTGACGGTAAGCATATTAACATCAATTGTCCCAACACAGCTTGGTTGCATCAGCTCCCGTTTATTTCACTTAAATTCATAAAATTTGTTTAAGTTCAATATAGTTGAATTATTTTAAAGTCGAACCCAAAATCGTAATAATTGACGAAGAGGATGGAAGAATTCCTTGCTCAGTAGCAAAGGTGGTTAGAGAGTACGATGGAGAAGAACGAGAAAAACAGAAGTTAATCAAAAGCTCCCGCCACCATTCCACCTTTGGGAGAATCAATTTGCTACAGCATTTTGGAGCGAGTTCGGTGATGGAGGAAAGTGCAAAAAGTCATATTTTTTGTCAACATGCGGTGATCACCTGTTAGATAGTGGATTGAGTTTGATTTTGGAAGTGTACGGTTGCATTTTTTTCTAAAAGTGTTACTGAATCTGTTTTAAATTGCAAGACTGTGACGAAGTGACTTTATAACAAATTTAGAACGAACAAAAGCAATATTTTCGCTCGTATAATTTGTGTTAAGTTTTTTTATTGCATTGCGAAAGCCAGAGAATTTGGGGTTTTATCCCCGCAAATTTTTCCTCTTTTCAAAGCCTTTATTAACTCTTGTAGTATGTATGTGTGCAGTGAATATAATATCTCTCTCACAGTCGAAAGAGGTTACATGACCTGTCATCGACGTGATTGGAAAATGCACTTCGGGTGCTCAACTATTTCTGAAAATTCGTATAGAAAAATTACTGCATTTAAAAAGAAGGAATGGAGGTGCCAGTAAATGCAGTCAAAAGAGGATTCATGACCTGTCATCGACGTGATTGGAAAATGCACTTCGGGTGTTCAACTGTTACTGAAAATTCGTACAGAGAAATTACTGCATTCAAAAAGAAGGAATGGAGGTGCCAGTAAATGCAATGCGGCTTGGTGCCGGTAAATGTAGGAAAACCAGCGACAGCACATCCAGCACAGCCATTCACAACAACATAAGCTCAGCCAGCAAAAAATCCTTGACATAAAAGTGAGCGGCAAATACCATTAAATTCAACAGCATATGATAAAAAATAATGACAAAACACAATGATGAAAGAGATAAAGGATCTAAAGATATCCAATGCAAAAAAGATTTAGTTTCTTCAAACACAAATTAATACGCTCAAACAACAAACTAAAGGAAACAACATTGAAATTTAAAACATCCCCTCTACGCCCATGGGGAAAACGATCGAAATAGATATTAGTAACAATCACATCAATGACATTTATCGTACAAAAACAAAAAACCCACAAAGATCTGCAATCATTGCGTCAATTTAAAGCTTCACTCGCAAAAATAATTTTGTGAAATGGCCAATTCACTTCGCAAAAATCATTTTAGTTCTATAAGACAAAATGTACACGCTGATACAAAGAGAGCAAAAACAATGTGAACTGAAAGAAGATGGGCATATGTTTGAAAACAACCAGCTGACTTCAAATAACAAGCATAACAAAACCAGAGAATGCAATTGAAGATTTTATGGGAGGCATCGGAAAAAGTTTTCGCCAGAAGAGCTAAGAATTGTGTTGCTGAGAATAAGATCATAATGCCCGATTCACAACGTCGCTTTGACTGCGTCGCGTTGACAACTCTTTTGCGACGTACTTCAGGCGCTTTGAAATATGTTTGGAAAATCAGTTGTTGCCAAAAATACCAAAACAAATATCATTCTATTTTCGCGATTCAGGTAACGTCGTTGAAATATTGCTTCAACAAGTATGAATTGAAATTACTCCTCATTGGAAACATCCATCACACCGACTTCGGCTTCTGTGTAATTCCCAGTTTGTCTGAAAAGATAAAAAAGAGTTGCAATCCATTTAGTTTTGCAGTCTTCAACTGAAATGAATTTTATTTATATACACTTACAAAAATTAATATACAAAAACAATTCCTGGTCTATTCATTACATTGGCAATTTTTTGCCAACGCAAATTCCTTTTCACCATATTTTTATAGTTCCTATTTTCAGTGTTTTAACGGAAGTCATCCTTCCGCACAAGCGCAATTAAGGGCTAGACATGTCAAATGGTTTTATATTGGAACCTTTATGCATTCTACTACAGCAGAAGAAATTACGGATTTCATTTCAACTGGACTCGCAATTGACAATTTACAGATCTGGCACAGTAAAAATCCGTCAACTTCAAGATTGCTGTTCCAACTGAATTTATCAGAAGTATAATTATTGACTTCTTGGCTAAGTGGTGTCAGGATGGGGCCTTTCGTGTCCAAGTCCAGAATTCCATTGGAATCGGTGGTTCACAAAACTTTAATAAATGTTGTGTGCCCTCGTCTTATAAGCTAAACTCATTAAAAATTATACCCGCATAATGCTGTGGCAAATTTGTTTTATAACTCTTACCAAATGCAATACGATGTAATCGTCATTGTTGAAACCGTCTTTACGATGTATGTAACAAAACCTTTAATAAAAAAATAAACAAAACAATTCTGGCTGATTATATCAAGTTTCGTCAATTTCGTACAGAGTTTTTATTTCTTAGTAATTTTCTCTACAGGGGTTTCATCATGAATATTGAAAGCAATATCAAATGCAATAGCAAATCTTTTTGACATTATATTAATTTTAAAAAGGAAGTCAACTGGAATTCCTAATATAATGCATTTAAAGAACGTTGAATCATTTGGAGTCGAGTCCTCTCTAAAACTTTTTTCAATCTTTTTCTAATCGATTTATTGAACCCCCAGGTTCCGGAAGTAACTCAGAAACTGACTGTCTTAGTGGCATTAGTGTGGGATCAGTTCAACTGAAATATGAATAGATCTACTTGACTCTTCAATCTGGGAATCCTAATCCCAAATGTGGTGCTGATGGTATTCCAGTTCTGGTTCTAAAGTACTGCTGTAGTTTCCTCTATACTCCGTTGCTTAACATTTTTAACCGTTTTTTGTCTGAAGGTTTGTTTCATGATGAATGGAAAGTGCCATTTTTGTCTTTATTCAAAAGCCTGGCTCAAAAAATAAGGTGGAGATTTATAGAGGCATTATCCTGATTTCAACGATTCCCAAAGTTTTCGAAAGCATTATTGAAAATAGACTCAAATTTCTTATAAAAGAGTTATCCCTATAGTTATCCCAAAACGGATTTGTATCTGGACGATCCAGAAAAAATTGCATGTTGATGCAATCTATACAGATTTCAGCCAAGCGTTCGAGTCAGTAAGTTATTCTATTCGAATAAAAAAGCTGGAAGCCTTGAGAATTCACTCTGAGTTGTTACGCTGGATAAAATCATTTGCCACTGGACGTACCCAAAGAGTGTCAAGGGTTGAATGTACCTCAGGTGTTTCTCAAGGGTCCCATTCCCCACCGCTATTCATCATTTTTATCAATGACAATGTGAATGTTATTAAACAAAACCAGTGTCTTCTCCGTGGCTGACCTTTTTTCAGTAATTAAGAGTGTGGATGACTCTCGTGTTTTGAACTGATGCAATATCATCAGTTTAAAGCCTAATTTTAAAAAATCCAATGTAATTTCACTCTCCAGATCGACCTCTTTAATTGATTTAGGATATAACCTTGACTCTATGCCTGTGTTTAGAGTAGACAAATCAAAGACCTCGGTGTCACGATTGATATTTTTTTCATTTAAAAACTACAAAGAACTAACAATTGCAAAGGCCGATTTAGTGGTTGGGTTTCTCTAGCGTAATAGAAAACATTTCAGGAACCCATATTCGCTTTCACACTATATATAACTCAATCAAAGATCAATTCTCGAATACGCTACGTGATTTGGAATCCCTTTAATGTCACTTTCTCTGATCACAACGAGATATTTCAAAGACGTTTCACAAAGTTCATTTTTTAAAAGAAGCGTTGGAAATTTCATCCAAGGAATTTAATCCTTAAAATATAGACGTTCGATTCTGATGTTATGTTTATGAGAGACTCACTTTGCAAACATATAAGATCTCCTGCTCTACTGTCGTTAATTCCCATTTATGCTCCAGCTAGATCGATGGGAATTCGACATCAGCTATTCGAACTAAGTCACAGGACTAACTATGACCATAATGAGCCGGTTTCAAGAGCCATTTTAGTTTTCAACGAATCTAATAGGTATTCTACATGTACTTGAAGCAAATACTTACATCTGTTAGTCACTTGTACTTGTAATATTTAAAAGATCTCTTTGTAAAAAGGCACAAATTATACTATTTACATACATTAATTTTCTCTATCACTGTCCTCCTCAAATGTCAAACCGAAACACAAGTTCAATTATTTGAACTTCTGCTTCATGTTTCGGGGCTTTGTTACGTGGCTGTTCCGAGTCGTTACGTTTTTCAACTCAACGCGACGCAGTCAAAGCGTGTATGTGAATGTAAACACACATTTCCTGTGCTTCAACAACTGCGTTGCTTTGAATCTAACAACGCAACGCAGTGAAAGCGACATTCTGAATAGGGAGTATATGTCAAAAAAATGATCATGCCGAACACCATCCCGGAAGCTGATATAGATTGTAGGGTGATGCATGACTTTACTTGCATCGGTATGGAATTTATACGGAGTATGAATTTTATAACGGAAGTTTTATAACGAAAGTTCAAAGTGTTATAGAAATGTTAAATGTTTAGTGGACATTAATATCAAAGTGGATGAAAATGTCTTTTATTCAATGAATGGTTGTAACTCAGAGTTTTTTAAAAGAAAAAAAACAAAGGTGGAGGAATTGCCATGTTTATAGAGCAGAATCTTACGCACGAAAGGGTACTGATGGATACGAAATCGTATGAAAGTTTAAGCATTCGTATAATAGAGAAGGATGGAAAACGACTGGTTTAATACATGGGTTCAACGCATCTAGAAAAAACACTCGCCGCTGCACGGCACTTCAACCGCTGAACGTATACAAAATAATGGAATTCCAATGTCAATGAAGATTCATCAACGTAGAGTGAACTCATTGATCCAGCAAACGAAATGGCGATAAATATCGTATGAAAATGAAAATGACGTTGAAAGCTTATATATATTTATATCTACCAACAATCCAGAAACATAAACGCCTAAAAATATAATGGTCTAAATAAACAATGGATAACATCCGATTAAATGCGAACGTGTAAACGTAGAGTCGGAACGATAGAAGAAAAACCCTCACAAAATATTTTTGAACGAATTCAACATAAAAATCTAACTAACTAAAGCGCAGTTCTACATAAGTGAATTTGAAAATACAAAATCCTTCAAGTCCGATATTAATTGAATAATAAATTAACTGTATATTAAACATTCATTCTTGCTATTTATTCTGAACCACGCGAACGTTGATTTATTGCATGTGCACGAGTACATATGTATCTGTCGGTACATCACGCGTTCTGAGTTCACATATAATTAACATACTCGCAGTTACCGTAAATTAATAACCATCGCGAGGGTCTTGATTTTTTCCCTTACTCCGTTATCGATAAACCGTTCCTTCATTGGTTTTCTGTGTGCATTACAATCAAATGATTTAATATAGAAGTTCGACTCAAGTTAATAGAGAAGTGCTTAGAAACCCTTTAAATCGTTTGCTAGCCACCAATAAAAAGACGACCACATATAACGAAGCAGAGTTGCAAACCTTTCCGCATGCTTCTGGACGAGTACTAGACGAAAATCGATTATCGAATGAGTTATTTTTTATACACATTTTCGATCACTATTTTCGCGTCCTGAGTCATCGATTGTGATTCGCGCATTACTAGACAATACGCAGGAGCGTTCTCTCAGACGCTAGGTAGACGAGTTGCCAACTGGGATGACTGGCTTGTAAATTTGACTGTGAGCAAGCTAGATCAAGAAACACATCGCCAATGGCAACTATTATTGGAGGACGACAAAGTTCCGCCTTTCGACAAACTTGTGACTTTTCTAGAAACAAGGTGTCGTACTCTGGATGCGATCAGTTCATATAAGCCCTCAAATCATCAAACAACGTCGCCAGCCAAGCCAAAGAGCAAAGTTAACTCAGCATTCACGTTAACCAAAAAAATCGATTGGTGACCGTTGTGCCAACAAACATAGACAGGAAAAATGTGTTAGCACAAGCACATGCCGTTTGTAGCGATCACGTCACCACACGCTCTTACATTTGGAATGGCCAACATCATTTCATAACTCTGTTGAGGCAGAGCTGTTAGTGCCATCAGCCGCCATCGCATCAGTCAATATATGCCCGCAAGCATTCAACGTATCATCGTCTCATGTGGCGAATTTAACTCAACAAATTTTATTGGAAAAGCCTTCGGAAAAGTCAAGGACATCACTGGACTGTATCAAACGGTTGAGATCTTATTTGATAACGGCTGCCAGTTGACTTTTATTTCACAAACCTATCTTAATCGGCTAAAACCGAGGATTATGCCATCGAGAACTGAAGTCGAGGGAATAGGTGCGGCAACCGCTGACCGCTCTTAAGGCGCTGTAGAATTTGCATAAGCTTCACTTGACAACAGTTTCTTTGAAACCATCTATGCCGATATATTGCCTAAAATAACTAGTTGCCAACCTCAAACTCAAGTTCGCAAGGGTACATGAGAGCACATAAAGGAGCTCAGCTTAGCTGATCCAAACTACAATATTCCGGCAGCTGCCGACATCTTACTTGGTTGCGATCAACTGGAGCTCTTTCTCTTGGATGGTTTGATTCGAGGCCCACATCATGCACCCATCGGACAAAGGTGAACTCTCGGATGGGTTTTGTTCGGCCGAGTTGTTGCTTCAGCACAGGCATTTACAACGTACGCAAGGGTCGCAAAAGTGTCACTTATAAAAATGGTAAACAAATCGTGGCAGCTCGAGGATATCCCTGAGTCGAAGCATTTTACTGACGAAGATCTAATGTGCGAGGAACTCTTTGAAAAGACAAACTTCCGGCAAGATGATGGCCGTTATGTTGTAATAACATGTGTATCATTTTTTGTCTTTGGAACCAGTATCAATCATGATTGAAATTGTCGAAAAAGTATGAACAAATAAAGAAGTACTCGATAAATCATACAAATGTATCAATCAAGACAGACCAATAAGTAAAGACACTTTAAATAGACACCTAGAGCTATCGGTAACCAGCCTAGAAAAGATTAGAGTAATACCTAACGTTAACTACTCATGGTTAACCGATCAACAAAAAGACAAAATGGTAAAAATAAACGATGAAAACGACATCGATGCTTTTAATCTAATAAAAATGAAGCTAAAAGGAAATGCTATAAATCTGATATCTGGTTCAGAAACAACAGTAACCGAATTAGTTCAAAAGTTAAAAAACAACATTAAATGGCGAAAAGACCTCATCACTGCAAAGTTGATGAACGTCCGCCAAAGCTCTTAATGGCCAAATGCATATGCAAAAGAGATCCGTTCACCAACATGAATGAAGCAGTGGCCAAATTCGTGAACTGCTGTACTGAAGCTTATGGCCAGCCAAATGCAAAACTGCATCTTAGAAATAATCGAGGTAGAACTAATTATTCCTATTGTGGCAACACTGAAATAATGTAATAGAATAAAGACAAAATAAAAGGACTGTCGGTGTACTAGGTAGAAAAGCGGGCAGTACGTTTCAGACCGTGCACGCGTGCGGAAGTAAAATAATAACGTAAGAAAAAGCGTATGTGTGTGTTTTTTTTACAATCGGCATCTTACAAATCAGAAGTGGGATAAATCCGAAAAATAGAATTAAAAGAAAAGAAAAAAGGAGCGATTAAATAAAAAAAACGACTGAAAAAATGAAGAATTCGACCTGTATACCGTTGCGCAACTAAAAGCCTGGCTAAACGCGCTCGAAAAATATCGACCGGCAACAAATCTACACACATCTTACGGTTGAATAATATTCCACCAGACGAAAGAGGGGAGTACCCGACTGAAAGGATTGAAGCGGTCGACGAGTGCAGGCAAGGTGAAGAGGACAGCAACGACGAGGGAAGAGATGAGGAGAGAGATGAAGAAGAAGAGAACGACGACAACACGGCGGCACAAAAACAAAAAGGAGCGAAAATAAAATTGAATCAAACGATGGAAATGGAACAAATGAGAAGAGAAATTAGTTTACTGAAGAGAGAAGCAGAACTACAAAAGAGGGAAAACGAACTTTTAAGAAAAGAGAACGAATTTCTGAAGAAAGAAAAATGTTGATACATGTTCGAGTGAAACGAAACAAGAATATAAGAAATCTCTTACCCGAATTTATTGGAAACGGAGATTCGTTTGGACACTGGGAATCCCAACTTAAAAGCCTTAAACTGGCTGCATTCAAGATTGGACTTAATGACAGTATCAGTCGAAGAGTTATTAAATGATATGCGAGCACTATTCGGGGATCGAGCCAGCAAATTGACACTAAAACGTCAGTTCGAAGCTAAGAACTGGCAATCAACTGAGTCATTTCAGGATTACTTCCACGAAAAAGTTATTTTGACCAACTAAACAACCATGGACGAAGATGAACTTCTCGAATACATCATCGAAGGAATTACAGACTACGTTTTGAGATCTCATGGCATAGCTTGAAAATGTTGTGCACGAGATTAAAACTTTTGTGACCTTGTATTATGAGTTGCGTATTGGCTGTAAGAAATTCCAATGGCTAGTAAAAACATTTTGGAGAAAGTACGAGTTCTATCTTGTCGAGCTTCATGTTGAAGCTGGCTGGCTGTCCATGGCTTGCATTACACTACTCAAAGAAAGCATCTCTTCCTGTTTAAAACAAAAAATATAGGACCAACGACCCAAAATCTTAGCTAGTCTTCTGTAGGCACATAGTAGCACACGGCCACCCCTCTAATAGTATCCAACTCGACGTGAAGATATTTTTTTTTATAATTTGCTCGCTCTCAAGAGGTTATGAATGCTCTTTTAATGCAAGTCGCACAGAACGAGTGGAAGAATTAGGAGAAGAACGAAAGATTTTTGTAGTGGTTTGAGAAACTCAGATGTATTTGGTTTCAATTGAATTCCGTGGGTGAAGCTCGAATTGGGACGGATGATTTGATATCGACCTATCCAAAGTTTGGAAGATTTAGCTCAAATTTAGAGTTGCGAAAATCGATTTCATTTTAATAACTTTAACATTGGAAGTTGAATTTGTATTCGCTTTTGGCAGTTATTTTTCAACTTTTTCAATAAAGTCTTTTAAATCAAACAGTCAGAATAATCAAATATTATATAGCCTTGTTTCAAAATTATTACATTTTATGAGAACTCTGTTTATAGGGATTCATATTTTAAAAGCTTGAGGACCAGTTGCATGGTGACACAAACTAAATTTCAAGCATGATCAAAGGCTCAGTCACCTGGAACTGGTTTTTTTTTTGGGAATTCAAATTTGTCTGATTCGGTTGAATTCTGCAATTTCTTTGCAAACTTTCCCGTCATCAGAAATCTTTTTATTAAAACTTGTGCTGAGTTATCGCTGAAACATCACTTACAAATTTTTACTGTTACTAATGCTATTATAGGGATAAGAATTTTAAAAAGTTTTTTTGAAATGAGCAAAGGGTGTTCAGGCTTTGCTTTTTTTTTGTTTGCAGAATTTAAATTGTTTCGGTAGAAACATTGTGAAAGGCCGTTTATCTCAACTTCATGTATTTTCGGAATTATTTCTAATCAATCAAATTTGTAAGATTGCTTTCCTTCCTATTAACCATTGCTTGGAATATAAAGGCGTGTCCTTTTTAAAAGGGTTCAAGAGTACATAATTTCAGTCCCGAGATTTCGACCGCCTCTTTCTTCCGAGCTGGGAACTGCTCAGCATAGGATCTTTTTCTTCTGGTTAATATATGGCTTAAGGAGGATCACATTCAGTCCAGTTTTCTTTGCAGATTTTGATAGGATTTTCCTCGCCGATTCCGAGAGATTTGTTTATCTCTGTGTCATTTTCTGGAAAGACCTCTAAGATTTGGTTCATGATAAGAAACCACAACAGGGGAAAACAAACTAAATCGAATGTTATGGTCTTCCCTGCAATATACCAGTAATGCAGTTTTGGCCATGTAATTTAACTTTGTCATTTAGGTTTCTCTCGAAGCTTTTGCTTTAAATTCAATTGCGTCATGTAATTTGGACCATGAGCTTCTTTTTGCTAATATATTATAACTATAAAAAAGCGTCGAGCTACAGCCGCGCAGGTTTTAAACAGAAAAACTGGTGGCTCCATTATTTTCCAAGGATGTTTGCCTGTGTCAGTGTTGCAGACGTCACTCTTAGTCTTGAAAAATGGGAAAGACTTACAGAATTCACATTTCTGAAACAATATTCAAAGAACTTCCGTGGAAATTTGGATCAGGAAAAAGAGAAAGGGGCACATCAATGTATGAAATGGCCTCAAATAAATACTGTTTTAGTCTTTTTGGTAGTCTCTATAGTTAGTAACTTACTAAGTTTAGTCAATTGGTTAAATAAACATAATATTGATGAATCTTTTGGCATTAAAATTGAACAAAAAAAAATTTATTTGAATTTGTCCGAAAACTTATGAACGGCAGTGTATATATTTATGCAACAACATTGCATGAAATGAATTGTAATAACCAACCATCATTCCTAACATCAAAACAAATCCAACTGACTCAATTATTCAATACTGGCCTCAAGCAAAAACAAATCTGTACAGCACTTATAACACTGACCAACAAAATTCAATTCTTCCAGAAAACTACTCAATATCGCCAATCTCCACAGCAACCCAAGCTTTCATCGAAAAAGATAGTTGCTACATGCACTTTAACGAATCCAATTATGCAGCTACAGGTGTTCATAAAGGAAAATAATCCATCCATCATCTCGCTACAAGAAACTAACATTAACATAACTTCCAATCCTTTCCTCCTCGTCAATTCAATTCTTTCTTCCAAACACGGCATTGGCTTCTTAGTAAATAAATCCATCCCACACAAATTTATAAACATTCACTCAAAAATATCTGCCGTAGTTCTAACCGGGGAATTCAACGCCTGGAGTCTCTCTTGGGGTTCGAAACGTCAAAATAGTCATTGTAAAACCATATAGCGTTTCATCGCCAACTCAGGGTTAGCTATCCTCGACAATGGCCATCCCACTCACTTCTCTACAAAGAGAACACTCACCAATGTACGACTTCATGGAAGCGACCTCTTCCCTAACACAACTACGGTTACGCTTAGCCACAACCACAAAAATCTGTTTTCCTATTAGACAAAGCTGACTGGATGACTTTTTCAGGCAAAGGTCTGTAATGAACTTCGGAATAGAGAAATTTCCAACAATGCCAACAAAGAAGCTGCTAACATCATAAAATCCATTAGATCAGCTGCAATCAAAAATTGGTTTGGGTGCGAGTAGGTCTGCCCATACCATGAACTTCCCATCTCGATAAAAAATTTCATTTCCCACCACCATCAAATACCATTTTCGTTATGATAACATCATTCATTCCATAGACAAATACATTGCATTAAAAAAAAGATACATATTGTATATGTTCTTTACTGCCCTTTAGGAAAATCTTTCTTTTAGATTTTTTGAATCATTTAAACTACGATTTGTGTATTTATCATTAAAAGATTATTCGAATATATTATTTCGAGTGATCAGGACAACAACTTGGAAATACTTTTTTTTTGATTAAGTAACATTTCTACTAGAAATTAGTTCCATTTTTAGTTTAATAATATTACTTAATATGACTTAATATAATTTAAAATTATGTTTTGCGTTTTTGTTTAATATTGATAGCTAATTGCAATTTTTTCGTCATTAGCTTTTTAATTAATAACTTGAGGACGCGTGGCATTGGAATTTTATCCTTTTGGTTAAGTCGATTTCGCTGTACAACTCGTACCGTACAGTTCGTTGTTGAATCTTCTCCACCACTCACAGTCAATGCAAATCACACTTTTCTCTCGAAACAACCTAAGGCGCCTTCATCCGCTTTTGAAACTGTCCATGCTTCTGCACCATTTACCATGAAGGGACTGATGAGAGTCTTATAGAGCGACACATTAGTTCTAGGAGAGAGGACTTTACACAATTGTTTTCTTAGCCTAGAGAAACAGCGATTAACAAGAGGTATTCTTCGTTTGATCTCAGCGCTAGTGTTATTATCTATGTTTACAGGAGAGCATAGGTAGATAAAGTCCCTAGCTACCTCTAATTTATAGCTGTCTATGGTAACGATTTGGGTGTCTTTTTTGATGACAACATATGCTTCTATGTGCCATCGTATACCGCCAAACCCATCTTTGTCATTTCTGTCTGAATCCTCATAAACGCCATAAAACGGCATTAACGTCAAGATGCGTTCTCCTTTTATTTTAATATCTTCGCCGTATGCGAGTTACTGAACAGACCTTTAAAAGATAGTGCCACGGGACTTTTGCAGCTAAGCCGTCCGCTCAAGTGGCTTTCTTAGACTTAAGCTTAAATATTGCTGTCTTTACTCCGTATAGGTCGGGTAGATAGCATTGTTGGTTCTTCCAGATCCTCAGTATTGACTGCAATTCTACTACGATGTTTCCATTCCGAATTTTGAAGGTTTCGGGTTGGGTCTCTGTAACCTTGAGATAATTGTTTTCTATGGTGGTAGAATTTCCGATCCTTATTCCCGTTTTTTAATCTCTAAACATCCTCAATCGGGCGCTTCTCATGCTCTACCAAAGACGCTGCGACCTTGGCATAGCTTGAAAATGTTGTGCACGGATTTAAACTTTTGTGACCTCGTATTATGAGTTGCGTCTTGGCTGTAAGAAATTACTATGGCTTGCAAAAACATTTTGGAGAAAGTACGAGTTCTATCTTGTCGAGCTTCATGGTGAAGCTGGCTGGCTGTCCATGGCTTGCATCACACGACTCAAAGACAGCATCTCTTCCTGTTTAAAACAAAAAAAATACAGGACCAACGACCCAAATTCTTAGCCAGTCTTCTATAGGCACATAGTAGCACACGACCATCCCTCTAATAGTATCCAACTCGACGTGAAGATATTTTTTTTATAATTTGCTCGTCTCAAGAGGCTATGAATACTCTTTTAATGCAAGTCGCACAGAACGAGTGGAAGAATTAGGAGAAGACCGAACGATTTTTGTAGTGGTTTGAGAAACTCAGATGTATTTGGTTACAATTGAATTCCGTGGGTGGAGCTCGAATTGGGACGAATGATTTGATATCGACCTATCCAAAGTTTGGAAGATTTAGCTCAAATTTAGAGTTGCGAAAATCGATTTCATTTCAGCAACTTTAACATTGGAAGTTGAATTTGTATTCGCTTTTGGCAGTTATTTTTCAACTTTTTCAATAAAGTCTTTTAAATCAAACAGTCAGAATAATCAAATATTATATAGCCTTGTTTCAAAAGTATTACATTTTATGAGAACTCTGTTTATAGGGATTCATATTTTAAAAGCTTGAGGACCAGTTGCATGGTGACACAAACTAAATTTCAAGCATGATCAAAGGCTCAGTCACCTGGAACTGGTTTTTTTTTTGGGAATTCAAATTTGTCTGATTCGGTTGAATTCTGCAATTTCTTTGCAAACTTTCCCTTCATCAGAAATCTTTTTATTAAAACTTGTGCTGAGTTATCGCTGAAACATCACTTACAAATTTTTACTGTTACTAATGCTATTATAGGGATAAGAATTTTAAAAAGTTTTTTTGAAATGAGCAAAGGGAAATTTGTGTTCAGGCTTTGCTTTTTTTTTGTTTGCAGAATTTAAATTGTTTCGGTAGAAACATTGTGAAAGGCCGTTTATCTCAACTTCATGTATTTTCGGAATTATTTCTAATCAATCAAATTTGTAAGATTGCTTTCCTTCCTATTAACCATTGCTTGGAATATAAAGGCGTGTCCTTTTTAAAAGGGTTCAAGAGTACATAATTTCAGTCCCGAGATTTCGACCGCCTCTTTCTTCCGAGCTGGGAACTGCTCAGCATAGGATCTTTTTCTTCTGGTTAATATATGGCTTAAGGAGGATCACATTCAGTCCAGTTTTCTTTGCAGATTTTGATAGGATTTTCCTCGCCGATTCCGAGAGATTTGTTTATCTCTGTGTCATTTTCTGGAAAGACCTCTAAGATTTGGTTCATGATAAGAAACCACAACAGGGGAAAACAAACTAAATCGAATGTTATGGTCTTCCCTGCAATATACCAGTAATGCAGTTTTGGCCATGTAATTTAACTTTGTCATTTAGGTTTCTCTCGAAGCTTTTGCTTTAAATTCAATTGCGTCATGTAATTTGGGCCATGAGCTTCTTTTTGCTAATATATTATAACTATAAAAAAGCGTCGAGCTACAGCCGCGCAGGTTTTAAACAGAAAAACTGGTGGCTACATTATTTTCCAAGGATGTTTTCCTGTGTCAGTGTTGCAGACGTCACTCTTAGTCTTGAAAAATGGGAAAGACTTACAGAATTCACATTTCTGAAACAATATTCAAAGAACTTCCGTGGAAATTTGGATCAGGAAAAAGAGAAAGGGGCACATCAATGTATGAAATGGCCTCAACCAAATACGGTTTTAGTCTTTTTGGTAGTCTCTATAGTTAGTAACTTACTTAGTTTAGTCAATTGGCTAAATAAACATAATACTTTTGGCATTAAAATTGAAAAAAAAAATATATGAATTTGTCCGAAAACTTATGAACGGCAGTGTATATATTTATGAATATTTTTTTGTCTGATAAGGTAGCTGTAAACTATAAATTTAATTAATTTTGAACTTTTTTTATTGGAAAACTAAATTGATTTTAATTGAAGAAGTGAAAATGCCCCTTTTTTTGACAGTTTTTTCGTCATAAAATTCAAACCACCCTGTGAAATTTACCCAAAAGCCTTTCAGGTGATCTTTATGCACACACGCTTCGAATGAAACCAATTTGGCCTCGATAGCTTGATTTGTTCTCGAGTTAGGCTGTACGAAAGAATGTACGTACGTACACACACACACACAGACATCTTTCTAAAAATCATGGAATCCGACTACCTTCCTTCCTGATGGGAAGTTAAAAAGTGACTACAAATCAGTTACAATTGTATCATAAAGAATAGAAAAAATATATAAATAAATAAATACGACAACTAGTGAAAACGAGCAAGTGTTAAAAGTGATTTTCAACTACACATCAGTTGAAGGAAAGAACGAACAAGTCTTAACTTAAAAGTGATTTTCAACTACAAATCAGTTGAACTTAAGTGAAACCTGTCAAAATTTCGCGACACCATATATACGACTCTCGGAGGAATCTGCCGACTTTAGAAGAACCAGTAGAAGAAATGGCAACGGAAGCTACGACGGACACCATTCTGGTTAAAATGGCGGATATCCTGTCCAAACTAAGAGCGCAGAGCCAACAAAGTAATAGCAAGGAATTGGTTATCTTGAGAGAGATGTAATACATCAAAGAGTTCGATGGGAACAGAAACGAACTAACACAGTTCATAAACGTGGTGGACAACCACATGAAACTTACAAAAGAAGACCAAAGAGCTGCAACGTGGAATGCAATCGCCCGAGAGCTACGAGATCAGTATGATCTCCATTCCATAAAGAATATCCTTTATTCGTATGTAGGGTTTGATCACGGAAATTTAGTTTTGGAAAGAAATAGGGAATATAATAGTATACGACAAATAGGCAGGTCTCACCGAAACCTACCGATACAGAATAGCCAACATAATCCGGATAATCAAGTAGTTAGACAATTTAGACAGCCACAACAGAATTATAACAGCAGTTTTGGGCAGAACCGACAACGACCATCATGTAACTCAGAACAATACTGAAGAACTTTTTATACTTCGGGACCGACAGATTCTGGACGAAACAATATAGAACGACCAATAAATAACTCAGGACAGTATAGAGGATTCAATTCCTCTGGACAGACTCGTTTTGCTACACAAAACCCCGAACCAATGGACGTGGACAATCTAGCTCACTCTACCCAAGGGGAGACCCGAAACACTAGAATTGTAGAAGAAAGGCATTCCAGAGAAGTTCCGGTTTTTCGGAATATCGCCTCACAGGAAAGAAAACACAGATAGTATTCTTAATAGAAAATACCAAACATGTATGCCTTATTGATACAGGGTCTACGATAATTATTGTAAATACAGCTAAAATAGATTGTAGCAATTATACAGTTCTTAATGAAGTTAGTATTAACCTTACGATGGTCAATAAACAAACTAAAGAAAACTTAAAAATTTACCAAGTACCCGTACCGCAAGAATTCGGATATACACCCAACACATTTATTCAAGCATATGGAAGATCCCTGGGAGACAAACCATATAGTCTCTTACTGGGGATGGATGTCATAGGTAATATTGTAGATAACATA
This sequence comes from Orthonevra nobilis, assembly GCA_963555765.1. Lineage (NCBI taxonomy): Eukaryota > Metazoa > Arthropoda > Insecta > Diptera > Syrphidae > Orthonevra > Orthonevra nobilis. Next base: position 30,257,927 of record OY743227.1, read on the forward strand.
AATATAAAAGAAAATAAATTAGTTTTATTAAATAAAACAATTATGCCAATAGTATATCAGGTAGAAGAAAATATTCATTGCTATGAATTAGAAGACAGTAACGAAGTGCAGTTAGGGCATTTCAATGAGTACGAAGAGATAAATATACGAAATTTATTAAAAAAATACAGGGGATTAGTTTACAAAGAGGGAGATCAACTTACAAATTGTGATAGCATAGTACATGAAATAAAATTAACCACTGATCAACAGATCAACGCAAAATTATATCGACTTATTCCTAAACATGAGGAAGAAGTTAGGAAACAGATCAGTGATATGGAAAAGCAAGGTATCAATCGTCAATCTGATAGCCGCTATGCTTCTCCTATGGTCGTGGTCGCGAAAAAAACCAGATAGTGAAGGGAAAATTAAGTTCAGATTATGTGTTGATTATCGAGCGCTCAACGACATAACGGAAGACGATAAATATCCGTTACCCAACATTGATGGAATACTAGATAAGCTAGGGAGAGCGCAGTACTTCACGACCCTTGACTTAGCCAAGGGATATCATCAAATAAAAGTACATCCTGATAATATACATAAGACCGCATTTATCACACCAAACGATCTATATGAATATGTCAGAATGCCTTTTGGGCTTAAGAACGGCCCAGCGACGTTCCGACGTCTGATGAATTCCATTTTGCGAGAATACATTGGAAAAATATGCGTAGTGTATCTTGACGATATACTTATCTTCTCGACATCATAAGAAGAACACATAGCTTCATTAGATAAAGTACTCCAACAATTAGAACAACACAACTTAAAAATACAGCTGAACAAATGTTCTTTTCTTACGAAAAATACCGAATATTTAGGCTACATCCTTACCTCAGAAGGAATGAAACCTAACCCGAATAAAATCGAAGTCAATGGGAAAGAATTCAGCCAACGTAATCAAAGATGGCTACTTAAGCAACAAGAATTTGATTTCGATATAGAGTACTTGCAGGGAAAAGAAAATAAAGTAGCAGATTTTCTAAGTAGAGTCCCAACTCCAGGTGAAATAAACGAAACCGTACTCTCAGCAAACGAACAAATGTTAGATCACATTCCGATTAAAGACAGCATAGTTAACATATATAAAACCCAATAGTATATTAACGAATTCAGTACAGAGCGAGTTGGAAGTGCTACATAATTATAGAATGATTCAGGTAGACATGACAAGGGATGATAACTGCTGGAGAGATCTTTTTAAGCGATATATCAGTTTTGCATTTATCAGGCATTTATTCGGAAGTAGGAGATTCAGAATTTAACGAAATACAACAGGTACTAATTCAAATGTATAGACATGAGAAAAAAATTAAATTTTATAAACTTACAAAGAGAGCAAGGGATTTGACAACAATAGAAGAAATTCATAAGCAAATATCTCTCTATCATATCAGAGAAAGTAATCATTCAGGAATAACAGAAACGCATCATACTTTAAAAGACAAAATATATTTCCCAAATTTAATGAAAGAAATTTCTAAAGTAATAGGAAATTGTCAGACTTGTCAAGAAGGGAAGTAGGATAGAAAACCAATCAGGCCTAAGTTTTATCTTGCAGAAACTCCAAGCAGAAAAAATGAAATTTTGCATATGGACATCTGCCATTACAACAAATTAATATATTTGACATTTGTAGACTCACAAAAAAAGCATACGGATATAGTTTGACAAATAAAAATTGGGCAAGTAAACTTGAATGCATAGAAGAACAGTTTACTAGATTTGGCAAACCTACAAAAATTATTTAGTATGTGATAATGAATTCAATTCTGAAAATATCAAAGAGTATCTGAGAGAAGAAGGAATAGGCATTCATATGACAAAGGTGAATTCTCATACAGGAAATTATGATATAGAGAGACTACATTCAACTCTTCTTGAAATCTTATTAACAATTAAAAACAAGGATTTTTTAACTAATAGAAAAGTTTATAGAGCCGTACAAATATGCAAAAGAAGATATCATTCAACTCTTGGTATGAGTCCTAATCAAGCAGAAACAGCTAATCCGGAAAACTTAAAAATAAGAATAGAACGAATAGAAGAATAAGAGACAAAAGAAATGTTAAAAGGAAAAATTATCAGGAAAATCGAAACGAAGGTTATATTAGAAATTACAAACACCTTAGACATAAACATGAGACTTTTTATAGAAAACACAATTTGAAGAATGTGCATTTTTTTTTTCATTTTCATTTTTCATTTCATTTATTTAATTAACAGGTTTGTACATTAAGATTATTATCTTTTATAGTACTTAGCATATTGGCTTCAGAAAATAACAAAAATTTTGAAATCTTAAACTAACTTACAATTATTAATGAACAAATCTTAACTTAATTGGAAAGGCAGGATTAGAGAGGTAGGATCAAAGAGAGTTAAGTAAAATAGTGAGAAGAAGAAAAAGCAGTAGAAATACTAGGGATTAAGAGGTGATTTGTTAGCTTGAGAAGTGTTGGAAGATTGCTCTTTTGAAATCGGATGAATTTGAAATATTTTTTATATTTAAGGCTAAAGAGTTCCAAAGTCTTACAGAATGGATGAAAAACAAACGTGAGGAATTAAGGTAATTATATCGGACGGGTATAATATTTTGCGTTCTTGAGGAGTGAGTGAAACTAAGTCTGCTATACAGATAAGACGGACATTTACTATAAATAATTTTGTGTAAAAATATACAATTCCTAGCATTAATGTAGTCAAATAGAGTGCAACCAAGTAAGCCTCTGGCGTACATTGAGATATGATCATATCTTCGGATGCCGTATATGTATCTGACTGCATCATTGCACGCTATTTGCAATTTGCGTTGGGAAAATGAGTCAAGAATACAGTAAACAACCTCAGCATAAGTTATAAGAGGCAAGACTAGGGCTATCACCAGTTTTCGTCGTGTTTCCAGTGGGGTATAGTTAGCGCTTAGCCACAATTTGCGAAGACACCCGTTGATATGACTGTAGCCAGATAGACTACGGTTGATCACATAGCCAAGGCTTGTGACGGTTTCCACAGCAGAGATTTTATTATTATTGACATGTAGATCAGGCAGTAGATTTAAATTAAATTTTTTCTTAGAAATAGGAATAACTTGCGTTTTAGCCGGGTTTAGTAATAATCCATTTGACACTGACCAGTTATAAATATTTTTCAGATCCTCATTAATAAGTAGAGCTAGTTTATTTAAGTTACTGAGAGGCTTTGCTAAGTGAAATTGGACATCATCAGCATATAAATGCACCGAAGAATATTTACAAACAGAAGGGAGGTCATTTATGAACATGCAAAAGAGTATCGGTCCTAGAATTGAGCCCTGGGGTACACCTTGTTTTACTTCCCTAAAGGATGAAAATCGTTCAGCCGAAAAAACTCTTTGCGATCGACCAGATAAAAAGCTGCATATTAATTTAACTGCCGTCTCACTGAGACTTAAGTTGTTCTTAAGTTTCCAGCATAAGATTTGATGGTTAACCTTGTCGAAGGCCTTCGAGAAATCAAGCAAGCAGAGAACCGTAACATAACCCTTATCGTAATCTTGTCTTATTCCTTCGAGTAAATTAACCATTGTTGTGGAACAGCTGTGGTTAGCTCTGAAACCGGATTGCTGAGCGTACAGCAAATTATTGAACGTTAGATGCTTTGTTATTTGCCTTGCAATAATTTTCTCGAGGACCTTTGACAGGCAGGGCAAAATTCTAATCGGTCTATAATCAGCAGGAGATGAGGGCTTATTTTTTTTGGCTATAGGTAACACTCTTGCGGCTTTCCAGGACTGAGGAAATGTTGATGTTATTATGGACCAGTTAATACCGTGTGTCAGATGAGAGACAATCTGTGGTAAAATAAGTTTAATGAAGCGTATTGGAATTCCATCCTCGCCTGTGGAATTTGACTTTATAGCTGTTACACATTCGATTATTTCACGTTCTGTTGCTACTTCAAAGTCTTCTAGTCTTGGAACAGAGCTTATGAGGATTTCGGTACTATTGCAAGACGAAAAGTTTATATTAGGTTCACTACCCAAAAAGAAATTATTTAACTCGTTAGGTCAAGAACACAATTATTATTACTGCTACTACTACTGGATACACCCATTTTGCGTAGGTTACTCCAAAGTTTCTTTGCTGGGAGGGATGTATTTAGTTTAGAAGCATAATAGTTTTTCTTAGACATACGTATGATTGAATTAGAAAAATTACGCGCTTCTTTATACGCAGACCAGCACTCATCAGTATGCCTACGCTTCCATTTGCTATACAATCTGTTTCGTATTTTTAAGGCTCTAACTACATCAGGAGTAAACCAGGGACATGTTCTATTCTGTATTTTGACTGTTTTTACCGGTACATATTGATCGAACAGCTGCAACAAAATCGATTGAAATAAGTTCACCTTTTCATTCGGGTCATCAGTTAGTCGACATTGCTCCCAAGTAGCAGAAAGAGCAGCGATTTGAAGGACACAATCGAGTTGAAGTCTTTATATGTGAAGGTAGCAGGTACAGCAATTTTTGACAAATTAATATAATATGTACAAAACAGGAGGTCATGGTCAGAAACATCAAATGTTAGTTGGTCAAAGAGAAGAACAAGCGACGGATTAGAAACAACAATAAGATCAAGTAGACTGGGATAGTTATTTTTAGCAAAACGTGTAGGGTAAGTAACATTTACTATTGCCATACCTACAGAGGAAACAAGATCTTTCATTTGAAAAGCGAGCGAGTCATTTTTTAACAAATTCGTATTAAAATCGTCACAAATGATTATGTGTTCATATAGTGCACAATATTCGGAAACGACTGAAAAAAAGGCATAGGAGAGCAGCTTCTGTTATTGCTATAGGCGCAAGCAACAACACATTTAGTGTTGCAGTCGCTTAACTCAATTAAAATAAATTCAATTCCACTACCACTCGATTTAGAAATAATATCACATTTTATGTTAGATTTGCAATAAATAGCTACGCCACCACCCGTAGTATTAGTAACTCTATCGTTCCTGAAAACTTCATATTTTGGAATTTTGTAATATGAGTCAGGTATATTTGGCTTAAACCAGGTTTCACTTATACAAATAACATCAACACAGGAACTGTTAAACAAGTACTTTAAGTAGTCTAATTTGCATTCATTTAAACTCCGCGCATTCAGATAACAGACTTTAAGCCCCTCGTAACGCTTAGCAAGAACATTTACCATAGAGAACGTTGTTTTTTCATTCACACTGTACTGGTTTCCTAACATTGAGACATCCATAAAAACAATTAAAAAAGAGCATTCAAAATAGAGAGAGTTAAAGAAAGAGGTATAGGAAGAGAAGAAAGGAGAGAGTAATATAGAAATAAAGTAAAATAAAGAGACTTAAATAGGTTATGAATTTAAATAATTATTAGAAACACAATTAAAGTTGTTGATGTGTCACAGCAGCAGCAAGCAGATCTTCAGTGCTTTCAATGAGAAAGCTTTTACCATCATTCGCCGACTTCTTAACATAAACAAGCCCAAATTTCGTGTAGACTGCAAACAGCTGTTTTTTTCGCCGGAGTCCCAGAGCGCTATTTAAGAGAAATCGTGATTGTTTCGTCAGACTCTCATTGAGATAACATCTGTTGTCGGACTCGATGCCAAGATCTCGGAGACGTAGTTCGGTAGCATGTTGTTTGCGGTAGTTGGCTGCTGACGTCAAAACTGCGTTTCGCTCTTGAAAACTGTTGAACTTTAACACGATGGGAGATGATGCAGTGGTGTTATTGTTATGTTGTTTTGGCCGAAAAACGTTAAGTAAGAGAGGCGGCTTACAATCAATAGTGTGGCAGAGTCGATTAAATAAACTCTTTAGGTTCTCATTTGCTTGTTCAGGGATTCCGAAGAGAACTGCATCACATCGAACTTCCCTCCTTTCCAGTGCACTGAAACGTTTCTTGAGAGCCAAAGCTTCAGCATTATGTAATTGTGTAGCTGTGTTTGTATTCTCTTCAAGCTGATCGATGCGCTTAACTTTGGTGGTTATATTTGTCTTCAGCTCATCAAACCGCTGGCTCCAGCTAGCATTTATGTCCTCAATTTTGCGAAGAAATTCCTTTTGCAATTCAGAGATCTCCTCAGCGAACCCAGCCCGCAGAGAATCAGCTTGCAGAGTAAGATGTTCCACTAAGATCCAAAATCTTAGGGGATGAGGGGAGCATTATCACTATTCAGCTGTTTCACTGTAGGTGAAGACGATTGTATTGGTTGCGTGGGCGTAGATGGAAGGCCTTTTGTTGAAGTCGCTCTTGGACGTAAGTTCGGAGCAGACATGATTTTAAGAGAGTAAAGAGAAGGGAAGGAGAGGCAAGAACAAAGCAATATATCACAGTAGGAAGAAAGAAAGTATGCACCGGAAACTTATTTTTATTTTTTCTTATTTTTATAAGAACAGACCGATGAAAGTTAGTCAATATCACAGTTACCGGGAAAATGTTTCAGACCACTATGGCTTTTCGAGTTGTATATTATTCGAGTTTAATAATTGACTTTACACACAATATTTGCTAACTTTTACTGGACCAGGTTAAAAACGCGTCTATTCGTGCTGAATGAACATTACCAAATTGTGTTTTCTATAAAAAGAGAGAAGAGGACTTTTCAATTTCGTAGGAGCCGCTCATAAATGGCTATTTGGAACGATGGACGATTCAGATAGGCAAGATATTTTGGACCATATGAACGTAGTAGATACAAACAATCATGCAGCTATAGCAAACCTTAACAGGCAAATAGAGATCAATAAACAGTTAACGGATTCGATTAACAATTTTAAGACTACAATAGAAAAAGATAGGCAAGTTATATTAGATACATACATTCGCATTGCAACCAACCAAAAGGATATTATTGCGATACAACTTAAAACAGACCAAATACTTAAATTGAGCATCCTAGAGAAAAAATAGACGACATCCTTGATAACATAACAGCAGCCAAACAAGGAATACTGCATCCAAGTATATTAACTGCAACAGAAATAATAGTAGCAAAGATTGACTTTTCAAACTTAAACATGCTAGACTAGGACTAATGTAGTATGATCAGGACAGGCTATCAAACTACCTAAAGACTATATACAAGCACAACTCAAAATGATTATTCCGATACCGAATGATGAAAAAAAAAGAAAAAGACAGTGTTAATTCAGTTCGTAGAAATAGACAATATCCGATTTGAATATAATGTAAATAATATATATAGTATACCAATGAGCTTAATAAAAGTAGTTCTTGTTATAAGCAAAATTCATGTAATTACCGGTTGAACACAAAAAAAGAATTGTTACAAATAGATGACAATACTATAGTTTGTAAGAATTTTAAAAAAGAAATTGTAATCAATTATCTTGATGACAGAAAATTGAAACTGTCTGGACATTACTTAATCAATAAAAATAAGTGCTCATTCTGTGTATTAAATACCACAATTTCCAATACTAATTTAGAATTCATTTAAAGATTTCATTACGAAGATGCTGCATATGCAAATCTAACTGCAAAACTGAGTTTCGAAGAAATGTTAAAAATTCAGCTGTTTGAGAATTTGAAGCATATTGAAGAACTAAGATATCATAGAAACATAAGCTATTAAGGTAGTACTACAGTTAAAGTAGTAGTAATAATTATCGTTTTTTTTTTGTAATAGCATTTATATCACGGACAAATAGAAAATTGAAAATTCAAATCAGTAATATGACGAAATTAGAGCAAAAAGACAACATCTAAAAAGAGCCAGTAGAAATTCCTACGATTCAGGAGAATAAAAGGAGTAAAAGTAAGGGGGGAGAAGTTACATATTTTTATGGGAACTTTGACCCAGAAACAAATATGTAGCTTCGGATATCAACCCCGAATTGACACCGGATATGAATGCTAACTGCTGCTAACTGCTAAATGCTTGTGCAATAAATGTTTGCTGCACTGCTGAATCAGCATTAATTGCAAAAACAATGGTTTGCTTTGACTACTTCTAAGAAAATTGTTGAAGAAGAAAGGTGTTGAAGGTGATGAGGGTAATGATAATGATGATGATGATGATGATGATGATGATGATGATGATGATGATGATGATGATGATGATGATGATGATGATGATGATGATGATGATGATGATGATGATGATGATGATGATGATGATGATGATGATGATGATGATGATGATGATGATGATGAAGATGATGATTATGCTGTTCATGATGGCGAGAATGCTTCTAGTTTCTTAGTGTCAGCCCCGTTGATAGTGGGGGTGATTCTGCTTACTCTTTTCGAAGTCGTCTATGAATCCTTCTTCATTTGCTATTCTATACCCCGGGTCCATCATGGAAGGGACATTGAGATAGCGACTTTCAATATATGGGCTACCTGTAATTATATTGATAAAATTGTTAGAGTGGGAAGGGATTTTGCGTAGCATCTTTGAGGACATTACGCATAGATACTTTTCTATAAGTGGCATGTTTGCCGTATAGTATTTTATTACTATAGAAGTGGAGGGTTTCTGGATTTCGGTGCAGACCTGTGCAGTAACGAAGTGCTTTTCGCTCGAAGATTTGAATTTTCTTCATTAGGCTTGGACTTATCGTGAACTATATTAGGAAACAATATGTAACGATGGGACGGATTAGTTGCTTGCTACTCTTGCTTACTCTTGCTATAAGTTTGGTTCTTGTATCCAAACCGTTCCTTATTCTCATCAGTGGGAGGATTAGGGATAGCGCACGGTTGGCCTTTTTCAGAGTGGCTGTCGCATGGGAATTGAACCTGAATCTTTCTTAGAAGTGAATTCCTAGGTATTTGACTTTTTGTTTTGGTCGAATGATCGAACTATCGGGCATGGTCAAGGCAAGGTGGCTGAACCATTTTATGAGGCAGTCCTGAAGCAGATTAGTTCGGTTTTGGTCGTGTTATTTTTAATTCCCCATTTTCGATAGTAGTCCCAGAGTTTAAGGATATGTTCTTCAACATTGCGGAGAGCTACAGAGGACATTCTGGAAGAAGAATACGTGACTGAGTCATCCGCGAATAGCAGTGTTGTTGTTTTCTCACAATATCGTGGTTGGTCATGGGTATGGAAATTGAATAGGGGCGGACCAAGCTTTGTGCCTTGCGCTACTCCTGCATGAGTTTCAAAGACCGGTGAAGTAGATGTTCCTACACGAACGTAGAATCTACGACCCTTATGGAAACGGTGTATGATTGTAATAGTAGTATGGACTGACTACGGAAAGAAAGTTGAATTCTTTTAACACGCGAAGCGGGCCACACATGTACTGTTGATTTAAAAAAAACTATTGGTATAGACGCATGCCGGACATTTAATCGATTATTCATTCGGTTACCTTAAAGGAAGACCACTTAAATGTCACAAAACAAAAATAGTCATTTTCAATTTTCTCAAAAACTAGAAGACATAAAACCATTCGGTTTTTTGTGTTCTATTCAGAATTGATATAAGCATTGACTAAAAAAAGCAAATTTAGCACTTCATTTCAAAATTTTGAAAAAAATGGTCTAAACTTGTTTTTTTAATTTTTTTTATCAAAATTTTGAGTTTGCATGCGAATTTTTCAAAAACTATTTAAGTAAACTATTTAATTTAAGCCCGGGATTAAAGAACATGTTTCTGGCTTTCAAAGCAGGTATAGTACTTTATTGTTAGTTTGCCGTTGTTGTTTTTTTTTTTGTCATTTTAAGTCTTTTTGTTTAAATTGCCCCTACATCCGGTGCGAGATAGACCCCAAAATGGTTGTTTTTGACCCCTCTACAAAAAACCGTTATGAATTTTTGACGCCCAAGTTATCGTACTCGTGCCAAGTCCTTTGTAGCTCATTTGTGTTTTTTTTTTTATTGCTGATTAAGTAAAGATTTTTTTTTTTTTTAAATAGTGCTCAAGTGCTCAAGGGATTTGAAGTACCCTGAAAGTGTTTTTTTTACACAGCCCGAGCAGAAGCGGAAGGGACAGAAAGGAGGTACCAGTGCACATTGGTTTTAAATTGTTGTAGGTTGCAGTGCAAAGGAAAAATAGAGCGAGGTAACGCATTCCACATGCGCATTGTTCGGCTTAAAAGGGACTTTCTAAATTTCACAGCGCGCCCGAAAGTAGGCTTTAGGGTAAACTGATGAGCGTTCGATGACGTACGGGTGTTGCGAGTGAATTTCTGGAGGGGCGGAATGCAATTAGCTATTTCGACGAAGCATTGGTGGTAGAAATAGCGATAAAACAAATTCAAGCAAGACACATTTCGACGGTGTTCCAGCGAGTGAATTGTTTTCGATATGCTGTCATCGTCTATGAATTTTATCGCTCGCTTTTGGATTCTATCTAGGAGTTGCAAGGTGGTCTTGGGTGCACCTGTCCAGATGTGAGCGTTGTACTCCATTTTAAGCCGAATAAAAGCCTTATAAATTATGGCTAAATCAGAAGGGGTAAAAAACTTCTTGCACCGGTTTAGAAAACCTAAGCATTTAGCTGCATTCTTGGCTATATCGAATATGTGGTCATTCCAACGTAGGCTAGAATTGACGCAAATACCGAGCATTGAAAGCTTTTCGGTATCTTCGACGCAAATGCCATTCATGGACAATGGCTGGGTTTTGGGAGCATTAAATTCTACTCTATTGGCTTGTCCCCATTTGGTTATGCTGTCAATATCAGAATTTAATGAGTAAAGCATACGTTATCGCTCGATGTCCACTTCCGAAGAGCAGGGGTGTGAATCAATAAACGCATATGAGAAACTGAGGGTACTGTCATCTGCGAAGGAATATATTGGATTAGATGTGATAGACAAGAGATCGTAAACGAAAATTAAAAAGAGAGTCGGCAACAAAACTGAGCCTTGGGGAACACCAGCATTTATATGGTGAATTTCAGACTTGAAACCGTCCAATACAACTTGTATTGTACGATTCGAAAGGTAGTTTCTAATCCATCGAAGAAGAGACTCACCGATCCCAAATGCACGCATTTTAGACCGAAGAGCCGGATGCCAGACTCTGTCAAATGCCTTTGAAATATCGAGTGCAACTATCTTTGTTTCACCGAAGTTATGTATAGATTGGTTCCACTCTTGTAAAGATCATCAGCAAAAAGGCAGTGGTAGATGTCCTTGTTTTGCGTTAATATTCGGCTTAGATCTTCGAAGAGAACCAGAAATAGAGGTTCTGATAAAGGAGACCCTTGGGGCATACCGTTGAAAAGTGGCAGTGTGTGTGATAGTGTGTTGTTTATTACACATCTTATTTTCCTACCAGTTTGAAATGATTTGATATAGGTAAACATTTTACCTCCGATTTTCCATTTTATAAGCTTTTCCAGAATTATGTGGAGTCCAACTCTATCGAATGCTTTTTCAAAGTCTATTGATAAAATTGATAATTGAGTTGGATTTAAATCCTAACTGGTAGGGAGAAAGAGCCTTGAATGTTTGAAGGTACCACATAAGCCTTGTTGAGATCATTTTTCAAGAAGCTTTGCCGTACAGGGTAGCAGTGAAATAGGGCGATAGCTTGAAATGTCGTCTAGGTATGACGGTCGAAGTTTTAAGGCTTTGAGGGATAATTCCTGTTTCGTGGATACAGTTCCCCCATAGGGGATAGTGGTCTGTGTTCGAAAGACCTTAATAGTATTCGGTAAATTTGGTAGCTATTTCGATGGGCTCTGTAATGACAAGGTTGGCTTGGTTCATGCATTTCATGAAACGGGGATTGTATGAGCCAGTAAGTTTTTTTATTCCTTGCCATATACTTGCTGAGAATGCATTGGGGCTCAGGTTTTTGGTGAACTTTTCAAAGCTTTTTGCTTTTGCGATCCTTTTTTCTTTTGTAAACAATGCGTTTTTTTCTTGTATATGATAAGATTTTCTGTTGTGCTTAATATGCGATATTCTTTCCAGGCTGTTTGTTTGTCGTCCCTTAGTGTGCCTAATTCTTTTGTACACCACGTAACGTTATTTTTACTATTGCGCTGTGTGGAAACAGGTATTGAGGAGCTGGCAGCTGCACGGATAATTTTTTGTATTTTTGAGGCTGATTTGCTTGGGTAATCGGTACTTATATTTGGTTGGGTGGTCAGTTTAATTTTGAGTGAGCTGATTATTGGGAAGTGGTCACTATTGTGGAGGTCGTTAAGAATGTTCCATGCAATAAGGGGGAAAATCTGGGAGGAGCATTATGTTAGGTCGACGTTTGTGAAACTGCAATGCGTTGAAAAGTGTGCTGGGCACCCATTATTTAGAACACAGGTGTTTGAAATGATTATGAAATCTTCAAATATTTTACCTCTAGTAGTTTTTGACGTGCCGATCCCCATAGCGAACTCCAAGCATTAAAATCCCCAGTTATTATTAAAGGTGTTTTTAATAAAGAGATAAGGTCGGTTGTCGTGATGTTTTGGTCTGGGGGAATGCATACAGAAATAACAGTTACTGTGAATTTGATATTGAATACTATTGCGACTACAGAGAGATTGGTTTGGATATGGATTATTTTGTGGGGGATGCTTTTGTGGACTATGTAAAACTAAACTAAACACTTTGGTCTTTGGCTCTGCTCTTTTTTGAATAATACGTAATGTGTATTACGTGCTCTTAAATAAACGAAGGCAAGCGGGAAAATCACATGATCAGGGTTAGGCCCGTATTAGCGGTGGCTTATCTTCAAACTATGTAAACAGGGTGTACATTCATTTAAAGTAATATATGTGCAAGTAGCACATTTCATATTTTTAAACCACCTACAATTCGGCAATCCTGACTTAGTGATCGTCCCGATCACCCAGTAGTACATATTTAAATAGTTACAATTACTTTTCTTCTCTATCTATGCAATATACAATTTATCTTTATCTAATACAACAGTTCATCAAATTCAATTAAAAAAAACGAAATAGGTACTTCAAATATATTTACTAATAAGAAAAAGAACTTAACAAATTCCATCCGTAAAATTGGTATGCGTTACTTTTCTTAGTTATTCTTGTGTTGCACTTATTAAATCCTCTGCCAAATCATGAGTCCGATCATGTTCCAAGTCTGTCATCTGCGTCATATATGTAGGATTCGATAGCAAAACAACAAATGCCTTGGTTGATTTGTATGAACAATGTTTGCGTTTATTGGTGTTTTAAAAATAAATGTTACTTTAGGATAATAAAGGAGTAAAAACGTCCGACACGCACGGAAGCCAGCAAACGAATGAATGTTTTAATGATTCTTTTTTCTGTCTGTTCCTACATCTCTCGGTCATCTTGACGTACATCGGCCTCGATGGATCCTGTTTCTTCGCTGTCATTTTCGGAGTTTTCGTCGTCTGAATAGCTGTCCTGAGCCGAAGAGTACGGCTTCATGTTATCAACGGATGAACTCGTACTAATAGGACCCTCATGTTCGCCAATCTTTTCAACCAAGTACCTATCCTTTCGCAGAACAGATGTTACTTTGTATGGTCCCAGAAACTTACCCTGCAACTTAAGCCCTGGTCTAAATTGAGTTCGCCGTATGGCGACAATGTCTCCAGTTTTGTAACGACTCGGCTTCTTGCGCCTTCTATTGAAAGTTTTCTGATTTTCCGCTTGCACCTTGCTAATCTGCTGCGATGCTGCTTCTCGCAGCTGAGAACGTTCTTGCGTGAAATTGGAACGGAATTCTTCTTCAATGAGGATCTTCAACTTTGGATCATCTTTGAGCCGCATTCTCTTCCCGATCATCAGCTCAAATGGAGTTGTTCCGATGCTCCGACAGTACGAAGCGTTGATGTGTTGCTGCACCTGGGAAACATACTTGTACCAGTTTTCCAGTTTCGGTGCTGCAAGCTTCGTCAAAACAGATATGTTGGCACCTATGACGTCACAAGGGCAGCGTGGGAGTTTTATTGATCAAGTCGCCCTTGTCTTCAACACTACCTTCAAAAAGGGTCGACGAAAAGTCATTGGAAATATATCTCAATGTCAACGAAAGACAAATTTACATACTTGTTTTGTATTTACATAAGGAAAGTATTTTATATATATGGGAGCAAAAATAAAGACCATCATTCGATTTTATAACGTGTCTAACGAAAACAACTGTGCGTTTTGTTTTAAAAACAGTCCATTTAAGTTCACACAAGTTATAAGAAAAAACATTTTGGTCCTAAACGAACCGGATAAAGTTCAGTGCGTAAAATATTTAAAGAACATTTAAGGAACATTTTACAAACATTTAAAGAAAGAAAGAATAATAATTTATTATTCCGCGTCGTGCAACCACGGAGCAGCAATCGAGGTCCCAAGCATTTAACATCATTGAAGCCATTTGTAAGACAAGGATACGTAAGTCCTAATTTTTTTCCTTTTCTTCTGTACATTCTAAATATAAACATATATCCAATAAAAAAAAAGTACAAAGAAAAACAAAAAATATGTCATTTGAGGAATTGCAATCCGATTTATTATCCCACCTCGAACGCAGTTTCGCTTCTTTTCGAAAGACTGGTGAGTCTCGTCGGAAGGAAGCGTACTTATCCACACGACTTTCAATGTTGCAAGATGACATCGTGGCAGCTAGGCGATACAATGAAGAGGTCATGACTAAGGGTAAGCTGGAAAAAGAAAAAAAAACGTGACTTGGTGGCTCTCTATGACAAAATTATGGAAACCTACCTTGAGTACCGTTGCGAGCTCTTGGATGCGTTACAAAAGTGTACAGCAACGACGCAGCCAGCTGAATCCAGTCCAAATGTGCCACGTGAGTCCGTTAGTGGACGGGAACTACGTCTTCCTACCATTAATATTCCGTCATTTTCTGGTTCCTATACGAAATGGCGGGCCTTCCATGACGTTTTTGTTTCCCTTGTGCATTCGAACAGTGGTCTTAGTGACGTTCAGAAGCTTCATCATCTGAAGTCTTCTCTGGTCGGCGAAGCAGAACGTCTCATCCAACATTTCGGCCTAGAAGAAGGCAATTACGTTAAGGCGTGGGATCTGTTGAAAGCGCGATATGACCACAAACGGGTTTTAGTAACAGCCCAGCTAAAATTACTATTTGGTCAAGTGACATTAGTACAGGAATCTGCCAACGGTTTAAAAGCTATGCTAGATACAACTCAGGAGTGTATTCATAGCTTAGACAACTTAGGTATCCCTGTCCAGCATTGGGATGCAATTTTAATTTTCATTCTCGTTCAGAAATTACCGTTAACGACTCAGCAACTGTGGGAAGAGAAAAAAGGTAGCATTAAAGAACTGCCGACAAGGCAACAATTCGACGACTTTCTCGAAACACGATTTCGCACGTTGGAAGCGGTCGAGCATCAGCCGTCAGCACGATCTGCCACACGACCTTGTCCCAAAAGGAATTCTGTGGCTAAGGCATTCCATACATACACCCAGGAACAAGGCTCGTTTGTATGCCAGGTCTGCAAACAAGGACAGCATTCGTTGCGATTATGCAAACGATTTTTAAATTCAAATGTTCCAGAAAGGCTAAGTATCTTACGACGAGTCAAGGTATATGAGAACTGTCTCGCCTACAGCCATTTAAAACAAAATTGTCCCAGTCAAAAGACTTGTTATTTTTGTCGACAACGACATCATACTCTGTTGCGCCCTACAACAACCACTGCCAACACACAACCCTACGCACAAACTTTTCCGCAACACAACAACAAAACAACACATTCTACACAACACAACACTCCAGTCATCAATCCTGAGGCCCCAGCGTTTCATCCAGAAGTAGAACCTGGTGGTACTCAAGTACGACAATCCTTTTTTACAGCTCGTTAGGGTTACCAGGTACTGTTAGCAACAGCGCTAGTAAAAGTACAAGCAGCTGATGGTAGGTTTCACGAGCTACGAGCCTTGATCGACCATGGGTCAGAGGCCACTTTTATAACGGAGTCGGCAGCACAGCGACTCAATTTAAAAAAACAACGGAACTCGATACGAGTTTCTGGGTTGGGGTTGGTCACTAGCGGCATAAGCAAACACTACGTTGAATTAATATTTGCTTCCCGTCATTCAACTTATGAAAGTGTTACCCAAGCACATATTTTTCAGTCGCTTAGGGGCCTCCTTCCGGCCCAACCATTTATCATAAATAGATGGACCGAGCTCAATAAGCTAAAACTAGCGGATCCAGTTTTTCAACAACCGTCGTCGATAGATGTTCTCTTTGGATGTAGCATCTACACGGAAATAATTCTGCCTGATATCGTGAGGTGCCCAGATGCCAACGCACTCATCGCCCAAAACACCCAGCTTGGTTGGATCATTCTAGGTCACGTGTCTGAGAGGGAGCAGCCTACACTTCAAAGCTTCATTATCCAACGGATCGACTATGACGACGAGCTAAGCAGATTCTGGGAGTTAGAAAAATCTCCTTTCAAAATCCCGCCCTCAAAGGAAGATGCTGCATGCGAGGAGCATTTTGAATCCCACACGAGACGTCTTTCTAACGGACGGTATGAAGTCGCACTTCCATTCAAAAATGGAACTCAACCAGCGCTGGGATCCAGTTGAGAGCAGGCCCGTCGACGTTTCGAACAGTTGGAGCATCGATTTACAACCAATCCAACACTTCGAACGGAATATAGTCGATGCTTAAATGAGTATCTCACATTACAACACATGGAGGAAGTAGATGCAGAGAGTAAAGTCTTGCGGACTCCATACCACTTTTTTCTGCCACACCATCCACCATCCACCACCAAGTTGCGTGTTGTATTCGACGCTGCGGCAAAAACATCTGATGGCTCATCACTGAACGAACACTTGTTGGTAGGTCCAAAGGCACAAACGGATGTAATTGATTTTATCCTCAAATGGAGGCAATATCGATACACGATCACGGCGGATATCGAAAAAATGTACCGTCAAATCATGGTAAGTCCCAATGATAGGCCATATCAATTGATTTTGTGGAGAGATACTCCAGACCAACCCCTACGGACTTATCAATTGAAAACCGTGACTTTTGGCACCGCTTGTGCACCTTATTTGGCAATCAAAACACTGCAACAGACGGCCAAAGATGAAGCATTACGATACCCAGTGGGAGCAAAGGCGATCGAAGAAGACATGTATGTCGATGACCTCATCAGTGGTGCTGATACTATTCCCGAAGCACTGCAGAAGCGAGACGAAGTCCGAAAGGGGCTTTTATCGGCTGGTTTAAATCTCCCAAAATGGACGACCAATAATGTAGCTCTCCTTAGTGGTATTCCGGAGCAAGATTGCGAATTCCAATGCGATATTTCACTAGAAAACACCCACGTGAGAACTTTAGGGATCAAGTGGGATCCCATTAACGATTCTGTTTCATTTCAGGCCATTCAAGCTCCAGACACCGAAGTCACGAAGCGTTCCATGTTATCAGCCATTGCAAAAATGTACGATCCCCTAGGCTGGATCTCACTCTGTATCATTTTAGCGAAGGTGATGATGCAAAAACTTTGGTGCAAGGGAATGCAATGGGACGAAGCGATTCCAGCTGATCTGAACGATGAATGGGCAAGGTTCCATAATGATTTACCACATCTTCAAACCATTAAGATTCCTAGGTGGATCCAAACTCAAAACACGTGTAAAGAACTCGAAGTGCATGGGTTTTGCGATGCTTCCATCACGGCTTATGGAGCTGCGGTGTATCTTCGTGTGTTAGACAACCACGACAACGTCCATTTGCGCCTTCTTATTTCAAAGACGAAGGTAGCTCCGCTCAAACAAATAACGTTACCACGTCTTGAGCTATGTGGAGCGGTAATCTTGGCAAAACTGCTCGACTACACAACCCACACGTTGAACATTACTCCAACGAAAACGTGTGCCTGGTCCGACTCTACTATAACCCTAGCGTGGATTCGGGCACCGCCTACTAGATGGACAACATTTGTGAGTAATAGGGTCTCAGAAGTACAACGCCTTACCAATCCCAACATATGGAGACACATACGAACCCAACACAACCCAGCTGATCTGGCCTCACGAGGTGTTTCACCATCAGAAATTGCGTCTCAGGACTTATGGTGGGAAGGACCATCGTTCCTTAGGTCAGAATGGAACTTTATCATCCCAGATCAACCCATGTTAGGTGACCCAGATGATGAAAAACGCGCCGTTAAAGTTTTTTGCAACACAAAACAAGACGACACAGTAAGCAATATCATTAACAAATATTCAAAGCTTCTAAAGGTTTTTCGAGTTCTAGCATTTTGTCATCGTTTCATACGGAATTGCAGATCTGAGCCCAGTTCAAGAAAACGTGGTGTTTTGGATCCTGAGGAACTTAATTTAGGCACACTCACCGTCGTAAGGACTGCGCAAAGAGATATGTTTCCGAACGAAATTGAAACATTGGCGAAAAGATCGACAATTCCCAAATCGTTAAGATCGATGAATGCGTTTATGGACTCAGATGAAATTTTACGACTCGGAGGTAGATTGCAAGCGGCCAACCTGCCATACGCACAACAACACCCAATCATTTTGAAGGATAGTCATCAACTTACTAACCTTCTCATTCAGGATGCACACCTTCAAACCCAACACGGCACGTTGCAGCAAAAAATGGCTTACATACGGACATCATATTGGGTGTTCCATTTGAAGCGCAGCGTAAAAAAGCATATACACCAATGCGTAATCTGTTTCCGTCAAAAGGGACGAAATTTACTACAACTCATGGGTAGCTTACCTGCTCCTCGAGTTCAAATGGCGAGACCATTCGCTAACACCGGAGTCGATTATGCAGGCCCAATCGATTTTAAGACTTGGAAGGGGAGAGGCGCTTAAATATGCAAGGGTTATTTTGCTACTTTCATATGTTTATCCACAAAGGCTATACATATTGAACTTGTGTCCGACTTGACTGCCCAGGGTTTCATAGCTGCTTTTCGACGATTTACTGGACGCCGAGGTTTGTATCACCAGATTTTTAGTGACAATGGGACGAACTTTGTGGGAGCAAGCAATGAATTAAGTCGCATGCTAAAGCAAGCTGAGGACCATTGGCATGAAATCGCTGAAGACCTGGCCAGTCAAGGCACCAAGTGGAATTTTATACCTCCTGCTTCTCCCCACTTTGGAGGACTGTGGGAAGCAGGTGTCAAATCTGTTAAACGTCATTTGGTGCGAATAATCGGAAACGAGACACTTACCTTTGAGGAGCTCAACAAGTACCTGATCCAAATAGAAGCGTGCCTCAATTCCAGACCACTTTGTCCTCTCACCGATAACCCCGACGAACTAATTGCCCTTACACCAGCGCATTTTTTAATCGGAGATACGCTTAAGGCAATCCCACAAGCAAATATGTCCGTGGACACGACAACCTATCAAAAAAGATGGGACAGAATTCAGGTCTTCGTGGAGCATTTCTGGCAGATCTGGAAGGATGAGTATCTTACGCGCATGCAGCAGCGTCCGAAATGGACAAAGGTGGAAACAATCCCCAAAATTGGTGACTTAGTCTTAGTAAAAGACGTTCGATTACCACCGTCGCAATGGATGCTTGCTCGGATTTTCGAAGTTCATCCTGGACCAGATTCTTTAGTACGCGTTGTAACTTTGAAGACAAGAAATGGATTCATGAAGCGACCTATCAGCGAAATTTGTCATTTACCATCAAACACTACACAAGAAACTGACACTATTATCTAAATTTCCTCAGCTTTTTATTCGACACAAAACAAAATAATTACATTCAATCCACAGTTAAAATTCAACGAAGAAATCAAATTAAATTAAATTTATACTAATATCATTTTGCCGACGGCCTTTCGCCGTTGCATAAAATCCATTTAAGCCGCAAGCAAACCTTCAACACACACATACACACCGAATGCAAACAGCTGACAGTTTTCATCATCATGATCATTCCGATCATTCAAATTGCATTCATGATCATTCACTCATATGTACAGAACACAGAGAAAAAAAAAATAAAAACATTCAAAATCTATAAATGCACTTTTATACATATTTAACTGTCTTGATAAGAACAAAACAATTGCCACATAAACAACTCATACTCATCAAAAAAAAAAACAAAAAAGGAATAACAATCCGCTGCAACATCTGTTTCCAGGAAAAATGTTGCCGACTCATCGACTCAATCATTCTTAAAATTTAACTAGACTTTCCGTTAAAAAAAAAAAAAAACGTGAACACGCTGACATTACGGTGTGAAAATATATGCACAATAGCTTAAGTAAAAAAAAAATGCACTGCTCAAATTAAACCGCACAAACAAACCGTATACTTCCCGCGATAAAATTGACCCCCCGCTATCCACACTTATGTAAAATATAAATTCTTCTTAAGAAAGAATTTAAAAAAAATATTCTTTATTTAATTAAAAATTTTTATTCGACCTTTTCGATCTTACAATTACTGAAGAACTAACTGACAATATTTTCATATCTTAATTCTATACCTTTTCGGCGAATATGAGTGGAAGGAAAAATGTGGGAAAATGTGTGGGTAGGAAAACTGCAGACGCAAAGTCAGCAACATGGATCTGGGACGTGTTTCTATTGTGGGATATGTTGCGGTGTTAGCTTACGATGTTTGAATGAATCAAGATGTTTGTTCGCTCCGCACGTGATGGAATGTGCTGCGCTGTTAGTTTGGGATAAAGTTAGGGTGTTTGTTAACTCCTCCCGGCTCAAGTTCAAACGTCCTCGTTTGTTGAAATTTAGAAGTATGGGAAGATATGGGATTACTGGTTTCTGAGGTGATGTTTTTCCAAGTTTTTTACTACCACAGTTTAAGGATGTTGATTTTGCTTCTGTTGTTTCAAGCACATTGGGGTCATCGATCGGTGTTGATGTTGTTTGTTCGTTTTTCGTCTTACGCACATTGGTTGCTTGATCGTTTGCCAATCGTTTTCTTTTGACGTATCTGGCTAGCAGAATCAATGCAATTAATGATACGGCTAAGGTCAATCCAACATTTGTTAGCGTTGTTCTGGTATGGCCTGTCTGTAAGAACCTGATGGCATCGTTATTACTGATGTGCAATTCCTTGAGCATTTCCAGTGAAAACAACTCTTCTGTGTCGTCTGCTGTGGAGAGTTGTACAATTGCTGGTAGTGGCTTCATTGTAGAGACTATAATGCTAGAGCTGTAGATTTTGTTCTCTATCATTATCGATGAATTATGAAAGTTTATCAGGAACGTTCCGGTAAGATTAAGTGTATCGTTGTTATTCTTCATTACAGTACCATTGAAATTGTTAAGTAATATAACACCTGAGGATATTTCATCGACTGCTGGGACACGCTGGTTATTGATTTTTGTGCAATTTGCTTTTGTGCTAAGGAGAAGGTTTGGGATGCAGGAAGTGCCGTTCAGGTTTACAATGTTATTATGTGGACAAATCACTAAATTATTAAATGTCTTACAATCTATCTTAATACCGTAAATGGTTCTATTACATTTAAAAACATTTTCGTATTCCAGTTTGTTTACAAAATTTCCTATTTTAACAGATCTCATTATTATTTTCTTACATGGATATGATGTTACATTCGGTATGCTTACAATGTATATTAATGATTCTGAATTTAATGCTACTTTTACTTCTGCTACGTTTAAAGAGTTATCAATATTTTCAAAGGGAATATTTTCTTTGTTAAATATTTGTTCCGCTATACTAATTTCTCTTACTGATAATATCTGGGAATTTATAATCCCTTGTTTGGCCCAAAGTATGCCATATTCTATGTTGATAAGTTCTTCTTTAAAGATTTTTATTTTGAGTTGTGTTATTAATACAACATTGTTCTTAAATATATCGTTACCTTTTATTCTGTCTATGATTTCATTAGTTACATTAGAAATATGATTAATTTTTTCAATAATATTCTTATTTATAAAGACTTGTTTGTTATTATTTTTGATAATATTATTCATTTTGTTTTTAATTATGCGGAAGTCTTCATGGTCAGGGTTACCTGCGACCCATTTCCAAGCGCTTCCTATAAAATTTAGAGATCTTTTGTATTTGTATTTTGGTTTAAGTCTGTTTGAAATTTCAATAATTTGGTTCAATTCGTGGGTGAGTAGGGGATAGGAGGGATGACTTTTGGTTATGTAGTTTTCTATTGTGTTATTTAGATCATTGACCAAATGATCGCATGCCTTCAAATCTATTATGTGGACCATCTTGAAGTTTCCATTCTGAATTCTGGCCGTCCCTGTTTCAATGGCTACTAGCTCACTTAGCGAGTAATCCAAAATTTGGATTTCGGCATAACAGCCTACTGCAAAAAACAGTATCAGGAACATTGATGATCGGCGAACTGGATTACTCCTTTTTGTCCGACACGGTTCTTACTCGGGCCGGTGACTCGGGATCCACTTTTCACACTTTTTTTTGTTCCTTTTTTGGAAACCACTTGGTTGTACGCGTAGAACACTGGCACTTCTTGAGGGCGCGGGTTTACAAACGATAATGTCTAGTCGCGGCACAGGCACTGCTTAAGGGCGCGGGCAAATAATAATAATGTTCACGGCACTAGTGCTACTTGAGGACGCGGGCAACTATTGAACTTATTCGCGAACTAATTATCTAAACGCACAACACAAGGGTCCCTGCTCGGGCGCCAAATATAAATTCTTCTTAAGAAAGAATTTTAAAAAAATATTCTTTATATAATTAAAAATTTTTATTCGACCTTTTCGATCTTACAATTACTGAAGAACTAACTGACAATATTTTCATATCTTAATTCTATACCTTTGCGGCGGATATGAGTGGAAGAAAAAATGTGGGAAAATGTGTGGGTAGGAAAACTGCAGACGCAAAGTCAGCAACATGGATCTGGGACGTGTTTCTATTGTGGGATATGTTGCGGTGTTAGCTTACGATGTTTGAATGAATCAAGATGTTTGTTCGCTCCGCACGTGATGGAATGTGCTGCGCTGTTAGTTTGGGATAAAGGGTGTTTGTTAACTTGTATACGTACAAACCGGTACAACGCGTAATTAAAATTCCTCCAACGCACTGGTGTATTGAAATCAGAATAAATATATGAAATAATAAATAAAATAAAACACAATCAATATAATGAAAAAATCACTTACCTGAAGAAAACAGCATCATCGTCGAATCAGAAAAAAAAAAAACACAAAAAAAACACCACACAAAGGGGAACCATACACTCCAAGTACTGAACCTAAATTAAATAATTCGCCAGCAAGGTCACTAACCAGTGACCATTGATAAAAGGGAGAGAAAATTGAGACCAAAACAAAATGACCAAAACTATGGTTTATCCCGTTGATTTTTTGTTTCTATTGAAGAATTTTTGTTGTGATTTCTTTTTTTACCATTACTAAAGCCTTTTCTCTTTTCATATTCCCTTGAGAAACTCAAATAGACTTCTAACCCAACCGCTTGGATGACTGATTGCGAACTCCGTTCACGGCCGGGGACTATGTTGGCACCTATGACGTCACAAGGGCAGCGTGGGAGTTTTATTGATCAAGTCGCCCTTGTCTTCAACACTACCTTCAAAAAGGGTCGACGAAAAGTCATTGGAAATATATCTCAATGTCAACGAAAGACAAATTTACATACTTGTTTTGTATTTACATAAGGAAAGTTTTTTATATATATGGGAGCAAAAATAAAGACCATCATTCGATTTTATAACGTGTCTAACAAAAACAACTGTGCGTTTTATTTTAAATACAGTCCATTTACGAAACTAAGTTCACACAAGTTATAAGAAAAAACAAGATATGATAACTCGGTTGTTGCGCTCAATCTGTCCTTTTCCACGCGGCACACCGGTGGTAATTAAAATGAGCTCAACGCCTTCTTCTTTACAGTAGTCCTGGAAAATTCTATACCGGAATGCAGAACCTCGATCGGAAATTATCCGGCGGGGATTTCCGAAAACCGTTGACTGCCCTCGTAATCGATTCACCACTTCTTCTGCTGTGGTCGACTTGGTCGGGTAAATCCAAATAAACTTGGTTAATGAGTCGACAACCACGAAAATATGGTTGTAGCATTTTTTGGTTGATGTCATTGGTGCCAGATGATCCACGTGATAAGTGTCCAAAGGTTGAACGCCCTTTTCGATTGGATTGAGGAAACCTTCTGCTCTGCCCGCCTTTTTCTCCGCTAGGATGCACTGAATACAGTTGCGGATAAACTTCTCGATTTTTGGTTGCATTTGTGGAAGCCAAAACTCCTGACAGATGAGATATTCGGTTTTTTCGGACCAAAATTTCCCTGTTCGTGTGCCTGGCAGAATATCGGATCGAATTGCATGGCCTTGGGCACAACCAACAAAGATTTTCCCTCACAGGTCCTGTAAAGCACACCTCCTCTGATTTCAAAGTCGTCGCCTGTCTTCTTGTTTACTTCGTCGATAATATTTTTTATTTTAGCGTCGTCTTCTTGGACTCTCCGGATTCGTGATGAAATTGTGTTGAGTACGCTGTTAATCAAACAAACCGTCGCTGGACACCTGCTGAGAGCGTCTGCGTGTCGCATTGCTTTTCCTGGTCGATGTTCGATATTAAACTGGTATTCTTCCAGCAATAGAGCCCAGCGTGCCACCCGCAAGCCGATATCTGCTTTCGCCATCGTTAAAGCGAATACTTGACAGTCGGTCACGATCGTAAACGGTATAGCCAGCACGTAGATCCTGAATTTCTTCAGCGCTTTTATAACAGCTAAAATCTCTAGATCAAACGAAGTGTATTTTTCCTCTGTCGGCGATGTGGTCCAACTGGCGTAGTAAACAGGATGGAACGCTCCGTCGGTTTTATCTTTTTGGAGTAAGATCGCTCCCAACCCTTGCTTAGCTGCATCAGTATGGAGCTGAGTCTCTGCTCCTACGCGGTATATCCTTAGGACTGGTTTACTCGTCAAAGCCGCCTTCAATTCTTCGAAAGCATTGTTTCTTAACAACTCGGTGAGAGGTTTTGCAACAGCTGCAAACCCTGAGATGAACTTTCGGAAATATCCGGCCAGCCCGCAGAAACTTTGAACATCTTGGATCTTAGTTGGGGGCGGAAAGTTTGCTACTGCGTGAATCTTCCTCTCTGACGGTTGGACCTTTCCATCTTCTATCACGTAACCGAGTTACTCTATTCGTCTGCGGAGAAAAAAAAAAAATTTGCCAATTAAATTTTACGTCATACTCGCCTGCTACATCCAAAAACCCTTTGGAGCCTATCTAGATTCTGCTCCTCATCGTCAGCCGGAATGATGATGTCATCTAGGTACAGAAACATTATTCCATAAGCAATTAGTTCTCTAAACACCGCCTTAATGTGACGCTGGAACACAGCCTGTGAGTTGCTCAAGCCAAATGGTACAACCAGAAACTCGAATTGGCCATCAGGTGTAATGAAGGCCGTGTACATAACGCTGTCTTCTTGAACTGGGACATGGAAAAACCCATCCCGAAGGTCGAGTGTACTTAAAACTCTTGCTGCCGCTAGCCTGTCAATCTGATCCTCTATGAGTGGTAACGGGAATCTGTCACGGATGATCTGGAGTTCTAAGACCCAACGAGAAATGCGAGGATTAAGCATCTTTTTGTTTAATGTCAGGGCAAGTGCTTGACAATCTGTTATTATCTTGAATTGTAGCCCTGTTAGAAAGATCCGAAACCTCCTTAATGCATAGATCATGGACAGTGTTTCCAATTCATAGCTATGGTACTTAGTCTCTGACTCCGTAGCACGTTTTGAAAAATAGAATACTGGATGGAATCTATTATCCATTTGCTTCTGAAGCAACACTGCTCCGAAACCTATGTTACTCGCATCGCAGTGCAGTTCAGTAGCGCTGTGCGGACTAAAAATGGACAGTACAGGTGCAGACAATAACTTGTCTCTCAATAACTTAAATGTTTCCATTTCCTTCACACCCATCACAAACGGAACATTAGATTTTAAGAGATCATAAAGCGGTTTCGCAATATGAGAACTGAAATAAGAACATAGTCCAAGGAAGCTATGAACATCTTTCGTACAACGGGATATTGGAAAGTCATGAACAGCTTTCAGATTTGCGTCATTGGGTCGAACACCCTCCCGACCGAAAAGCATTTTGGTATACTCATATTGTCCAAAAGGAGTTATGAAAGAAGTGTATTTCATTGATCCCTCTTCCAACGCAACATGGTGGAAACCATTTTTTAAATCTAGTTTCGTAAAATATTTTTTTTCCTCTTAGCCGATCGATATGATCCTCAATCAGAGGAAGTGGATAATTATCTCGGAGGGTGATCTTATTGAGATTACCTGAAATCAACACAGAGCCTTAGCTCCTTATTCTTTTTTTCGGCCAATACTACTGGTGATGCATAATCCGAGTTGGATTCCCGTATGACACCTTTATTGAGATAATCATTAATAATTTCTTGTAACTTCAACTTATGTGAATGAGGTAAACGCGTCGGCACAAAATGAAATGGTAAGTCTTTCGATACTATAATTCTCAGTTTAAATTCACTTTCATCAAAATACAAATTTCTTTGTCTAACTAAACATGCTGATTTCACCATATCTTTTACAGTGTTTGTTAAAACGCAAGGTATGTTTGCGTTGATATTAATACAGACATCAAAATCATTGTTGCCTACATCTATATTTAGAATTTGATATGTGTTATTCGATGATTCAGACGTCTGACTTGGAAAATGATGACTCTTTGCGTCCAAATTTCCTGATGAATATGCTACGTAATCTTCTTGCTCTTTTGTTTCGGGCTTCTGCAACACCATACCAACTTTATTGATGAAATCCCTTCCTATTATTACTGGATAATTCATTGAACAGTTCTTCACTACAAGGATTCGCAAATATATTATTGAATTTTCATAAAGAATACATGATTCGATACTTCTCAGTACATGTAAGCGGCTGTTATTGACACCGCAATAAGAATGGTTGCTTGAATCCAAAGGTGACATCATAACCGGCGGTAGAAATTTTTCTTGGATGAAGCTAATGGGGCTCCCTGAGTCCAATAGGGTTACCAGATTCATCGAAGTCCGAAAATTTCATTTATGAAATTGGTAGTACAGTTTTCTTTCGAACTCATTGGCTGGAGCGGTATTCTTCCTGCTGATTTCTACAGATGTTCATGCTGCTGCCATAGTTCGAGTGTACAATATGAACTGATGGATTGTTGCAATTTCGCGCAATATGTCCTAGATCACCGCATTTGAAACACTTCATTGCACAGTTTTGAATGCGGGGTTTCATTTCGGGTAAGTTATCTGCCGTACTTTTTGTTTGAATAGGAGCTTTTTTTCGTGTGCTTGCTGAAAGTGAATGCATTCGGGTATTTTTTGGTGTAAAATTACTTTCGCGGCAATTGCTTTTGAACTTTTCATACTTGCGCAATGCAGTTTTTAACTCTTCTATATTGTTTGCACCATATAAAATACTTTTGTTTGTTTCAGTATCATAAATACCTTTGATAATCAGCTTTATGAGGTGTTCTTCTTCAATTGGGTTGTGCGAAGATATCTCTTGCATAGCCATGACATACTGTTGTGTACTCTCCTCCCGCCTTTTCTTCCGTTCCCTTAACTCGTTATATATATCTGCTTTCGTGACCACTTTCTTGAATTCACTTTACAGAGCTTCTTTAAGTTCCGTCCAGTTGCGAACATCTTTGGATCGAAAAAAAAGTTTTGCAGTACCACTAAGCAATATTCTTAAAAAACGTATTTGGTATGATCATTTAAAGAGAAAAGTACCGCATGGTCCTCGAACTGTGATATCCACCTGGTAACTGGGAAGTTATCGTCTCCGCTGAATGGACACATCATATCTTCGAAATCTCTGAAACTATTCAACGAACCTGATGAATGGCTGGGCACTTCTTCATCCACCTGAAGATCTCGCAGCTTCCGTTTGAGTTGCGCTATTTCTTCCTTCTTCTTGCAAATGACACGCAATCTTTCCAGTTCTTCATCCAGATAGCCTTCGTCATCTATAAAATTATTTGGGATTTGCACATCCTGGGATAATAATCTGTCGACAGTTTCCACGCCATTATGCTCCTGAATCAATTTTCTGAGGTCGCCATATGTATGTATATTCATGCACGCGTATTTTGAGCTCCGTCTTACTGCCGCTCGTCTGCACCTTAAGACACCGCAAAATATTTAAATTAAAGCAAAATTGACTTATGCAAAAATGATATGAAAATTAATTTTTATTTCGGTGACTATCGAAAATTGCACGCGGTAGGCTTAGAAAGAAACTGAACGTACAGTTGAGCACAGATCCCACTTCTGAAATTGTAGGAGACTAAAAAACACTTTGGTGTACGTGCTCTGCTCTTTTTTGATAATCCGTAATGTGTATAACATGCTTTTAAATAGACGGAGGTAAGCGGGAAAATCGCATGATCAGGGTTAGACCCGTATTAGCGGTGGGTTATCTTCATGTTCACAGGGTGTACATTAATTTAAAGCAATATATGTGCAAGTATCACATTTCATATTTTTAAACCACCTACAACAAGGAGACCACACCCTTGTTTAGCAGTAATGTTTTGTGGAATGTTGTGGAAGTAGCCTTCATATTGCTTAGAGAGCTGAGGATTGGAGTTGCATTTAAGGTGTGTTTCCTGAAGGCAAAGGATATGGGGAGATTGTTTTTTTATTAGAAGTTCCAATTCGGGGTTATTATTGTAGGAACCTTTAATGTTCCACTGCAGAATTTTTATTGTCATGAAGTTTGCACCGTTTTACTTCGCCTGTGATATACTATCGAATAATGCAGTAAGTTAAATTGGCGATTTCTTGTTGCAAGCTGCCTTAGAAATAGTTTTCTGATCGATTGTTCAATCGTCGAAGAACAGCTGAAATTGTTGAAGCATACTAGAATTACTGCTCCTGATTTTCATCTTCGTCTTCGTTTGAGTGAAACTGGAGATGGGTGATAGCAGTATTGTATTGCATGAGTGGGGCATTGGCTCTAAGGAGTGTTGATTGAGTGAGATGTTGCGTGGGAGATTAAGGTCTTGGTTTTTGTTTTGTTGGTTCCGTGGGTGTGTTTGTGTTGGTGTTGATGTGGAGTTTGGAAGTGAAACTTTTGGTGTGGGTGTAGTTGTGTTATCATTTGTTTTGGCATTGTTTTGAGTAGTTTTTGTATTAATTTGAAGCTTTTTGGTTGAGTGAGGTGGAGGTGGTTTTGTAGCAATCACGTGTTCGTTGGGAACATGTGTTGGTACTTCTGTAGTTTTCTTTTTTGAAGTTGTTGGTGATGGTGGGGACGATAGAGTAGGGTGAGTGGTTGTGCAGACGATGGTTGGGTTATTTTATTTTATTGTGGGATTTTGTGGAGTTGCATTGAGTACAACTAAGGAAAAGCTTGCTGATAGTGTGGAGGTCGGGTTCTGTATTTTATGTATATGCTTTGCTTCGGCCATACAGCATTTATTTATCGTCTTTGTTATGAGGATTTCTTTCGCTTGCAAGTACCGTGGGCAATTTTTCGATGAAGCGGGGTGTTCTTTTTTGCAGTTAGCACATGTTGTTCGTATGCATTTTTCGGGGTGTGGTGGAAGGTTGCAGTTAAAACATGACATATTGTTCTTACGATGTTTGCTTGTGTGGCCCAGAAGTTTGCAGTTTTGGCAGCGCATTGGATTGGGAAAACATTCGTTGACCCTGACGGTGTACCATCCTATGTTTTAAGTGCTTGGTGGTCGGAAGAGGTCGAACGTGAATAGGATTAAACCAGTCGCGCGTTGGTTGCCGTTATCATTTTTTTTTTTAATTTGAAAACATCAGTTATTCCTTGGGATTTCATTTCCTGGATGATTTCCGTTTCAGGGACGTTTATGAGATAAGGTGCATAAACCGTATCTTTGGATGAGTTGATTTGGGTATGAAGGGTTACATAGATTGGGCATAAATTTAAGAGTATTTTCTTTGACAGGAAGAGGTCGGCAATTTTTTTTTGATTTAGCTAAGAATAAAAGGTGACCGTCACGTAGTTGTGTAATTTGCTGGTACTCCGTGCTGATGCTATCTTCTGATTTCCTTAGTAGAAATACACTAAATGATGTCTTCGCTGGTTGGGGATATGATTATGAATTTGGGGTTATTAGCAAAAGAGTGTGTTGGAAAAATATGTTCTGTTTCTATGGGGGAAAAGTTAGGTTTTTTTGTTTTTGTATTCCAAAGATGGATCTGTTTCCAGATCCAATTCAATAAATCGGTTACGCGAAGATGGGCGCGGCCCTGAGGCCATTTTTTATGTTGGGGATTTCACAAATATGTATAGAATTTACTCACTGACCGGTCGCGAAGGGCGGGTATATTGTGAAAGTAAAAGAGGGCTCAGTAGGGATGTTCGCACTAACAGGTGTTGCCGGCTCGGAAGTTAGTCGATGACTGTGAACAAATTTTAACTTACTTTAAAGATATGTTTTAAACAAATTAGGAAGCTAAAGGTTATGGGACATTCAATTCAACGAATTCAATAGCTCTATTTTTAAATACAGCTAAAGTATAGTTTAATTCTTATATTTCATTTGGTTATGTCTTTAAAGAATTAACAACTAATTAAGCAACCCTTGTTTGGGCTAATTTATCAATATATTATAGTTGTCTAAAATCTTCAAGTTATTTAGCTGTGAAGCCTTAATATAATTTACTTGTTTCTTAAAGAAATTGGTACACTTTAATATTTGATCTTAGAAATAAAACACAAGCAATTTTCAAGTATTCTTTTTCTGGCACACATACATCGATTTCATGTCAAGATTACTCTCATGGCGCGGTTCTGTTATGGTTGTACTCTTATTCACTATTTAATAATTACATTTTAAACATTCACAGCGCACATCAACGAAATCTTTTTTCTTACTCTGTTAAAGAAACCAATTTCATTATATTTTTTAAGTTAATAGGACTTCCGTTTGAAAATGTCGTTTTTTTTCAAAAATCAACTGTATTGAGGAAAAATAGATATAAATCCAATATTCAAAGTATTGCCCATCGCTAGCCGCACATTTTTTCCCATTTTTCTGGCGATTCATGGATACCCGTTCTGAAAAATTCGACCGGTTTGGCCGCAATCCACGAATCGATCCATTTTTTGACATCATTGGACAGACGGAAGTGCTGGTCAGCCAGGCCATGTTGCATCGATCGGAAGACATAGTAATCGGATGGCGCAAAGTGTCGACTATACGGCGGGTGGGGTAGGGCATACCATTTGAGCGCTTCAAGGTAGTTTTTGACGACATTTGCAACATGTGACCTAGGCATGTGCAATTTGATTACTTTTGAGTAACGAGTCAGTACTGATTACTTTTCCTTCAGTATTCGATATTTGGTATTCGATACTCAATATTCGGTTTCCTCGTCGTAAGTACTTTTTTGAATCAGAGTACAGTGCACTACTATTCGTTATTGGTTACATGTGACATGAGGAATATGCATGTTAAAACAAATTCATAACTTTTTTACGTTGATGCTGGTCAGTTCAAACTCGAGACTAACTCGAAAAATTGATTAAGAATTGAGTCTATCTCTATACATTTTATTTAGCGAACATACAGGATTCGCAATTTTTTATTCAATTTAACAGTACTTAGTAAATAAAAATGCAAAGTAAAATTACATAAAAAAGGGACGTTACAGTTGTATTATTAAATTATCAAAACTTATTTTCTATATATTTCGAATTAACGTTTAAAAATAACATGTTTTGGGCATTTTGGGCTTTCAAACGATTTCTTCTTTCCGAAATCCCTTATCCAGCTTTCGAAAAAATACGTTCACTGGGAACCGGTGTTGCTACAATGCCTAAATATTTTCTGAGCTAATTCATCCAGTTGTCTAGGAATAACTTGTTCCTCTGTATATTGCCGCATTTCAATAAATCCTAATTTACTAAACTATTTCCATCAATAATCCTGAAAGAATATACATACACAGAACACAATTCGAAATCTGCTTAGAATTTGATCTATATCCAAAGAAGTCCTTAATAATTTTTTTCTCCAAAACACGACCTATGTTGGCCAGGAAAAATCTCTACAACCAAAAAAACAATGTAAACAGAACCTGAAAAATAAATCGGGCAATTTCTCGTCACCGGCAAAATTATTCGCGACTGTTTTAAATAAAAGATGCAATTCATTAATTTCAAAATTCAAGCCCTTGCTGTAATTCTTCAGTATCCGTTACTTCTCTCTTCGAATCTTGGTAGGAATCAAGTAATCAAACTATTCGTATCGATATGAAGGGTGTTGTCGTTGTGCACTAAAGTAATGAAATAGTAACGATACAAATTATGACACATGAGAACGAAGAGAAAAACAGAACAGTGTAGATGTACAATACTTGGGAAAATATATGTACGTAGGAGCAAGAGCACAACATATGATAATATCAAAGCGATGAGAGCGAACTTTACCACAAGGACAAGATAAAAGTATTTAGATCTGTGTAGCCATTTGGTATGTCGCTGTGCGAACGACTCAAATGCATAAATACTCGTATGCGTAGAGCTCTGTACAAACAGTGAACGACAACCGAATACTTCCGAGAATAAGTATTCGATACTGGTACTCATTTTAGGTATCGAATATTAAAAAACGAATACTTACTTTTTGCACATGCCTAATGTGGCCGAGCATTGTCATGTTGCAAAATAACTTTATCGTGACTTGCGACCGTTTCCGGCCGAAAGCTCAAACGCATCAATTGTCGTCGGCAGACCTCGCCTGTGACTGTTTTATTCGGTTTTAGCAGCTCATAATACACAACACCCTTCCGGTCCCACCAAATGCACAGCATAACCTCCAGGCCACGAATATTCTGAACGGCCGTCGATTTTGAGGCATGTCATGTGAACGGCATACGTTGCCCGACGT
This sequence comes from Orthonevra nobilis, assembly GCA_963555765.1. NCBI lineage: Eukaryota > Metazoa > Arthropoda > Insecta > Diptera > Syrphidae > Orthonevra > Orthonevra nobilis. The sequence continues at coordinate 30,290,859 of OY743227.1, forward strand.
TTTGGATTATCGTAATATATCCATTTTTCATCACCAGTGACGATTCGATGCAAAAAAGACTTCTTTTTGTGGCGTTCAAGCAGCTTTTCCGACATGCAAAATCGGCGTTCGACGTCTCGTGGCTTCAATTCATACGACACCCAATGTCCTACCTTTCGGATCATTCCCATTGCTTTCGAACGATCGGAAATAGTTTGCTGAGCGACGCCAAGTGATTTTGCAAGTTCTTCTTGCGTTTGTGGCGGATCTTGATCGAGCAATGCCTCTAATCCATGGTCTTCAAAGTTTTTCACCTGGCCGGGGCGTTCTTTGTCTTCGGTGTCGAAATCACCATATTTGAACCGCTTAAACCACCGCTGACTTATTCTAACGTCTATAGTATAGCCCGGGTAAGCTTCGGTAAGTAATTGATGCGCTTCGGTTGCTTAATATAATTACCGTTAATTTTTTATCCATTTCCACTCTTTGATATTTTATTACTTCATCTTTCTTTATTACCATGTTGTCGATGGAAATATTGTTTTTGCTGAAAACACCAAATGTACACCTCCGAGATTCAGTAGTATAAAACTATTTTGTATTATTTATCAATGGTAGAATGTGATTTTATTTGCCAGTTTTTCTTCAGTTCACATGTTTATTTAGTTCAACTAATACCTGAACTAATAGCTTCATCGATCACGAATATCGACGAAATCCCCCTTAGCATGGGCATAGGCAGCAAATGGGACGCGTTGGGTTCGTCTGGTTGAGGTGGATGTGACTTTCGATTCTGTTAATGGAGATTTTAGGACAAGACCAATTTGTTTACATGCCACAACACACAACTATCCTCACTTTGCAGATTAATGAATTGAATTGAATCGAGATAAAAATCAAAATCGGATTGATGCTATTGTAAGTCGTGTTTATTTTGACCCAATAAAATAAACGTGTTCAAGCCTATTTCTCTAAAATTGATACTTTAACTTCCAAGTACATCGAATCAACATATCCAGACATCTGTGGTATTAACTTTTGATGCATACATTATAAATTTATTCATTTAGTATTAAAAATCGTTTTTATAACAAATCGTGTGCTTATCAGGTTTGATTGTCAACCAAAAGCATTATTTGCTCCGCAGTTTCACAGGGATGTCTTCCACATTCAACTTGGTGTGAGTTCCAATCCTTTCTTTGACAAAAGGTTGAACAATATGGTGTTACTCTACATAACGAGCACTCAGCCAAGGCTTCACGATTACAGTTCGCACACTTAAAAAAAAAAACTGTTAATCAGAAAACTTTGCCAAAACTGGTTCAAACATTACCACTTTTGTTGACAGCAATTCATTGTTCAATATTGTTCCTGAAACGCTTTCATCAATTCCTGAAGAATTAGTTTTAATATTTGATTGCGGAACATTTTTCTCTCTTACAAGTGATTCTAAAGTCTTACTATATGAATTCTGCATTTCTACAATTATTCGTTTAAAATCGTTTGCTGCTTTGATCATTGTTGAATATACAATCTCCAGGTTCTTCAGCACTTGCTGGTTGTAAGCCAAACCTGCATAAGAAAGAAATATTTTAATAAAACAATGTTTTCATCGATTTTTTTATTTATAAATTTAGATGACCTATTTGAAAATTCGTGAAAATGAAAATAAGAATTAAATTCATACGTCTGTATGTGTGTTTTTTATTTGAGTCGTCTTTAAATCATTAGCTTTTGGATAAGCTTAACTTTAAAAAATTAAGTGAAACAACAAACCTTGTCCTTATAGTGTGGGTAACCGGTTTTCGGACCTTGATCTGGAAACCGATCCCCCACTTGACTACAAAAACAAAACAAAAGAGAAAAACCCCAAACGATTCATCCATAGATTCAATGACCTTCTTCTAATTACAACAAATAGCGAACAACCCAAAATTCATGCATTCTTAACCGACTAGCCCTGAAAAGCGACTTACCTCGTTTTGTGTTTTTTTTTTTTGGGAAAGAAAAAGTAATTGCCATGTGTTACGACCAATACTTATTCAGCTCCCCAGATTTCGAGAAAAATGATAATTAATAATAAAATCATCCATCCACCGAATTCTGTTGGTCCAAAATCGATTCACACGTTTCAACCACGAAAATCGAACAACTCGGCCTGAACGAATTCCCCCTATATGCCATGCTTTGCAGTTTATCGAACTTTAATGCACAAAAGCACCACGCATCTTCTGCAAATAGAGTTCTACAATGGAAGCCTCAATAATATCAATCACCTTCCAATAACTATCATGAGTTACAACTCCCTCCCTTCCGGAAACTCAAAAGTTGCAAAGACAATAATAAGTTAATGATTTTAATATTCTTGAAATAACTTTCGACTCAAAATTCAAGAAAGTTAAAACTTTGCGGCTATGGCAAATATTATAATAAACTTAGTTCCGAAAACAATTTTGTCATATCAACTCTTTATCATGGAATTGGCAATAGTGGCAAAGATTGACTAAGGACTCTGTACATATGGGAAATGTTCTGCATCATTTCTGAAACAGATAGAACCAACGTACTGCACAACAAAAGGTCGGTCAGTTTTCAAGTCGACTATTATCAGAAACAAACACGTTGAGTCCGGATTCAATTCCATCAAACAACAGAGCCAATTTATTCACGTCAACCAACGTTTTAAAGCTCTCGTCGCCCTCAAACCACAAAATATGACGAAGACGCCAAAAAATGATCGTATCAAACAAGCTCCGTGGACATAAATCAACAATCTACAATACTATACACCTTTGTAAGAAAACTGAACTTATCAATATTATCCCGAATTTCAAAACCCTCAACATACCCACCGTGGACTCTAGCGGAAGAGAAAATTAACACCGATTTTGATAAACTAACAAAATCATCAACCTCCAGAGAAGTATGCAAAACACAAGAATGTGACGTATTTTTCACCAACGGTAAGAATATTTGATAACGGGATATCATATGCAGTAGTGCATAATAACGACAAAATATATTCCAAAGGGCTCATTCCCCACTTCTCCTCAATCTTAACTGCAGAACCAATAGCTATTTCACAAGCAACAGATAATTCAGAAGCCAAGAAAGTAATGATCTTTAATGACAGACTTTCGACTCTCAACGCTATTATAAATGTTAATAACAGAACTCTCAAACAGAAACCTATCAAAACTCCTCTGTGTTGCAGGACATGTTGGAATGAATGAATGAATGAAAATATTTTATAAGTGTACTTTAAAACTAACAATATTTAACAGAAGTAACAAAATCGATATGTGCACAATTTATATACCAAGTCCTTAACAATACGTTGTGCTCGGGTAAGTTTCAATGTATCATAGGCCGTTGGAGGTTTAATTCTCACCGAACGCCCCTTCTTCACGCGTTTTTGTCGCACTGTCGTTTTGTTAATGATCAATTTCATTGCAAATATTCACAATTTTTATTATTTTATTTTTGAATAATAGTTTTAATATGGTCGATACAATTTCTCTTGAATTGTTGAAAATTTGTTTCACTTTTTGTATGTAAAGGTAGATTGTTGAATAATTCAAGCCCTTAATATTGCCAGGAACCCCGTGAAATTGATGACATTCGTGGTTTTAATCTTAAGGCGTTGTTAGTAAGTTAGAGTTATGCCATTTGCCGTAGATTGGAGATTGGAGACCCTTATTTTAGTTTGAAAAAACTTTGAGAAGTAATTAAGATCAAAATTAATTTAGCACTTATCTATTCAAATGTCTTCAGCATATGTCTTATAACCGTAAGTCGGTTGCATCTGAGTACCTATATACTTCTCATTCCCTTATTTTGGTGTTTTTGGAGCCTTTTTATGTGACTTTGATTGAAGCAGGTAATAAATAATGTTGAACAATATTCGAAATGTGGTTTAATAATATCTTTGTAAATGTTGATCGCAGTCAGAGTGTCGATCTTACTTCCGAGCTTATTTCTTTCAACAAAAAGCAATTTTACACCAAACAAATTAAGCTAAACCAAAAACCCGGAAAAGGTATACAAACACGCAAAAGAGGAGGATCGGTTGTAAAAGCGTTGACAGTTGACTGCGCCACTATCGTCGTCCTCTTTTTGACAGTAATGCCATCTTATAAAAATGACAAGTAGGAGAGGCCATTGATCGGGATTCAGATTATACATTTTTCGTCAAAATTGGAACTATCATTTAATCCAGCGCAAATACAAGTGATCTTATAGGCAATACTTTCCTAAGATCCCAACGTCCAACGAATTAACATATTCAACGGATAAAATGCCGCAAGTAACTGAATACCCAAATGGAGAAAATTTTGTTCCAGCAACTAAACGAACATTTACTAGAGCAAACGGTAGAAGTACAGTGATATTGGCCTATCCCAACCGGAAGCAACGGAGCATGCAAGCACTCATCGAGCGGAACACTCAGTTGTCCAAACCGAGAAGCAACGAACAGCAAGCTTTCGCACAGTACCAAGATAGGTATTCAAACTTTATCTCTCATTTAATCATTCAATAAAACAAGATTCAAAAAATTTAATTAAATTGAAGTAGTGCATTAGAGCATTATTTCATTATTCACAGTTCATATGAATATGAAAGTGTTTGTATAAATAAATTGTCGAAACTGGCAAGAACAAAATCCAGAGGACCTTAAAAATAATCTCGATGAATTCGGAGAAGATATTATCTTGCGAAAATCAAAGGGATATATATCCTCTAAAAGTACTTGTCTGACAAAAACGAATTTATTTCAAGCTTATGGAGATATTTAAGACGCATCTCGTCTCAATCCGTAAAGATCAGTAGGTTCTGACATATATCTTCCGCGGATACAAATTTAATCATTCTCGGGTCAAGTTAATGAATGGTGTATATATTTGGTTGGATGATTGAAGATTGATCTCGCAAACATCCAAAAACGGAAATATCTCAAAAATTCCGTCGCCTGCAAAGCTGCAAGGTTAATTCAACACCGTCATTTTTACAGAGAAAATTGAATCGGCTTGGGAAATCTTAGCCGAAAGGTATCAAAATAAACGCAAACTCTTTAACACACAGATGCGAGTTTTTATCGAGGAAAATAAACTCACGCATGAAAGTGCATGATACTAGTATGGAGTTTATACAGGCACTTTCTTATCTGGGGATAGAAATCGAAACTTGGGACTATATCATCATTTATATAATTTTCCACAAGCTTCCTCCTGAAACCCAGAAGGGAAAACATTTTCATCTTTTATTGAAGGTCGATTCCACTCACTTGAAAATATCCTTGAATTAAATGGGTGTTAGAGGCAGCAGCAGCAGCAGCTTTCCATACGAAATCACTACCTAAAGACAAATCATTCCGCTGCCGACTCTGTCAACCTCTCACGGCCATTGCCTTAGTTTAAGTGTTTACCTTCAATGGAACACTTCGCATCCTTAGAGCATTCTTTACTGAATACGTAACTCAACTACTCAATCTTTTAAAAAAACAAGAGATATCAGGATTAAGACAAATTTCTACGGGCATTTCACATTATCAAGTGAATCTCACGCTGTATTCTCCGAGCAAGTGCATTCTTACTTTCTAAACTGACTTCAATGTTGCCGATTCATCAGATGAAGGACCAACTACCCATAGCAGATCCATCTTATCGACATGTTGACTCAGTAAGGATGAATTTCGACAGTTGCCACCAACAATAATTTAAAACTCAATTCCATTACAGTACAGTCTCGTTAATTCATTGGATGAGAAAGTTTTGGGAGAAAGAGGAAGCTATAAGAAAGAAAGCTTTCGGCAGAGGAAGAGAAGTGTAACCACACTTCAAATAAACCTTTCAACGAAAAGACGTTAGATACGAAATTCGGTTCCCTTCAAGGCGAGCAACCACGAAAGCACACAAAAAAAATAAGCTCGCCACACAGTTACGTTTGGGACAACTTCAGCGCTATATTAAGCCTTACGCGACTCGCAACAACTTCCCACAGATGTTGGAAACAGCAATCTCCATGTGAAGAAGGCACACATAGAAGGTTTTTACGATGATGACTTAATCTACAGCTCCGACATCGAAAGAGATGTTCTTAATATCACAATTGTGCTAGTTACTCCACAAGGGTTTTAGAACAAATATCTGAAGGTGAAAGAGAAGTTAATCTCCCACTTAAATTTTATTCACCAGATGCTAATAAAACGCTTGGAATTCAATGACATCAGCAAATGATATTTTCAAATTTCAGATTAACTTCCGTAAAACAAAAACCTTCATAAAACGTTCCGTCCTCGCAAACTCTAATGGGATGCAAATATTCCACAGGAGATATAAAAACTTGGATAGACCTAAGAAGCGAATTGAAAAGTTTGGGAGAAAACCAAATACCACGTTGGATCGAATACGAGGAAAACACATAGGTGCAGCGTCATGGGCTGAGAGGGCGTATGCAGCTGTTATATACGCCGGAGTTATAAAAAATGGTAAACAGCGTACCCACATCATATCTTCAAAAACCAGAATAGCTCCAGTAAAAACAATATCGTTACCACGTCTTGATTTCCGTGTGACCTTATTCTTGTCACGACCTTTGCATCGAATTTCGGAGTCCATGCAATTCGAAAACCTTTTAACATTCGCATAGTCATAGTCCGTGATTTGCATAGCATGGATAAAGGGAAACCGATCGATACGCACTACGTTTGTGACCAACCGTGTCATGAAGATCAAAACTCTGACAGACACAAGCATATCGCAACATGTCGGTACAAAGAACAACCCAGCAGACCTTGGGTCACGAGGATTATCCAGAAGACATAATCTACAATGGAATGTGGTGGCGACACATTTGACACGGTTTCTTAAAGGATTATTAAACAAAATTCCTTTTCGAAATAGATGTGGAGAAAAAGAAATAAGAAAAAGGTGAGAAGAAAAAAAAAACCTTACACAATGATACCAACAAATCTTGCTCACACAGTTTATCATTGCTTATTATAAACAATGCGTTATTAGACACATTCTCACCCCTTTATCATCTTAATCAAGGAAAAGAGTGCCGTTGGATACGCATCCCATCGCGTCGGATGAACTGGCAGCAACTCATTAGAATGGTTCAAAAAGAAACATTTTAGGAAGACATCAATGCCGTTCTCAGCTTGAACCCGTTCTTTGATGGAAAAGTATTAAGTGTAGGAGGGCGGTTGCAGAATTCACAATTTCCATATAATCAGCAGTACTCGATCATTCTTAAGCAAATGAAGAACCTCAATGCACTCATCAGGGGGATCAACATCTGATGATGGCCAACATTCGAAGCAACTACTGGATCACAAAACTTAAAAGGCTGGTGAAATCAACGATTCAAAAATGCGATCGATGCCATTGCTACAATGCGCAATGCGCAAATGCAACAACAACTTATGAGAAGCCTTCCATCGCAAAGAGTAAGCATTTCAAGGCCGTTTACAAGTACAAGAGTTGATTTTGCAGGACCAGTAGGGATAAAGATGTGGAAGGGCAGGTGCAGTAAGTTTTCAAAGTTGTACACATATTTTTTGTTTGCCTTTCAAAAAAAGCCATACATATTTTATTAATCAGCAGTCTCAGCAAGGTAGTCTTTATAGCATCGTATAGACAATGAGTCGTAGACCAGTTATTGTCCAAAGTTTTCAGTAACTACGGTACAAGCTTTAAGGGCCAAACAATAAATGGACAAAGGACAATAAGTTCATTTCGCCTGAATGGTCAGCTGAAGTCGAAGCACAAAACACATAATGGCTTTTTAACCCTCCATCACCTGCTCATTTTGGAGGACTGTGGGAGGCAGACATCAAGATCGGACAATAGGCACCGCATAATTGACGTTCGAAGAGTATGCCACCCTTCTCACGGAAATCAGGCATGCCTCAAATCAAGTCACTTATGTCCTATGACAGCCGATCCCAATGACTTAGACCTTTTGAACTCTGGTCATTTCCTAATTTGCGCACCGCTCCTTACACTGCCCGATAGGAACCACAACGAGAAGAATATCAACAAACTTGATCGGTGGAATTGCATTCAACGACTCGCCCAGGAGTTTTGGAAGCAAGCAACGCCCAAAATGGCTCCAACAACATCAAGCAATCAATGTGGGTGAAATAGTGCTGTTAAAGGGGGACAATCTCCCACCATGTCTATGGAGTATAGCTCGGTTGCCAGATCGGGTGGTCTGACGTGCGTCGTGACCATGAAAACGGAAAAGTTCGGTTAATTAAAACGTGCCGTCGTGAAAATAACCCCCTTACGAATCTCGAACCGACAGACCAAAAGTTATCTATCAGCCAGTTCTGACCAACATGAACTCAATAAGAATACATGAAAAAAAAAACGATCCGAATGTGAAAATATAATTTTAAATCATGAACGAATTACGTAATAAATAAAATGCACCCTTATATAAATCATGAACTGAACCTGAATCAAGGAAATCCACCATAAAAAGTTATAAACCAACCCCACAATCCTTTGCCGGGGAAGAATGAATCCAAGTCTGCAGATAAATTCGAATTTTAACGCTTATTTTTATTTAGTTTATTTGCATAAAAACAACAATTTCTCTTTTTGTTCCTACACACATGTACCTAATCAAAACTTCGATGTAAAAACAAGAGACAATGTTGTTGATATACTCCTTACCGCTGGTGAGGGGAATTCAGAGACATCGAAAATTTAAATTTAGCGGCCTAACTATACCAGTCGCCATATTTATGCGTAAAAATTGCTTTTACAAAAACTTACAAATGAAAATTATTGTAAAAGAGCAACCAATAAAGACGTTTTCTAGTTCGTTCAAACTCCAACTGCTGCAAAAAATCATGTTTTATTTGGCTTGTTCGCATCATTCGCAAGTTTTCCAGCAACCTTAATTTGCTTAAAGTTTGTATTGAAAAATTAAAAATTCTATGTTGACGAGTGGAAAAGGCTCCACTCGTACATTTTGGCGCCCAACGTGGGTTAAAGTCCCTATTTTAGTAAAGTTTTTTAAATTGAATATTAAAACTTAAGTAATAATCGGGAAATGTGATTTTTTGTATCGAAAAACATTGACTCAAAAGTCAATGTTGACAAAAATACACGTTTAAAGTGAAACGTTGAGTGGTATCGGTATACGCTAGTGCATAGTGCAAGCTGCACTGTGGAACAAGGAAAGCATCTTCGCTCATTTGGTTCATTTCGGCTAATAAAAGCTTTTATAATTGCACTGCACATTCACTAATCGTCGTTTTCGTCGTCATCTTGATCGTTCGCAGCATTTCGACATAGTATTTTTGGGTTCATTTCACATGATATTCGCCCATTCCTGGCGCCGGTCCGAAATCAGTCTTTCACTTTATAGATCAATATTTCGCCCACATCTTCACTTCTTCGATCATTGCGATCATCATCATCTCCGGACAGGGTGCTACATGCACTGAAAATACGTTTCTTGCATTCCCGCTTAGTTTGAATCAGAAAACAGAAAGAGAAAATTTTGGACTTAACCCCTATTAAATATTTATCACAAATTCAATATCGCATGATATTATTATCCATCCAAAATATTTCTTGCTGATTCTATAGTCAAAGGAGTTCCAAATCCTATCAATTATATTATATATTTCGCTGTTTGTTATCTGGCTTGCTGCGTGTCGGCATATTGATAGAAAATCGTCGCTGCTTTGTTGTTGGGTTAGTGATTTTCGCTGTTTTAATACTATTTGCTGACAGCTTGGATACTTATTGGAAAATTGTGCTACTGTTGTTGTTGAGCCTAGTCGGACCTATAACATCCAAGGTAGGAATAATACTAGTAGGTAATTTCAATATGCACATACAGGTCTCCCTCGTATAACGCGGTACTTCTACAACGCGTTTTCGATTTAAAGCGATTTCGACTTGTATAACGCGAAATTGAAAATATGTATCGGCAACACTAATTTGTGAATTCAATCGCATTCAATTGATTTTAAATGCTGGCAAAGCTGCGCGCAATTATTTTTGCCATAAACAGTTTGTCCTGCATTTCTGAATTAAGGGAAAGGAAGCCCGTTTTTGCTTTCAAAACATATGTGAGTATACATACATACATTATGAATTAAAATCTAGCATTTCAGTGAGAACTCTCGTGGAGATTACTTGTTTAATTGGTGAACCAATTTGTCTTGTTGTTATTTAATATTCAAGGGCTGAATATATCAGTTTTTAATAGGGTAAATATATTATTTTATTGTTCAATAATCAGCATAAAAAGCTTTATAAGAGAATTATCTTTCGTTAATAACTTATGAAATCATATTTTACAATTATAATTCTTCCCATATATATGATAATTCAAAAAAATTCTTTAAGCCATGAATAGCAAAACTTCAACTCACAAAAAAGCTACGTAAATTCATTGCCATAAATGATAAAATAAAGATTTTAGATAGATTGAGCGGTGGTGAAAAAGCAGGATAGCAAAAACTCTCGGTATAAACGGATCCACAATATGCACCGTCAAACTGATGACTGCTGGGTCATCAATAAGTGCAAAACGAGTTGCACGACAAAAGCTTTAATTTTGTGGATAGAAGACTATGCTAGCAAAAAAAATAATTCAAATATCATTGAGGCGAAAGCTCTTAGAATTTATACCTATTTAAAAGAAACTGATCAAGGTGCAAAAACATGTGATCTGTAAAGGCTGGTTCAAACATTTTTACACACTTTTTGTTTTACACAATATTAAAACTCAAGGCGAAACTGGATCGGCAGATAGGAGCTGCGAGAGAATACCCTAAAACTCTTGCTAAAATTATTGAAGAGGGTTGTTACACAGCAGAACAAATATTTTAAGGCGGTCGAAACAGACTGAATTGAAAAAAAAAACGGCTCGTCGGCTATACGAGCTCTTAAAAACATTGACAAATGGAACTTAGCTGTTTATTGGGGGGCAAATAAGGTCTTGGGTTTCAACTCCCTTTTAAAAAAGGATCCAGATTGTTGAGAGATATCTTAGAATATCTCGTATAGAAGATTCATAGCACTTGCACGAAGGCCATCAAAGAACACATCGTTCAAGTCCCAGTATGGCGCTTTTATCAAGCCTTAGGACACATGACACTCGTTATGCAACCTGATCATGAGGAACCGAATTATTACATGCCGCATCAATATGTTGTTAGGCCAGATTACGTTTCTACAAAACTAGGGGTAGTGTTCGATGCTTTGTGTCGCACTTCTTCTCAAATTTTCTTGACTGGAATTTAAATGGTTGGTCCGACGATACAGGACGATCTTCTCAATATTCTTCTACATTTTAGACATCGTCTCATAAAAATATATAGTCAAATTTAAATTCACCCGTCTCATGGCAGATTTCAACTCATTCTCTGGAGAGAGAGAGCGAGAACAAACCGATACAAACTTTCCAATTGAATACCGTGACTTATGGTTAACCATCAGCTCCATTTTTAGACATTCGCAGTCTGGTGCACTTAAGCGTAAAAAGCAAGGCAAGTTTGGGTTAGGTTCTCAGGTACTTAAGTCTGATTAGTGAAAGTGGTTAGGAAAGGAAATTGCTTTTGGCGAATCAAATTTAATCAGCACATAGGGAATCGTATGGAATCGGGTCTGTGATGAATTAAGTTTTCGTATTTCGTGATTTGTTCTTATAAATCAAGTATTCGAAATACGCGAAAAGATCCATTCTCTCACTTTCATCGTGGCTTTATAACCCGATGGACTGCTCAGTCCAATAATAATTAGGGCGAACATTCTTCAAAGGCAAAGGATGCATCAATCCTACATAGTGTTGGACACAGAATAGCGTCAGTTTATGGATGTCTTGCATTCATTAAAAAAAATTGGTCGTTGCTCGAAAAGCTTTAATACCAAATACTGCTAATTGTCAAATTCATGGTTACGCAGATGCATCTATGCAAGCATATGGTGTTGTTTGTATCTTAAAGTAATGGATAATTCCGGCTTATTGCAAATCAAGATTTTGGCAGCCAAGTCCAGGGTCGCGCCTGCGAGGAAAAAAGAACTTCCACACTTAGAGCTTTGTGCAGCTCATTTATTGTCCAAACTTTGGGCAAAACACATCTTTGGCAACGTCAAGTCAAACTTGACTTTTGGACGGATTCTGCATTTCTATTGCATTGGGTATCAACCCAGACATCAAAACTTAGTACATTTGTCGGAAATAGAGTGGCAGACATTCAAGAGTTAACACAGGGTGTTAACGGGCGGCACGTAACCACCCATGAATATCCAGCAAATATCGTATTTAAATGCTGCACTTTTACAGAGCTTAATAATTCTATGTGGTTTCAGGGGCCTGAATATTTGCTACAACACGAAGCAATGTGGCCATTTATTATTAATCTATCGCTTTCGTTGGAGGATTGTATGCTCGAAAAAAGAAAATCCGTGCTAATCTGTCGGAAACCAAAACATAATTTACTCCTGGATTTGGTCAACCGGGGCAGCTCCCATACCAAAAGCCTTCGAATCGTGGCAAATGTGAATAGATTTTGTCGTCGTATGCGGAAGCAGGCAACATACGTTTATACCGTTTTAATGCCGGTGGAGTTAGATGGTGTACTTTTGAATATCATTAATTTCATCCAAGCTGAATCTTTTCCGGAAGAAATCGAAGCAATCAAGAAGAAGCTTAATGTAAAGGGGTACGAGAAGGGGTTGAATCCGTTTCTTCAAGAAATCAACGGTCTTCTTTTGCTAAGGTAAGTTGGAAGGCTACAGAATGCAAACATCCCCGGGGAACAAAACATCATTTCACCAAAATTCTGTTTAGGCATTTTCAACAAACTTATTATCCCGCAGGAGCCAAGTCCCTTTTTTCATTGGTAAGTCAGCGCTTTTGGATTTGTAACGGAAGTGCGATCGCTAGACAAGTGGTTCGACAGTGCATCTATTGTGTAAGGTATCAACCCAAATCGCCGGTGATGGGAAATGCTTACTTCTTCGCGTCCTTTCTTAGTTTGTGGAGTAGATTTCTGTCGTTCAATAAATACCTATTTAAAGATTCTGGCAAGGGGCCACACCAAACTTACGTGGCGTATTCGTTTGCTTCTCGTCTAAAGCTGTCCGCTAAGAGATCGTGTTGGATCTACCTCTTGATGCTTTTATAACTGCATTAAAGATAATGATAGGTCAAAGAGGCCTACAAGCTGAAATTCATTGCGACACCGCAAGCAATTTTGTAAGAAATCAGTCCAAATTAATCGAATCGCGAAAAATTTTGTTGAGAAATTCAACTCAAGAATCATTTCAAAACTTTGTACTATTTCGAAGGCCAATTTGTATCGGACCTTGTGTGTGGCGAAACTAACGTTTGAAGACATGTCAACAGAGCTTGTTGAGAACGAGGCGATCATGAATTCCCGACCCATAACACCGATGTCATCAGACCCCAATGATTTCGAAGCTTTAACACCAGTCCACCTTCTCATTGGTTCATCTCTCAAGTCAATACCCGAGCCAGCAGTTGAAGTTTAGGATATTAGTTACATCGATCGATGGCGACGCATCAATGCTGTAAAGACGCACTTCTGGAAACGTTGGTCTATGGAGTACATTCACGAATTGCAAGGTTGTTCTTAGTGGACTTCGTCTTGTGAAAACATCAGCCCCAGAAGTTTGGTTTTAATCCACGACGACAATTTCCAACCACAAAGATGGTAGGCGGAAAGAATGACTGACGTCATGAAGAGCATAGATGGAAAAGTAAAAGTTGCTGACGTGAAGACAGCGAAAGGCAACATCAGACGTCCCATCCGAACACTAGCGCTCTTACCGTTTTGAAAAGCAGTGCTTTCAACGGGGCGGAATGTTGGAGCAAAAACATTAGAAATTTAAATTGAGTGCCTATAACTATGCCGGTCGCCATATTTATGCGTAAGAACTGCATAAAAGCATAAAGCTTTAACAAATACTTACAAATGAAAATTATTATAAAAGAGCAACCAATAAAGACAAGTTTTCTAGTTTGTTCAAACATCAACTGTGTTTTATTTCGTTTGTTCGCTTCATTCGCAAGTTCTCCAGCAACTGGAATTTCCTTAAATTTTGTATTTGAAAATTAAAAATTCTAGCTTGACGAGTGGAAAAGTTTCCACTTTAATGTCATTATTATAAATTTGTTCTTAGCCTACGTTAATATACAATTTTCAATGTTGTTAACGGAGAGAGATAAAAAACACACACATAAATTCCAAACCCAAGTTCAGGCAATCGATTGCTTGTTATCGTAATTTGTAAATCTTCTCACATTTGCTAGGTAAAATATCTCAAGCAAACACAATTTATATTTACTTCAGTTATCATACACGTTTCTCCGAGTGTTAACGCACTTAGCAATGCCACAGATTAACTTCGAAAACTACCTACTATAAGACAAAGTCGAATATACCAATAAGAAGAAATAAAAGATAGTCACGTAGAGATTCCATTTTTTTGTACAAAAAGAAGAAACCAACAGCCATGAAGCTATATTTAATCTTAAAAGACAAATAGATATTAATAAACAATTAATAAATTCAATCAAGAACTTTAAGGCAACAAAAGAAAATGATAGGGAAATATTATCTCAAACATACAATAGTATTGCAAATAATCAAAAGGACATTACCGCCACACAAATTAAAACAGACCAGACTCCTGAAATTGGCCATTCCAAAAAAAAAAAAAATAGACGACATACTCGACAATATAGCTGCTGCTAAACAAGGAATACTTCATCTCAGACTACAGCAGAAATAATAACATCCAAAAATTCACTATTTCAAACTTAAACATTCTAGACTAGGATTAAAGTTAACACACCAAGTTCACGTACCATTTCCATGTAATTTTCCCTTCCCCAAAGAATCGCTTACCTTATAAGTATTCGATTAACCGTTCCTTCACCTAACATTTTGCTGACTTGAAAGATTTGGCAATTAATTATTAATTGGGTTCAATATTTCCAATGTGCTGACAATCATAAATTTTGTTAATTAATTATAGTTCTAAGAAATGTATTGCTAAACATAAGATTGCTATGCAAGTAGATTAGAGCTATAAAAACGAAATGGCAAATAAAGTCATTGTTCGGTTGAAGTCCAAGTTAAATCGAGTTTCATTGTTTTTTTTATCTAACCGCGAACTCAACGCGATAACTGGCGCCCGAGCAAATCAATTAAAATCCGGGGTAAAATTACTACTGATTGTGAATTTTTCGATGTACGATAATTGTGTGAAGTGATCAAAGAAAAAAATTGTGACGAAAATAACGCAAAGAAAAAAGAAGCTGTGTTTAAGTTAACCGTATCAGTGAGAACAAGATTAAAAAATATTTTCCCATCGCAAATAAATAAATTTGCAGTGTTAAAAACAAAAAAAAAATAATTATATCCATAAGAACACAATTAGGAAGACATTTATTCATCGCAAATAAATATAAACGCATTGTCAAAAACAAATCGTATCCATAAGAACACGATTAAGACATTTAAAAAAAAAAACAAAAAAGAAAATAAAGAAACACAGTGCTAATCGTAGCCATAAGAACACGATTAAATAGACATTTAACTGACTCAATTGATCCAGGTTAGCAGTGAAGGAAACCGTGCCACAAGTAGGCCAAATAAGAAAACAGCTAAAAGGGAGACACACGGACCATCAAGCGCAACTTTAAAACAAAAAAAGAGGAACAAGCAATTCATCCTAATGTAAGCCATCATTTTTAGAAAACAAATAAACCAAATTTGAATTCAAAAATATATAATACTTTTAAATTAAGAATAATATTGAAGAAATTGTTAACTATTATTGCAAAGAAAAAACATATTGTTACTGATGCACCTCCAATTTCAAATTCATGCCAGACGTCAGGTCAGCAAATTCCCATAGGAGCGTGAGAATTCATGCACTCGACTAAAACTGCAAATTAAGCAGAATTGCTGCGCATGCAGTGTAGGGTTAAGTTAGAGTTAAGGAATTATTTTTAAGTCATTTGTTCGTCGACCGTCTAATAAACAACATTAATTTTACAACTAAAAATCGTTTCGTCTAATTATTTTTGTTCTGTCTGTTGGTTTTTTCCTTTTTTTTCTGATTTTTCTTCGGCGCGAATCAGCGAAGGGTAATACTGGCGACAAATTCCCGTCCTCAAAGCCAGCCTGACGTGCCGCGACCGGGAAGCATTTTTTTAACTTTTGTTTGTGAACGCTCGAGGCGTAACATTAAATTTTTGGTGGCAGCGGTGGGATACCCAGATATCCCCTAGAACAAAAAAAAAAGTGAAACCCAAACTAAAAGAAAGAAAATAAAAATAATAACGAAAAAGTGAAACGTAAAACGTAAAACGTTAGACATAATAAATAAAGTGCGACGCGACGTGAATTGTGTCAAACAGAATAATAACAAAAGAAATAACTGAGAAGAACTGTGGACCAAGTTCCCCATTGATTCAAAGAAGGATGATCGCAGCAGTTTTATTCTTACTGTAAGTTAAAATAAGTTATCATATTTTCTTTTGTAATACAGTTATAAAATAAGAGAGTCTCCTAGTAGATTATTGATTAATACGGTTATAAAATAAGAGTCTCGTAGTAGATTATTAATTAATACGGTTATAAAATAAGAGAATCTCCTAGTAGATTATTCGAATTCCCATATTAGATGTACAAGGCGCAATTTCCCTCAGGAGAAGTTGAATTAAAAAGTTAAGAGTGGGTAGAAAATAACGAAGGCAATTATAGGATTTTTCTATCCAGGTGGATAACAAGAAGAGCTTATATGTCAGTTAGTGGAAGTGATAGTGAAAGCGCAGAAAGCAGTGACCAAATCATTTTAGAAGATTTAGTAATGGCTGAAGTACCAATAGGAGTTTTGACATCTTTCATTCCTGTTTTTAACAGCAGTAGTGAAGAGTTGTTCAGTTTCATTGACGCATGTAACGACGCGGTAGAATTAGCTAGCTAAAAAGCCAGAAGGAAATTCTTTTCAAATTCATTAAAACAAAAATTAAAGGAAATGCGACTACAATCCTAATGAATAAAGACATCAAGGATTGGGAGACGCTTAAATTAGAATTGAGCAACGTCTTCAGGGAACCGCATAGTAGCCTTCAGTTACATAGGGAGCTAATAAGCATTCGCCAGGGCAGAAGCGAAACAGTTTCGCTTTACACACAGAGAGTAGAGACGTTAGAAAGACGTCTTATGCAGGCTAAACTACAGGATGTAAGAATAGAACACCAACAAGGGCAAATCGAATATATTAAAAATGAAGCCCTGACCGTTTTTATTAACGGTTTAATAGAAAGATGAGCATCCTACGTCGTTACTCAAAAACCGAGAGATTTAGCCGAGGCAAGCCGTTGTGCTAAGGAAGAGGAACAGAGATTAAACCTCTTTAAAACAAATACCAATAAGGACTATACGAATAGAAATTTAGCAAAAATTAATATCGCAGGGACGAAATGCTTCAACTGTGGAAAAATCGGCCATATAGCCAGGAATTGCCGATTACCTAAACGACAGGAAGGTTATACGCAAAGATCCCAAGAACAAAATCCAAATTCCAGGTCAAGTACAAAACCAGGTAGAAGGGATTTTAAGCCGGAACAGGATATAAGACATGTCAAGGAAAGTAAAGTGCTTAGTGATTTATGTAACTCTGAAAGCCCTCATGTCAATGTGATTATAAATGAGGATGTTAGGAAGTTCATTGTCGATACAGGAGCCGAGGTCTCCAAGATTTCTGCGAAGTGCATCTTCCATCGCGAAGTGGACTCAGGAAACACTATTAAATTTAAAGGGTTAGGTGGAAAACCGCATGAAACTTTAGGAAAAGTAATCAAGGAAATAGAGTAATTCCCAAACAATAGGGGAAAAGTAAAGATAAACACATATATGACGGAATATTAGGCAGTCGATTTCTAAAAGAAGGAGGCTATTCTATTGATTATAAAGAAGGAGTGATGAGAAATGAAGCTGAGGAAATTACGTTAAAATATTTAAGTCAACAGCAAATGTTAAAAGGTAGAACCGAAGTAATTCGATTGCTTTCTGTAGAAAATTCGAGTAGCCTAGACGAAGACATCGTCATTCCGAAACAGGAATTAGCGAAAGGCATAATTATTCCAGAGTGCTTGACTAAAAACAGGGATGGTTGTCGTGTGGCCACCGTGGTCAACACGACCGAGAATAATTTCGACTTGAGTCAGGTTAGAATTGTCGGACAAAACTTAAGAGAATTCGAGATAAAGGATAAAAGAGAAGTTAAGGTCTGTGGCAATGTCAGGACTGACCACATTCAGTATCGAAGATGAAAAACTGACCTGCACTAATGCGATGAAACATGAGATTCGAACAGTTGAAGGGGCGCAGCCGGTCTTCACAAAAACATACCGGTACCCTAAAATACATGATGATGACGTTAGGAGGCAGGTAGAGAAACTGAATAAAGACGGTATTATTAAAAACAGCAGTTCTCCATGGAGCTCTCCTCTTTGGGTCGTTCCAAAGAAGGTAGATGCTAGTGGCAAGAAAAAGTAGAGGATGGTTATAGACTATCGCAAACTCAACGAGTTGACGATAGCTGATAACTATCCTCTACCAAACATCAATGAGATACTTGATCAGTTAGGTAAGGCAAGGTATTTTACAACCCTTGACCTAACTTCGGGTTTTCATCAGATTCCCGTGCATGAAAAAGACATGGAGAAAACGACGTTCAGCACGCCATACGGGCACTTCGAATATACGAGGATGCCATTTGGACTTAGGAACGCTCCGGCGTGTTTCCAAAGGCTCATGAACAATGTGCTGTCTGGATTGCAAGGCATCGAGTGCTTTGTGTATCTTGACGACATTGTAGTCTATGGCCAGAATTTACAGGAGCACAATCCGAAACTATTCGAGATCCTAGAGCAAATAAGGGCTGCAAACCTTAAATTGCAGCCTGACAAATGCGAATTTCTGCGAAAAGGAGTTCAATATTTAGGGCATATTATTACAGAGAAAGGCGTTAAGCCAGACCCGAATAAGATAAAAAGTAGTGTCGAAATGCAGGCACCGATTAACGCGAAAGGAATCAAATCTTTCCTAGGAATGATAGGGTATTATAGGAAATTTGTTCAAAATTTCAGTAAGATAGCAGACCCGTTAAATAAACTTTTAAAGAAAGACGTGGAGTTTCAATGGGGTACTGAGCAGCAAACAGCTTTCGAGAAGCTAAAGAATGCAATCATCAGCTATCCTATTTTACAATACCCAGATTATGCTAAGACATTTCTTATAACAACTGACGCATCAAACACCGGAATAGGAGCAGTTCTTAGCCAGGAAATCAATGGAAGAGATCTTTCGATTCAGTTTGTAAGTAGGACGCTAAACAAAGAAGAAAGGAATTATAGTACCACTGAGAAAGAATGTTTGGCGATAGTTTGGGCAACCAAACAGTTTAGGCCATACATATATGGTAGGAAGTTTATTGTACAAACCGATCACCGACCATTGACTTGGTTGTTTAATGTTAAGGACCCTGGTTCAAGGCTAGTTAGGTGGAGATTAAAGCTTGAGGAGTTTGAATATGAGTTAAGGTACAAGAAAGGATGCGAAAATGTTGTCGCGGACGAACTGTCAAGAAACGTAAGAATGATGGAAGCAGAGAAAAACAAAGAAGCAGAATCACTTGAGGAAGTCGACCAAATAATTGACGACATGGTCAGGAGCATGGCTGAGGAGGATGGTTTAACAGCACCAGCCGCAGATAATAATGATACTTCAGAAAATACTTGTAATAAGGAGATAAATGTGCCAGAACACGAATATGAAGAGCAAGAATTTAATAAAACACGTAAGGAGATTTTTGACCTAGAAGAAAGGAAACGAGTTATGTCCGAATATCATAATGGGCTGTTAGGGGGGTATAGAGGTCAAAAAGCGACGCATGCAAACATAAAAGATAAGTTCTTTTGGAAAGGTATGCAAAAAGATGTTGAAAATTATGTGAAGAATTGCGAACACTGTCAGCACGAAAAAGTACTTCGAAAACCAAACCGAAACCCCATGAAATTGGTTTCGACCTCTGATAGGGCATTTGAAAAAATTTCTATGGACCTAATAGGACCATTAACAGAAACAGAAGAAGGATACAAATTCGGGCTCACTGTTCAGGACGATCTTCCGAAATTCACTAAATTCATACCCCTAAAATCAAAAGAAATGCAGGTCGTTGTCAAAGCACTTACAAACGAATGGATTTTAAATTTTGGACTTCCCCAAATAATTTTAACAGATAACGGTGAAGAATTTTGTAACGAACTATTCAATGAGTTATGTAAAAATTTTTAACATGAAACATATAACTACGACCCTAGCATATCCGCAAGCGAATGGAGCAGTAGAAAGAGTTCACTGTAGGCTAGTCGAATATCTCAAAACCACAGGTAGGGAAATAGGTGATGAGGCAAACTGGAACGAGAAAATGCCTTTTGCAAGTTTTAGTTACAACACGACAATACATGGCACAACTGGATATACACCATATGAATTAGTTTACGGAAAACCAGCAAATCAACCGAGTGAAATTGAAAATTCATACGAAAAAACAATGTTTGACTATTTTGATCAGCTTAGTACTACTCTGGCAGAAATTTGTACAAAAGCAAAAGAGAAGATCTTAAGATCTAAAGAAAAATCTAAAGTTAGATACGATCAAAATGTAGGGAAACAAGTAACTTATCAGGTAGGACAACAAATTCTCGTAAGGAACGTTGTAAAGGGAATATTAGAAAGTTGGAAATAAGAAACTAAAACATAATAAGGCTAATATTAGACCTTACTTTTCAGAATCACGAGCTGAAATACGGTAAGATGTGGAAACGTCGAAGTAACAATGCTTGGTGAAAGTAATGGATTATACTTTAATTTTAAAGTGCAAGCAAAAGAGATAAGTAGTACACTAACCTTAGTTAACAAAATAAATGTAGGAGAATTAGAAGAAAGCTTAGGAATACTTAAAAACACAATAAACACCTTAAATGAAGAATGTTTAAACCATTTAGCTGACTGCAGACGATACCAAGAAACATCGAGACACAATCTGTTAAAATTGCAGCACAAAATAGACATAATCTATAACATAATGGGTAGAAAAATAAGGATTCGTAGAGGTTTAGTGAACATAATAGGTTCAGGTTTAAACACGATTTTTGGTACAATGGACGACCAGGACGCAAAGTATTACGACGAAGCCGTTAGCACAATAAAGTCCAATGAAGTTAGAATCAAAAATGGTATGGAAGAAAATGTTAGAATAATGACTAGACTAAGTACACAGGTAATTGATGTGGCAAACATTCAGAATGGTACAGCAAATAAGATCAATGAGATAGTAAATGCAATAAACCAAATAAAAGAGGAAGGAAAGTCAATTGAAGAAAATAGTTTAATACACTTATATTTTAATGAAGTAACAAATAAAGTAAATCACAAAATCTTATTATTGGAAATTGAAATAGAACAGGTGCTAGATAGTTTATTGTTTATTCAAAATGGTGTACTTCACCCCAGGGTAATTGAACCTTTGCAATTACTGGAGGAATTAAAAAACTTTAATATTGTTGATTCTCTCATTTTTGAACCCGTAATAGAAAATTATTCTAAAATTATAAAAGAAATTGAAATAAAGGCTTACATTAAAAATAAAGACATTATTGTTCTTTTAATCCCTTTAATAAGAGAAGAAAATTTTGATTTATACGAAATTATATCCATACCAAAATTAATTAAAAATGGAATTGTTTTAATCGATGTTACAAATAAATTTTTAATAATCAGTAAAGACAAAGAACATTATACCTTAAGAAACAAATTAGAAGATTGTAAAGAGATAGATGAAAAATTCATATGTAAAACTCAATTGTTCAAGAGTACACTCGATTTTAAAAATTGTGAAATTAACATATTCTTAAGAAATAAAGCAACCCATTGTATTTTAAAAACTGTAAATTCGGAAATTGAAATGTTTCATAAAATTAAGGAAAATGTGTTTATATTTTTGTTAACTGATGAAACAAAATACCACTGTAACTGTAGTAAAAATAAGGAAGATGGGATTTTAATGAATGTTTGAATTTTAAATCTAGAACAGAATTGTATTTTTCAAACTCTAGAAACTACTATTAGAACACTAAGTCAAGGTAAAAATGTTACTGTAAGAGATAAAATTATTACGGATAACCTAGAAGATTGTTGTATAAATGTCAAATTAACAGAAGCTAAGTTAGAAAATAAGATATTAAATAAAATAAAAGTAAGAAACGCTGAAGAATTAAACGAATTAGCCGTAGTCATCCAGAATCAAAAATATTGTTGGGAACACGCTTTAGACCCAATACCTGAAAAAGCAAGAGGAATTTTAGCTGGAGTTACTGGAACAATCCTACTAGCATTAATATTATTCATCGGTGGGAAATGTAGATGCGGCACAGGAGGGAAAGCAACATTTACAATTTTTAATAAATGCTTTAACCTAAATAAAAAACGACAAAGTAGTAAAGCAGCTAGCATAAGAAGCGCATCCCCGACCACATCTGAAATCATCTTGATGCAAGGGACCGAACCGAGTTTAAGGGTTAGATACCCATAAACTCTCTTAAGGAGGGAGATGTTACGGATGCACCTCCAATTTCAAATTCATGCCAGACGTCGGGTCAGCAAATTCCCATAGGAGCGTGAGAATTCATGCACTCGACTAAAACTGCAAATTAAGCAGAATTGCTGCGCATGCAGTGTAAGGTTAAGTTAGAGTTAAGGAATTATTTTTAAGTCACTTGTTCGTCGCCCGTCTAATAAACAACATTAATTTTACAATATTATCGCATTTAACTAGTGTTTTAAATGCTCAAATGGAGCATTTATTAACAATCGCCTACAAAGACTATGAATCGCTCTTCCGAACAATCCTGAAGGTGTTTTTACTTCGACTACTCTGACGTCTCCGTCCGGTCCGGCAATGGTGTTAACAAGTCTGCCTAATGGCCAGATGACATTGATGGCACGTTGTCTTCTCTGATGCTAACCAAAGCTCCGGGTTCAAGGTTTTGATGTCGAGATTTCTATTTAGAGCTGTTGTTATTCTTCAATTTTTTCCTTCCTCCAGCGATCCCAAAATTCTCTTTAGTTGGGATACAATTCGCCATCGGTGAAGAATGTTTCCATAATGCCAATGGGCGAGAGTTTGAGATTCCTTCAATTTCGACCACTGCAGTTTCCAATTTTTCATACGTCATCGAAGCGTTTTCGTACAATATTCGTGCACTTCGCTGAATTGATAATGTAGTGCAACAAAATTTGTGGCATTATCAAAGTAAAGCTGTTTACAGTAGCCTTGTCGGCTGATGAATCGTTGCAGCGCCGCTTTGAATGCGCCTGTAGTTAGGTCGCTGACAACTTCGATATGAACGGCCTTCGTAGAAAAAAGAACAAACGATTGCTACGTATGTCACGTATGTGCCACGAGGCAAAAAATATTAACATAATATGATATAATAAATAAATAGATAAATGAGCTAGTAAAAAAAAATAAATAAATTATAATTAGCTGGTTGAATAAACTTATTTATAAATAAATTAATAAATAAATAGAATACACAAAAATTAATGAATAAATAAATAAGTAGATAAATTAATGAACAAATAAATAAAATAAATAAATAAACAGATTAATAAATATGTACTTGAGAATAATGTTACGAAAGATAAATTCACAAAAAGGACTATAGTAAAGAAAAATAAAAAAATTACTTAACGAATATTAAATTTAATTAATCCTGAAATCAATTGTTTGTCAAATAAACTACATGACCAAACAAAGCGATTGGATAATTTATTCAGTCTAACAGGAACTTTTTCTATATAAGCGAAAGAATGCAGCTAGTCAGTTCCAAAAACCCAAGGTAAATTTCAAAATCATTTTCAAAAGCTTGTTTTGCGTTACTTGCGATTTTCGGATATGAGTTTTTGCACAATTAGAAGAGAATGAATCGGTATATAATTCTGCAAATCATCAGTTTATTATTATTGCGATTAATGGGAGAATAAAGTTTTTTTTTTATTGAATTAATTTTTTTAATAGTTTCCTTCAGGTGCATCCAAATGTACTTGGTTCTCGATCTCCATGCCATTTGTGTGTCGATAAATTGAAATTTTTTGTTTGGCAGAAAACAGGCTTTTCTTTTCTCAGTAAAAAAGACACCATGAGTCTTTGAAACATTTTATTATTATTATTATTATAATAAGTTAGCAAATGATTACAAATCAAGTGCTAACTTTGAATGAGCACTAGCTGCTAGGGCTTATGGCTCTATGGTATACTTAGGATTAAGTCTTAAATGTCTATGTTTAGTTTTCTAATAAGATTGTGAACTGTGCAGATGTTTTGGTGTGTTGGGGTTCTCAGTAGATGGTTGATTGATGGGTTTGTATTGGCTGTTCATCTTGCATTACCTAGCATATGACTGATGTCGTAGCGTGCATGACAAAGGTTACATGTTGGAGGAGGTAGACCATTAAGTAGATGTTGGTGTGTATAATTTGTATGTCCCAAGCGTAGCCTTGAAAAAGTAGTGTTTTGTAGTTTGGATGTGGTTGTAGGGTACCGTGGATGGGAGCGTTCGGCGTTATAATATGCGTAGTGATGGTCGTAATTACGCCATGTAGATAGAAGTTTTGTTTGGAGCTTGTTCATAACCAACCGCAGAGTCAAGTTTTGTGAGGTCGTCAAACTGATAAACTGGGGCGCGGTGGGCGAAACCAGCTTCCAGATCTACGAGTTCGTTGCCTTTAATTCCGGCATGACTTGGAACCCACATGATTTTAATTTTTTTTGGAGCTCTGGTTAGGAGATTCCTTATGTTACAGATAATTGCTGAGTCTTGGTTAGGATTTCTTATTGCGTTGATCACCGAACAGCTATCCGAGCAGATGATATGCACACTTTTAGGCATATTGCAGCAGCTTTATAAATGGCCGGGGCTTCTGCAGTGAAGATGGACGCATATGGTGGAAGTAAACCAGCGATAATCACGGAGCCATTTTCTTTGCTGACGGCGAAAAATGTGCTGTTGTGTATCTTGGACCCGTCGGTGAAGACAAGTGCCCATCCTTCCTCTTGGAGTATTTCGGAAGTGCGAAGAAATGTT
Source organism: Orthonevra nobilis (assembly GCA_963555765.1). Classification (NCBI taxonomy): domain Eukaryota; kingdom Metazoa; phylum Arthropoda; class Insecta; order Diptera; family Syrphidae; genus Orthonevra; species Orthonevra nobilis. The sequence goes on from OY743227.1 coordinate 30,316,065, forward strand.
GCTTGAAAAACTTCCTTTGGTGTACTGGCTTTGTCGTAGTGTGTCAGGTCTAAGATAAATGATTCTTGTTTTATGTTCCAAGGAGGATGTGATGGAATGCTTCGTCTAGTCATTTTGTGAGGCAGGCCCAGGTCTTTTGCCAGAAGTAGTGCATTATCGATGGCTGTTGGTATACGTTTCGAGGTAGCTCGGCTCTTTGATGAGGCGATGTTCTTGTCGATGATCGAATGCTTCGAGTTGATGAGCTTTATGTTGAGTTTAGCAAGTGAAGCTTCAAATCGTTCTTCTATCGTGGGAAGTCCGTCTTCGACTAGTACATTTTTTATAGGAGTTGTTCTAAAGGCATTGATACTTCTGCGGGCAGCATGATGGTAGGGAGGTTTGATCTAGTTGATGGTTGATTTAGGTGTGTTGCCGTAAATAAACAAACCGTAGTCAATCTTACTTAGTATTAGTAGTTTTGAAACGTTACATAAGGTGTTAATATGCGTATTACGTATAGCCAGGTCAGTTTTAAATTTGAGTTTTACCGGCGTATTAGAGTGAACCGTGCCAAGGCCAACTGTGGATATTATAGGAAAATGATCACTGTTATAGAGATCATCCATAATTTCCCAGGAGACTTTGGGGAATAGTTCAGAGGAGCAGCAAGTAACGTCAGCATGAGTAAATGTACTGTGTGTGGAAAAGTGGGTGGGAGAACCATTATTTAGGATCATTAGGTTTGAATCTAATAAGAATTTTTCCATTGCTTTACCTCTAGTGTTGGTTTTGGATGAGCCCCACATAACACTCCAGGCGTTTAGATCGCCCAGAAAGAAAATTGGGGTTTGTATTTGATTTAGAATATTTACTAAATCATGTACGGAAAATGATTGATCTGGCAGTATGTATATCGATAAAACAGTGAATTTGATAGAGAGGTAAATTTCGAAAGCTAGTGTCAAAAGGTTAGAGCTGATGGGAATTCTTTTGTGAGATATGTTGCTCTTTATTAAAACAGCAATGCCTTGTTTTGATGTTGTATTGTGAACGAAATTATGGAAATAGCCTGTGTATGCTTTGGGTGTCATTGGCGAAAAATTATAGGCACAGTGTGTTTCTTGTAGCGATACAATGCAGGGTGTTTGTTCTTTAATGAGGACGTTCAATTCGTCGTAGTTGTTGACGAAACCTTTTACATTCCATTGCAGGATTTTGCATGTCTTTTTTGTTTGGATTGAGTGGTTGTTAAATTGAAAGGTTTTTTGTTGTGTGTTATTAATGCGATTATGTGTTGTCATCCGTATCGGATAGGTTCAAGAAATATGTATTATTGTTGATTAGTGTTTTAGTGATCGAAGACAAAGGTGAATTTAGAGAAGAGTTGTTGATAGTTGGTAAAGTTGGTGGAGAGGGGAGAGGGCGGTTGTGTGGAATAGGATTATTAAGTTTAGAATTGCTTGGCTGTTGGTTACATGTGTGTGGTGGCGAGAGAGAACGAGTCGTTGGTGTGTTAATTATTGATGTAGCTGGGGCTTTAGTTGTAAAAGTCGTTTTCGTTATGTTAAGATTGTTTGTTTGATTTGAGGTTATGGCAATAGATTCGGGAGCTACTGTTATTGTGCCAGGGGTATTTGCGTGAAGGGTACTGTTTACTTTTGTTATTGGTTGTTGGGTTTGTTTGGTTTTTTCAGCGTACGTGAGTGAAAAGGAATTTGAGGGGTGTGATTGATTGTACATCCGTCTGGCCTCAGTCATACTGCACTCGTTTCTTGTTTTAATTTTTAAAATTTCTTTGTGTTGAATATATTTTGGGCAGGAAGGAGATGAGGAAGGGTGAGCTTCCGAGCAGTTAGCACACATGACACCGGTGCATACAGCAGGATCATGGGGGGAAGGTTGCAAGTCGTACAGGTTTTAGTTTTAGAACATCTTTTTACGGTGTAGCCCAGAAGTTGGCAGTTTCGGCATCTCATCGGGTTAGGAATATATTCTTGGACCTTTGCCTTATACCAGCCTATATCGACAGTATTAGGGATTTGGTAGAGATCGAATGTGAAGAGTACTAGACCTGTTGCGCGTTGGTTCCCTTCGACTAGTTTGGTAAATTTGTACACATCGATCACACCTTGGTGCTTCATTTCAGCTATAGTTTCACCTTCAGCAATGTTAATTAGGCAGGGGGCGTACACAATGCCCTTAGATGAGTTGAGGTTGGCGTGCAGTGTGGCAATTACAGGGCATTGGTTGGCAAGATTGGTAATGCGCAAAAATTTGTCAGCGATCTTTTGGGATTTAGTGAGGATGAGTATGTTGCCATCTCTTAACTGTGAGATGCTCTCATACTATGTGCTTATTGCGTCTATTGCCTTTTTTAGTATAAATATGCTTACCGATGTAAGTGGTAGCTTTTCGTCTTTGGCGGAGATCAGAACGAATCTCGGGTTTTTGGGGTTGGAGTTAGAGGGAAGATAAGGAAATTCGTCCACAATTGTGGGTCTTTTTTTTTTATTTGGGTTCAAAAGTCAGCGTATCGGCATCTGCCAACACGCTAAATCTGTTCCCGGGTTTTACTTTATTTGGCCCCGGGGCCATACTTTTTGGAAATGTAAACTAGGATTGCGCGGGAGAATTAAAACACGCGGCTTAGAAATCAAAGAATATAATCGAAGAGTGAGCGAGAAGGATATATGATCAAGAACACTAGTCAAGAACCAACTGTCAAATAGGAGAAGTCAACACGACGTTAACGCTACGAGAGCTAGACGGAGACTGTGAAACATTTTAATTTTCCAACTATTGAAATAGATTTGGATTGTCTTTAACGCAGATTGCCAGTTTGTTTCAATGTTGGAACCAGTTGCATCTGACGATTAAATGCATGTGTCATCTGCGAAGATAGCACATTCACGGTTGTTCATTGTACAGGATGGGCGAAAGAACAGCACCCTGAGGTGCCCGGCCTTAGCTTAAAATGCCTTATAGGATCACTCTGAATTAAAGTACTGAATGATCTTGACTAAGTATATTGTGAAAGCCAAAGGTGAAGAGCTTATGTAGCAACTCATTGAAAACTTATCGATGGGGATTGGTAATGAATCTATTAAACTAATGGAATGCTTAACAGCAGCCTCTTCATTGCTAACCATATTGGTATTTATTATGTGGTAAGTATTAAATACATTCTGACTGGCAGATGATCAAAACTAAGTTCGTTCACTACTACCGGTTGACTAAAGAGTGCCTGCCTATTGGTGAGGTTTTATTTAAAATGGATTGCGTTCGTTCTAACATTCGAATTTTATGTTTGGTTACATCAGTATGAGTACGTTTCTCATTTTCAAAACTTTATACGTGGCAGTAATTTTTGAGTATGCTCATGATGCTCTAGATTCTTCCTTATTCATATGTTCTTATCTTAAGTTGCCTGTCCTCAAATTTTTTTCCTTTAATTCTGACATGACTAATATCAAGATCTTCTTGCGGTGTGTTCAATACTAAACATTCGGCATTATTGTTTATTTTTTCTCTTGACAAGACTATTTCTTCCATCAATTTCGAACTATCCTGAAGATAAGGTACTCTAAACACTTCATTCCGCATTTTTAAAACTTTTCATTACGTAAATATTTCAAAGAAATTTCCTCGTTTTTACTTCTTATTTTTTTTTTTTTTTTTTAAATAGTGCTCAAGTGCTCAAGGGATTTGAAGTACCCTTTTACACAGCACGAGCAGAAGCGAAAGGAGGTACCAGTGCACATTGGTTTTAAATTGTTGTAGGTTGCAGTGCAAAGGAAAGAAAAATAGAGCGAGATAACGCATTCCACATGCGCATTGTGCGGCTTATAAAAGAATTTCTAAATTTCACAGTGCGCCCGAAAGCAGGCTTTAGGGTAAACTGATGAGCATTCGATGATGTACGGGTGTTGCGAGTGCATTTCTTGAGGGGCGGAATGCAATTAGCTATTTCGACGGAGCATTGGTGGTAGAATAGCGAACAAAGTCAAGCAAGACACATTTCGACGGTGTTCCAGCGAGTGAATTGTTTTCGATATGTTGTCATCGTCTATGAGTTTTATCGCTCGCTTTTGAATCCTATCTAAGAGTTGCAAGGTGGTCTTGGGTGCACCTGCCCAGATGTGAGCGTTGTACTCCATTTTAGGCTGAATAAAAGCCCTATAAATTATGGCTAAATCAGAAGGGGTAAAAAACTTTTTGCACCGGTTTAGAAACGTAGGCAAGAATTGACGCATATACCGAGCATTGAAAGCTTTTCGGTTTCTTCGACGCAAATGCCATTCGTGAACAATGGCTGGGTGTAAGGGTTTCGCTTTAATGACATAAGACATCATTGGGTTTTGGAAGCATTAAATTCTACTCTATTGGCTTGTCCCCATTTGGTTATGTTGTCAATATCTGAATTTAATGAGTTAAGCATACGTTGTCGTTCGATGTCCAGGTCCGAAGAGCAGGGGCGTGAATCATTAAACTGTCATCTGCGAAGGAATATATTGGATTAGATGTGATAGACAAGAGATCGTTAACGAAAATTATAAAGAGAGTCGGAGACAAAACTGAGCCTTGGGGAACACCAGCATTTATATGGTGAATTTCAGACTTGAAACCGTCCAATACATCTTGTATTGTACGATTCGAAAGGTAGGTTCTAATCCATCGAAGAAGAGACTTACCGATCCTATATGCACGCATTTTCGACAAAAGAGCCGGATGCCAGACTCATTGTAGTGGATCGAGTACCCTCCTTCTTAAAGGAAGTGGCTACCCAGTTTACCATCATACTCGCCTAACAGCTCGTTTTCAATTACTTGTATTATTATTTTTCTGATTACTGATCTACCTTTCTTATTTGGCAACAGACTGATTTCTTTTATCACTTCCCCGATGTTTTCCTGTATTTTACTTCTTTATCCTCTGAATCGTTCTTTCCATATCTTCTTCGCGTTCCCAAACATTTTTGGCACAAATCAGGGAAATTTCCGCTCTCGTATCAAAATATTAACGTTAGGGCTTTCAGAATTACCCACTTGGTTAAATACAGCAAGATTCCTAGCATAAGGTTAACGTTTAAATTCTCTTTTCGCTACGTCGACATCTCGAATCTTGAATCTTGGAACTTGTTCCTTCACTATTGGAACTTGTCCCTGGTTGATGTTGTCGACTACCATCTCTTCTAGATGTCCTGCAATATCTGGAAAAGTGTCCTTGTTTACCGCAATTAAAGCATTTAGTTTCTGGAAAGTTAATTCTGGCTAAGTTTCTGTTCCCCTTCTTTTGCAAAGCGACTTGCCCCGGTTAAGCTGTTTGGCTTTTGAGTCACAACATATGAAGACAATCTTTCTGATAGTCCAATTACGAAAATACTTAAGGCTTAACATTTGATATAATCTATCTCTTCCTGCTGGTGTTCTTTCTTTACGTCAAGCAATTTCGTTTGCATCAATCTCCTCTCAAGGGTTTCGATTCTCTGATTCATTCGGTCCCTAAAGGATACTAATTAGTTCCTGTATAAATGTAGACTACTGTGCGGTTCTCTGAAGATACCGCTCAGCTCAGTCTTTAACGTTTCCTAATTCATTATTTCTTTATTTATTAATAAGGATGCCGGATTCCCTCTTATTTTTGTTTTAACCCATTTATTCCCATGGTTGCGTCAACGCAACATTGAAAAAACTAATCTTTTTCGACTACTGTGTCCAAAAAATAAGGTGACATTGTATTTATTTTGAAATTTTTTTATTTATTCTTCCAAATCAATTTCATCCCCTTCAAAGTAATCCCCTCCCGATGCAATGCACTTATGCCAACGGATTTTCCAATCTTTGAAACACTGGTTGTAGTCACTTTCCGGGATGGCCTTCAGTTCCGTCTTCGCTGCGGCTTGAATCTCCTCTATCGTATCAAAACGGTGTGCCCGGAGCGGTCTTTTGGGCTTGTTGAACAGCCAGAATCAGGTGAATACGGTGGTTGCGGAACGATATGGGGATATGGGTTGAGTTTTTGGCGAAATGATCACGAATTACGAGTGCGGTACGGGATGGTGCATTATCGTGATGTAAAAACCAAGAATTGTCTTTCCACAATTCCGTCCTTTTTAGGCGGATAGCATTACGCAAACGACACATAACGTTCAAATAATATTCCTTGTTGACTGTTTGGCCGGTTGGAAGGAATTCATAAAGCACAACACCACGATAATCGAAGAAAACAGTCAACATGACCTTGATTTTTGAGCGACTTTGGCGCGGTTTTTTTGGTCTCGGCTCTCCTTTGGCACAATATTCACTCTATTGATCGGTTGTTTCGGGGTCGTAAGCATAGATCCAAGTCTCATCGCCAGTTATAATGCGTTTCATGACATCCTGGTAGTCGGAAAGCATTATTTCACACACTTCAACGCGACGCCTTTTTTCCAAAAAATTCAATGTTTTCGGTACCAGTCGAGATTTGACGCGCTTGAGGCCCAAAGCATCCTTCAAAATGGTATTGACTGGGCCTTTCGATAAGCCAACTTCATCAGCAATGTCCCTAATCGTTAATCGATGGTTTTTCAACACCAAATCTTTGATTTGTTGGACGTGAGCTTCATCGGTTGAGGTTGATGGTCGCCCAGAACGCTCTTCGTCTTCGACACGTTCACGGCCGGCTTGGAAATCACTATACCACTTGTAAACATTTTTTTTTAGACATAGCCTCATCATCAAAGGCTTTCTGCATCATCCTCAACGTATCCGCAGCAGAAAATTGATTCCGCAAACAAAATTTAATGCAAATTCTTTGCTCAATAAATTTCAACATCGCAAAAAACGAAAAACTCACTTTTAGCAGCTCACAAAACGACGCGTTTCTCAAACACTATGCATATATTTTGACATGAAATTTCACATAGATGTCACTGACAGTACTACCAACCTAAAAAGAAAGAAAAATTTCCAAATCCTTCGACGCGCGCAGTTTAAATTCATATGTCACCTTATTTTTTTAACACAGTAGTACATTTAAACCGTCATATAATTATATTTTGTATGCGTAAAAGCTCTTGCAGTTTTGATTACATCTAAAATAAAATTGACAAATTTTCAAGAAAAACACTGCATTGTTTATAAATTCCTTAAAAAACAGTGAACTTGTCAAAGAGTGAAGACGTGTTTGAGAGTAAGCGGAAATTATTGCAAAATTATAAGCGTTCTAAGCCCTTCAAAGTCAAGTTTTACCGCCATACAGGGACGCGAACACCTAGTGTAACTGTGGTAGTTCTTCATTTATAAAAATAATATCAAAATAGTAATAATAATGCCGGAGTGTTTCAAATGCAAAAACGCGATACGTGGCGAGTCTGGTATACCGTGCGCGGGAGTTTGCGGAAAACACTTCCATACAACAAAAAAATGTAGCGGTCTCGAACAATATAGTAGTGGTATTCTTGACACTAACCCTGTGATAAAATGTATATGCGAAGACTGCATAATGTATATACACAATATCGATATGGTAGTGAAGGATATGCAAGAAATAGTGAACAAAAATAGTTTATATTTAAGGGAATACAAATTTGAATTTGAGGAATCCCTAAAAAAAAAAACGAGGAAGAAATAAAAAAACTGCTCGAGGCGATAGAGGAAAGGTACACTGTCAGACTAAAAGCAATGAAGTCAGCACAAGAAACTTGCGAAAAAAGTGTTCTTGAAATAAAAAGGATGAGTACCGTAAGTGACTCCTTCAAAACACAAAGTGACAAAATCTGTGAAAGTGTAAAGGAAATAAAAAAAGACTTTGAAAAAGAAGTGAAAAAAGTAAAAGAAGCAACCAAATCGGAAACATAAACAAAAATGAACTATGCCGAACAAGTAAAACAAACAGTGTACATCAAGCCGAAAGCAAAACAAGAAAATTATAAAACAAAAAAGGAAATCAAAGAAAAGATTGACCCATCATCTCTTTCTCTCAAAGTTGATAAAATTTCTAAGAGAAATGACGGAGCAATAGCAATAAACTGTACTGATGAAGAATCAGGGCAAAAAAATTGAGAGCGAAGTGAAACAAAAACTGGGAGAAAAATACGACGTTAAAATAATCGCCAAGAGAGCACCACAAATTATGATAACGGATATTAGTGAAATGTGGAAAACTGACGATTTGGAAGAGGCAATCAAGAAACAAAACAATCTAAATGGAACGGTAAAATGTGTAAAAATATTCAAAAATAAAAATAGAGATGTGCATAGCGCAATTATAGAGCTAGAGAAGGGCAATTTTAACCAATTAATAGAAAATCGAAAAATAAACATAGGATGGGAAAAATGCCGCGTATTCGAATATATTTACATAAGTAGATGCTACAATTGCCGGGGATTCCATCGAAAAACTGTAAGAATAATATTAAATGCGCAAAGTGCAGCAATCAACATGATACTCGAGAATGTACATAGCTCGACTATTGTAAAACATATAAATTGTGTGCGATATAATGAAAAGTTTAGACTCAATTTGGAGACTAACCATGACAGTAGAGATGTGAACTGCGCAGTATATAAAAAACCATTAGAATCCGAAAAGAACAGAATGGTTTGTTAGCAATTAAATAAAATATATGGTATTTATTGTAACATACAAGATCTAACGAGTAACTACACGGAACTGCAACATAACTGCAAGAATAAAGATTTTGACTTTATTATACTATCAGAGAGTCATACTACCGACAATATTGAAGATGATGAGATTGCAATACAAGGGTATCATCAACCTATTCGCTGTGATAGTGACTCGAGGCATACCGGTGGCCTATGCATATATGTCAAAAATAATTTTGATGTGAGTGGTATTAAAAACGTCGTGGAATCTAGAATATGGTGGCTTAGTTGTAGAATAACAAATAACAACATACCTCATCAAAACGTGTGTTCTGTAATAAAATGATGAATTGGATTGAAGATCTCGTAGATTCAAATAAACGGTTTGTTATAGGGGATATGAATATTGACTGGTTACACAAAGGAAACTTATATAGAAATGACCTGAAAAATGTTATTGAAAATGAAAATCAATGCCACCAAATCGTACACGAACCTACAAGAATTACTAGTACATCAAAAACACTAATAGACTACGTAATAACAGAATCGAGTTCAAAAACAAAAGCAAAAGTAGACAAAGACCTAAAAATGAGTGACCATGAGACTATCTCAATTGAATTATACTCACACACAAAGGTGATAAGTAAAAAAGAAATTAATACGTACACAATTCTCAAGTAAAACAAATCAGTCTTTCTTAATAGTTTAATAGAAAGCAGCGAGATTTTGTACCTGTACAATATAAAAAACCCGGGCATTATGGGGAGAGTACTGGAAAAGGAACTACTGAAAATAACCAACGCGTTTAAATGTACAAAAATTGTCAAAAACAGAACAGATAACTGGTACAACGAAGAATTACGAAGTATGAAAAATAAAAAAATCTCAAGGTATCAAGAAGCACGATTTTCAGATAGTGAAGAGTGTTGGGACCGGTACCGCGAAATACGAAATCCCTATAAACTACAACTTACAAAGGCAAAGAACGAAAATGTAAAACGTCGAATATCTACTGCTAAAGACAAAAAATCTATGTGGAGAGTAGTTAAGGCATGTGTGCTTAACATACAAAAAGTGCCAATAACTAATATTTACTTCAACGGGGAATATATTAAAGACATTAAGAGAATAGCCGACAAAATCAACCGTTTTTTTTTTTTGTAAATAGCATTATCGAAATTAGTAACTCAATCCCTGTCTCAAACTTAGGCCCACCATCCATCCATACGGGAGCAACCTTCAAATTTAAATTAATAAACATTAAGAATATAATAAACATTCTTAAAGATATGAACCAAAAAAAAGACTTTAATTACATGAGTGCTAAAATGATTCTGGATGCAACTAGTGCGGTCGGTCAAATATTTGTGCGGATAATAAATTGTTCATTAACCAGTGGCATATTTCTGGAAACATGGAAGGAATCAGTACTGACACCAATCGAAAAAATCAAGGGAACAAATATATGTGAGAACTTCCGCCCAATTAACTCCCTTCCCGTGTACGAAAAAATCTTAGAAAAAGTAGTTCAAATCCAACTAGAAGAATATTTCGAGTATAATAACCTCCTCCTTGAAAACCAGTCCGGCTTTAGAAGACGACACTCCTGTGAGTCAGCACTTAATAGCGTAATAATAAGCTGGAAAGAGGAAATATCTTGTAAAAACTATGTGGTAGCCGTTTTTCTTGACTTTAAAAGGGCCTTCAAGACAATCGACAGAAATATTCTTTTGAGCAAACTAAGTGCATATGGAATAGGAGGGACCGAGTTACAGTGGTTTAAATCATTCTTAAGCGGTAGAACACAAAGAACCATAGTGAACAATATATCCTCAGATAGCATTGACTCGAATATTGGCGTTCCTCAAGGATCCATATTTGGAGCGCCACTCTTCATCATCTACATAAACGACATAAAGACTGTAATAAAACACTCCAAGATTTCGCTATTCGCGGATGATACACTATTGTTTACATCGGGGAAAAACATCGACGAATGTGAAAAAAATATACAAGAAGACCTGCACGCGTTAAGTGACTGGGTCAACTCAAATAAACTTAAATTAAATGTATCTAAATCAAAGTGCATGGCTTTTAAACATAACCATAGATTGAATCTAAATGTTGATAACGAAAGGATGGAACAAGTCGAGCAAATAAAATACTTAGGAGTAATAATCGATAAAAACTTGAAGTTTGACCTACACTTAAAGCATATAATTAAAAAAACGTCAAAAAAGGTGTCTTTTTTCAGTAGAATAAGAAGAAAAATATCAACAATGAGTGCAATAAACATATTTAATGTTATGGTAAAACCACACTTCGAATATTGTTCGTCGATATTATATTTGTGCAGTGACCATGCCTTACTAAATCTTCAACGAATATAAAACAGAGCAATGAGAATAATTTTAAAATGTAATAGATACACCCCAGTCTTGTTAATTTATATAAATATGTTACAATGGTTAAGTGTAAAACAGAGAATAATGGTTAATGTATTATGTGTTGTCTTCAAAATAAAATATGATATGTTACCTAAGTATCTTGAAAAATATATGAGATATGTAAATGAATCACAACCCTATTGCTTGCGTAATGGTGGTGACATAAGACTCCCTAAATACATAACAAACGAAACCCATAACAGCATAGTATACAAAAGTTTTCGATTGTTCAAATCATTTCCAAACGAAATAATAAAGTAAAGAAACTTTGTTTTGTATAAAAGGAAAATTATAAATTATATTAAGTGTAACTATCCATATCATAGCAACTAAGAGTATTATATTATTTTACTATTAAATCATAAACTATTTTTACTTAAGTTGAAATATGTTATAATAACGAACTTGCTTGTAATTTTTTAAATGTAATCATTAAATGAATTCTAATAGTGGATAATCCGCCCTTAGGAAAATCTTTCTTTTAGATTTTTTGAATCATTTAAAATACGAATTGCGTATTTATCATTAATAGATTAATAATTAATTAGATTTCGAGTGATCAGGACAACAATTTGGAAATACTTTTTTTTAGATTGAGTAACATTTCTACTAGAAATTAGTTCCATTTTTAGTTTAATAATACTACTAAAAACATAACTTAATATAATTTAGAATTATGTTTTGCGTTTTTGTTTAATATTAATAGCTAATTTCACTTTTTTCGTCATTAGCTTTTTAATTCTATCCTTTTGGTTAAGTCGATTTCGCTGTACAACTCGTACCGTACAGTTCGTTGTTCAATCTTCTCCTCCACTCACCGTCAATGCAGATCACACTTTTCTCTCGAAACAACCTAAGGCGCCTTCATCCGCTTTTGAAACTGTCCATGCTTCTACACCATATACCATGACACTTTAGTTCTACGAGAGAGGAATTTACACAATTGTTTTCTTGGCCCAGAGAAACAGCGATTAACAAGAGGTATTCTTCGTTTGATCTCAGCGCTAGTGTTATTATCTATGTTTACAGGAGAGCATAGGTAGATAAAGTCCCTAACTACCTCATATTTATAGCTGTCTATGGTAACGATTTGGGTGTCTTTTTTTGATGACAACATACGCTTCTTTGTGCCCTCGTATACCGCCAAACCCATCTTTGTCATTTTTGTCTGAATCCTCATAAACGCACTGTTGACGTCAAGATGCGTTCTCCTTTAATATTAATATCTTCGCCGCATGCGAGTTACTGAACAGACCTTTAAAAGATAGTGCCTCTGGTGTTGACACGGGACTTTTGCAGTTAAGCTGTCCGCTCAAGTGGCTTTCTTAGACTTAAGTTTAAATATTGCTGTCTTTACTCCGTCTAGGTCGGGTAGATAGCATTGTTCGTTCTTCCATGTCCTCAGCATTGGTTTTGTTTTCTCTGGTGATAGAATTTTCGAACCTTATTCCTGTTTCTTAATCTCTAAACATCCTCAATCGGGCGCTTCTCATGCTCTACCAAAGACGCTGCGACCATGGCATAGCTTGAAAATGTTGTGCACGAGATTAAAACTTTTGTGACTTCGTATTATGAGTTGCGTCTTTGGCTGTAAGAAATTACTTTGGCTTGCAAAAACATTTTGGAGGAAGTACGAGTTCTATCTTGTCGAGCTTCATGTTGAAGCCGGCTGGCTGTCTATGGCTTGCATTACACTACTCAAAGAAAGCATTTCTTCCTGTTTAAAAGTAAAATATATAGGACCAACGACCCAAAATCTTAGCCAGTCTTCTGTAGGCACATAGTAGCACACGGCCATCCCTCTAATAGTATCCAACTCGACGTGAAGATATATTTTTTATAATTTGCTCGCTCTCAAGAGGTTATGAATACTCTTTTAATGCAAGTCGCACAGAACGAGTGGAAGAATTAGGAGACGACCGATAGATTTTTGTAGTGGTTTGAGAAACTCAGATGTATTTGGTTTCAAATGAATTCCGTGGGTGGAGCTCGAATTGGGACGGATGATTTGATATCGACCTATCCAAAGTTTAGAAGATTTAGCTCAAATTTAGAGTTGCGAAAATCGATTTCATTTCAACAACTATAACATTGGAAGTTGAATTTGTATTCGCTTTTGGCAGTTGTTTTTCAAGTTCTTCAATAAAGACTTCAGACAGTCAGAATTATCAAATATTATTATATAGCCTTGTTTCAAAAGTATTACATTTAGTGAGAACACTGTTTATTGGGATTCATATTTTAAAAGCTTGAGGACCAGTTGCATCGTGACACAAACTAGATTTCAAGCATGTTCAAAGGCTCGGTCGCCTGGAACTGTTTTTTTTTTTTGGGGAATTCAAATTTGTCTGATTCGGTTGAATTCTGCAATTTCTTTGCAAACTTTCCCTTCATCCGAAATCTTTTTATTAAAACTTGTGCCGAGTTATCGCTGAAACATCACTTACAACATTTTACTCTTACTAATGGTATTATAGGGATAAGAACTTTAATTTTTTTTTTTTGAAATGAGCAAAGGGAAATTTGTGTCCAGGCTTTGCTTTTTTTGTTTGCAGAATTTAAATTGTTTCGGTAGAACTCAACTTCATGTATTTTCGGAATTATTTCTAATCAATCAAATTTGTAAGATTGCTTTCCTCTCTATTGACCATTGCTTGGAATATAAAGGCGTGTCCTTTTTGAAAGGGTTCAAAAGTACATAATTTCAATCCCGAGATTTCGACCGCCTCTTCCTTCCGATCTTTTTCTTCTGGTTAATATATGACTTTATGAGGATCACATTCAGTCCAGTTTTCTTTGCAGATTTTTATGGTTGTTTCCAGGCCGGTTTCGAGAGATTTTTTATCCATGTGTCATTTTCTGGAAAGACCTCTAGGATTGGGTTCATGATAAGAAACCACAACAGTGGAAAAAAAACTAAATCGGATGTTATGGTCTTCCTTGCAATGTACGAGTAATGCAGTTTTATCCATGTGTTTAGATATCTTTATTTCGAAACTAAATTTACAATATTGGAGTTACCACACATTTTACAGTACAGAGATTCGATATTAAGCTATCTTGCTACTGAAACATTTATTTATATTGATGAAGTTGAATTTTGATATGAACAAAGTATATCACGAAGGAAAATTCGAAAAAAACCTTCACTGAATAGTTGTAAAAAAAAGAAAAAAAAAAATATATATATATAATAATACAGATATAATGACTAGATATTATAAATAATATTAAATAAATAAATAAATAAATAGAAAATAAAAAGAATAAATTAATAAATAATAAAGTAAGTAATAAATAAATAAGTAAATATATAAATATATAAATATATAAATAAATAAATAAATATATAAAGAAATAAAATAAAAAATAAAATAAATAATTTAATAAATAAATAAACAAATTAATAAATATATATATAAATAAATAAATAAATTAAATAAATAAATAATTAAATAAATAAGTAAACAAATTAATAAATATATTTATAAATAAATAAATTAAATAAATAAAAAAAAAAATTAATAGGTTAACATTTAATAAACGAATAACAAGTAATAAAAGTGACTGAATAGATAATTAATTAATTAATTAATTTAAAAACAGATTTTACAGAATATTTAACAACAAAAAAAATTTTTAAGAGCACAAATTCGATACAAGGGTATTTTCTACAGAAGCACATTTATTGATGAATCTTTCTGTAAGTTTTTGTATTCTTACAGATATCATTTCAACATTCGCTCTTTTATGCAGGCTTAACGTGGAGTGATGCCAGGGCAGGTTAAGCATCATTTTAAGTAGTTTGTTTTGTGACACTTGTAATTTTTTGATGTGACACTGTGCACAACTACCCCATACTTGGCAACCGTAAAGAAGTATCGATTGGAAAATGACCTTATGTAATATGATTTTATTTTCATTTGTTAGCGCAGATTTCCTGTTAACAAATGGGTATAACATTTTTGTTGCTATTCTAACTTTGTGAATGGTCTTAGAGATATGTTCACTAAACGTTAGCTTTGTGTCAAGATTAATTCCTAAATATTTCACACAGTTGCTCCACTGTACTGCGGCTCCACAGATTTGTATGCTGCTGTTCGGGAGGAGGCAAGGACTTCTTTTTCTGGTAAAAAAGATGGCTTGCGTTTTAGTACCGTTCAGCTTAATTTTCCATTTGTTGTAGTAGCTTTCAATAATTTTCATCGCATCCTTTAAGTTTGTCTCAACCTCTAGGATTGGGTTCATGATAAGAAACCACAACAGTGGAAAAAAAACTAAATCGGATGTTATGGTCTTCCTTGCAATGTACGAGTAATGCAGTTTTATCCATGTAATTTAACTTTGTCATTTAGGTTTCTCTCGATGCTTTTGCTTTAAATTCAATTGCCTCATGTAATTTGCGCCATGAGCTTCTTTTTGCTAATTTATTATAACTATAAAAAAGCTTCAAGCTACAGCCGAGCAGGTTTTGAACAAAAAAACTGGTGGCTCCATTATTTCCTAAGGATGTTTTCATGTGTCAGTGTTGCAGACGTCACTCTGAGTCTTGAAAAATGGGAAAGACTTACAGGATTCACATTTCTGAAACAATTTTCAAAGAACTTCCGTGGAAATGTATGAAATGGCCTCAACTAAGTACTGTTTTAGTCTTTTTGGTAGTCTCTATACTTAGTAACTTACTTAGTATAGTCAATTGGCTAAATAAACATAATATTGATGAAACTTTTGGCATTGAAATTGAACAAAAAAAAAATTTTATATGAATTTGTCCGGAAACTTATGAACGGCAGTGTATATATTTATGCATATTTTTTTTATCTGATAGGGTAGCTGTAAACTTTAAATTTGATAAATTTTGATTTTTTTTTATTGGAAAACCAAATTGGTTTTAATTGAAGAAGTGAAAATGTTCCTTTTTTTGACAGTTTTTTCGTCATTAGATTCAAACCACCCTGTGAAATTTAATCTTTATGCACACACGCTTCGAATGAAACTAATTTATATAATAATTCAATAGCTTGATTTGTTCTCAAGTAAGGCTGTACGAAAGAATCTGCACAAACCTACGTACGTACACACACACACACTGACATCTTTCTAAAAACAATGGAATCCGACTACTGGGACCGCCAAACGTGGAGAAATGTAAAAATTTTGAATTTCGAAAATCGGACCGATTACAAGAACTTCCTGATGGGATGTTAATAATATTATTTATCCAATTTTTTATAGTCCGAATGACGTTTCGTATAAAATATACTGCTAATAACAGTGATTTGAAAAAAAGAATAAACATTTACTCTCCGTTAGTACTTTTATTTGGCTTTGAATAGTAATGTTGCGAAAACGCAACATTGGGAGAAACGATGAAATTTTAGTAGGCTCTGAAAAATATTCCCGTTCGAAATTGTAATGTCAACAGAAAGTATTTACATATTTGATTATTTGTGGTGCTTTGTTTCTGGTTATTGCAAGTGCAGTGTCATTGTGATATACAGAAAGATTGAAGAGTTTGAATTTAATCTGAATATTGTCTTGAAGTTTTCAAACATTCTAAACAATGGTAAGTACAATAATTTTATGACGGACATACATTCATGATACATTTGTGGGTTTTTATAACTATTTTAGAGTAACATAAAATATCACGATGATCCAAAAAGGCCTTTGACTCTGAGAGAACTTGAGGCACAATGAGGAAGTAAACATTTGTTACATACCACCCGAAGTCGATGAGCTAACGGACGGAAACATCGATGATGACGTTATAGGTGGAACGGAAAATTTGCCTTCAGATTTGGCGGGAACTTTTGAGATAGTGCATTCTGGTTATGAGGTCGAAATGGAGGATAATGTGCATCATAAATTTAGTCAAGCTTCATCGAACGAATCATCAAGAGTTGAAGATGTTACTTGGTGTAAAACACCGGTTGACTACGATATTGGTGCTACGTCAAATGAGGAGGCTGATATGAAGAAAATTGTTGAAGATATGCATGGAAAGTCCGTGCTTGATTTCTTTAGACTAATGTTCGACGAAAATATTATGCAGTGTATTATTACGAACTCCATAAAATATTCAAGAGATAAGAACCGCCCTCAGTTTTGCTTGGATCAAAGTGACCTGGAAATTTTTATTGGAATATTGATTCTAAGCGGATATCACACTCTTCCACAAGCAAAACTTTACTGGTCATCTGATGAAGATAAAGGGGTTCCAATTGTGAAAAATGCGATTTTTTGAGATCAAACAAAACATGCATGTGGCAGATAACAACCAGTTGGACAAGGAAGACAAATTTGCGAAATTGCGTCCGCTATTTGATCTTTTGAACACCAACTTCTTGAAGTATTGTATCTTTGCACATCATTTGTCAATAGTTGAACAAATGGTGCCCTACTTTGGCCGCCATTCAGCGAAAATGTTCCTAAAAGGAAAGCCAGTACGTTTTGGGTTCAAGATGTGGTGCCTGACGTTGAGCGATGGATATTTGTATCAGTTCATACCATATGGTGGAAAAAGTGTTATAAATGCCAAGAGAGAATTTGGTCTAGGTGGGCAAGTTGTAATAGATCTCTTGAAAGTTGTAGAAAATAGAAATTCTCACAAAGTATATTTTGATAACTTTTTTACCAGCTACAATCTATTGGTTCATTTGAGAAATGAAGGATATTTTGCCACCGGAACTGTGCGCGAAAATAGAATTCTGAAATGCCCACTCGAGACGAACAAATCAATAGGCAAAAAACAGCGTGGTTCAATGGACTCCTGCTATGATCACGCAAATGAAATAAGTGTGGTACGTTGGAATGACAATGCCATCGTTACAGTGGCAACCAATTGCGAGTTTGCTCAGCCAAATGTCATGGTAAAACGATATAATCGTAAAGAAAAGAAAGACATTTCGATGTCACAACCACATATGATTGTCATGGACAATAAATATATGGGGGGTGTTGACTTGCACGACAACGCAGTGGCAAACTACCGTATAAACATTGGTGGTAAAAAATGGTGGTGGCCATCATATAACAATTCGATAGATTCTGCAACAGTGAATGCTTGGAAGCTACACAGAATTGTGTACAAGGAAAAACCAATCGCGCAGCTGGACTTCAGGTCTGAGTTAGTTCGGAGTCTCCTCAGTGCCAACAAGTGCAAAACACAATCTGTTCGAGGACGCGGCTCAACTTCATCACTACCATCCCCTTCGCGATTAGATAACGTTGGCCACAATATTGAGAGAAATCCTGAAAATTGGAGAAGACGGTGCAGGGTTTGTAAAAGCACAACTGTATTTAAGTGCAACAAATGCGCAATTCCACTGCATCCCCATTGCTTTAAGGCTTATCATACTTAATTTTTTTTTATATGCATGGTCCCAATGTTGCGTTAACGCAACACCCAAAATGTGGGAGTGGCTGATTAAGAAAATATATAAAAATCTCAATTGTTTATAAACTCTAAAATAAATTATTATGAATTCAAATATAGGCGTTTTTCTGAATATTTCTTATACTGGATCTAAATGGGTTAATAAACCTGAAAAAAATATATCGTTTTGGATACTCGAAGCCTATTCCTCAGCGTCATTGCACGCCTTAATAAAGCTTAAAACTTCCTTGCTACTTCTATTAAAGGTTGGTATAAATGAGGACAATACGCTTATTGGAAATTCAGCATTACTGTTTCTTCTTAAATGATTTTTACAATGCTTTCCGCGCTTTCACTATCGCTTCCACTTACTGACATATAAGCTCTTCTTGTTATCCAGCTGGACAGAAAAATCTTACAATTGTTCGTTATTTTCTACCCACCCAAAACTTTTTAATTCAATTTCTCCGAAAATTGCACCTTGTACATTTACTATGGGAGTTCAAATTATCTTCTAGGAGACCAAATTTATTTACCGTATTACAAAAGAAAATATGTAAACTTAAATTAACTTACAGTTAGTATAAAATTGCTGCGATTCTCCTTCTTTGAATTGATGGGGTACTTGTTTCACATTTATTGGAAACTTCATAATTCGCATGTCGCACGTTTTAAATTATGTTTTACGTTTAGTTTTTTCTTTTAGTTTGTGCTGTTGTTGTTTTTTTTTTCTTTGGGATGAGCCTTATCGTTAACTCTGTTATTCGGTCTTCAATTGATGCAAATTCGCCTTCTGTCAGCATATTTTTGAAAGGTGTTGTTCTGTAGCACCCTAATGTGGATCGTATAGCAGCATCATAAGTGGGATTGAGGATTTTTAATGTTGATCGGACACACTTTCCGTATATGACTAATCCATAATCCATTTTGGAAAGAAAAATCAGTTTAGTTACATTTATAAGTGTGTTATAATGTATACAAATTCTTTTTCATTAAAGGTATCTGATTATGTTCAGCCTGGAGGCAAATTTCTTTTTTAATTCTAAACAATGATTATTAAAGCTAGACTTATTGTAAAATAGTATGCCTAGAATACTTAGGTTGCTCACTGATGGTATTATTTTATTTTTGAAGTTTATATCAGTCTTAGTACATTTTCGTTTTCTACATATATGCAAATGCTTGCTTGTCGTTTTTCTTATCTTTACAGATATTAAGAAAACGATTAATATTTTTCATTTTGGATACAAAGTATAAATCATCCGCATACAACGTGTGATTTATATATTTAATTTTGGTTTATATCTCGCTTGTATCATCAAAGGCTTTAATGAAAATGACAACCAAAAGGGGAGAAGTTACGTCGGCACCTTCACTTCCCTTTGCAAGAACTCACATTCCCAACCTCCCTTTTGACTTGAATCAGATATAGAATTGCTATCCGTGCAACTTTTTCATAATTCTCCGAAATTGCTACACGCGCATGCCGGATGCTCTTTCGGACACCAAGCCAAAACAACTCGCTACACGCGAACCCAACATTTTTCATATGACACCTGCACAAACAAGCTGCATTCCTTCCCACGGGAAAAAGCTTGATGCAGAATCAGCAAAATAGTTTATATAAATACCTGTGGAAAGGTTCAAGCGAGACACTGTTAATTTGTAATGAAAAAAAACGAGTAGTGACTGTGAATCATTTCAATAAATAAATAAATTGTTCAAAAGAAATAAAGTGTTTTTTTTTTTTAAGATCCACCGCTCGGATCAACACGTAACTGAGATCCTGGAGGTATGCCGTTTTCAAGCGTGTACAATGACGAATATATATTATTCACTTAAATTCTAAATTTTCTGTTTGTTAGAAATGATTTTACGTAGCCGTATATTTTGGGACCAACTTTTCATTTTATTATTTAATTGAAAACTATGTGAATGCGGTCATATGCGGTCAAATGCTTTTTCAAAGTCTATCGAAATTATTGAAATACTTTTATCCAATACCTTACTAGTACACTGTAGCAGGGATATTGGTCTATATCGACTTATTTCGGTTATCTGTTTATTTGGTTTAGGAATTGGGACTATGGTGGCACTTTTCCAAGCTTGTGGTTTTACGTTCTGATTTAATATTTTCTTGTATAACGATGGAATGCGTTCTTTCGTTTGGGCTGGTAAATTTTTTAACATAGGATATGAGATCCAATCATATCCTGGTGTTTTTCCCTTCACTGAACTAAGGCAACAATTGATATCTAGCGCGTTTATTGGAAGCTCAATTGTTTTGGCAGATGGGGACAGATGGGAGACCATGCTTTCGATTCTATTTAGTGCTACGCGTGTATCGTTACAAAATACAACAGAAAAATTTGAATCTTTTAAATAATCAGACAAGGTTTTACCAAAATGCTCTGAAATTTTAATAGGATCGGCTTCTTTATGGGAGTTTATGTTCATTGACCGGATAAGGTGGATAAGGATAAGGAAACTACACCCCTGCAAGGCTTTTGATGTCCGATCATATTTTCCTTGTGGATGTGTTGGGATTAAGGTTCGCAGTGAACTTTTGGAAGCTTTTACCTTTGGATTCTTTGACTTTTTTTCTGATTAATGCATTTGATTTTCGATAACTAAGAAGATTCGTATCGTTTGGGTATTTTTTAAAGATTTTCCACAGTTTTTGTTTGGTATTGCGAATGTTTTCGATTTCGGAGTTCCACCATGGCACAGTGTTTTGTCGGACTTTATTTTTTATTTGTGAAATTGAAATATTTGCCGCATGCCGTAAAACTTTTGTTATAACTTATATTCAAAAACATAAGTATATATATACATATATATTCAAAGAATATGGGTAGGTGTTCTCCAGCAGAATTGCTTGGTTCTGAAAAAGGTTCCAGTCTGCCCGATCAGTTTGAAATTTTGGGTTGGCCTTTGTATTGCCCGAATAATTTCCGAGACTGAGAGTGGTCATAATGGGGAAATGGTCGCTGCCATGAAGGAAATTGTTTCTTTTCCAGGACGAATTTGGTAGAAACTGTGGAGAAATGAAGGTAGGGTCTACATGAGTAAAGGTTCTGTGAACGGTTTGGACTGCCATCGTTTAAAGGGGAGAGATTGGAGTTTCTATGACTGTTTCTAGAACCTTGTCTCTTGCGTTGCTGCTAGGTGAGCCGCACAGTGGACTCCAAGCGTTAAAGTCCCCGGTTAGTATGAAAGGTTCGTTCACGTTTTTTATTAAATTTTCAAGTTCGGACGTTGAGATTTTTTGGTATGGATGAATATAAATTGACAGAATTGTTAATTTTATTTTGAGTTGGATTTTTACTGCTACTGTCGAGATATTAGAATTTATATGGAGTTTTTTGTGGGGGATGGATCTGTGGACCAGAAGAGCGCTGCCTTGTTTTGATGTCAAGTTTGTCTCAAAGTTGTGAAAATGGTGTTCATACTGTTAAGAAGCCTTAGCTAATGTATTGGATTTTATGTGAGTTGCCTGTAAAGCGATAATTGATTGTTTTTGCTCTTTTATAAGTTGTTCTAGTTCATGATAGTTATTCAGGTTTCCATTTAGGTTCCATTGTAGAACTTTAAGGAGAGAATTACTGGATTTGAAGAACTTTTGTGCAGTATAATTAGGGTTATACTGTGAAAAATCTGCTTTAGGTGCGTTCATATCGTTTAATGTTTATGGGTTTTGGTCAGTATACCAGGTTTGTGAAGGTAATTAAATGTCTTCATCTCCATCGTTTTCGGAGCTCTTGTCGAAGTAAGTATTTAGTGTATCGAAGTCAGTGAGCATTGGGAAGGGGTTTGTTATAATGTTAGATTGGTTTTCTATTGCGTGCATTTGCCCTGATTTTGCATTTAAGTTTGGATTATATGTGGAGCGTGGGTAAGCGCAATTCATTGTTGATGCGTTTTCGACTATTTGAGATGTGGAACGTGTTTGAGACGGATTTGGCGTGGGTGTGTACGAGTGAGAAGTCAAATGTGGTTCGGTTTGATTTGGAGTAGAGCTGTGAGCTAAGTAAGATTCTATAGAACTAAGTGGCTAAAGTTATTTTGAGTGTTGGGATGCACTGTGGGATATCAATTTACTTTTTGTGTGAGATGTCGAAGGAGTTTGTTTTTTGTTGATTGGGTGGAGCAATTTTGCTCTTGAATGGTTGTGTGAGTCGAAGTTGGTAGCGTTTCTAACAACGGAGGCATATGTGATTACAGTTAAAGCAATTGGATCTTGCGCGCTGTAAATTTTGTTTGCTTCAGACAAACAGCATTTTTGTTGTGTTGCGTGCATGTAGCATTAGCAATGCTTTGAGGATGCGGGGTGTTGTTCATTACAATTTGCACATGATGTTCGTGTGCATTCACTGGAAGGGTGTGGGGGGAAATTGCAGTTTTCGCAAGTCGGACTACAACTTTCAGGTTGTTCCATCCTACGGAACAGGAGGAAGGTGGACGAAATAAGTCGAAGGTGAAAAGAATGACGCCGGTGCAGCGTTGAACCGAATTTTAATTTTTTATTGAATTTATATACGTCAGTGACACCTTGGGTTTTGGGTTTTCATTTCTTCGAGTATTTCCTTTTCAGACACGTTTATAAGGCAAGGCGCATAGACGGTACCTTTAGAGGAATTTAATTGTTTGTGAAAAGTAACTGAGATGGGGCAAAGAATGGGCAGTGTTTTTTTTTGTTAGGAACTGATCAGCTACTTTTTGTGTTTTGGCGAGGATTAAAATATTTCCATCGCGGAGTTGTATGTAGTGTAAATGTAGTCGTAAGATGTGTTGATGTTGTCTATTGCTTTTTCAAGAAGAAAAATACTGAAGAAGGTAAATGGCTTATTGGGGTCTGCTGGGGACATAAGAATACATTTTGGGTTTGCAAGATTGGAGTGATTAGGAAGATTAAAACTGATGTCTAAAGGGGAGCTTGTATTTTTTTTCCTCTGTTTGCGATCGATAGACTGGTCAAATGTACTAAACCGGTCACCCGAAAAACTATTTGGCCCAGAGGCCATAATTAATGTGTTTTAGTTGCACTATTCGCTGTATAGTTTCTCACTTGCACTTCGCGTATGGAATTTATTAGGGGTTTGAGGTTGAAATATGCGGGAAAGTTAATTAATATCACTGTCTTTGAGAGAGCAGAGAAAACACAATCGGAATATGATGCTATCAGCCCGAAAGTTCGTCGGTGACGGTGCGGAGTTATTGCCAGTATTACCTTCTGAAGAAAATCGCGCCAAGGAAATTATTAAAAACAAGAAACTATTATAACACACCAACTGATAAAAAAGAAAGGAAATAAAACCAAACGATTAAAATTTTATGAATTGGTTTATTCCACGGATCAAAACGAAGTAAATACTAAATGATTCCTAACATCTTAATTAACCGTACACTGCTTGCGTTGCAGTTCTGTTTATTTTGCAGTTCTTAGTTGTTCGTTAAACAAACGAATTCTCACGTTTCGTGAATTTGGTGACAGTGTAGGTAGGCAAATCCAAAATTAGGGTGAGTTTGTTACAATGTAAACAACCCTTTGTTTTCTGTTTAAAAAAATTATATTTAAAAAATATAAGTATATTTTTTTTTACTTACAAACCGTCTTTCAAAAACGATTTTATTAAAGATTACACTGTACAGTTGTAATTAGACCTTGACAATGACTTAAAAAAAAACGATTAACTACACAATCAAACAAAAAAGCAAAAAAAACTTACGAATTTTTTATTTTTATCCATTGGCTCCTTATTTCTTATCATTACTATTGCCTTTTTCAATTTAGATTTTACACACACAACGTAAGCAAAACATTAGATAACTTGTATTTTAAAGAATATAGTCATTAAAGAAGTTATTGGAATGGCTCAAAAATGTTGAAAAAGTACGAAAAATAAAGAATTGCTCGACAAATTTTTTTGTTGATTTTGAACGTTGTGGGGTATACACGTAATTGGATTTTGGTCTTGCTTTTTTTTTCTAATTCGAAATGTCGTGCAAAGTTTGCAAAAAAAAGTGGACAGATCGGAAGTTAAAGTTAAATGTTCTGATTTCTTCACGCTTCATGTGCAAAATTGGAGGCTAGTGATCTGGAATATATGAAGGAAAATAGCAAACATTATCGCTGCGCCAGCTGTACGGTTCACCGCCGTGGATCTCTTTCGGGCACCTCAGTCCGATCTTGTTCCGGTGTATCATCCAAATATATTCCGAAACTACGGGAAAATTCCTCTACATCATCAACGGAGAAAGTTTCGAACGACACTGAAGTTACATCAGCACCGACTTTGGAGAAAATTTGGAGGGTCATATTGGAGATGAAGGAACTGCAGAAACACCAAATAGAGGCTCTTCTCAACAAAAATAAAATATATGAAGAAAGAATTACTTCGTTGGAGAACACCGTAAACCGGCTAGAACAACAACACAATTGAAGTGTTCAACGTTCCTCACACATACGACATCTCCGATACCGATATTGCTCTCAAAGTTCTGCGTGAAGGTTTGCATGTTGATGTTAGCGAAGGAGACATTGACTTCTGTCATATGAAAAAAATAACAACAAAGCCTGCGAGCGGCTCAACGAAGAAAATCAATATTCTCAGAGTGAAACTTGCCTCACGCTCCTGCAAAGAGCGTATATTGAAGGCGAATAAGGAGAACAAAACAGAACTGAAGACAACAATTATCAACAAGAACGCTGTGCCGCAGAGGATGTATGTCAATGAAAGCAGATCTTATTACACACGTCAACTGATGAAGGCTGCAACTGAAATTAAAAAGTCCAAAGGTTACAAATATTTATGGACGAGGAATGGATCGGTTTTTATGATTTGATTAAAATAAATAGTATTGCTGATTTGGATATCTTATGAATTATATTAACGTAAATAGTTCTAATCCCTCTTCTCATCGCATAAACAATACCCCTTCCTCGCATGTCAATGACCGTGATGTTTTTTGTTTACATCAAAATATTACAAGTTTAAGGAAAAAAATTCATTCTCTGTTAGCACAAATCGAGTCTCTATCTAATTTACCCACAATTGTTGTCGTAAGTGAGATTTGGATTTATCATAATGAACTAGATTTGTATAATATTCCAGGATATTCACTTTTTGCTAAATGTTATGACTCTTACGCAGCAGGTGGTGTTGCAGTCTATGTCAGAAGTGGTTTTATGTGTGATTGTTCAGTAATTAATGTTCCTAGTGCGGACATAGTAAAGTTATCTCTTACTTATGATAACGAAAAGTATTTGATACTGTGCCTATACAGATTGCATGAATGTAAGGATGTTTTTATTGAAGAATTAAGTCGAATTTTAAGCAAAATTAAAACCAAGAATCTCATCGTGGTAGGCGATTTAAATATAGACATTTTAAATAAAGTTGATAAAGATTCTGAAAACTATTTGCTCTTAATGTCTTCATTTGGTCTCAGGAGCTTTATTAATGGGCCAACTCGTATATTTAATACTACGAAAACTTGTTTTGACCATATTTTCATGCGGTTGCACAATAAAAACAAGAGTTTGTTCTATTGTAGTGTTGATGACTGCAGGATTACTGGTCATCATATGCTAGTTGTAAGCACTAATAAGGCCACTAACTCCATGAATACTCAGAGCCATCAGAGTCAAATTCTTCGTACAAATTACATTTTGCTCAATGAACGTCTTAAATATGAATTCTGGGAATCTGTCTATTCCGAAGAAGACGTCTCAGTTGCTTATGACGTATTTATCTCCATCTTAAAAAAACATATAGATAG
The DNA here is from genome assembly GCA_963555765.1 of Orthonevra nobilis. Taxonomy (NCBI): domain Eukaryota; kingdom Metazoa; phylum Arthropoda; class Insecta; order Diptera; family Syrphidae; genus Orthonevra; species Orthonevra nobilis. The sequence goes on from OY743227.1 coordinate 30,342,248, forward strand.
CTGCTCCTCTGTGTCTTCACATATTTATGGAAATAGGAAGTATAAGCCGATAAAATCGTGGATGACTTTTAATCTGCTACAAAAAATTAAAAAAAAGAGGAAATTTTCATTAAAATGTAGAAAATATCAAATAAGGCTAAAAAAATATTATAACAGTTTATGTAAAATGTTGATAAGGAAATAATTGATTCGCGCAATAATTATTATGCGCAAAAGATGCTAAATGCGAGAGGAAATAGCAAAGAAGAATGGAGAATTGTTGATGAAATATGCGGCAAAAATCGTGAGTCGAAGTCAATAGATATTTTGGAAGTCAATGGAGTTACTCTACTTGAATCTGGTACTATAGTTAATACATTTAATGAGTACTTCATTGAAATCTCTGATAACTTAAAACCTTCCATAGAAGTGAATAAAACATGTAGCCGTAGTTCTTATTCAGTGATTGCGCATGCGGTTCAATCAAATAGCTTTGTTTTTATTCCTATTACTTCTGAAGAAGTCTTCAAGCTTATTATTACACAAAAGTGATGGTATTACCAACGTACTCTTAAAGAAAATAGTCCTTAATATAGCTGATATTCTATGTTACTTATTTAATCAGAGTGTATTTAGAGGATGTTTTCCACAATCGTTAAAGTGTGCAGAGGTTATACCTCTTTTTAAAAAAGGAGATCACAGAAATATAAATAATTATCGTCCCATCTCTCTACTTCCGACCTTTTCTTAACTATTTGAGAAACTTTTTAAAGCTCGCATTATTTCTTTTTTGGAATATCAACAATTTTTCTCTAACAATCAATATGGTTTTAGATCAAAGAAATCCACTGAAGATGCGATTCTAAGGTAGTGTTCTAATTTGTATGAGGGTTTTAATTGTTCTAAACCTACTATGGCTTTGTTCATCGATAAGTCTAAAGCCTTTGATTTAGTAGATCATAGTTTGCTCTTAGATAAATTGTATGCATCAGGATTTAGAGGAGCCGTTCTTGAATGGTTTCGTTCTTATCTCAAAGATAGAAAACAGAAAGTGAAAATAAATGGAGTTTTCAGTGATTCTCTCACAATTAAGAATGGTGTCCCTCAGGGGTCTGTCCTTGGTCCCTTGTTGTTTCTAATTTTTATCAATTCACTTTTTCAGCAATCATTTAATGGGCAACCAACTGCTTTTGCAGATGATATAGCCTTTACGTATTAGGAAGTGAGTTCCTTTAAATGTGTTGTATGAATGAAGATGTCCATATGTTAAGGCAGTGGTTTGCTTTGCACAAGCTAGTGGTCAGTGATAAAACCAAACTTATGACTTTTAAAATGATAGGCAATAATCATTTTGATCCTAACATGGTATTTCACTCACATGATTGCAAAAGGTTTGGTTTACTCGTTCATAGTTGTGGTCTGGCAAACTATAACGATACTCTTCCCTGTTCAGATAAGTGTTTTAAAATTGAATCTGTTAGTGAATACAAATATTTGGGTGTTTTGATTGATTCAAACTTAAATTGGAAAGCACATATGCAAGCTACGAAATCGATTATGATGCAGGTAATACGAAAATTGTATCTCTTAAAACCATACTGTTCTAAGCAAGTACTAACTGTGATATATTATGCACTGGCTAACTCAAAACTGCAATATGGTATTACTAGTTGGGGAGGGGCTTATGATAACACTTTTAATCCCTTATTAAAAACTCAAAAATGTCTAGTTAGATTAATTTGCGGTAAATTAATTAATTGTTGGCCGCTGTTCAAAGACTTACATATTCTTCCTTTAAGACATCTGTACATTTTCAAAGTTCTTAGAGAATTTTTCAAGCGCAGTGGTTACATTCTGAACAGGACGTCTTATTATTATTGTTTACGTGTTAATAATCAAGCCTTAGTAAATGTTCCTATCGCACATAAAACCAAATTTGATCACTTTTTTACTGTTACTGCTCCTAGATGTTTTAATAAACTACCTATTGTGATAAGACAAAGTAATAATTTATATACATTTTTAAAAAAAGTGAAGGGTTGGCTATTCAATATTGACTACTTGAACATTGTTAATGTCCTTCGACGTATGCATTAAAATTTAAATTTAATATAACCTACTTGTATTTGTAAACATTTTACAGTCTTTATAGTTGGCTTTTGAATTTTACTATGGAATATATATATCCTTCACCCTCCTTTTATGTAGTACTTACCCCACATCATTTTGTATTGTATAAATTTTATAAATCATTCAACACTAACTTTCAAAGTTATAGAATGATTATCTTCCTTCTGAACTTTATTTTCTTGTAATGAACTTTGTTAAAATTATATATTAAGTTGGAATGAATAAAAGTGAAATGAATGAAATCATACAAATGTTTCAGTCAAGGCAGACCCATAGACAAAGACACATTAAATAGACTCCTAGAGCTGTTGGTAACAAGAGTTGAATATATTAGAGTAATACTTCACGTTAACTACACAAGGCTAACTAATTAGCATTAGGACAAAGCCCAAGAAATTTTTAATGACTGTAAAGGATTTTAAGGATGTAAGGATGTGCGAAGCCAACTGAAGAAGGTTCAATACAAAAAAATAAATAATGCAAACGCACAGTCAAATTCAAAGGTTTTACTTATCTGAGGTGTGGTGTGTCCAATTGCTCAGCAGCAGCCACCGACCCACGCAATCGTGCCAACGGCGTAAGTACGTACGAAAGTGTGGACAGTGAAAGAAAGTGAAAAAAAGCAACAACAAAAAACAATGGACCGGAAGGTAGGTGAATGCGTGGTACGATGTCTGCTGCTGCGAGAATTGTTTTAACAATACACCGGCACAAGCATCAGCCGATCGGAGAAACGGCAATTATGTACAGTATTATTTCTTATTATCGCGAGACTATGGTAAAGTATGCAAACGAAGAAATTATGATTGACGATTGGCTGATGCATGTGCAGTGAGTCACAGTTTATATTATGGAATATGTTCTGATTAATTTTAAACAATAAAGGAAATACATTCGTTTTAGTTGAAGGTAGTAAAGAAACAATTTAGGAAATACATTCGTCTTAGTTGAAGGTTATAAAGAACAGTAAGCAAATAAGTTATTAATCTCAAACAATGACTGTAGAGCCAAAGTTTCTAGAGCAGGATCCTAACATGCAATAGACCTTAGAATACTTTTTTCGCTCCATGAGAAAGTATCAATCGATACTAGTAGCAAGACCAATATTTCAAATCTTAACAAAATGCCGCAAACACCTGTGGAATTTCTAAATACTGCATCGAAAATCCTTGCGGATTTCTTTGGTAACACAGACGACCTGCAAAGATTCTAAACTGTGTAAGAATTTGATAATGAGCATAAACAATGGCAATGACATCGTTGCTATTAATCTAATAAAAATAAAGATAAAAGGAACTGCTACCACCAAAAAATTACAAACCAGTTCAGAAATAACAACATGAGTAGAAATGTCAGAAAGATACAACAGGTTTTGAAAAACCAATCCCAATTACTCATTAGAAAACACGAAAATAAGCAGTGAAATCCTTTATATAAAACTAAACCTAACATCATTCAAAGTCGACACGAGCGCGGACATTTCTATTGAAAAGAAAGAACAAATCGATCATTTGCATACTCTTAACAAGTACGTTACAACAAGTCTACATGGCATAAGGCAATGCATAAACAAAACCTTAGGATATGTTTACACTGAATAAAAAATTTAAAAAAATCGATGGATTATTGATTTTGTTAAGAAACACAATTGTACACTTCACTATGACAAAAACCAAGATTGGATAGTACTAAGACCAGATGGCTTTAACGAAATTGAAATACCAATATCTTGCTCACCAACTAATAATGCACAAGCAATACCGGCAAGATCTGAAGTTATCAGACAAATAAACTACCAATCGCAGGAAAAAGAAGTGCTTAGTCGCGACAACAACTTAAGGACGGAACATAACAGGTAAATACAATTACCAATGCAAAAGCATTTTCCCGTGTTATGAATACAACTAATGAAAATTATTGATACACAATGTCAACTGCTAACAGAAGGTGTAAACGACTATGACAAAGTATCAATACTCAATTCTCCAAACAATGACATTCAATTACAAATATTGTTACATTTTCTTGACTTCATAAACTGTAGCGCAAGCAATCTTTGACCATTTCATACTAGTTAACGTCCCCATGAGGAAAATAATCACAGTTGTGGGTGGGAAAATTTCACCTCAACGGCATAACACCACCAACAAACAGTGTGAACTTCGGAAAGACACCACAGAACATTTAATGAGTTTATTTTGTCATATATTTCGATAGAAAAAATATACTAGGGCCAGTGGCTAAAATAATTCACATATTGCTACAATACTACGCCATTAGTGGTGCATGAATATTGCCCATTTGAATTAGTGATTGATAAATCCCCAGGTAATTACGACTTCTTTTTGGATGCAAAAGCAGACCCCGTTTATAATATGGACGTGTATGAGAAGGAAGTAAAAATTCAACTAACGACTCATAAAAGGGCGTTGGAAATGATAAGCAAAAAATATAGCATAATTCTTATACAATAGACAAAGTTATTGTTTAGATATAGCAGTATAAGAAAAAGTTATAATTATTAAATTAACAATTATGATTCATAAATTAAAGTATTATCCCGATCCATATTTTTCATTTAAAGACTTAAATAAATAAAAAATAATAACAGTAATAATTTCATTAATTAAATCATAAATATCTGATAATAAATTCAATATTTTAATTTCTTGGACAAAATAATCTTATTATACATTTTTAAAAAAATGAAATAAGAACTTAAAGGATTGGTCAAGCATGATTTAAGAAAAACAAAATTATATTTCTAAAGGAGAAAGGTGTAATAACATGTGCATCATGTTTCATCTGGGCCATAACATGAAACCTTCAATACAGCATTCAATTATACCTTGGAAACATCGGTAGTGAACTGTCATAGTTAACGGACGTTACTTTTGGATCATTGAAATTGGACCTTGTAAATATTGACTTTTGGTATAAGCTACAGCGTATTATTATTCGAAATAAGAGCATTATTTTCAAATTGTGATGGCTTAGTGCGCTCAGTGCACATTTCAGATTCGAGCAGAGACGCGAATTTTGCATTAGTTTTATTATTATTTTTTATTTATTTAGCATTTTATTTTTAACAAAAAAATGGTAAAAAAATATATCGAAACAAAAAGCGGTAATAACACTATGTGTAACGAGATCAAGAAGATGATGGACAGTAAACCAAACTCTGCGGAAACTACAGTTTCATACGCGGAAACTGCCAAAAGACAGAGACAGAAAAAGTGCTGCAAAAGCTTAAAACTGAATTGCCACTTATTGTTAAGCCAAAATTGAAACAAAAGAGTTTTTAAACAAAAGAGAACTTAAATAAACGGGTAGACCCAAAAAATGTAAAATATTGAAAGTAAACATCATCATGGAGAAATTATTGAAGAAAGCATAAATGATGAGGAAAGAAATAAAATTGAAAAGAAAATTGGTGAAAACTGTGAAGTTAAGATACCGCTTAAAATTAAACCGAAAATAACCATAGTGAATATGATAATATATTATAATGAAAACCATATTATAGAGAAACTAAAAAAATAAAATAGTATATTAGAAAGTAGTGAATTAAAATTAGTCAAATTATACGAAAGTGCCAAAAATGGTATAAGAAATTACAACGCTATAGTTGAATAAGATAACGAATCGTTTATTGAAGTAATCAGATAAGGTTAAGTGAATAGCCAACGATTATAAGAGAGAAGAGGTATGTGCAAAATGACAATGCCCAGTCATCTAAAAAAAACTCGAAAGTAAGAAAAATAGTTTGGGATACTAGCAACCAAAATTTATAACAGGATACTATGTAAACATATGGGCGGAGTAACGATCTATGTTTAGAACAATTGGACAATAAATAAAGTAACAAAAAGACAATTCATTGGGAAAATTGGTTTTAAGCCCGTTATATAATAAATCAAAATAAAATAAAAAAACCATAGTAGGTGTATATAGATCACCCAGTTATTGCGACAAGTCCTTTTAACACTTCATCCAGGAGAGCATGGAAAGTATTATCGACACAAGTAACAAAATAATTTTGGCAAGTGACTTCAAAAATAACTGGTATACAAATATGAAATATAAACTGGAGTTAGAACGATTCTTTAACGACAATAGCTTAATGCAAAAGATTGAGGAAAATCCAAGAATAAGGAATACATCAAGTACTTAAGTGGACTACGAAGTAACGAATATGAATACCTTGAATGCACGCACAAGGGAAAACGAGAAAATATCAGACCATGAGACAATAGAGATAAGAATAAACACTCATATTATTCAAGAGGAGAACAATAAGGAAGTAATAATATTTAAGTATATAAAAGAACCATTTTCACAACAGCAAACAATGAAACACTTGCAATATAATGCTACGACAGATTTACATGAAAATGTAAAGAGTCTAAATATGCTCGTCCCAATAGAAAAGTTCTCAAACACAATAAAATGTGAGGAGTTTCGACCTATAAACACATTGCTTACTGTGAAAAAAATTATTGAATCCATAGTCAAAAAACAGCTTGTAAATTACATAGACAGATATAAAATTCTATCCAGTTTTCAGTCGGGATTCAGGAGACACAACTCATGTAAAACAACTATAAATCATGTAATATATGAATGGATGAAAAATAAAAATAAGAAGAAAATAATGACAATCTTTTAAAAGAGCATTTGAAACGATTGACCACAAGATTTTAATAAAGAAGCTTAAGAGGTGTGGTATTAAGGACATAAAAATAAAATGGTTCCAATCATATCTGGAAACTAGAACACAACGGACAAAGGTAAAGGGCTCAATACAAACCAGTATAAAATTTATTTTGTACAAAAATTACTTACCAAATGTGCTTAAACATAGCAGGATAGTATTATATGCCGATTTAGTTTCAACAAACACTTCGAATACATTTGCAAGAAAATAGGTACAAAAATAGGATTTTTCAAGAGAATTAGAAACAAAATGGACTATATGACTGCGGTTACAATATATAATACTTTAATAAAACCACACTTTGAATACTGTGCCTCTATACTATATTTATTCTGCAACCACGGGCATAAAAGTAGACTTCAAAACTACAAAATAAAGGAATGATGACAATACTAAGGTGCAACAGAATGAGACCGATAACATATATGCTCGACGTGCTCAAATGGTAAAATATATAGCAAATTCTACAGTTGAACCCCCTACTTGCGGTTTTCAACATAAAAATGGGTAATGCACCAGTATATTTAACTAACAGGACCACCCGTGTTGGTGAAGCTCAACCTTACCAACTTCGTTATGTTTACAACTACAGACTGGGGAAAACAAGCATAACAAGATCTCAAAACACTTTGATGATGAAGGGACTTAAACTTTGTAATAAACTTCCTTATGAAGTGAAAATTGGAAAAAATCGCGGTTCATTCAAAATAAAATGTATTGAATTCATAAAACAAAATGATTTGTAAATTATATGTTTTGTAGAATAATTATGAATTCATAAAAAATGTTTTTATAAAAGTATGTAACACTAATAAAGTAAATTAAAAAACAAAATAAAACATTCACTACCTGTGCTTCTCCAGGCGTGTCATATTGCACACGTAGCTGCTTGCGCCTGCCACACCGAATTCATTCATTTAAAAGTCATGGGATATTCTTTACACAGACGGCTCTAAGTCCGTCAGAGGTACTGGATTTCCAATAGTCACCGAAGTAGGAGTAGGATACGTTTTATGATCTGAGACCGCCATATTTTTGTTCAATCTATTCCACAGAAGCTTATGCAATTATCAAAGCCACAGAAATAGCGAATATTTCTACCAACAATGTCCTGATCTGCTCTGACAGTCTTTCGACGCTAAATGCAATAGTTAATATCAACAGCTTCTCACCCACAATCATCAAAAACCTTGAAAACAGATTAAAAAACAAGAAAAAAAGGATTATTCTATGGGTTCAGGACACTCATGTATTAGAGGCTGGCGCGTTGTCTTCGCTTCAGAAGGAGATATATCGCCAATTACTTAAAGAACAAACAATGATATCCAAAAGCACTGGAACTATCCATACAACCACGCCACCAGCAACAGACTGAACAACAACAATACGTATCAGACGATCACAAGACAAAGTGCAAACTTGGACTATGTAGTTTGCTCTCCTCTCTGCATTTTCCTCCTAGTTGGCATATTGGAACAAGAAATGTGGGACACCTTGAAACATTTTGCAATATTTGAAACGGTGAGCCTGGGCGCGTAAAAAGTAAGTCTCTTGGTGATGATAAAATGCAATCATCAAATGCAAGCGATCACAGACGATTAATTTCAAATATTACTTTTTGAAATAAAAAACAAATTGGAAAAGAAATTCGAGAGTTTAAGAGCAAGATTCTATAAACCTACTCTCTTATTTCTTGATGTATTTAACTAAAAATTAACTTGCGACCACTGAAGCTTAAATATCTTCTCTCTCTTTTCTTTCTAACTTTTGTTTAAATATCCTAATCCACAATTGTGATGTCTTCGCTAATCGGGAAATAATATATGAACAACTCGGGAACTAGTGAGAATTTTAAACGTTTTTTTTCATAGTTCGTGATAAGATAGTATAATTGGCGATCCCTTATTTCGACTTATGTTGGAACAATCATGCTGTTCTAACGTAGAAATATTATTGTATTTTGTTGAAATGGTTGAATTACCTACGGAATTTGGTGTCCCATGGTTTGTTGAAGCATTAACGAATGGGACGCTGTTGACTGAAGTGCTTTTCGGGTATGGACATATATCACTTGTTTCCGAAATTGAAGACTGCTTTTTACCGTCTTCGTATTCTTCATCCACTTTGTTTCTTTTTCTGCGCTTGTATGGAGTGAAGAGACGTACAGGACCAGAGCCTAAAATAGAGAAAGAAAAATGAAAAAAAATGACAATAACTAATTCGAAAGATAATCTAATCTTAAAAAACGCTTCCATGAATTTATTTGGGCTTGATTTAGTTAAGTAATACAATTGTACTAATATTTTGAGCAGAGGCAAAAACATCTAATCCACACAAATAACTATTTTTGACCAAATGATTTAATATACAGGAACCACTACAATAACGCCATACATCAGACAGACAAATTTAATGATAGCGCCATTAATATAATCACAATGGCTAAAAAGTTTCGAAAAGATTCGAAACTTCGACCTACCAATCGAACCAAACAAAGCATGGTTGGTCTTTATTTTTGTAGCCTTTATTGAAAATTTCAAATCTATAACTATGTTTATAATTATATTTCTTTATGCATTTATAAGACAATGTGTTGTTGCGTACATCCTGGTTTGTGGCAGACAAAGAATGCGTCGAAGTCGTTTTGAGTCGGTCAACAGAAGTGGTTGATAGTCGTGCAAATTAACTTTCCTTAAGGTTTTTAGGTAGATAAGGTAGGTAAAAGTGGTGGTTCAGTGAGAACCTAATTAGCACTAAGTTCCGTTTTAATACCACAGCTCTGTTACCTTATTTATGATGTTATTTTGGTGTATTTGAGATATCTCTATATCCAGCCCGAGGTATTTAAGAAGGACATCAATTCCTTAATATCCTTGGCAGAAATCTCATTAATTGAGTTGAAGAAGGGTCTACCAAGCGCCCGTTGTCTGGCTCTAGCAAGAGCCGGACAGTCGCAAAAGAAGTGTGTTAGGGTCTCCCTCTCAGCTGTGTTTTTGCAGCTGCGACAATGCGAGTTGTGTGGGATACCTAGCTTAATGGCATGATCTCCAATCGACCAGTGTCCTGTGCAGACCACCACTAATCTAGCAATATCATGACGGGCTCGACGAAGGAGATCTTTTGTTTTTGATTGTTTGTATTCCGGCCATATTTTCCTTGATGTTGCACAGTTCGTAAGTCTGACCCATCTTAGATTTGCTACTTCAAGGAAGTATGAGGATATATAAGCCTTAACTGCTTGTAGTGAGCTGAAAACCTCACCTGCACGCGAGCGCTGAAGGGCAGATCCCTTTCTAGCAAGTTCATCGACCTTCTCATTACCTGGGATGGCACTGTGGCCGGGAACCCATATAAGGTTTTTATTTCATCCTTTAATTTGTTTGTAAACAATTTATTTATTAACCAAATAAAGTTTTTGTTTGTAAAGTTTATTAATAACCAAATATATTTTTGTTATTTATGCCTTGATATTTATTTTCTCTGAATGTACTTTGTGCCCTTAGATGATGAATGAATCTTCACCGCTCTGATCAGCCTCTGTGTCTCCAAGGACATTTTCCAAATCTGAATCTGAATCAATTTAAGAATCAAGTACAGCGGGAATCATCAAAGCAATTGCATCTTTCGTGAATGGATATGTATTTTTTTAGTTGGTCTCATGCAAGTAGTCAGTGGGTCAGAACGAAGTAAAAGCTTATGAATAATGTCCATATTACATTGAAACTTTGAAATTTTGTTTGCGAAATTCTTCCTTTAAAGTCGGAAATGTTTGTATCATACCTCAACCGCCTTATCTGACAGTAGTCAAATGGACAAAAGAATGAAACGTTTATGACCGCCATACTATGCATTTCAATCTTGTGCATCGTATGTGTCATGTGACCACTTGATATTACTTCGAGGATGATTTTGATTCAGTAAATAAAATTACAATCAACTCTAGTTTTGTCCGCAGCTAATTTAGGATTGTAAAAAATTCTCCTCTTCGTGTTACCATCATTGGTGATATTGTAGCAAAACATGAAACCTCAATGAAAAAAATGTGTAATTTCCTATTGTGGTGCAAAAAAGAACGATTTTCTAGACATTTGGGGGATTAATGTCACTTCGTAGTTTGTCCAAGCCTCGTACTTTCGTAGTGCATTGAAATGAACGCCCTATGCGAAATGTTTCGTAATTTGGCACTCTTTTAATGCTCTGCTGCATAACAAATCATTCAAAAGAATAGCAATGCCACACAAAAGTGTAAAACAAAAATAATTGAACGAATTGGTCGATCAGTGTTAGTGACCTGCTCAATTTCCACAGTCAATTTATTACCGACAGCTTTCATGAAGCAAGTACAAACCTACGACAGTACGATTTATGAAGATTTTTACCTTCGTAGTTGAGTAGAAATTTGGTGATTCATTTATGTATGGAAATGACGTTCCAGACACTACGAACACTAAGAAATTAAGAAACTACGCCAACTACGAATGAACTACGAAGTGACATGAATACCCCTTTTATTAGATTTTCCCAGAAAGTGAACTGCCAAATATCACGAATGGTTAGCTTTTGAAGAAGTCTCTGAACAAAATATAACTTTTCAAAAGACCTTAAATATGCAACAAACGTTTTAAAGAGAGTTGCTTTGGAAAAAAATGTTTTAAACACTTATTCGCCTCTTTTTGAAACAAAGTGAAAATATTTCTATGGGAATGACGATACCGTTTATTTTGGTCCTAGTTTTACTAACGTATGGAAAACGTTATGAAACTTTATTAAACTTCATGGCAATAAGTGAAGAAGTTATAGAAGAATATTTGAACTTAGCTTCAGAAACGTTATCACGAACAAGATTCAATATCACTGAATTTAATTGCGCAAACTGAATAAAATATCTTTTTAGAACAAATACAATAACCAAACTCAAAAAATTGGAACGCTAAACGAAAATGAAAAGTTAAAAACTATACTGTGGAACAAAATTCGTCGCTTAAAAGCATAGAAAAAAAGCCACATATGAATGAAAAGTTGACTATAAAAGAGAATATTGATTTTTTCCATGGTGCTTATCAAAATACAAGAACTCTTTCTAAACTCTTTCTTTCCCGAAGTACAGGAAAATACATCCGAAAAGAAAAGTGGGTTTCGCAGTGCATTTTTTCCGTTCATCTTCCAGCTACATTTTTTACGAGATCAACTTGGCTTTCACTTGCCGCACCCATCTTCTTAACATAGGCGGATTAAGATTTAAAGTCTATCTCTTGGGTTGAACAGGAATATTTTAGAGGAAATGAGGAAAATAATCCAAACATTTTTAGTGAAAAAAAAGAAGTTATTCTCGTTTTTGATGAAATAAGCCTTCAGGCGAGTCTAAAGACGAAATTGAAGGTTTTAATTGATAACGGAAGAAATCAAAAGTGTTTATAATGTGAACAATGCTTAGCCCTCCAAGGCTTTTCTGCAGAGAGTTATTTACAAAGAACTTCTTATAGTTAATGTGTTATCCTTGGAGAGAAAAATAATATTTACTGAGTTTATGTTAATACAAAGTTAAAATTTTACTTTATAATTGCTTTTATTTTAATTCCTTGTACAAAGTACATTTTTTTGTTATGCTTGATATAGAAAAAAAATTAATATTCGAAACAATTTAAATTAAGGGTTTTTTTTTGAGCATTTTACGTTTGCAAGATATATTTTATTTTAAGTTTTCTTCTTATAACATCTAATGAAATATTCTGCAGCTCTCGGTGGTATATTGAAAATCTGAGGTACAATAACGGAAAGCTGCTGTCTGCCGTATGAGTTTTATACTTTATCGTTTGTAGGAATCCTTGGGTCCTTCGCCTTGTGGTGATTTCGAGTTCCAATGGGCGATTATTCTACTGGTTAAAGTAATTTTCTTCGAGAATGGTAAATTTAAAACATTTGTTTTATACCTAAAAATCTAAGTTCTGTCGTATCGTATTTTTACTGTGTTTGCTTTCCCACATTTTGCCAGTTTTGACTTAAACAGCATTATTAATTGAATTGAATTGTACATCCCCATGCTAAAATACCGTACCTTAGGACGAATGTGAGAAATAAACTTGCTTCAACACATTATAGTCCGCATGGTGGCCAAGGTGAAGTAAGCATAAACCGCAGGTGCAGGTACTTTGGCTTTTTGTCGCATTTATTACTAATCAGAACTCATGACACCATCGAATTACTGAGTCAAAGTTCCTTTGCATGATGCTAATTGCTATTTGTAAATTTCTTTGTTGTATGGACAAATCCTGTGCAGTAACATAAGACTCTAAGAATATCATCTCAAGCTTTCACGTTAAAAGCTCGATTTTTAAGGTAGCTTTTAAACCAGTCTAAGATATCTTCTCGAATACCAATTTAATGTAACATATTAAAAAGTTTTTTATGAGATAGCGCATCAAACGCGCATCATTTATTAAGATTAACGCTGATTACGAGTAGATAAGTGAATTCTGTAAAAAGCTTTTTGTGTTCTTATTCGTTACGAATTGATATTGATTTTTGATAATTATTTTGAACTTTTTGATGTAATTTTGGAGTTTCTTTGCCATTATTTGTTTTATAACTTTATCGAGTCGTATCTCAACTATTCCCGATGAATTGTTTGCATTCACATTCTATTATTTCACTAGTGAAACAAGACTCAAGTAAATGAATCATAAGCCAATTTACGTTAACAAAACTTTTACAAATGGTCCCATCGAGATTGTTTGTTTTCGTGTCAAGAATATTATTGTATTCTTGGGATAAGTTTCAAATTCGGAGATCGGGATTCGGAATTCTGTAAAATTCAGATTTTATTTTTTGAGTTTGTTTGTTGACAAAATTTCGATAGCACACATTCTCTATTGTTTTTCCATCGTCGAACTTGACTTGAAAATTATGCGAACTTCCGCGTATAGCCAGGGGTTTGTTAGTTCTCATTTTTTGTATGTTATTTTTATTGTTGAATTTGCAAAGGTTGATTTATATACGGGTACTTATAAAAGTCATTCATATCAGATACATGATAGAGCGTGTTCCAATCGTAAGTTGTAAGGTATTCTATTAAAAGGCTATTTTTTAATTTTTACAGCGATTTCCGATCTTCCTCTCTTCTTTTATTGCTTTGCTAAGGGACGCCACAAAATAACGCATAGTGATCTCATATGTCGCAGGCACACGTATGAGACAGTGCACAATCTTTGTACTGCGTGCTTTGTTAAGATGAACTTTCGTGCCTGCGTCGATAACATTTACCAGTCCTTTTGAAGCCACCATGCTCATATAGTTGTTCGCTAATTTGATCATCTTATTGGACTCTTCATTTATATTAAGATTCATATTCCCTTCTATAATAATTTAAACATAAAATTCCAGCTGAATGATTTTATAAAAGATTGCAGATTGAAATTAGTTTCGGTGTCGGTTCGTAACAATGAGCTGGTGATTCATGTAAATTGTTTTGTTATTTGTTTGGTGATTTTGTAAACTAGAAAGTTTATAAATTAATTCCGATGTTTTATTGGTAAGCGCGTTTTTAGTTTGTTAAAAATATAAGTATTGCACCTTTTGCTTGTGAACGCGACTATTATTTTGGATTTTGGACCGATGTGCAAAAAAGCGCACTTCACATAGTTGCCATCGTTTTCTATTTTTTCATAATAGCATGCTTTTGGAAATTTAAAAATAAAAATATCCTAACAGTTGGGCTATTCTATACCAAGAATACATTAGTGTGTGTATGCGCAAATTTTAAACAAGTCTTATATCATGTCGTGTGTCCAAATATTATACCTATGAAACAACTTGATATTAAAGTACAAAACTGCCTTGATATATGCACAGAGCTAAAACTAAATGCAAGAGCTATTTGTTATGATAAAGGACCTAAAAATCGTAGTTTATTTAGTAAACTTAATCCTGACGAACAAAACTTAAGTTCTATTTAAAACGAAAATTTTATATTTGGAATGTACGATATACAAAGGTATTATCAAGGGTGTTTAAATACAATTTGTCCATCTGACGGCCTTCCCGTAATTGACTACCTTGTCACGGTAGGAGGGCTTAAAGGGACCACCGATCCCACACACGAAAAACAACAGGGCAGTACCTGGCAACTGGGAGGAGCTACCCAACCAAGTGACAATTAAAAATAAAATATCAAAAGTTATCTCCACGATGAAACACGGGTAGACATACACCCAAAGTCGGCAGAGGCCGCGACTCCCGACGGTGGCTTGGCCCCGGAAGGGGATTAGTCGATAGTGGCAATAAACATAGAAACAGAGACGAGAAGTGTTTAACCCATAACATTCGGGCTTAGTCATCTCTTTGAGACTGTGAAATGCCCAAATAGAGGGAAATCCGAGGAATGGGTAACCGTTCGGACTCGGATGCTCCAGAGTCCAGTAAAGGAAGAGGGCCAGGGAAATAAAGCGTCTGGAGTCGGAGAACCTGAGGGGATCAGAACCCGAATCTGAACCCCAAGCGGACCCAATTTGAGCGCACAGGGGAAGGAAGGTCGACATACCCGTACCATCCACCCCAAAAGCAACCCACAAAACATGCAGCGGAGGGCGCAAGTTTGACGAATCAGAACCATCCATTTCAAAAGCAGCCCTTCAAAGTATGGTGTCACCGGAGGATGTCCCAACAGACTTCGGGGGTAAGAGGAAGATGAGAACAATCCGTTCGGACCCTTAATACAAAAAATATAGGCTCACCACAAACATATACAGACAAAGGCGGAAACCATCAAGTGAAGAGTCCCACTCACAAAAAAATTGGGCACACGGGGACATAAGAAGAAGTAGCACTAGATAGTGACGGTGGTATATAGCAACAATTCTGAAGAGGAAAAAATACGGTAGGAGCAACACTCCAGTTTTGAAAAAAACCGTATGATGCTCTGCATAAGGTGCTATGCACAGACCCAATATCACCTCTCCATTTAACCAAAGCAGGCTTTGAAAACGGCAGATACTACCTAAGCTGCAAGGATCTTTAATCGATTTCTTCTCCTATGCAGATCATCGTTCCCTAAACACCAATGCGTTACATACATAAATATCCATATTTATGTCTCATATATCCCGTCGTCTATAGTTTCTTCATAATTGTCATGCATTCTATTCTGTTTTCAGTACATCATCGCGATACACTTATTTCACCACCCAGTCACCCAGCAATCATGAATGCATTTTTACACCCCGACAACAGATACACATATTCGAATATTCGAATGGCAAAGTCAAGGGCAAGTGCGCTGCCTGTAAAGTAATTCAGTGCAATGAACAGTTTAAATAGCCGGAGTTGCGCTGTAGCTAGAGCGATTGATAAGAACTTGAAATGCTAACTGACGGGGTACACTGAACCATAATTAGGGCAGTTCAATTTATGATTTATCGATATGACGAAATATTGCGATGATGATGTGTGCAATATGGAAATGAACTTGTATGCACTATTTGCGTAGGAAATAGAATATGCGTGGTGGAGACGAGAATTGGCTCCGGATTTGAGGTTTCTTTATATTAACAAAAGGGATTGAAGATCCAGATTATAACTGATGGTTGAACTGAGCGGTTCTGCAAGTAAAATAAAATTAAATAAATATTTAAAACAGTTAATAAAGTTCTATTATTTCTATGACTCTCCGCTTGGCGCTCATCTCTTTTCTGAAACGAGAAAGCACGGTGCCCAAGTGTTACAATGGTAGACAATGATAAGTATAATTATAGCCACAATGAGACTGATTCGAAGGAGCAGATATTGGCAATAACAATGGGTATGGCTCAACAGAGTGCCAAAAATAATAATAATGAGATTACTGATCACCTTCACAAGTGGGATTGTACGTCTATATCTGATATCAGAAACTTGATGAAACTAGAATAAAAATGAAAATATGAATAGAAAAAGAAGAATAAAAAAAGTATCACTCCTACTCTTGAAACTAATGACGATAACGTTATTGAACGATGCAGCGATAATCTAGCGAAACACGTTTCGACTCTGGAGGAGCTTGTATCAGAATAAAAAAAGATTCCGGAAAAAGAAATAGTGAAGAAGATAGAATATTTGAATATATAGAAAAAGAAAGATTAAAAGAAGTTTATAAAAGGATGCAACCAAATGTAATATACTCTTCTATATTTATACACAAGCCCCCTAAGAAAATAACGAGAAATGAAGAAAAATATCACATTATAGAAGAATATCACAATACACCACATGGAGGACATTTAGACATGAGAAAAACGGTTACAAAACTCAAACAAAAACACGTCTGGCAAAATATGAAACAAATAGTGAAGAAGTACGCGAACGCATGTGAACTATGCACCAAGAATAAATAAACCACACACATCAAATAAAAAAATGAACTAACAAATACACCAAGAAACAGATACGAAGCAATACAAATAGTCACAGTAGGACCCATACACCAAGCACCAGTTTCGAAACAATACAAATACACAGTGGAATCCCCTCGCATATCCAACGGATATAGGTATATACTGACGATGCAGTGTGAGCTTACAATGCATTTAATAAGACACCACACATTGATACTAATTGCTCGTCATACGAACTTGTATTTGGAAAACTTCCATGCCTTCAAGCGATTTAATTAAAGATAATACACACAAACACAATCTAGAAAACTATGCGAATGAAATTAAAGTAAGACACATAGAAGACAATAAGAATATGATAAATATACTAACGGTTCAAACTTTAAAATAGGAGTCTAAGTCTTTGTAAAATTTAAAGTAAGCAAAAATAAAAAAATTATTATTATTGACCATATAAGATAATCAAGACTCACAATGTAATACAATAATAGATGCATATGATAAGCATTAAAAGTATCACAACAATAGGCTTTAACAATGCAATTAGGAACAATAATATAAACAGAACCGCGGAATAAGCAAGAAGTAAAAAAAATATATACTAAGAGAAGGAATGAATGTATAGTTTAAAATTTTCCGATTAAGAAAGCGGGTGTAGTGTATCAACATTTCATCGATCACATTACGTAAAAATGACAATGACGGCACACGACACAAACAATCACCACCTCGAATGTGAAATATCAGATATCGTATGACCTAGTGACGGTGCATTGCACTACGGCATATAGTATGCTTGATTTGTTTTGTAAACAAAGTCGTTAGTCATCAATCCCAATTGCCAGATGTTCAGTGCATTCGTTTGAAGATGTAATAGGACTCAGTAAACCCTCGATTAATTGTATTAAGAGTCAGTCTACTGAACTAAATTGAGAACACTAAGGAGGGTCAATTTAAGCAGGGCATTTTTTGAAAATAAAACATTTATTTTGACTAACAAACAAAGTGTTTCTTTTCTTTGACACTCATATGCTGTACTGAGCCATCTTCAACTTTCGCATCTTTTGCCCTTGCCTTTCTGGGAAGTAACGTTCCATTCCTTACAGTATACCGGGAATGGGCCCCATAGGCAGTTGTAAGTCTGTAATTTCAATTTTACAAAATAAATGTTTACAAATGTGATGATAAGTCTACTTACTAGTCATTTGCCAAATTCGGTCTCCCCTCCAAGTTATTAATTTTGAGTCTTCTATGCCTTTTGCCCACTCTTATTTTTATGTTCCATTACTCTTCTTCAGCTCTTCACACCTCTTCACAGAATGAGTTGGCTGCGAAAAAAAAATGTTCATGTGAAGAAATTTTGAAGTTTGATTTCACTTTTTCACATATCGAGAATCGAATTAAGCATGAAGATGTGAAAAAATTAATCACTTCACAGAACGAGAAACGCCCCAGATCCAGACTTTCGCACCAGAGCAAAAATCGACGTGTAACTAGGAGCGGACGAAGAGCGGAATAAAACATGGTACTCCAACCGATTTTATCAGGTCCTATAAATCACAATAATACAACTGGAACAACATCTTTGCAGATTCTGGAAGAGGAAACGGAAAGAAACAGGAAAGGAGGCTTAAATCTTCGCAAATGGAACAGCAACCACAGAGAAGTGTTAGAACACATCCCAAAAAGTCATAGGGGACTAATTCACACCTTTGAGCAAGAGAAAGTACTCTACGAAAATATTGGGACTCCAAATTTGGAGACGACAAAGAGAAAGTAACAAAACGCAGTATGACTTCGTTCGTACCAAGACTTTTCGATCCACTGAAGTTGCTACAACCTATTGTAATTTCCAATAAAATATTTTTGCAGCAGTTGTGGCTAAAGAAACTTGCTTGGGATGAACTTTTCACGGAATTGAAACAATTGGCCGCTCAAACCATCCCACGATTGAAACTGACAAGCGCTGTTCTATTAGTCAAGCTGATGGATCATATTAAAACATTTCTCAAAAGACGAATGTCAAAATTACAACGTAGCAACCGTGTTTGCCCGGCTAAACGAGCATCCAGCTCGATGGAATACGTATGTTGTCAACAGAGTAAGCCAAATTCACGGAAAAGCGAAACACCACCCATTGACACTATACATCAACGCATGATAATCCTGCGGATTGTGCGACCCAAGGACTTTCCCATCAGGCTTTCAACGATAACAACATGCTGTGGAACAGCTGCAACATAATTTGGGCCAGTCCAACGAGTACCCATAACAATCACGCACAATGGGCACTGATGTAGTAAAAAAAAGCGAAATGACCATCCCAGCCACCAACTTATCACGAGACCACCAGTAAGTAAAGGCCACAATATATAATATATATATATATGTATGACGAGGCTCTGAAACATAGGGAAAGACGTAAATGAAGAAATAAGTTGCGATGTGCTGAACCAACACATTCAAACAATAAGCGCAGCAATAACGCATCGTATTATTGTTTCCGGCAAATTCTATCCAAAGAAAGAGCAACTAGAACTGCCCACATTATCGACTTGAAGAGGGTGCTTAACAAACCGGAGACATTTACCATCAACGTTGAAGGTACACCACTTAAAATCCATCCACTCCAACTTTGTGATCTCAGTGATCTACTAGAGGTATATGAAAATCACTGCTCCAGTAAAACGATTGCCATTCATGAAATCATTTGGAAACAGCTATAAAGATACATCGAACATCGAAGCAGAATTCGAAAAAGCCGTGTAGAAGTCGATACATAAACACGCTATATCCTCGACGGCTTCACTCGCGCTGACCATAATACTACTGTTGATCTGAAACGTCCACGGAAACAGCAGGAACCGGTGCATTTAGCAGCAAGGTGGTATGAGATCATCACCCCTAAGAACATCACAAGCGACAAGTCGAAGAACCAGTAAGTTCTTGGTGGGCGGAATGAATTCGTTAATGAAATTTGTGCATTGTGCATAGAGTTCTTTATCTTTCGCAAACTTCTTATGCATGCGAAGTAGTAAACGCACTGCAGCATCACATGAATTTCCCAACGTGCATTTAAATTTGAAGGAGAGTTTCACTGCAAAGCGTCCACCTCTATTACGGTTATGCGTTACGTAAAAAAAATTCTTCACAAAATCGTTTTTCGAAGGATAGGTGTTTAGTTTCAGCTAGAATTTCTTTATGCCAGAATTTGAAACAGCTTTTGTTATTGAAGCGTCTATGAGTATACAAGTTGCGGTGTTAGTGAAAGAGTTGCATGAGGCCTCGCAATCGACGACTTTGCCGAACAGAACACTGCCAAGTGTTGGGTGCAGTGCAATCGGAGACCCAAAGGGGCCGCTAATCAACCCAGTACGAAGGAACTGTCCCAAATCATCCGATTCTATAAGAATATGGATGGAACCTGACATGTGGTAACTAGGATCGGACAGCTTTAGCTCGCTAATGTGTGACCAATCTATTAATCTTATCTGAACTAGTGGTAAATTATTAGTTATTTTTGGAATAACCTGAGCACAAATCTTCGGGCAGATTCTAGTGATCGTAACTCATCACAACTGAAGGACCATTTTGTTCGCGCTGAAATGACAAACCATAGAAAAAATAAAAGACGACTGTCGCCGTTGAAGTTCGTTCCGATACTAGTTAATGTTTGGCTGCAGCAGGATCTGTTGACCGAATGGTTGGTATTATTAATATGAATGAATTTATATGAATTTATTTGATTGTTTCGTTTCACGTGTTCTTGTTAAACAAAGACAAAGGGGCTCGCCAATAATTTAATAGACGGTATGGAATAAATACCTCTAAAGTAATGAATCTAAACACCATAAGCGATACTTTCTCATTTCATATGGAATTTCAGTTTCTTTCAAGCCTTCTTTATGATAATTATATTGGAAGAATGATTTTATCTCTTCTAAATGACGCAAATTTGTTTTGGATATTCATCAACTGCGAGAAAAAACCTGATAGTTATTCTTCCACACTTGCATACTTGAATAATTCAAGTAAAAAACTTTCTTTTTTTCAGTTCTGCCTAGGATTGTGATAATTTTGTACCC
Organism: Orthonevra nobilis; assembly: GCA_963555765.1. NCBI lineage: Eukaryota > Metazoa > Arthropoda > Insecta > Diptera > Syrphidae > Orthonevra > Orthonevra nobilis. The sequence goes on from OY743227.1 coordinate 30,363,523, forward strand.
GACCCTAATGAATTCGTTCATCTACGAACTTCTTTCCTAGTTCAATAGGTCAACTATCAATAATACCTAATGACGTCGTCACCCATCTTGCTCTACCTACTAATAAACAACATGACTTTGTAAAAAACAAATCAACTGAGATTAATTTGTTGGAGTTTACTCCATTTACTTAAAAAAAAGCTCTAGAAGTAGAAGTAGTGTCGACTGCGTATACACTGATTTCAATAAGACCCTTGATAAGCTTTCCTTTAAGCTATAAGCTTTTACATGTAAGCCCCTGGTTTCTCCGTATATTTTATTGAGTGGAAATGCTCGTATCTTCATGAAATCATTTGGAAACAGCTATAAAGATACATCGAACATCGAAGCAGAATTCGAAAAAGCCGTGTAGAAGTCGATACATAAACACGCTATATCCTCGACGGCTTCACTCGCGCTGACCATAATACTACTGTTGATCTGAAACGTCCACGGAAACAGCAGGAACCGGAGCATTTAGCAGCAAGGTAGTATGAGATCACCACCCCTAAGAACATCACAAGCGACAAGTCGGAGAACCAGTAAGTTCTTGGTGGGCGGAATGAATTCGTTAATGAAATTTGTGCATTGTGCATGGAGTTCTTTATCTTTCGCAAACTTCTTATGCATGCGAAGTAGTAAACGCACTGCAGCATCACATGAATTTCCCAACGTGCATTTAAATTTGAAGGAGAGTTTCACTGCAAAGCGTCCACCTCTATTACGGTTATGCGTTACGTAAAAAGAATTTTTCACAAAATCGTTTTTCGAAGGATAGGTGTTTAGTTTCAGCTAGAATTTCTTTATGCCAGAATTTGAAACAGCTTTTGTTATTGAAGCGTCTATGAGTATACAAGTTGCGGTGTTAGTGAAAGAGTTGCATGAGGCCTCGCAATCGACGACTTTGCCGAACAGAACACTGCCAAGTGTTGGGTGCAGTGCAATCGGAGACCCAAAGGGGCCGCTAATCAACCCAGTACGAAGGAACTGTCCCAAATCATCCGATTCTATAAGAATATGGATGGAACCTGACATGTGGTAACTAGGATCGGACAGCTTTAGCTCGCTAATGTGTGACCAATCTATTAATCTTATCTGAACTAGTGGTAAATTATTAGTTATTTTTGGAATAACCTGAGCACAAATCTTCGGGCAGATTCTAGTGATCGTAACTCATCACAACTGAAGGACCATTTTGTTCGCGCTGAAATGACAAACCATAGAAAAAATAAAAGACGACTGTCGCCGTTGAAGTTCGTTCCGATACTAGTTAATGTTTGGCTGCAGCAGGATCTGTTGACCGAATGGTTGGTATTATTAATATGAATGAATTTATATGAATTTATTTGATTGTTTCGTTTCACGTGTTCTTGTTAAACAAAGACAAAGGGGCTCGCCAATAATTTAATAGACGGTATGGAATAAATACCTCTAAAGTAATGAATCTAAACACCATAAGCGATACTTTCTCATTTCATATGGAATTTCAGTTTCTTTCAAGCCTTCTTTATGATAATTATATTGGAAGAATGCTTTTATCTCTTCTAAATGACGCAAATTTGTTTTGGATATTCATCAACTGCGAGAAAAAACCTGACGGTTATTCTTCCACACTTGCATACTTGAATAATTCAAGTAAAAAACTTTCGTTTTTGCAGTTCTGCCTAGGATTGTGATAATTTTGTACCCGACCCTAATGAATTCGTTCATCTACGAACTTCTTTCCTAGTTCAATAGGTCAACTATCAATAATACCTAATGACGTCGTCAACCATCTTGCTCTACCTACTAATAAACAACATGACTTTGTAAAAAACAAATCAACTGAGATTAATTTGTTGGAGTTTACTCCATTTACTTAAAAAAAAGCTCTAGAAGTAGAAGTAGTGTCGACTGCGTATACACTGATTTCAATAAGACCCTTGATAAGCTTTCCTTTAAGCTATAAGCTTTTACATGTAAGCCCCTGGTTTCTCCGTATATTTTATTGAGTGGAAATGCTCGTATCTTGGCGAACGAACGAATCAAGTTTTGTTTAGAGGATCGACCTCTTATACAATAATCCCTACCTCAAGATAGCCACCAAGGTTCTGTATGATTCATTCTATACATAAGCAATGTTGTGCTGTGTGTGCTCAAGAATTCAAAGTTCCAATTATGCGGACGATATAAAAATAAATAAGGGTATCCACAATCTTCCCGAAAGAACCACTCTGCAGGATGATTTGCAAAATGGTGCTTCAATAATTGCTGATCATTTTCGAGAGGTCTTAATCCTTTGTACACCCTTAATAGTTCTGCTCTGGTCAAAATAAAACTGAGAAAGGATTTAGGTGTACAATTCGCTCAAAACTTGACTTCTCAATTTATATTGAGCAAATAGTCAACAAAAGCAGCATCCTCCTCGGCTTCATAAAACGGTGGAGAGTAAAGACTTTTCATGTCCATTAATCACAAGTACGCAGTACACTATATTTGTCAGGCCACAGCTTGAGTACGCATTCAATGTGTGGCCACCATATTACTCAACACTCATTGACCGTATCAATTCTATACAACGCAAATTTGTTCCTTTCACACTTCGCTATTTTAGGCTCGACTGATCGCATTCGCCTTTCAATTATAAGGACCGTCTTCTTCTTATCGTCAGTGATATTCATCAGCTTATTGCTGTTAATATTGACTTACCACCAGTTAATTACCTAATAAATTTCAGTGTTGTCATTTAATTTTAGAAATTCAAACATTTTTAACATTAACTAAATTTCGGTTGCAACGATAATAATAGCTGTGAGACGGTGGGTATTACTCCATGCTTGCCTTAGAAGCTGTACTGATAACGTATAACGTATATATGTAAGACCACCAAGATCTAAGCGACCGCAAACAAAAGTATCATTTAGATACTCTTGGTTGTTCTTATTTGGCCAATTTTTGCACTCAATTTGAAATCTCTCCTTTTCGCAAAACCCCTGGCATCGACTTCGAAGATCTTGGAAAGGTTAACCCTATCTTTCATTACCTATCGTCATATTGAAAAGAATGGGAATTGATCAACATATCATTACCAGGGAAGTTTACGCAACTTTACGATTATGTACTTGACAACTTTAGTTAAGTGAAGTTTGTTTTTGAGATGGTGTTGTTTGTTACGACAGTTGTGTTTTTTGAGGATTGGGCCTGGATTGAGCCGCTAATATTCGTATTTACTTATTGAGCCGCTAATATTCGTATTTACTTGAAATTTGTGCTAATGTTATGGGGTATGTTGAAAGTTTGGGAAAGGGATTGTTTTGCGATGTTTGCTTTAGTTTTTCTGAGTACATGGAACTAGATGGAGTGTCGATTTGTTTTTTTGTCATAATTTCCAGAATTTCCATACTTTGCAAGTATCTGACACATGTTTTTGACCAGGCATGGGAACCTTGACAGTTCGCACAAAATAAGCGCGTGCACTGAGTTATCGTGGGTTGCAAGTAACGCATGTAGGGGATCGCTTGCACCATTTAATAGTATGCCCAAGAAGTTGACATTGTCTGCAACGCATGGGGTTTGGGGTATATTCTGACACCTTAGTTTTGTACCCAGCGATTTCGACATGTTGAGGAAGTTTATAAAGATCAAATGAGAAAATCATAAGACCCGTGGGTTTTCTAATACCTTCATGTTACTTTGTGAATTTATAGACGTCGGTGACGTATTGAGATTTCATTTCAGAGATGATGTCTGCTTCGGGAATATTAATTAAGGAAGGAGCATATCCGATACCTTTGGTGAGGTTGAGGTTAGAATTTAGTTTTATCGTCACTGGACATGTGTTGCCAATATTTTTTAGACGTAGCAACTTGTCTGCTGCTGATCCTTTGTTAATATGAGAACTGAGCCGTCTCTCAACTCGGAGATTTTGTCATATACTACAAAAAATAAGGTGACATATGAATTTAAACTGCGCGCGTCGAAGGATTTGGAAATTTTTCTTTATTTTTAGGTTGGTAGTACTGTCAGTGACATGTATGTGAAATTTCATGTCAAAATATATTCATAGTATTTGAGATACGCGTCGTTTTGTGAGCTGCTAAAAGTGAGTTTTTCGTTTTTTGCGATGTCGAAATTTATTGAGCAAAGAAAGAAAGGCTATGTCTAAAAAAAATGTTTACAAGTGGTATAGTGATTTCCAAGCCGGCCGTGAGCGTGTCGAAGACGAAGAGCGTTCTGGGCGACCATCAACCTCAACCGATGAAGCTCACGTCCAACAAATCAAAGATTTGGTGTTGAAAAACCATCGATTAATGATTAGAGACCTTGCTGATGAAGTTGGCTTATCGAAAGGCTCAGTCTATACCATTTTGAAGGATGCTGTGGGCCTCAAGCGCGTCAAATCTCGACTGGTTCCGAAAACATTGAATTTTTTGGAAAAAAGGCGTCGCGTTGAAGTGTGTGAAACAATGCTTTCCGACTACCAGGATGTCATGAAACGCATTATAACTGGCGATGAGACTTGGATCTATGCTTACGACCCCGAAACAACCGATCAATCGAGCGAATATCGTGCCAAAGGAGAGCCGAGACCAAAAAAACCGCGCCCAAGTCGCTCAAAAATCAAGGTCATGTTGACTGTTTTCTTCGATTATCGTGGTGTTGTGCTTTATGAATTCCTTCCAACCGGCCAAACAGTCAACAAGGAATATTATTTGAACGTTATGCGTCGTTTGCGTAACGCTATCCGCCTAAAAAGGCCGGAATTGTGGAAAGACAATTCTTGGTTTTTACACCACGATAATGCACCATCCCATACCGCACTCGTAATTCGTGATCATTTAGAGATTTTGTTGGTTTTAATAATGTAGCTTATTTTTCCGGTGGAATCTTGCGATATCCATACATAGAGAATTCTGGCGCAGATGGACAAGCGAATACTTTCAAGAGATCCAAACCCGATATGAATTTCGTTCTGAATTAATAACCGATAACTGTTGAAGTGGTTGCTGTATCGTATGTAATTCTTATAATACATAACACAGCCGCGGGGTGTTTGGCTTAATCTTCTAAACTTTCCAAGGAAATAATGTCGAATAAATTTCTCGGAATTAGGCGAAAGCGTATAGGTCGATATAAAAATCCTCCGTCCCACGGAAGTGAGTTGAAACCAAATACATCTGTTATGTGTAAGTTATTATTTGTTCGCATTGGATTGAATTGGATATAGTAATAATGGGAAAATGGTCACCATTATGAAGATCTTCTAATACCTCCCAAGAAGTCAATGGGTACAGGTTTGGAGAACAACAAGTGTTGTCCACAGTCGTAAGGCTATTGCGAGTTGTTTAAAATAGAGATCAGAGTTTACTAGAAAATTTTCAATAAATTTACCAGGATGATTTGTTATTGCAGATCCCCAAAGAACGTTTCAAGAGTTAACGTCTCCACAAAAAAGTATAGGGATGTGTATTCGGTCAACTATATTTTCGAGATCATAAGAACTAAATGTTTGAGTGGACAACATGTATATATACATAACAGTGAACTTAATTTATAAATAGAGCTATACCTTGCTTAGAGGTATGATTTACGGGGAAATTATGAAGATTTGGTGGGGGATGTTAGGTGGATAAGATCGGATTATCGTGAGTACATATATTTTGCGCTTTGCTGTTGATTAGGTGTGTAAGAGTCTGGAAGTGAATTGGGGAATATTCGAGAGTTTGAGTTGTGTGGGTGTATTTGCTGGGTGCTGGGTGCTGTCTTTTATCCATATACTTTTTTCTTGTGAGGCTTTAGTTTGAGGTTTGACTGTTCAATTTGTGTTTAGTTTACTGCTTGCGAGTAAGTAGAGTTTTTTGAAATGGGATTTTGAGTTTGGATTGCTGACATGTTAACTTGGTTTGGGTTTCATGGTATTGAGTTGTTAGTGACTTTGTCATATATTCTTTATGGTCATATGCTATCACGAAAATTTCACATGATTTTGAAGAGGCAGGATGCTGTTTGGAGCAGTTTGTACAAAAGGTGCGAGGGCACGTGTGAGGATCTAGTAGTGACATTTTTGGCAGCGCATGGGGTTGGGGAATTTTTATAGAACTTGGTGAACGGAAAAGCTCAAACGTGAAAAGAATCAGACCGGTTGGAGTTGATTTGCCGACAATATTAAAAAAAAAAAAAAAAAATGCTGTAACGCCTGTGTTTTCATTTCTTTTACAATTTCTTCGTCTGAAACGTTTGCAAGGTAAGGTGCATTCATAGGTCCCTTTGAAGCATTAAGGTTAGAATGAAGGACACGTTTTTTGGACAGATGTCTGCTATTCTTTGCGATTCGACTTAGATCACCAGATTGCCATCGTGGAGTTGTGTTATATATTCGTGCCCAATGCTGATACCATCAACAGCTTTTTGTAATAAAAATATACTGAAAGAAGATTACGGCTTACCACTGTTTTTTTTGGCGAAATCACCATGAATTTAGGGTGAGTATATGTTGAGGAGATTGGTAATGAAGTATTTGTGTCTAAGATTGTATAGTTTGGTTATCTTTCTTTATTTGTTCTCGGTTCGGTAGCTAGATCTATTTCTGTTCCATTGTTGCAGTTTTTTTCAATATCTAGTTTGGATTTGCACTTTCTAGCGCAGAAGAGAGAAAAAACAAACAGATAAAAGATATTTTTATAATTATATCTTACATGAACTAAGAAATTATGCACACAAATGAAATAAATAAAATCGTCGAGGGCTGGATAAAGAAGGAAGTCAAATTAAATTGTGGCTTCCGATTTAATTCAAAATGTCATTACTTAATTATGTTAGCGACAACTTAACGTTGAATACTAAACAAACTACTAGAAATGACTTAAAATATAATATTAAACAATCTGACTTGAACATTGCCGGCCGGCTTGAAATACATTACAAACAATAAAAGTGAATTTATTAAAAGACAACACTTCATGTTTAGTCAACGACAGGTAATTTTGTTCTTAATTATTTTTTTCTTTTGCTAACAAATTTTATTTTACAAAAGTGCTGTGGAAAGCAAGATGGGAGGAAATGGTTAGTTGAATGAACGGATTGGAGATTACGGTCGTAAATGAAAATGCTTGGGAAGGAAATAGATGTTTGATTACGAATTGACGAATTGTTTATTGCGTATGATACGGATTGGAGGTGAAGGTCGTTGGAAAAGAAATAGGCGTTTGGTTACGAATTGGCGAATTGGATTGCGAAATATACTTAGTCATTAACTCCTCTTTTCCTTAAGACTGAACGTCCAAGTTCATGTTATTAGGTACTCACATTTTTATAAGATCCTTATCTAATCCTGATATGCCGTTGTCTCCTTTTGTTGTAATTTTCAGAATCTTCAAAAAGTAGAACAAGAATCACAAACGCAAGTATTCCTACGATGCCATACCACATCTTTTTGCTTGTCTCAAGAGTAACTGCAAATTCTTTTATTTTCTGCTTGTTAATGATGTGCAGCTTATGCATTTATGATAGCGACATCTTTTCGTTGAAAATTACTTCCTTTAGAATGCTTTGTTTTGGTGCTGGTAGTTGGTTCACTTCAAAAATTGTATCTGCACAATATTCTTTCCCGTTGATTTTGATCTCAGTCTCATATGTTATGAGAAAGGTTCCATTTAAAACAATGAGCTGTGCGTTTTCTTCTGCCGTTAAATTTTCGTCCCTGGCGGTGATTAAACCATCCTTGACGACTTCAATTTAATTATGTGGTCAGCGTGAGTTGTTGGGCAACTTGCCGTATTATTATTACGGAGTTGGACATTATTATTTTAATGTCTTTTAAATGTTCAATTTCTGATTTTGAAAATATTATTACGTCATCTATAGTATATAGTCGTGGCAACGTTTTCGTATGTCATCTCTCAATGTCTTGTCGATTGCTCTCTGAAAAATGCTAGTACAATTTTTTAATCCAAATAGTAGCCTACAAAATTCGTAATTTCCATTATGGAGCACATTGTTTTCTCGCGGTCCTTTTCCTCTAAGAGAATTTGGTGGAAGCCGCATTTTAAATCTTTTGTAGAATAATATTTCGAATTTCCAAGGTTCGTTAAAATAGCAGAACTTTCTGGAATGGGATATCTATCTGGTACCTTTCGTTCGTTTAATTTTCTGTTATCAAAGACTAATCTAGGTTTAGGGGCAGCGTCTGAATTAACGCCTTTCATCCACTATAAGATGGGGGTGTTGTACGGGGAATGCGATGCGCGTATGATTTTACCATCTAGAAGCCTTTAGATTTCGTTATTAACGAACGAGATATCTGCCATATTATATGGTCTTGGTATTGAATATATTGGTTCTGAATCCAATGTTCCGATAGTTGTAGTATTGAACGGTAGTTTCTCTATTTTTACGAGAAAGTCAAACTTTTTTGATTAAGTCAGGACAAAAAAGTTTGTAATTGTATTACAAAATCGAAATTTATATTTTCAAATTATCGCATTCTCACCGTTTAATGTTCTTACTTTTAAAGGGTCATCATTTGAAATTGCTCTTAGCAAGAGCTTAATATATTTTTCAATACATCTTTTTTATTGAGAGCCGACTTTACCATTAAAAATTAATCTCGTCCCCATATTCATCCATTGAAGAGTTTTCACTGTCATTCAAAGCGTGTGTGTTCTGCTGCTTGTTGCATGATTATGTTCTTCCTACTTAAATGTGGTTTTTCATTGTGTCAAAATCTAGATGAGTTATCAACACTCATGTGACCATCTATATTTTGAGGTCTTTGACGAAGTCTCGCAGAATTTAGATTATTTGTATTAATTTGATCGCGTTGATCTGGTGTGTGGTGAATAATTTTTATATTTGACTGCATTGTAGAAGAAAATCGTTTGAAATGCGGAATGCTTCGAGCATTTGTGTAAGTATTTGTTTTTGTTTCTACGTTATTGTCAAAAGTTCTAGCAAATTTATACCTATACTGGTTTGCTTCAAGTTCTTCAGCCTTTGCCAATGCAATGCCTACACATCCAACAGAAAAGGAAATACTGCTCAAAAGCTTGATAAAACTTTTCTGAGCCTTCATAAGGATTTAATTGCCGGTTTGGCTGCTCGTTCACATAAAAACTTGGGAACGGAATTAACAAAATGTAATGATATTAATTAATTTAAATGGCTTTTTATGGAACTACTTCAGAAGATATGCGGACATTCTTAACTTTTGCTCTAGTTCTTCAATTCTTGCACTTACCACAATAATGTTTTGCACATTATCACTGGATATTTCAGACACTTTTTTAATAAAGGATTGACATGCTGTTTCAACAGCTATTTGCACGGCTGCCGCTATTGTCTAGTTAATACACACATGATAGTTTTAACACAACAAATACAAAATTAACATAAAAAAAATGTTAAATCAAAAGTATTTTTTTCACAACCAAAGTTTTGTTTTAGTTTCAATTTGATTTAAATTAATATACTATCTTACACAGTAATTTTTGTCAGCATCATTCTTGGTAAGGTACGTTGGGTCGGTTTTCAGCTGGGTCTGTTGATTTTATGGGCTAAACGTGTGGACGTTTGACGTTTAGCGACGCGAGAGCGCAGTGAAAATCAGAGCGAATAATCGAACTGATATAAGTGGGAAATAGCAAATCTTGTGTCTTGTCTTGGATTGTGCTATTTGTACTACAAGGGCAGTTGACAGTTCTCTAAATTTGGTAAGAGGCTACAGATTAGCTAACTTAGAAGAATTCGGTTAAAAAATTGACTGATCAAGGCAATCATTGCAAAAATGCGATTAGCGGTGAATCTTGCTTGAAATGCCAAGGAGTTTGTGAAGAAGCAATATCATATTGCAACGAAATGTAGTGGATTGGATCAGTACAGCGTAAATGTGTTGGATTCCAATAAAATGGTAAGATTCGTCTGCGATGATTGCATACAGTACATTCATAACGTAGACGAGGTATTGAAGGATATGCTGGAATGCATGAAAATTAATAAGGGGTATTTGAAGGAGTATAAGACAGGATTTGAAGACTCTTTGCGACATAATGAGGAAGAGATAAAAACAATATGAAAGTAGCACAAGAAAAGCAGAAAAAGAAAATGTTTGATTTTATGGAAAAATTCAAAACATAAAACAATAAATGTGCATGGAATTTAAAGATAGCTGTAAGAAAATGGTAAAGAAATAAGAAGATATCCGGAAACAAAAAGATGCCGCTTTAAACGAGGGAAGTGTAGAACATGAAATGGTGAAACAAAAATAAAATATAGAAAACATTAAGTGGAGTGCAACAACTGGGCGAAGGGAGGAAAGAAGTTATCAATGAATTAAAGAAAGTTGGAATTAAAAACTATAAAGTCTCATACGCAGAATTTATTAGAAATGAACCTCCAGTAATTGTAAAACCAAAGGAAGGGCAAAGTAACACAAAGACAAAAAATGACATAAAAAACAAAATAAATCCTGCATCGCCAGCAGTAAAAGTAAGTGGTGTAGTGAACAAAAGAGATGGTATTGTTGTGATAAACTGTGAGGATAAGGAATCGAGAAAGGTCATTGAACGCGAAGCTAAAGAAAAACTCGGAGGTGCATATGTGGTTGGGAAAATGAAGACTTAGAGATAGCAATTAAAAACGAAATAATAAAGATAACGACGTAAAATGTTTGAGGTCGTTTAGCGTGACCAAAAACAATATAATAAGCTATAAAAGTGTAGTAGAATTACATAAGGACGAATTTAGAAAAATACTTGAGAGAGGAAGAATGAACATTGGTTGGGATAGATGCCATATTTACGACTATGTGCCAATAAAAAGGTGTTTTAAATGTTGGAGATATAGCCATTAAGCTGCGGATTGCAAAAATAGTACCGTCTGTGCTAAATGCAGTGTGAATCATGATACAACGAGCTGGGATAAAATATACTTCAAGTGCAATAATTGTGTGATAGCCAACAAAAACCTGTGATTGAGTCTTGACACAGACCATGATTGTCGAAGCTATAAATGTGAAGTGTTAGTTAAAAGTTAGAGATCCAAATAAATCGTATAGCACACTAGCAACCAAAAAATATCCGTATAATTTATTTAAATGTTGAAGGATTGAAAAATATCTTTGAGGAGGTTGAATCTCTGCTAGTGAAGGAGAAATATGATATAATCGTATTTTCGGAAACACATGTTACAGAGGATGTCTTCGACAACGAAATATTGATACCAAATTATGAAATGGAAAGGTGTTACAGTATATCTAGTCACACGGGTGGTGTAATAATGTATACAAGAAAAGAACTGTATCCAGTTAATTTTAAGCAGTACACTCAACAAACAGATACGTGGTGGCTGGTTAACTATATATATATCGAGAATCTTTCCTCAGTTATTGTTGGTATTTGCAGATCACAGAAATCGTCTCGAAATGTTTTCAGTGAAGAATTTTCTACCCTTATGGAGGATCCAAAATGATTTAAATAAGGATTTTCTCATTACGGGGGATTTCAATATTGACTGGTTTAAAAGAACGGACACATATAGGGTATCAAATAATTAAAGACAACCAATGTAAACAGTTGATAAATGAGCCAACGAGGATTACAAAAGAGTCTCGAACGGTAATTGACTACGTTATAACAAACATGAGAAACGTTGAAGTATGTGTGGAGAGTAAGTAAGCAATAAGCGACCATCAAACCATAACTATAAATTTAACCAACAATATGACAAGGGAAAAGACAGAAATCGGGAAGTGGGTGAATGAAGTGAAGACGAGAAGCAGTCAAATTAAGTATGCTCTACGAAATACTCAAATAAAAAACATAGAAAATAGCTTAGATGCTAATATGATGGGAGAAATATTGAGAAAAGGAGTAACTGAGACAGTTAAAAAGTTTACAATAAAACGATTCAAAGGAAATGTAACCAATGAATGGTCAAGTCCTAATTAATTGAAAAGTGATAAAACTAAAAGCTATAAAAAAGCAACATTGAGTAACTTAGAGAGCAGCTGGACTGAGTATAAGACGAGAAGAAATAAGTACAAAGCAGAAATAAACGAAGTAAAAGCAAATTCATTAAACGAAAAATTGAAAATTCAAGAAATCAAAAAAACATGTGGCAAAACTTTAAACAATATGTGTTAAGTTCTAAGAAACAGAATATAATAAACAGTATTAGCATTAATGGTGAAAATTGCAAGGAGAATAATGAAATCGCAGATGGATTTAATAACATTTTTATTGACAGTATCGTACAAATAAATAATTCTCTTCAGTGTGTCCCATTTGTGAACTTCGTTAGTGAATCTAATTCTAATTTAAAATTTAAACATGTAACAATAAAAGACGTTGAAAGTGTACTCAAAGGCATGAAAAACAAGACTGACTTTGAATTTATGTGTCCCAAAATATTTCTGGAAAAATTTGATTGAGTTGGTTCTGCTTTGTTTAAAATAATTAACAAGTCCTTCGAAACGGCCATAATTCCAAAAACATGGAAAGAAACCGTCATTACACCAATTGAAAAAGTACCAAATTCAAAAAAAATTGTGAAGAGTTTCGTCTTGTTAATTCGTTACCTTTGTGTGAAAAAGTTTTCAAATCAAATGAATATTTTGAAATTAAAAACTAATTAACACATATTCAGTCGGGATTCAGGAAGAATCACTCATGTGAAAGCACGATTAACCTTGTTTTGACCAGCTGGAAAGAACAAATTGCTAAAAAGAAACATGTGTATTGTGTTATTCTTGACTTAAAATGAGCATTTGAGACAATAGACGGATCATTACTTTTAAAAAATTAGAAAAATATGGTGTAAAGGACATAGAATTGAGATGGTTTAGTTCATATTTAGAAAAGAGATCGCAAACAGTCAAAGTGAACGGAATATTTTCTGAATCTAAGGAAGTTCCATTTGGCGTGCGGCAAGGATCTGTTCTGGGAACGTTATTCCTTATTTTCATAAACGATATTCAAAATGTTTTAAAATATTGCTAACTTGCATTGTTAGCGGACGATGCGGTGTTATACTTTGCTGAGGAGAATGTGAATGAATGTCTCACCAAAATGCAAGAGGTTCTTTTAAGTATTGAGAATTGGCTTTAACAAAATAGACTCAAAATATATGTAACTAAAACAAAACTTATGAAAATGAATGAAAGACAAGGAGAGGATATAAGGCCGATACTAAATGATGATGCTGTAGAGAAAGTGGACGTAATGAAATACTTACATTATTGACAACAAACTTAATTTTGGACAACATATTGACTACATTTATAAAAAATAGCTAAGAAAGTAGGATTCTTAAGACGAATAAGAAAAGATTATATTTCGAATACTGTTCTACAATTCTGGGTCTATGTTGTGATAGTATAACACAAATACTTCAATTATTGCAAGGAAAGGTTGTATGCCAAAATGCAATAGATATGTTTCCAAAAATTTTATGTTGAACTCGCAAAAATGGATGTCTTAAAACAAAGAATTGTAATGAATGTACTTGTATTTATATATAAAATCAAAAAAATCTTCTACCAAATTATTTTAGAAACTATGTGCAATATATGAGTGATGTGCAACCGTATTTGCTTAGAAATAAGCTCAGATTACCAAATTTGTTAACAGCAAGTTCACAGAATTCAATCATATATAAAGGTTTTAAATTATTGAATGAACCAGGTTTTTACCAGGAACGAATTTATATTAAATAATGTAGAAAAAATGTATAGAATTCGCTAGATCTAAGTTATAAGAAAGTAAAATAATTGTCAAAGAAATCTGATTATTATATTATATATATAATAAATCTTATCAAATCTAATCTTTATTTTCTGTTGTAAATAAGAAAGTAGCTCTATTTTCTTTGGGTGCCGTTGGGCGCCAGTGAATTTATTTATAGAAAACACTACTTCCGATGTTCAGCCAAAGATTGACTTCTTTATTTTTTCATTATTTTTATTATCCTGACTACTTACGTGCTGTTTTACAAAAGTGCTGAAGAATGCAAGATTTAAGGAAATGGTTAGTTGAATGAACGTATTGAAGGTAAAGGTTGTAAATGAATTAGCTTGGGAAGGAAATAGGTGGTTGGTTACGAATTGACGAATTGTTTATTGCGTATCATACGGATTGGAGGTGAAGGTCATAGGAAAGGAGACAGGTGATTGGTTACTTAATCATCGACTTATACAAAAAATAACAATATTTTCTTAATTTTTTTGAAGATAGAATGCTAGAATTAAGACATGCTTCAATTTCGGCAAGTAGAGTGGGGAAATCCTCAAAGGTAAGCTTATTTATTCCTGTTACCTTCCTAATATGAAGTTTAAAGCTCTTAACTCCAGCGTGCCACAGGCCAAGTGTTAGACATAGCACATCGAGCGACGAATCTACTGAAGGCTGCTTAAAATCAAGGCACTTGTAACTTCCAAGTGTATAGCCTTCGTTGCAAAGCATATGAACAATCAAACGTATCTCTTTGTAACCCGGCAGTCTCGTCCTGAAAAGCCTTTTATTATAAATGGCCCAGCAAAATCTGTGCCAATGTTTGTGAACTGAGAGGAAATTGCATTTTCTGCGTTTGCATTTTCCTTTTATGTATAGTGCATATTTTGCATAAGCGAATGCATTTTTTAACTAAATTCTTGACTTTTGAGCATTTAACTGTTATAACAATATTAGACAAAGTCAATTATGTCATACTCTTCCGTCAATAAACTCTCTTCTAATTTAGCTTTGATACAAGTAAGACGTTTTATTTTACACTGCAAAAATCATCCAAAAACATCAGGTTATGGGCAACCCATCCGTTTAAAATAATCGTCAATTCTTGAAAATAAATGTGCAAATATAGAACGAAGCAAAATTTTTCAAACGGTCGCATAAAAAAAGGATTTTTTTTTTTCGCGTCCAACTAACCTCTAAGTGAAAACGTGTGAATGCAAAATTGTAATCCGATCTCAACTTCAATCGACCATAACCAAAAAATCTCTGCGCAAATGTGTCCGACCGATCCAGAAGAAATCGAAGAAATGGCAAAGACACCGTACATGCAGGCAATCGGCAGTCTTTTGTTTGCTGCACAAATCACTCGTCCGGATATTTCATTCGCAGTCAATCTATTAAGTCGTTATGGATCCAATCCAGGAAAATCGCATTGGGCTGCAATAAAAAGAGTTTTTCGTTACCTGAAAGGCACCATTAACAAAAAGCTGGTATATAAGCGTGCTGAGATGCCTATAGAGGGCTTTTGTGATGCCGACTATGCAGGTAATATGGACACAAGAAAGACTACTACAGGATATATATTTGTGTTTCAGAATGGAGCCATCTCTTGGGCATCAAAACTTCAAAAGCGCATCACTTTATCTTCAACTGAATCCGAATATATGGCCATGATCGCTGCAGCAAAAGAATCAAAGTGGCTTATTCAACTACAGGAGGAACTATTTCCGAAGTCATCAAAGTCCATAGTCTTGCACTGCGATAACAAAAGTGCGGTAGATGTTGCTACGAACAATTCATACTCAGACTCGTTAAAACACGTCGATGTGAAAACTAAATTTCTGCATCAAATGGTCATCAAGGACGAAATTAAATTGAACCTCGTACCAAAAATGAAAACGTAGCCGATGCATTAACCAAGGGACTTACGAAAGTGAAATTAAATTATTTTTCATCGAAATTGGGATTTACAAATTGATAAAATAACTTAATGAGTTCCTTTCTATGAAAACATTACCTTAATTTTTGATTTTAATTTCTTAACTGTTTATTCCTGAATTGCTTCTTAGTTGATTTTCTTGTTTTAAAAATTCTTGAATTGTTGTTTTGATAGAAAATAATTACACTATGATCTTATGAATTAATTTAAAATTTGTTGGATTGTTTTATAAAAGAAAACTGTTTTACTGATATTTTTAGTAAAGAATAGAATGTTCGTTCAGGGAAAGTGTTGAAAGTGTGAACGAGCATTTAACTGTTATAACAATATTAGGCAATGTCAATTATGTCATACTCTTCCGTCAATAAACGCTCTTCTATTTTAGCATTGATACAAGTAAGACGTTTTATTTTACACTGCAAAAATCATCCAAAAACATCAAAAACTCACACCGTATTAAGCGAACAATCAATTGGTTTCCACCATGAATTGAAATATCATGATGATATATTGGCTTGTTAGGTATGAAGAATCGGATACTTTTCATTGAAGGAAAGAGTTGAAAAAGAAGGTCGTTCGCTAGAGCGTAAGAGCGTATGATTTCATTCGATCCAAATATGGATTTAGATTTAGTAAGGTACTTTTCTTTGAGATACGCTTATTTAAGTGCTAAGTATTCATTTGGGAAATAAAACAACTGAGTCAGACGAATAATTTATATAATATGTATGAGAGACAGAGGTTTATAAAAGAGGATTGGTTATTTAGAAAAATCGCAGTATATACGCAAATACATTTTGGAAGCATACCTTTCTAAAAATAGCTCAATGCTCGCTTTCACTGTTGAATGATTCGCGTTTACCGGTCTCTGTTCAAGATCAGAATCGTCAGCTCGCGCAAATGTAGAATGAGGCCATGACGACTTAGTTTGACACAGTCATACTGGACGTACAACCATAACTTACTTGCCTTAAGATCATTTGGCGATAGTCTTAGCCGGTCAGGTGGATTATCCGGTGATCGAACATGTCTCCATTTTGCATTGGGAATGTGTGATTGTATCTGCGAAACCCGGTTTCCCACAAATGTTTTCCAATGACATGGTGGTTTCGCCAACCACGCCAGGTCAATGGTACTATCTGTCTACAGATATGTCATAGCTCAAACCTTTCAGCTGTTTAAGAACATTATGGAACAGTTTTGACAGCAACACAGCACAACACAGTTCCAGTCTCGGTAGGGCGAGCTGCTTTACTGGAGCTCTCTTAATTTTACACACAGGAGATTAGAATACCAGTTATTTTCATAAGCCACCTTCAAGGCGTCACAGAATCCATGTAATGCGGTGGAATCAGAAGGATTGTAATTAATCCACGGGGGAACTTGGATGCTTTTCATATCAGGAAGTGTAACAAAGAAAGATTTCCAGCGGTAACATGTTAGGGGCATAAGTCGTGTGTACCAGGACATCCCAACACGCCAAATTTGCTGCATTATGATCTTTGCAGTAATTGTAACTGGTGCTAACAATCCTGCAGGATAAAATGAACTCGCAATAACAGAGAAATACCATTTTCGTTAAGAGATGATCCTCTGATATTATTTTGATAAAAGTGAAAAGAACCCTATAGATATTCAATTGTATTCCAAGTGTTTTTGAAAAACTTTTCATCTGCCAGTCGAGAAAGCGTACGAATAGCCAAATCTGGAGTACAATAACACTGAAGGTATTCTTCGGGATAACATTCTGAGGATTTGTAGAACAGAATTCTCCGATACGATGAATGATCAGGCTGAACCTGAATTTGACGATACATCTTTTCGATGTCCGCGTTGAAAACGAATCGATAAAATTGCCATTTTAGAATTATAGTGTTAAGTCGGCTGGGAAAGCCGGGCCTGTATGCAACATGTCGCTCAGACTATTGCCATTACTAGATGCGCTTGATGCATTAGGTACAACCCGAACCCTTGTCGTAGTACTTTCGGCTTTAAGATCTGAGTGATGATGGAGGTAATAGGAGGTTCAATCTCTTTTGACGTTTAGTATCTGGAATAAAAGTCAGGGTTTTTCGTCAAAGTTTTTCCATGTGATTAAATTATCTAAAGGCAATGTCTCTTGAGAAACGACGAATGGGTAAAGGATCTTTGAATGGAAGACGTACCTCATATTGACCATGAGCATCACTTGTAGTTGTTTTGGAGTACAGTTGTTCACAGAACGAATCGTCTCCTGAAAGTTGTTTTTCACTAGATACTTCTTCGACTTCCCAAAATTTTGCAATATGATCATCGATCGAGGTTTTACTAATGTAAGATAAAATGATAGAGGGGACCAGAAAGTACCCATCCGAATGTTGTATTTTGGGCTCCCAGTGATCCAAAAATATTTGGCTACTATTATTTTCTACCTTTGAACTTTCGTAAAAATATGAATCTGTAGGTTCAAAATCAAGGTTTCCTCGAAATCGAGGTTTTGAAATCTGTTCCCTGCGTATAAGAAAAGATGGCAAATTACCTGTGGCAGGTTTCAAAACTATAGCATAAAAGAAGGGTGTAAACGATGGAACCAATTTGGAGTCAATGCACATGGAGCACAATTTTGAGGAAGTTCCTGTAACAACAGCATTCATAACCGATAATCTCTGCATGTATCGACTTAACTGGAAGGTTTAATCTCCTCTGGGTATTTTCCGAATTAAATGTTACTTCAGATCCGCAATCTATGAGTGCACGCAAGGTTAACTTGGCACGTAAATGGTGGATGTTATTCAAAGTTGTTGCCACAAGAATACGCTTACTGTTCCGGGAGAAATAAGATTGAAATGATCGTGAATTGGTATTTGCAGTGGGCTGTAGATGATCGGTGTGACTTTTCGGATTTGAATTATTTGGTTGATGAACCGATTTTTCAGAAGTGCATGAAATTGAGTGAGATTTCTGAGCAGGTGAAATATGTAAGAGAGAATGGTGTCTTTGTTTGCATTTCATGCTAGATGAGTCAAAAGAACGTAGGAAGACACCGGATCAAAGGTTTGACATTACTTGGCAAACAACGCCGGAGGTGGCAAAATGTTGAATACATCAACAAAATAAAAATAAGAAATGAAAACACACTCGCCACTTACCAATAAGCGCCAACATCAGCAGTTTGCATATAAACAGTCACAACCTTCATCAAGTGGTTGAGTAACAGAACAATAGCCGAGTCATCACAACGATCAAACAACAGTGAATGGCCTGGTAGGGCACCTGCGATGAATCCATTCATCAATTAATATTAAGTTGTCATAGTAAGCAAAATTTATGTATAAATTGCTAGCAAGAATATCAATTAAGTCAGATATTATTCAACAGCAAAAAAATCTCTTATCAACAGCTATTCCCTACCCGCGGTTGTGAATAATAAATAAATCTACAAGAAAAATTCTCAGAGATGATGGACGGATTAACTTCACCTAAAAGACGTAGCCTTGAAGATTCCATTGAAAAACCTTGGGCACTTGGAAATTGAAGAAGCTCAACTTTTGTATGGCTTAAACAGGTCTATGCTGTGAAAAATTAAATGTGAATAAGTATCTAAGATGGAACGCAAAGTATCGATTTAATGGGATCTTTGTATGGTTGAATGTGGTGAAGTATTCTGGTGTGCAGATGTCGTTGTTTGGTGGACTCATGTTACATTTCCTGTTTTTGATGAGTGATTACGTTGCACACGGTTTTTTCAGTGTTATCCATTGAATGACTAGGTGAGTGTTGCATACGGGTGAAATGTAGATCATTGCTGATGTCTGTTTGGTTTTTACTTTGGAAAAGGTAGTGGTTGCCTTTGGAGTCAAATAATTGAAAGTTTTTTGAACTGTTGGACACAACTGAATCTGTTGATGGCGTTTGCTGTATGGTTTTCTTTATATGAGGTTTTGTTGTTTGACTTTTGGGGTATTTAACGATTTGTTGTTAATTTGGTTTGTGTTGTATGGTGAGATTGGAGTTTCATCTGCGTGGGTTGGAGTTACACTACTTTGTTGGTTATTTCCGTTCGAAATTGAAGAAGGTTTTTGGGTGTTAAAATTTAGGATGGTTGTAGTATTTAGTATTGGGCTACTGAAAGCAGAAGAAGCTGAATTTAAATATGTTGTACTTATCAACCCGGAAGAAAATGTTTACTAAAAATAAAGGTTTTATCCTATAAATAATTTCCGTGCCTCAGCGAAATTGCATTTTTTGGAAGTCTGAACACTTCTTTTGCATGCTGAAAACGTTAGCATATTTTGGAAGAGCAAGGGTGGGATTCGTTGACATTTGCACTAGGATGTGGGGTGGGATAATGAAGATCACACGAGATGGGTTTCGTTTGCATCCTTTTTATGTTTGTCCCAACAGCTAAAAGTTTCGACAACGCGTGAGGCTGCGGAAGTATTCCTCTGCTTTAAGGTTACCAATGGAAAAGATCAAAAGTGAAATGGATTAGTCCGGTTGATCAATCAATCGACGTTTTTCCTAAATAGATATACCCGTTCTTTCATGTTATAGACCAATTCGCCATTGTTTTAGGCTGGGTGTGTATAAAGTCCCGTAGATGAATTAGGAGATTCCCCTCGCGAAGCCGAGTAATGTTCTCATTATACATTCATTCATTCATTCATTTTATTGAGACATACAAAAAATTACATGTTTTTTTTTTTTTTTAATACATTTGGTTTCAATTAGCCGACTGTAATAATTTTATCTGGCACAACAATAGTTATCGATATTGGTATAGATATATATTATCTAAAGAACAATTTCATTTACGAAAACCTTATAAATTTTATAATTATCATATATACTTATCATATATACTTTCGAACGCATTTTCCTCCCATAACGCTTTAATGAGCGGATTAGTGTGAGAAGCCATGCATTGCAGTTTTTTCTGCAAGATATTGGTCATATATGTCATAAGCGGAACTACCTTAGTTAGATTATATAAAAACTTGTTGGAGAACCATTTTTTATTTGGTTTTCGGAATTTACCACTGCAAGCTCTTATCATTTGCCTTTCAAAAGCTTCAATTTCGTTCGCTACCGTCGGCGATGTGATAAACCAGGAGCTAAAACCATATGTTATTATCGGTCAGATTCAAGATTTATACAATAATAACTTGGTATTTTGTGATAGCTGTTTGGAATAAAGCAACTGCTTTAACATGGATGTAGCTACCTTTGCTTTACTTACAACTTTTCTTGCGAGTTTATTAAATAACAGTCTGTTTTGCAAATGTATACCCAAGTACTTTGCCTCTGTTTTTAGAGGTATTCGGCAATCAAGAATATGTACAGAGAGCGTTATACTTTCCTTCACAGCTAATCGATATCCTCTTATCCCAAGCACTTAGATAGGAAACCAAAGTAGGTATCGAATTTCTGACTCTATTTAGAGTCTGATATCACTTGCTAGGACGATGGTGTCATCGGCATACAAAATAGCCCCCGGCTCGTTTGCAATCGGGTCACCGAATGGAAAATCCTGAAGAAATATATTGAAAAGCTTGGGTCCGAGTATAGATCCTTGGGGAATGCCCGAGAGTACCTGGAATTCATCAGATAATTCCAAACCAATAGATATACAGGCAATTCGTGAGCTTAAAAAACTGGCTATCATTCGAGTTAGGGCAGCAGGAAAGTTATTCCTTACTAACTTGAAACTTAGCCCCTTGTGCCAAATAGAATTGAAGGCATCCTGTAGGTCATTTTCTTTGCCTCAGGTTGTGAACTATCTTGTTGCATAGAAGTAAAGAGGCATGCTCCGTTGAGTGTCCCTTCCTGAAACCAAACTGGTTGTTTGGAATGATATTCATTTCCTCGCAAAAATTATCCAGGGATTCTGCTAAAACACGCTCAAATAATTTTCCTAGATTGGAGAGCAATGATATAGGACGAAATTCCTTTACATCTCTAGTGCTCTTTTTTTTTTTGCTATGGGTAAGATTTTCGACTTTTTCCAGGCTGTGGGAAAATAACCATTGTTTATGCAATGGTTGTATATAACTGAAAGTGTAACACCTAATGAGTGCGGACATTTTCGAAGCACAAAATTTGAAATCTGGTCTCATTGTACGTGCTGATATAAAGTTCTCTGAGTTCGTGTTGTTTGCCGACGTAGATTAATTGTATATTTGTGGTACTGATATAAAACCTTGTATTGAGAAATAAAACACTGATTTTAAAGTAATAAACGCGTAGTTAATTTAAACATTTATAAAACTAAAAGCAGGATAGTGAATAATAAAATTTCACTAACACCCTCATCATCCTCGACAACAACGAAATTGAGATTGTTAATAAAATTAAATTCAAAACTGCTTAAACTGGTCTGCTTCAACAAATCCACTGGTAAGTGGGTGCGCATTCATTAGCGCGCGGAGTGAACTAAATGTTACACTTATGAAACAAGGATCTTTCCATGTTGTTCGTGGTTTCTTCCCTCAGTGCCGCCAGTTAGAATGAAATTCTGGCAACTCTAGAGGCTCAGAACGATGAAGGCGAAGTCCTGGGTAACCCAAAGGTAGAAAGAGTGCACCCCAATTCACCCTATACTTGCTGTTGACGGCACCTTCCTGAGTAATGTTTCAAAAAGCAAAGTCTCGAACCACTTCGGTCAGGTCGAATGATTCGAGAGATACGGGCGAAGACAAAAGCTACGGCATTGGAAACTCGACTACACCTGAGGAGCTTACTGTATCACCAAAAAAATTCACCGAATCAACAACAGGCAATACAAGATCAACATCAACTACAAACATCAAATCAACAGCAACACCATAAGGCAATAACGTAAGAGAATGTCTACAAAGAAATTACGGCGCTCAGATCCGAGAATGCACTTGCTCTTACGTTGATCAGCGGTATCCAAGACGAATAAAACAAACTTGTGCAGCTGACTTTAATGTAATAGGAGAAAAGAGATAAATATGTGGAGATAGTTGGCGTTCCAAATGATTACAATAATAATGCTCTTGAATATGCAAATTTTCTCAAAGAGTACATGCGCAGATGTTTCTGCAGTAGATGTTGACAATTGATATGTAAAGACAATTAAAGGGAATATTAAATCAGATGGTTCTATGTCTAAGGTACTAAAGGACCGAGAAATTTACGTCAAATAACCAATCAAAAATCGCGCGGAAGAAAAAAAAACCAAAACAACAAAAAACTTACGAAAAAATAATTAAAGCAATCAGCAAAAAGTTACATTAACCCTTATCCGGGCAAGGGGTGTCTTATGGACACACTGCTCATTTTTTTTTTTGATATTTGAAAAATTAGTTAACATTTAGACTTGTCGATTTGTGACTTCTCCTTTGGTGCTATAATTAATGTTTTTATAAAAAAAGATATATAAGATGTTTTACATTATCAAGAAAAAAATATAAAAACTTTTTTCGAACGTAAACGGGCAGCAGTGTTCATTAGACACATACCATAAATTCAACTAAAAAACGATTGTACTTTGTACACAGCAGCGTACGCATAGCATTGTTACATTGTTTTAAGATGGCAAACAGAAGAACATTATCTGAGAGAGAATTAGAGAATGTCTTATCTAATTTATCCGATGATGATGATAATGTTGATGATATTGGCACCGAATCTGATTCTGAATTGAATTACACATCTTTTGCAAGTGAAGCCGAAGATGAACAAATAGCGAACATCAATGATAATATGGAAGATGATCCGGGGGGCGAGAATGTATCATAAGTACAGCAACAACAAAAAATGTACACTTCAAAAGATAGGTTGGTCAATAATTTGGTCAAATACTCCTTTCCTGCTGGTCGCGTTCGGGCATGTAATATAATAAGAGGTGTCAAGTCGTTGCACAAAGTAAATCTCCCACCAGGACAGCAAGTTTATGACCCGGTGAATGATTTTTATTTATATTTGAACGCTGACAATATCACTAAAATTGTTCAATTTACAAACAAAGAAGCTTCTCGAGCCTTGATGGAAGAAAATTGGAAGAACACAGAAACTGTTGAGATGTATGCATTTTTCGGCTTGCTGCTGACTCTGGCCATCTCAAACAAAGTTCAACCAGTTACGATGTTTTTACGATGAATCCTGTGTACGGTCCTCGAATTTTCAGAGCCACGATGGGCTTGAAGCGCTTTAAGTTTTTGTTGAGATTCATAAGGTTTGATGTCAAAAAAAGGAGATCCATTCGAATCCAAAAAGATAAATTAGCTCCTATTAGGGACATTTTTAATAATATAAATAATAATTTGAAAAAAATGTATACTCCAGGCGAAAATATAACGGTGGATGAGCAGCTTGTGCCATTCCGAGGACGTTGTCCATTCAAACAATATATGCCTGCTAAACCAGACAAATATGGGATGAAAATTTGGTGGGCCTGTGACTCAGAAACTTTTTATCCTCTGAATGGTATTCCATATGTGGGCAAAGAAGGAAATACTGTCGCCAAAGGCCTTGCTGCGCAAGTAGTTCAATCAATAATAGAACCTTTTTATGGATCTCATAGAAACATAACATTTGACAACTATTTTACTGACTTGGATTCAGCTTACAAAATGTTAACAAATGGATTGACTGTAATCGGCACAGTAAGAAAAAATGCCGATAGAATTTCTGCCACATTGAAAGAGAGAAGAACATTCATCCATATTTGGATTCAAAGGCGATGTCACATTTTTTACCGCAACAAGACCCATTTTCAGAAGAGTCATCAGCAAGAAAAAAAGAAGATGTTATGCTTGCCCTTCTTCAATTTCAAGGACACAAAAACAAATTTGCGATATCTGCAAGAAAAACCTATGCAATCAGCACAGCGCCAGGTCACAAACTTGTTAAATTTGCCAAAAGAAATAGTCTGGTTTCCTTAGTACTACTTTTCATAAATACTGAAACTTTGTTAAATAAAAAAAGCTTAACTAAACAAAAAACAACTATTATTCTAATAAAAATTATAAAAAAACGTGTCATTTGTATATAATTTGATATTTCCAGCAATGTGTCTATCGGACACATAGGTCCGTTTGTGTAAGTAATAGTCTTTGCCGGGAGAAGGGTTAACTTAAAAAATATCACAAAATCAAATCAAGTGATAAGTGTGCAAAAAAATCGCTTGCCCCCTTCGAGGCGACGGGCGTTTCTGGCATGACTCAAAAAGTATAAGACAGAACTAAAAACTTAAAAAACAAGGGTGAACGAATTGGAAGAGACGGAGTCTGACTCTTAAATGAAGCTAAGAACCGCAAGAGAAAAAAAAATTATCGTACCAGCCAAGGAAATCGCCTTGAAATCCTATATACGATTCCAGGAATGTCAGCAAAATAGAGCAACGAAGAAATAACGATAGAAGCACCTGGCAGCCTGGATAAAGAAAATACAAGAGATAATAAACACCCCCACAAATGAAATTCTTCAAGGAGGACAGCATAACCAGCATCTTACAAGAAGAAATAGATAGTTTTGAGTTA
This sequence comes from Orthonevra nobilis, assembly GCA_963555765.1. Taxonomy (NCBI): domain Eukaryota; kingdom Metazoa; phylum Arthropoda; class Insecta; order Diptera; family Syrphidae; genus Orthonevra; species Orthonevra nobilis. Next base: position 30,388,665 of record OY743227.1, read on the forward strand.
AGAAATATTGGTTCTAAGCAGATAACCTAAACACTCAAGGATCAGAATGACCATCACAAGGTCAAAGATTTGCTATTAATTTTCTTAAGAACTAGCCGATAGCCCTGGTAGCTAGTGCTATTCCTTTATATTACTAAGGTAATTTAATTACTTATTAATTAAGAATTAATAATAATAATAACAAAAAAAGTTAATAGTAAGCATAATTTAATACAATTAACATCTTTAATTGCAAACGTGTTATACAAATTTTTATTAACGAATCATTAAATAGCACAAGGCGACTTTTATGAGCAACGCAAAAGATAGAAGTTGAATAAGTATGTGTCGGTGAAAATGGGAAAAATATTTATGCACAAAGGGGATAATGATGAATATTTTGTTATTGAATCGGAGTCTGATCTCCAAGCTTTAGATAACTACATTTGTGTTACAAAATTATTGCATAAATATTGATTCCATCCACCTTACTTCTAACAAGAACAATGTTACCAACTCTTTTATCATTCACGAAGATATTAGGTCTATTCGTAAAAATCTCGATAACCTTCTGGTACTCTTGGATTCATTTAATAATAAACCCAGCTTTATCTTCTTTATAGAAAAATGGATTTATGACGAGGAAATATCCTTCTTTAATATTGATGGTAATGCATTTTTTTCTTGTTGCAATAATGCTTATGCCCCTGGAGGTGCTGCCATCTTTATTAAAACGAGATTAATGTGGATATTGTTTCATTAAATTTGAAAAGCTGTGATGTTATTAAAGTATGCATCTGTGGTAAGAAATTAACTATCTTCTGTGATTGAATGAGTCTTCGGTTAAAATGTTTATGGAGAATTGGAAGATCTCTTAATAAGTGCGTCATCATCATCATATTAGGCTATATTAGTATTGTTATTCTGCAGGAGTCTGTAGAGGTTGACAGTTATTTATTTTTATAAGCATCTTTCGGTTTGGAATCATGTGGAAATAAACCTACTCGTATTTATAACTCGTCAAGTACTTGTACGATTTTCCAGATCTGAAGATCTATTGCTTTATAGCTCTGTACCCGATTTACAAATTTCTGACCACTGTATGACATGTTTGAGTATTTAATACAATTGTGGTGTTAGTACAAAAAAACTTCCTTCGTTTTCTCCTTACTCTGTCACTGATTACAGTGCGCTAAATAAATTTCTTCGTTATGAAAGATGGTTAAATGTTTAAAGTGAAAAAATCCTTCCAAGTCTTATAGTAATTTTGTTGAGACTCTGTCTAATAACATTATGCTTAGTTCGAAGAAAATAAAAAAAAATTGTGAACACAAAAAAAAGATTGAAGCCCTGGATTACGACGGAATTGCTTAAAATGGTTAAACAACAAATGAATTTTACAAAAAGAAAATCAAATTTCTTTACAATTCTAGTGTCCTTGATGCCTAGAAAAAAATATGTAAAGATATTGGCAGAGATGTATAAAGTTGTAAACACAATTACTACATAAAAAAGCTTCGGGAAGTCAAAGAAATTCAAAATAAATCTACTGTCGCCAGTTCCGTTGAAAATATAAGAGATAATGATACTATCATCAGTTATCCTAAGGAAGTCGCTTCAAAGCTTTTTTATTGGTATTGGTAGTAAAATTGTTTCAGATAGCTGTACTCATGTAGCTAAATGTGACTGTACATTTGACGATGCATCTTCTTGCGTCAGTTTTTATTTTGAACCCATGACATCGTTCGAGGTATACACTATTATAACTCTCCTTGATAACTCATGCTATAATGCAAATGACGGCTTTTCGAATGGCTTGGTTAAGAAAGTAGCCTTCAATATTTGTGACATTCTTTGTTATATCTTCAACAAAAGTGTTTCCATTTCCAGATGATCCGAAACAGGCCGAAGTTATACCATTATTTAAAAAAGGTGATAAGACATCAGTTTATAGTTATATACCTAATTCACTTTTTCCTGTCTTTTCTAAAATTCTTGAGAAAGCTGTCAAAAACAGAATGATAAAATTCTTAGAAAAAAAACATTTTTTTTTTAGTAAGTCTCAATTCGGCTTTCGGACTTCAGCACTTATATTTTTAACAGCTTTAACGATAAAAATTCGCAGTTAGTTTTTTCTAACTGCAAAATCGGCGTTCGACGTCTCGTGGCTTCAATTCATATGGCACCCAATGTCCTACCTTTCGGATCATTCCCATTGCTTTCAAACGATGGAAATGGTTTGCTGAGCGCCGCCAAGTGATTTTGCAAGTTCTTCTTGCGTTTGTGACGGATCTTGATTGAGCAATGCCTCCAATTCATGGTCTTCAAACTTTTTCACCTGGCCGGGGCGTTCTTTGTCTTCGTTGTCGAAATCACCATCTTTGAACCGTTTAAACCACCGCTGACACATTCTAACGTCTATAGCATAGCCCGGGTAAGCTTCGGTAAGCAATTGATTCGCATCGGTTGCTTTTTTCTTTAAATGAAAGAAGCATATTAAAACTTCCCGCAAATGTTGTTTTGATGGCTCGAATGTAGACATTTTACGGCTTTACAAAAACTTGTGTGTTTTCTCTAATGAACAATAGCCTAGACTGAAATAATTAGGCAATGACATGAAGTTTCTGATGTGACAGTTGTCATGGTCAAAATTCACCTCAGAGTAATAGATATGAAGTTTTCTGCAATAACGACATTTTCAACCGGTAGTCCTATTACTTTTTAAAGTAATTTAGCTTTTGATTTAACTGTCGATATAAAACATGACCTGGAAATTTTAAGCCACTGGTTTCAACAACATAAGTTGGTGATAAGTGACTAAACTAAAATAATGTTTTTCAATGTGTGCGGAAAAATGTTTGGTTATGAAATTAAAACACAGTGATCAGATTTGTAAGTCATATTATAAGTAAACTAAACAAGGAAAAATGAGGCAAAATCCCTCAATGCAAAGCACGGTCAAAGTATATAATGTTATCATCAACGCTGTTGATGAACACTGCCATGTTTGTATTCAATTTAAAGAATGGTATATGTTATGTATATGTTTCATGCGGGACTTCATCGTATAATCTGTTAAATGATGATGATTGGAGAATAGGTATGTGAAGATAGGGACAATCTTTATCGAGTTTAAGATATTAAGATTAAAGTTCCACATGATGTAGGTCTAGGTCCTTTGTATTTTTTATTTAAACCAATTATATATTTCATTTAAACCGAGTTTGCGGTTGACATTGGATGCTTCTATTCCAGTCCAGCATGATCTCGAAACTCTTAGGTATAGCTCGTAACCAGTGATAAAACAAAAAATATGTTTTTCAATCTTCCTTCCACTGAAATCTATCCATCTACTTTTACTACTTCGCAACTTTTGATTGTTGCGCAAAAACATACTGAAATACGTACTTTACGGCGGGATCCCGTTAGCAGCCTTCCAATCTTGTTAACTAGACCAAGCGCTCTTGCATCCGCCATGGCTAAGAGGTTCGGTCCTCCTTGTCGTCTCGAATCTCGAGGCTGTGTGATGTGGCCGAGACAGTGTAGTTATATTGAATTTTTGAATTGAATATACTTTATTTAGCTTCAATTAGCTATTTTTTACATACAAATATATAAAAAATATATATAAATACAAATAAAGTGGAAAATTATTTGTTTTCAAATATGGTTTAGTTTCACGAAGTTAATTAATTTTCTTTTGAATTCTATTATGTTTGTTCAGTATTTGATGTCAGGTGGCAAGTTGTTAAATTCTACAAATCCCATGTAAAAAATGGTTCGCTGACCGCTCGTAGTTCGTGCTCTATCAATTCGTAGATCTCTCGCATTTCTTAGTACATAAACTGCATCATCTTCAGTATGAGCGTGGGCACAAAGGAAGACCAATAACATTGTCAGAACATATAAACGTTGGTTTATGTTTTACCACATTCGGGCGGCTGTCATATTTCTTTTCGATGTGTATCTGTTACACTTTAATATTGTTCTCATAGCTTTATTTTGCAGTAGCTAAAGTCTATTCTTGTAAGATTTTGGACACATGAATAAAACGGTTGCACAATAATCGAAATGAGGCTTTACTAGTACATTATACACATTTATAACATTCTCATTTTCCTTAACACCAATTTTTTTTGACACTTTCTTACATATATAGTCTATATGGGCTTTAATATATAGTCTGTCGTCAAGCATAACGCCAAGGTATTTAAGATTATTCACCACTTCAATTTGATCGTTATTAATTTTTACGTTTACCGTTGGGACAGAATTTACAGAGATACTACGAAACACCATACATTTAGTTTTTTCCACATTAAGCACAAGTCTGTTCATTTTTAACCATTTATTAATGTTTTCAAGGTTTCGGTTAATGTTATTCACGCAAGTTTCTATATCGGCACCAGAGATATAAGGCAGTGCGTCATCGGCAAAAAGAACAAGCTTAAAAAATTTTACCACTTTAACCATATCATTTATAAATAACAGGAACAATAACACTCCAAGCATAGTACCTTGTGGTATTCCAACTTCAATTTTTATTGGTTCAGATACTTTACCATTAACTGATGTTCTTTGGGTTCTACCAGTTATAAACGTTTGAAACCAGTTCAGATCTGTTATTTTTATGCCGTAGCGCACAAGTTTCTTAAATTGCACTCATCAATTAAATTAACGTAGTCAAGATGTATCACAGATAGGGTTATAGATATTATACTTTGGACGAAGAACTCATTGAACATATCACAGAGAATTGCACTATCACTTATAATATCGTCATTTTCTGTTCGAACATCAGTTATGGTATCTTGTTTTTTATTAAATACGTATTTTTTTAATTTGTTCCACATATGTTTTTGATTTGACGCACAATCTATTTGTCTTTTGATGAAGGTTGACTTAGCTATGTTAATATTTCTTTTGTATTGGTTTCTATGCTCGCGGTAGTTTGACCAGAGATGTGGGGTATTGAATAGGACAGCTTTTTTATACAAGTTGATTTTGGTCAATTTGGCCTGTCTAAGTTCACTATTAAACCATTCAGCATTATTAACGGGAATTTGCTTTACTTTCATCATTGTGTTGATTGCTTTTTTGATGCCCGACACAAATTGATTACATAAATAATTCAAATTGTACGGTCTATCCGTATCAAAATTATTGAAGAGTGAAATTTTCGTAATCTCAGATATGAAATGGGTCTCGTCATATTTACAGTATTTTATAGATTTCATATTTTTGTTTTTATTGCACTTTTTCCCAATTTTAACTAAAATTTCAATGGATTCATGGTCACTTACTTTTAAGTTTTGGTCGATTTTACAACTCACTCTGTCTTCACAGTTTGTTATCACATAGTCAATCAGTGTTCTAGTGTCGCTTGTAATTTTGCTATGCGCTGCTTATATGTGTCCGAAGATATCAGCCAGTTTATGGTGAAGTCTCCTTTGATGATGAAGTCACTATTGTACTGTTGGATAAAGTCAATAATATTTTCGAGTCCGACGCATAAATCTCTCTTTGATCCCTGATGAGATCTATATATTGCACAAATAATTATCACGGGATTGTCTTCGTTTTTAACTTTTATTATTTAGCACCAATATTGCATACTAATTACAATTTTTTTGACTAGATGACATTTAAAGCTATTTTTAACATAGAAGGCAACACCACCAGCATGACTAGACTCAGTTTCACAGTTGAATATATAATATCCTTCCAACTGAATTTCGTTTAAAACATGGTATTCAGTAAAGTGTGTTTCAGATACCCCTAAAACGTCAATATCTTCGCTTTCAATCAGACTTTGTATTTCACTGAAATTGTTTGCTAATCCTTGTGTGTTAAAATACACACACCTTATGTTGTTTAGTTGCTAATAGTCAATACGTTCTTCAACTATTTTAAGTTTCCTAATGTACACTGGACAATTCAAACTATTTGCTTTATGGTTTATTTCCAGATTCAAATTATTTTTTGCACTACAACAATTTACACATCTTTCCTCGACACTACTGCATTCTTTAATGTCATGGGGTCGCGCACATTTAACACATATTTTATATGTTGATACACCCGGCACCGATCCCACCCAATGTTAACTCTTCCACATTCCAACAGTTGGGCAAAGGCAACACTGTCAACTTCGAAAACAGCATTGTAGCAATTTCTTTTTGGCGACAACTGATTTTGGTTCTTTAAGGCCTTCACTATCTCATCTTCGCACATTTGTTCTGTCATGCCCACTACAAGCACTCGCGGTTTTAATGTCGTAGTCAGAACCAAGTTTTGTTTTCATTTCATCCTGAATTTTATTTACGGAATTTGTATCGGCTTTTATAATGACGGCACCATTCTGAATGTCTTTTACATTGTTTATTTTTAACGCAAGATTTGACGGATTTATTGTTTTTTTGATGTCTTCTCTGGTTTTTGTATTTTTTTAGGTTTAATGACAACAACCTCACTTTTTTCCTTTACTTTGTCCGCGTATGTGATTTGCTTTGTTTGTGTTGGTGTTGTTTTTGTTTTGACAATCATGGCAGTATTAGCCACTTGCTTAGCATAATTTTTAATGTCATCACTTATTTTGGACAGGTTGTCCATTCTTTTTGTAAAAATTTCCATCAGATTGGAACAATCATGGCACATAAAACATATTCGCATATTGGAAGCAATCAGTTTTACGTCGTACTGGGTTAATCCCACACATTTGCAATGGAATTTCTTCCCAAATTTCTATATCTTCTCCATTCGCCCTCTTTTTATACAGAAACAAATATTCGACAATGATTTTTTTTTCTCGAAAGAACTCAAAATCTACTCTGTCTTCCGGATTATCGGCCAGTTTTCGGCTCCATATAGCAGAACTGGCAGGGTTTTGTAGAGCATACTATACATTTCGTTAGGAGTTTTAAAACTATTTGTTTCGCCAAGCCGAAATAGCAGCACATTCTTAGGGTGAGTTTCGCCGAATTTATACTAAGGTGTGTTTCGTAGGGTTCCGGTAGGTAAACGCCTTAACCACATCGAAATTACTGTTGCCAACAGTGACGTTTTGTCCCATGCGGAGGACAGATGTTTCTTTGTTGGTAGGCAACAAGGATTTGTCCCCGTTTACTTCAAGGATTTGTCCCCATTTACTTCAAGGCAAACTCGTTTCACCTGATCTCCAATGCCGTAAAGCACTCTATATCGGCGCACTGTGAGTGAACGACGAAAAGAGTGCCTTCCGTGTTAATACCTACCCTGCGCACTATCTATTCCCGCCGTGTGTTTTCTATGCAGTGATATGCCTCGATAGTTCTTACAAGACAGGGTCGCCTTTTTTGAAGAAGGAGAATAAAGAGCTGATAGTCCAAGCATAGAGCATGGCTTCTTCCACCCCTGCTTGACTGATAATTTGATGCTCCGCTGGTGGGCTTTTTATAAGCTGAGCCAACTTCTGTCAAACTGGAAGAGAGACGGGTTTTGTATAGACTGGATGCGGGTTCTCTTCTTGGCCTATCACTCTCTGCCTGATGCCCGTCTATCATCTGGCTCGCTCAGGCGCTCACTGAAGGCCCTGGCTACTCGAGTTAAGCTAAGGTTTCCAACGTTGAATTTCTTTTTCTGAGCGGTTCACAACTTTTTCTCGTTGGATAGTCGAGCTTTTAATAGCAACAAGAAAAAGTCTTCGAGTATGATTTAGACATACTCTGGACAGGCTCCGAAGCTTTCGTCTGGGACGTCATAAAACTCCTCCCTTAGAGAGTCTTCAGCTTCGACGGTAGGGGCGTGTGCACATAATATGCTGACGTTCTGCAATGTTGCCTTTATAACATTCAAGCAACCGCAGATAGACTTTATCACCATTGAGCGTAGCCGATTACTCACGTCGAATCGGTATCATAATATGTGCAATCCTTTGTGACAGGTTAAATATTTCCGTTTTTGTAAGCCTCGTATCCATCGAAAGTATGGATCGCGGTAATATCTGCCTGGTACCACGAGAGATCAGAGCACTGAGAGTGCACAACGTACGCGCGTTCCAGGTGGATACTCTCAGTTCGTAGTCCGTGGAACTTCTGGGTCGTGATCTCAAGTGAGGGGGTCCATTATTATCTTAGGTTGGCATCTCTGTGATATGTTTTTTTTTTTTTATATTAAGTGGTTAGGAAGATACGACGACACAACCCCCAACTTGGAGGGCCAGTCCGATTCTTTAAGTCCCGAGGGGCCAGCGCTTCGGGGATGTGATTGCTGCCTTTGATCCAAATGAGGATTCATCCGCCACCATTTCTTTTCTAAAACCTGACTTTTTTGGAAATCTATTATTAAGCATAAAGTAGCTATTAAAATACCATCATAAATTTTATAAAAAAAATATAAATTAACATAATAATATTTAGAATGTGTTTGAATTAGGTTAAAATTTAGTTTTTTTCAAATGTAATAATGCGTTTTCAAAACTCTCTTAAGCTTCCAATATTCTATATGTGTACTGGGAACCTGTTGAATAGTTTAAGTGAATTTTGGTCAGTTTCAGTTGAATAATTTGGTAAACGAAAATCACCTGCGTTCCTTAGAGAATAAGGCTGAATATCACTTAGATACTAAGCATATCATATTTTATTTTGAAAACAAACACTTATGTAACCAAGACAACCATCTAGTTCACAGTTAAATTCCATTCAGCATGAAATTAATTGGGGTATGCCTCTTTCACTTTAAAATAATTCTCATGGCCTTATTTTGCAAAAACCTTCATAGCATAAAAAAAAGAGATGAACAAAAGTCTTAATGATACCTCTCTTTGTATTCTTTTCATGCAAAATGTTTTTTGTTTGCTATTTTTTTACATAAGTAATTGATGTGGCTTTCAAAGATTACTTTACTACCTATTACTATGCGAAGGTATTTTTGTTTTATTAACTCTTTCTATATACTCCTTATCAATAATCAGACTTGGTATGGAATAAGAATTATTGCTTAAAATCATACATTTTAATTTACTAGAATTAATGTTGAGCTTGTTCTGGCAGAGCCACTTGTAAACGCTGATCAAATCCTGTTGAATTTTAACGTGGCATTCATCAACGTCTTCACCCTCTGCATACAGTAGTGCGTCGCCCGAAAACAGAACAAGGTGACAATGTTTCACAACCTGGAACAAATCATTTAAGTAAATAATGAAAAGAAGTGCTCCCAACAGGATCACCGAGTAACACTTCCTTTTAGTCAGACAATTTACCGTTTATTTTGACCCGTTGCTTTCGATTTGAGAGATAGGTGCTGAATCAATTCAATTCGCGCCCCGTAACAACATATTTACTAAGTTTTTCAATAAGTAATCGTCTATTTATTCTTTCAAAAGCTCGTTTGGGGTCCAGTAACACACCATATACCTTAAGACCATTGCCGATACACTCTTTCCTTGTAAGTACAACATTTTTATTCCTCTTGACTGTCCACCTTGTCATGGTGATGGAGCTTAGTAGAACGCCCGATGACTCTGGATGCGATGACAGATTAGGGTCACCCACACTGTGCGGTCTCCAGATAGGGCTGCCGAAGCCAAGAGACAAAGAGACAGTCAACCCCAAATTCAGTGGTGGTGTGAGCATTGAGCAAACCGTGTCGAAGGATTATTGGTTGAGGGGTAATTCAACCGCTAACGAGCTCCTTCAGAACAATGAACAACAACAACAATAAACAAATCGAAGAAAGACAAAGAGAGAGAGAGAGTCAAAAGTCAAGTTCTTGCGTAGCTGCTAAATATTATTCAAATTTGAATTGGTTTTTTTTCAAATTAATAAATGAAACTATTATAATAGTGAAAGTGAAGATACAGAACAATAAATTAGGTGAAGTTAATCCGCAAAAGTGTTCGTTTGTCCAGAAAAAGACTGCATCGACCGGTAAAAACGGGAGATAAGTGGCTAGTGTGCAGTGGCTCTTGTGGTGCATTGCATCATTTAAAATGTCTTAAATTGAAGCAATATGGTCATGATTTAATAAACGAGAGGCCAGATATCCATTTCATGTGTGAAAAGTGTTTAGAAGATTTAAAATCGCTTGAAAAAATTGTTAAAGATTTAAAAGTTTCTGTGAGTCTTCTAAACAAAATAGCGGAAGAAAAAAAATTAGTTGAAACACCAAAAAAAAAAGTCATTTGCAGAAGTCGCGAAGTCTACTGTTATCGTTAAGCCAAAAGAGAAGCAAGACATAAACAAAACAAAGAGTGACGTAAAAGTTAATATAAATCCTTCTGATCTATCAATAAAAATGGATAATATTAACGAAAAGAAAGATGGATCGATATCGATAATTTGTTCGTATAAAGAATCTCGTGAAAAATTATGTAAAGAAATGAAGGAAAAATTAAATGAAAACTATGTTCTTGATAGGCCAAAGCTCTCAGTGCCGCAAATTCTGTTAACGGGTATGAGTGAAATGTATGAAACGAGTGAGATAGAAGTAGCTGTGAAAAGTCAAAATAAATTGAAAGGAGAGGTAAAATGTGTCAAGTGTTATCGTGGTATAAAAAATACGAAAGTATTTAATGCAATCCTCGTACTAGAAGCAGAGGACTATATAAAAGAGGGAATAAAATTTGATCCTCCAAAGCGGACACAGTATGACTACGAGCATTGGTGGATGAGTGTAAATATAACATCGAATGGATATCCAATAACAATCGTAGTCTTATATAACTCACCAAGTGCATCGTACCGGCTGTTTTGTGATCGTTTTGCAGATTTGCTAGAAGAACTTAATGAGAACGCGAAAGACTTTATAATTGTCGGCGACTTTAATATAGATTGGTTAGATAAAAACTTTACATATCAAAAAGAAATTAAACGAATTATCTTACAAAATACAGCTGAACAAATCATAAACAGTGCTACGCGAATAACACCAAACTCTAAAACTTTAATAGATTACGTTGTCACAAATTCGTGTTTAGTTTCCACAACAAGAGACACTAACTTAAAAATTACTGATCATGAAACGATAATAACGATAACGTTGCAATTGAAGAGAACATTATTTTTAATGGTGTAACAATTAGTAACCCAAACGTTATTGCGGATGAGTTTAATACTTTTTTCGTTGACAGTGTGACAGAAATAAATCAGTCAATTGAAGTTATTCAGTATGTTAACCAAATTGATGAACTTACGTGTCGTTTTAAATTCAGTCCTGTGAATCATTCTGAAATATTTGAAGTGTTGCTAACAATGAAACAGAAGAAAGATTTTAATTTTATGAAATTGTAATAAATCTTTACTCTCAGGATGTTTTCCGAGTTGATGGAAAGAATCGTTGGTCACACCAATACAAAAAGTTAAAGGATCTAGGCGATGTGAAGACTATCGACCTATAAACGCATTGCCAATCTACGAAAAAATAATTGAAAAAGTAGTTTAAGTACAACTGCAAAAATACCTCGACAATAACAATATCATCATCAATAATCAATTTGGATTCAGAAGTCACCATTCCTGTGAAACTGCTTTAAATTATATTCTATTGAACTGGAAAGCAGATCTAGCCGAGGGATTCACTATTATTTCAGTTTTCTTGGACCTTAAGCGAGCATTCGAAACTATTGATAGAGGGATTTTAATACAAAAATTGAAGCAGTATGGTTTTCGTGACAAAGAGCTACAATGGTTCATATCATATCTTGATCAGAGAACCCAGAGAACATCTGTGAATGGAAAACGGTCGGAGATAACACAAACATTCTTGGGAGTGCCTCAGGGCTCAATTCTTGGGCCTGTATTGTTTATCCTGTACATAAATGACGCATGCAAAATTTTGAAGCATTGCAAAATTGTCATGTTTGCTGATGATGCCCTAATATACATCGTGGGTAAAGATATATCAACTTTAAATCAACAACTACAAGAAGATCTCGAAAGCATAAGCATCTGGTTCAAGCCGAATAAACTTAAGACGAATGTTCAAAAGACGAAGTCGATGATAATTAAAACGCAGTGCAATATTAACCTAAGAATAGACAATGAAAACATAGAACAAGTAGATCATATTAAGTACTTAGGTGTGATAATAGATCAACATTTAAAGTTTGACAAACATGTGGACTATGTTGTTAAAAAGATATCCAAAAAAGTGCAATTTTTTCGAAGAATCAAAAGTAAATTAGATTTTAATACATCTGTTAAAGTATATAATGTTATAATCAAACCGCATTTTCAATATTGTTCATCTGTACTGTTTCTGTTAAGTGATAGTAACATATATAGATTGCAAAAACTGCAAAACAAATCAATGAGAATAATTTTGAATTGTAATCGCTATACAAGAATTTTGAATATGTTAAGCCGTGTAAATTGGTTAAGCGTTAAACAACAATTGGTGTTAGATGTTCTTTTGTTTGTCCAAAAAATGAAAATGGGAGATTTGCCTAGTTATTTTAGTGGTTTAATTAGGTATGTAGGTGAAGTCCAACCATATCAATTAAGAAACGTAAACAATTTGCGACTCCCAGCCTATAGAAACACAATAACACAAAATAGTGTAATATATAAAGCCTTTCAAATTTTTAATAACTTGCCAGAACACGTAAAATTAGAAACAAATTTTAATATATTTAAGCGCAACGTCAAAGAGTTTGTAAAAAATAATTTTTAAGATTTATAATTATGTAAAAAAAATAGCTTAATTTATATGTATATGTAATATAAATGCTAAATAAATACAAAATACAACAACAATCGAGACAAAAGGAAAGGACGCGGACGAAACCAAAACAAAACAGACAGAAACGACACCAAACATACCTAAGTACAGGGATGTTTCCATCGAACTGCCGGCAGATTCTGACAACAGATCAGGCTGCAGCTCAACTGCAGATAGTGTGGCCTCAATGGCAAAGAAAAAGGCGCCATGCGTCAAAAACAGCGTGCCATCAGAAATTCCAAGTTTCAACTTAATCTGATAAATGAAAAACCCGAGGACACCTGCACGGACAAAGACGAAGACACGTTTCACTTTGGCAGAGGCAGCCAGCAAACCAACAGCTGAAGAAACCAACAGCTACTCCACTTACTTTCACTGATGCCGGGTGTCACGCAAGTGGCTCTTTGGGTAACCTAGAAATCGCTGCCAAAGAAAAAACAGCAAACAACACCAACATCTTGCCACCAGCTGTTTCAGAGGGAGGCAAGACGAAGAAAGACTTTACAAAGAGAAGACGAGTGACAACTCATCTGATACAGACTGTAACGTCACTATAATACAAAAACATGAAGATGAGTCTGGTACAGATAAATCTGCACCACTCTAAGGCAGCCACTGCCGACTTGTTGCTCCGTCTTCTTAAAGGCGGAGAAGAAATCGACCTCATCCAAGAACCGTGGTTCATCAAAGATGACCGCATCGCTGGACTAAGGTTGAAAGGGTACACCTAATGACAGGCTAGATACTCAAACGGTAAATTGAGAACATGCATCCTAGTTAAAAGCAGCCTAAAAGTCTTCTTCCACAGTTTAGCATCCCAGACTTCACTTGTCTGTGATAAACCCTCTTGATGGAAAAAGGATCTCAGCATACATGCCGCACGATGACGAAGGACCAATACTATCCAGTCCCATCCGAAAAGCAATTAAACCCAAAGAAGATACCAGAGTCGTAAAAGGAAAATTTCTTCATACCATTAGAGATATTATGGAAACTTCGCTTAATAAGCTAACAAAGTGGACAGGAAGAGTATGTCTAGATGTAAACCCGTCTAAAACAAAACTCGTCCTGTTCACAAAAAGATACAAAATATCTCAAATAAGCCCTCCAAAAATGAAGAATAAGGAACTATGTTTCACTAGTCAAGCCAAATACCTACGCGATATATTAGACAGCAAACTAAGTTGGAAACCAAACATTCAAGACCGTATTAGGAAGGCAGCGGTGTCTATATATACATGGAAGAGGGTCCTCGGCCCCAAATGGGAACTGAAACCGAACTGAAATACTGCAGTTGTCAGACCGATCCTAACATATGGTATCCTCGTATGGTGGCCAACAATGAATATAAAAGAAAATCTGAGTAGGATAGGCAGAATCCAAAGATCGGCGTATATATGCATCACGGGGCCCTTCGTTCCAGACCTACAACCGCCATAGAAATTAAGCTACAACTGCTTCCCATGGACATATACGGGAAACTGATAACTACCAAGGCAGCGATTAGGTTGACTGAGTGTAACCACTGGAGCAGAACACATACCAGAACACGAGGAAAAGCACGCTAGGAATCTACTCATTCGGCAACCTAGAAGATATGTCAGATATAAAGATTCAGAGCATAGCAGAATTCATACACCCATCAAGTATTTCTTAGGTATCAGTTAGTCCCCTGGCCAATTAGGAAATAACACAATGGATCCAAGCAGGGCCTAAGTGGGTCACAACTGTTTCAGATGAGACAATCACACCTACCTACCTACCTACCTTCCTCTCAAAAATTTTTCCGCAATATATAGTATGTAAAAAAATTTAATAACATTTTTTTGTGAATATCCCATATTAAAGCCTTTGTTCATTCATTAAATTGATATCGCATGCAAAAGTACCAATTTGTTGTCGAGATTTTTGTAAAATAACTCATGCTCTGTCCCGTCAGACGTTTCTGGTGTTTTGAAAAGCAATTAAAATAGTCACCTCATTAATGCACAGCATTGTCATACGCTAATGTTAAAATTACAAACAATATAGTTAGAATAACTTAACATAAAGTACATATACATAAATAAATGCTTACCGGATACATCATCGGAACATATACAACAACAACAATTTGTTGCATGTGGGGTTAATACACCATCGTCAATTAACGATTGCAGACTCCGTCCTCCATATTTTATTGATCGTTTCCAATCCTTACTCGATCCTCTTCCACATAAATGTTCAAACTCACTTGGTGTGTACCACTGATCTTTATATTTTACACAACGCCCGCGTCCTCCAGAACCCAATTTATTTCGAAACAGTTCTGCGATTGTTGTCTTACAACGAATTTGGAATACATCAAAGAGCATTCTCTCACTAATTTCTCTTTCGACAGGCGGAGTGACTTTCGTACCATCAGTATTTTGTCCGTGGCAAACACTATTATCAGCACTTAACATTTTTATTAAAATGTGTCAGTTGACCCAATATTTCTTAATTATGATGCCCACATCACATCAGTACTACTACCATCACCCTCCGATGGAACAATTTCATTTTTTCTGATTAAAAAGGAACATTCCAGGTATGCAATTAGTAGTTTTTTTTTTGAAAGTTCAATATCAGATTGCAGCCCGTACCTCTTTGATGAATACTAGGTACTATAGATTTCTTGTCGCAAACGTATATATTATGTACATCGCCAAAACAAATTTGTTTTTAACCAACATACAACAGTCAAACTTTCCTGAAAGATGGACTTCTTCACATTTGACAATTGAGGTATAGTTCGACCAGTTGACTACCCATCATAAGATAAGAGATCACGTAGCTTTACTATTCGCATCAAGTACGTCACAGTAGCAAAATAGAAATTGTGATCATGTATCCAAAGTAATTGTCTATATATATATATATATATTGCGAAAAAAGTGTGAGTGAAATAAAGAATGTCAGTGAATGTTTGCAAATTGAGCAAATTAATAGAGTGTTAACAAAAATAGCGGGAAACAAAAGCATTATTATTGAACGAGTGAAAGAAATGGAAATCGCCATAAAGTGTCGAATATCAAGAGGTTTTACACCTACTGAATATAAAAAATTGTATAGTGCACCAATTCGATAGTGCGACCCAGCAGATAAGAAAAATTACATGCATGAGTTCCAGTCAGTTCAGTCACACGGTTTGTAACAAAATTAATATTTTATATATTTGTTTGAATTTGAGTTACATAAATTGGAAAACAGTGAAAGAAATAAAAATAGAGAATAATATTATAAAAATAAAAATAATGCTATCATACTTAAGCCCGACTTATTGTTTAATGAATTGTCGGGTTTCATTACACAGTGATGCGATTAAACGTTATAACCGCGGCTTATGTCTGTTTCGGCTACCTGCTTCATGTGCCCAAGGGCTTCGCACTCTTCCAAAAACTTCGCGTATGCAACTTTAATCTCGGGTTTTTTTTATCTTATTTCCTTTCGAGAGCAAGGAATCGTTTTGCGGCCATTTTTAATGACTTTCCGAGAACTACACTAGGTTCTTCCCGTAAAGGCAGCCATACTACAAATTGGCCCCTTGGACTACTTTGTGTGTTTGTTTTGAAGTGCGTTCTTCTTTGCTCATACGACTTACATGAGCTTCATTGCAGCCTGTTTCCCAAAACTTTCTTACCAGCATACCAGTGACAAGAGTGAAGTGCTTGTGAGAACATGTCAGCTTGAGGACGTCGCTGTCAGATATAACCGAACCCAATTTAGTGCTCCGTAAAACTGAAAGTTCCTTAGATATTTTGATTTCTCCTGGCATCAATAGCTCGAAGAACAACTCAGCTCTTTCCAATAAGTTGATTTGCTGAGCCGTAGAGTACATTGAGTCAGCAATGCAAATGGAGGAACTCGTTGTTAAATAAACAGAACGCTTTCGAACTGTAGCTCCTACCGCAGCAATTGCAATTATAAGTTATATTTAAACAATTACCAGTTGTACGCCCATAACTATCATCTCTACTGACCGATGTAGATGGGCTTGATTCTTTTGATTATCGCTGAAGTTGAGCTGTCTTAATTGCTGCTGATGTTTTATCTGAGACTGTCTGTATTGATAATGCAGAAGCATGTTATGGCTGCCTTCACATCTCTGGCATTTTCTTGACTACCACGATTAAGCATAGTGACACTCCTTTAAGCAGTTTACGTAATGGCGTAGTTAACGCATCAACTTTCCCCGATATTCAACTGAAAGAATCAAGAATTGTGAACCACTGAATATCCAATGTTTACCTGAAATGCACACAATGCAATTCGAACACTCCAATTTATCGGCTGTTGATTGCTTCAAGAGTCTGGAATCTCCACTCTACAAATTTCAGGAACGCGGCTTTTGCTGGGCTGCTTCGTCTAGGGACTGCTCAAACAATGTCATGTACAAGGTTGATGACAGCCTACAAAACTTCTTGTGTTGTATTGTGAAGTTTCTTCAAGCTGCCGGCGATTCCAAAGGCAGTCGGTTTTTGTCGAAACGTTCGACCAGGGCTTTCCAGGCAGCATCAAATTTCTCGTCAGGAGCCGGAAAACATTTGTTCATGCTATAAGCATCTGACGGCATCTGAATTTAGCATGGTGTTTATGGCTTGAATGGAGGGGTAAGGGGTATACAGATTTATTGCCAGTGGCAAGCTCACCCCTATTATAGCTAGCTCGCTGGCTGTTTCATTGCCTCGAATACCACTATGCCCAGGCCCCCGGCATGGGGTAAGGTTACATCTGACCGCTATCTCACCGATAGATAGGCGGCAAAGTTTTACCACCTTACATTTGCACTTTGAGGTCAACTCGCTGATGACAACGCTTATAAATAATTATTGTTATTGATTTTACCTTTGCTCTGCTGTTCGTTGCATCAGCTTAAATTATGTATAAATAGTTCAATCAAATTATATAAAAGACGAGTTAATACGAAGACTCAATAGAAACAAGGTGTTTTTAATCGAGTTCAATATTAAATTAGCTACCTCCCCACCAGTGGTAAGGTTGGATAAATAATTGAACAATATTCTGTATCCCGATTCGAAGTGTAAGATAGGTGCGATATAGTCTATATGTCTTGAAATTCTCTCATTCTTGATTATTTCAATATGACGTGGGCTATGTGTTCTTGTCCAGTGGTTACACTCACTCAACCTTATCACTGCCTTGATCAGTTTCACGTATACTATATGTCCAGAGGAAGCAGTTTTAGCATTATTTCCATGGCGGTTGAAGGTGTGGAACGAAGTGCCCCCGTGATGCATTTACACGCCGATCTTTGGATTCTGTCTATGTTTCTCAGATGTTCTTTTATATTCATTGCTGGCCACCATACAAGGATGCCATATGTAACGATTGGTCTGACAACTCCTGTGTACATCCAGTGCGTAAATATCGGTTTCAGTCCCCATTTGGAGCCGAGGACTTTTGAATTATACATAGCCACCACTGCCTTCCTAATACGGTCCTGAATGCTTGGTTTCCTGCTTAGTTTGCTGTCTCTTACTACGCCTAAGTATTTGGCTTAACTAGTGAAACTTAGTTCCTTATTTTTCATGGTGGGTTTATTTGAGATATTTTGTATCTTCTCGTGAACAGTAAGAGCTTTGTTTTAGTGGGGTTTACATCTTGACCTACTCTACTTGTCCACTTTGCCAGCTTATTTAGCGAAGTTTCAATAATATCTCTAATGGTTTGAAGAAATTTGCCTTTTACGACTAGGGCTAATTCTTCTGCATAGGCTATTGGCTTGCAGCCGATATGACAAAGCATCACAAGAATTTCGTTCACTGCCAGTATCCAGAGGATTGGGGAGAATACGCCCTCTTGCGGGGCTCCTCTTATTGCTCTTCTGATAATACTGTAGTGTCCTAGTTCGGATACTTTAATCTTATACTCTTATACTTTCTTGAACTTTAGGTCTGATTTGAACATTCATTATTGCTTCGGACTTAACATTATTTAAAGCACCCTCTATGTCGAGGAACGCAACCATTGTATATTCTTTGTTATCAAAATATATTTCAATAGTGCTGACCAAGGAGTGAAGCTCTGTTTCTGTTGAGTAGCCCTTACGAAAAGCGTGTTGAGAAGGTGATATAAATTTAAAGCCGATGCCTTTCCTAATATGTAGTCCACAAGCCTTTCCAATGTTTTCAGAAGAAATGAGGAGACGTTGATCGGTCTAAAATCCTTTGGTGAGCTGTCCAGACTCCGTCCGACCATTAAATAAACGTTGGCATGGTTGGAGTATTTAAAAGTAAAGGTCTTTACCGACCACAATCTTTGGTTCTTTCTATTTTACCATAAACAGCTTTTCATGATTCTTTTTGCGCCGCGTTGACATCCTTTTTATAGCTCTTGAGACTTTGCATATACAGATCTCAGTCCGCTGTCTCTTTGGAGAGTTTTGTTCGGTTGAAATATCTTCTGCTTTTACTCTGTCTGCTTGCAGGGCATGCTATTGAGAAAGTCCTTGTACTCATTCCAATTATTCCTTCCAGGGTTTCGGAAGGTACTGATTAAGGTGTGCATAGACTTAACGAGAATTAGATATGTTCATGGTCAGGAAATGATACCTCATTCGATACTTTCCATTTTGACACAGAGAGGGTAGAGTCGTTTGACACAAGCGTGATGTCTAACACTTCCTGTCTGATTCTATTTATAAAAGTTAGGTCTGAGCCTACATTACAGAGATTGAGGTTGGTTTGTGTTATATTCAAAACATTTTTCACCTCTGTAATTTATGTCGCTGCTTTCCCATATGGTGACATGTGCGTTGGCGTCAGCAACTATCTCTAGGGGGACATATTCCGGATGGGACTGGATGGTATTTGTCCTTTATCATCGTACGGCATGTATGCTGAGACAATCCAGATTCTTTTTCCACCACAAGTGTTAATCTCCAGACAAATAATGTCTGGGACGCTAAATTGTGGAGGAAAAAAGTTTTTTAGGCTAGTTTTAGCTAGGAAGCATGTTCTCAATGTAGCGTTCGAGTTCATGAGTGATGTAAGGTGTACCCTTTCACCTTTATGCCAGATATACAGCCATCTTTGATTAGCGACGGTTCTTGGATGAGGGCCATTTCTTTACCGCCTTTAAGAAGACAGAGGAACAAGTTGGCAGTGGTTGCCTTAGAGTGGTGCAGATTTATCGGTACCAGTTTCATCTATATAATTTTCTATTATAGTGACGTTACGTCTGTATTAGACGAGTCGTCACTAGTCTTCTCCTTGCGAGCCTTTCTTCGTCTTTGCCTGCCTCTGAAATAGTTGGTGGCGAGACGATGGTGTTGTTTGCTGTTTTCTCTTTGGCAGCGATATAAAGGGTACCCATTAAGGCTTCTTTACTTACTTCTGGTCATCTCTTTCCTGCACCTTCAGAGAAACCTGAGTCATGACGTAATATTGTTAAGAGTGATCTCCTTCCTTCCCTCGTCCCCCTTGCTGTGGGTCTTACTGATAACCTTGGCCAATGGTTAACCACCAGTTTGGCGTTCAACTACGGATTTTTAATTCTTGGTATTACTTCCGGGAGGAAGTCCTTCGACGTCCCCGAAGTTTCGGTTCAATGCATCAATGTTCCTTGCATTCTTTGGAGTCCTGTTATCGAGTGACTAGTACTAGGTCCTTTTGTGGGCCCTTCAATCTGGGCAGGTTAACTGTTGGCAGTCCCTTTTTCTGATAGAAGCATTGTCAGGTTTACAAGCTGTCTATTGATAACATTCTTGCAAACCTGATTCAGGTTAACTATTTACCTCTTCCAAAATATTGGTCGCCCAGCGAAACGTGTCTTTATCTTTATCCGTCCACGTGGCCTCGGGTTTTTTCAGGATCCAATTTAGTTGAAACTTGGCACTTCTGATTTTTGACGCATGGCGCCTATTTTCTCGTCGTTCGGGCTTCTCTTTCTGCAGTTGAGCTGCAGCCTGATCTGTTGTCAGAATCTGACAGCAGGTCGATGGAGACATCCATGTACTCAGGTATGTCTCCTGTTTTAAGATTCGTTGCATTTGATTTCGTTTTTGTCTGTTTTGTTTTGGTTTCGTCCTCGTTCTTTTCTTTTTTGTTGGTTGTTCGTTTCGTTTATTGTTTTTGTTGTTGTTGTATTCATTGTTTTCAGTTTTTGGTCTCACAAGTAAACCGGTCTAAACAGTTAGCCGTCAAAGCATAGTCGGTGGTACTATGGCGACAGTCTACTTACGAAAGGTGCTGGCCAGATTTCAAAGAACTTTGGTAAAATTTGGGAAGCTAAATCTTAGGCAACTCCTTGGAGCTCCTTGCATCGTGTACCCTTTAACCAACTTTTCTTATTTTTGGTATAAATTTGTTATTTCATCCCAGTTCTGTTGTACTGTTTTCACGTTGATTTGACAAAACTGAGATGATTGTGTGTTGCGCAGCTTCGTAGTGCATTTATCAAGCTGGAATTAATAATTCATACCTTGCTCTTGTAATTCGAAGGTTTCTTTGAGGAGCTGCGAACTCTGCGTTCTTTAAAACTTCCTGAGCGCTTGCCGGTATTTCTTCTTGCACTTTTGTAAGAATGCTTGAAGACAGTTGAAATTTCCTCTTTGGCACTGCACCTTGTTGTTTGCTTTCTTTGTCACTGACCCAACCAAAAGCGTCCCCACCCGGCAGAACGAAACTTCGCTTATACTCTTCTTTCTCCACTGACAGCTGCATGCGTTTGCTGATGTCTTGTCTTGTGCGCTCTACAACTGTTGCGGACTAATTGAGCCAGGAAATCGTTGAAGTATTCCCAGATTGGTGAACTCGGAGTGATGGTTGAGGATAAGTTTTTTTTTAATTGATACTACCTTTGCCAGCAAATCAATACTTTACACTTCGTTTTAAGTTATACATTACACTGTATTTAGCCCCATATTTAATGTAGGTTTAAAGAGATGTTGGAACTGCGATGCACCTTCTTTCCCTGTCATGAATTCGGCCAATATGAAAGCTTCACTTATCGCATACACGAGTGCTATCATTGCGATTTTTCTAAGCTAGGTAAGAGAGAGACGGAGCATATTGATGGAATCGACTTGCATATGAATTTTACATCTGTTCTTGTTCGTGACGCGCAGTGGTTAATTTGTTCTGTTCGACAATTCATTCTTCAAGAACTTCCTGGTGGGAAGTTAATAAGTTATGTATACAATTTCTTTCTTTTTGTTAAACATTCTTGTATTCGCATTTTACAATGTTTTGTGTTGTGCTGTTTGTTGCGGACCAAACTTTCTCACTTCCTTAGAAAATGCCTCACGAATTCTAGTATCCGTTCTGTCAAACCTCACCCAGAGATCTTTTTTTTTTATTTTAAAGAACACACGCGTACAAGGAGTTATGACTACCCTTAAAATGTTAGTATATAACGCGAGTGGAAGGGATCAGGGAGAAAATAGGTATAAGTACTGGTGCACATTGTTTTTGAATTTCTGCAGATGGTAATGAGTGGGTAATACCGAGCGTAGTAGAGTGTTCCACATTCGTATTGTGCGGCTAATAAGCGAGTCTCTAAACTTGACTATACGACCGAAGTTGGGCTTGAGGGTGAACTGATGAGATGGTGTTACGGTGAAAGTGATAGGAGGGTGGAATGCAGCTGCCTAATTCGCTAGAGCACTGCTTATGGTAGACGCGTTAAAACATGATTGGACAGGAGACGTTACGACGGTGGTGAAGAGAGTCAATTGACTTTGTAATATTTTTGTCCCCTATGAGTTTTATCGCTCGATTTTGAATTCTATCAAGCAGGCTCAAGATGGTCTTTGGAGCGCCTGCCCATATATGGGAGTTGTATTCCAGTTTGGGGCGAATGTACGCTTTATATATGGCAGCCAGATCAGAGGGTATAAAGTATTTCTTGCACCGCTTCAGGAAACCTAAACATTTCGCAGCATTTTTGGCGATAACGGTTATGTGATCATTCCAACCGAGGTTGTTATTGATACACATACCAAGTACTGAAAGTTTTTCGGCTTCAGCAATGCATGCGCCATTAATCCATAATGGTCGAGGGTTTTCGTTTCGCTTTAGTGACAGAAGACAGCATTGAGTTTTGGAGGCATTAAATTCCACTCTATTCGTAGAGCCCCATGATAGTATGCGGTTAATATCGGAATTTAATGAGTTAATCATACGCTGCCGTTCCATTTCCACGGCCGAAGATGAGGGACGTGAATTTGAAAACAAATATGAAAAACTGAGAATACTATCATCAGCGAATGAGTGTATTGGATAAGATGTAGCAGACAGAAGATCATTAATGAAAATTAAAAACAGAATCGGTAACAAAACGGAGCCCTTGGGAACACCAGTATTTATGTGGTGGATATCAGACTTGGCACCGTCCAATACAACTTGAATTGAACGGCCCGAAAGAAAGTTTCTAATCCATTGAAGAAGAGATTCGTTGATACCAAAGGCACGCATTTTCAACAAAAGAGTCTGGTGCCAAACTCTGTCAAATGCTTTAGAAATATTAAACGCAATAATCTTGCTTTCACCAGAAAGATGTAGAGAGTTGTTCCACTTTTCGGTGAGGTATATCAGCAAATCACCAGTGGATCTTTTGCTATGAAAACCGTACTGCCGGTCATTGGCGAGTTTTTGTGTTTCGAGATATTTCATTAACTGACGGTTTATCAGCGTTTCCATGACCTTGGAAAACAGGGACGTTAGTGCAATGGGTCGATAGTTGGAGGGAGAAGAAGATTCGCCTTTTTTAGGGACAGGTTGGACAAATGCTGTTTTCCCTCTACTCGGGAAGAGACCAGAACAGTAGGACGGATGGAAAAGCTTACGCAATGGTTTTGCCAACGTAGAAGAACACCTCTTCAGAAGAATGGGGGGAATACTATCTGGACCAGCGGATCTATGGATGTCAAGATCTTTGAGTACTCTTGCTACTGTACGAGTGCAGAAATAGATCCGTCCCATGGAAAAGTTGACGCGCTCGAGTACAGGAGGCGGCAAAGCAAGTTCTTGAAGTGTTGAGCTGGCGGCAAAATGGGCCGCGAGAAGATTTGCTTTGTCCACAGAGCTGACAGCTGGGGTGTCATTGTAAACAAGTGTTGGGATGGAAGATGAGACACAATCTTTTACATTCTTCACGAACGACGAAGAGTTCTTGCTACCCTTGGGACATTGTAACACTTTTTGTCTCAGATTTCGTTCGTGGGTAAATTTTGCACAGCGGATTTTAGCATTTCAGTCATTTTGAGCTTGATTGTACCTTTTTCGGGTTTCCTCAGATGGATCGGTTTTGTAATTCCGAAAACTTAACTCGCTCAACCTGATAGCGTCTTTACAGCTCGAGTCGTACCACGCGTTAGTCTTTGACTTTATTACTTTAACCCTGTGAGCGATGAAGTTTCTCATAGCAAGAAGAACAATATTAGTGACCATATCGGCGGCGGCATCCACGTCGTTATTGAGGAAGCATAGCGACCAGTTAAAGTTCCTTAAGAAATCGTTAAGGCCGTCCCAATTGGCTTTCTCGTATTGCCAAACTACTCTTTAAGGAACTGGTTCTTTAACTGTTGGGTTGTGGTACGAGAAGTAAGCCGATATGACACAGTGGTCCGACGAGCCTAGAGGTGACAATACGTCTAAGGTGTATTTATCAGGGTGGGAGGTGAGAAACAAGTCGAGTGTGTTGGCGACATGATCGTCAATGTCTGGAATCCGTGACTACCCCAGCGAAGATCTCAACGTACCTTCCTTCGGGTGTTGTCTGTCCAGAATGTCGAAGCCAACCAGAATTGTGTTTATTGAAATCGCCCGTAATAACGATTTCAGTACGAGGATAACGGGAAACAGTTCTTAAGATGGAGTCAGACAGTGCATCAAACAATTCCGGATTGGAACAGGGACAATATTGTGGTAAGATTTGGTAGGCGACATCACTACGGATATAAATGGGGAGACCGCGATGAAAAAAGAATAATGGCTCTAAGATATAACCAGAAAGATTCAAATCCAAAAATTCGGACTCTGCACTTACTTGGGTTTCACAAAGTCCCAAACAGCTGGCCTGTATTTACAGACGTGGGCATACACAGCAAAGAAATTCGATCGGAAGCCGCGAATGTTACACACATCTACTCGAAATTTCTCACTCATTAGAAAAAGAAAAAAATTAAAAAAAAAACACTAACGCTACTAAGCTTAGCTGTGACGTGTAGGCTTTGCTGGATTCCCAAAACAAAATTATTGTAGGTGTTATGCACATACAACAAAGTGCAGCGAGAACCCAACGACACCGATCAGTTACACAGCCCGCTATACATTAGATGTTAGTTGGGCATGGTCACTGCTGTGCTTTGTTTTTGCATATATAGCACAAGCAGTGACCATAGGCAACCAGCAGGCTCGGTTAAAAGAAAACAAGAAAGAAAAAGAAACAAAAGAAATTGGAGCAGTGAATGTGAAAGGGGGAGGATGGCGATATGATTTAGTTTTTTTTTTTTGTTTTTTATTGTTTCTATTTTGCTGTTTTATTATTTGGCTATTTAGTTTTGTATTGTGTTTGTTTGTGTGAATTTTATTATTTTTTGTGTCTGACTTTGTTTAGTTTATTGTTTTATGTTTTGTTGTGTTTAAAATGATTTGGATTTTCACTGTTTACTTATTTTTTTTTTTTATTTTTTTTTCTTTTCCTTTTACACGGCGCGACGCGGGTGCAGTGTTTCTGCAGCGTGTGCTTGCTCAGGCGTGCAGAGCAGCGCGTGGCTTGCAAGCGTTCGAGGAGATATTTGAGGGATTTTTGTTTAACAAACATATCACCGCTTTCCATTTTCACAGATATATTTTTATTTTCACAGCAAAAAATCTTTTATTATATTTCACTTGTTATATAGTATAATATTATATTATTATATTGTGTCCTGTTGCGGTCAAGTAAATAAAATACAAACACTTTATTTATTTTGGGTATTGACCCATTGAGATTTTCCACTTGCTGAATATGAAAAATTTGCCTAGTGCACTAATATCACCGTGCGACCCAAAAGATAAGAAAACTTACATTTCTTGTCGTGGAAACACGAGAAGCGTGAGTTCCACCTGTTTGGTCACACGGTTCGTTATAAAGGTAATATTACATATATTTATAGGAATTTGAGTTAGATAAATAGGAAAACAATGAGAGAAATAAAAAAATAAGTCATATAAACATAATGCTACTTGAGCTCAACTTATCGTTTAGATATCAAACAGCCGCTTTCCGACGTTTTTTTGCTGTAGTAGGCAATCGGGTAAAAATGACCCTAATTTAGTGCCTTAAGATATAAGAAAATGGATATAGTGAGATTCTTAACAAATTTAATAAAAAATTTAACAAATTTAAGGTGGTCTTGTTAAAATGTGAACAGCACCCACATTTGTAACAGCATTTTCACACTCAACCAATTCAAGGTATTTAGTATCAGTCTTATTTGCGTATATCTATTAGTTTAAAGAATTATTCTTATTGCTTTACTTTGCAGCAATTGTAGTCTATCTTTGTAACTTTCAGGATAAACATATATTATACTAGCACAGTAATCAAAAAGTAGTTTTACTATTGCTTTACAAAGGTTTTTTTTTGAACGTAAGACGCCTTATTTCTTTGAAACTTCAAAGAAGTTCTCCAAAACTAAGTTTTTCGTCTACCGTAACACCGAGATATTTAATAACTTTTATACGTTCAATTCGCTCGTTATATCACCAACTGGCACATAAATCGGATCTGGACTTAAAAACTTAGATTTGGTTTTCGTAACATTTAACACAAGTTTGTGCATTTTAAGCCACACATTTATGTTGTATAAGTCTTCGTTTTTTTGGTTAGTACATTCAGGTATATCTCTTCCCGAGACGTATAGGAGTGCATCATCCGCGAACAAAATTAATTGTGAAAACTTTACTGCTTTAATGATATCATTAATAAACAAGAGGAATAACCACACACCTAAGATAGAGTCTTGGAGATTCCTATTTTAATATCAATAGCCGTTGAAATTTTATCATTTACGCGTGTCCTTCCAATTAAAAATGATTTAAACCATTTTAGTTCATTTGATTTTATGCCGAAAAACTTTTACTTATTAATTAATAATTTGTGGTCAACTGTTTCGAATGTTCACTTTAAGTCTAAGAATACTGCTATCACATTTTTTTCATAAATTTTTTCTCTTCATTTAACACAAGATCTTAGCAAGTTTCACAAGATTGCTAAGCTCTAAGCCCGGATTGGTATGTATAAAGAAGGCCTTGTTTCTCGAGATGATGCTGAAGTTGCATAACCACGATATACCACTATAACCACAGACGCATCACATTAATTGGGCGATAGTCACTAAAAAGTTTTGTGTTAGGAATTTTTTCCGTCAGAATTACAAGGGATTCTTTCCACGAGCTTGGATAAATACCTGCAGTATTGGGCATGTCCTTTGTCTTCGCTCCCCTGGCGTTCTCCAGCGAGGGTTTGAACGCTATTGGCTTACCGGTAGGATTACTGGCAGTGAGCCCTATGGCCTCACTACTGGTTGAGGGAACCGAAGTCGGCAAGCTGTTCGCCATATCACAAGGTGAACTAGTTTGCCTTCTTTCGATCTTTGTATTACCCTCCAGAACTTTGCCTTCAGGTCATCATTTTGCGCCTCTAGAGTTGCCAGATTTTTGTCATTTGTTAGCTCTAGACCCCGGGAAAAGAAACCCCGAACAACGTGTGACTTAGGGAAGGATCCTTCTTACACAAGGTCAACGTCTAGGCCACTTCGCGCCTTGATGTAGCCAAAATTAGTGCGCATCCACTCAGCAGTGGATTTGTTGGAGCAAATTAGTATTTGCCAACGCGTTTTCAGATGAAAGCCAGTGAATAAGGGCCTTATGCCATTATCGCTCAACTCTATCGTCGTGTCAATGACTGCTGATGCAGGCCATTTCTTAGTTAGTTAAGGAATAGGCATTACTTTCTACCTCAAGCACGACCGCCCCAAAACAATTCTTCGAAGCATCCGTGTAAGGATCGGTATCCGCTTCTAAACGATACAGTTTGACAAACGGTTTCCCCTTAGATTTATCTTAAGCTCCTCGCAAGTCACTTTCTCCTTCAATCCGAAGTGAAAATTTACATCTTTTTCTACAGGTCAGTGAGCGATCGGGGGACAAGTGAATATGATGGCTCAACATTTTCAGAAATACGCGGTGAAACCTATGAACCTCAGACTCTGCCACCGGTCTACGAGCTGCCGAAATCTTTGAGCCGCATCAATCTTATTCTTTGATGGCCTCACTTCATCGTCCTGTATGCGAAACCCCACGAACTCGATCGACGTACACAAAAATTAGCATTTTTTCCATCGAAAGACGAGCCCGTATGCCTTTGCAACCTCCAGACTGCTTTCGAGTTAACGCAAGCCTCTTCGTAGGCCTTGCTCAAAAAAACAATATCGTCCATGTACAACAACGAGATGGTTATCGCCATAAGCTCCTGGAAAACTGGGTAAAGATGCCTTTGGAACACCGCTGGCGAAGTACAGAGTGCATATGGCCTTTTGTTAAACACGTATTGACCCCGGGGTGTGACGAACGAATTTTATTTTTGGCTGCTTTCGCTGACATTGTCGTGGAAAAACTTATTTTCAAGGTTCATCGTTGAGAAAATATTCGCAGAACTCCCGGTACTGTAGATTACCTAAATTAATCTCAGAGTCATTCACAGCTGTCCCAATTCGATTTCCTCGGTTCGACATGCACGTCTTCATCCGCTAGAGTGATTCTCGTTCCCCACAGGACGTATTTTCCAATTAAGAATGACGACCTTAAGGACTTTGCAGACATGATATTATTTACGGCCTCTGATAACTTGCAAAACTTGCCAACAAAGTCAAAATTTTTTGGTTTTCCGTACAACAAGGCACAACATCATACAACGGGCCCACAAACGCCTGAATCTCGTACACTACCTGCTCAAGTTGTACCAACGGTCGCAGCATCTATAGAAGCGGCGATCAAATTTATAATATTCGTCGGACCCCATGCCCGTCACATGCCTGTGACTGCGTTAACAGTTTTGCCTTTACCGCTTGTCGGACCCACTGCCGATGAACTGTTGTCGATGAAATATTATTGCATTGCTTCTCAAAGGTCCCGGTTGTGCCTCCACCAACTTTATTGTTTATTGTTTGAAATTTTCATTTACCAAAAATAAGATGAAAAA
Source organism: Orthonevra nobilis (assembly GCA_963555765.1). NCBI lineage: Eukaryota > Metazoa > Arthropoda > Insecta > Diptera > Syrphidae > Orthonevra > Orthonevra nobilis. The sequence goes on from OY743227.1 coordinate 30,417,570, forward strand.
GGTTCAATACAATTTAAATAGTGCAAGGATGAAAAAAGATTTTTTTCTTTTATTTCGTTTGATGTTTGCTATTTTTTATTTTGCTCCACGTCCAAATTCCGTAAGGTCGTACTCAGCTTCGCAGCTGATGCAACGTTATCCTGTTACATCCTCTGATTTGGAAAGATTTTTTTAAATATTTTAGTTTTGGATTTCCTGTTCATCTTTTGACAGATAATAATTAAATAAAAAGTGAAATCAAACTATTTAATATGATAAAAAAAAACATAGAAAGGAAACATTTATAAGACACGCGGACACACAATTATGATAGGTAACGCTAGGTATTAAAATAGCTTACAATTATCGTCGTATTACAGCTTCCTATTGAATCACTCCATTGGTGAAAACCGTATGAGAATTCGTTTAATATGATAGTTTTTGAGTTTTTCGCATTCAGACAGACAGACAGAAATGGGAACTGTGTTTAATAATATTTAGTGATAGTGATGACGGTTTTAGTGATATGGTGGATAAGTATTTAAATAGGGAGGTCTCGATTTAACCAAATAAAGATTTTTGTACGTAAATATATTGTGTAGGCAACTGTAAGAATAAGCCTAGAACTGTTTTCTTATACCGCATCTACGCATGTTTAAGTTAACAAGTGTTTACAAGTTTCGGTTTGATTATTTGTTCAACCTGATAAGCTGTTCCTGTAGTTGAAATATTGCACCATGCATTGCTGTTTATAGCATAGCTGTAGTGCATTTCCTCTGCAAGGTGAGTTTGTACCAAATAAAAAAAAACTTGGATGCACGAAAATTAATATTTTTTTTTTGCAAACACCATTTGCATTTATAAAAAAAAAATTAATTTTTGTCAAATTATATTGATAAAATAACAGATGGGTAATTTAAAGTATTTTAACCGACAAGTGGAAAAAGTTTTTTAGTTTCAAAAATGACTGAAGACGAGTGTCTGCGCGGTATAGGCTGTACCGAGCAGGATGATATTAGGCGTCAACAGCTACTTCTTTTCCTAAGATCAGAAGATGTGGTAGGAGCGTAGAGCTTACGATGTTTTCTGCCTTAATAAGGCAGCAGTGAAATATATGCTCAAGCGGCGAAATATCTTTCATACGTTCCTGCACGCCTCCTCCAGACGGGCTTTTGGGGGAAACTGAGTTCCCACCCAATGCTCTAAGACGACAATTCACCCTGAATACGTCCACAGTCGAACACCTCTGCCAAGCGTTTTGCTTCTTGGTCAGCTCCAACGAAGGCCTTCGGATCTTTATAGGCACTCCACGGCGGTTTATAAAATTAATGATCAACACAATACAGCCGGAGGTTGATAAATCGGCAGCAATTTCCAGATGGATAGCTCGCACTAATAGGCAGGTACATAATGACACCTAATGCTGCTTTGTATGACGGCCAACCACCAAAGGAGAATGGTCTAATGAACGGTCTAAATCGGACCTTAGGCTGTAGTACCCATTATGGGCTGCACAGTTACAACTCCTTCTAAATTGCACACGTTCCAGCTCGGTGATTTCCAGCACATTGAGTGCTGAAAATATTGAATTCAATATTTTTGATGAATGGTGCAGATGGAAGCCTCAATGTTCTGGTGTTTCATTTGGCAATGTTGGTGAAACACGATCAATCTGATGAATGCATAATCGGAAGGCAACGGTCGTTCACAAATCGGATGATCCATGGAACGGTCTGCTTCTGCTTTATGAAAGAAAATCAATGCGTTAGACTTAGTAAATCCAAATTTGCGGTAAATAGAGTGATCTTCGAACGAAGTTCTTCATCTTCTTCGTCGAAAGGATTGACTTTGACATCGTCATCCTTCCATGTCTTCGCATCTGTCCACAAAAACCCCTGAGCAATATAAATGTACTGGTGAGGTCGGTGCGATCATTCGGCCTTTGTCACAGGTTGGCAGCCGATTCCAATCGGATGCCTTTTTAATGGCTTGTTCTTCTCTTCATCATTCGTTACCTCATGAGAGCGAGTAAATTATTAAAAAAAAATCCATTCAGCGATAGTTTTGAAGCCATTCCAAAGGCAGCAGCGAGAGACATTAAAAGAGTGCCCTTCAATGATGGTTTGCATCAGATGGCAAACATGTACTGCAGTTTGCAGTTCAAGCCTTGCAATCGTTATTGGCTTCAACGTTACACACTTAGTTTTCGCGCTTTTAAACCCGACTGTTATTTTTCCTTCTGCGTAGATGGTGATCCAGTATGCCACGGCTGCAAAGATTTAAAGTTGAACTTGTCTCGGCATACCGATGACAAAAAAATGGCGTGTAAGAATTAACTCTCCTTACAAATTGGGCTGCGCAAGGCGATCAAGCATCTCTAAATCTCTGAGCATCATGACCAACATCTCGTAGACATCCCCTGGCTTATCGTCTCGTCCCTCACGCCAGATAAACCTCTGGGAATTTCTGTCCTCTGGTTGAATGAGAATAAGTCAAATATTTTTCTTGTGTCACCACAAGCGGCTACTGCCGCCACCCCAAAGTTATACAGAACTGTCAGCATCGGCTGGTATTATTCCGGTCCCTTCAGTGAGCACGAATACAATGAAACTTCCACGAACGTGGAAGATACCACTTTCTTCGTCCAAAGGTGGCGGCTTCTGTGGGTTTTAATTTACGAGCAAATCAGTTGGTGACGTAGTTTGTGATTATGGGACTATAGTTGGCGGCAAACTGTTCATCACGTGTCAATTTACGTTCTTAACTGACAAGTCTTGATTAAGCCATGGCTTAGCTGTCAAGCATCTCTACAAGGTTATTTTTGCTGCAAATATGCTTCAAGCTCGTACGTCGTTGACACGTTGACACAGCTTCCTCCTTCTTTCATTAAAACTTTTTGGCTGGGTAAACTCAGATAGCAGTTGTTTAACCCTTTTAACAGCTTTCACTTACATTGTGATGAGGCTAGGCGTCTCTGATGGCTAGCCTTGCCCGAATCACATCCTAGACGTTGCGTCATTCATTGTAGAAGATTTCTTCGTTCCTTTACCACCGAACCACTGATGATTAAAATTATGATGTCGATCGCTGTTGTAAATAAAGTATGAATTTATATTAAGGTAACTTCAGGCAATACTTTGTACTAAGAAGAAATAGAATTAAGGCAATACTGTTTAAACGAAATAAATGGCGAATTGACTTAAGCATGTAACCTGCCCCAGCAGTCCGAGCACCTAAGAATAAACAACATTCATGTAAGTACGTGTTATGTATATACATGTGCCGGATGTGATGTCGCAAAAAAAATCTCCACGCGCTGATTTTGTTTAAACAAAAAGAAAATAAGGCAACGAACAAGTTGTTGCAGCGTTGCAAAATCGGCATGCATTGTTTTTCAAAGGTAACTAACGGTCAAATCGAAGTTTGCTTTTTTTGCACATTTCGAAAGATCCGGACGGCACCATGCATAGCATCGACCAAGCAGTGACCACACTAGAATAATGTAAAAAATAAATTCAAAACAAAAAAAAAAGAAAGCTTCGTGTTTTTTTTTCAAATTATAACATTGGTGGCAGCGGTAAACATATTTTGTATCGAGACAAGACCTCTTTCCTTGTCAAATAAATTCGGGCACACCAAAAAGCCAATTAACCCGTTCGCGGACGGTTTTAGTTTCAAGAAGCTGAAAAAATATTTAGTTTACTCATTTTGTAAATACACGGAGAAAAGATAGAATAATATGAAAGTATCATATTAATCAATTGAAAAGAAATAATTTGTGATAGTGAAACTGATAGACATTTTATCGAAGTGCAACAATGACAATTATCTTAAGAAAAATAAAAAAAAAGTGACGAATAAGGAAAAGAACGAAAGGCAGAGCAGGAGGCAGTAAAGAGGCAAAGAAGGAAACCAAACTACCCCCTCGAAAGACGAAATGGCGAAGTGCGTAATTTTAGTTTACATGTAATTTTTTTGGACTATTGTTGCAATCCATACAAAAAAAATAATAAAAAATAACGAATGGAATTGTCAGAAATAAAAGAATTCGAGTTCAATGAGCTCGAACTGGCTAGGAATTTCAAATGCATAGGAAAGCGAAGTGGAAAAGTGGTAGAACGTACACTATTGCAAATAATAGACAATTATAAAATTGACGTAGAAGACTGTTTTTGTATGTTATGGAAGAAAAAAACGAAACCAGATAATAATTACCATTAGTGGAAGAAACAGTAGAGAAACTTTAGAATTAGAAATAATGAAACAAAAGTCGAAACTCTTCAGAGGCGTCGGATTCAAGATATTTATTTAAATAATGAAAATGATAGGCTGTTGGAGGACAGTTATACATGATAGAAAGGGATGTTCTCAACGGTTTTGTAAACGGTCTAAAAGAGGAATTAGGGACATTTGCAAATAGTCAAAGACCATCAACATTAGCCGAGGCTTCATCATTAGCAATACAAGAAGAAACTAGACAAGTAGGGAAAAGAGCAACATACGTTTATAAGAACAGAGAATACACTTCAAGAAACTTAATAAGAATTGACCACAATGCTATAAAATGCTTTCATCGCAATAAACTTGGTCATATCAGCAGGGACTGCAAAGCTCCGAAAAATCAGCAGGTACACTACGAGTACAATCGAAATAATGCAGGAAGTCGGAAAAAGTGTTTGAATTGTAATAAATCTAGTCACTTAAGCTGGGACTGTAGAGATCCGAAAAATCAACTGTCTGATTTCAATATAAAAAATTGGTTTGGGTGCGAAAAGCCCATACCATCAACTTCCCATCTTAAGATAAAAAAATTAGGTGCTATTTTATTTGCCACCACCAACAAATTTTATTAATGTTTTAAAAATATCATTCATTCCCCAGACAAATGCATTGCAAAAAAAAGATACGTATTTAAATTAATCTGCCCCGAACGAATATGTATATATTATGTTATCACTTAAAAGAATTTGTGAATTTAACATAAATACATTTATAACACTTTTCTCTCGAAACAACCTAAGGCGCCTTCATCTGTTTTTGAAAGTGTACATTCCCCTGCACCATGTACCAGAATGGGGATTTTGAGGTTCTTATGAGGCGACAATTTAGTTCTTCGAGGGAGGACTTTACTCAATTGTTTTCTTAGCCTATTTCGATTTGCAAGAGGTATTCTTCGTTTGATCTCAGCGCTAGTTTTAACGGAGCCTATGTAGACAAAGTCCCTTATAGCTGTCTATGGTAACGTATTGACCAATACGTCGCATTTGGGTGTTCTTTTTTGATGGCAACATATGCTACTTTGTGCACCTCGTATACAGCCAAATTCATCTTTGGCGTTTGGAATATTTTCCCAAGTACGATGTTGAAAAACTCGCATAACAATGCATCACCTTGTCTAAAACGTTGTTTGATATCAAGTGGGCCAGTGACGTCTTTGTCGAACATAATGGAACAGCTTGAGATTTCCATATTTATCCTGCACAAAAGGACGAGCTTAAAATCGAATGATGCGCAGCCAGCAACATTGCCAACAGATTTGCTGTTGCATTTCTGCATTGAATGCACGGGTGCATTGTGGGTACTGGCACTCGATGGTCAATGGGATCGGGCACTCAGATTTTGATGGCAGCAGGCGCAACAGCAATAGACAGTGGCAAAGTAGTTTTTTTTTCTTTGTCATATACTAATGATTGTTCGAAGTATAATAAAATCTGTTCATTTTTTGTGGATTCATTATTTTTTTTATTATTTTTTGCTGCTTTCTAAATATACCTTTAAATCTAAAACATTGGTCCTTCTAAGCCGAATTATAAGTGAACATTAGTGACATTGGTGAAGTGCATATTAACAAATAAACAAAAGGTATACTATATATAATTATTAAAATGAATTCCCTTAAACAGAAACGCAGTAATGCAAAAGGTCGGCTCACGCGCGCGGCAGCCTTATAGACACAATTGACGATAAAACCAGTATCGAGATGCTCGAAATTCGATTGCAAAATTTAGAGCTTACGTGGAAAGACTTTTCCTCTTTGCACTCCGAAATCATTCAAAGTGCCGTCGCTGAAGAATTTGACGAGCTTGAGGTAGAGTATGAAGATTACGAAAGTCGGTATTTTTACGCGTATTCGAATCTAAAGAAGGCCATACACGACAAACACACTTCGACAAACACGATTGTTCGAATCGATTGTCGACCGGCTTGTAAACCAGCAAACCTCGTTTAAAGAAACGCTTAATTCGACTCCGAGAAATTCTACCTCAGTGAATCTTCCACTTATCACAATTCCACCCTTTTCGGGCAATTATAAAGATTGGCCGTCGTTTCGAGATTTATTCACGGGTTCGGTAGACAATAAAGCCAATCTAACCGCTACGCAAAAATTTCACTACCTTAAATCATTTTTAAGAGATGAAGCGGCTAATTTGGTCAAACACATTCCGATATCGGATTCTTATTATATTGAAGCGTGGGAACGGCTAGAACATCGCTATGATCGGGTTCATTTAATTGCGCAATCTTACATACAAACCTTTTTGTCACTGCCTTTGATAAGTGGAAATAGCGTACAATTGCTGCGAAAATTGACTGATGGTGCAGACGAAGTCATTCGGGGACTTAACGCAATACAACAGACCGGTCGCGACCCTTGGCTTATTTATCTGTTACTTAGTAAGCTAGAAAGTGAAGCCAAGCAAGCTTGGGCTGAACAAGCTGGCTCTCGCGATGATTGTACTTTTGAAGAGCTGTTAAAATTCTTGCAATCCAGGTGTGATGCACTTGAATCATGCCAATCGCTAAGTCGTGGCGTTGTTTCGCGGAGTAAGTCACAAGGACAAATAAGAGCTTACGTAGCGGAAGCGCCCGATAATAAACCATCTTGTCCAAGTTGCAAAGGTGGTCACATACTACCCCAATGTCCCGAATTTGTTGCCCTTGATATCGTTTCGCGTCGGTATTTAGTAAAAAGGAAATCTCTCTGTTTCAATTGCTTACGAATCGGCCATTCGTCAAATAAGTGTCAATCCTCATTTCGCTGCCGGTTGTGTAAATCTCGCCATCGTTCGTTAGTACATCCACCGGAATCCAAAAGTGCAACGGTAACATCCAATCTAAACAGGGAATCGCGTGGTTCCCCATCGTCATCAAACAAAGGTATTTCTGCATCCACTCAGCCCGTTTTCTCATTAATAAATAATCATTCGCTTGAGCTTGGCAAGCAAACTATTTTGCCAACTCTTTTAGCCAAAGTTCAAGATAATCAAGGAAAGTTTGTTAATTGTAGGGTATTGCTTGATTCGGGTTCGTAGGTGTCCTTTATTAGTGAATCATTCGCCCAGAAGCTTGGTCTCAAGAGAAACCATGCGCGCATACCTATTCTCGGTCTTTCAACAACGGAAGCAGGTTATACAAGGGGATGTATAGCATTACAAATGCATTCTCGTTACAATTCTACATGCCTGCATGTTGATGCATTTGTCCTGCGTAAGCTTACTTCGAATCTGCCTTCGCAACTCTTCGAGAAATCCTCTTGGCCACATTTAATTAAGTTGGATTTGACAGATCCCTATTTCAACGTTCCTGGGCCTGTAGATATATTAATAGGAGCCGATAAGCTTTGGAGTATTTTGAAAGGAGAGCAAATCCGTGGCCTACCTGGTACCCCATTGCTCAAAAAACTTCATTCAGGTGGATACTTACCGGAGAAGTCCTAAATCCACAACCAACTCGGAATGCATTGCTTTCGTCCTTTTACTCAAATCTTGATGTAGATGTTTTGTTGCAACGATTCTGGGAGCTAGCAGACGTGTCTGTCTCGAAAGATACGTCTTGCATAAATGACCAATGCGAGTTGTTTCGTAAAACATTTACTCGTTCGTCTGACGGCAGGTTTATCGTAGAATTACCTTTCAAATATTCTCCTCCATCCTTCGGAAACACACTTCGGTATGCAGTTTCTCGGCTGCTTTGTATGGAACGTCGCTTTCATTATATTCCAGAGTTACAGCAAGCATAGTCCAAATTAATGCAAGAGTATCTTTCCTTATGCCATATGAAACTAATTTCTCCTAAAAAAATGGATACACCTGATGGGAAATCATTCTATTTAACACATCATGCAGTCGTTAAGCCTAGTAGTTCATCAACAAAACTACGTGTCGTCTTCGATGGTTCAGCCAAGGATTCTAAAGGTGTATCCATGAACAGTACAATGTTAATCGGCCCTCCTATTCAGCGCGGATTACATAAGGTTTGTTTACGTTTCCGTCAGCACAAATACGTCTTTTCAGCCGACATAGTAAAGATGTTCCGGCAGATATGGATCGACGATAAACATACGGACTACCAGCGAATTGTTTGGCATGAATCTGCTAGTGACGATATTCAACATTTTCGTTTATGTACTGTCACATATGGAACAGCGTCGGCCCCATTCTTGTCGGTTCAGGTACTAAAACAACTTGCTGAGGACTATCAGCTCCAGTATCCAGCAGCTTCGCGCGTTCTCCTTAACGACGTGTACGTAGATGACGTAATGACGGGCTCCAACACAGTGGAAGACTTAACCTCTCTTCAACGCGAACTTACAGAACTGCTCTCCAAAGGTCAATTTCAATTGCGTAAGTGGACTTCCAATTGTTGGCCTTTGTTATCTCAGCTCCCTCAGGAAGATTTGAGTTTTGCTGGGTTGATCCGGATCGAATTCATGGATTAAGGTTTTGGGCATGTTTTGGAGTCCAACGAACGATGAATTTTTATATAAACAAGGGGAATTACCCGAGCATTCTGTGCCTACTCGACGAACCTTGTTATCCGAAATTGCTCGAATTTTCGATCTGTTAGGGTTCTTAGCACCTTCCGTAATTCTTTTCAAGATTTTATTTCAGGCACTATGGTTATCCAAACCACGTTTTGATGGGGATGAAGCACCTCCTGATACCATAGCCGAAAAATGGTTGGACTATCGTCAGCAAATAAACTGCTTCGAAAACATCCGCGTTCCTAGACACATCGCATCGGGTGAAGTGGATAGCATCGAACTTCACGGGTTTTCTGACGCTTCTTCGGTAGCGATTGCGGCGCTGTTATATGCCCGTTGTAAGACACGTGCCGGTGAAGTCAAGACTACAATAATTGCAGCTAAAACTAAGGTTGCACCTCTCAAACCTGTTACTTTTCCTCGCCTCGAGCTGTGTGGTGCCCTACTGTTGTCTCGTTTGTTCACATTGGTTAAGGCATCTTTATCTTTAAACATATCCAGGTTCTATGCATGGTGTGACTCGGAAATAGTGCTTCATTGGTTGTCTTCTCCCCCTCGTCGTTGGAATACCTTCGTAGCTAATCGTACTGCCGCAATCCTCGAAACTATTCCTCGACAGTTATGGAATTACATCGCATCGGCTTCGAATCCAGCTGACTGCGCATCACGCGGTGTACTTCCTTCGCAATTGGTCAACCATGAACTTTGGTGGAAGGGTCTACCTTGGTTATCATCACCTGAATCTAAATGGCCAAAATCAACATTCGCATCTTCGCCTTCGGAAAGTAACCTCGAAGAACTTGAAGGAAGAACGCCATTCCCATAAGCTTACATTTGCCGCGACGTCTGTTACGTGGGAAAGTGCTACCTGGGAAAACAAAAAGGAATAGGAAAAGCTAAAAAAAAAAAAATAAAATAAAGGATAGAATTGATCGGATAGAGGAATGATTCTAGGGCAAAAATGTAAACACGACAGGTCGTATTTACATTATTGCCACCGGAATCATCCCTCTATCCAGGCGAAATTGGAATACTTAACTTAGGCGAGTAGGTTGCCAGAGGCAGCAGCAGGAGGTTACTTTAAAGATCCGTAGTCCTTCCAGATTTGTAGTATTAAGAAAATAATCAAACAAAAAATCGGGAAACGTATGAAGATATGCAATTTGGGTTAAGGTTGTTTGACAGATAAACAATAACGAAAATCAAAATAGCTATCTCGCTCACACCAATGGAAAAACGAGAAGAGCATAACCTAGGTCGTTAATTGCCGATAGGAGGTCACGGTGGTGGAGAAACACGACGAAACATTTGTAAGGTTTTTTTTCGATAATTTTTGTGATATTAATCTGTGATATAGAGTAAGTATAAGACTGGGATATTAGGAGATAAGTTAGTAGAGGTAGAATTATCATAAGAATTTTTAGATAGGAAGGAAAGTTAATAAAACGAAGATTAAAGTACGACAGAACGACAAGACAAAGTTGGTTCTGGAGGCCACTAAGTATCATAAGCTGAACAACTCATGGTGATCGCACCAAAACTTGACGAAGAGCTTGAGAAAGGGAAAGTAAATGACTACTTTCCCCTATCAATGCTCGGATAATTGATGACGTAGACGAGACTTTCCTCTATGGAACGGGCCCCCAAAAGTGGACTAAACAGTTTAGCCCGGGGACAACGACCAACAATGAAAAGTAGGTCATTTGATCGCAGAGGACAAGATAGAGCGGGCGTGCAAACCATATAAAGGAATAGCAGAAAGAAACAAAGAAAAACGAAAAAAAAGAACCAAAAAAATCGCAGAAGGAAAGTGCCAACGTAAAGGGGACTTAGAGGGATCAAGAAAATAAAAACAAGGTACGTTTAGACAAAACAACAAAAAGAAAGATTAATAATAGGATTTGTCTTATCGAAATAAGAAACCAGGACACAAAAGTAAAGGGAACGGTGGACAAAGCCAAGTCCCTGGACCGGGAGGGAATTGGATGTGCCGCAAACTTAGCGGAGGTAGGTTGGGAATTTAAAATTTTAACGGGCGTTTAAGTCAAAAATTATGCTACAGGGTTAGGGAGGAGACATAATATTTCAAGAACTTCACATAGCCAAGACACGACAAAGGAAGTCACAAACGCAACAAAAGAATCACCTAAGGAGGCAAGAACAAAGAACCAAGGGGCACAAAATAGTTCTTGGGCGGTCAGGAAACTGCGGGGGTGGTGTTTTATTTTTTTTGAGTTTGGTGAAATTTTTTTTTTTGAATTTTAGTTCCTTTTTTTTTTGAATTGTGTTTCTATTATCAACTAAGTTAAATCATTAGTGCGAGATGTGCGAGTGAGTTTTTTTTGTTTGTGGGTGTGTGTGTGTGTGCAATAATGGGAAGGCCGTCCATTCTCTAGACAAGGATATTCCACATTCCACATTCCACAGGACAACGACAAGGACCGAGCTACGGGAACGGACGATTACCTTTGTGGGATATGTCGCCTTTAGGGGCTATCTCCCGAAATCCCTGGCCAGGGAGATAGCAAAGGCCGATCCAGAAATATCATCTCCTGGTTGATCCATGCGACAGTGCGACCCGGGGTGATGACTCGAGATACAAGAACGGGGACAACTTAACTAGAACACATTAGGTAGGATTAAGTTAGTTAAGGCTCAGCTTAAGTTTATTTCATTTTTTTTTAGGTTTATTTAGAGTAGTGAGGTTAGTTGGGTTAAGTAGCTAGGATATTTTTAAGCTAGTGTAGGATTAAGATAGTTTTAATTTTTTTTGGTTAAGCATAGGTATAGCTTTAGGGTAGTTAGGGTAAGTCGGTCCCCGATTTTTTTATTTGGATCCACACTCAGCAGGATACCCTGAACACCGTTTTCCGCTTCGACTCTTTCCCTTTCTTCTCCTTCTCTCTCTCTTTCTCTCTCTCTCCCTTTCCCAGGCACGAGTTTTTTTTGTTAATGAGAAGGAGATATATGGAAATGAGGACAAGGACTACCCCGTCCGACGAGCTCAGCCGAGCATCCCCAAGCGTGCCGCCGTCCTCCAGTCCTATATCAAAGATGCCTCCGTGGCCTTCCTTAGCTCACAACAAATGGCGCCCAACGATAATTCTTAGGCCATTTAGCTTCTCTAAATGGCAAGACTTTAAATTAATTAATAATTAATAATTTTGATTAACCTTTTTTTTTGCTTCAGGTCAATTAAAATTACAAGGGGATGATTTTCCGCAATCGAAGATCATCGCCTTGAACTTTTAATAACCTTCCTTATAAAAATTTTTGATTTTACCTTTCATTTTTCGAATGTTGCTTTTCTGTCTCTTCTTCTGGTGTTCAATGGTCGCCTATGCTCTCTGTCCCAGAATACTTCAAAAACAGCTGTCCAATCCTCAGGTCATTTACCAGAGGATCCTGTGAGGTAGTTCTAGGGGTATTCCGCCACAGAGAGCGGAACGTGATGGATGAGTCGAATAGCTAGCTACAGTCCGAACTGTCAAGGCTATAGGTCTGGGTTTTCGTGAGGCGTTTGCGTCGACTTTGACATCATGTTCGTGTTGAAATACATCTCAGAAACTTGGCCAGCCTTGTTGCTCGGGATAATTTTCCAGGCTACAAGTAGTGGTAAAGTGGAACAGATGTAACTCAGCACTCGCTTAGTTTCTTGGATCTCAGGCACAAGCAAGAGTAGACTTTGACTTTGACAGTAACATTGACAACAATATCCAGCTCAGTCTACTGAATGTTGACTGGAAAGCTTCCCGTTCCGCACACACACCACCTCACATTTTTAAAAATTTTTGCGCACTTCTTTATTCTCTCCTTTTTTATTTGATTTTACACCAAATTGATAATACGTACATATATATATATATAATATAATACATTTAATTTAGTTGGTTTTGGTTACATCTTAAGTTTTTTGGACTTATATATATAAAATTTTTTTTCAATTACTAAAAAAAAAAAAAATTTACTCTTTGAAATGGAAAGAAAAAATTTAGGCGCTATCCCCAAGGGTTCCTCGACAACCACGGAAGTAACACGACGGGTAACGAGACAATCGGTACAATTTTTACGCGACGTTTACGGGGAACAGGACGATAGACTCGACGCAGGAAGGAGAGACGGCATACTGGACCTGAGTACGGCGGGAAACGAACTATCATACAGGGACACTGCCATAATGACAGAACGGAATAACGAGACAAGACAGTACTCAGACGACGTCGACATAGAGAAAGCGAAACAAATTCGTCCTCATCCGTTGACCCCGATAAGAGAGGAGTCAAGGGTTGGAGGGCCGACTAGGCGCAAAGCAAGTGAGGGTACAACGCTACAAACGAAGACATCCACTCCGACATGTAACGCGAACAGAGTACAAGACGAGTGGACGGACGAACCATCAACAAGTACGCGACATAGGGGAACAAACGAAATGTTTGTTTGTTGCCCGGGGTACACCCCGGACTTCTTTATTGGGCTTAGTACAAGCTATCACTTAAAACTAAGACACAACTCTTAGAAACTAACAAAACTTAGAAACTAACTTAAATCTATGGGGGCTAGTCAGAAGGAAGGGGAGTATTTCTTGGGGTTAAATCGGTAGAGAGAAGGTAGAGGCGGGTGGGCTAGTCAGAGAGGAGGGAGGCACTATTGTCAGACAATAGTATATTTTTCAGGGATGATTTGGGGAGGTGGAAGTCAAGATAATTATTCGCAGTGCGAAGCATTCTGGATATTGGCTCGAAGAAACCGTAGTTTGTACGATGATTTGGGAGACGAAAAAGAGGCACTGATCTGAGATTGCGGGGATTAGTGTTAAGGTGGATCAATAGAAGGAGAGACGAGGAATCAATAGCACCGGAGAGAAGTTGATGAACAAATAAAGCATCGGCAGCATCCCGACGTGATTTAAGGGTTTGAAGGTTGATCAGTTTAATCCGGTTCACGTACGGTGGCAGGTTGTGATTTTCATTCCACTGAAGACCGCGGAGGGCAAAACGTATAAACCTTCGTTGGACAGCTTCAATCCTGAGTGAATTGGTATCGTAAAAGGGAGACCAAACTTGACTAGCATATTCAAGAATCGGTCTTACATACGTAATATAAAGAGACTTAGTGACATAAGGGTTTGAGAATTCTTTCGCCCAACGTTTAATAAAGCCAAGGGAAGAGTTGGCTTTACGTATTATGGAATCAATGTGGGAACGGAAATTTAGTTCTCTGTCACATAGGACTCCAAGGTCAAACACAAAATCAACTGAAGGAATAAGTTCGCCGGAGAAAAAGTATGACCGTGGGGGTGAAGGAAGATGTTTACGCGAGTAAGTGATGGTTTTACATTTGGCAACATTAAGCTCTAAGTGGTTTTTGGTACACCAAATGTAAAAACTATTTAGATCGTTTTGCAGTTGTAAGTGATCAGAAGGGGAAGATATAAGTTTACTGATTCTCATATCATCAGCATAGATGGAAAGATCAGAGTGATTGAAAATGCGTTCAACATCATTAATCGTTAATATGAAGATGATTGGACCTAAGTGACTGCCTTGTGGGACACCAGAGGTAGCAGTAAACGGGTCGGATAGAGAAGAACGAAAGAGGACCCTGTATTGTCGAGAAGTAAGATATGACATTATCCATTCAATGAAGGAGGGGGGAAAGCCGAGGGATTTGAATTTAAGGCAGATGATTCGGTGAGAGATTTTATCGAATGCTTTACTGAAGTCGGTGGTAATAGCGTCAACTTCTTTGCCATCTTGCATAGCTTGCAATGCTTTAGATGTAAATTCGATTAGGTTTGTGGTTGTGGATCTCCCTTTTATAAATCCATGTTGCTTGGCGGAAAATATGGATTTGCAATGAAAGTCTACTGAGTCGTAGACAATACTTTCAAAAAGCTTAGGAATGGAAGAGAGTTTAGCAATGGGACGATAATTAGAGATATCATCTTTTCGTCCCTTTTTGTGGACGGGTATAATATACGCGTCTTTCCATACTTTCGGAAAGACCGATTGTGCGAGAGAAATTTGAAAGAGGGTAGTAAGGGGCTGTGATATCGCGTTAACGCATTGTTTCAGTACAATTGGAGGTATTCCGTCTGGTCCAGGGGAGAAGTCATCCTTCATTCCATTGATTTTCTCAATGACGTCATTAATTGAAATATGAATGGACGTGAAAGATGTTTGCGGACATTTATTAAGATAGGAGAAATAATTCATGTCGGGATGCTGCACGTGGTCGGTAAACGATTGGCTGAAGAAGTTTGCGAAGAGGTTTGCAATTATTTGTGGGTCTGAGGAAGATGCATCAGACAATTTGAGAGTTGAGGGAAAGCCATCAGATTTTCTTTTAGTATTGATGAATTTGTAGAATCGTTTGGGATCAGAAAATAAGCTGGTCTCCATTCTCGAGATATAATTGCGGTACTGCGACTCGCATAGTTCGGAAAAACGGGTGTAAAGCTGAAGGTAGTTGTTATAATCTATTATGGACTGAGTACGCAGGAAAATGAGCCATAATTTGTTTCTACGATTGCGGAGTGAACGAAGCTCTCTGTTGTACCATGGTGGCGACGACAAACAGTTTTTAATAGGTTCGTAAGGGACCGAGAGGGTTAGACATTTAAAGAGTTCGGTGTAAAAGAATTCGGTAGCATTTTCAACTGTTGCATTTGGATTATGTTTTAAGAAAGCGTTAATATCTAATTTCATTAAGAGGTTATTGAGCTTGGTAAAGTTTGCCTTACGGAAATTGAAGTGATAACTAGTCTCAGAGATTTTGGGAGTGTTATCCAAATTGTACGCGAATTTAAGATGGAGAGGTGGATGGAAGTGGTCCAAAGAAGATAGAAGATGGGGACTTGCAGTTACTATTGAGTTTTCAGGGTCAGAGGAAAATATTAGATCCAATCGTCGGTTAAGATTATTTAAGACAGGATTGATTTGAAACAGACTGGAGTCAGAAAAACGGTCAGTTAGGAGGATTTCTTTTTCAGAGGTGGCGTTAGTTGCATGAAGAGATGTTTGATCGTCAGAAGGAGACCATTGGAGATGCGGCAGATAAAAGTCCCCCATTACAAAGAGTTCATCATTGGGACCGGATGAGTTGGACAACGAGTCAATAGCTTCAACCGCAAGTTGATAGGCATGAAGGGGCTGTGAAGGGCGGATGTAACAACAGACTATAAAGATGTATCTGGACGGAAATTTTATCTTGACATAGACATAATCGAAAAAGGAGTTGGTGGTACTATTAACTAGGCTTGCGTCAAAGTTGTCTTTAATGGCAATTAATACTCCGCGTCCGCAAGAATTGTTACCGATTAGTTCTCCATCAGCGCGGAAAACGTTAAAGTTTGGAGGAAAAAGCTCTTGGTTGTAAATACTTGGTGAAAGATTAGTTTCGGTGAGAGCAAATATATCATATGGCAGCTTCTGAGAATTAAGATGAACGTTCGATATTTTTGAGCGAAGACCTCTTACATTTTGGTAGTAGAGGGAAATAAGTGAGGGAAACGCCGGAGAATGGGTATTAACTGAAGTTAAGGAGTTAGGGACGAAAATAGTTCTGAAGTTGAGACCGAGTTCTTTGAAGATGAGAAAGTCGTTTAGAGGTGATATGGGAAGCATAAGTTGCTAGATCGTTCGCAACATCTTTCGGTGAAATATTGAAATTCTCGTGGTAGCGGACAAAAATTTTGTTCAGCTCCTTGAGATCAGTAGGAAGACCTTCTTTTTGGATAGATACCATTACATTCGTTCTGGTAGTTCCATCGATACAAGAGTCGGGTTGGTCATGTAGGTATGCTAGGTAAAGCCGAACGTTTTCGTAGATCCGACGATCTCTCAGACAAGATAGGACGTAACGACCATCATCGCCAAGATCAGACGATTGCTTAGTGAGTTTAGCCAAAGGGGGTAGTAGGGGGTCAAAGATTGGAGACGAGGGCAATGTAGCAGGAGTCGGGGTGGGAGAGGTTGTGGAGGGAGGGGAATGAGACGTAGCAGTGAAGGCATTCGCGACTGTAACATACTGGAAAACAACAATCGAGGAGTAACGGACAGGTACAATACAGAGGACGAGTACCACGGACAGCCTTCACAAATTTCTAACAAAGACGCCTATACGGCAAAAGACGATAAAGAGACACGACTGATGACGATACTGACAGAGAGCATCGCTTCCTTAGGGAAGGAGTTACAGACGATGCGTGACGATCTACGTGACTTGAAGAAGACAGTCAACATACAACAAGAACTAGAACGCCAAGCACAAACAGACGTACGACAGGCCCCGACACATACTACAAGACCAGAACAACGGGACGTACGATACCCACTTAGGTTTTTAGACGAGTACGTACGACAACCACGGAGACTTGACCTATCGGACTTGGCCAACCAGTCGACGCCACAATTATACCGACCGACTCCCAACCAGAGACCTGTAGCAGCCCGCGAACAACCTACCACACACTATGCTGGGAGAGTAGACGTGCACAAGTGGGGGATCAAATTCGATGGGTCACCCAAGTCCATGTCGGTAGAAAGTTTTCTGTTTAGGGTGGACCTGCTCCAAAAAGAAAACGGCCTAACCGACAGACAAATGTTGGCAAATTTCCACCACTTGCCGCACGGCTCGGCCGAGAAATGGTACTGGGAGTTTAGGGAGGAGAATAGGTTTAGCGAGTTGATAACTCTATTCGACCTCAAGACCGAGCTGGCTGAACGCTTCACAAATGACCAGCCCGACCCGGACATTCTGCGACGAATTATGAATCGAAGACAATTGCCCCATGAAACATTTGACGAATTTTACGAGGACATACGAACACTCATACTTCAAATGAGGATAAGACCCAGTGAGAGTGACCTAGTCACTATCATTAAACAAAATATCAAGGACAGAGTTGCTTCCTTGATATTTGGGGTCAAGACAAGAACGATTCAAGAACTGAGAGACATATTAGAGACGCTAGGGCTAGACGAAATATTAACGAAGTGGTAGGGGAACCGAACGAATTATACAGGGCGAGAAACAGAACGAATGACTACGATTACGATGACGAATTAGACCTAGAGGTGGCCGAATTCCGGGCAAGGCCACAGATAAAAAGGCCACCATACCCGAAAAGAAACCAAGGGACGTCAACGCAAACTGACATCCGACATTTACAAAGTACGGACGAACATACATGCCCTCAGACGAGAAACCAACAACAAATACGAAGACGCCCGAAAGAAAGAGTTTACACAGACGACTGCAAGAGTACGAAGAAACTAGACGACGTATTTTCGGAGAAGAACTGACGTCTAGGAAGGCGAGAAACTACAATAAAATAGCTAGGCTTAGGGAACGATGTGCAATAAATAGACGACTAAGGAGTAGGATAGAATCGACGATAATAAATGCAATTGACGATAACAGGCCATACGCAAAAGTTAGGATAGAGGACGAAGAGATAGTAGGCCCGTTAGATAGTGGAGCGTCGATCAGCTGTGTAGGCAAGGGAGCACTGGACTTTATTTTTTTTTTTTTTTTTTAATTAACTGCTCGCTCTTCAAGAGGATATTAGGACTCTTATAATGCGTGTAGCACAGAGCGAGCGGAAGAATTAGGAGAAGAATGTGTAGTGGTTTGAGAAACTCAGGTGTAATTGGTTTCAACTCACTTCCGTGGGTGGAGCCCGAAACGGGACGGAGGATTTTGATATCGACCTATTAACTTTAACCTAATTCACAGGAATTTGTTCGACATTCAACAACTTTGAAAGTTTGGAAGATTTAGCTTAGACACCCCCGCTGTCAATGTTATGCCTTCACAGCAGAGCCATCTATACACAATCTACACAAACAGAGCTATTTTGAAAACTCGAATTAGGAACTAAGCCGATACAACAACCACAACAACAAAGCCACCCATTAGTCAGACTTCTATCACTGGTCGACCAATCCAGTGATAGTGCCATTAACTTGATCCCAATGGCAAATGGTGACTGGACCAGATTCGAAAAACTAGACCACTACTCTAGGAATCGAACCTGGGACCTATCAATTGAATCAATTGAAAGGCAGGCGCTCTACCAACTCCGCCACCCAGCTGTCAAATATAGAACGACACAAACTAGAGGTAACAAAAATGAAGACAGACATAAAGACTGCAGACGGAAACCAACAACGTATTAAGGGACGTTTTCGCACGATGGTTTCATGGGGTCAGAAGTCACACGAAATGGAGTTGTATATTGTCCCAAATTTACAACAACAGCTCTATTTAGGTGTAGACTTCTGGAAGACATTCAAGGTAGCCCCGAACGTGATAGACGAACTTGAAGTACCCACACCGGCGATGGAAAACACACAATTCCAGGAGCTGACAGCAGAGCAAACCCGACTGCTAGAGGGAGTCAAACAGATGTTTCCGTCATTCGCAATGCGAGGGTTGGGGAAAACGTGCCTAGAAGAACACGTTATAGAGGTGGAAGACGACAAAATCCCCATCAAACAAAGGCACTATCCGATCTCGCCGGCGGTACAGAAACTACTGTTTGACGAACTAGACCGTATGCTCGAACTTGGAGTGATCGAGGAAAGCAACAGCCCATTGAGCTCTCCCGTGGTCCTTTTCAGAAAACCTGGCAAGAACAGGCTGTGCCTCGATTCACGAAAGGTTAATGCTGTCACAAAGAAGGATGCTTACCCCCTTCCCCATATTGAAGGTCTCCTGAGCAGACTCCAGGAGACAAGGTTCATCTCAGGCATCGACCTCAAGGATGCGTTTTGGCAGATTCCACTGGAGGTCAAATCAAGAGAGAAGACCGCCTTCACAGTCCCTGGGAGGCCGTTATACCAATTCACGGTTATGCCGTTCGGGTTGTGTAACGCCGCTCAGAGAATGTGTCGGCTGATGGATAAAGCGATCCCGGCAAAACTTAGGGATAACGTTTTCATCTATCTAGATGACCTCTTGGTTTGCTCTCCAGACTTCGACACACACCTGGAACTGCTAAAAGAGGTGGCCAGATGTCTCATAGTAGCCGGGTTGACAATCAATGTGAAGAAGAGTAAGTTCTGCTAAAAAGAGATAAAGAACCTCGGATACATAGTCGGTGATGGGTGCCTAAGAATGGACAAAGACAAAGTTTCTGCAGTCGAAAACTTCCCAGTACCCAAGATTCCCAAACAACTTCGCCGATTCCTAGGGATGACAGGTTGGTACAGGCGCTTCATCCCGAATTTCGCCTCCATAAGAGCTCCAATGACTGACTGCCTTAAGAAGGGGAAAACATTCAACATGACGGACGACGCTCTTAAGGCCTTTGATCAACTGAAGAACTCACTTATAACGGCACCAATATTGACGAACCCTAACTTCAACAGACGATTCTACATTCAATGCGACGCGTCGACTTCAGGTGTAGGAAGTGTGCTCTTCCAGTTGGACGACGAGAAAAACGAGCGACCGATAGCATTCATGTCTCAGAAACTGAATGCCGCACAGCGGAACTACAGTGTCACCGCACTTGAATGCTATGCGGCCGTTCTGTCAGTGAAGAAGTTCAGGGCCTACGTGGAAGGAATGCCCTTCACTATAATAACCGATCACGCTAGTCTGAAGTGGCTGATGACGCAAAAAGATTTATCCGGCCGGTTAGCGCGGTGGAGCCTCAAGCTTCAAGCGTTCGACTTCGTGATCGAACATAGGAAAGGTATCCAAAACGTCGTCCCGGATACTCTCTCGCGAGTCCATATGGAAGAGCTCAAAGTCCAACAAGACCCGCTTGAAGTCGATCTTAGTTCTCCATACTTTTCGGCAGAGGAGTATGAGGAACTAAGAAAAACAATTAACGAGAACAAGGACAGACTTCCAGACGTATGCATATCGGATGGATATGTCTACAAACGGGCAGAAGTACGGACCGGAGACGAAATTCAGGAGGATAAAGCCTGGAAACTCTGGGTTCCGACGGAGTTGAGGGAGAGTCTTGCAAAGGCGGCTCACTACTCTCCCGCGGCAGGCCATGGAGGAATCCATAAGACTTTGGCTTGACTTGGACAAAAATACTTCTGGCCAGGAATGACCACGGACGTGCAAGAAATTGTAAGATCTTGCGAAATATGTAAGTGCTGTAAGCCACTAAATGTGATATCCCGACCTCCAACGGGGAAACAACAAATTACAGAGAAACCGTTCCAAAGACTATACATAGACTTCCTAGGACCATACCCAAGGACAAAGACAGGAAACACACATATATTAATAGTTTTGGACCATTTTAGTAAGTTTATAATGTTAAGACCTATTCGAAAAGCAACGGCAGCAGAGGTGACTAGGTATTTAGAAGAAAATGTTTTTCATGTATTTGGTGTCCCGAATTTATTCATTCAGACAATGGAAAATAATTCGTTTCAGAATTGTTCTCCAGCTTTCTAAACAGGTACGGAGTTAAACATGTTCGCACCGCGTATTACTCTCCCCAGGCGAATGCTTCTGAGAGGGTTAACCGTTCCTTAGTGGCCAAATTAAGGTCGTACTTACAAGGGGACCAGAAGAATTGGGACCTGCACGTAAGCAATGCGGCATTTGCTTTGAGGAGTGTAGTACACGATGCGACATCCTTCGAACCTTACTACGCGGTATTCGGATCACCCATGATCCAACATGCGAGTGCATACCAAGTGTTAAGGCGCTTGGATATGCTAAAGGACACTCGAATTAGCGTTCACAATAAGACTGATAGGTTAGAGTTAGTTAGAAAAAAATATTTGACAACTTGCGGTTAGCTCACGGCAAGGCCACCAAAGTTTACAACACTAGAAGTAGCGAAATTAAATATAAAGCAGGGCAAGTAGTTTATAGACGTAGCAGAGTAGCCAACCAGATGGCTACAATGCAAAACTAGGACATAAGTTCATAAAGTCCATCGTACTTAAGACAATGGGCAACTCTCTCTACGAGGTTGGCAATTGTCGAGGTGAAAAAGTCGGAGTATTCCAAGCAAAAGACCCCGTGCACTTTATGAACTTAAATATCACCTCGGATGTCGCGGCTTTAACACTTCTAGTAGGTAGAGATGTAGAGTTTATTTACATAGGTTATTTATGTATTTAGTTATTGACGGATTACAGAGTTATTTATTTATATATTTTTTTTCTTGACGTATTGCAGAGTTTATTTATTTATTTATATATTTATAGTTAGTTAATCACATATAGAGTTTATTTATTTATCTATAGAGATAGGAATTCTCTCAGGGCACAGGCTCGTACCACACGGTTCAGGCAAGATGACGGCCACGGAGCAGAAGGGTGGAATTTCCCACGGTGACCATGTCAGTGGCCTCACGACCACTCGACCACTGCCATCGATAGTGTTACGTGGGAAAGTGCTACCTGGGAAAACAAAAAGGAAAAGGAAAATCTAAAAAAAAAAATTAAAATAAAGGATAGAATTGATCGGATAGAGGAATGATTCTAGGGCAAAAATGTAAACACGACAGGTCGTATTTACATTATTGCCACCGGAATCATCCCTCTATCCAGGCGAAATTGGAATACTTAACTTAGGCGAGTAGGATGCCAGAGGCAGCAGCAGGAGGTTACTTTAAAGATCCGTAGTCCTTCCAGATTAGTAGTATTAAGAAAATAATCAAACAAAAAATCGGGAAACGTATGAAGATATGCAATTTGGGTTAAGGTTGTTTGACAGATAAACAATAACGAAAATCAAAATAGCGATCTCGCTCACACCAATGGAAAAACGAGAAGAGCGTAACCTAGGTCGCTAATTGCCGATAGGAGGTCACGGTGATGGAGAAACACGACGAAACATTTGTAAGGTTTTTTTTTGTGATAATTTTTGTGATATTAATCTGTGATATAGAGTAAGTATAAGACTGGGATATTAGGAGATAAGTTAGTAGAGGTAGAATTATCATAAGAGTTTTTAGATAGGAAGGAAAGTTAATAAAACGAAGATTTAAGTACGACAGAACGACAAGACAATGTTGGTTCTGGAGGCCACTAAGTATCATAAGCTGAACAACTCATGGTGATCGCATCCAAAACTTGATGAATTGCTTGAGAAAGGGAAAGAAAATGACTACTTTCCCCTATCAATGCTCGGATAATTGATGACGTAGACGAGACTTTCCCCTATGGAACGGGCCCCCAAAAGTGGACTAAACAGTTTAGCCCGGGGACAACGACCAACAATGAAAAGTAGGTCATTTGATCGCAGAGGACAAGATAGAGCGGGCGTGCAAACCATATAAAGGAATAGCAGAAAGAAACAAAGAAACAAAGAAAAACGAAAAAAAAGAACCAAAAAAATCGCAGAAGGAAAGTGCCAACGTAAAGGGGACTTAGAGGGATCAAGAAAATAAAAACAAGGTACGTTTAGACAAAACAACAAAAAGAAAGATTAATAATAGGATTTGTCTTATCGAAATAAGAAACCGGGACACAAAAGTAAAGAGAACGGTGGACAAAGCCAAGTCCCTGGACCGGGAGAGAATTGGATGTGCCGCAAACTTAGCGGAGGTAGGTTGGGAATTTAAAATTTTAACGGGCGTTTAAGTCAAAAATTATGCTACAGGGTTAGGGAGGAGACATAATACTTCAAGAACTTCACATAGATAAGACACGACAAAGGAAGTCACAAACGCAACAAAAGAACCAACTAAGGAGGCAAGAACAAAGAAGCAAGGGGCACAAAATAGTTCTTGGGCGGTCAGGAAACTGCGGGGATGGTGTTTTATTTTTTTTGAGTTTGGTGAACATTTTTTTTTTTAATTTTAGTTCCTTTTTTTTTTTTTTGAATTGTGTTTCTATTATCAACTAAGTTAAATCATTAGTGCTGGATTTTTGATTTTTTTTGAATTAGTTTTAAATGTAATCTTGTAAAAGAAAGTGAATTATTTTTGGTAATGATAAACTCAATGACTGTTCCCGAATCGTACTGCCGGCAAGACAACGGGGGATCCGAAATTTAATAAGTGAGTCACCTTTTTTTATAATTTCCTATTTTTTTTTTTTTACATAAGTTTTAAGTTTGAATTCATTTTCTTAGGATAGTCTAGTTAAGTCAAAAATCAGTTTTCCTTTTTGTTGAAATTTTAATTTTAAGTTTTATTGCAAGAATTCAAGTGGAATAAATATATATAGATGTAACCGAGAATTTATCCACTGAGAATAGCTCCTTTTTTTTGGTCGCTAAAAGATTAATTTAAAGTCGAAGCGAAATCACAACAACATGTGCGAGTAAGTTTTTTTTGTTTGTGGGTGTGTGTGTGTGCAATAATGGGAAGGCCGTCCATTCTCTAGACAAGGATATTCCCACAGGACAACGACAAGGACCGAGCTACGAGAACGGACGATTACCTTTGTGGGATATGTCGCCTTTAGGGGCTATCTCCCGAAATCCCTGGCCAGGGAGACAGCAAAGGCCGATCCAGAAATATCATCTCCTGGTTGATCCATGGGACAGTGCGACCCTGGGTGATGACTCGAGATACAAGAACGGGGACAACTTAACTAGAACACATTAGGTAGGATTAAGTTAGTTAAGGCTCAGCTTAAGTTTATTTAATTTTTTTTTAGGTTTATTTAGAGTAGTGAGGTTAGTTGGGTTAAGTAGCTAGGATATTTTTAAGCTAGTGTAGGATTAAGATGGTTTCAATTTTTTTTGGTTTAGCATAGGTATAGCTTTAGGGTAGTTAGGGTAAGTCGGTCCCCGATTCTTTTATTTGGATCCACACTCAGCAGGATACCCTGAACACTGTTTTCCGCTTCGCCTCTATCCCTTTCTTCTCTTTCTCTCTCTCTTTCTCTCTCTCTCCCTTTCCCAGGCACGAGTTTTTTTTGTTAATGAGAAGGAGATATATGGAAATGAGGACAAGGACTACCCCGTCCGACGAGCTCAGCCGAGCATCCACAAGCGTGCCGCCGTCCTCCAGTCCTTTATCAAAGATGCCTCATTGCAAGGTCTCATAGATAAAACATCATCTTGGAATCGACTTCAACGAATTGTGGCCTACTGCATCCGGTTTTCTGCCAATTGTGGGTACGATAAACTGAGCCGTCGCATCGCAGTATTAAGTTAGGTCGAGCTCCAAAAGGCAAGAACGGTTATCTTAAATCATGTGCAACTATGCTCGTTCGGAGAAGATATCGCTTATCTTACATCTGGGAAGACTCTCCCAGCAAAATCTCGGTTGATTAAGGTTTCAGCATTTGTTGATAACGACGGAGTTCTTCTTGTGGGTGAAGATTAAAACACTCGACCATTTCATATAACATAAAGCATCCTATTATTCTCCCTAGCAATAATCATGTTTCATCCATGATAGTCAGGGATATCCTCGTTAAACAACTTCACACGGGAGTATCTGAAACCTTTGTTATCGTTCGCCAACAGTACTGGATCATGGGGAGTCGGAACCTGATTCGAAAAATTGTGCATTCTTGCAAACCATGCTTTATGCAAAGAAGACAAACCAGCAGTCAATTAATGGGGAATTTACCAAAGCTCCGTATCCAACCAAGTCGACCTTTCTCCAATACAGGCTGTGACTACGCCGGCCCAATAACCATAAAATTTTCTCGGGGTCGTAAGCCGTTGCTTTCGAAGGCATACATCGCACTTTTCATATGTAAGTTAACGTAAAATAATATCTCACGTGTCGGCAAACACGCGCAGACGATTTCCCACACGAGCGCTGCCGCTAGACGATGTGTCAGCAAAAAGCATTCCCACGATCGACGAACAGCAAACAAGGAGATAGAATTGCAGTCGCACAAACAACCAGACAGAATTGTAGTCGCACAAACAACCAGGTAGAATTGCAGTCGCAGCAATAAATAAGTATTTAAGGTAGCTTTAAGTTCATTTCTAAGCGAGTTGTCATTTAGGCAGAATCGCTGTCAGATTGTTCAGTAAAATAAATTACATTAGAGAATGAGTGCTTAACGCATCGATCGGTAAAGTGACGATCCTCAAGAAGTATTAGTGCTTTACGCGTCGAAAATCCGCTGTGGTCCACCGGTTTGTGATAGTGCGTTTCACCGGAACCCTTGTGCGATACAGAGTACTCAAGTAGTACGTTCATGAAAAATTCTAAAATATACGTTTATTGTGCGATACAGACTACTCAAGAAGTACGTTCGCGAAAAAACTAAAAATATACATTTTTGGGTGTGGAAATCAACAAAAAGGGTCCCTTAGTAGCAGAAGCGAAGAGGAAGCAGCAGCTAGCCGCCATCACCCAGTACTCCAGAGACCAACTAGATGAAATTTTTAATATTAATGTAAGCAAAGTTTAAGAAAATATTATAAAGATTAGTTAAAAGATAAAAACAAATTTTTAAATTCAAATAACTTTTAAAGAAATATTCAAATCAAGTAAGGAAAAGTATAAGTTGTGAATTTTTCTAAAAAATACAATTTATTAAAAAAACAAACTATTTGGTTGTAATTCAGTTAAATTTTAAGAAAATATCTAATCCTAATAAGGAAGACTAGAAGTTGTGATTTTTTTCTAAATAACCCAATTTATCACACTTAATACTAACAAATTATATTGTTGTCTTGTGATCTGTGAAAAATGACTAACGAAAATGTATTGCGACCATCTCTACTTGATGCTCAAGCTGCTCAAGTAGCTCAGGCAGGTTCAAGCACTTCCGGAAGAAGTAATGAAATTCCCGTTGCTAATCCTCCATTACAAACTCTCATTGCCTCTATGATTCATGAAGCTTTAAGAACTGAAGGTCGATCACTCATCCATTCTATTTTAAATCCTCACGCGGATCAATTGACAGGCATTGATCAAGCGATATCCCCTGGACAAAACAATATTAATGACCTCGACAAAATACCTGACGTCGTACGCAGCCTACGCGAGTTCTCTGGACATCCAGCTGAATTCAGTTCATGGCGAAAAAGCGTAGAATGAATTCTCAAGATCTATGAGTCCATTAAGGGATCAGCGAAATACTTCGGCATCCTGAATACAATCAGGAACAAAATTACTGGGAATGCAGACCATGTGTTGGAGTCCTACAACACTCCATTGGACTGGAATTGCATTTCCCGATGTTTAACCTTGCACTACGCGGATAAACGCGATTTGGGAACACTAGAGTACCAAATGACGGCATTAGTATAGGGTAACACATCCATCCAAGAATTTTATCAAGCGGTGTATTCGCACCTGTCCCTAATATTAAACAAAATTTCGTGGATGGACATCAGTGCTGAGTCTTGCAAACTTATAGAGACAAAGCACTTGACACATTTATTAGGGGTCTTAAAGGCGACCTTCCCAGACTTTTAGGAATGCGAGAACCGGTAGACTTACCCCAGGCATTGCATCTGTGCCTGAGATTAGAAAATCAAAACTACCGCTCCCAGTATGCAATCGCAAATAGCCATAACAGGAGAATACTTCATCCAGAGCCGCCACCGATTCCCCCAAAACGAGGAAACATCCATCATCCTCAAAATTCGAATCGCCAGCCGTTCTATCCTGAATTGACGTATCTACCTCAGCCACCCAGGCAACAGGTACCATACCATTATAACGTTAGACCCGTACCACCTCCAAGGCCTCAGAGGCAGTTTGCTCCACAGCAATATCAACAACCACGTCAACAATTTTTTGCCACTCCGCGGCAACCACCACCAGAGCCTATGGAAACGGACACAATCCGCACGAATAAGGTCAACTTCATAAACAGACCTCGAATGCAAAACTGGCCTCCAGCACCGAAAAGACCATCTCCTCAATCACATCAAGTGCATCCCACTAAGATGCAAAGAAACTTCCACGTTGATACCATGGCACAAGAAGCAGAAATCAGCCAATACGAGGATATGCAGACGAACATAAACAACCCAAACGAATACGACGAGACTTTGCAGGAATACACTGAAATGACACAACCAGAAAATAATGAATCGGACGATATTATGGAACGAAGTGACATACATTTTTTAGGTTAACTGACTCTTCGCTGCCATATTTCGAATGCGCAACGAAGAGTGGGGAGATCTTAAAAATATTAATTGACACTGGATCCAATAAAAACTACATCCAGCCATATCTAGTAAAAAACGCTTTATCGAACCATAAACCGTTTTGTTGCAACTCAATTGGAGGAAACATAGAAGTTACGCATCATACCTTTATTAGTCTCTTTGGTCTCCAAAATATCAAAATTAAATTTTTCCTCATGCCCAAACTCAAATCCTTTCACGCGATTCTTGGAAATGACAGTTTGAAGAGCCTTTCTGCAGTCATTTATACTAAAGATAATTACATGACTATCAACAACCAAGTTAAAATACGTATTAAGCAGATGTCTTCTCAATCTGTTAACTCCATCAATATCAGAACCAGTCACATGTCCCCAAGACAAAAGTTATCCATAGATAAAATTGTACACGATTTTCCCAAACTCTTTGATGAACCAGAAGAGAAACTTACCTTTTCCACCATAGTAAGGGGCGAGATAAGAACAACCACCGACTCACCCGTCTACACTAAATTCTACCCCTACCCTATAGCCCTGAAAAGCGAGGTTGAGAAGCAGGTAGCAAAACTTCTCAACGATGGCATAATTAGGCCTTCACGTTCCCCATACAACTCTCCTGTATGGGTTGTGCCTAAAAAAGCCGACGTTTCCGGAGAAAAAAAATACAGACTCGTCATAGATTACAGGAAATTGAACAGTATAACCGTGGCAGATCGATACCCGATCCCTCAAATCAACGAAGTGCTTGCACAGCTCGGCCAAAGTAAATGGTTTACTGTTGTAGATTTGAAAAGTGGGTTTCATCAGATCCCCCTTAAAGGTAGTTGCAGACACACTCTCTGGACCCCCCATCCGATCCGAAATAAACTCCCTCACTCCAACCATACATAGTGACGAAAGCTCCTCGCACGGCCTCATATTCAGTGTGGAATCGCCAATAAATGTTTTTAAGAATCAAATTTTCCTTAATGTTGATGAAGCAAGTAGTCAAGAGTTTCGAATAATCTTTCCCACATACCATCGGCACTTAATAACAGCACCATCTTACACTTCCAGTAGTTTAATCCAAATTCTCAAAGCACGACTGAATCCTACAGTAATCAATTGCATCAGAACAGAGGAACGCATACAAGGTATGATACAAGAAATCTATAAAGACCATTTCAAAAATTATCGTATTAGATTCTCTCAAGTACTTGTCGAAGACGTTACTGACGAAAATAGACAGGAACAAATCATTATAAGCACCCACCAACGTGCTCATAGGAACGATCGCGAGAATAAATTACAAATTACAAAGAGAAATATTATTTTCCTGGCATGTCCCGTAAAATAAAAAGAATAATAAAACTCTGCAGCATTTGTAAAGAGAATAAGTATGATCGTCAACCAGACAAAATAGAGATTCAAGCCACTCCTATCCCGGTTTACCCCGGACAAATTATACACGTAGACATTTTCTCAACGGAAGGCAATCTAGTACTAACTTCACTAGACAAATTCTCCAAGTATGCCCAGCTGAAGAAAATACAATCAAAAGCCATTGAGGATGTTAGGCAACCTCTCAGAGAGATCATATTTGCTTATGGTATTCCAAAGACCATAGTTTTCGACAATGAGAAGTCGTTTAACTCAGCCCCAAAAACATTTATGCTTGAAAACGAATTCGGCATTGAAATATATAAAACACCCCCATACACAAGCACTTCAAATGGACAAGTCGAGAGGTTCCATTCGACTCTCGCAGAAATTATGCGATGTATCAAGAGAGAATAAATGCATAACTCCTATACGGAACTTTTAGAAGCAGCAGTGAACGCCTATAATTTCTCGATACATTCAGTAACGAACAGAAAACCAGTAGATTTATTCTTCAGCAGAAAAACAGATCCTTCTCAAATTGACAAAATTCGTTCCGAAACTAAAAACAAACTAAAAGACAAACAAGAATATGACTTGGACTACCACAATAAAGGGAAACCGCCAATAAAAGACTACTCAGCAGACGACATCATTTACGTCAGGAAAAACAAGAGATTAGGGTCAAAACTTACTCCTAGGTACGCAAAAGAAGTTGTCAGGGAAAATAGGAAAACCACTGTAGTCACCCAATCCGGCAAGATACCTGCTGACTGACTGTCTAGCTGACGTACAAATACTGGACTACACAAACTCAAGACTCGTGACAATTAACACAGGCATATCCAGACTACAAACAGGCACATATAAAATAATCCACGAAATCGATCTCTCAGCATATTCGCAAGCCTTAGATAACATTGAGTCGTCAATGAGAGAACGTCTACAAACCTCCCACTCCAGTTTCTACCTCTTATCCAACGAAATATCTCTAATAAAATCCCTCTTAAAACGTTTAGTTCCTAATCAACCCAAAACCAAAAGATCACTCGATTTCTTGGGAAGTGCATGGAAATTCATAACCGGAAATCCAGATCAACATGACTTCCAAATAATCCAAGAAAAAATAAACAATGCTTTAGGAAATAACAACAGGCAAACTGTAATAAACAGACTTGTAATAGATAAAATAAACGAGATAACAAATAGAACTAATGATATAAAAAAAATTGTAAGAGAAAATGAAAATCTTATGGAAGAAATTGTATTTCACATAAAATATAAACTAGACCTCTTAAAAGAAGATATAACAAATGTTGCTTACGCCTTGCATTGGGCAAGAGCTAATATTATAAATTCATGTATTCTGTCAAATGTTGAAATAAATGTAATTGAAAAAATAATTAATAACAAAGAAATACCATTCAAAAACATAGAAGAAGCAATAGAATTCTCTGAAGTAAAAATAGCATTTAATAACTTTATTAATTTATATATAGTAAGTTTACCAACTGTTAATGAGGAAATTTGTAATAGATTAATAATAAAAGCAGTAAAAGAAGAAACTAAAATAATTAAGATTGATTTTAATGAAATTATAAAATGCAAAAATGAAATATACGGAATAAACAAAAATTGTAAAAGAATAAACAAACTGTCAATTTGTCATAAGAATAGTATTGTAAACTTAAGTAACACAAAATGTATTCCAAATTTATTAAGTAGCACCCCAGCGAACTGCACTGCAATTAATAGTCAACAAGTTCCCGACTTCGAAGAAATTTCATCGGACATCATCTTCTTGAATCGATACAATGGGCAAATTATGATCAACAGGTGTCTCTCAATGGGACATTCCTCATCAAATATCATAACACTAGCATCCATAAAATCCTTGGAAACGGGCAAGAACTTACCTTCACCTTCCCCACAACCAAGAGCATCAACGTCACGTATTAACCAAATTCCATTCTTCTAAGTGAACTCTTAAGGGAGGAAGAGTTAACGTAAAATAATATCTCACCTGTCGGCAAACACGCGCAGACGAGCGCTGCCGCTAGACGTTATAGCGATAATGGAAGTAATTTTCAAGGCTGTTTATGATAATTACGCTACAAAACAAACAACCGAAAAAAAAGTGCAAACACGTCTGTCACCATTTTTTTGATGCCACTTCAGCTAAAACTGCCTATTAACCTGCAGCGCGAATGTTGACCCATTTCGGAAATCATTGCAGCACAATTACCTTCCGCATCGGCAATTTTTTGTGTTGCTGAATTTGTATTATTGCATGTATAAATAGCAGGGCATTTTATTCAGTAAATGGTTGTTTTAAAAAGTTTAAACTAACAGCAAAAAAAAAAAAAAACTGAGTCAGACCGTGAGAAGTTCAGAATCATCTGGCGCCCAAGCAAAAGTGAATCTTTAAATGAATACTACTTGAAACCGTGACCTACGGGGTTGAAGATAACGCTCCAGACCAGGAGACAATAGACATAATCAAAAGCTCAATTTACGTGGATGACCTCGTTCATGGAGCCGATAGCATTGAACAATGCCAAGAGAAAATTGCTAAAATAGACGCCACATTGGAGGCTGGGAGGCTATGTCTGACAAAATGGCCGTCAAACAAGCCAGAAATTCTTAATTATGTGGATGATTCCAAAAAACTGACCGCCTTCCAAGAGGGTTCCGGTCTAACAAGAAAAATCATAGGGATTAACTACAATCCAGCAGAGGATGTGTACTTTTTCCAAACTTCCAATCAAGACAAATTCGAATTTAGCAAAAGAGATTTGTTATCAGTAGCAGCATCGCTTTACGATCCCATGGGTTGGATCCTTCCAGTCGTCATGCTTCTCCCAATACGGACCCAAGAGCTGTGGATGCTTAAATACGACAGGGACGATCTGGTAGACGAGAAAACACAACAAAAGTTCAGCCAGATATTGGGAACGTTTTCACAGCTCAATGCCATAAAAATTCCGCGCTGGATCAGTGGAAATAAAAGCACGCCGATCGAGCTTATTGGATTTTGTGATGCTTTCGGAGATGGATATGGTGCTGTGATTTACAGTCGGCTAAGAATGGGAGTTCGAGAGGGAAATGGCTCAAATTATACTATCCGCCTACTACCCGCCCTTACACCATTCCATTTAATCACACAACGGAGCTTCAAAAACTTTGTAAACGATAAAAATCCACCAATTGCCGTCCCAATAACAAAGCGGTGGTGGCAAGTGCGACAAATTCAACAGCATTTCTGGGAACGATTCCACCAAGAGTACCTTCACCAACTGCAGAAGAGATATAAATGGAAATTCTCACCTCGAGCACTCGATGTCGGGGATCTGGTATAACTTCAAGAACCCAGTGTCACTCCTGCCGATTGGAAAATATGCCGAGTTATTGAATGCTATCCTGACAGTAAGGGAGAAATACGAAGGATCGATGTGAAGACAACCAAACGGGAGGTCGTGCACCTCTTTTTCCAGAAGATACCCAGGACGAGCCTGCCATACGCCGTAGCAGTCGGCCGCATAGTCGCACCACCTCACTGCTCACTCGAATCCTCTTATATTGGCTAGCTCTCTCTACCCCAACTACTAAAGCCTTGGAAATTCAAGCACTCACTCCAGGTATCCATATTCACCGACTAGGAGACGCTTTCATCAAATATTCCGACTTGGAGTTCTCGGTCGAAACTTCTTTGAATTATACTTCTGATCTAATTACCATCGACAATCATGTGAAGGAATTCTACGACTACTGCCAACAATATCAGAATAGCAGCTACTCGAAGTTATATTAACACTGCCATTCCCTAGAAGAAGCTGTTAGACGCGAGGCCATCACAGTTAAGGAAGGAATCAATGCAAGCTATGTTAGTGAACGATCCAAACGTTTCATCGCACCCATGGTTATAAAAGGAATTATCAAATACAGCCCCCAAATACTTATGACTGCCGGCATTGCGTATCAAGAAGTAGAAAATTACCAACTAGAGCATCAAATCGTCCAATTGGAGAGCAAAATAAAAAAGGTAATTGAAGTGTCCCGCCTCATGACAGACATCAATGAGCTTGAATCAAAATCTATCGGCGTGCAACTGCATACCTTACTTGAACACCAGCAGCAACTTCAGCTTCAAGAACAAATGAACGATTACTCAGCCAGCATTCTAATCCTTATCAGCGCTATCCAGGCAAATCATCAGAATATCATCACTATCCGGCCTGTTGGAGCTCTGAAGACTCATGTCCGTAATTTGAACGGTGATTTGAACTTCTGCAGGCTACCCACGGTACCGGATGCATCCAAACTATTCACCTTTAACAAAATAACAAAGGCCGTCCGCAATGATAAGGTTATCGTGACGTTCAACATTCCTCTGGTCCAAACAAGAGTTTTCTTTAAATATGCCTTTATCAGCGTTCCAAACAATGAGTCTCATGCTATCCGTCTAGACCACGGAGAGTTCGTGCAGCAAATTGTACTCAGAAATGACAACCAAACTTCCTTCGACCCAACCCAAGCTATTGATCTAGGCAACGGAATCTATGATGGAGTTAAGGAAACACAACTAAATGACTGCTGGAAAGGATTAGTCAAGAGCCCCACTTTCTCTTCGCTTTTGGACATATGCACCTTTATTCCAGTTAACACGGAAATTGAAAAGGTATACCGGTTGCTGAATGATCTCGTAGTCATATTTAAAACAAATGCCAACAACGTCTCTATCGTATGCAACGCCACACAGACAGCGCTCGTAACAAAAGTTAATCTAGTGAGGTTTCCAGGTTGCAGAATCTCCAGCACCCAGTTTGATGTTATGTCTCCTATCGAGGAGGTCAATAAAATCGAAACTAAAATCAAAAGCTTCTCAAACGAAGACTATATTTCCCCTCCCAAAATCAACCTTAGTGGAGAAGCTACAGAGGACCATCGCCTTGCCAAACTCAAGGCAAGACTCTCGGCTGAACTAGATAACTACGACTGGGACTCCTGGAAACATTGGTACTGGTACTTAGGAGCTGCTTTTACCGTCTTTTGCATCACTCTATGTTCAATCATCTGCATCTACAAATACCACCGACGACAAAAGTCAAAAATTCCCAACGTAAATTACCTCCACAAAGAAGACAAGATACCCGGAAGTTGGGTACAGGCATACAAGACTCGATGCAACACTATACAGCACATAAACACGGACACAGTTTAGATTTACTTCGAAATTCAACGTAAGCACTTTTTCCGCCGGGAGTTTGTTTATGATAATTACGCTTCCAAAAGAAACAACCAAAAAAAAAAGCGCAAACACGTCTGTCACCATTTTTTTGATAACGCTTCAGCTAAAACTGCCTATTAACCTGCAGCGCGAATGTTGACCCATTTCGGAAATCATTGCAGCACAATTACCTTCCGCATCGGCAATTTTTTGTGTTGCTGAATTTGTATTATTGCATGTATAAATAGCAGGGCATTTTGTTCAATAAATGGTTGTTTTAAAAAGTTTAAACTAAAAGCAACAACGTCTTTGATTTTAAGCAATTACAAGGTGTAATTGCGAACAAGGCGCTCGTCGTTGTTTGAATGAAATGCAGAAGATTGTTACGTCCCAAGTCCACAATGAAGAGATCGCCACAGCTCTTGCCAAGGACGGCATTAAATGGCATTTTATCCCGCCATCCGCACCACATTTCGGCGGATTGTGGGAGGCCGGTGTAAGGTCCGTAAAACTGCATTTGCGGCGTGTGGTAGGAAATTCGATATTGACTTTCGAAGAACTCTATACTGTTTTAACACAAATTGAATCAATTTTAAATTCACGTCCTTTATGTGCCTTATCAGATGATGACCAGTTCCATGACCAGTTCCAGGGCCGAAAATGCTTAATGCGCCAACCAACCGGTTAGCTCACTGGAACCATATTCAAAGCATTGTCCAGGGCTTCTGGAAGAGATGGCAGATTGAGTATATCACCTGACTCCAGGAACGTCCTTAATGGCAGCAGGCGAAAGAAGACATGAAACCTGGTGACTTGGTGGTATTGAAGGAACCCAATCTTCCTCCAACGAAGTGGCTTTTTGGTTGAATCGAAGCAGTGACGAAGGGTTCAGACAACCATGTTCGAGTGGCTACAGTAAGGACAAGTAGCGGCTCATTTGTTCGACCGATCACAAAATTGGCTTTGCTCCCATATTGCTGAAACTAGTTCCAGGGGGGGGGGGCGGTATGTTTTGAATAAATGTGTGTTAATATGTTCATTGTTCATGTTCATAAATTAAATTCAGTCTATATTTTTAAATCGTTGATTTTAAGAACTTGTTATCTGTTAATCTGTTAATCACTGTTAATTTTTTTAAGTTTTTCTGTGAGTCACTGTACCCCAGCATCAGGCCACCCGCATCAAACAACTCACGCCATCCTCGCCCGATCCTACTGCACCAATCGAATGATGCGCAGCCAGCAACATTGCAAACAGATTTGTTGTTGCATTTCTGCATTGAATGTTCGGGTGCATTGTGCGTACTGGCACTAGATGGTCAATGGGATCAGGCACTCAGTTTTTGATCGCAGATTGAATGCTCGGGTGCATTGTGGGTACTGGCACTAGATGGTCAATGGGATCGGGCACTGCAGCTAGCGCAACAGCAATAGACAGTGGCAAAGTATTTTTTTTTGCTTTGTAATATAATAAAGATTGTTCGAAGTATAATAAAATCTGTTCATTTTTTGTGGATTCATTATTTTTTTTATTATTTTTTGTTGCTTTCTAAATATACCTTTAAATCTTAAACAGATATAGTTCGTGGATCCTGTCAAAGACAACCTTGAAATTGATGAAAATGTGGTGGGTGCCGAATTGGAGCTTCGAGGTTTTTTCCAAGATCAGTCATGATAGTAATATTTGGTCTATGTTGAACAATACTTGTCAAAAGCTACACAGATATGGACTTATCAGTCTGTTGACGAACTGCTTCAGACGTTCACATAATACGGAAGCAAGGATGTTTTAGTTTCTTCAAGATTCGGGCATGCTTTATTCTGGTCATATAGTATGTCGCAGATAAGTTGATCAATACTCCTTACCAAGTCATTGCCGCCGCTTTCTTTTCCTCGTCTTTTGTTGGCCTGCGTCGTCTTATCGAATGGTTCAGGCTACCTACCAGCGAAATTCGACTCATCATCGCCGTTATATGGTCTGCAGAAGTGATTCTTCCATATCCTCAGCAATGACTGCAATTCTACTATGATGTTATATTTTGAACTTTGCAGGCTTCGGTGTGGGTTTGTAATTGAGAGATTTATGAGAGATTATGCTGGTAGAATTTTTTAAACTAGGATTCATACTTCTGGGAACGTGGATCAAGAAAAAGAGCAAAAAGGCACATCAAAATATGAAAGTGCCTACACTTAATAATACTCTTTAAGTCTGTAAGTTAGTTTTTATCGTTTAAAACTAACTAAATTTAGTCAATTGGCTAAATAAAATTGTTGATGAAAATTTTGGAATTAAGATAGATCAAACTAAAATTTCTATGAATTTGTCCGAAAACTTAAAAACGGCGGAGTATATATTTATGCATATTTTGAACTTTTTTTATTGGAAAACTTAATTGATTTTAATCTAAGAAATGAAATTGCCTTTGAGGAATACCATATACTCGTACATATTTTCGTTTTTGGATCACTTAAAATACGAATTGCGTATTTAGCAATGATAGATTAACATATTTCAATTTGGAAATACTTTAGTAAATTTTTAGTTTTTATTTTTTAGTTTGTATTTTTTTAGTTTGACTGCAGAAATAACTTAATATAATTTAAAATAATTTTTACCGTTTTTTCCACCACCTGATCCTTCCGAGCTGGTAACTGCTCAGCAAGGATCTTTTTCTGTCTGGTAAATATATGGCTTAAAGAGGATCACATTCAGTCCAGTTTTCTTTGCAGATTTTGATAGGATTTTCCACGCCGATTCCGAGAGATTTTTTTTATCTCTGTGTCATTTTCTGGAAAGACCTCTAGGATTGGGTTCATGATAAGAGACCACAACAGTGGAAAACAAACTAAATCGGATGTTATGGTCTTCCTTGCAATATACGAGTAATGCAGTTTTATCCATGTGTTTAAACTTTGTCATTTAGGTTTCTCTCGATGCTTTTGCTTAAATTCAAATGCCTCATGTAATTTGCGCCATGAGCTTCTTTTTGCTAATATATTATAACTATAAAAAAGCGTCAAGCTACAGCCGAGCAGGTTTCGAAAAAAAAACTGGTGGCTCCATTATTTCCTAAGGATGTTTTCATGTGTCAGTGTTGCAGACGTCACTCTGAGTCTTGAAAAATGGGAAAGACTTACAGGATTCACATTTCTGAAACAATTTTCAAAGAACTTCCGTGGAAATTTGGATCAGGAAATAGAGAAAGATGCCTCAACTAAATACTGTTTTAGTCTTTTTGGTAGTCTCTATACTTGGTAACTTCCTAAGTTAAGTCAATTGGTTAAATAAACATAATATTGATGAAACTTTTGGCATTAAAATTGAACAAAAACAAATTTATATGAATCTGTCCGGAAGCTTATGAACGGCAGTGTATATATTTATGCGTATTTTTTTTCTGATAAGGTAACTGAATTTTTTTTATTGGAAAACAAAATTTTGGTCCCTTTTTTGGACGGTTTTTTCGTCATTAAATTCAAACCACCTTGTGAAATTTAACCAAAAGCTTTTCAGGTGATCTTTATGCACACACGCTTCGAATGAAACTAATTTATATATTAATTCAATAGCTTGATTTGTTCTAGAGTACCTACGTCTTTCTATCTTTCTAAAAATAATGTAAAAATGTAAAAATTTTGAATTTGGAAAAGCGGACCGATTACAATTACAAGAACTTCCTGATGGGAAGTTAAAAATATATTATTCTGTTAATGAGCTTATGAAATAGTTATGTAAATTGTTTAAGATAAATCACATAAGGACAAGTAACGCATATCCACAATCGAACGGTTCAGCAGAAAGATCGGCTGCTCGACTCGGAGAATACCCTAGGCAAGTAATAAAGGATAAGTCTAAGCCAGAATATTCCAAATTGTTTAGGTTTGCCGCTTTTTGTCACAATACTTGTAAACATAACGTTACAGGATTTTCACCCTACGAAATGGTATTCGGAAGAAAGGCAAATATACCAAGCGAATTCAGGAATCTAAAGTTTAAAACCTCTATGGATTATACTCAGGAATTACAACTAAAATTGATAAAGAATGGAATCAGGAGCCAAGCGTAATCTGTTAGATATGAGAATCAAAGCAAAGGAGAGGTACGATAAAAAGCCAGGACCAAAAAAAAAAAGGAATTTAAAGTAAATGATTTTGTGCTAGTCGAATATGATAGAAAGATATATCAAGAGAAAAATTTGTAGGTCCTTACAAAATTATCAAGGTCTTAGATGATTGTGTCACAGTTAGACGTAACAACAAATTTATGAATTATAACAATATATAGTTCATAAATAATGAATATTTTCAACAAAAAATATAATGACTGTATTGCATTTTATATGTTATATATGTAAATATATTAATACAAGTGTAAGCTTTGATTTGATTTGAACAAATATTTATAACCAAATAAAGGAAAATCAAGAATCATCGCTTTATTTAACTAATAATTTTGTAGATTAAAACTCAGTTGTGGGGTCAGAAAGGAACTGGCCAAAGTGTGACGAAATAATTTCTGCCGTATTTATTACCAAATTGAATTTTCTGTCTTCGAAAAAAAATGTCACGTGCGACACGACAAATCAGGAGGGAAGCTGACGATGAGTTGGAAATGGACGTTGCCGCTGATGTTGCTTCCAATGCCGATAATGCCGAAAATGATGACGATGCCGACTATACCGATGGCGCCGAAAATGCCGTGCACATTGACGAGCTGCAGGGTGCTGCTCTGGACGAAGAGCTGAGTAATCTCCAGAAACGTGTTGAGATCTTGAGACTCCGGGAGCAAATCCGCGAACTGGAGGAGAACGTGCCGTCGACCAGCCAACGCCGGACGGATTTTGGTGACATCGAACATGCGTTGCCAAAATTCACTGGGGATGACCTAGGCCATTCTGTGCAGCATTTTCTCCGTGATTTCGAGGAGGTAATGGCCACGGTCAAAGCAGACGATCGATTTAAGTTGCTGAGCCTGCGCCGTTCACTTGTTGGGACTGCAAGGGTATTTTTTGCGTCAACTGTCGCCCTCAATTATATTGAATTGAGGGCTGCACTCATAAAAGAATTTGACATTGCCGTCTCTCGCCAAGATGTTTACCAAATGCTGAGCCGCCGACGATGGAAAAAGCAGGAGGAATCCTTACGCTGCTATATTCTAACGATGCAGGCAGTCGCTAAACGTTCCGACATTAGCGAACTGGAGACGATCGATTTCATCGTCGACGGGATGGGAGACGTACCGAACACCAATTTGCTGCTGGGAGCTCGTACCATCGAGGAGCTGAAGTGCCTAATAAACCGGTATCAACAACGGTACCTTTGCCAGAGTGCCGTAAGCCGTAACTATAATGCCTCTGCTGGAAAACCTGCCGTAACAACGAAACATGCCGCTATATCAATGAATGCCGAAAAGAGGGAACCGTTATGTTTTAACTGTTCACTTATGGGCCATATTAAGCCGAATTGCCCACATCCGCTGCGCCCGAATGGGTCTTGCTTTCGGTGCTGGAAAATGGGACATGATCACCGGTCATGCCCGAACCCTAAGAAGTTGCTGGCTAGAGTTGCTGCTAATTCCGAGAAACAAATTGCCGCTATTGCTGTAAATTCCCCAGAAGATGCCGACGATGAACAAGATGTTATTGGTGCCGTAAATTGGGTGAGCGTTGTTTTAAGATTGATTTGTTAGGGCGCACTGAATTTACTGAGTTTCTTTCTCTTTTCGATACGGGCAGTTCGATTAGTCTTATCAAATCATCGTGTGTGCCGAATAATTTGCCGAATGTGTTAAAGAAAGCCGAATCATCGTACCGCGGAATAGGCGGAAATAATTTAAAAGTTTAAGGCGAAACTATATGTCCTATAAAGTTTGATAATAAAAAAAATTAATTCGAATCGTTGTTTTGCCTGACGAGGCAATGTTAATGCCGTTAATATTGGGGCGAAACTTTTTGAAAACTTTAAACATTCATTTAACTAGAGTAAAGTTGAAATATTGCAAAGCAAAGTTGCCTGATTTAAATAGAAACAGTGAATTTTGTGCCCTGCCAGATGAATCTTATACGGTTCTCAATAAATATAGCCTTTTAAAAAACGGATATTATATACCTGCCGCTTGTAATGAATGTGATACGACGAAATCTGCCGTGGAAGTTGGGTCAACTTGGGTTAATTCTGAATTTAATTTGGTGCCGGATATATTTAATATTATATTTAATATTGATATTGCCGCAAATAAAATTGAATTGAATATTGATTGTAAGTTAGATAAATCTTGCCGTGCCAGATTAAATGATTTGATTATAGATTCTTATGTTTTGCCGACGAACGTAAAGATAGAACCTCTAGAGTATGAAATGAAAATTCATTTAATAGACTATGTTCCGTTTCATTGTGCTCCCCGACGACTCTCTCATTTTGAGCGTACGAGGGTTCAGTCAATAGTTGGTCAGCTAGAAAAGAACGGAATAGTTAGGCCGAGTAGCTCTCCTTATGCTTCCGCTATTGTGTTGGTAAAAAAGAAAAATGGAGAGATTCGAATGTGCGTTGACTACTGAGGTTTAAATAAGAAGACTGTTCGGGATAACCAACCCCTGTCGCTTATCGAGGATTGCATAGAATACCTTGAGGGAAAGAGTTACTTTTCACTGCTAGATCTGAAAAGCGGATTTCACGAAGTCAGAGTCTCTGAGGAATCGATACCTCTCACTGCGTTCGTGACCCCTAATGGGATGTGGGAGTATTTGAGAATGTCATTCGGATTAAAGAATGCACCGGCTGTATTTCAGCGGTTCATTAATGTTATTTTCTGTGACCTAATCGATTTAGGAAAAATAGTCGCCTATATGGACGACATATTGATTGCTACTGCCGATTTTGATGAACATTTGCTTTTATTACGAACTGTGCTGAGACGAGTTACGCAACGAAATCTTAAGTTAAACCTTGACAAGTGTAAGTTTTGCTATTCAGAGTTAGAGTACCTAGGATACGCCGTTACGCTGCGGGGGATCGCGCCGAGTGATTCCGATATCGCCGCTATAAAGAAATATCCCTTTCCGACGAACCAGAGGCAGCTTCATTCATGTCTCGGGTTGTTTTCATACTTTAGGCGATTTGTGCCTTCGTTTTCCCGAATTGCAAAACCGTTACAAAACTTATTAAATCTTTTTAATAAGTTTTGTAACGGTTTTGCCGATTTTGACTTTGACGAACAATGCCGTAATGCATTTATAGAACTTAAGTCCCGACTGGTTGAGGCGCCCGTGCTTGCTATTTATAGTCCGAAGAAAGAAACAGAATTACACTGTGATGCCAGTTCAATCGGGTTTGGAGCTGTTTTGCTGCAAAGGCAAAACGACGGGAAGCTCCATCCGATATCATATTTTTCGAAAACTGCCTCTGCTGCCGAGTCTAGATATCATTGTTTTGAACTTGAGACACTCGCCATCATTTATGCATTAAAACGTTTCCGCGTTTATTTAGAAGGGATACCCTTCAAGATTATAACTGACTGTAGCTCATTGACAATGACGTTAGAGAAAAAACAAGTTAATCCACGGATTGCCCGCTGGGCCTAAGAGCTTGAAAATTACAATTATAAGATTCAGCATCGTAGTGGTATTTCCATGGGACACGTCGATGCTTTAAGTCGATGTCAGATTGCTTCGGTTTGGGATGTAGATGACGTTGATTTTCAAATTCAGGTCGCCCAAGGACGGGACGATGTTATTAAAGTTTTGCGGGATCGTATGGAAGTTGAGGAGGTTGAGGATTTTGAGCTGACAGATGGCCTTGTGCTTAAAGTAAGAAACGATGGCCACAAAGCTCTATATGTTCCGAATGAAATGGAAGATAAC
Organism: Orthonevra nobilis; assembly: GCA_963555765.1. NCBI lineage: Eukaryota > Metazoa > Arthropoda > Insecta > Diptera > Syrphidae > Orthonevra > Orthonevra nobilis. The sequence continues at coordinate 30,459,788 of OY743227.1, forward strand.
GTCATCCGGCTAATTCATGAAAAATACGGACATCAGGCAGTCGATAAGTGTTACGATAAAATTGCCAGTTTTTATTGGTTCCCAAGTATGCGAAGAAAAGTCGAGAAATTTATCCAAACTTGTCTCAAGTGCCTCATGTATGCCGCTCCAGTTCGTTCCAATGAAAGGAATCTGCTTAATATCCCCAAAAAGCCAGTGCCGTTTGATACTATTCATTTGGACCATTTCGGTCCGCTGCCGTCTATAAATTCAAAAAGGAAGCATATTTTGGTTGTAGTAGACGCTTTTACAAAGTTTGTTAAGTTGTACCCGACGAAATCCACAAGTACGAAAGAAGTGGTGGCGGCATTAGAAAAATAGTGTCGATATTATAGATATAGGGGTCATTACCGACAGGGGTACGTGTTTCAGTTCATCCGAATTCGAGGACTTTTTGTTGAATCGGAACATAGGGCATGTTAAAGTAGCAGCGGCTTCACCCCAGGCGAATGGGCAAGTGGAGCGAATCAATAGAGTGATTAAAGCTATTAATCTTGCCGATTGGTCATCTAAATTACTTCAGGTAGAATTTGCCGTTAATAATTCTATTCACAAGGCGACGAAGAATTCCCCTGGTATGTTGCTCTTCGGTGTAGAGCAGCGAGGAGAATTAATTGAGGAAGTTACGGAACATCTAGCCGATAAATTGAGTTTAGACGGTCCTCGAGATTTACTGGAAATTAGAGCAGAAGCTTCGAAAGAAATTGATAATTCTCAGTACTATAATTTGAACTATTTTCTCAGGCACAGTAAGAAGGTAAAAGATTATAATGTCGGTGAATTTGTTGTTATGTCAAACGTTGATACTACCGTGAGGACGAATAAGAAGTTTTTGCCGAAATTCCGTGGACCTTATGTTGTACATAAAGTTCTGGGAAATGATCGATATGTATTACACGACGTTGAAAATTGCCAGTTGACTCAGCTACCATATGATGGAGTCGTTGAAGCTAATAGAATGCGAAAGTGGCTTCCTAAACCTGCCGACAAGGCTGTAATTGTTGATGACCGGGGTAACACTCCAGATGTAGATATAAGTTTTAAATAATAATTTTGCTAAGTGTGTGTTGTAAAATTAATTGTTTTGCTCGTGGTCGACCAAATGTCAGGTTGGCCGAGTTGTAAGCTTTGATTTCTTATATGTTTTATTCTGAACACACTCATTTAACGAGCGCCATCTGCGTTCTGTTTATGTACTATGGAAAGGTTTAAGAAGGACTGTCACAAAGTATGCACTGTGGCTGACGTCAGGAGATATTATATTTTTGCTATCACTTCTTGAAGAGACGTGTTCGAGCTAAGAACAAATATTTATAACCAAATAAAGGAAAATCAAGAATCATCGCTTTATTTAACTAATAATTTTGTAGATTAAACAAGATTAAATAATTTTTGTTTTTTAGGTTGATATCCTGTGTATTATTCACACCAGTTTAGCAAGCAAGATAGAGAAATTGAACTCAAATGGAATTTATTTTAAAAGAGCAGGAATTGTAAAAGAAGTTAGAGGATGAACATATAGCCGTAATTAACTCCTTGGATATGGAAGAAATAGATTTAAGTGTTGACAGAATAATCAGACAATCACATGGTCTCGGTGTAGTAGAACTCACAAACTGGAATGTGTCGAAATTCAAGAAGTCCAAAAACACACATCTCGCATAGATAGATGGTAAAAGGACATATACGCTCTCTTGGGCATCAGAATAGGTAGAACACAAAAAAAGGATTAGCTGATTTCGTCTGGACTAGATTAAAAGGATTATTTGGAACAATGGACCACGAAGATAACGAATATTATGAAAAATCGATTAGAATATTACAGAGCAATAATGAAAACATACAAAATACCCAGAAAACCAAGATAGTTTTGATAAAAAGCTTAAACGAACAGAGTAAAGCTCTATATAACAGTTAATATGCACATGAAAGCAAAATAAACGATTTAGTCGATAAAATAAATAATTTGGTTCAAACGGAGAATAACTTTACTCAGAAACTAATGATGGCACGAGTACGATAACTTGGGCGCCAAAAATTGATATCAGTTTTTTGTAGAGGGGTCAAAAATAAGCATTTTTTACTATGGGAGGGGGGGGTCTATCACGCACCGTTTAGGAGGTAGGGGCAATTTAAAAAAAATGACTTAAAATGAAAAAAAAGGAAAAGACAACAACGACAACACTTACAATAAAGTAGTTTACCGGCTTTGAAAGCCAGAAACATGTTCTTTAATCCTGCGTTTAAATTATATAGTTAACTTTAAAGTTAGGAAGTTAGGAAGACCACTTTAATGTCACAAAACAAAAATAGTAATTTTCAATTTTCTCAAAAACTAGAAGACACAAAACCATTCGGTTTTTTGTGTTCTATTCATAATTAATACAAACATTGACTACAAAAAGCAAATTTAGCACTTCATTTCACAATTTTGAAAAAAATTGGTCTAAACTTGTTTTTTTGATTTTTTTTTATCAAAATTTTGAGTTTGCATGCGAATTTTTCAAAAACTATTAAAGTCAACTATATAAGTTAAACACAGAATTAAAGAACATGTTTCTGGCTTTCAAATCCGATATAGTACTTTATTGTAAGTGTTGCCGTTGTTGTAGTTTTATTTTTTTTCATTTTAAGTCATTTTTTTTTAAATTGCCCCTACCTCCTAAACGGTGCCAGATAGACCCCCCCTTTCCATAGTAAAAAATGCTTGTTTTTAGCCCCTCTACAAGAAATCGTTATCAATTTTTGGCGCCCAAGTTATCGTACTCTCCCCCTAATGATAAATAAGTATTTTGAAAAGGTTCATAGGCAGATCTTAGATAAGACATTAGCTTTAGATTTGGAAACTGATATAATAGAACAAGCAATCTTTTTATTAAAAACAAACCTAGCTCATCCAATAAGTCTGAAACCTACGAAATAAATAGAAATCCTTCAAGAAAATTCTAGCAGGAATAATATGATTTCCGACCCAATTGTCGAAAACTATGGGTATATATTCGAAGAACCAACAATCAAATCTTATGTAGTAAAGAAAACCTTTAATATTATAATTGAAATACCTTTGTTAAAAGAGAAAAATATTGAGTTGTTCCAACCAATAAATTTACCTTTCATTAAGGGAGCTTATATTTACATTCTAGATACTGTACTTAGTAATTTTGTCATAACGGAAAATAAAGAAGAATATAATAGTAATATTGATCTAAGTAAATGCAAGAAAGTAAAAAGATACTACATTTGGAAGGACATAATTATGCACAATAAAATAAAATACGATGATAGCATTTTAAATGTATTTATGAGCAGATCCAAATAATATAGAAATATTTTACACGTTAGGTTCGAAAAAGTACCTTTTTGCAATAAGAGATTATACAAAATATCAATGTAAATGTAAAAATGTTAAGAACGAGAATATTATACAAGGAACAGGAATATATATTTGGATTCAAATTGTGAATTTACAACACTAGACACAGTTATAAATACTGATAATGTTACCTATAGTTATGTCAATAGTGGCAAATATAATTTTGGACTAGATGATTGTTTGAATGTTAAATTAAATTCTATAAAACCATTGGATGTATTAGTAACAAAACTCAAAACTAATTTAAAGGACATAAAAGACTTAAGTATTGAATTACAAAATGAAGAAATTTATGTTAGTAATTTTTTAAAACCTGTACCAAAAAGGGTACAAGGTGGTATTTTTACTGTATCTGCTATGTTTTTAACAGTTCTGATTGGATATTGTGCTTTTAATTTTATAAGAGGTAACAAAATAACATTTTTCCAAAATTGCTTTAATAAAAGAAACCGGAATCCCGTTATGGAAAGACTGTCCATTATTATAACAAAAGTCCAGAAATTATTAAGAAACGCCCTACGCCAGGGGTTTTTAAATTTGAAAAGCAAGAAGAATAAAAATAAATAAAGAATATTATTTATTTTAAGGAAGGGAGATGTTATGCATATGCATGTGCCGGATGTGATGTCGCAAAAAAATCTCCACGCGCTGATTTTATTTAAACAAAAATAAAGTAGGCAACGACCAAGTTGTTGCAGCCTTGCAAAATCAGCACGCATTGTTTTTCCAAGGTAATTAACGGTCAAATCGAAGTTTGCTTATTTTGCTCATTTCGAAACATCCGGTCAGCCACCACACTAGAATAATGTAAAAAATATATTACAAAAAAAAAGAAATCTTACGTGTTTTTTTATATTATAACATACGTTGTTAATGCTCAATACCAAGTAACAATTACGTTGTTTGGAATCTTGCCCGTGGAGTCTCTTTCCGTTGGAATGCGTATCGTTCATAATCATTTTTGAAGTCTTGTGCTTTTGAACTTTGGGCTTTTGTCCTGCACCGTTGAAGCAAAAACAGTTCTACTCCGTAACAGTTTTGAGTGTCGTCATTGTGCCATTGAAATCCATTCCAAATAAAACCAAGATAGCAAGATTTATTGGAAATTCAAAGTGAGTGCGATTTTACTTAATTTTTATCACTCGTCTATACAAATAACATATATTTATTTGTTTAGTAAAATTATTGCGAATTTGTTTAGAATATTTAAGACCTTCATTAGCAATAGAGTCGCAAGGATTCCGAACTTGAATATTTGGAGGCACTTTCCTACGCATTACAAACCAGCGGATCTAGCTTCTCGGGGAGCGTCGCCATCTGACTTGCTGAATAACAATCTTAGGTTGAAAGAACCAGAATACCTACAGATAAATTGGATATTTTCCATCCCAATCCAACCATCTCCATTGAAAACGGACAAATAGATACACGCTGTTAGAACGAAGATACATTGCATAGCTGAAAATAAGAACGAGCTTATTAAACAAATTTTTAAGTAATCAAATGTACAGAAACTTCTTCGAATTATTTCATATTGTCATCGAATTGCATTAATATGTCTTAAAAAACTTCCCTTAAATCATTTTCCATTCCCACTTTCTCCCTTTCACCTTCAGGCTTCACCTCTGATTTGTGTCAGGCTTGTGCAAAAGAAAAAGTTTTCCATGGAAATTGCAAACTTGATCAAACGACCATCCACAATAAAATACTTTGGATCCCTCAATCCATTCATCGGCAGTCCGGGCATTTCAAGAGTTGGAGGCAGATTGAAAAATTCAACTGCAATACGACCAACAAACAGCCGATCATCCTCAAGCCAGACAATCATTTCTCAAAATTTGTATCCGGACTGTTTACGGTAAAACATTTAATTGAGCAGTCGTATCTGCGTGTGAAGTACTGAATTTTCACCATCAAGAGAAGCATTAAAAAGTGCATACACAATTGCATCCTCTGCTACCGTTACAAGGCAAGGTCCTTGCAACAAATTATAACAATTTACCGGCAACTCGCATGAGAATATCTTGACCGTTGACGCACACCGAAGTGGATTACGCTAGACCAATTGAAGTGAAGGTTCGGAAGGAATATAGAGGCAAAACGCACAAGGAATACTTCGCGATATATATATGTTTAGCTTCTAAGGCAATTCACCTTGAAGATGGTAGCAACATGTGGGTAACAGTAACTGTGGAAAATTTTTCTGGGAATAAACGCGGAGTTGCAAAGGATTTTTAAGGCTGCAGATATTGATAGAACTAAGATACCCTAAACAACAGCAGACATTGGAACAAAATGGAATTTAATTCTTTCCACTTCTACCCATTTTAGAGGATTATGGGAAGCAGGAGTGAAGTCTGTCAAATTTTATTTGAAAAGAATCATCAACAACGAAACGCTGACCTTCGAGAAACTCAGCGGTCTTCTAGCTCAGATAGAAGCGTGTCTCGATTCGAGACCTCTATATCCGCTTACCGATAGCTTCGATGATTTTTCAGCCGTAAAATCAGCACATTTTTTAATAGATACCTCAGCTCAGCTCCTGATCAATACATAGACAACGTATCATATATTGACAGGCGGAAGAGGCTTCAAGCCGCCGTTCATATTTTTTGGAAGTCATGGAGAATATTTGGCTTGAATACAACAACGACGTATGTCGCTTACCATCTAACACCAGTGGAGGGAACCTATCAAATTATTTGATGGGAACAGATTCTTGTTATTGTCCTACGATACCTTTTTGCGCACAACATGTATCTGATAGCAACAAACTTTGTCTCACGGTGTTGCATTGCACGCTTTACACCTTTCATTGTTTCATTGTCACACATTTTTATTTTGCACGTGTTGCGTTTTCGCTCGATTCACCATGACACTTTATGGCTTTGGCCCTTATTCGAGAACTCAGTCGAAAACTACCACTCGGACTATTCATTACGCAACAAATCTGGTGCAACCGAAAAAGGAAAAATAAACAACGAAACGGATATAAATTTATCGGCACGTACACTTTTTTATTCAAACTTAACCAGTTCATCTCCATTGAATTATCAAAACTCGCAGTAACCAGTCTTAAATATTCTACGTACGCATTGATGCTAACGATAAAAATTTCACTCATCTCGAGTGAATATGATCTTAACCATTTAACCCCTATTCCTATGTCAATCTCGATGAGTCTCGAGAATCCCTCTGTGAATTCTGCAAAACGAGAGAACTAGTCTCGATAGTAAGAAGCGAAAGCTTCATTTACTTGCTGGTTATCAACATCGAAAGAATTCCAATATACATATGTGTTTCAAATTCAACGCAAGAGATTTGGAATTGTCTTAGCACGCCCAATACTTGGTTGGATATAATTTCCCTGGAAATTATATGTTGAAGTGAGTTTCAAATTTACACTATTTTTGGTGCAAGAACTTGTGTTAAAGCCTTCAAGTAGGCCATATCTACAGAAATTATTCAAAAATTAAGAAAAATATACAGAAAATATTAATATACAAATATCAAATGCGCCATTACACCCAATACTCGAGCGGTTCCTACAAAGTTGGTACCTTTGTCCGAATACATCACGCTGCCCTTTTCACGTTTCGAAATGAACCTCTTTAGAGCAGGTAAAAAGGCAACCGTTCAGATGAAGCACCTTTATGGTCATACAAACGAACAACGCGATTTATACCTATACCAACTTTGGCTTCCTTCCATTGGTCGTACGAAGCATTATTGGACCCGTATGTGGGAAAGCAAAGGATGGGTCCAGACGAGAAGACGGAAAATTTTCTATGATGAATTTGCCTGACGTAGTCATGGACAATCTTTATGGTCAAATTCCTGCTCCTGACGAATTAATGCGAAAAGGCCAGAAACACCAATATGAAGATAAAATGTATCCATTAAATGAATTAAAATAAGGTTATAAAAGCGATGATGTTATGGCAAGATGATCGGATGATTCACAGAAAAAGGGACATCCGTGACATTTGCTACTTCTCGCAGCAAACCATCATTTTATCCATGATGAAGTATTGTTGGACAAATTTTCCAAAAAATGTTGAGCTGAAAATGAGGTATTCACTAAACCAAAAATGGTTCTGAAGTCGCAGATGGAGATCTTGATGCAACCAAACTGAATCCTTCCACCAAAGATCCGTAAGTTGTTTTTCCTCGATTCCTCTGGAAGCACAATCAGCTGTGCTATCTGCAGAACGAACGAAGTTCGAAGCAGAATGAGGCAACGTAGCTTATACCCCCGATGTTCGACTCGTTACGTTGGTGTTCCAGCGGCGAGGGGAAGCAGAGAGCCATGACAAAACTATTTGAGAATCGGTAAATGCCAACTTTCGAATGGGATTAATGTGTAACTATGATTGAATATGCTCCATTAGCGACATTAAAGCACGGCTCCACAGAGTTCAAGACGAGGAATAGAATTGTTTTTGAGGGGAGCTACATGACTTTTGGCTGCCACCAATCGAACCTCAACTTCACCATAAAATATAGTTCGGGAATACACTACAGCGGAAAAGGCATTTTCTGATGCATCGGAGAATCCTTTAGGCTCAAATCAATTAGGATTTTTGGTATACTTTCTAGAAATCCTAAAGTTTTCAAAGTAGGATAGTTCTTCCCGAAACGACTTCCATTTCTCGGATTCTTCCTATCTTCACCTATCTTAGCAACACACACCTCCTGGAACAATATTTGAAGTAAAATATTAGAGGGAGCCAAGAAGCCAAGTGGATCAAAAATTTTCGCCACTTCCGACATTAACTTTCGTTTCATGGGAATTTTTTCATAAGAGGATGTTATTTTATAAGTGAAAATGTCACGTTGTGGATTCCAAACAAGACCGTGGACAGTTTCACTGATATGAAGTCCGCCTCGCTCAAAATCGGCCAGCAGTTTAAGCTCCACTTGCTCATTTCGAACCAACCACAGGAAAACATGTCCTCTAACTGTGCCTTTAGCTCCAAAGTCCTTGACACTGAATCCGATCCAGTCATTATGTCATCTACGTAAGTATCGTATAGGACCGCGTGTGTAACAAGAGGAAATTTTTATTTTTTTCCAATGCTTATTGATGCAGCGCTCTCATGTACAAATACGAAGCAGAGAATGTACAATATTAAATTGTCCAAAAACGAAAAAATTCTACTGGTTCATTAGGAGATTTCCTCCAGCTAATGCTAGTAATCCCTATGTTTGGGATGAACCCAAATTTGTCGAAACATCTTCAGGATGTCCGCCCAAAATACATATCTATGTAAACGAAACCGTAGACAAAAATTTAAACGGTTACTTTACAGTGCAGTTCCTGTTTGTAGCATTTCATTTAGAGTACAGCCATTCGAATCACTATGCGAGCCGTCAAATACCACATTTGACAGATAATTAGTTTTATCCTTCCGCTGAACGAATATGGTTGTGTATACGCTTGAGCAACGCTTGGAAATATTGCGACATTACTTTGAAAATCATGGTAATGTTGCAGAATGTGTGCGAAAAATGCGTACGGATTTTGGAAGAAGAGAAGCACCGTCAGCTCCGTATGTTCGTTATCTTGTGAAAAAAGTGAAAAAAACTGGCATCCTCATCGATAAATCAATATTGCTGCTGTGGCAGAAAGTGTGCGTGAAGCGCCATCAACATCAATTCACCGTCGTTCTCAATAATTGAACATTTCGGAGACATCATTGAGACGAATTTTGCATAAAGACTTTGGTATGACGCCATACAAAGTCCAATTGGTTCAGGAGTTTTAAGCCAACTGACCATCCAATGCGTTTTCGCTTCGCTAAATGGGCCTGCGATCGATTTACAGAAGATGCCGATTTTGCCAAAAAATCATCTTTTCAGATGAAGCTCATTTTGATCTAGGCGGGTATGTAAACAAGCAAAATTGTCGCATTTGGGGCACAGAAAACGCGCACGCATACATTGAAAAGCCGATGCACCCAAAATGAGTCAGTGTTTGGTGCGGATTTTGGTCCAGAGGCATAATTGGGCAATTTTTCTTCTAAAATGAGCAAGTGGTGGCCGTTACAGTCAATGGCGAGCGTTATCGGGCCATGTTGAACGAATTTTTGTTCACACTAATTGAAGAGGAGGATATTGGCAACATTTGGTTTCACCAGGACGGCGCTACGTGCCACACAGCCGAAGCTACACTCGATGTTCTGCGCCCTGTTTTTGAAGATCGCATTATCAGCCGCAGAGTTGATGTCGTTAGGCCACCTCGGAGCTGCGATTTGACACAATTGGACTATTATTTGTGGGGTACCTTCAAAGATAAGTGTTACGCCGACAAGCCAGAGGCAGTTGACGCTTTAAAGGACAATATTCTTGAAGCCATTGTTGAAATACAGCTGCACACAATCGATAATGTGCTTAACAATTGGACTGATCGTGCAGGCATGCCAGCCGAGGCAGATTTTTGAATGAAATTATTTTCCATTATTAACCGGAAGGATTGTACTTTCAAATAAAAAAAGGAATTTGAGAAAACATTCAGCAGTTTTTTTTATAGCATTTTCAAAAAAAAAAGTTATTTTGCGGACCCTTTATGTTTTCTGTTTGAAGGTTTTCGTTACGAGAAAAACACCGCTCCATACAATCTAGATAACGCATCAGAACTAGTATTGCCAAATTGACCTTATTTTGTCGAAAGGTCAACTCAATCACATATTTAGTATCTGGTGTACGAATAAAAGTTTTGGAGGAATGCGCATCTACGGCGGTGCATCACTTACTTATTAGGATTTGCGCGAAACTCCTTCAATCTCCCAAAAGCATTTTAATTTCACATCAAGATCACCATATCCATCTTCATTGTTGAACGCGAAAAGTTCCCTTTGGTTTTTGCAAAGGTCTTGCCACGAACTTTCTAATCTTTCTAGCCGTACTTCTAAATACGAATTATGTAAGTTGATCTGTCCAATTCGACGAAATCTCTATATCTCAAATTAAAGTTAACATTTTGCGACGTTAACTAAATTAATCCACCAGCGACGAGTTGAAAGAGCAATCCTCAGACCAATCAATCAAAAGGAAAAGGCGACAAAGATTTATTGTATTATCTTAAGGATGTTCCTAGCAACCCCAGAAAATTAAAGAATACTAACGAAAAAGAAGGACGTAAGAAGGACCAATTTTGTTAAACAATTAAACTTCGGAATTCCAAAACTTTATAAACATTATTTTTAATTATACAATATTTGCAAGAAGACAGGTCGAGATGTGGACTGGAACATAAGAGAAGCACATAATCAATTGCAACTTACAAAAAATAAGAAAATAAAACTAGCAACGATTGTTTCTCACAACAATGATTAACACGAGAACGATGGAAGTATGTGGTTGCACTTAAAGTATTGCAGTTTTATGTGAAATATAAAATGAACACACCACAAATAATACAATTTGATGCACACAGCACACAAAAAATAAAAATAAAAATAATACGCCAACAATGCAATACATCACCGCGAAACTCAACCGACAACTGTCAAACGTGATCTATGCCGAACCCAAGGACATACGCTGATCTGGCTTGGGCAAAGGGGCAACAAAGTTGTCATGATGGCCGAATTGGGAGGGAATCGTTTGCATGTATTAACATAAGGCACTCTTACTCCCACTCCGAAAATATGGCGCATTTTCGGTCCACCAACACCACCAAAAATATCGATTCGTTATGTAATGCAACACAAAGACATACTTGGCGGCAATGCACTTTCGGCGGGGTGAATGATACCTCAGGAAAACAGCTACAGGATTGATATGAAAAACAACTCTGAAAGAAAATAAATATTTGCATACACCAGTCCTGGAGAACACTCAAATATATATTGTTCAGTCAACGAACCGACTATAGAAATCATTGCACATTTGAAAGTCAACTAACGCAATTCCTTACTGCATCTCCCAATTCACAGACTCACTCAAAACGCACTCAATTATAAGTCATACATACTCATAACAATACTCACTCTATGCATTATATATCACTACACTCAGTTTTCAATGCTATCGCACTAAACTATAAAATATAATCAAGCACTCAAACGATATCAAAGTTCATATATCACAATGCTCACTTAAGCACTCAAATGAAACGAACTCAAAAATATTCACATGGCATCACACTCAAACGAATTCCACATTGCAAAATCTTATTAATATATATTCAATGTATAACAAATAAATTCAATCGTAAGAAAAACAATACTAAAAGAAACAATAACATAAACAAAAATAGAAAAATCATAAATCATAAATATCAAAACATCCTGTGCAATTACCCTGCAACCCCAAGTTATGAATCAACAAGCGAAACGCGAATCAAAAGAGACAACAAAAACATAATCCCATTAATAATGGACACACACAAGCCAATAGAATCAAATGGGACTAACTTTCACGAATTTGAAACAGGTAAAAGTAACAGGAAAAACAGTGAAACACTGAATTTATTAATATAAAACGACTTTCCGCGAGTTAAGTTTTGGTCATAAGCCAGATACAGTTAATGGTTGTCACCATACTTGCTTGCCTTTACTTTATGCAATTACTCAATATCGGAAATCACTACCGTCAGCACCATGTTGCCCCTTAAAATTGACGACGGCCGAATAGATATAGCGCGAATGAATAAACCCAATTCGGTTGACCTTTTGAAATATGCATAGGCAAGCAAGTAAATTGAAGTTCATGTCGCAACTTTTTGTATTCCGAACCTTCGTCTGGCATTCTACATTTACAGTCAATTCATTTCAATTCCGCTTAAGATAACGACCGTACTATTGTTTTGCCGTTGTAAATAGAAATTGGAGTAATTAATAATAAAACATACTAAAAAAAAAAAAACAACGGGGAGTTGTATTTATTTATTTCGCGCGCTATAACAAAAAGAAAAACCATGACTTTAGTCGACACGCCGTTTGCAATAGAGGCTTGCACTTTAATCAGCGACTCTGTGGGAAAGAAAGGGATGAAATGTATTATTTGTGTTTTCCGTTATCTAGTCTCCATGCCCAGTTGCTGTTATTTATGTTCGTCTATTTGTTTGCTATAACGATCTCTCCATTTTCATGTGGTTGGGTACGGACAGACAGGTGCTTCCAAGTTCCATTTAACGCTGAAGATCATAAGCGGCGCTCTGATCACATAGCTTTAAAGACGATCGTTTTTAAAAGCGATATCATTGAAAGCTATCGTTGGTCGTTTGCTTCATGTATCCACATCACTGTCGTGTCATCTATCTTTAACTCATCCCGACGAGTTGACAGCTGCCGAGAACTCCTTCTCTGATGCTTGCAACAAAAATTTCGACGGTATTTTCTTGTTTTGATTTTGTGTGCTGTAATCATCCATTAATAACATCGAAGGTAGCCGCAATATTTATTTAAATGTATTATTTCTTAAATAACTTTCTGTGGACTTTTCGATAGTGAAATAGCTATCGTGCAAACCCGATCGACAAGACGATAATAACGACGATTTTTGCATTATATGAAAGAATAACACTGACAGCGGGATGTTTAAGCTAAGTCTTCCAAACTTTCAAAATTCATAGATCATAACTAATATCGAATAAAATCCTGCGAATTAGGTTAAAACAACTAGATCGATATAAAATTCCTCCGTTCCGTTTCGGGCTCCACTCAGTGAGCTCCACCAAGTGAGTTGCAACCAATTACACCTGAGTTTCTCAAACCACTACACAATCTTTCATTCTTCTCCTTATTCTTCCGCTCGCTCTGTACTAAACGCATTATAAGAGTCTTAATATCCTCTTGAAGAGTGAGCAAATAATAAAACAAAACAAAACATGATGCTTAACTTTCGTCAAGACGATATCGTCAGACGACTGACTATCGTGTTACATGATGAGAGTCCACGATTGGTGGAGAGAAACGGAACGTGACTGCAGAAGAAGATTATTGCGAACATATTTTTCCCAGGCGGGGAGATTGTTGTCTTCAAATCAATTACAAATGTAAATGTTTATTTATTTTTTCATGTCATATGTAAAATGTTTAAAATTGGCACTTAATGCGAGCAGTCAGCATATATAGTTGAAAAAATAACGATTGATAAAGGGGAGTTATTAATTCAATTTATTTTGGAACAAACAGTGTATAAAAAATTAAAACCTAAACGGAACGGAAATCAGAAAGAAAACTGGCCTAACTGGCAACAGTATCAAACTTATTCAATGGCTACTAAAACGTACAAAGAAGAGAATAAAATTCAATTTGCAAGATTCTTAGTTGTGCTGGAGAAGAGGCAATTGAACTTTTCACCGCCTTATCTATTGCTAAAGATGACGTACAGAAAATTGTTCCTGTCATGGATACACTAACTGTAATCCAAGAAGTAACGTGGTTTATGAACGTTTCGTTTTTTGCACACGAAGGCAATGGGCAGGATAACTCTTCGATCAAAAAAACAAACAACAAACAAACAAAGGAACTTTTATATGCAAAAAATGTAACAAAAAACATAAACTTGGTTATTGTCCAGCTCATAACAGAAAATGTTTGTCATGTGGTCAGTAAGGTCATTTTAAAACGGTTTGTGAGAAAAGAGACAGTTACGAATCGGATAATTATATTGATACAATGAATCCGTTTCGGTAGAGGCTTTGAACGTTTGGTTTTAGTGACCAATTTTACCAAAGATAGCGAAGAAATAGGTGTCAAGACGTATATGACAAATTAAAGTGTGATAGGAATGTACTCATTTCCTCAATTCGCAAAAATATAAGTGAGTAATACCAAATGCATTCATTACTAAACAAAGAAGTTGGTATGTCGAAAAAAACGTGATCCTGTAGCTTCCGAAGTTAATTTTGCTCACAAGCTCAGAGCATTTAAACCAAATTGATAATGCAATTTGATACTAATTCGCCCACAGCACACCTTTAAATAATATTTTCCAGCCAGTGGCAAGGTGTCGTATTGCTGTCTGTTTTTTTTTGTTTTCCTCTTTATTTGTTGCATGCAATTCAATGCATGTAAATTTGTGCAGTTATCATTATTTTAGTATTTAAGACCTAAGAAATAAATAAATCAGCTCAGTTCATTTGGAACTAACAAACTACAACGTTTTATTATTTTGATCTGTGGTAAGGGGCCAAAAATAAATATCATCATCATCACACTGAATGTTAAGCGGCTTTCTCAAGTTGCAGAGTGGTGATTATTATATCACTCGTTTGTTTTCGACATATTTCTTTTGGACTAAGATTCCTGAATTCTTTGCCTTAAGTTCTGATCTTCGCGCTCAATGTACTATGTAGTCTTCGAATCGATTCTTAGAACATCTTTCACATTTATGCTTTTGAATTCACTATCAGTTAGCTACTTATTGAAGTGGCCTCCTTGAGGTTTGAACTCTCTTATATTTTCTATTATACTTTTATTTTATTATTTCTGTCTTCTACATAAAAAAAACTAGCAAATTTTTAATGTACTATATATCTATTTTGTTTCGAGTAATCGTGTATGATAATCAGGATTCTCTGGTTCAGACTGTACTGTCTCCATTTAAATTTTTTTTTTTTTGCAATGAAACTTCTGTTCAATGCCTTGATCGACTCAGAAAGTTAGCAACTTGATTTTATTTTTATTTAACATCGTCAATATTAATGTTGTTCTGCCCTAACTTCAAGAACCAACAGTAAAATCGTGGATTAGTATCTTTTCCTCTGGTTTTGGTGTGTAGCTATTTAAGGGGTAAGTGATCAGTAAGAAGATTGAATTTAACACCATATAAATACGGTCGCAAGTAATTTGTAGCCCAAACTATTGCTAAAAATTGTTTTTCTGTTGAATAATTTCTTTCGTGTTTATTCAACATCCTGCTAGCGTAGCAGAAAGGATGGTTAGATTGCTGCAGACTAGCACTTATCGCAAAAGCGCTAGCATCTGATAAAAGCTTAAATATGCGTGCTAACGTATCGGTGCCGTCGCGATTAATTCCTTAAGTTTTTAACAGGAATTTATATAACTGTTGTCTTCTAAATAAATTACTCCTTTTCTACTCGATTGCAAAGAAACACGAGATTAGTTCTTTTCTCTTCCTCTATTGTTCGAAGACACTTTTACAATGCCCGAAACCCGCCATTCTCAGCTGTCATCTTCTTATTCTTCTTTTCTAAACCACATTGCCGACTTAACAGTTGGCAAATTGATAAAATTTGTATTCGTTTCTATTGTTTAGAGGCAAAAGAAAATATAATGAAAGCAAAGAAAATGCAATGAAGAAATTAAATTTATTTGTCGCGGGCACTAAAGTCAATGTTTTCATAAATGATTGCTTCACAAGTGACACTAGAACCTTATTTATGGAAGCAAAGAAAGTTAAGGAAGGAAAAAAAAATATTTGTGATTGTATGGGCATTTAAATTCTCCCTTAATAGCCCGACCGAAGAGCTGGCACACCAACTGAAAGATGAAACGAGATATCAACTTGCTTCCAAGGCGAAATTACCATGTGACCGCTTTAGTTCCGTTTTCAGTCATGTATAAGGGCGCAGCAAACAATATGAAGCTCACTTAGCACTAAAGTAAGGTGCTCAACCAAAATTCATACCTTTTCGATCCATGCCCTACGCTCAAAAAGCGATCGCAAAAGCCGAAATCGATAGGTTGGTGCAACTAGACATTTTGCGTCCAGTGAAGACAAGTCAGTGGGCGACCCCTATCGTGGTCGTAACAAAAACGAACGGCACTATTAGACCTTGCGGAGATTATAAGGTGACCATTAATCCGCAACTCGACATATATCGGCACCCAATGCCGAAGATAAACGAACTGTTTCATTAAATTTAAGGAGGGGAATATTTCACGAAGATTGACATGTCCGAAGCCTATCTTCAGATCCCGCTTGATGAAGAGTCTTAGGCAATTTGCGTCATTTCAACCGAGTTCGGGTATTTTTGAACTCCAACGATTACCTTTCGGTACATCCAGCTCCACCGGCATTTTTCAATGTTTCATGGACCAATTACTGTCAGATTTACCATGCTGCGGTGCTTATATTGATAATGTCATAGTTTCAGGCAAAACGACAGCCGAACACTTAAAAAACCTGAATACAGTTTTAGAGAGATTTGAAGCTCAAGGACTTAAATGCAAACTTGAGAAGTGCCAATTTGCCCGAAAAGAGATCGAATACCTAGGGCGTGTTATAGACGCTACTGGAATTCGCCCACGGCTGCGCGCATTGAAAGACTTGCCTAGAGCTAACAATTTGAAAGACTTGGAAGCATTTTTAGGCAAATTTCACTATTATAATCAGTTCATTAAGACTTCCGCTCAAATTGGATCCCCGTTGAACAGACTTCGTTCAAAAAAGGCAAAATTTGCCTGTGGAAAAGAGCAACAACAAGCATTTGACACCTTCAAAGAAAAGATGATGGGAGAAGTAAAACTTGTTCATTACCAGAAAGACTTGTCTATCTCCTTAGCGACAGATACCTTAGCTCACGGCATCGTTGCCGTGATATCACACGTTTATTCGACAGTTCAAGATAATCACAGACCATCAGCCTCTCGTCACGATTTTCAACCCAAGCAAAAAGTTGTTACAAATGACTATCCAACGCTGTGGTAAGTGGCCAAAAATAAATATCATCATCATAACACTGATGATGTGGGTGACTTTAATATATACATTTTAACTTCCAGTACTTCATCTAATCTTTTTTTTGCTACAATTGCTGGGAACGGTCTATCATCTTTCATAAACGGAATTACTAGACCTAATTCCAGTACTTGCGTTGACCATGTATTTGGACGTTTTAAAAAAATAAACGTTTGCGAATGTGCTGGAATCAATTTTGATCTCCGCATTACTGATCACTGCATGACTGGTATTTTGATCAATACGCTAAAAACTAAGAGACCGGTTAAGTGTCTTCTGTCGCCTAAGGTAACGATAGTAAACTTTGACCGGCTAAATATTGAACAACGTTCCAAATCCTGGAAAGAAATTTATGAGGAAGGTAATGTTTCTAAAGCTTTTGACTTGTTTTTAGCATTTCTTCAGAAATACATAATTAATTCCAAAAGTTAAAGCCTTGGATTACTTATTCTTGGATTACTTTAATTTTTTTTTAAAAATCGAGCTTAAAAATTAATTAAGAAGAAAGTGCCTCAAATATCCTGTTAATACAGGGCTAAAAACACGTTTCAGAAAATTGAGTCGGGAAGTTTTAATAAAAACATAAGGAGAGATCGGAATAGATACTTCTATTCTTAAGTTCGTGGGGCAATTGGTAATCAAAGGAAGGAATGGATGGCTATAAATAGTATCATTGATGGTAACTCTCCTGATAGCTCTAAGGCCATATATCTATGTAAAGATGGTGTAACTATTGAAGATCCTACAACAGTTACAAACATTTTTAATGATTTCTTTTCTCCGGTTGGTCTTGCGTCATTTTCTAGTGAGTCTGATTCATGTTGTAATAACAATAATAATTATAAATAACAGTTTCTTTTATGAAGAAATAACGGGCTTAGAATTATTTAAAATTATCTGTTCAGTTAACAGCTCTAGATCATGTGGTTATGATGGAATTTGCAATCATTTACTTAAGAATATATCACTTTATGTTGTCGACATATTTGCTTATATTTTTAGCTAAGTATTTCGAACGGGGTTTTCCCAGATAAACTAAAATGAGTCAATGTCATCCCTCTTCATAAAAAAGGTAGTAAAAGCGACAAAAATAATTTCAGGCTAATTTCTTCATTGTCATCAGTCTCTAAAATTTTTGAAAAAGCCATCAAGAAAAGAATGCTGAGTTACCTGTTTGGCCTTAGATTACTTATGGGCTTGCTACAGAGGAGGCTCTCTTGGAGTTTTGCTCCTTCATTTATAAGGCTCTAGATGATAAAAAATGTTGCGCTTGGCTTTTTGGTGACATAACCAAGCTTACCTGGCGCAGCCCCTGCCAGTACCATTTACGTTTACTACGCCCCCGCGTAGTAAATGTAAGTACCAAGACTCAGTGTGTGACAAACGTACAGGGCACATGCAAAGTGTATGCATGAGTAAGAATAAGACCTCACATTCTGGCTCGCGGGCTAGACGTCGCTAGAGAGATTTTGGCAAAAGCCGAAGAAGTTTTCGCCCGAGCTCAACGCGCGCACATTCCATTGGTGTACAGCAATTTTCCTAACCAAGCAATGGGCTCCACAGAAGCACGACCGAGACCGCTCACTCAATTCACAACCTGCATCACGTTGAAATTTGTAGCCTTTCGGAGAGTAGTGAGAAACCCCAAGAAGCAAACAAATAAAAGCTTCGGTCTCAATTAACAAGGTGCTGTTTGATTTCCAACTAGTCATGAGCGCAAGCTGTTCATTGATCGGTCTCAAAGGGTACCAAAAGTTGGAGCAACCAAAGTGTCAACCATCAAACAAGGTGTTAAAAGTATATGGCGGGGTGAGTGTACCCGTGAAGGGCATTATACAAGTAAATGGGACGTGAAAGAACTAAGTTATGTTATTACCATAACTGGTGGTAGATAGTGTGCACGGGTGTAATACTATGGGAGTGGATGGGTTGAAGGCATTCAAATTCTCCCTTAGTAGCCCGACCGAAGAGCTGGCACACCAACTGAACGATGAAACGTGATATCAACTTGCTTTCAAGGCGAAATTACCATGTGACCGCTTTAGTTCCGCTTTCAGTCATGTATAAGGGCGCAGCAAACAAAATGAAGCTCACTTAACACTAAAGTAAGGTGCTCAACCCAAATTCGTACCTTTTCGATCCATGCCCTACGTTCAAAAAGCGATCGTAAAAGCCGAAATCGATAGGTTGGTGCAACTGGACATTCTGCGTCCAGTGAAGACAAGTCAGTGGGCGACCCCTATCGCAGTCGAAACAAAAACTAACGGCACTATTAGACTTTGCGGAGATTATAAGGTGACCATTAATCCGCAACTCGATATAGATCAGCACCCAATGCCGAAGATAAACGAACTGTTTCATCGAATTTAAGGAGGGGAATATTTCACGAAAATTGACATGTTCGAAGCCTATCTTCAGATTCCGCTTGATGAAGAGTCTAAGGCAATTTGCGTCATTTCAACCGAGTTCGGATTATTTGAACTCCAACGATTACCTTTCGGCACATCCAGCTCCAACGGCATTTTTCAATGTTTCATGGACCAATGACTGTCAGATTTACCATGCTGCGGTGCTTATATTGATAATGTCATAGTTTCAGGCAAAACGACAGCCGAACACATAAAAAACCTGAAAACAGTTTTAGAACGATTTGAAGCTCAAGGATTTAAATGAAAACTTGAGAAATGCCAATTTGCCCGAAAAGAGATCGGAAACCTAGGGCGTGTTATAGACGCCACTGGAGTTCGCCCACGGCTGCGCGCATTGAAAGACTGGCCTAGACCTAACAATTTGAAAGACTTGGAAGCATTTTTGGGCAAATTTAACTATTATAATCAGTTCATTGAGATTTAATTTAACTATTATAATCAGTTCATTGAGACCTTCGCTCAAATTGCATCCCCGTTGAACAGACTTTGTTCTAAAAAGGCAAAATTCGCCTGGGAAAAAGAGCAACAACAAGCATTTGACACCTTCAAAGAAAAGATGATGGGAGAAGTTTGTTCATTACAAGGAAGACTTATCTATCTCCTTAGCGACAGATACCTTAGCTCATGGCATCAGTGCCGTGATATCACACGTGTATTCCGGCAGTTCGAGATAATCACTGACCATCAGCCTCTCGTCACGATTTTCAACCCAAGCAAAAAGTTGATACAAATGACTATCCAACGTCTCCAACGCTGGGCAATCACTTTGATGGGACATACGTACAATACGCTTCCGACCAATAGCACAGCATGGCAATGCTGTCTTTCACGTTTGCCAGTCGGGCCGGACGAAGACTTTGACAAATCCGACGAATCATGTCACGCCATTGACGTCATCAACAATCAAGTCGTTGGAGAATTTGCAATCCATGCCTCAGTCATCGCTAAGCACTTCAAGAAAAATCCAACACTTCACCGGGTAATCTATTACATTCAGAACGGTTGGCCGGAACTGTTACCAGTTGGCAATTCCATTATCACCCTATTTCCGACGCAGGTTATGTTTGTGTGCTAACGTTATTTTATTGCAGACTGAACATCCGAGAGTTGTAGTATCACATCGTCTGCAGCCACGAGTACTTGCCTTACTTCACCGCCTGGACACATGCAAAAAAAATACTTCTTCAAAGAGAAAAACTACACTTAATCAGAACACAAGTTACTAAGTGGACTTATACTGTGCCACCGTAAAAATATTCTAATTAAGACTTAATAAATGAAACACGTTCGTATGGTATGGCGAAGGCTTTTCTTTTTCTATTGTTAATTTGCGTGTTGTCTCCCATGCCTATTCTTCTGCATTGCGAGCAGTTGATGTTCAGCTTGACCACGGACAATTTGATGCATGGACTTTGCATTTTTTTTTGTCGACAGCTTTTGGTGTTTTCCCGACGGCTTTTTGTGTTTTTGCGGGCGTCCTTTATGTAAATGTTTTTGCCGAAGGAGTTTGTGATGGTGCTTTTGCGTTGCAACATCCTGCCGGGCCGCAGTAACGTGAACCGTTATCTGCATATTTTTTTGAAGCTTCCCCTTGCTGGTGTCTGAGCGTTGGCAGCGTGCTTGTTGGAGTTTTTTTTTGCAAAAGACGCCATCTAAAGAAAAAAAAAATGGTTGTTCTCTGTTTATGTTAAATCCGGTTTGATCTATGCGAAGAAATCTGCGGAGAGTGCAAGTACTTGCATTGATAACATTGAACATCTTGTTTCCCACGTCGAGAGCTTGCGATCACCAGCTGATAGCAATAACGATGCCGCTGCTAATACAAATAGGAAAAATGCACCAATCAACTAAAATGTCTATGGAAGTGTTGATCCGCTGTCGTGAGCAAATATTATTGTCGTTTGTCAATCATTTTATTTTATTTAAATTTTTATTTTTTTTTTTTCAATTTGAAATGTATCATTTGAATCTTCTTCTTTTTCCTCCTTTCACTATCTGTGTTCTCTTATCGTCAATTTTCAATGTTCTATTTTTTCTTTTCTTCTTCCCTCTGTGCATTGAAGTGCTTAATATTTTTGTTCTATATTTTGCAATGCAGACTTTCACATGCATAAATTATTTTATGATTTTTCATGGTAGAAGGAAATAATCTTTGCACCAGTGCGCCTGATGTGAATGGTACAAACGTAGCATTAATTAAGATCTTAGCATAAGCGAGAGATGGATTTAAGATTTGTCATTTAAATGCTCGAAGTCTTAATGCATCTTAATTAGATTATATTCGGTATATGTTAAATGACTCAGGGGTCGATGTTGTCTGCGTATGTGAGACCTGGTTTAAGCCTGAGTTTCCTAATAATACCTATGATTTACCAGGTTTTACCCTGCATCGGAACGATAGAGTGACATGTACTGTTGGTGGTGGAGTTGCAGTGTATTGTAAAAATACTTTGAAATCCAGAGTACTCTGTCGATCGGATGGATATGATTCCGAGTATATTTTAATTGAAGTTTCCGATGGAAATGTTAAGTGCATTGTATCCTGTACCTATGTGCCTGACCGAAGTATCTCCGCTGAACCATTTTTCGCGCAACTTTCAGAATTTTCTGCAAAATTTGAAAATGTTGTAGTGTGCTGAGATTTTAACTCGAATCTACTTAAAAAGGATTTACGGTCTAATAATATTATTAACTGGTCGTCTGCTCATGGTCTGGAGATTATGAATTCCCACCCAACTCGATTTTCCAAAAACTCTGCTCCTAGTCTGCTTGACCTTGTGTGTCCTTGTGTCCGTCCTCTGTTCTTTTACTTGACCAAATAACGCTCGATGGTGTCTCTGATCATGATTTGTTATTCGTCACGTATGATCTTGACTTTTCACACTGCGATGTCCCATTTTCTTTTACATTTAGAGACTTTAAGTGTGTAAATATAGATGTTTTACGTTCTGCGTCCAACTCTTTACCTTGGGAGTGTATTCGACAAGAGCCTTGTCCTAACGGAAAGCTTAATATCTTTGTAGACTTTGTCAACCATTTATATAATACATACGTCCCCACAAAAACTGTTCTCGTGCGTAGTAATGTTTGTCTTGGTTTTCGTCCGAAGTAGTCAATGCTCTCAAATACAGAAGCAGCAGTTAAATCCAGCGCTGTTGGGGAAGATGGTATATCGATACAATTAATTAAACTAGTTCTTCCCTATATAATAAGTCATCTAACTCACATAATTAATACATGTATTATGCAGTCCACTTTCCCAGCAAATTGGAAACTAGCAAAGGTCATTCCTGTTGCTAAAACTACAAACACGACGAACGCAAGCGACTATAGGCCAATCAGTATTCTTCCAAGCTTATCAAAAGTAATTGAGAAAATTCTGGCTAAACAGATTCAAAGTTTCTTAATATCAAATTCATTGCTATATCCACATCAGTCTGGCTTCAGAGCAGGGCATAAACACCTATGGTCAATATTATGGAAGATATAAGACGAGATTATGATAAAGGATTCATTACTCTCCTCGGTTTGCTTGATTTCTCAAAGGCTTTCGACAGGGTAAATCATGCATTGCTCTGCTGGAAACTAAAAAATCTTTTCTCTTTTTCAAAAACTGCAGTAAAACTTGTTAGAAGTAATCTCTCTGACAGGTTCCAAAGAGTTGTGGTCGGCGAGAAAATGTCTGCATTCAAGTTGGTAAGCATGGGTGTTCCTCAAGGCTCTATACTTGGCCCGATACTTTTCTGTATATTTATTAATGATCTTCCTTCTGTATATAGAAATGTCTCGATTCATATGTATGCTGACGATGTTTACATATCCCGTCCTAGATTTGAGATGGAAGAACTTACCGCGCTTTTAAACTGTGATTTGATGGCTGTTTATAACTGGTCGATTGCCAATGGGCTGCACCCCGACAAATCTAAAGTCTTGCCTATATCTCGCCAATCAGTAAACCACGATCATATACCCGAAATTAAATTGTTTGATACTAGACTGAAACTTGTTGAACAAGTAACGATATTAGGCTTTTCAATTAACTCAAATTTCACCTGTCACCATCATGCTAAATCAATCGTTGGGCGAATCTACGGATGTCTCCGTAAATTAAGGATTCCAGCATACTTTACTCCAGTAGAGACCAGGTTGAAATTAATAAAGACAATGATAGTCCGAATTTTGAGGTATTCTGAAATCGTTTTTTGTAAACCTGATTCCGAATCTATATATAAGATTCAGGAAGCATTTAATGACGCTGTCAGATATATCTATCAGCTATCTCGATATGCTCATGTTTCGCAATACTCTAAAATTGTCCTCGGTTGCTCCGTTCAGAATTTCTACAACATAAGATGTTGCATTTTTCTCTACAACCTAATTTGTAATAAAACGCCCGAGTATTTGTACAAGACACTGCAATTTGCTCGTTCAAACAGAACACGTCATCTCATAAGTCAACCACACCGCTATCTTAACTCTTCTCGTCTCTTTTTTATCCATGCTGTAAGGATATGGAATGCTTTGCCTATTCGCATCAGGATAACGCCCAATCTTCCTTGTTTCAAGTCTGCAATATTAAATTTCTACTCAACTCAACAAGAATAACACAGAACTTTTATCTTTTTCTCTTCTTTAACTTTTTCTCACTCCGCCTATTTTTCCTCTATCTATCTTTTTCTCCTTAACCATAATTTAAATATTTTGATATAAAATTAAATTAAATTCTTTTATATTATTTGTTAAATTTTAATATTTAAGTCTTTGTTCTTGGTTGCTTTTATTATATACTTATGCAATAATTACCTCTTAAATATCTAAGCTTTGTACGTAAAAAGACTACGTCTTACTGTACTTATTAATCGAAAATAAATAAATAAAATAAATAAATAAATAAATTTCCAAATGCGTTGCTTTTCTTTCGGTCAAATCTATTTTTGGTGTTGTATTTAGCGCTGCCCAAATTAGAAAATGTCCTGAAGTCAGAATAGACAAGTCATAAGGATCTTCTGTTACCGGACAAAGTGGCCGCGAATTCAGACAAGCTTCTACTTGTGCTAAGACTGTTGCGTACTCCTCGAACGTAAGTGTGTGGTGACCAATGATTCGTTTCAGATGATATTTCATGGACTTCACCCCAGCCTCCCACAGGCCACCGAAATGTGGAGCGGCAGGAGGATTAAAGTGCCAAGTGGTTCCATTTGCTTGTAGTGCAACGGGGATGTCTGCAGGCCAATGTTTTGGCAGTTTTGCCTTTTCTTCATCTAATATTTTTGCTGCTCCTCGGAAGTTGGTTCCACAATCGCTGTAAAGGTTCGTACAAATTCCACGGCGGGCTGTGAATCGTTTGAATGCCGCAAGAAATGCTAATTTGCTGTAAACAAACTAGCTCAAAATGCACTGCCTTCGTGCAAAAGCAGACGAAGATTGCAACATAAGCCTTTGTTGTTTTATTGCAGCGACCTATCCATGCCCTTAATTGAGATTGGTTGAATCGCAGAGCAGGACGGTTGCCCATTTGTTCTTGCATCCGCGTAGCGGCATGTCTGTAACACTTAAGACACTTGCGAATACACAGTTTTACCGTCGACTTAAGTTTAAAAATCCAGAATTCCGTTCTAAGAGTTGCCATCATTAATTGTTGACCACCGTGAAGTGATCTCAAATGCGCATCATGAGTAATGAGAGCAGTTAGTGTACTTTGTGATGGTAAAATTATTGGATGTCGCTGAGAGTATGGAAGATCAGCATTTTCCAATCGACCTCCTACTCGTAGAATTCCTTGTTCGTCGAGCACGGGCAATAGTCTTGCCAATTTACTGCCTTGGGCCACAGCTTCACCTTTGGATATCCTCACGATGTCATCGCCGAAGAACTCGTGCTGCGCTAAAATTATTAACCGCATGCGAGAAGCTGTGATTTCGTTTGTGGAAAGGGGTCCATGCAATCTTGCTACCTTTTTTCGAGCGTTATGAGCAAAGCGGAGCCCGTACGCTGTTACCCGTAGTAGACGCTGCAGCGTAGAAAATCTGTTAAACAAGTTATTAGGTTCAGGTAATGAAATATGAACGCAGATCTGAAACATGCTTCTAAGGGGGAAGTTAGATATGATAAGGTTATTTTATATCCTTGCAGCTTTCGACGCTTTCATTTCGAGTTTTGTGTTGGGTACCTCGAACGATGAATGATCAATTTATTTGAAATGTTTTAAAAACGAAGGCCCATGCCACCATTGATCCTGCTTTAGGAGCTAATGTGGTAAGAGTCCTCTTGACGCTATGTCAGCTGGATTTTCACATGACCGGACGTACCTCCAGCAATTGGGATCGGTCAGTTCCTGGATTTCTGAGACTGTCTTGGCGGGGAGCCCCACATAACTCTAAACGTGCTAGGGATTTGTTTTTGAGCGGTGCAACTCTCGTTTTGGAGCACAGCAAGTCGTTGATGGAATTCAACTCAGCCTTTATGGCGTGCCAAGCCGAAATAATTTTTGGTGATAGTTCGCTGTCCCATGTTTGTTGCTCTTTCCAGATGTTCTGCATCAAGATTTTGCCTATGATGACGCAGGGTGAAATCCAGCCCATTGGATCGAAGAGCCTAGCGATGTCGGATAGTATAATTCGCTTCGTCGTTTGCCTTTTCTGTGGAAATTTAATATTAAAAACAAATATGTCCCTTCCCGGGAGCCACTGTATTCCTAAAGTTTTTACTGTATCGCCCATATCAAATGACAATGGTACCTGTATTTATCTTTCTTCGGCAGGTACCGCTGCCAAGAACGTATTGCTACTACTTACCCATTTTCCACCTCCACGCTTCAACATAAGGATTAGCTGACGTTGCATTTCTAATGCCTCATCTTCTGAGTCAGCCCCATGAATAACATCATCAACTTAGAAGTGTTTGGTTGCTATCTCTGATGCAAGTGGAAAGTCATCACGTTCGTCTGCAGTAAGCTGATGAAGAGTACGCACCGCTAAGTATGGTGCCGCGGCTGTGCCAAATGTGACTGTGTTTAATCGGTATATTTTGATGTCCTCTTCCTCGCCATCTCTCCAAATCTGCCTATACATTTTATTTATGTCAGCAACAAAACCTACTCTTTCTAAATCTCGAGATGTGACCGAAAATATCACTTTGCAATCTCGGACCAACTAAAAGATGGTCATTCAACGATGTACCATCGGAAGTTTTGCTGGAAGCGTCAAAGACAATGCGGAGTTTAGTTGTAGAACTATCGGGTTTTTCAACAAGAGCGCTACATCAATGAAATTCTTTATTCCTGTGAAAGTACGTTCGATGTCATTATGTATGGAACTCGATTTCTTTTGCATGGCCACCACGGGCACGCTTGCAGAAGTCCAGGCGGTGAACCAAATTTTTGACAGTTTTCAAGCATATATCGGCCGATACTGCTGCAATTTCACGTTCGATATTCGTACGAAGTTCATCAATCGTCGCTGGCTTGTTGGCATAGACCATAAACTTGACGTATTCCCACAAGAAATAATCTAACGGCGTCAAATCGCACGACCGAGGCGGCCAAGCGACTGGACCATTTCGTGAGATAACTCGTTCTCCAAACTTGGTTTCCAATATATTGAATGTGACATTCGCTGTGTGGCTTGTGGCGCCGTCTTGTTGGAACCACATGTCCTCCAAGTCCATGTCATCCAATTGGGGCCAAAAATATTCGGTTATCATTGAACGGTAGCGATCCCCATTCACAGTAACGTGCTGGTCTTGATCATCACGGAAGAAGTACGGCCCAATGACGCCGTCGGCCCATAAACCACACCAAACCGTAATTTTTTCGGGATGCAATGATGACTCATGGAGTACGTGTGGATTGCTGCCTGAACAATACCGCATATTTCGTTTATTGACGGAGCCATTCAGCAAGAAATGAGCCTCATCTCTGAAGATGATTTTTCGATGAAAATCCGAATCATTTTCAATTTGTTGCTCAGCCCAATTCACGAACATACGACGCTTCTGGTGGTCAATTATTCTTGCGTCAATTTAATCTTGTAAGGATGTAGGCCAAGATCTTTACGCAAAATTCGCCACAACGACGTCACAGAGATGCCCAACGCTTGAGAACGACGTGTGAGAGACACATTTGGGCTTTCTGCAACCGAAGCCTCAGCGGCAGCAATATTCTCGACACTACGGGCACTTCTTTGTCTTACTGGCACGGGAACATTTTGTACTAGGACGATTATGACGACCATAAATTGGATGTAACGCTCTACGTTGAGGCCACTGACTCCGAATTTAGGTAGTAAATTTTAATAATTTCGACTCGTTGTTGTCTCGTATATCTTTCCATTATGATATGGCAAACCTTACTGAAGAGAAATGTTAAAAGAGCTGCAAGAAATATGTCGCTCTACTTTTGTAGCGTCCCTGTTGAAAAACCTTTTAGATTCCTTGAACACTGCGTGGTGGGGAACAAAATAATTATTAGCAGCTAGCGATGTTGAGTCTATTTGAGTCATATGCCCCAACTCTTTATTCTCCTTAAATACCTTATTGTATTCATTGAAGAACGACATATTCGTTTGAAACCTTCTTTCTAGTTGGAGAAATCGTCTTCTAGCTGAATTGCAAGATAATAGTACTATGTATTTACCATCCGCCTGGCGCTCGTGAGTTCTGCAATAGTGCGTTTTGCACTGTTCTTCTTCTGGTGACAGCGGTTTCTTCCTGGTCACGTCCTCCAGCTCCCAAAATTTGAGTAATATGTTGTTCAACGGAGGACTTTCAGCAGTGATGTGTAGAGATGTAACCCTTGGCGAATTGCTACGGATGACACCCCCGGAAAGAACCCATCTAAATTCTGTCTTCTGCGCCATAGGAATACCAGGTGCTCCCTTTAGAACACCTTCCAGAACGATGAACGGATAACTGTCGGCCCCAAACAAACATCGATTTTGCTAGATTTATCGTATGTTGGATCCGCAAGTTGACATGACAAACCTTTTGAGATGGTAGGTCAGCAGTGACTTTAGGCAGAACCAAAGCATTAAAGTGTAGTTTAAAGTTATGGTTTGATATTGAGAAAACCATGAAGGATACCTTCTGCTTGGATACCCCTGTTTTTGTTCCTCCTACTCCTAGAATGCTCACTGAGCTCTTTTCTCGCTTGAGAGTCAGCAACTGTGCGAAGCACAACTTGTTTTTCTTCACAATGTCTTGTCTCCTTGAAGGATTCAATGTTTTGACCTTAAAGCAGTTTCGAATTGAATGTGATCCTTGACACATTGCACAAGATAAAGTCGTAAAATTAAAAGATTTTACTGAACCCTTGGAACCTCTTTTGGCCCTTAATTGAAACCCGTGAGGCGTACACTGTTCAATGCCCTCTAATGTTCTTCACCTCATGAGTAAAAAATCTTCTAGCACGGTGTATGTTAGTCTACGTACGAAGAGATGAAGGATTCCCGAAGACCTCGAGTAGTTAACGGTAATTATTGGACAGTGTGAAATATTAAAACATCTTCTCATGACTGAACCGGAACTCCAAGATTTTGTAGCAAATGCTTAGCCTCATTAGTGCTGTCGATGAGCAATTTAATTTCGCTGGGAGATTCGTGGTGTAGCTTCGGTTGATTAAAAAGCAATTGGAATTGATTTTCCTTTAAAAGTCTAACATTTTGATACCGTTTTTCCAGCGTTGCCCAAGCGGATCTAAAATTACCCTCCGTTATTGCGGGATTTCGAAGGAGTCGTTCGGCTTCCCCACTTAAATTAGCCTTTAAGTAATGAAGTTTCTGAAGGTCGGAAATGCACGCATTCTTACTCAGTAGACTCTCAAACAAGCTCTTTAATTCAGGCCACGTTTGGAAAGAACCGGAAAATGTTGGGATTTAAATAGCAGGAAGTTTAAACTCAATGGATGGCGTTTTGGAAGCCATCGTGGAATTGTTGGACGAACCTTGTGTAAATTTATTTTTAGGTCTGAGGAGTATTTGTAGAATAACTCCTTCAGTGGATGAAAAGTTAACGCATCCATGTACCCTTTGCTTCTTCACTGGGAGCTGCAACAATTTTTTGACGCAACTCTCTGGCTTTGTTTTATGGAAGGTTTTCGTCTGTGATTTCGTTCTTGCTTTTGTTTTTCTTTTCGTCCCCATCCCCATGCTTGCATTTCACAAGTGCCTGATGTATGTATGCACTGCTGGAACATAGCCCCCAAATTTGGGGCTTGGACGAGGTGGAGCGTCCACGGCTCAGAAGTGGGGTTCTAAGGTTCAAGCCCGGTCGGTGGTGGTGGGGTAGTTTTTTTTTACCAGTTTGGTCTAGCGAGGAGTGAGTATACAAAGACAGTACAGAGGAGGTTCAGGGTAGTTACGAATATGGTGAAAACATCATTCGAGGATAGTCCAGTATAGAGCTAAGACCGAAGTGTTGAATTAAGATCTGCTACACGGCCTTTATTCGGCCTTTTGCCTTTGGCTGTCCCGTTTGGTTTAACGTGGGAACAAGCTTAATGGAAAAGATACGGGTTTCTGAGAGACGATGTCCTAGGGCTTGTCTCAATTTATATAGAACTCCAGAGTCTGAGTACAAAAAATTTTATAGTAATGAGGTCCTATACAACGGGGCCAGCCTGATCAGAGTGGACAACTTTCTGATAAAACTTATTCGAGGTCACATTGCAAGAGCAATGACTTCGACCAACAACTTGATCTCCGGGGCTTTTTACCCCAATGACATACACCATGAGACAGTGCGCCTTAACGGCTTAATTCCCCCTGAAGCATTTCTCTATCTCGATAGAAAGGGTCTGGTTCAGGATAGATTAGCGGTACCGATAATCTTCCACGTATGCCGAAAAGCTGTGGACGGGCGAGTCACTTACGACCAAGACGT
The DNA here is from genome assembly GCA_963555765.1 of Orthonevra nobilis. Taxonomy (NCBI): domain Eukaryota; kingdom Metazoa; phylum Arthropoda; class Insecta; order Diptera; family Syrphidae; genus Orthonevra; species Orthonevra nobilis. Next base: position 30,490,160 of record OY743227.1, read on the forward strand.
CGCAAGTATCTCACCGGAGACCCTCAGGTTTAGTAGGGCGGTATCAGACCGCGATAGAGCGGATGTCGGAAGGCAATACAAACACTTTTGGTGGCTGGATGGAGAATGATCTCCGTCCGTTGCATACTCTTAATCCTGAGTGCCCTTAAGGCAAGAAAAATAGCATGTATATGTATATTTAAGGTTGTGTTAGTTGGTTAGGATAATTGTATTATAATAGTTAGTTTTAATATTATTAAGTTAGGTTAAGATTTTATATTTTAGATTAGTTTTAAGTTTAGTTTTAGGTTAAGTTATACAAAATAAAAGTCAATTTACTAAGTTTTTTCTAAATGTAAAATTTTTTCTTACTTTTCTTATAAGTTCGAATAATTTTAAATATAATAAATAGTATTAAGTCGAAAGACATATTTTAAGTTAAGTTTAGCTTAGAGCGCCCGCACAGGGCCAGTAAGTTAGTATATACACAGTTTAGTTAATTAAGCTAGCTTTAAGCGTTTTTGTCTAGCATGTAAGGTTATGAATTGAAAAATAAAAATGCATTTTGAATTGAATTGAATTGAAAAAAGTGTTGAATTAAGTGCAGTGCAGTACCGGAATCAATTTAATTAAACTATTTTAATCTTTTCGATTTTTTTTAACCTGTTTCTAAGACAAGAAAGTAAGAAGTTTTGGAATATGGTGATTTATTTGAATAGTGCCTAACGTTATTCTTTTAAAAGAACGATTTGTCACCAGTTGGAGGTTTTCCTTCCCATTGATAACGGCTCAAGCGAGTATTATCAGCATCGGAGACGGTGTAGCAAAGCGCGGGTTTGATTGAGGAACCACTTATACCTGCTATAAAGGAAATTATATTTCCCATCCACGAGGTATGCGTCAACGTTACGAAGCCGATCATTTCGTTTTATCTGAGCTTTTAAACTATCGCTTATAAAAACCGAGCCGAGCGGGTTAATTCGTGACGAGCGAGCGTATAATAGTAGCGCTTGCCCTATTATGTGCCAATGATTTAATATAATATCTGTATTTATGAACAACGGATCCCTCTCTTTATTCATTTTTTTACATTAATTTTTTATCTCAGCCTCTGTGACTTGTTTGAAACGAAACGAGCAGTTGAAATTGGGAATAGTATTCACGTATTGAGTTTTTTTAATTGATAGATTTATATCTTCAATGCTCTTTATAAAAAAATTATTAAATTCATTTGCTATATCTTGATGATAAGTTGTAACATTCCCTTCGAATCTTATTAAATTAGGCGTTTTTATTTCCGGTTTGAGTACGTGACTTTTTATCTCTTTCCACATTTGCTTTTGTGATGGTGATCTATTTATTCTGTTCTCAAATGACTTGTTTTTTGCTTTATTAATTTCCGTCTTATATTTGTTCCGCATTACCTTGTAAGCGTTCCAGTCCTCATCGGCGTCTGACTCGCAGGCCTTCCGGTATAACTCTATCTTAATTTTTTGCAATTCTCGTAGCGTTCTGTTATACCAGTTATTCTTGTAAGCTCTGCTATGCTTTCGAGATATAAAACTTCCTACTTCATCATTGATCTTATTGCAAAATCTAGATGTAAAATTATTTACATCTGTGTCTATTATGCGTTGTACACTTTGTTTCAATAATTCGCTTTAAAATTTCTCCCTATTATAATCAAAGCAATCTATTATTTCTCTACGTGGTTGATGTTTCTCTCCCTTATAATTAAATGTTAGTTCCAGCGTTTCATGATCTGCGATTTTTTTTCCATGATTTATTTGCACATATACTCCCTGCATATTCGATACTATATAATCTATAGTGGTTGCAGTTTCTTTTGTTATTCTCGTATAATCATTAACTTTCTGCGTATATCCATATTGCGCGAATAAGCTTCTTAACCTTCGTTTGTGCGTTGAATTTTTCTTCCAGTCTATGTTAAAATCGCCTACTATTAAAATATTACCTCCAAAATCTTCAAGCTCTTTTATCCATTCTGCTATGTGGTCGCAAAATATATTTTCCCTGATACTTGGGGATCTGTACACAAGTGCAATTATAAAAGTTAAATTTTGCTGTGTACAGCGTACTACCAACCACCATATGTCTTTTTCGATATTTATCTTGCGAAGAAGTGTCATTTCCCAACCTTCTTTTGCGTATATAATTACCCCTACCGTTCTTTTAGAGCTTGTGTTACATCTCTTCATGCCATAGCCTTTTAATTCTATTTTCCAATCATCAAGATCCTCTATTACGTATGTTTCACTGAGCATAACAAAATCGTATGATGATTTTTGCAACATAATTTCCAGTTCTCTGAAGTTATTTTCCAATCCTTGAATATTTGTGTAAAATCCATTAAGGGCATTTGAATGCTAGTAACCGAATTTTGTTGTTGCTATCTTCAGCTTATTCAGATACACTGGGCACTCCCTACTCATAATGTTGTGGAAGGCATTTAATCCAAGGTTAAGTTTATCATTTGCATTCAAACAATTCACGCATTTTTTACAAACTTCTTTTTGACATTCCTATGTACTGTGTTCTTCGCCGCATCTCGCACAAACTTTTCTATTACGGCATTCAGATGCTTTATGGTTGAAACCTTTGCATTTGTAGCATCTAGTGACATCAGCACCGTCAAAGACTAAATACCGGTTCCACCCGATGTTTATTTTACCCAGCTCCATTATAGATTTGAAGCCGCTAAAATCTATCCCTAAAATTGCATTGAAGCCTTTATAATTTAGCTTTTTAACTTCCCTCCATGTTACTAATCGTAAGGGGCTATTTTTTAAAACCTCATTTTGTCTCTTAATTTTCTCTATCAGCTTTCCCTCTTCGAGTCGTTCTCGCATGTTATAGACGACTATCCTGGGATTTTTTAATTCTGGCATTCTTATCTCGTATTTATCTTTTAACTTCTCTGTAAGTACCTTCTTTATCATTTCACTTCCGTTTTGGTCCTCGCTTTCAATAATAACCGTTCCATTTTGTCTATTTTTTACTCCTTTGATTTTGAGCTCTGATGGGTCCACTTCGCTTTCAAATCATTTTTAGTATCACTACAGTTTTGCTTCTCTTTTGGTTTTATTATGGCGGGGGTGATTGCTTTAACCATGTTCGCATATGATTTTCTAATTTCTTTTTGCTTTGTACCAGCATTCATATTCGAAATATGATCTCGCTGATGGTCTTCCTTCTTGCTCATGCTCTTGCACAACTGCTCAATTTTTCCCAAGTCTCCACTAATTTTGTCGCCTTGCATAGTTGATTTTTTTAAGTTCACTGATAATTTTACCACTCTCAACTTTAAAATTCTCTATGTGAACACTCATTTTATTTAACATCATTTCGTGTGCTTTTTTCATACTATTCAGTCTTTCCATATATCTTTCTTCCACTGCAACTAAAAGCATTTTTATTTCGTTTTCATTTTGGTTGAGCACTTTTTCAAAACCCATCCTTATACTCCTTTAGATATTGGTTATTCTTCACCACATTTTGCTGCATATCTTTCAACACATCATCCACATTCTGAATGTATTGTAAACAGGCATCGAACATAAATCGCACCATATTTTTGTTTCCTATGATGCCACATGCATACTTTATTGTTGCATGGAAAACTTTTCCACATACCCCTTCACACCTTATGCCTGATTCACCACGAATCGCAGTTTTATACTGCGTACATACATCCGGCATAGTGAGTCGTTATAAAAGCTCAGTTACCAAATGCTAAACAAATTCCATGTACCCTTCTGCGCGTTCAGTTAAGGCCTAAACCCGATGTTGACGTAGCCGGAAACCACTAGGTGCCGCTTCTTCACTCAGTTGAAAGTTTCAAGATAAAAGCTCAATGTCCCGTAGATCGTTAGAGAAAGATGAAAAGAACACAAAATAAAAGAAAAGAGGAGAAAGAATTTTCCAATAATCTCTTATCAACTTGTCTACGTCGATTCATTCTGCAAATTTATCGTAAAGTTGGCCTCAACCACAGCAAACTCAACCATAAGCGCGCTGCGCTCACTCTTTGCACAGGAAAGGTTGCCAAGAACCATAGTTTCAGATAATGGGCCACAATTCACTGCATCTGAATTTCGAGATTTTTGTCACCGCCATGCAATACAACATATTACCTCCGCTCCTTTCAATCCTGAATCAAATGGAGCCGCGGAAAGGATGGTGCGAACGTTCAAGAATTTGCTGACGAAAATTCTCTGCGATGCAACTCCGAATGATCATGCGATACAAGTGTTTATATCTACATATCGTTCTGCGCCTGATATCGATGGAAAGTCTCCAGCAGAAAAACTTCAAGGCTTTGCCACCGCACCATGTTCGCTGCCATGCATCCAGTCACCCGATGCGTCAGTCAGGAGGTCTCTTATGGGTGCCTCTATCTACTCCTCTTGAGTTACAAGGCGAGTCAGTCATAGAGAGACAATCACCATCTCCACCATTGGCCCGGTCACCCGTGCGGCTAATAGCTCAGACTATGGCAGCAACTACTCTTACCAAAGGAACGGGAGCCGAGCAGCCGCCGTTGTCGGCCAGCCCTACGTCAGTTATGCTAAGGATATCCGAACGTTTAAGGAGAAAGCAAGTGAGATTCGAGTCAAAATAAGTGTGGAGGAAACTGTTGTGTCCAAGAGAGGTAGCTAGAAGCACCCAGTGTAGCAAGGTTAACACCTAGAGTGCGAGAAGTTAGCTTCCGTTTGCTGACCTCCATGACAGATGTTTTTGACATATCAGCTTTTCCGGCGGGCTGCTGGCCTCACTTTCGTACATCGTGTGCTCGCATCCAGGTCACATCAGCACCCTTCAATCAATGTAATTAGTCTTAAGTACAATAAAAATTGAACTGTTTTTGAAGTAAAACCCACAATCGTAATATTGATAGTCCCATTAACTTAAGCGCGGATATAAATTATGATGTTAACCTTCTGGAATTGTGATTTTCAGAGCACAAACTATCATAGTTGTAAGCAATAAAACTAAATTAATGTACTTTAGTCGAAATATGCAAGAGTCCCCTAGATTCGAAATTTTATTTCATGCAAACAATTGCGTAAGGTATAATGTCTCCAACTGTATTTGTAAGGTAGCCTCAGGGACAGTGCTGGTTGAACAGGCATCTTGTGACCAACGCTGTTTTAAAATTGAAACAGTCAATCAATTTAGATACTTAGGCATTACTTTTGAACCAAATATGAGTTGGGCCAGACATATCTCATTACTAACACAATGCTTACGATCTACAGTACGAAGCTTTTATCGTCCTAAACAATTTTGTGACATTAAAACATTAAAAACCGTATATTATGGATTATTCAAATCAAAAATACGGTACGGAATAAGTTGCTGGGGTGGGGCATACACTACAAAGATTGAACTATTGATTGTTTTGCAAAAATGCGCTACAAGAAAAGTGTGTGGGGTTAATCGTCTAGCTTCTTCTATAATTTTGTTCAGAGGTTTGAAAATTCTGCCGCTGAAGCATTTTTACTATTTTAAAGTTTCAAAAATTTTTTTTATGAGAAGTGGCTGTTTTCAAAGCCCTTTTTCTAATTTGCGAAGCAATTCAATTGATGTTGTAGTTATTCCTACTTTTCGTACAACTCTACTCAAAAGCTTTTACTCCTTCGTGTCGTGCAAACTATTTAATAAACTTCCTATAAATATTAGACGAATAAGATCCTTGTCTCATTTCATAAAATGTGTATAAATGTGCCTTCTTGATTTTGATCACGAAGAAATTAAGGTTTTGCTGCCCTATGTTGTCTAAGTATGTAGGTACATCACATATTGTTCTATTGCTGTCTATTATATTGTATCTAATTAAGTTTCCTTTATATTTTATTGAATTAATTATTAAATTGTGTTTGAATTATTTTTTCTTTTTCTAAACTAATAAACAGTTCACCCCACACCCTAAAGTTATTTTTTTTTTATTAAGTGACATTATTACTATTTTGTTTTATTTAAATACAAATGACACTACGTGTTCTTATTTCTATACGAGTATTGTTAAGTTAGATTAATGAAATATGTACAAAGTTTGCGAAATCAAGAATGATGAATTAATAAATAAATTCATAATAAACAAATAAATAAATAAATGTTTAAGTGTAACAAGAGGGCGTTTTAGCTAACAAAAGGATTATTATTACAACTCGCCAATCTGGCACTTTATTGGCCTCGATCAAGATATAAGAAAAACAAACTTGAAATACTTCAATTCCTCCTCTGACTTTACATTATACTGATTTCGGGTGTCTTACCATCTACGTATTTTATTAGCTTCCACAAGACCATATATTGATGCTGAGTCAACTGACAGATTTCTACATCCCTTATTACGTACTGATCATGGGGTAATACTTTTTGAACAACGGCAGTATTTTTGTATATATTTTTTTTTGTCAAGGGGTTGCGTCAAAATGTCTTATAACAAAAAAGTCACCAATCGAATCTGTCCTTGCTAGGCGACTGCGCGTAAGAAAATAATGTGAGCTATACTCCTGTGTAATGTACCAACATATCACCTAACACCTTGCGTAATAATGGTAATATCGGCACACGACTGAAGGCGCAACATAACTGAACGATATTGGGAATGCTACGGAGGGTCAATAAGTATTGAAGGAGAACATTTTTCGCTAGTAAAACAATCATTTTGACCAACAATCAACTTGGTTCTATCTATGGCAAACACTACAACACTCTTATGATAGAGCAAACACTACAACACTCTTACGATAGAGCTAACGCGGATACCAGAAATAGAAATAAACCCAAAAAGGAAAAGAGGTGGTACCCAGTACAAAGGCAGAAAACTTCTATGGTAGTTGAGGGAACTACTGAGAGAAGACAATCCATTGCCGTGGAATTATATTCCACGTTAAATTGAGTCCGAGCGTCAAAACCGCGCTTGGATATACAACACAATTCACAAATTTCAGCGGTTTCCAAACAAGCCTGAAAGAAAAATAAACCAATAGAAAAACAATAGCGCAAATTCATACACAACTCTCGCATGTAACACAAAAAAATCTACCAATTGTTACATACAAAGACAGGATTTTGTCATTAATAGCAGACCCCAACAGTCTTCAAAGCGAGGAACTGCCATGTGACGCAACGACAGCAGGAAAAGGAGTAATTGCCAAGATTAACGAAACATATGCCCTCACGATATTCAAAAATGGTTTTAATGAATATCTAAAACCAACAATTTTCGCTACACAGCCAAAAACACTATTCGAGGTAATTAATCAACAATTGAACTGGATAGGCATTCAAACTGCAACAGCAATCAGATCATGTTTGTGAGAAGGAATAACTTTAACCAACTCAACAATAGAGGTTATACAGGTAGAACTAACAGCCACCAACTATATCAGAGGTATACAAACAATTACCAAGCGCAAAGAGTTCACAGTAATTAGCAACATTATAACCCATCTAATCAATAAAACAATTATGTAGGTATGTAGGTATAATTGTTTCGTTGATTAGATGGGTTGTAATGTTGCTAATTACTGTGAACTCTTTGTGCTAAATAAACGCGAACGATAAATATAGACTGACGGGAATAACAAAAGAAGAGATCCACTCACTAGGAAAAGCAAATTTAGAACTACTATTAAAATATACTCCAATAATCCACAAATTTCACGTAGTAGACAGACACTTCCCAGTTTCTTATCCCGGTATATGTGTAAAATAGACCATGAAACCTACACTCACAATCAGTAGTAAAAGAACGAGAATAATTCATATCAATGCTAGGAAAAATCGAAAGAAAGTTCAAAGTACCACCTAGAACAGAAGGCATATTCCAATTTGACCTAAGATTATACGAAGACAGCATCATTTTGAATGATGAAGTTGAAAAAGGAGTATTTATAGCTAACTCAATAGTACCAGCCCGGGGTAAATGGCACATATTATCATCGAAGTAACAATAGAAAATATATACTGACAAAGAAACATAGAATTCACTGACAAAAATATTACGACACTATCAAGACATTTTTCATCTCGAAAACGAACCACAAACGATAAATAATTTCTATTCCCAAAAACTTTACACATAACATATGGTTAGCACATATAATGCTCCACTACGGTTTGTACCAAAGAAAAGTGAAGAAAAAACAAAAAAATGGCGGTTATTAGTAGATTTTAGGAAACTAAACGACAAGATAGTTAAAGATAAGTTCCCACTAACAAGCACACTACCAGCATTCTCAACACAAGACGGACACTACCAATTTAAGATTGTCATTCGGATTGAAAATATCCTCCAATCGGATTAGAATCTGACGCATTCATCTACGTAGATGACATTATCATTTTCGGATGTAGCCTAAAACACCACAATCGAAATCTAATCAATGTATTTGAGAGACTAAGACAACACAACTTAAAATTAAATGCCAGCAAGTTCCATTTCCTCAAATCGGACGTAGTATATCTGGGACACTTAATAACAAGTAATGGTATAAACACAGACCCTGCTAAACAAAACACAATAGAACATTATCCAACACCTAAAAATGCGGATGAAGTCAGAAGATTCATAGCATTCTGCAATTAATATACTATAAATAGAAGATTTATTCCAAACTTTGCCGAAATCGCAAAAAACTTAAGCTCGTTACTCAAAAAGAACCAACTATTCATCTGGTGAAACGAATGCGAGACAGCTTTCACCGAGTAAAAGCAGAAGTTAATAAATCCACCAATTTTGCAATATCCGAATTTTGACAAACCATTCATACTGACAACAGACGCATCAGATTTCACACTAGGTGCAGTGCTTTCACAAGGCGAAATAGGTCACGATCTACCAATATCATACACCAGCAAGTCACTCTAAAAACATGACATCAATAAAACGATAATAGAAAAAGAGTTATTAGAAATCCACTGGGGAATAAATTTCTTTAGACCCTAACTAAATGGTAGAAAATTTATAGTCATAACGGACCATAGGCCTCTAGTATCTCTGTTTTCCCACAAAAACCCGTTTTCAAAAATGACAAGAATCTGACTGGACTTGTCAGATTATGACTTTGAAGTCGTCTACAAGCAAGGAAAAATTGCTTGTGCCCTCCCTCCCGAAATTGTCCACCTAGTCGCGGTAGGAAGGCTTATAGGGACCAGCGAGCCCACACAAAAATACTATGGGGCAGTACTTGGAAACAGGGAGGAGGTCCCCAGGGAGGAGGTCCCCACAAAAATACTATGGGGCAGTACTTGGAAACAGGGAGGAGGTCCCCAACCAAGTGACAAATACAAAACAATATGGAAAGTGTAAAAATTAATGAAACTTGGGTGCGAATATACACCCAAAAGTCGGTAGAGGCTGCGACTACGGGCGATGTCTTGGCCCCGGAAGGGCATAAGTCGGCAGTGGCACACACACAAAAAGTTGACTTTAGAAGTGCTTTACCGCCTACTTTCGGGCTTAGACACCTCTTCGAGGGGGAAGAAAGCTTAATTAGAAGAAATTCCGAGGAATGGGAAACTGTTCGGACTCGGAAAAAAAGACGGTGCTCCGGAACTCAGCAGAGAAAGAGGGCAAGGGGATCAGAACTCATTCCTGAACACAAAGTGGAGCCAAATCCAGAGCACAGGGGAAGGAAGGTCGACATACCCGTCCCATTCTCCCCTACAGCAATCCACAAAACAAGCAGCGGAGGGCGGAAGTTAGACGAATCAGTCCCCTCCACTTCCAATGTAGCCCTTCAGAGCACAGTGTTACCGGAGGATTTCCCAACAAACTCCTGCGGAAAGAGGAAGATGAAAACAATTCCTTCGGACACCAAACAGAAAAAATACATTGCAACAGAGGATAACACCAAACTAAGGCTTACTCACCCACAATCAAGCACAAACAAAGGGGGTAAAAGAGTAAATACTGCACGAAGACAAGAACTTCCTCGGACGGGAACACAGTCATGCTAGCGGCTGAGATTCCGAGTCGAACCAGGGTGTCCGTATGGATCCCAGGACTTGTTGAAGATTCTGCAACGCTCCTTGCGCGAATTATGAATGAAAGTAACTTGTTTTTACTTGCAGATCGAACAATCGGATGGCCGTATTTCAATTTTATTTGGTTTTTGTAAGGCAGTTACTTAGAAACAAACAAATGATTAAAAAAAGCTATTGCTTAGCTTGATTGTAAAGTGCATAACCATGTTGTTCTGGCAAGTGAATTGTGCGAGGGTCTTAGCTGCTGCAAACGTTAACTATCGACCATTCGGTGGTGAAGTGAGATGAGGCACGTAATTTCTCCTCTCCTTTTTCTTGATTGATTGAAGTCTATCTGGGTTGTGATTGGAGCTTCTTGTATTCCATGTGATATTACCAGACATAGTTTGTCAAAGATTGACACGCATGTATGCATTAATAAGAATGTTTTTTTTTACGTTAGGATATACGAACAAGGAGTCAATAGATTGTGTTGAAGAAAGTATATATTTTTACTGCTGAATGATTTAGAAACAAAACATATTTTAATTTTTTATATTTAATTCTAAGTATTTTAATTTAAAATAATGTAGGTATTAATTTATTAATTTTTTAGGTATTAATTTATTATTATTTAACGGTTATCTTATTGCCTTTTATAACTTCATGTTCATTAAACCCAGGAGCTTACTTGTTCCTGCTGACATCTCCAATTCGTATACTTTTTCATTTGGTGTTAAATCGGATGCAAATTTCCGAGTTTCATTACGTTTGTCTATTAAGTCCTATTTTATGTTTCTTATGTATTAAACTACGCTTATGAATTAATTTGCATAAACTTTCGTAATCTTTAGTGTGCTGCCTAAGGTACTCGTGTTTAGTTTTTGGAGTTGGTGTTGATGGAAATGATACGTTTGAGTTGTAGTGACCGGAAATTAACTCGGACGGAGTCAATTTGGTTGTGGAATGGATGGAATTATTATATGTGATAACAGCTTCATCAATTACTTCACCAATGCATGTTCCTAAAATTAAATTAAATAATAATTCCAAGCCACCGTGGTACAACAAAAGGCTCTGTAATCTAAGCAATAAAATAAACAAAGCATACAAACGTTTTCACATTTCAGTTAACGATAATAGTCTACAGAATATATACATTCGGTTAAAGCGTGAGTTTGACGTTCTAAATCAATTTCTGTATAAAAATTATATTTTCTCAATTGAGTCCAATTAAAAAAATAATAGTAAATCTTTTTGGTCCTTTATGAAGAGTTAAAAATCGTCCAATGGGATTCCAAGTAGTATGCAATACCGGGGTTCGACTTTTTCAGATATTTCGTCTGTTTTTAACTCGTTTGCCGACTATTTTAATTCCAATAATTCAGAATTTAACGGTGATGATTCAAATTCAAATATAGCTGAATCATATTCTCATGATTGTAAGGTTCATATCAATCATTTAGAATTAAACTTTTTTGAATTCAAAGACGGTTTGAGGAATTTGAATACCGACACTTGCCCTGGTCCTGATGAAATTCCACCAATCGTACTTAAAAGCTGTGTAGCAGCTCTTTCCGAGCCTCTCCTTTATATTTTTAATAGTTCTCTTCGGAGTGGCGAATTTCTGCCAGAGTGGAAGAAATCATTTGTAACTCCTATTCATAAAACCGGTTCTAAACAGGTAATTTCTAACTATCGCCCGATCTGTTAACTGTCGAGTATACCTTAGCTCTTTGAAAAAATTATTTATGATAAGTTGACTTTTCTATTAAAAGAACACATTTCGCCGTTTCAACACGGCTTTGTCACAGGAAGATCAACCACCAATAACCTTGTAATCTTTTCTAATTTTTTTCTTAACAACCACGAGAAAGGAAACCAAATTGATGTTGTATTTACTGACTTTGCGAAAGCATTCGATAAAGTGTCACTCTATTTTATTGAAAGAACTAGCACTATTTGGGTTTCATTCAAATATGTTAAAATGGTTGATGTCTTACCTTTAAGGTCGTATACAATTCGTTTCCATTGACCAAGTTCTTTCAAGTCCAATTATGGTGACATCCGGTGTCCCTCAAGGAAGCCATCTTGGCCCCCTTTATTTCTTATTTTTATAAATAACATGCCTGCTGTCTTCTTAAACTCTAAACGACTATTAATTGCAGACTATTTGAAATTCTTTAGATGTATTACTTCTTTTGAAGATTGTTGTCTTCTACAAGAAGACCTTAAAAAACTTACCGAATGGTGTACTTTTAATAAATTATCGTATATTGGCGCTTCAGCAGCTAATCCGATGCATAACCAAATGTCAGCTTGCCCAATTGTCAACGCAATCAATAAGATGATACTTTTAACAATTTTGATTGGCATGAGTTTTTGATTTGACGAGTGAATAAATTTAAGTTCAAAAAAGTATTTAATTTATTCTTTATAAATTTTGTTGGGAACCAAGAGCAATACTTAAAGCACAGCGTTTGGTGTGCCTGAGGACTCGGAGAGAAGCGGATGCGCCGAAGTAATTGTGTTGGTTACGAATCGCCGAGGTGTTTGCTTTCGACTATGCGCTGAAGTCTCCGTTATTGCATGAGCCTTGATTTCAAGATATCAATTTCAATTTCAATTTCAGTGCATTTTTATTAATTCATATTTTAAACTTACATGCTAGACAAAAACGCTTAAAGCTAGCTTAATTAACTTAACTATGTCTTAAATAACTTACTGGCCCTGTGCGGGCGCTCTAAGCTAAAACTAACAATTAAATCTATGTCTTTCGACTTACTAATAATTATTTTATTTAAATTCAAAAAAACAAATATTAATATTAAAACTAAGAAAAAAGATTAATTTTTACAAAAAACTTAGTATATGTACTTTTATGTTTAATTAAAATAAGACTTAAATACTAACTACAAACTACAAACTACAAACTAATCTAAAAAGTAAAATATTAACCTAACTTATATTACAATAAAATTAAAACTACTTAAACTACATTAAACATAAGTAAGCCGGCCACGGCTGACAGTACATGCTATTTTTGCCATAAGGGCAACCAAGATATAAAACAACGACGAAGTTCATCCTCCGTCCAGCCACCAAAAGTGTCGATATTGCCTTACGACATCAGCCCTGTCGCGGTTAGATACCGCCCTACTAAACCTGAGGGTCTCCGGTGAGCTACTTGCGACGTCTTGTTCGTAAGTGACTCGCCCGTCCACAGCTTTTCGACCAACGTGGAAGATTAATGGTACCGCTAATCTATCCTGAACCAGACCTTTTCTATCTAAATAGAGAAAAGCTTCAGGGGGAATAAGGCCGTTGAGGCGCACTGTCTCATGATGCAAATCATTGGGGTAAAAAGCCCCGGAGATCAAGTTGTTGGTCGAAGTCATTGCTCTTGCAATGTGACTTCGAATAAGTTTTATCAGAAAGTTGTCCACTCTGATCAGGTTGGCCCCGTTGTACAGGACCTCATTACTATAGAATTTTTTGTACTCAGACTCTGGAGTTCTATATAAATGGAGACAAGCCCTAAGGCATCGTCTCTCGAAAACCCGTATCTTTTCCATTAAGCTTGTTCCCACGTTAAACCAAACGGGACAGCCATAGGCAAGGACAGGCCGAATAAGGGCCGTGTAGCAGATCACCTTTACCTTGGCATCGAGTTGACTGCTGTGAAACAGCCTCTTTGTCAAGGCAAAGGCCGCTTTGGCTCTGGCCAGAGCAGCATCTATATGTTTGTTAAAATATAGATATTGATCTAGCCAGATCCCAAGGTATCTGACAACACTTCGGTTCGCTAATGGCTGTCCGTTTTGTCCAACAATAGAGAACATTCGCCACTTCTTTCTAGTATTTCTAGAAGCCCCAGACAACGGAGTCCTAAACAGAATGGTCTCGCACTTTTGAAAATTGGTTTTCAACTTCCAATCATCGCAATATCCCTCAACTTTTTCGAAGTCACGCTGCAAAAGACTTACAATGACCTCGATCTTCGGACTTGACCTGTAAGCGATCAAGTCATCTGCGTACGCTATGGATTGGCGGAGAGATCCTACAAGATCACTTGTGAAGATCGTAAATAATATCGGCGAAATAACTACACCCTGTTGTAGACCGTTTTTAATTTCAAAACACCCAGCAGACACCACACTGCCATTTTTCACAATAAACTGTCTGCTGGTGAGCATATCTAAAATTATGTACAGCAGCGGTTTGCTTATGCTGAGCTGGTCAAGCTTGAAAAAGAGCCCCTGCAACCATACGGTGTCAAAGGCCTTTTCCAAGTCAATCAACAAGGCACCCGTGCATTGTTTCTTACCTTTGTTCCATTGGATATCCGATACCAGTTTAGACGCGGCATGTATACAATCATGCCCCGCTCTGAAACCGAATTGGTTATCCGGAATAATATTTTTGTCCTCAACCCACTCGGTCAGGGCTCTATTGATTACCTTTTCAAACACTTTGCTGATGTTAGGAAGGAGACTTATCGACCGGAGATTTGCCGGATTGGATGTGTCTTTGTTCCGTTTAGGAATTGGTTGCACCACCGCTGTCTTCCAATGAGCTGGATAATGTGCATTATTCAGCAAATTGTTAAACAGGGTAGTGTAAATGTTTACCGCTTCTAGAGGAAGGTGTTTAAGAACAATGTTTGGTATTTCGTCGATTCCCACAGATTTCTTACTTCTCAGTGAACCGAAAATGACCAGGAGATCTTCCTTTGATATGAATGGAGGGTGAATCCCTTCATTGGCGATGACATCATTTGCCAAATTATCGTCATTGAACATGGTAAAACCAGTGTTCTCCGATCGCCAGTGCTCAATGTCATATTGCAAGTAGAAGTTGTGCAATAGGACACGATTTTCCAAGATATGGTTCGGGCGAGTGCTAACATTCACCTTATACACATCCTGAAACGTCGCACCTATCACTTCAACTTTCTCCTGAGGATCTTCGATCACAAAAAAGTTGTCATCTTCGATCGCTTCTATTGGATCTATGCCTGCTGTCACAAGTACTTGTTCGTTGTCTGTTGTTCGGGGGAGCTTAAGACACGGAAGCTCATTCTGATTTTTTCTTCTAAAGATTTTATTAATTTCCGGGAACATACTAGGATTGCTAGCTTTAACAGCCCGGATTTTGTTATTCCAATGCGAATTAATTGCAGCACGATAATTTTGCTGAATTAATTGCTGTAGGTTTTTTAATTGTGATTTCAGTTTCCTAACCTCCGAGTTTTGTGGGTCGGTGAAACGTCTGTACAGGAGTTTAAGTCTCGTCAGTAGCATACTCTTTTGTCGGTGTAGGGCGTCGATCGTAGCATTGCGGTATATATTGACATTGTCAGTCAGTTGGTACTTGGGAATTGTTCTGTCCATTGTTTGTTTTATTGTGTCGTCCATCCTTTTAAGGTAAGTGTCAATCTCTTCGTTCGACAAATTCCTATTGGATGGTGGATTGAGCAAGTTCGAAGAGAGTGCTCTTGTCATTGTTCGGGAGAAGCGTGTCCACCGCGTCCTACTGTAATTGTAAGAATGCGTTTGAACATACTCCTCCAGTTCCGCAATTTCGTTGGGAATTGCTACTACGGCACTAAATCCTCAATGGTCACTGTCGTACACGAATGTGTGAAGACAGATTATTGTCTGTCGGTCCATGTCAGTCAGCTGTATCCGTTCGTCAAACAGCATAAGATCTATATAGGAGCCTGATCTGGGATAAGACGGACTATCCGTCGCTTTTAAATCGAGTCGATACTCGACACTATTCTAACGCCACCAATTGAATAGGTGGTTCTCTCTAGTGTTTGGTGATTGATTTCTCCAATTACTATGTTTGGCGTTTAGATCTCCGGCCATGAGGTAATAATTCTCCTCCGAACCCAGACGTAAGTATTGAAAAAGTGTCTCGAGATCTGAGATAAAACAGGTTTGTTGAGTAGCTTCAGTTGCATAGGCTGCGATCATATACATCCTCTTCCCACTACGGAGGGGGATGCATATGATGCAAGCCTCTAGCACCTGGAATCTACGCACTTCACCGCTGTACATAACCTTAAAACCCAGATTTTTTCTAACAAAGATAGCGACGCCACCAGCCCCATTGGAGTTGGGTCTGTCTCTTCTTATAATATGGTACTGACTGTGTCTCAACTTGTGCCTCTGAGAGAGCTTAGTTTCGCTAACCAGAAGAACATCGGGACTTTGGTCTTCTAACAACTTGAAGAGTACAGCTCTTCGTTCGATATTTATTAGCGAATTTACATTCACTGAAAGGATCTTTAAGGGTTTCTCCACCAGCGAACACATTACGACTGGAGGCGTGTTAGACTCGGCAACAGAGTGTAGATACGATCTACGCGTGTCGCCTGTTCCTGAATTTGCTGTTGCAGCTGACTAATTTGCCCCTGAATAGAAAGCAAAATAGCCAGCAGATCAGCATCACCACTAGGTGCTCCAGGTCGTGAGGCCTGAGGAGCAGCCTTTGGTGCTTGTTGTACCGTACTCCTCTGACCGGCCGCCACTTGGGCATAGGTCACATTGGGAGTTACGGCTGGAGTTTTAGGAACAGGTGGGCGCTTCACCTCCACCTTCTGTTGACGAGCCAGGTTTAATTTCCTAACATATTGGTTACTGGAACAACCCCGATAGTTAGCGGTGTGTCCCGAGTTACCACAAAGAATACACTTCAGAGACGTGGTATCATCAACCCTATCCTTACCTAGAGGACATTCCTCTGCACTGTGGTTCAATGCACACTTAACGCACCGAAACTGCATTTGACAATTCGCAGCGGCGTGCCCGAACCTCTGACAGCGAACACATTGTAAAATGTTATCGCTGCGATTTAATTTTTCCCAACTTATGCATTGATAATCTAGGACTTTTATTTTCCTCAGACTATCTATTTTGCTGTTGGGAGTCAGCTGGACCAGGAAGAACGGTAATTTCCGATTCTCCCTTCGGGCCTTTGCTGTAGTGAAAGGCTTAACACTGACGAACTTAAGATCGTCACATTCCTTCGCTTGAAGCTCCTGAAGGAGCTCCTCGGGATCGGTGGACGAATCTTAACCTCGAAGGAGCATTGTCTGCAAACGCTCTCCTTTGGGGGTGAATGAGAAGAACTCAGTCGTTGTTTTCTCTAATAGATTTTTAATTGTTTTGTGATGCTCCACTGTGAAGCAGTGTATAGCATGCCTGTCTTTATTTAAACGTTTAATTATAAAATTATCGCCTATGGCCGACTTACATAATTTGATGGTGTCTTGAAGCTCCATCTTGTAGGTGTTAATCGGAGGCACCTTTGGCCTCGCTACCGTCTGCTGCTGCTGTTGTTTCTGCTGCTGTTGTTTCTGTTGCTGTTGTTTATGCTGTTGTTGTTGTTTCTGCGGCTGCTGCTTTTGCTGCTGCTGTTGTTTTTGTTGCTGCTGTTTTTGCTGCTTTGGCAGCTCTGATAGTTGCCGCTGCTTTGGCAACCCTTGTTGGTGCTGCTGCGTTGGTAGTTTTGGTTGATGTTGTTGCTGCTTAGGCAGCTGTGTTTGTTGCTGCTCAGCTGGTGCCGTATTTCGGCTTATATTTGCCAGCTGCTGTTGTTGTTCCTGGCGCTCTTTTGCGCGCCGTGCCAATTGTTTTGCCTTCACGGCCCGTATAATCGCCTCTAGTTGGCAGATTTCGTCATCTTCGTCGTCGGTCTCCGAGGCCGCCAACGACATGAAGGTGTTACTGTCTCCAGTATAGCGGCCTTCGCCACCATCGGAGACATACGGAAAATCTTCTGTTGTTATTGTCGATTTTTCTGCCGCGACTATGAATTCTGCTGCTGCTTTTGCTGCTGCTGCTGTTGTTGTTGTTGTTGTTACTGCTGCTGCTGTTGTTGATGGCGCCCGATCCCCGGCTCCAGTCGGCAGCTTTTCAGCTGAAGCCGATAGGGACGGGCGCTTTACGAGGTTTGGAGTTGGTTTCAACACCCTCCTCCTCCTCTTTCCGCTATGATCCGATGACGAAGCCAACGGTGGCTCTGGGTCAGGCGGTGCCTTTCCCATATCTGTACCATGTTGGAGTGGGGACCGTTGTCGGCCACTCATATTTAGACCGGTTTGTTTTTTTTTTTTATGTATATTTATTATTATTGTTTATTTGAGTTTTTTGGACAAAGAAAAAATAACTTTTATTTTTCCCGGCTGGGACTCGAACCACTAACGTGCGGATCGAAGAGTCCGCAATGCACCCACTGCACCGGCTGGCTTGTTATCAGTCCAGTGGCAAAAGAACAATTTGAAAGAAATCTAACACTGGGTTTCACTATTAAAGTTGAAACACGTCTTAACACCGCGAGGTTCTGTGAACAACTGATTGATTTCAAGATATTATGTTTGTCTGTTACCGGGGGGGAGATAAGAATGTCCAACACTTGCTCGAGATCTCGTTGCTCCAAATTGACGATTTCATATCATCAGAAGGTCTAGATGGAGTGAGGATAGCTTCCACTTGAGCAAACCACAGTGACGGGCGGTCGCAACAAAATTGTGGCAATCGCGCTGCAGAAGAGGACCCTGAGATGTGTGGCTGCTGTGACTCTGCTTCTGTTGGTGCCATTTCTTCTTGTTTGCCGTGTGTATCCATGATAGTGGCGCCGACAATTGTGGTACAGTCAGGCTGCGACGGCGAGTTTTAATATTTATTTTTTTTTACGAAAAACAATGCAACGAATTCTTTCGCGGGGTCATGGCATTAAGGAATTTAGTGCAAAAAGAAATCAAACTTATACTTCAATTTTTTAAAACAACGTCTACTCGCCATCCCTGTTGAGACCAAAGAAAGGGAAAAGAAACCAGCCAATCGGAAATAGGAAGAAGTGCCTACTGAAAACTAAAATGGCTTATCAAGTCCTGTGGCCCTGTCTGCACATGTAACAATTTCTTGGTTCGCTACACACATAACCTCTCAAAAAAGTCCTCAACACAATCGTCTGTCAAGTCACATGTGGGGGAGCGCATAGAAACGTTAGTTTTCCTATCAGTTGGGTCAGCTTTCCATAGAAATACCTTGCTGTGAGAAGGGGCCACTCTTTTGTTAAGGTCACTGTTTACTTATCACTCTAGCACCCTTACCACTGGTGGGGGGATAGCTAGTTTAACAAATAAACGTAAAATAAAACAAACTGTTTCGCTTGAGTCTTCGTATCAACTCGCGCTATATTTATTTTTCAGTCAACTTTTATACAAAATTAGACATTTGTCAGCATAATTTGTCAGGCATAGCATTTTACCCGAGCAGTCAAAATATGCTGACGCAATGTCTGATCAATGTTCAATGAAGGTGTAGGTTTCCGTAGA
The DNA here is from genome assembly GCA_963555765.1 of Orthonevra nobilis. Taxonomy (NCBI): domain Eukaryota; kingdom Metazoa; phylum Arthropoda; class Insecta; order Diptera; family Syrphidae; genus Orthonevra; species Orthonevra nobilis. The sequence goes on from OY743227.1 coordinate 30,509,487, forward strand.
TTACTGTGGGAACCATGATTATTTGTATGTACATGTTCTTGCACATTTGTACATTCTGCCGTGCCAGGCTTATAAGGTGAAATCAGAAGTTGTTAACTGCCTGGGAGCAGGTAGTGGACGGGAGTGCTCCAGAACAGTTTGCCGCCTTTTAATCCGCCAAACTGTATAGACTATTATGATGATAAATAGTCCACAAATCAGGCTGTATGTGATGCTGTGATGTACGTGGTGCGTTAATGTATCCTCGGGCAGCTTCTCGCGGTTTTTGAGATCAGTAATCCATTTGTTTATCGTTTCATAGTCATTGTTACCGGATTTGAAAATGTCATGAGGAAGGATGAGTGGTTTTGAACTGTTCTCTGGTGTATCTGATAATACTTCTGTGATATTTGCCGCAGGAATGGATGCTTCATTCATGTTACTGGAGATGCTTTGGTGCGAAGTTATGCTCATCGTGTCCTGTTTGAGCATGCAATTTGACCCGAATGTTACTATCCCATCATCTTGAAGACTAGTTTCTTCAACCCGTCTTCCACAGATGAGACTAAATGTATACCGTTTTTCCAAAACGTAAATCCAACTATTTTTGTTGCTGAGCTGGATCCACACAGGAGAGGGCTTCATACTTCTTAGTTTACAAAATGGCGATAGGTCCCTTGAGTGTGTGAGTAGGTCCATCTCACATCTGCTTACATTGAATCTTCTGTTGAATATAGGATGCTGCTGTTGACAAAGGTATTTTTCAGAACTTTGGGTGCATCGATCAAGCTCATTGTTCGTTAGCGTGTAGTAGGATTCTCGGAGTAGGTTCACTATTAAAAAATCCTGTGGCGGCTCAATAAAGACAAATTCCGATAAATGTGGTGTTGGTACTGGTATAACCTTGAATAGCTCAAATTTCTCAGTATTCACGAGTGGTAGTCTTATATCAAATATGATTTTCTGTTGCGTAATTCTAGCCTTGGCTGTTAATAATCTGTAAAATTCCAACAGGTTTGCTTCAGTTTCGTATCCAGCAACAGTTAACTGCGGAGGTAAGTGGTTCCTTATTGTTGATAACTGTAAGCGTAGCTGATCTGGAGTTATTACGAGTGGATTGATCTTTGCGTGGTGGAGATCAGTGAGAACATCAGTTAATGAAATTTGTATCTGTTGGTAATTTAGCATCACAATGATAGCATAAGTAGCAAGCGCCATAAATTTTTGTTCCGCGGCCTCTTTCTTAATCGATACTGTATTCGCTTTTAGACTTTCCAGCTCATTCTGAAATACTTGTAATTGCGCTGTTACAGCTTTTGTATTTTTTCGTAGTATATTATTTGTTGATTCTGCGAAAGATGTTTGATTTTTTATCAAGGCAAGCAAATGGTTCTCATTCAGCCTTGATTGCTGAATTTGTTGTTCATAATTTTTTTTTTTGCATTTTTTTTTATTTGTACTTCAGAAAAAAATTTACAAACTAGACAGCAAAAAACGCTTACATAACTTACTAACCCTTCGCGGGTATTCTAAGTTAAACTTCATGATAAATGCTAAATATATCTATGTTTATATGTCTTTCGACGAAAACTTACTAAAATTAACTTTCTAACTTAAAGAACTTTGCTTGCCAATTGATAGGACTAAGAAAAGTTGTTTTTTTTTATAAAATAAGAAAAAACTTAGTATCAGAACATTTTGCTTTAGAACTTATAACTAGACTATAAATAAACAAACTAAGAACTACCTTAAAATAAAACTTAAAAAAAACTAAACAACAAAACAAACAAAAAAAAATATATATTATATATAAGTACATAACAGAATATGTACACGTTTTTTTTTGTGCTGTGCTATTTAAATATACTATACATTAACCTATAAACAAAACTTAAATCTACCTTAACCCTAAAAGACCTTAAAACTAAGTAAGCCGGCCGGCTGACATCAACTTTTTAATTCGTCTTTATGGAGCGAACCTTACCTAAGAAAACGACGAAGATGGCGTCTCCTCTTCTTTTAACCACCAAAACTGTCGGTGCTGCCTAACCACGTCTTCCCTATCACGGACTGAAACCGCCCTGCTGAATCTGAGATTCTCATCTGAGCTGCGAGCGACATCTTCATTATAGACAAGTCGCCTGTCAACACTCTTTCTGGCAACATGGAAGATTAACGGCACTCCATTTCTATCTTGAATATTTAGGTCAAAATAGAGGAAAGCCTCTGGTGGAGTAAAGCCGTTAAGGCGAACTGTCTCGTGGTACATAAAGTTGGGGTAGTAAGCCCCAGACATCAGGTTATTGTTTGAGTTCATTGCTCTTGCAACGTGTCTCCGAATAAGTTTAATAAGGAAATTATCCACTCGGATTAGGTTGGCCTCGTTGTACAGGACCTCATTGGAATAGAATTTTTTGTACTGAGATTCTGGAGTTCTATATAAATGGAGACAAGCCCTAAGACATCGTCTCTCGAAAACTCGAATCTTTTCCATCAAGCTTGCTCCCACATTGAACCACACGTGACATCCATATGCAAGCACAGGCCGAATGAGGGCCGTGTAGCAGATTACCTTTACCCTGGCATCGAGTTGGCTGCTGTGAAACAGTCTCTTTGTCATGGCATAGGCCGCTTTTGCTCTGGCTAGAGCAGCATCTATATGTTTGTTAAAATAGAGATGCTGATCGAGCCAGACCCCAAGATATCTGAATACACTACGACTCGCCAGTGGCTGCCCGTTTTGTCCAATTCCACAATTCCCTCAATCTTTGGACCTGACCTGTACGCAATCAAGTCATCTGCGTATTCTATAGCGTGGTGAAGAGAGCCTACAAGATCGCTTGTAAAAATAGTGAATAAAATCGGCGAATTAACTACACCCTGTTGTAGACCGTTGTTAATTTCAAAGTTTCCAGCAGAAGTTACATTGCCATTCTTCACAACAAACGTTCTACCGGTGAGCATATTAAAGAGTATGTACAGCAGTGGTTTGCTTATGCCCAGCTGATCTAACTTGAAAAAGAGCCCCTGCAACCATACAGTGCCCTTTCCAAGTCGATCAGCACGGCACCCGTGCATTGTTTCTTGCCTTTGTTCCATTGGATATCCGAAACCAGTTTAGACGCGGCATGTATGCAATCATGCCCCGCTCTGAAACCGAATTGGTTATCCGGAATAATATTTTTGTCCTCAGCCCACTTTGTCAGGGCTCTATTGATCACCTTTTCAAATACCTTGCTGATGTTCGGAAGGAGACTTATCGACCGCAGATTTGCCGGATTGGATGCGTCCTTGTTGTTCATAATGCTCAGCACGATTCGTCTAGGACTCCAAATAACTTGTTTGCTAGTGTTCCGATGATGTCAAACGGTGATCGTTTTTTCCTAGCACTTAGCTCCTTCCCGGCCCCTTGTCTTAGCAATAAATCGTTAGTATTTCTTATTATTGCAAATTGGTGGTTGAATTGTTGAATTATGTTGTGTTTCAGTAGATCCTCGTCATTATTTATTTTGCAGAAATCGTTCATTTCTTTAATTAGCTCTTCAAATCCGGAGAACTCCCGCCAAAAGTTTTTCATATCGTAGTATTCGATTATTTTCCAGTTACTATTTATCAGATTGACATTTCCAATTTTTTCGAAGAAAATTCCTGGATGGTTCTTAAATGGCGAAATTTTAATGGCGCCATTTTCTGTCTCCGCTGCTGTTGTACAATTATTTCCTAACAAAACTGTAGTCAACATTGCGCACACTAACGCTGGTAGTGATTTTGTTACTGGCCTCTTCTTCCGTTGGGTTCTCTCTTCATCTTTTATCTCAGTCCTTTTACTTCTTGTTTCCATTGACGGGTATTTGCTAGTGGTCTGTTGGGGTATCGTAGAGTACCCCTCACTGTTGTCCTTTAATTCCCTTTGTATCTCATTGTCGGTTATAGGGAGTAAACAAATTTTACTGATTGGCCTCTTGAATAGTTTGTTTTTAGCCTGTAGGGTGACGACACGCACTAAACCATCGTGTCTCGTATGTGTCTCGATAACCCTTCCAAGCATCCATCTAGTTGGATGTAGTTGTTCATCTTTCACCAAAACAATGTTGTTCACTGCCAGATTTTCATTCCGTCGCGTCCATTTTTGTCGTTGTTGTAATGTCGTTAGATATTCTGAGCTCCATTCTTTCCAGAGCTGTTGTTGCAGCCGCTCCAAAAGTTGCCATCGCGTCAGTAGGCCTTGTTTTTCGTCGAGTGTGTGTTTTTCTGGAGGAGCTAACAGAGCCGTTCCTTTTAGGAAATGACCTGGCGTTAGGACTGTTATATCATTAGGATCGTTAGACATTGGGCAGAGAGGTCTTGAGTTTAGGCATGGTTCGATTTGATTTAATACGGTTGACATCTCCTCATATGTTAGTTTGTGTTCCCCAATGGTTCGTCTGAGATGATACTTAATCGACTTCACTCCGGCTTCTCAAAGGCCACCGAGGTTCGGTGAGGCTGGTGGTATAAAGTGCCATTCAGTATGGTATGATGTTAATGCCTCGCAAATCTCGCCATTATGCTTGCTTGCTTCCTTTGCATTTAGCTGAAGAATCTTATTTGCAGCAACAAAATTTGTACCGTTATAACTCTAGAGATGTGATACATTTCCTCTCCTAGCACATAGTCTTTTAAATGCTGCTATAAACGGATTCGCTGTAAGGTCGCTCACAACCTCTAAGTGGATCGCTTTCGTCGCCAAGCATATGAATACAGCAATATATCCCTTGTATGCTTTGTTTCCCCTTCTTTTTGCCGTTCTGATTTCGACAGGTCCTGCATAATCGACCCCCGTGTGAAGAAATGGTCTTGCACTGATAACTCTCGGTCTAGGCAAATTCCCCATTAGTTGTGTTCTCGTTGTTGTTCTGTGTCGAAAACAAATAGTACATTTGAACGCATTGTTTGACTGCGCTCAGACCACGTATTATCCAGTATTTTTGGCGCAGATATGCATGCGTAAGAACATAGCCTCCGTGCAAAGTGTTCCTATGTGCTTCTTCAATCAGCATTGTTGTCAGTTTGCTGGAATGTGGGATGACAAGGGGATGTTTCTGTGTTCTTGATAGATCAGTGTTCGCTAATCGTCCTCCCACCCGTATCATTGAAGTTTGCTTTTTCTGGCAATTTCTTTTCCATTTTTCAAGCTATTGACTTCATCCTTGAATATTGTATTCTGTACGTATCGTATAACCATCATCTCTGTACTTTCAACTTCTGGATATGTGATTGGCCCCAGGTGTTTATTACCCTTTGGTGATCTTAAGTTATGAATGAATCTTTTGCAAATTGCAAGCACTCTTGTTGTTCGCTTGAATGTGCTATACTGCGATAATAATGCACTTAAGAGATCCGATCCAGGTTCAGTCAATGTCGTTAACGAAAGCGAGTGTGTTTTCTTCATTTCTTCATAAGTGGTATGAGTTTTGGAATCGATATACTTGATATCTGCTTCCGCTAACCTAGATGGCCCTGTCCACCAAATTGAGTGTTCTTTGAGTTCTGACGGCCACAATCCTCTAGATGCGCAGTCGGCTGGATTATCCTTACCCTTTACGTGATGCCATTTGTCAGAATTTAATATTTTTGTTATAACAGTTACTCTGTTCGCAACATAGTTTTTCCATTTGTTAGGGTTTCCAGTGATCCATGCTAACGATATAGATGAGTCAGTCCACGCGTGTATATCCAGGTATTTTATTTCTAATCTCGTTTTCGTTTTTTGAAGTAACTTTGCAAATACAACTGCACCACAAAGTTCTAATTTCGGTATTGTCACCTTTTTAATGTGGGCGATCTTCGTCCTTGCACTTAACAACCGTGTGGTAATGGTTCCAGAATCAGTTATGACTCTTATGTAAACAACTGCTGCATACGCTCTTTCTGATGCATCGCAAAATCCATGTAGTTCTGTGTGGTGTTTTGATTCATATTGAAGCCATCTAGGTATTTTTATTTCTTCAATGCAGCAGAGTTGATTCCTGAATGCGTTCCATTCGCTTGTGATTTCATCTGGAAGTATTTCATCCCAACCTTTATCCAATTTCCATAGGTTCTGTTGAACTAGCTTCGCTTACCGTAGCCGGTGCTAACCATCCCAAGGGGTCGAACAATCTTGCTGTCTCCGATACTATTATCCTTTTTGTCAAGTTGACATGTTTTGACGTAGGACTAATTTTGAATTCGAATGTATCAGATTCTGGTAGCCAATATATACCTAAAGTTTTAATAGGGTCGTATTCATTGATTTTGTATTTTCCTTGCTCTCGGTCTTCTGGTCTTATATTAGCTAATAGAGCTTCTGTATTAAAGGACCATTTACGAAGTCTGAATCCTCCACTCGCCATAAGCTGAATCATTTGTTTCTGCTCTTCTATTGCTGCTTCCAATGTGTCCTCTCCAGAAAGTGAATCATCAACGTAAGAATCCTTGAGTGCTATTTTTGCTGCCAATTGAAATTTTTCTTCTTCATCGTATGCAAGTTGTTGCAAAGTTCTTATCGCCAGATATGGAGCTGAAGATGTCCCGTACGTAACCGTTTTTAACCGGTATTCCTTCATTTTTTGTGTTGGCCTTTCTCTTCAAAATATCCTTTGAAAATCTCTGTCGTCAGAGTCTACCAGTATTTGACGATACATCTTTTCGATGTCTGCTCTGAATACGTATTTTTGTTTCCTCCGCCGCACCAGTATAGAGTACAAGTCCTGTTGGATTACTGGGCCTGTAAGCATCGTATCATTCAGACTTAATCCTGAACTTGCGCGCGATGATCCGTCAAATACAACTCGTAATTTAGTCGTTGAGTTGTCCGGTTTAATTACTGCCTGATGCGGTAAATAATAGGCTTCGGTTGCAGGTTTTGACACAGAATCTGGTTTTACTAATTCCATGTGCCCGAGGTTAATGTACTCCCTCATGAATTGAACATACCCGTCTTGTAGCTGCTTGTTACGCATTAATTTTCTCTCAGTTTGAAGAAATCGTGCTAATGCTCTATTTCTTGATTCACCCAACTTGCCGGCATCTTCTTTGAATGGTAATTTGACAATATATCTACCTTCTTCGTTCCTCTTGTGAGTTGCTCTATAGTATTCTTCGCAATGTATCTCTTCTCTTGTGCGCCCTTCTTCTTCGGGTAGTTCTTCTATTTCCCAGAATGATTTAAGCTGATTATTTCGCTCAATATTTGATATCAAGCAAATTGTTGACTCGTCCGTTTTGGAGTTGAATTGGCAACTTCCTGACAATATCCAACCCAGTTGTGTTTTCTGAGCAATCGGAGTTCCTTGATTCCCTTTGATTACACCTTCCAAAATTATGTCTTGGAAAATGTCCGCTCCTATCAGCATGTCTACAACTCCTTTTTTGTTGTATGATGGATCGGCCAGTGGTAAATGCCTAATATGGTCGCATTTGTTTGTTGTGAATGATTCTTCTTGTAGCACTTTTGTGAGTTTGTCTAATACCAAGAATGTTCCCCATGTGAAAAATTCAGATGGGTATATGGACTGAATCTTTAGTTGGACCTTACTGTTAGCCGTTCCTGCATTCGTTGTTCCCAAGCCAGTAATAGAAGCATTTGCTCGTTCACGTCTCAGCTGCAGTCGTTGCACAACATCTTCCGTGATAAAGGAAGATTGTGAGCCTTGGTCAACCAATGCTCTGATATAATGGTCACATCCTTTCCAATTTGTTTTGATAACCGCTGTAGCTAATAACACTGTATTACACTGTTTGTTGGCTGCGAAATTCGTTTGTGGTTGTTCATATTGTCTATTTGCGTAGGCGGTGTGAAGAAGCGTGTGGTGTCGTTGATGGCATGTTAAACAGGTCTTCATTGATGGACATCTTGATGCTTCATGGGTTGGTTTGAAGCAATTTTTGCAAAGTTTATGTCTTTGCACAAATTCAATCCGCTGAGTCACTTCCATTTGTATAAATTTACCACATGTGTGAATCCAATGTGCACCATTGCGTACTTTGCCTTTCTTGTTATTTGCCGGTTTTTGATCTCTTGTGGTTGTGCCGTTTCTTTTTCCTTCTAAATTATCTAGAGCATGGAATTTATTCTCTGGAAACTTAAGGAGTTCATCAAGAGGTTGTAGATCTTTAGGGTTCGTCAGTGACTGCTCGTACGTCTTTCTTGTTTCGTTATCCAGTTTTTGCGAGATGATATACAAGATGATCGGGTCCCAACTTCTTATTTCAATATTAAGACATTTTAAGGAATTCACACACTCCACTGTAGTATCATGAATTCTTCTTAGATTTGATGCCGATTCAACCTGGCATTCTTTTTGATTTAATAATGCCTTGCATTAACGAGCAATCGTGTATTTTCGTTATTTCGATTTATTAAAATTTGCCGTGCCATGTCATAGTTGGAATCCATTATCTGCAAGCGCTGTATAGCAGTTGCCGCTTCGCCCGTTACATTCGTCTTCAAATAATGCATCTTTTGAGCTTTTCCAAGTTGATCGTTTTTATGGATTACTTGCTCAAATAAATCAATGAACGATTTCCATTGCTTGTAATCGCCATCAAATGTTGGTAATTTTAACACGGGTAGTTTCAGCTCGTGTTGCGCTCCCTCTTTCGTGTGTTCTTCCCTTTTCCGCTGAGCAGCAAATTGGTCGATCTTCTCTTGCAAACTCACCATACTGTTTTCGTGCGTTTGCTCCAATTCTTCTTGTTCGTTGATGAAGTCCTCGTCAACGCTCGTATCTCCATGTTCCATAATGTCGTCGTGTGTTCTCATAAGAATCGCCCATTGGCCTTGAATTGTTTGTTCCTTGTGAACAAAGTACGATTTTGACGTCTGTTCAGTTTGCTCCATTCTATCTATTGACCGGAATAGAGCTTGTTTTTGGGCTTCTTTGCGCCTCATCCGTCTCTGTTGCTCATCGTCTACTTGTGTTGGTAAATTCGTTTTTCCTTTCCCATTGCGTGGAAATGGAACAATTTTTTGGACCTCCTTCTCTTCGTTATTAATCTCGTTCAGTCTCTCTGCAAACTTAGTGCGTATGGATTTCACAGTTGTTTCCACTTGTTCATAAAATTTCGATTCAGCATATGGGTGTTTTTCGCTGAAACTTCCGTGCTGCTGTATTTCTCTATCTCCTCTCTCAAATTCTTTCCAGTGCCAGTTTAGATCGTCTAAACGTTCATCTACAAACTCCCTCGTACGTCTTACTTTGTGCTCTTTCGTAAACTTTTCGGAATACTTTCTTTATCCATTCTGCCCTATCTTTCTGCAGCTGTGCCAATTCGTCAATGCTGGTCATTTTTCTTCAATTCTTCGATAGCTTTTTTCTTTTTTATTGTTCTTTTACTTTTCGAAGGACCAAATGTTTACTTATCACTCTAGCAACCTTACCACTGGTGGGGGGATAGCTAGTTTAACAAATAAACGTAAAATAAAACAAACTGTTTCGCTTGAGTCTTCGTATCAACTCGTCCTATATTTATTAATCAGCCAATTTTTATACAAAATTAGACATTTGTCAGCATAATTTGTCAGGCAAAGCATTATACCTGAGCAGGCAAAATATGCTGACGCAATGTCTGGTCAATTTTCAATGAAGGTGTAGGTTTCCGTAGATTACTGTGGGAACCATGATTATTTATATGTACATGTTCTTGCACATTTGTACAGTCACTCATTTCTTTTCCCTTTTTAATAAACCCAGATGCCTGAGAACATACATTTCTTTAATTTTTATTTACATCATATCTATTTGGTGATACATTATTATTTTTAGTTTGAGTTAAACTTGTTCTGAATATTTGCACAAAGTCGCGTCCCAAAATTATTTGCATTGCCATTGTTTTATCAGGTATTTCTACAAAAGAATTAATTTTAGATTCGTTACGAAATTTCAATAGACCTGATATCGTACCGTGCATAAATTTTTTGTTTTTGCCAAGCCCGACAAATTAAGTTGGCATTAACACATTTGACAATCCAACAGACGCTGGAACACTTGAGTGAAGAATTAGGCTAATCGGAATACCGGAGCCGGTGAGAGAAAAGAAATGTATGAACTCAGTGCATATTTATGTATGGGAATTAATAAAAGTCACCCTTACCATTTGCAGGAACCAAGGGGCTAAGGTAATTTCGGACACACACTTTGTTAATCCCGAACTGCGAACAGTTGTAGTTATGTCCACTAACTTCTGTTCATATATGACAGCCTTTGCATTGTATTGCCACAATGCAACTTAATCAAAATTGCGACTGCTTTAGCGTACGTGATCTCAATTGCCAATATATGTCCTGACGTAATACAGTACGCTTGATTATTTTTACAAAGCTGGCTTTTATGGCATCATAATCAAAGAACCCCAAGATTGAGCCAAACATTTTGGATGTTCCATCCGGTCGGCGACATACACCCAAGCATTGATCCCTTTTGCTGTAGCCACATGCGAATGCATAGTCTTCAAATTGTGCAAACCACTTGGAAATATCGTTGTGATCATCTTCAGAGAACTTCGTAACAGCGGCATCCAATTCATCAAAATGCACCTGTTGCCCAATGGACACGTGATGGACACTTCCTTCCACAAGCTGGATTTGCTGCTGCAGCTGAAGCATTTCGTGACGCATTCGCCAGATTGCGTGCGTCGGCATTTGACATCTCTTCCGCGTGATCAGTAGTTCGGATTATTAGTCACCGGCGGGTTCTACAGCGGGCCTTGCAACGGCAGCAACGACAGGTTCAATAGCGGCATTCACAGCGGGCACAACAGTGATTTTAGTAGGGGCAAGACAGCAGGTATAACAGTGGGCAAAGCAGCAGGCAAAGCAGCAGGCAAAGCAGCGGATACATCATCATCGTCATGTGTAGTCACAATGACCTTTCGTGTTATTTAGCGCCAGCAATTCGTTATGGAGAGGGCGTAATTGTATCAAGGTGGCATTTGGTGGATACTAGATATAAGCTGCCGAAAGGGCCTTGATTATAATTTATTGAGTTGCTCGTCGGTTCATTGCCAAATGTAGCAATCATGAATTTATAATATTTTGATATTTTTGCCGTACTTACCCCACACCTGAATAGCAGTCCTCTCACTCGATTGCAAATTAAACACGAGATAAGTTTTCTCTCTTTCTTTATTGTTCGAAGTCACTTTTAGGATGGCCAAAACCCGCCACTCACAGCTGTCATCTACTTCTTCTTCTTGTCTTAAGCCACATTGCCAAGTTAAAAATTTCTTAAGGGTAACATAAAAGAAACGCAACAAAATGAAAAAAACTTTCCCACACGAATAGAAAGTTTGCAAAAAGCGTTGGACTCGTGGTTTGACAAAAAAATAAATCAAAATTTAGGAATCTATTAAAAAAGTGATTTCAATGAGCATTGTTTAAAAAAAATAGCACTAGTGAAAGCATCAAGGACTCATCACATTTTAACTGCAACAGAAGCCTGTAAGGGTGACTTTAATAAATCGTACAAAATGAAATAAAAAGAGAAATTGAAACCGGAATTTGATGATGTATGATAAATCTATGGTTGTTGACTCGATTCAAGAAACACATAAACGAGTAGTAGTTGAACAAGCGAAAACTAAACTCAAAGGCGCAGCAGGAAATCTTATTTCGAAAGAATCGTCATTGCAGCAAATTATTGCGAAGTTAAAAACTTCAGTAAAAAGAGAATCAACTGAAGTACTTTCAGCAAATTTATTAAACGTTAAACAAGGTATTAAGACAGCAACAATCGTAGAAGTAACAGGAATGTGCGATTAATCACTGACGCTTTGGAAAACTTCCTAGGCCCCCGGAACGCAAATCTGCCAAGTTAATTTGTTTCCGCAGTTAGCAAAATTTACAATTCCATTTTAATTTAAATAGCTATGTAGTAAGAAAATACCTAGATTATTAGCCAAAACACATTTTTAGTGGATACCGGATCCGACATTTCTATAATTAAAGAAAATAATTTTAACGTTTATAAGTTCATTGACAAAGATATTACGTCCAAGATAAGGGGAACTGGAAATGGCTTAATTAGCTCTATAGGTAGAGCACATAAAGTATTTCGATGATGTCATTCCGAGTAGAATGATCGTTTGAATGATTTTCGGCGGTGCTAGAAGAAAGCGGCCTAACTAACAAATCGAAAATTTGATCCGAGCTATTATACGAGCTATCTTATTAAAACTACTCATAAGGTTGCTGCGCGAACTTAGGAAAATTAATTTCTACTTGGCGCTATATGATGTTGCTGCAAAACATGAAGTTTACAGGAATGCTGGTAGTATCGGTCTAGCTGGAGTGTTAATTCAGTCAACCGAAACTCTAACTTGGCAGCCCGTATGTTAATATAGTCGTCATTGTATAGAATTAGAAGAAAAGAATCATAGCTATAACGAGGATGAAATTGACAGAAGAATTTTTGCCAAAAGTCGCTCGCTGGAAGAAACTTCTTGAATTTGACATTATTATGATACGTCGGGATGAAAGCCGAATTTCACATGTGGATGCCCTCAGTAGATCCCCTTATCAACCATCGCACGAAGTTGAACTATGGGGATTCATCATGAATCTTACAGATGATAATTGGTTGCTGACAATGCAACTGCAGGATGTACAGCTGACCAAGACAAAAAGATGCGAACCGACAACAGATTCCAAACTCATCGCTTGTATAGAAAACAAGGAGGTTTATTCAAGTTTGTCATTCCAAAGGCTGTGATGTGGCGCATCGTAAGAATGTATCATGACTGTACATGCAAATCCTTTTGGTTTCCATATATCCTAAGGATAATATAGGTCCTTGTTTCCAATGCTTTTCAATAAAGCAATGGGTGGGAAACCAGAAGGACGTCTACACTACGATGATGTTATTCCGATTGCTTTTCGTCTACTTCATATAGACCATATTGGACCCTTCATTCGCAGCAAATGGTAATTACTATATTTTGCCCGTATCAGATGTTCTACCAAATACCTGATATATAAACCTTTACGTGATTAATGCTCTTAATGAGATCACCTGCTATTTTGGACTGCCGAAACGAATTGTTACAGACAGAAGCGCACCTTTTTCCTCCAAAACTACCGAACCATAACTGCATCAAGCACATCAAAACAGCTGTTCGAACTGTGAATAACATAAGACCCACCATACTTCTTTACAAATTTCTTATTTGTCCTAACAGAGGTGTCTATATGCCTAGTAACAACAACATCTTAAAATGCCGGCCAACTATGCTTCAAAAAGTACTATTGACTGTATGCTTGTGATTTTTCAATAACAGTTGACGCTTTTGACCTTATGCTTCCAAGATAATCATTTCTTCCAAATATTCTGTCAATTCGTCTATTCTAATAAAGGATTTACTAGTAGCGAAAGGTCCAAGTAAATACTAGTACTACTAGTACTACTTAACAGATTTGTTATGCATAAACATGTATTTTGACTTGCCAAAAAACACTTCTAGTAAATACTAAATTCATTCAAGTAAATACTACCAGTTCATCGGACAATTGGTTGTATATACTTATTTTGCTTTTTTCTCAATTGCTTTGTAAAAAAATTGTTTTGAAAACTATACCGTTAGCTCTTATCGCCATTTACTGTTTCTTTAATGTTTGCTTTGTAAACTGTCTAGTTGGAATGTTCAGTTTATAAGGAATATTCAAAAGAAACAGTCACGACAAGTGAAGCTTCTCAATTGTAACTAGCTTTTGTGCGAATTTAGAAGTTCTTTTGAATAAGTCACAGCAACCATGCATTGAAATGGAGAAGTCCGAAAGTTTACAATTATTTATGAGTGAATATAAGGAATATAAGAAAGAGACTAAATAATTGTAGGACAGATGTTAAGAAGAAGGCAACCCTTCAGAAAACGAGAAAAAAGCACAAAGAGCTCCAAGAATATGTTCGCGAACATCTAGAATTAAATATTTTTTTTTCATGGTCCTTCGAAGCCATTTTAAAATAGAAAGTGTTAGTTAAAATGTATAGTATGTGACTTTTTAAGATGTTGTGAGCTACGTAAGGCCACGGAGGCATCTTTGATATAGGTCAGGAGGACGGCGGCACGCTTGTGTCTGCTCGGCTGAGCTCGTCGGACGGGGTAGTCAGTGCCAACTTAATAGAAGGAGAGAGAAAAGGAGAGTGAAGAAAAAGTAAACAGAGCGAAAGCGGAAAAGGGGTGTTCAGAGTAACCTTCTGAACGAGGATCGTAATAGAAGAACCGGGGACCGTCTTACCCTAGCTATTCTAGACTATCTATATGCTAAACTTAGACTAATTCCTAATACTAATCTACCTTAAGCCTATCCTGGCTACTTAACTAACTAGCCTAACTACCCTAAATAACCTAAAAAAAAAGATATAATAATAAACTTAAGCTTAGCCTAAACTAACTTAATCCTACCTAGGAGTCCTAGCTAAGTTGATACCTTACCTTCCACTTCGGACCCGTCATCCAGGGTCGCCCAGGGTCGCTCCGTCCCATGGACCAGCCCGGAGATGGTATCTCTGGATAGGCCTTTATTATCTCCCTGGCCAGAGATTTCGGGAGATAGCTTTCAAAGGCGGCATAGTCCGAAAAAAAATAAGCGTCCGTTTGGTCCTCGTTGTTGTCCAGTGGGAGTATCCTAGTCTAGAGAATGGACGGTATTCCCATTATTGCACACACACATACACTCACAAACGAGTAAATCACTCGCACATCTTGTTGCGAATTCTCCTAGCTTTTAAATAAAAAACAAAGTTCGTGGGTAAATGCACCGATACTAATTTTTTTTTTACTCCACTCTTCTTTTTCCAAAAATTCATTCAAATTAAAATTAAAAAAAAGGAAAATAAAACTTTAAACTATACTAGACTACGCCTAACCTGAGAAAATGAATTTAAAAATGTTCGACTAATATATATGTAAAATAAAATTTTTTTTTGTGTGACTCACTCTTGAAAATATGGATCCCTCGTTGTCCTGCCGTCAGCACGATGCGGGAATTGTCACTGCTCTTATCATAAAAAAAAATTCAATTTCTTGTATAATTTATACCTATTTCTTAAAAAAAGTCTCTTAGCACTAATAACTTAAGTTAATTGAAGATTAATTTTAAGAACAAAATTAAAATCAAAATGGAAACCAAAATTAAAAATAAAAATTCACCAAATAACTTCCACAAAAAAAAACACAATCCCCGGAGTTTCCAGACCGCCCAAGGAAACTTTTAACCCCCTTGGTCCTTTACTTGTTCTTTGCTGTCCGCTCTTTTTCTCCTTTGTCTCTTCTTTGTTGTTTGTAACTTTGGTTTTGGATATCAATTAAATTCTCTATTCCTGTGAAAGTACGTTATACGATGCCATTATGAATGGAACTCGATTTCTTTTGCATGGCCACCATGGGCACGCTTGCAGAAGTCCAGACGCTGAACCCAATTTTCGACGGTTTTCAAGCATAAATCGGCCGATACTGCTGCAATTTCACGTTCGTACGGAGTTCATCAATCGTCGCTGGCTTGTTGGCATAGACTTGACGAATTCCCACAGGAAATAGTCTAACGGCGTCAAATCGCACGACCGAGGCGGCCAAGCGATTGGACCATTTCGTGAGATAACACGTTCTCCAAACTTGGTTTCCAATAAATTGATTGTGACATTCGCTGTGTGGCTTGTGGCGCCGTCCTGTTGGAACCACATGTCCTCCAAGTCAATATCATCCAATTGGGGCCAAAAATATTCGGTTGTCGTTGAACGGTAGCGATCGCCATTCACAGTAGCGTGCTGGTCTTGATCATCACGGAAGAAGTACGGCCTAATGACGTCACCGGCCCATAAACCACACCAAACCGTAATTTTTTCGGGATGCAATGATGGCTCATGGAGTACGTGTGGATTTCTGTCTGACCAATACTGCATATTTTGTTTATTGATGGAGCCATTCAGCCAGAAATGAGCTTCATCCCTGAAGATGATTTTTCGATGAAAATCCGAATCATTTTCAAGTTGTTGCTCAGCCCAATTCACGAACATAAGACACTTCTGGTGGTCAAGTGGCTTCAGTTCTTGCGTCAATTTAATCTTGTAAGGATGTAAGCCAAGATCTTTTCGCAAAATTCGCCACAACGATGTCACAGAGATGCCCAACGCTTGAGAACGACGTGTGAGAGACACATTTGGGCTTTATGCAACTGAAGCCTCAGCGGCAGCAATAATCTCGACACTACGGGCACTTCTTTGTCTCACTGGCACGGGAACAATTTGTACTGTGCCAGTGGATTCAAATTTTTCCACTAGACGCTCAATTGTTGATCTGGTAGGACGATTATGACGACCATAAATTGGACGTAGCGCTCTTAACGTTGAGGCCACTGACTCCGAATTTCGGTAGTAAATTTTAATAATTTCGACTCGTTGTTGGCTCGTTTATCTTTCCATCATGAAATGGCAAACCTTACTGAAGAGAAATGTCAAAAGAGAGGCAAGAAATATGGCGTCGTTTGCTGTCCTTGTCGCTCCACTTTGGTAGCGTCCCTGTTGAAAAACCCGTTATTAAAAGCACAGAGCAATAGGATTATCGATGATGCCTCATCAAATGGCATCATCATCCAGAACAGTCTCAGTTTACCAAAGGTCATTTTCCCAAAATTTGATGGCGATTACCTAACAATGAAGACAATTTTCGAATCTCTTTTCCCAAGTGGTGGACAAGCAGCCAATACCAAGTATTCAAAAGATGTAGTATCTAAGAACACATCTTAGCGGAGAAGTTAAGATACCACTTAAGAATGTTTAATGGCATTAAACAACATTGACGTTGATACTGTGACGTGGGATCCCCTTCTTGCTAGTTAATAAACTTGATCAAAACATAAGTGTTTTATATGAACAATCGCTCAAGAAGCCGAAGGAATTGCAGTTCATTAAAGAATTTCTATCATTTCTTGAGAACCTATTCCAATCATAAGATTCAATCGAACGAAAGAAAAAGTATCTGTCGCCTCGAGCTTGTGAGTCGATAACCTCAAGTGACAATAGCAAAGGAAATTGCAGGGAATACACCCGATATTTGCCTGCGACCAATTTATACAATTGTAGTCAGTGGAGCGTTTACATTTAGTGCAAAGATATAAACTCTGCCAAAATTGCCCGAGAACTGGCCATGGTTCAAACAATTGTGTTACAAGAAGTTGTTTAAAGTGTGGTCGAAAGCACAGCACGATGCAAGACCAAGATTCCCCACACCAACAAACATTCAACCATCACGAAACATCAGATAACTACAACACCGTCAGTTACGCTAGCAGCATGCAAGAGCTCAGAAAGGCAGCATTACGTCCTCCTCAGTACTGCCGTAGTAGAATTGGTAGCAACCAATGGATAAAAGCTGAAATGATTCAGGCTCTCAAGTTAATTTGATCACAACACGCCTAATGAAGAGACTACGACTCAATACAAGAAACATTACTGAGTATTGAAGGCATTGGCGAGCGTAAAAGGGTTGTCCATCGACGAGTGAATGTAAAACTACAGGCAATTACAACTGGCTTCAATACCCACCTTGAAGCATTTGTAATACCTCGAATAGTATCGCCACAACTGTTTAATTCAAAAAATGTAAGCGCAACAAAAAAACACGTCCGACTGTGTTCGAGAACTTTATTAAACACAACAATTAAAAACTAAGCTAGGTGCGGATAGCGTTCATAGACCGTGGGAATCAAAGTTTTCTCCGCCAACGTATCTAATGCAACTTGAGTAACGTGGCCTTATGAGAAAATTTGGATTCCCACACTCACTGCGAATTCCATCAAATATTCCAAATGCAGGTGTGCACCTGTTGATCTTATTACATTTTGAGGTGCACACCTGACATTTGAATCAATTTCTACACATACTCCCCACTTTAGAGGGTTCCTAGCCCCTAACTTTACAATTTTATCTGATCTGACATCAGACTTCTCTCTCTCTATATATATATATATATATATATTTGTTTATACTTTAAAAACTTCCCATATTTTTACATATTTTCTCAAGTTTTGTCTATTATTTACATAATGATTTATCTAAAACATTTATCTTAAACAGGCGAAACTTATTCTCATTTTGTTTTTATTTATTAACAATGCTTTTCTTTTAATATATATGTAAGTATAATTTCACCATGTCTAAAAGGGTATAATTCATTCACAAAGTTTTTATTAAATCAGTTAATATAATAGTTAATATGATTCACATGTAATATAGTTGCTCTATTTCGTTTATTTTTAAAAAATAGATGAGTTTAATGACGAAAGGTACATTTTTTACTGTAAGTAACAAATAAGTCATGCAAGCTGATTTCCCTCGGCAATTCCTTCGATTGTTGCATTACCGTGTCGATTTTATTTTTTAACTTTATGAATTCTGTATTGTCAATGTCATTTACTTCAGGTGGACTAATGAGATGTGATCTTGAGCTATTCACAACCCACGCGCTTATATTTGTCTTTGGAATAAACGAATTCTTAATTGTGATAGTGTTATTGTATTCCAGTTCCCCTTTTATAGATAAAGTTGGCATTTTCAGTAAACAAGGCTCCTTAAATTCTAGCAAACCATTTCCGGCCACTGCTAGACTCTCTACAGACGCTTTGCATATAAAGTGGCCCGTTATTGCAGATCTTGTAGAAAATATCCATCGGTTAGGGCTCATTAATGATAACCAATAATCTTCAGTCGATAGTTTTCTTACTTTACACTCGTACAATGCGTTGTTCTTATGATTTAACAGAGCTATTTCACAGATGCTAAAAGTAGCTTGCTTGGTACACGTTGCATGTTGTTTTGTGCAGAGAAAGTGTTGAGGTTGCAGAATATGACATATACTTAATTCCAGCTTGGAAAGTGGAAAAAAATCATCTCTCGTGCGTGAAATTGCAAGATATTGTGAAGATGTTTCAATAAGATAACTATTTGATTGCTGTAAAATTGGGATTGGAAGTAAATTGAACAATTGAAACTCAGCAATGTCTGCAAGTGGAAACCGCATTTCAAAAACATCTGTCTCTTGTAATATTCGCCCCTTCACCGACGCCATTTTGTATAAGTCCGTAGGTGAACCCTTCACCAATGTTAATGTGGTCGGCAAATGTGCCTTTACGAGCATAACTTGTTCGGCAAGTTGGTGCGGTGTTAATATTTGGGAATTTATCCTAGCATGATTTAAATCAAGAAGTACGTCGAGTAGAATTTCTTGAACTCTCTCAAAATTTGAAATCACTAGAACCATGTACGAAGTCAACGAAACGATATTTTGTTTGAGATCATTTTGCTCCAGTTTTGCCTTGATTCCATTTGCGGTCTTTGCTAAGTAAGCATTCAAAGCTTGAAATTGTTGATTTATTTGGAGTGCATTACGTTTAAGAAGATTTGTCGTAGAATCAGCTTTAGAACTTTGATTTCGGATCAGTTCCATCATGAAGTGCTCGTTGTGATTTACATTATGTATTTGCGCTTCAATTTGTTTGACGTCATCTTGATCAAGTACTCCAAAAAGACTATTGGCTAATTTTCCCACAATATCAAGCGGAGATCTTCGTGCGCGGGTTTCCTCATGCCTTCCCACATTGTAATTGTAAAGGAGCTCGTTGTTGTGCTCTATTGTTGCAAGTCTATTACGGATTGCTTCAATAGTCGGCGTGCAGTATGTTTCCTGAATGATTTCTTGCGTGCAAACTTCTTCCATTCATTGGAGATACGACTTTATTTCGCGAAATTCCAAAATATAAGCTGTCAGATTGTAATATATAGTATATCAATATTCCAGTGTTCCTCCTCGAAGTATATGCCAACTGCCTTATCAAGTTGCGTTATGTTGACTCGGTCGGCTGTCTGCGCCAGTGACAAAGGAAATATTAACAATAAAATAAAAGCCACCGAAAGTAGAGATTTTGTCACATTTCTGCTTCTTTTGTGCTGGCTTTCTTGGGCCAGAAGATTGACACCGGTCCTCTGTGCACTGGTTCTCGTTCTTCAAAATTTGTTGAACATCATCTGCATTTGTCACCTCTGATAAAGGTAGCGGACACAAGTTGTGTATTGCTCGTTTGGAAGTTCCGGTCTGGGTTTTAACAGTGGCAATCTGGACCAAGTCATCATTGCCTTTTATTACTTCTTCTACACACCCAAGTTTCCATTTCATTGGTGGAATAATTGTTTCTTTGACTACCACCATGGTACCACGAACCAGATTAGCTGATTGATGGGTCCATTTCATCCTTTGTTGTAAAAGATGTAGATATTCATATGACCATCTTTTCCAAAAATGTTGCTGGAGATGTTGTATCTGACGAAATTTTTTAAGGCTGCTAAATTTAGTGTCCGTGACGTCTGGTTCAGGTAAAGTTGTAAGCGGGGCTCCAATTAAAAAATGACCAGGCGTTAACGCTTCCAGGTCATTTGGGTCAGATGACATAGGGGTTAAGGGCCGCGAGTTTAAGATCGCTTCTATTTGTATGACTACTGTCAGCAATTCTTCGTATGTTAACGATGCCTCGCGTATATAGCGAATGAAAAGTCTCTTGGCGAATTTAACAGCGGCTTCCCACAGGCCTCCAAAATGCGGTGAACGAGGTGGGATATATTTCCAGTTTATCCCATTTTCCAAACACGTTGAAATGCAAATTGATATTTCTCAGATTCAAAGGCACTCCTTAGGACTAGTGATGGGCATAATCGAATGATTTTAATAATCGAGATATAAGTATTCGAGAGAATTAAAAAATCAAATGATCATTGGAATTTCTTCGAAATACGAGAATTATTAAAATAGAAAAAATAAAATGTGCTTTTTCATTACTGGTCCTTGAATTTTATGTTTACTCTGTGCAAAGTGCCATAAACAAATAAAAAATGGTTTGAATTTTTTAATACGCAATATTTTATTAAAAAAAAGAAGCAGATTAACTCAACAAACATTAAAAATAACACAATGTACAAAAATCAAGAATAAAGAAGACTAGAAAGATATCATAAATAAAAAAAGCATAATGCATGTTTTTAAATTTTTACAAAATAAATAAGAGAAAAAAAATTAAAAACTGCCTTTCTTGCACATATCCCAATTGAAAAATACAATCACAAAATATAAAAAAAATAGACTCTTGGGTCTTAGTAACTATTTGCATTAAAATTGTTCACTTTGGGAAAAATAACTATTCAGAAATATGATTTTATCTAAGTTTTTATCCAACAGACGGTTTCGGCGTTCATTGGTAAGCTGTCCTGCTTTGGAAAAAACTCTTTCTGAAGGTACCGATGAAGCTGGTATCGCAGAATATTTCAAGTAAAGTTTGTAAAGTTCTGGTAAAGAGTTTTTGTGTAGCTTCCAAAAATTTAGTGGGTTCTCTGAAATCGGAATATACTATATGGCAATTCCATATACTGCCTCATCATTAATCGTTGTTTCTGGAGTAACCACAGTCTGCACTTTGGCCACCTTTTGCTCAAAATAATTCCTTAAGGAATCCTTGTCTTTTTCTTCTGTGATTGTTTCAGAAGAATTTGATGATGATTCCACTCTTCCACCGATTTAAATGCGGTTTGAAAAAAGACTAGTAATCTCCTCCTTGATCCACTTTTGAGCATTTTCGGCATTTTCATCTAAGCTAAAAGTAGTTTTTTTAAGTCTTGGGTCCATTAGTGTTGCTTTCGAAATCACTGAAACGTTTTCCTAAACTGAGTAATAAACCGTCCTGAAGTTCAAGGCCTATTTCAGTTTTGGGCTTTTTTTTATATTTTTATTTGTACACCTCCTATCAAAGGAATCACAAGCGATAGTGTTGGAAATTTTTCGCCAGAAAGTTCCTTTGTCATCGAATCCAAAGGTTTCATAAGCGGAGTGCAATCCTGAATAGTTTCCCAATCAGATGCAACTAAGAATTCAGGTGCTCTTGGCAAATCACTTTTTGCAACTGAGAGTAGATCATTTAATTCCAACAACCTTTCTATCATGATAAATGAGTAATTCCACCTGGTAACAACATGTTGTTTAATTTTGATTTGTGGAAGTGCCATGGTTTCGGTTGCTATGCTATGCTTAAAATGCCCCACCAGTGTCCTAAATTTTTTCAACAAATCCGGGAATCCCATGTTGGCCCCAATAGCTTCATTTACACTTAAGTTAAGTGTATAGTATGTGCCACGCAAGGGGTGTGCATTTTTTTTTCAAATTTGTGGCTATTGCTTTTTTGATATTTGCGGCGTTGTCTGAAATAATGGTCACAATTTTGTCAGCAATGCACCATTCGCGGAAGACATTCTCTAAAACATAGGCAATATTCACGCCTGTATGTGACTCACGCAGAAATGCGTGAGTCGCATACTTGTGAGTACAGCTTGTCATTAAAATTAAAAGTACAGTAAAGTACGATTTGTTACTGTCCGAACTCCACATATCCGCTGTTATTGCGACATAGTCGGTTGACAACAACATTTTCTTTTTTTTTCCGCAATGTCCTCATACAAGTTCGGGTGTAATATCGTCGTCAAAGACTTTCTGTTTGGTGGATTGGTTAAGGGTTGAAGCATTTTTTTCGACAACTGAAAGTGGCTGGTAGTCAGTAACTATCATTTTGAGCAAACACGTATCAATTTTCATATTATCGCTTTGCAAAAATTCCCTTTCCTTTACTCCATAGAGTCGCATTTGCTTACTATTTTTGTGACTTACCTTAACCAGTGGGAAAGATGTTTCTTCATCATCTTGAGCAGATCTTTTTCCGGAACTCGTTGCAAAAACAGCTCCGCTGGTTGAAGGGACATTTTGCTATGGTAAAAGTGCAGTATTTTGAAGTTCTTCAGTACACATTTCATCCATCCATTGAACAGGATGTAATCGAAGAAGATGTTGCCTCAAATTTGTAGTATTACCAAATAATTTAAGTTTGTTTTTGCTTATATTGCAAGTTGCAAACTTATTCTCATCTTTTTGAAAAAAATTCCAAACGATTGACACTTTTCCACCAGGTTTCATGTTGTTTTTCAGTTACACCGAAAAACTGCATAAAGCACATGCTCATAAAGATAACAAAATCAATTGACATAAATTAAATTACCATTCAAAACATAGATCCAAATGTAATCAATAACACTTAAAATATTCCAAAAGCCAAACAAAAACAAAGACAAGGCTGGACCAGAAGAAAAATTCAAAAAGTAAGCCGTTACGGGAAAATGTCATACATACATTCAAAACTTAAAATATACACCGCAATTTACAAGTATTCGCACAATTCTAAAAACAAATTACTCACCGATCCACGAGCAAATAGTTTTATCATCCGAAAGATCACTCGAGTTCAGCACTCGGATGATTTCACACAACTTCTCATTTGTGTTTGAGTTCCAGATAAGCATATTGTGTAATTCATTCGAGTGAGGACGCATACTCGCACTTTCACTACTTCTAATTCATTCGGATGAAAGCACACTTTTCCATGTAAGGTACAAAAACAAATTTGTACTTAAATTCCAATTTGAACCTACACGCACACGTACAAGCAATACACACTTGAGGTAGAAATATTGCTTCCTTGGCATTACTTCTTAGTAGTAGAAGTTAGAACATAATATGTGAAACGGAGAACTGAGCATGAGAAGCGAGAATAGCCATGTTTGTATGCAAGATCATCCGAATAATTTCAGAATAGCCTTTGGGAAATCATTCGAATGATTTCATATGAAAAATCGAGATATCTCGACATAATGTTAGAATCGATTATATCATCTGAATGCGCACATCACTATTTAGGACCATCAATTCGTTTTTTGCGGCTATGAAATTGGTGGCATTGTCGCAAAATATTGTATGACATACGCATCTTCTGCCAATAAATCTATTCAAAGTGTTGATGAATGAACCTGCAGATAGATTACTTACGACCTCAATGTGAACCGCCTTTGTCGATAAGCATACAAACACAGCTAAATATGATTTTTTAGGACCCTTACCTCTGATCTTATAGTGAGTTTTTTCAGGGCCACAAAAATCATCATTTGTTCTATAGGCTTAGGGTATACTCGAAAGCAATAGATACAATTGGACACTATTTGTCGCGCAATTCTGCCAACACTTAAAATCCAATATTTTTGTCTTGAAATTGCAACCAGAGTTCGAGGCGCTGCGTGCATATGCGTTCAATGCAAATATGTGAGAAGCAATTTTGTTATGCAATTGGTTTTCGGTAACAAAATTTGATTTTTAGCATCAGCCATTATTGATGAATTTTTCAATCTTCCTCCGACTCTGATCAATTTATTCCTTTCGTCAAAAAATGGTGACAATGAAGCTATGCTGGAACCTTTATTTATATTGCTTCCCCTCTGCAGATTATGGTAGTCATCCGGAAATTCTCTTTTTTGAACATATACCAAAATAAAATTAGTTCCACTTTGAAGTTCTTCCACAGTCAGGGGTCCCCCAGTTCTGAATGATTTAAGCTTCCTGCAATTCTTATAAAATCGGAAGCAATATGCAAATATCTTTTGTAATGTATAGAAAGAATTTCTATGATTAACAAGTTCCATTAAATCTGTGTTGTCAGATGTTGACACTACTAATACTGATTTTATCTTTCGGCGCTCTGGAATGTCTTCTGGAATGATATATTAAATTCTTTCCCAAGATTTGTCATCTGTGGTAAGAAACTCTGATGTTAACTCTATTTAATTGAAAATCTTTAAATACATTTTTTTAATTACACAAATTTCAAAACAAACATAACTTCAAAGTTTTAAAACGAAATAGTTAGGTCATTCAGTTG
This sequence comes from Orthonevra nobilis, assembly GCA_963555765.1. NCBI lineage: Eukaryota > Metazoa > Arthropoda > Insecta > Diptera > Syrphidae > Orthonevra > Orthonevra nobilis. The sequence goes on from OY743227.1 coordinate 30,534,271, forward strand.
TCATAAGGACAAGAGGCAAATGAACCATTAAACTTAAAAAAAAAATCATAACAATGCGTTGATGGGGGTTATTTAGTAAAAAATAATACAAGAGCATAAAAATAAAAGAAAAAAATTGATTTGGGTGCGAGTAGATCTGCCCATACCACGAACTTCCCATCTCATGATAAAAAAAAACATTAAGGTGCTATTTTATTTGCTCCCAACATCAACTTTAAGATACTAATTTTTTTAGCTCCCCGTAAGTTTATATTTGTTTTCGCATCTTTGAATCATATAAAATACGATTTGCGTCGAAAGTATAGATTAAAGGGTATACTTATTATGTACATGCTAACACAGTAAGAAAAACTTATAAATCTGTGAAAGACTAGCGATGTAAAGAGTACGTTGGTTAAATTGAATTAAAACATATTAGACTAATAAATTAAAAAAATAAATATAAAGATTAAATCTAAACTAAATCAAATTCATGTTGGTATAAGGTATGAGATTATAATAATTCAGTTGAATCATTAGCAAATTTATCTAGTTCAGTTAAAATTCTATAAAATTAAAATCACATTTATTACTTGAAATGGGGATAAGTATGGGTATGGTAAGCTGCTATGAAGGTAAAGTTGAGTATTCAACAATAATTTTAATACAACATTTCGGTAATTACTTACTTACGAAAGTATTCTTTTAAGCGATCAGAACAACAATTTGGAAACAATCGTGTTTGATTTAGTAACATTTGTCTAATGTGCACAAGATTGAAAAGTTTGATAGATAAACATATTTCAATTTGGAAATACTTTTTTTCTGATTGAGTTACCTTTCTATGATACTAAAAGAAAATTAGATTTTTAGTTTGACTGCAGAAATAATTTAATTTTTACCGTTTTTTTTTAAACATGTTAGCTGGTTGGACTTTTTTTGTCATTAATCATTTAATTATTAACTTGAGGTGGCGTTACAGTCCACGTAGGATTGGCATTGTATCCTTTTGGCTAAGTCAATTGGTTGTTGAATCTTCTCCTCCACTCACCGTCAATGCAGATGGGACAAAAGATCACACTTTTCTCTCGAAACAACGGAGCCTTCATCCGCTTTTGAAAGTATCCATGCTTCTACACCATATAGTAGGACGGGGATGATATTGGTCTCATAGAGCGACACTTCAGTTTTTCGAAAGAGAGCTTAGCTTTAATAGCCAGAGGTATTCTTCGTTTGATCTCAGCGCTGATGTTATTATCTGTATTTATAGCAGAGCCAAGATAGACAAAGCCCCAACTACCTCAAAGTTATAGCTGTTTATGGTAACGTTCTGATCAGGGTTTGGTCTTTCTTTATTTCTGCATATGCCTCTTTTTGCCTTCTGGCATTGACAAGGTTCTTTTGCACTATTGTCCCAAGTATGATGTTGAAGAAATCGCATGACAGTGCATCACCTTGTCTAAAATGTTGTTTGACATCAAGTGGGTCGATGACGTCTTTGCCGACCTCAATGGAGCAGTTTGATATCTCCATCGCCATCCTTCACAAAAGTACGAGCTTGGCAGGGATGCCAAACCTAGACATGACTTCATAAATCTCGTCTCTGTGGACGAAACAGACACCAAAACCAACCTTGAAATTGATGAAAAGGTGGTGCGTACTGGCTTGGCGCTCCTGGGTTTTTTCCAAGATCTGCCGTTATGTTAATATTTGGTTTATGGTGGACTTTTCTGGTCGAAAACCACATTTATGCGGACCTATAAGGATGTTGACCGTCCGGAAACTTATAAACGGCAGTGTATATATTTATGCATATTTTTTTATCTGATAAGGTAGCTATAAACTATAAATTTAATTCATTTTAAACTTTTTTTATTGGAAAACTAAATTGATTTTAATTGAAGAAGTCAAAATAACCCTTTTTTTGACAGTTTTTTCGTCATAAAATTCAAACCACCCTGTGAAATTTAACCAAAAGCTTTTCAGGTGATCTTTATGCACACACGCTTCGAATGAAACCAATTTGGCTTCGATAGCTTGATTTGTTCTCGAGTTAGGCTGTACGAAAGAATCCGCATAAACGTACGTACGTACGTTCACACACACACACAGACATCTTTCTAAAAATCATGGAATCCGACTACTGGGACCGCCAATCGTGGAGAAATGTAAAAATTTTGAATTTCGAAAATTGGACCGATTACAAGAATTTCCTGGTGGGAAGTTAATAAAAATAAAACATAAAAATTGGTTTGGGTGCGAGTAGACCTGCCCATACCATGAACTTCCCATCTCATGATAAACAAAAAAACATATAAAATACGATTTGCATCTAAAGTATAGATTAAAGGGTATACTTATTATGTACATGCTAACACAGTTAGAAATACTTATAAATCTGTGAAAGATTAGCGATATAAGGAACACATTGGTCAAATTGAATTACAAAATATCAGACTAATAAATTAAATATATAAATATAAAGATTAAAACTAAATTAAAACAAATTCATGATGAAATATTAGGTATGAGATTGAGATTATCATAATTGAGTTGAATCATTAGGAAATTTTACTAGTTCGGTAAAAATTCTATGAAATTAAAATCACAATTATTTCTTGAAATGGGGATAGATTGGGGAATGGTTAGCTGCTATGAAGGTAAAGTTGAGTATTCAACATAAATTTTAATTCTACATTTCGGTAATTACTTACTTACGAAAGTATTCTTTTAAGTGATCAGGACAACAATTTGGAAATAATCGTTTTTGATTTAGTAACATTTATCTAATGTTGTGCACAAGATTGAAAATTTTGATAGATTAACTTATTTCAATTTTGAAATACTTTTTTTCTGATTGAGTTACCTTTCTACGATGCTAAAAGAAAATTAGATTTTTAGTTTGACTGCAGAAATAACTTAATATAATTTAAAATAATTTTTACCGTTTTTTTAAATCATGATAGCTGGTTGGACTTTTTTTGTCGTTAGTCATTTAATTATTAACTTGAGGTGGCGTTACAGTCCACGTAGCATTGATATTTTATCCTTTTGGCTTAGTCAATTGGTTGTTGAATCTCCTCCTCCACTCACCGTCAATGCAGATGGGACAAAAGATCACACTTTTCTCTCGAAACAACGGGGCCTTCATCCGCTTTTGAAAGTATTCAAGGATCTACACCATATAGTAGGACGGGGATGATATTGGTCTCATAGAGCGACACTTAAGTTTTTCGAAAGAGGGCTTAGCTTTAATAGCCAGAGGTATTCTTCGTTTGATCTCAGCGCTGATGTTATTATCTGTATTTATAGCGGAGCCAAGATAGACAAAGCCCCAACTACCTCAAAGTTATAGCTGTTTATGGTAACGTTCTGATCAGGGTTTGGTCTTTCTTTATGACAGCATATGCCTCTTTTTGCCTTCTGGCGTTAACAAGGTTCTTTTGCACTATTGTCGCAAGTATGATGTTGAAGAAATCGCATGACAGTGCATCATCTTGCTTAAAATGTTGTTTGATATCAAGTGGGTCGATGACATCTTTGCCGACCTCAATGGAGCAGCTTGATTTCTCCATCGCAATCCTGCACAAAAGTACGAGCTTGGCAGGGATGCCAAACCTAGACATGACTTCATAAATCTCGTCTCTGTGGACGAAAAAGACACCAAAACCAACCTTGAAATTGATGAAAAGTTGGTGCGTACTGACTTGGCGCTCCTGGGTTTTTTCCAAGATCTTTCGTTATGTAAATATTTGGTTTATGGTGGACTTTTCTGGTCGAAAACCACATTAATACAGACCTATCAGGATGTTGACGAACTGCAATTTCGAGGAGATTGATACCTCTATAATTGGCTTCCTCCTTCAGGATTGGGCAACCAATACGGAGATTCCATTCATCTCGCATGCTTTCTTCTGACCACGTATTGCAGATGAGTTGGTGCATACTCCCAACTAAGTCATCGCCGCCGCTTTTAGAACTTCTATCTTGCTATCTGTACTTCGTCTAGGTCAGGTAGATAGCATTGTTGGTTCTTCCATGTCCTCAGCATTGACTGCAATTCCATTTCGAATTTTGCAGGCTTCGGTTTGCTGGCTGGCTGTCCATCGACTCAATGAAAGCATTTTCGACTGTAATATAGGACCAACGACCCAAAATCTTAGCCAGTCATCCTTCTAAGAGTATCTAACTCAACGTGAAGATAAGATATTTTAAATTTAGAGTTCCGAAAATCGATTTCATAACAAAAACTTTAACATTGGAAGTTGAATTTGTATTTGCTTTTGGCAGTTGTTTTTCAACTTCTTCAATAAAGTGTTATAATTCAGACAGCCAGAATTATGACATATTATATAGCTTAGTTTCAAAAGTATTACATTTTGTAAGAACTCTGTTTATAGGGATTCATATTTCAAAAGTTTGAGGACCAACTGCTTATCTCAACTTCATGCATTTTTGGAATTATTTTAAATCAATCAAATTTGTTTGATTGCTTTTCTATGGAAGATATTAACCACTGCTCGGAATATTAAGGCGTGATTAACTTTATGTCCTTTTTGAAAGGGTTCAAAAGTACATAGTTTCACTCCTGAGATTTCCACCTACTCTTCCTTCCGAGCTGGTAACTGCTCAGCAAAGGATCTTTTTCTGTCTGGTTAATATATGGCTTAAAGAGGATCACATTCAGTCGTTTTCTTTGAAGATTTTGATAGGATTTTCCACGCCGATTCCGAGAGATTTTTTTTATCTCTGTGTCATTTTCCGGAAAGACCTCTAGGATTGGGCACATGATAAGAAACCACAACAGTGGAAAACAAACTAAATCGGATGTTTTGGTCTTCCTTGCAATATACGAGAAATGCAGTTTTATCCGTGTCTTTTAAGTTTCTCTCCATGCTTTTGCTTTAAATTCAATTGCCTCATGTAATTTGAGTCATGAGCTTTTTTTTGCTAATATATTATAACTATAAAAAAGCATCAAGCTTCAGCCGAGCAGGTTTGGACCAGAAAAACTGGTGGCTCCATAATTTTCTAAGGATGTTTTCATGTGTCTGTGTTGCAGACGTCACTCTGACTCTTAAAAATGGGAAAGACCTACAGGATTCACATTTCTGAAACAATTTTCAAAGAACTTCCGTGGAAATTTGGATCAGGAAATAGAGAAAAGGGCACATCAATGTATGAAATGGCCTCAACTAAATAATGTTTTAGTCTTTTTGGTAGTCTCTATAGTTAGTTACTTACTTAGTTTAGTTAATTGGCTAAATAAACATAATACTGATGAAACTTTTGGCATTTAAATTGAACAAAAAAATTTTTTTTTTGAATTTGTCCGGAAACTTATGAACGGCAGTATATATTTATGCATATTTTTTTATCTGATAGGGTAGCTGTAAACTATAAATTTTATTAATTTTGAACTTTTTTTATTGGAAAACTAAATTGATTTTAATTGAAGAAGTCAAATTGTCCCTTTTTTTAACAGTTTTTTCGTCATAAAACTCAAACCACCATGTGAAATTAAACCAAAAGCTTTTCAGGTGATCTTTATGCACACACGCTTCGTATGAAACCAATTTGGGTTCGATAGCTTGATTTGTTCTCGAGTTAGGCTGTACGAAAGAATCCGCACAAACGTACGTACGTACGTACGTACACACACACACACACACAGACATCTTTCTAAAAATGATGGAATCCGACTCCTGGGACCGCCAGACGTGGAGAAATGTAAAAATTTTGAATTTCGAAAATCGGACCGATTACAAGAACTTCCTGATGGGAAGTTAAAAATTTGTATGCAGGTGCATTTGTAGAAAAAAGAAAAGTTAAATTCAAATATTTTGCTACATTTAATTAAACAAAATTTCAATTTCATTGTGGTTGAATGAGAAAATTCAAATTTTAATATTTCTTAAAAAGGTTGATTCAATTCTTTCGCATCTTATACATTCGGGTAGATAATTAAAGAATCGGGGCGCAGTGACATTAAAAAAACGTGAGAAAAGTGTTTTATTTATTTTAGGTATAGTTACGAAATTTCTGGTATTCACGCGTAAGCTATAGTTACCATATAATCTGGCAGCGTTATAACCGGATCTTAGAAAAAATGATTTCAAAACTTTATAAACATAAAGGTGTCTCATGGGTAAAGTTCTTAAGTTCTGAAACAGTTCAAGACTTGGGGTTCTACGATTCTTCTTAAAAATTATGCGAAGAGCATGTTTTTGCTTGATAAGCAATGGGCCTACCTTGTTAAAATGTGTACCACCCCAGCACGTCACTCCATATTCAAGCTTAGATTTGAGTAGACCATTATATAGTATACTAATTTCAGGATTGATGGAGGACAGTAAAGGCTTAGATGAAAGAGTTGCCTTACTATTATATTAAGATACCGCTTTAAATAGGAAGTATGGCCATCCCAAGTTAGCTTAGCATCCATTATAACACCTAGGTATTTAAATGTGTCTACATGTTCCACTAAAAAACAATCGGCGGTACAGCTAATGTTAGAATTGTATGTAGGCATATTCTGATCATAGGGACAGGTATTATTTAAACGCAGTTTTAAACAACTAGGAGAGTGATATTGGAGATTTATACCTTCGCGAGAAATGCTCGTGTTTTTGAAAAGCATAAACTTCGTTTTGTTACTTATAACTAGCTTATGAAGCTTAAACCATCTGCGAAGTAGTTCTAGATCCCAGTTCACGTCCGAAAATAAGTTAAAAAAATTTCTGTTTGAGTAGGACAGAGCAGTATCATCAGCGAATGCTGTTATTTTACCATTAAATGGTTGTATGAAAAGAGAATTAACAAAAATTAGAAACAAAATAGGACCTAAAACTGAGCCTTGTGGAACACCTATATTTAGATTCTTCAGCGAACTCAATTGATTTTTAATTCCGACCCGTTGTCTTCGATCGTTCAGATAAGAAGCAAACCAGTTATGGATTGATCCTCTAAAGCCCGCCTTATACAGTTTATCCAACAACAAATCATAGTCCACGATGTCGAAGGCTTTAGTTATATCTATAAACAAGATGGCCGGAATATCAGATTCGTTAAAGCTATTATAAATTTCGCCACATAGCTTCAATAAGGCATCTTCAGTAGATCTTCCACTTCTAAAGCCGAACTGGGCATCACTAAAAAAGTTCGTTTTATCTTAGAATGATAACATTCTAGATTTGATGCCTTTTTCAAAAATTTTTGAAAAAGTTGATAGCAGAGCGATGGGACGGTAATTGTTAAGTAATGTCGTGTCACCTTTTTTATGAAGTGGAATTACTACTGCAGTTTTTAACGCATCCGGAAAAATTCCCTTTCGCACGCTTTCGTTAAAAATAAAACATAAAGCATCCACTATAAACATAGATATATGTTTAAGAATCCTACTTGAAATCTCATCATAAGATGCTGAGTCTGTATTTTTTAAGGACAATATTAATTTATGTAATTCCAGAGATGAAAATTCTTCGAAATAAAAACTCTTCGATTGAAAACAATCTCGCTTGATGGTGTTATGATTACAATCACACGAATAATTACTTAGTTTTGTGGAATCTTTTAATGAACTTGAAATATTTACGAAATAGTCATTAAATAAATTCGCTACTTCTAACGGTTCAGAAATATTTTTGTTGTTGCTGTTGTTTAAGACAATATCAGCGTTATGTTTTTTTCGGTTTAAAATTTCATTAACAACTTCCCACTCTTTTTTATGATTACCAATATTTTCAAATAGTCTATTTTTATAGTAGGTATCTCTGCAGAGAGGAATTTCTGTTTTTAGCTCAAGACATAGTTTTTCATAATAACGTTTAAGTCTGATATTATTTGGATGTTTAGTAGCAGTGATACAGATCTGATTTTTCTTTTTTATTTTTTTCAATAATGGTAATGTCATCCAAGGCTTAAGGCGCTTCAGATTTGTGCTTTTATTGTTTGAATTTTGGCTACAGCTTGACGGATGAAATTGAAGCTTTTCGAGAAACAGATCAAACGCAACAGATGTATCGTTAGCACTGTAAGCTTCTTCCCAAAACTCAAACGTTAATGCTCTACGTAAGGCAGCAAAATCAATTTTTCTGACCTCTTGAGCCTTTAATTTTTTCAGCCTGGAGACTTGATTGTAAAGTTGTAAGCTTTTCAAACAGTGATCAGTTATTTTTAAATCATATAAAGCTGTTTTATAACTAATGCAACAGTTTTTGTGTAACCTTATAAAAATATGGTCTAAACATGAACTAAAGTTTTGAGCTACTCGCGTAGGATGGTTTACCAAAGATTCAAAGCCGAAGGATGACAAGGCTGAAAGAAAAGAATCGACATCGGGTGAATTCGACAGAAGGTTAACGTTGAAATCCCCTATAAGTATAAGATTTTTACATGTTTGTTCTGCCAGAAACTCAGAAAATTCATCTAAAAACACCTTTATTGAACACATATGTAGTCGATAAATTCCTATAAAACTATATTGTCAGTGTTGAGCTTTTGCAGCTTAATGATCTCGCTGTATAACATTTGAAGAGTTACTGTTGCTGTCGTTGTGTTAAGAGCAGGCCCGAGGGAAGGACAGCGTCAGTCGTTGTGGACGAATCATCCGTACTGCAAGCAGTTGGTGAAATTGCGCTGGATAAGTTTTTTGCTTGAGACTGGTTCGGGTAAATAGGAGAGTGATCTGCCAAAATTGTTTTTCGCCGCTGAGCAACACAACCACTGCATTTGTACTCTTGTTTACTCTTTTCGAAAAATTCAATTTCTCTTTTTTCTAATTTGGCGCACTTTCCGTGATAATATTTATTGCAACTAGCACATTCAATTTTATTTTCATGTCTTTCGACTTTTAAATTGCAAGCACCACACTTCATTTTATGATTTTATTTCTGTTAAAGTAAAATTTTAATTAAAATAGAAACTGGAATGTATTTCTTTTTTAAAAAAACTAATAAGGCTTAATTAGTTTACAGATCTTATTCTCGACGCGTGTGACCCCATCAACACCGAAAGCTCATATGATCCTCGTAACTTTATTTGCAACGTACGCTTCCCATGTGTAGGAAGGTGATCTTATCCATGCTAATACAGTAGTGGAGTCGGTGTAATAACTTACTCTGCTTATTTTGCTAGTCAACCGTTGCAACAGTCTGGCTACTAATTCAACCATAAGGACAGCACCTTGCAGTTCTAATCGCGCTATGGTTGTTGCTTTGAGGGGCCAATTCGCGACTTAGAGCACAGTAGTTGAGAGAAAATACTTCCCTTATCATCAATAGATCTTATGTATACACAAGACCCAAATGCGTTTAGACTATCATCCGAAAATGCGTGCAATTCAATGGCGTTACAAGGTTGAGAAACATATCGCGGAATGCTTAGCTCATTAAGCTTGGTAAATACTTTCAGATAATAAAGCCACTTATTTGCTTCCTCTTCGAGAAGTTGATCATCCCATGATAACTTTGTTTTCCATAGTTCCTGCAAGAAGAGTTTTCCAAGAACTATTACAGGCCCAAGAAGTCCTAACGGATCAAACAGCCTGGCAAGATCGGCAAGAACAGTTCGTTTGCACATTCGTTCAGGCGATTTATTCGTTTCGTCGAAATCAAACTTGAACTTAAATGCATCAGAGTAGGGATCCCATACTAATCCTAGGGTTTTAACCACTTCTGATTGATGAAAGGTAACAAGCTCTTCTCTATATTCTTCAGGAATATTTTCTAATATTTTTGGATGGTTGGCACAAAACTTTCTGAGTTCAAAGTTACCCAATTTCAAAAGCTTGGAAATTTTGCCTAACAATTCCTCAGCTTCGTTATCATCTGAGTGCTTTACCAAACACCTTGTAGCTAAATATGACGCTGATGCTGTGCCATATGTTACAGTATTAAGTTGATATATTCCAAGTGGACGATCATGCTGTGATCTCCATAAAATAAGTTGCAGCATTCTATCATTAGAGTCTGCCAAGATTTGACGGTACATCTTTGTCATGTCTCCCGTGAAGACATACCTGTGCATCCGAAAGTTTTTTTATAATAGAGAACAAATCTAATTGGACTGTTGGACCAATCATTAAAATAACATTAAGTGAGTACCCGGATGTTCTTTTACTACCCTTAGTTCTTTTACTACCCTTAGCGCAGTCTTACTACAAACTGATTGTTTGCATTAAGTTTTGTATTTTTTTTATAAAATGTGCCTCACAATCGTGTTCTTCCTTACTCATGATCTTTACAGGAGCATCATGATTTTCTGTTTCCCAGAAGTGGCGCATAAGTCTATCCAAAGAGGAAAGTGACGGCTTGGTAACCACATGACAGTGGGCTGCTGTGTCCCTAACTGATGAACTTCCGGCCACAATCCATATCAATTTATTATTTCGCAGCATTGGAACATCATTGGATATTTTGAGATCTCCTGGCAAGAGTAAATCAAAGAAAATCTCTGCTCCTAGTAGCATAACTATATGTGGAGCCTGAGAGTATGTAGGATCCGAGAGTTGTACATCCGGCGGAAGCTTCCAGAGCAATGATTCTAATTCGCGAGTAGGTTGGTATTCGCTGATTCTAGGCATGATGGTTGCCTCAATTGTTGACCTATATGATGAGGTCCTAGATTAAATTGTCACGTTGGTGACGAATTCAGCCTTGCATTCATTTCCCCCAATACCGCTAATTTGAATATCTATCCGATGTTTTCTAAGACCTAACTCATGTGAGAGACTCTTTGTAATAAAATTCAATTGTGACCCCGAGTCTAATAGCGCACGACAGGGAATTCGTGAGCCACAGGAAGAAATGACATTGACAATGGCAGTAGCAAGATAGACATGACGTTTTTTGCGTTGACTACCTATGGCTGAATTAGCGGATGCACTAGATGGTTGATCGACAATAATATTCTTACACTTGTAACGCTTACCGGATTGATCATGCTGCAAATGATCACCACCGCTTATCGACTGTTGTTGCTTGTGCTCTTGCTTCTGATAGGAGCTGATTTTCTTCTGCTGATAACACGTAGAGTTTCGCGGCTGTTGTTGATGCTGTCGAAGAAGTAATGTGTTGTGTTTGCCATCACACTTCTGGCAACCTCTGGACTGGCATGACTGGAAGTAGGGACCTGGCTTCAGACAGTTTCTGCAGATTTGAAGTCTTCTGACCGCATTCTCTCGTTCAGAATCTGTAAGTGTTAAAAATTGTGAGCAATTATATATTCTGTGCTAACCAGAGTTACACATAGTGCAATTGATACTATTGTCACTATTCGCCGCATCCAGCGCAGAAGATCTTTTCCTTTCGTCTCGACTGCTTCTAGCCTGGAAACGAGATTTCACAAACTTCAGGATTTCTTGTAAAGTGGGGCTGTTTCTTGGATTATTCAATGACTGTTCGAAAAGTCCTCTGCTGTCCTTATCCAATTTTGAAGCATGAGATGCACAACTATTGGGTCCCAATTTTCAACCTCAGATTCATGATAGCCTGCATTCCTTCCTTCGTTGCATCGTGCAGCCTTCTTAAACTTGATGCTGTTCCAGCCGCCGGAGATTGAGACAGCAATTTATTTAGTTGAGCTGTCAACAACAGCCTTCGATTGTCAAATCGATCGACAGGAGTTTTCCAAGCCACTTCGTAATTATTGTCAGTGGGTTGAAAATGCTGAATGAGACTGTCGTTATTTCGTCCCAATTTTGTTCGATTGTTCTGGCTTTAATTCTACAGAATGTATGACTTCGTCTTCGGAGTAATTCTGTGATTCAAGACATTTGGAGGATACTGATTAATAAAGACAGTCTCTCCTTTTGGTTTAATGTGTCTCCTTGCATCGTCGGTAGTTCTGGTGCTAGTGTAACTTTACTTTTCCGAATCGCTCCTGTTTGTAAAGAACTCTTTGTGTTGGTAACAGATTCAGCTTCTTCAATTTCGTATTGCTTCGCGTCCTCCATTAAACCTTAATTTCGCTCTGTTGCTTGGATGAGCTCTTTGCGGTGAGCGATATCCTCTCGCAAGCGCTCTGCAATTTTGGGCACTGCCTCAAATAAATCCTTCTCAAAATTCGGATGATCCAACTGGTCGGAGAAGCTATCTCGGATTATGGTGTCCGTTTTATCGAACTTCTCCCAGTTTTGATCCAAACTATCACGACCTTCACACAGGTAATTAAGAGTTTTTCTCTTCTCTGGATCCTTACCAAAATTGCGGCTGATCCGACAAATTTCTTCACGCACTAATTCCAAGTCTTGCACTACACCAACACTTTCTTTTTCGGACATTTTAAACTTTTTTTTTATACACAACAAAACCAACAAAACAAAATTAGACAAACAACACAAAACTATGCTCGCACTGATTCGCATTGATAATCGATAACTAAACTCTTTTACTTAAATTGTCCTGTCACGGTCGCCAATGTTTAATTCAAAAAATTTAAGCGCAACAAAAAAACACGTCCGACTTCGTTCGAGATCTTTATTAAACACAACAATAAAAAACTAAGCTAGGTGCGGATTGCGTTCATAGACCGTGGGAATCAAAGTTTTCTCCGCCAACGTATCTAATGCAACTTGAGTAACGTGGCCTTATGAGAAAATTTGGATTCCCACACTCACTGCGAATTCCGTCAAATATTCCAAATGCAGGTGTGCACCTGTTGATCTTATTACATTATGAGGTGCACACCTGAGATTTGAATCAATTTCTACACAACAACCTTCTCAACATATCAACATATCATCATGGCCAATACCAAAAAATATTCCATTAGCCGATCCAGAGTTCAATAATCCCGACAATATAGAAGTTCTCCTTGGTGCAGAATTTTACCACCAACTACTTTCAATCGGGCAGATCCGCTTGGGAGATGATTTACCAACTCTACGCAGTGATGTGCGGCATCTCCACGTATGATGACGATGATATTCATCAGATGATCGAAAGATTATGAAGCCTTGAAGAAGTTGAACCGGCGCGTAGTAAGCTATCAAAGGCCGAAGAAATGTGCGAAGCTCATTTTGTACTGAACACACATAAAACTAGCGATAGTCGCTTCATTGTCAAATTACCATTTTATGAGGGTCCAACCGCTCTTGGAAGTTCCAAGTTCCAAATAGCTATCAACAGATTTCTGGGTCTTGAGCGACGGTTAGAGAAAAACAAGAAAGTGAAAGTTCAATAGCTCAAAAATAGACCTCAGTAATATGGTAGCACTTAACTATATTATTCCTCATCATTGTGTTTTCAGGAGGACAGCAGCACCACTAAACTTCGAGTAGTTTTCGATGCATCGTCTAAAACATCATCGGGAGTATCGTTCAACGACATCATGTACACAGGACCAGTAACATATGGGACAAGATCAGCACCATATTTAGCCACAAAATGTTTGCAGCAACTAGCAAAGGAGAACAACGAAAAATTCACGTTAGATGCAAAAACTTTTCTTAGCGATTTCTACATTGATGACTGCCTGACTGGAGATAATAATCTATTTGCTGTTCTAGAAATGCAAAATCAACTTATACAGATACTTCAGAGTGCAAGGTTTAAGCTACAAAAATGGAGCGCTAATCATCCTCGTCTGCTGCAAGGCCTTGCAAGGGAGGATAAAGAAATTGATCTTGACTTTAACGACGAAAGTAATGCCTCTATTAAGACATTAGGATTAACTTGGCAACCTAAGAATGATACATTTTGTGTTAATACAAGTATGACATCGACGAGCAGAGTTACAAAACGGAGTGTAACTTCAGATCTTGCCAAATTATTCGATCCATTGGGGCTCCAGTAGTGGTCACAGTGAAAATCTTCGTTCAGGAACTCTGGTTATTGCGACTCTCGTGGGACGAAGCATTGCCGGCTGAGTTACAGACAAGATGGTTAACATTTCGAAATAACCTAAAAAAGATTAATAATTTTCAATTTCAACGCCACATGTTCAATTATGGTGTACCCTCAAACATCCAAATTCACACCTTTTCTAACGCATCTGAAAAGGCGTTTGGTGCTGTGGGGTTCTCGAGAACAATTATGAAGGATGGAAGAATAGTCGTAAGACTCCTGTGTTCAAAATCGCGAGTGGCTCCGCAGAAGAAACAAACTTTACCCCATCTGGAGTTATGCGCTGCAGTTCTTGGCGCTCAACTAACAGCTCGCGTTAAGAAAGATTAAAACCTCATGGGAAAATCCACACACCTATGGGCGGACTCAGATTTTGTTCTCGCGTGGAAAAACTCCACTTCTTCATCATTTCAAACATTTGTGGCCAATCGAGTTTCCACTTTACAGGAACAAACACTTCCCGAGCAATGGCGACATGTACAGTCAAAACACACTTCAGCGGATGTACTATCAAGAGGTCTTCCACCAGCAAAATTGCCAACATGCAAACTTTGGTTTTATGGTCCTCTTTTTCTATCGGGCCATCAAGACATGTGGCCCGCAAAATATAACAAGGAGCTGTCAATTCCGGAGGACACAGAAAGGAAACGGAAACTACCAATTGTAGCATCAGCAACCCATGATTGCAATCAAGAGATTATATATAAAATCAAACATCACAATTCTTTCAAAATCCTTCAGAGAATTACTGGATATATGTTATGGTTCTGCAAACATGCCAGATGCAGTAAGGATCAGCGACAAGAAGTAATACTATTGACCACTAAGGAACTGGATGATTCACTTATCACAAAAGTTCGGGCAATGCAGGCATTCGATTTCAAGCGGGAAATCAGTGATATACAGAGATACAAGGATCCAAAACATTATAGTCACTTTGCCAGTCTTGCGCCATTCCTGGATGATAAGGGAATTATTCGAGTCGGAGGTCGATTAGAATCTGGAACACCCATATGACACCAAGCATCCATATAAAAATCCTTTGGTGAAACTGTTGATGCAGGATTTTCACGAAAAATATAGCCACTGCGGAGCCCAGACATTACTAGCCCATCTTCGCCAACGATTTTGGCTAATAAAAGGGAAGATAATGGCGCGGTCAATAATACATCACTGAGTGAAGTTCAATAGAGCTAGGCCGCAATTAATAGAGCAAGTCTTGGGAAATTTACCGCCATCACGAATAACACCAGCAAGACCCTTCATCAATGCAGGAGTCGACTACTGTGGACTAATATGGATTCACTACAAAATTCGCGGCAAAGGACCTCAAAAGACTTATGTTGCAATTTTTAACTGCATCGCCACGAAGGCGGTTCATATTGAGCTTGTAAGCGATCTGACCACCGAAGCATTTCTTTGAGCAGTCAAACGATTCATTGGCCGTAGAGGACATTGCCAAAATTTATACTGTGATGTCGCAGCGAATTTTGTGGAAGCAAATAATCAATTGTCTGAGTTGGAAGGAGTAATTTACTCCGAACATGCTCGTACGACCATTGTAAAGGAATGCGGTATCAGACCATACAATTTCACTTTATTCCCCCCAGGGCTCCGCATTTAGAGGTCTCTGGGAAGTCTTGAAGTCAGCGAAACACCTGCTTAAAAGAAGTGTTTCATTGACATATGAAGAGCTTGAAACGGTACTTATTGGAATCGAGGCTATTCTAAATTCAAGACCACTAACACCACTGTCAAGTGATCCAAAAGATCTTACGGCGCTAACACCAGGACATTTTCTCATCGGCGAACCCCTCACTGCACAAATCGACGCGGTGGAAGTTGGTTTCAAATTTCAAACAAGAATTTCGGAACACGGGAGTATTTAAACGAACATCAGTATCTCCAGGTACCGGGGTAATCCCCGTATGGTAAACAGCTCCTATCATCCTTCCAACCGTTTTAAGCACAAATATTGAGATCAACAGATTTAAATCCGATCTTGGTATATACTTTGAAAGCATTGGTTCATCAAAAATAGCAATAAGCGAATGGAATCTCTAGTCAATTACAATTTGAATCCGTTAATGGAAGAGTTTAAGGCGTTATCCAACGGAACATTGACACTTAATCATTTATGTCTAGAAATTGAAAATAGAAGCTTTTGCGTGGTCATTTTAAATCAAGTTCAGCATATAATAACCGAACTACGAACGGAAAACACTCTGTTACCATACAAAAGAGCTAAAAGAGGTGCAATTAACATAGTTGGAAAACTTGTTAACTCCTTATTTGGGATATTGGATACCGATTATGCTGAACAATTGGCTAACACAATAGATCAAGTAAACAATAATGAAAATCACCCATTAAAGTTGCTGAGAAATCAAACCTTAGTTATCGATTCAACAATCAATATTGTAAGGCAAGATCGAACTACAAGCAATAATAGATTTGATCAAATCAACAACCAACTGACCGAAATAAGAAGAAGGAGAAGAAGGCTATCAATCCAAAATATCCCAGATCGTCGCATCCCTTTCATCCCAATTTAACATTATGATACTAAATATACAAAGGATGCAGTCAGCTCTCATTGACGTACTCACCACGGAAAACTCAATTCACTACTGTTGTCAACAACTCAGCGTAAGAAGGAGCTTACAACCATCAGGACGCACCTCTCAATTTCTGCAAAGGTAGATAGAGCCGTTTGATTGTGTTACGACTACGACAGGCGTCACCCACTGGAAACAGAAAAACCATCCTATCGATTTCTGCTTTCACGATCGTTTTTTGAGCGTAGGTCATGGATCGAAAAGGTACGAATTTGGGTTGAGGACCTGAGTTAAGTGTTAACTGAGCTTAATATTGTTTACTGCACCCTTAACCAGGACTGAAAGCAGAACAATAGCGGTCACATAGTAATTTCGCCTTGGGAGGTAGTTGATTTCTCTTTTCATCGTTCATTTGGTGTGCCAGCTCTTCGGTCAGGCAACTAAGGACAACTGCCTTCAACTTTTAGACACGTGCACACTATCTATCACCAGTAATGGTAATAAAATAACTTTGTTCATCCACATCACATTAACTTGAATAATTCCCTTCACGGGCACCCGTAATATGCTTTTAACACCTTGTCGGCTGACACCATGGTAATCCAAACTCTTGGTACTACCTTAAGACAGATTAATGAACAGCTTGCGCTCGTGTCTAGTTTGGAATTTAACAGCACTTTGTTGATCGAGGCAGAAACTATATTTTTGTTTACTTCCTGGGGTTTCTCGCTTCTCTCCGAAAAGCTACAAATTTCAGCGTGTTGCAGTGTGTGAATTGAGCGGTCTCGTTCGTGCTTCGTTGGCGCCGATTGCTTGATTCGGAAAATTGACGAAACTTCTGACGACGTCTAGCCCTTGACCCAAGTTGTTATGTCTTATTCTTACTCACATATTCGCTTTGTTCGTGGCCCGTGAGTTTTCATCTGCCACACTCTTAGTCTTGGTACTTACATTTACTACGCTTGAGGCTAGTGTGGTAGCCCGGGCAAGATTAACGTCTTAAAAAAATGCACTCATTGGTCAAAGTTCGGATTTAGCACATTTACTTCAGCGGCGGCTGCATAACTCTGCTCACTGTCCTTTAGAATCAACGAAGAGAGCTGCGATGGCTCAAATCCACCGATGATGACATCGGCATACGAATTATTGTACTCTTGCTTATTACATACGAATTCACAGTCCTTTGCAATCCCCCTATTATCTGCCATAAAGTCACAGTGACCCAGTCCTGGTTACATTTTGTGGCGGAAAAATTTGCATCTCGACGCGAGTTTGTGTTGATCGGATTGAAAGTGTTTTGTTAACCGCAAGGTGAGTTTTGAAAATATGTGTGAACTCAAGTCATTTGTTTCAAATAAAATTTTCTTTAAACGTTAAAACAGAAAATGAGTTTCCTGCAAAAAAATGCTTATCTGTATGTGGTTATTAATATGTTCATACATTCATATTTTGAAAATGTTTATTTTATTAAAAACATTTGGCAAAAAGGTAGAAAATTTATTGAAATCCATCATATCAGAAGAAGAAAAATATAAAATAAAATTATTTGGAAAGAAAGAATTAAAGAGTATGTTACGTTAGTGGAAAAAGTATCAGATTAGCAAGCTAAAAATTTAGTCGATATTGTACAAATTGATGAAGTTTTTTCATGGTAGTAACATTTCTAAGTTTTGGTGGTAATACATTGTAAATAGTTGGTATTTCGAAACTGAAATTTCAAATGAACCTGGTGCTAGTCTTCTAGTGTTGGGGTTGTGAAGAATCGGCTACTGAAATCTCTGGACATCGTAATCTTCCAACAGTACACTCATTTTAAAAATACCAAAAATACTCTTATATGTCGTTCGCCAGCATTAATATGTTAAGTTATTCGGGATTGAAGGTTCGCAAACTTATTAAGATGGGTTTTTGCGGTGTTTCCGCAAGTATGCAAGTATGCAATATCACATCGGTCTGCGTAGTTCTGGCAAATTCCTTAATTTGAAACAGTAAATTTATTGAGGGCTTCAGCTGTGATGGTGTTCGAACGTGCATTAACTTTGTTTTACTGTGGTAAACTGTTTATCCGTTGTTGTGACACCGTCTCAAAAGCTTGTTAAACACCACGCGCAAAATAAATGAACACAATTCCCCCTAATTTTTTTTTTATTAAGTCTATATTTATTTATTTTTTCTCAATATCTATTTATAACAGCAGAACAATAGGACGGTCGCTGTCTTACGTAGGGCTGCACTGTACTTATTGGTTTGGGATGTGAAATTGAATTGCCCTGACTCTGGCATTAGTAGAATGCAAGAAGAAAGTTCGGAATACCAAAAATTGCGACATTAACTCCAATTGACTTACTTGCCTATACATATTTCAAAAGGTCAGCCGAATGCATTTGGTTTATTCATTCACGCTACTTCTCAATAGGTTAACCAAATGCATTGGTTTACTTTATTTGTTTATTCAGTCGTCGTCACTTTTATGGGTCCACATAAAAGTGCTGACGGTAACAATTTCAAGGTATTAAGTAATTAATTAATGTAAAGGCAAGCAAGTATGGTGAAACCCATGAACTGTGTATGGCTTACGACCAATACTTAACTCCTCCATCCTTAGAGAAAATTTTCTCCCGAAAATTATTATGGATTGGAGTTTCTGTTGCGTTCCCCTCTTGTTTTTTTGTTAAGTTATTAATTTTGACTTGAATTTTTTTTCGTTTTTCTGACACTCTTGTGCATTATACTTCCAACAACAATTGCGATTACTATGACTATGAACATAGTTGAACCAGAAATTAGATAGGCTTTTATTTTATGATGTTCAACTAGCTCTATAGTATGTCTCTTTTCGATTTCTTGCCATTTTTCAAGTTTAGTTAATATGGTATTAGTTGTGACATTTTCTTAAATAATTTTTTCATAATAAAAATGGAATGTATATTTAGTTTCTTTGTTTTTGATTATCGCATCATTAAGTTTGATATTACAATTTTGAATTTAATAATATAATTTTCTGTGAGGGCTTAGTCTCTGGAATCGCAATTATTTTGAACAAAATAATTTCAAAATTCATGTTAATTTTCAGTTAACAATTTTGTTTAACAATAAAATCATCTCATCTTCTTAAATCATTAAAATTGTTTTTATCACTGTCATATTTATATTCGTTTCCCTTGTATACAGTTCTAAGTCTAGTGCCTCTTTCTAATGATTAATTAATTTGATCGAGAGTAATAATTTCATCCGGTATTTTTAATGCTATTAAGATAGAATCATCCGTATATTTCATGAATCCTGATTTAATATTTTTTAACTTGCCTAAATTCATGTCTGTCATAATTAATTCATCATTTGTAAGTAAACTGGGGTGCGTTATTCCCATTTTAGTTGCAGCTATGGTATCTTATAAACTATCGATTAGTTTCTCTAACATTTGTAGTCTAGTGAGTTCTTCTGTCCGTTGTAACCGATAAAGTATTATCCTTTGGAGCTGTTGACTTTCGTTCTGATATCGTTTTACTTCATCCCTGTCTTTTAAAACAAAATCCCGTATGTTCCTCATATTTTCATCTAGTTGTGTGTTAATTTTAATTTGATTATTTAGTCCCTGGGTTGCGTTTTTATTGTTTGTGTCTGTTATTTTTAGATCTTCGTCTTTTTCTTCCTATCGGTATCGTCCATGGTACCGAATAACCATTAATGAGCAGTTCCTTCGAAATTTGCAAGCCCTCTCTTGGATCGTGTCTTGGGCGGCATGATACTAAGTATTTTTGTATAAAAAGCAAGACATTTTTTTTTATTTCTGGGTCCTTCCCAATAATATCAATTTTTTTATTTTCTGTAATGTTTCCAGCTTGTTTAACTTAACGATGCGAAGAATGGTTTGGGTCTGGTTAATAATCTCCCCTTCCCCATATTAAGTATCGTGAATCCATTGTTAGTTAGATACACTCCGTACAATGGCTAAATATTCTTTATTTGGGGTCATTTGCGTTTATTTTGGTGTCTTTCCTAAGATACCTGGTCATTGGATATGCTATTTTGCATAATCCTGTTTGAATTTTCTGTAATACCCTAAGGCTCCTAAATAACTTCTTAGTTGTTTTTCCGTTTGCGGGAGTGAAAGATTTTTGATTGAACCTTTTTTATAAGGGTTCCGTAATATGCCTTCTTCTGTCAGGATGTGACCTAAAATCTCTGTTTCTTTCTTCAAAAATGAGCATTTACCAATTCGCAATTTCAGATTATAATTTTTCAGAATTGTAAAGGTATCTCTAAGATTTTTCAGATGTTCGATTAGAGAAGTAGAGAATATCAAAATGTCGATCAGATAGACAACGCAGGTTTTGTTTACGTATTCCCGTAAAATGTGGTTCATTAAGCGTTGAAAGTAGCTGATGCGTTTTAAGCCCAAAAGGCATAAGAACATATTCGTATAATCCTTGTGGCAGTTTTTTCTATATCATCTGGATGCGTTAATGTTTGATGAAACCTTTTTGCTAAAGCTTGAGTTGAAAAATAAATTCTCTCCCTAGGTTGTCAGAAAGAGTGTCTATATTTGGTAGAGGAAAACGGTCATCGTCGGTGATTGCATTTAGTGCTCTATAATCGACACAAATGTGGAATTTTCTGGTTTCTTTGCAACAACCACGATCAGGGAAGCGTATCTACTGATACTCTTCCTAATTACACCTTGTCGCTCCATATCTACGATTTGTTTAGTGACTTCATCTTCATGTTTCTTGGGCAACCTATACAATTTTGAATATATTGGTTTATCTTCTTTAAGGTGAATTTCGTGTTT
This sequence comes from Orthonevra nobilis, assembly GCA_963555765.1. NCBI lineage: Eukaryota > Metazoa > Arthropoda > Insecta > Diptera > Syrphidae > Orthonevra > Orthonevra nobilis. The sequence goes on from OY743227.1 coordinate 30,555,444, forward strand.
TTTCGAGGAAGTGTGGGTTAATCGATCTCCATCCCAATATAGAATACCTTGGAATGCATCTACTTAGGAAGCTAATGCTGCTAGTTCTTCGCAATTAAGGCTGTCGAAGTCAGGATTACTTTCTTCTAGATAATTGCAGGATAATTTTTGTCCATGTTCTATCTTTAAAGTGGTCTTGTTTTTTAGAGTTATTTTTCCTTGCTCTATATCAATGGTTTTAACTATATTTTTAAGAACATCCATACCTAGAAGTATGGTATAATTTTGATTTTCTAAACTTTGAGTATAAGCTTTAATGAACGTATTATTACTGTAGCCGAATTCCGTTGGTACGGGAAAATGAATTATTTTCGTACTCTGAATTATTGTACTATTTGTACTACTTGTCGAGTATCTAAAACTGGGTACGGTGTCATGTCAAGTTATTTTGTTTTAACGATAGTCACGGCACTACCTGTATCTATTAAAAGGTAGTGTCGTTGGTTTTGAAGATTAGTGGCTATGGTCATTAGTTGTCCGAGGCTTCATTCAGAAAAACCGGTGGCTCTACTGAATTGATTTCCTGTCTGATATTATTTCGGTTAGTCTGTATATTGTTGGTATCCATGGGTTGTGGTCTTGGAAACTGGTTTTGCGTGACATTCCTTGATGGTCTTGGTTCGTTCTGATAATAATTAACATTTCTACTATACTATTACCCGAAGGTCTGCTATTTTGATCAGTATAATTCCTAAAATTTCCCGAGCTCCTAGAATGTCCCCCAATTCTATCTTCATTAGTTTTGTTCATTGACGAAGATCTAGAGCAGAAATTCTCATATTCGAGCAAAATTTCAGATTAACGTCAGAGCAGAAAAAAGCAGAAAAGAGCAACCTATATATTAGTTGTCAAAATTATTTTCCTTTGTCTTTTAGGAATTATTTTGGAAGCGAAAGCATCGATTCAAATATTAATTAAAAAGTGTGAATACGGACTCAAGTAAAATTCAGCAAATTGTGCTAGAGGAGCTGAAGTTGGACACTGATAGTGGCAGTGCTATTAGTTGGTCAAGCGATTCAACAATGAATATGGACACTCTAAGGAGCGTTATAGTATTTTCTGTTGGGAAGGATTCAAAGAACTGTATACAACGTTTTTTGGAAGCAGTTCCTTCCTACAATGATAAAGAGTTTCCGCATATCTCGAGCGCTTTACAAGAAGTTGGTGGACGCGTTTTTAACATCTAGTATATATACCAAGTTGGAGAGCCGCAAAACATTTTCTGCAGAAATGCATATAGCGCTGTTTCTTTGGTTCGAGACATGAGGCTTGCTCTTACAGGGATATTGCCGATAGATTCAATCTTGCATTGGGACATTATAGGAAGAGCGATATATTTTGTGAGCAATCTTTGTGACTCTGTCATCCGATGGCCATCCGAAGCGGAAAAAATAGAAACGGCTTCGTATATGAGAAGCAAAACAGGAATGCAAGGTTTAATATGTACTGAATTATTAATTGCATATAAATATGGCAAACGATGAAGTAAAGTACATATTTTTTTTCTTTAGATGTTATAGACGGCACAAAAATTAAAATTGACCCTCCGAAGCATGGAAAAGACGATAACATTGACAGAAAGGGAGTGACAAGTTTGTCTCTCCAAGGGATATGCAACGAAAGAAGGAACTTTATAGACATTTTCGTTGGATATCCAGGATCCGTCCATGACAAAAGGGTCTACGAAAAGAGTGATATATATCGTCAACTGCCAAATTTATTTGGAAGTCGGTTTTTGCTGGGAGATTCCGCTTATGCGTGCTCCCAGTATTTAATAACGCCATATCGCGATAATGGGCACTTAACTTCAAGGCAAAAGTTTTTTAACCGTAAGTTAAGCTCAGGAAGAATCGTCATAGAATATTCATTTGGCGTTCTCAATCAGCGATTTCGTCAGCTTTATTACAGCAAGCTGAGAGGAGTAAAGAAACTTTGCCATTTTGTACGAGCATGCGTTGTGCTGCATAATTTATGCGATGATGATGAGCTGCCTTTTAAAATCAACGATGACGTTAATGAAAATATTTTGGACAATGAATTTGATCAACAGCATGGTAGCATCCTTAGAAATAGACTCTGCGAAGAAATGTATTCTTATTTTAATTAAAAGTTTAATAAAAACATTATTTAATAGATTTTTATGATTTTTCATTTTGCGGTTACAACAGCGCAGACAGCATCTCTCTCCTTTGCTCTCTTCCATTTGCCAATTCCTCCGTCCTTTCTTTGTAAGCCTTCAATTTGGCCTCCCAATATTCCTTGGTCGCCTTCCTCTCTTCCAGAAATCCGCCCTCCACTTCTTCCGCTACTACGCCACTGTGCTGTTTTTTTTGGGCCTCCGTGGTAGTGCTTCTACAAGCCTTGCATCATCTTCTTCAGAAGGAGGGGCGCTTGTCACTCTTGGTAATGTTTGTGAAGAAAAATGAGTAAGATTATGCATATTATATGTATGATTTATTGTTTTACCAGCAACATGGGACATTCCTGCATCCATTAATAAACAGGTTCGTGATCTTCCGCTCCCCGTCGTACTGCCTAACCGATAGCTTGGTATTAAAGCTGGTCGGTCACACATCACATCCACAAGATCCCTATCATTACCACAAACAAATAGATGTACATGAGTAAATTATATATAAATTTCATACTTCTCATAAGCACACAAGCTCTGTCATTGTCCGTTTGGGAGTTGTGTTTTATTTTATTTTTGAACCCCCTCTCCAGGCTCTTCCACTTCGACTCTATTTGGAACGGCGTGAAGTTGGATTATAATTCATGCGGAGGGCAATATTGACCCAAAGCTTCTTCTTTGTCTTGACCTCAAACTTCTTTCCTAGTTTGGGACGAATTTCCCTATAAAGCGAGATCAATAATTGGCAATCTTTGTCGAGCCAAAGAGCCTTCGGTTTGTCCTCGTCCGATATATGTAGCTGCAGATGTTGATGCAATCGGAACGAAATCTTCTGCAGTGCTAGATTCCACTCCGAATGAATTCTCAAACACTTGGTGAAAGAGATCATCATCTTAAGAACAATATAAAAAATGATTGAAGTGTATAATTCTATTTTCCATTCCACCAATACGGATTGGCCGTTGTTGTTTTTGATTTCAATTTGCATCATTTTTTTGCTTTTCTTAGCTACTTAAAACGAAAGTGAAGTTACTTAATACCCTTATTTGATAAAAAATCACCATACATACCGCACTTATCAATCGTCAAATAAATTAGTTGTCCTTCTTTAAACTTTCTTTAGTTCCTTTTTCCTTTTTTTGCTTTTCTGAGCTTTCAAAAACGAAAATGAATTTAATTAACAAGCTTATTTGATAAAAACATCACCATACATACCGCACTTATCAATCACCAATGAATTAGTGAAGTTTTTAATCTGCTTTACTTCTGCACTACCCCAAAAGTATGAGCAAGAAATCTTGCTATTTTCTGCTCTGACAGGTCTGAATGAACACAAAAAGAGCAGTTTCGAGCAGAAATTTTTATCAATGAACACTAAATCTTTCTCTTTTCTGCTTTTTTCTGCTCGGAGCAGAATCAGTGAACAAAACTATTCTGGACTCTGTTCTGCTGTCTACTTTGAAATTGGTTAGATGAATATTAATTTTCTATGATCTTTAAATTTCGCTGGTCGTAACCAATGAAGGAGAACAGTTTTTGTTTTATATCTTGCATATCATATTTGTCTCTTAATTCTCTAGCTAAGTTACCTACAGTTATATCTCTTAATTTATTTATAACAATATTGTGAACCAATAGTATCTCTGGCTCTTGGTTATCAGCAAAAATTACATATGATTTAATCTTACTTAGTAAATATTCTAATTTATTAACTAAACCATAAATGGAACTCACTTTCATGTTGAATATGTCCCTCGTCAAGTCAGTGTTGTTGATGACAGGCCGGTAATGTTGTTTGATGAGCTCTTTTGCCTTGTCCCGTGTGGTCACACCATTCACTATAAGTAGATCCATTGCTCTTCCTTTGATTTTGGTCTGCTGAATTATTGTCCATGTTGACTGTTGATCTCCTTTTGCAAGCTGGTTATCCACCATGACAGCGAAGTGTGTAAGATTTTAAGTATCTCCTTCAAATTTAGGAAGGTATTGGATCTCTCTCAATACATGGCCGCCGATACTAGCCGGTGGGATACTGTCCACTATAGCCACACCTGGCATTTCAACGTGATTATGTGCCATTATATTTTATTTTTCGCTTTTATTCACGCCAAATTTTTATGATGCAAATACAAATGTCACTTCACGAATTATTTTTTTTTTGATTCATTTTATAATTCTTGTCACCGTCTGCCCGGATATATAGAGAACTGTAGTGAACTTCGCGATTTTAAACTTCTCGTTTTCTGATTAAACTTTCGCGTTTTGGATCAGGATAGAAGGTTCGGAATACCAAAAATTGCGACATTAACTCCAATTGACTTGCTTGCCTAAACATATTTCAAAAGGTCAGCCAAATGCATTGGGCTTATTCATTCACGCTATTTCTCAATTGGTTTACTTAACTTGTTTATTCGATCGTCGATCGTTATGGGTCAACATAAAAGTGCTGACGGTTACAATTTCCGGTATTAAGTAATTAAATAATGTCAAGGCAAGCAAGTATGGTGAAAACCATGAACTGTGTATGGCTTATGACTATTTTATTTATCTGATAAGGTAATTGAAAACTATAAATTTTATTAATTTTGAACTTTTGTTACTGGAAAACTAAATTGATTTTAATTGAAGGAGAAAATTGTCCCGTTCTGACAGCTTTTTCCTCATAAAATATAAACCTCCTGCCAAATTTAAGCAAAAGCTTTTCAGCTCTTTATTGTATACATACGCTTCGAATGAACTCGGTAGCTTGATTGGTCCTCAAATAATGCTTGACGAAAAAATCCCGACATCTTTCATAAAACAATGGAATCCGACTACTGAGACGTCGAAACGTGGAGATTTTGAATTTCGAACCGATTACATGAACTTCCTGATGGGAAGCTAAAAATAAGATCGATCACCATATATAAGACATATATTAATTATGTGCTATACAAGAAATATCTATTAGTATGCAATTTAAACGAAAAGTGGACAGATAATATCAGTTGCATTAATTTTGTGTTCGCCCAGTTATGACCTCAGGAAGCATGACTTCCTTGGGCTCTTCCGCATATTTCGCAATAGATTTATCGTGGGTGGAGATTTTAATGCTAAAAACGAAAATTGGGGATCAAGACTGACAAATAAGAGAGGAAGACAACCTTACGAAGTAATAAAAGATATAAGCGGCAAGAATCACTCAACAGCAAAAGCTTCGTATTGGCCAACAGAGAGAAAGAATACCCTAGATCTTGTCGATTTTTTTATTTTAGAGAATATCTCATAAAATACTATGAAAGTAGAAGAGGGGCCAGCTCCTGACTCAGATCATTCCACAATACTATTAACCTTATGAGATGAAATCACTGTCAAAGAAAATGGCTGAAGATTAGCTAATAAACTGACTGATTGGAACTACTTCAGACAGAAACTAAATGATAGTAATCAACTCGTATTGGAAACAGAAGATCATTTGGAAAAGGCAGTTCAGTCGCTAACAGTTAATATCCAAAAAGCTGCATGGGCTGCAACACCTAAAACCAAATCGAAAGTCAAACTTATATCAAAAGAAATACGTGATATTATTGCGGACAGAAGAAGAGATGGAAAATGTTGTCAACAATCAAGGGCCCCCATCGACAAAGCAATTCTGAATAATCAGTAAGCTTAAAAAATCAATATAAGAATTCAAAAATGAATCGCTTGAAATATACCTTCCCAATCTTACGAATGACGCTGGTACCGAATAATCATTCTGGAAGGCAACAAAGAAAATTAAAAGACCAATTGTACACATTCAACCAGTTAAAAACATAGACGGTAATAAGGCAAACATCAACCAAGAAAAGGTGAATTAATTTACTGTGTAAACTAAGCCGGTTACTATGAAAGAAATTACCGGAGAAATAAAAATAGGCATCAATACTAAGAAGACGCTGGGATTCGATTTAATATCGGGGGAAATTCAAAAGAATTCCCTATGAAAGGCCTGAAGAACAAGCACAGGTCATAAATGATGCATTTAGTGTAAGGCATATACCTAACATGTGGAAAACCGCGAAGATAATTATGATGTCTAAACCAGACAAACCACATAGCGAAGTTTCCTGCTGTCGGCCTATATCGACACTACGCATGTTGCCTTAGCTATTTGAAAAGATGCATAAAATGATCGAAGAAAATTTGCTCATCCCAATCCATGAATTTGGCTTTAGAAATATGCACTCCACGATTGATCAGGTACATAGAATAACAGATAAAAAAGTATGACACAAAGGACTCATCCATAAATTGCAAAATCACGTGCCGAAGCAATACTCACTAAGAGAAATAGAACTGTATACCACAAGGCAGTGTGCTAGGCCCTGTATTATATCTCTTATTTATCAGCGACATCCCAAATAGGGACGAAACAACTGTGGTAATATTTGCATATTATACTGCTGGGTTGAGGAAAGGATTGAGCTTTAGGAGCCTACCTTGCCGACTCTTTGATTGCAATCTTTGGATGTCCTCATGAAAGTAGTGATGCTGCGACAGATGTGTCCATAGATTCAGGGCCTCGCGGAGCTCGGTTAATGCAGCCTGAAATACCGTTTCATACTTTTGCTTTCTTCCATGGCGCAGTGGGCGCATTTGATCTGCTGTTCTTTCGAGCAATGATAGACCATCGAGTGTTATTGATGAATCTGAGGATAAAGACACTTATTAATTTGAGTTTGAATAGAGAAGAATACCGATTTATTAGACTTTAGATCGGTTGCAAAACAAAGTCTACATTGCTGTTGACTGTGTTGGATTTCTGGTCTAAAGCGGTGATAAATTGGTTCGGCAGGTGCTTGGCGCAAAATAATGCGCTGATAGTCAAAATGCGATTTATCAACTCGTACCTGTTGATACATTTTAGCAATATTTGCGGCCATAGCGTAACGATGAATTCGAAAGCGAATCAAGGTCGTATACAAATCGGGCTGAAGTTGCTGGCCGACCAACTAAGCATCGTTTAAGAAACAACTTACTGTCATCAGTGCAATCTGGTTTTCGTGCAAAACATATTTGTGCAACAGCCATGGTTAAACTTTTTGACGACATACGAATTCACTACGACATGGGAGATGCGACAGTCCTTTGCTTGCTGAACTTTTCGAAGGCTTTTGACAGGGTGAACCACGGTATTTTGTGCAAAAAGCTTATGCTATATTTTGGGTTCAATGAAAGATCCGTCCGTCTTTTGCTAGACTACTTAAGTAATCGGTACCAAAGGGTTGTGACAGAAAACGGCTCCTCTTCTTTCAGGAGACTCTCTGATGGTGTACCGCATGGCTCTATCTTAGGTCTCATTCTTTTTTGTTTGTTCATTAATGACCTTCCTAATGTGTACATAAATGTTTCCATTCACCCTTATGATGATGACGTCCAAATTTACCTGTCGAAACCAATTGGTCTTTTTGAAGACCTTGTTTTCCGTGTAAATGAGGATCTTTCAAATATATATAATTGGTCCATAAACAATGGACTGACTCTTAATCCGACAAAAACTCAGTTGATCCTCATATCCAAAACTATGTATGATACTGACAGTTTACCATCACTTTTCCTGTCCAACTTTCGACTTAAATATATTGTAGTGTGATTCAATGCAAGACCACTGAATAAAGACATTACATAACATGGTATCGCCCCACAAATTTGAAAGTGTCACATGGCATTCGATCAGTATGGGCAGTGATTCATGCTTTGTTTTGGTCACTGGAGTTCAAGTGGTCATCATTGTTTACATTTGCATTCATTGCACTTGGAACAAAGCGAAAAGAAATATTGTACACAGAATATAGCAAAGGGGTCAGGTTGCTTATATATACTGAACTAATTTTGGCTTAGAACGAAGGGATCATAGGGTTAAAATTTGTATAAATAGAAATGTTTTGGAAGAATAAAGACAGTCTTGAAACTCAACTTGACTTAATTATTATTGTGGCAGTAATTTGCCTTACTTACAGCGAGCTGCGCTTTGTACAGCACGCAAGAGCATGCTACGCTTTATATAGCTTTGGGGGTAGGCTACGGAGAAGACATTAGTTCTTCTAGTGAGAATACATCACTTGGCGACCCTAAAGCATTACATGGCGATCCTGCCATCTTCGCAGAACTGTACATATAAGCGAAGAAGTGAGCAATCTGAGGTAGATTCTAAGGTAATGACATACAATAAAGAGGAGCTGGACAATTTGTTCAAGAGCTTAGATGAACAATACGTCCCAACAGCGAGTACAGAAGGAGAGATATCAACACCAATATACAACCCAACACCGAGAACAGCTGGACCAAAGGCGATCACTATTGAGCAATATAGGAGACGACAACAGAAACAACCACCTCCACCACAGCTAAGGAAAGAAAATCCAAGAAAGAGAAAAAGAGCAGGCAGAGAAGTGAGGCTGCGGCAACAAAGGGCAGAGCTTCACCGGATAATCCCCATAACACAAGATACACCACAAAAATTGGAGCTTATAAGAACATTGAGGAATCTTCGCGGAGATGGGACAGAAGCAGTCGAAAGAAGAAATAATCAACAATAACGTTAATGGAACAACGTTAATAGGAACCAGTCATCAGAACTTTTTTTATTATTATTATTTTACTATTGTTATTATTAGTAAAAATAAATAGTTATTTAAAAAAAATACGTTAAAAAACAAATCATGAGAGGTAAAATTAACAATATTTAAAAAGTTTATAAAAAAAAAAATTTATATAATATAAATGAATAAAAATTAATAAACAAAAATATAAACAGTATGTCATGGAATACTTTAAGCCTCTGTTAAAAATTTTGAAAAACCTGAAGAAAAATCCCAATAGAGAGTACACAACAGAATACATAGAAAAGATTACAAATATAATTGAAAGTATTTGGGAAGAAATTAGAATAGAAGCAAAAGAAGGGGAATTTGAAGAAATAGAACAATATTTGCAAACAATAGTAGAAGAAATAAACAACCTTCTTAAACCAAAAATACTTCAAACCAAAACAGACAAGACAAGCACCAACACAGAAATGGCTAAGTTTGACATAATAACGGCAGTCAAACTTGTACAAGAGTTTGATGGGGACCAGAAGAAATTATGAAACTTCCTAGGAGTGATAGAAGTGTATGACGAATCACTTATTGATAACAATGACAAAAAAAAAAGCTTATTAGTTTCGTACTAACGACAAAACTAGCAGGTAAGGTAAAAAATAGGCTGCTGACTGAATCAAAACCAGAGAGGCTAGAGAAGCTAAAAACAATGCTAAACAAACTATACAAGCCCAGGGCAGATCCATTAAAAATACAGAACGAACAAGTCAGATCAAGGCAATTCCAGCATCAATGCTTATGCTGAAAGAGTAGAGGCATTGGTAGCGGAATTGAACGAAATACAAATAGGAACACAAGGAGAAGCAAACAGAGAGGTAATAGTAGCACTGAACGACCAGTTAGGGTTAAACGCTTTTAAAAACGGACTAAATGAGACAGGTAGAATGATTATCCAGGCAGCAAGAGTAGCAAAACTAAGTGAAGCAATTCAGTAAGCATCAGAGATAGAGTCCACACCCTCAAGAACTAGCGTAATGCATTTTGAGACAAACATGAGAGGAGGACAGGTAGGAATACGCGGATACCGTGCAAATTTCAACCCTCCTTTTAACAGCAACAGTCGTGGTTATGGTCACCAAAATAGACCTCAAAATTTCAATAATAGAAGAAACTTTTCTGGTAGAGGTAATTATCACAGCACAGGCAATAACCAACAAAGGGGACAACAGCAACAATACAATAACAGATCGGAAAACTTAGGTGTCCCCGGTCGTCAAAATCGGGGAAGAGCAATTGCCGCCAGAAGATACTAAATTTAAACAGGGAAAAGGACTTCACAAATTTTGTTAGCCTAGAAATTAAGAAACCAAAAGGAATATTCACCTTTTCGGTAGACACAGGTGCAGATATATTCATATTTAGAAACAAAATTATGAATGAAATTAATACTAGCAACAGATGTGAGATAAACGGTATATGTAGTCGAAAGTTATTATCGAAAGGTACAACAAAATTAGAATTAAAGATAGGCGATGATTTAATAATAAAGCATGAATTTCACGTAGTAGACGTAGCCAACAGACGGGATATTAGGTCGAGATTTCCTGAAAATACAACAGCAAAATTGAAATAGCATTACCAATGAACATGGACGTGAAGCATATAGGCAAGCTAACATTACCACCAAGGTCAGAAGTAATACAGGTAGTAGAAATGCAACTTAATGAAGACACAGTAGTGATTGGTAAAGAAATAAAGAAGGGAATATTTACAGCCAACACCATAATACCAGCAGAAGGTATAAAACACATACGGCTAATGAACACGCAGGACAAAGTAGTGACAATAGAAAACACCTCAATTGAAGTACAACCGATGAGAAACTTTGATATACTAACATACAAAACATACAAAAAACCTCAATGCGAACGGTTACAACTACTAAAGAAAGAAATAAAGATTGAGAAAGCTAGCAGAGCAGAATCAGAAATGATCTGGAAAATCTGTGAACAATTTCAAGACGTATTCCATATTGAAGGAGAAACCTTAACTGTGAACAACTTCTATGAACAACATATAACAATGAAAGACAACAACCCGACATACATTAAAACTACAGGCTGCCACATGCGCACTTACAAGAGATAAACAAACAAGTGTCAGAACTGGTACAAGAAGACATAGTAGAAGCATCAACAAGTCCTTATAACTCACCACTCCTAATTGTACCAAAGAAAAGAAAAAATGGGCAAGAAAAATGGAGATTAGTAGTAGATTTCAGAGCATTAAATAAAAAGGTAGTGGATGACAAATTTCCACTAACAAGACTTGGGCAATGCGAAATATTTTTCAACATTAGATATGACAAGTTCATTTCACCAAATACCGCTACACAAACACTCAAGACCATTAACAGCATTTTCTACCAAAGAGGGACACTACCATTTCAAGAGATTCCCATTTGGACTATAAATATCAACAAACAGTTTCCAACAGATGGCATCAATAGCTTTAAGTGGATTACAAGCAGCATTTTTATACGTAGATGATATCATAGTATTTGGTTCAAACATTAGGGAACACAATGATAACTTAATTAATGTACTGGAAGGACTACGCAAATATAATCTTAAGCTGAATCCAGGAAAATGTGATTTGCTTAAACCGGAAATAGTATGTCTTGGACATTTAATATCTGCAGGAGTCTGCACAGATCCAGAAAAGTATGAAGTGATTAAGAAATATCCAGAACCAAAAAATGCTGACGACGTAAGACGATTTGTAGCTTTTTGCAACTACTACAGACGGTTTATTCAAGTTTTTGCAAGCATAGCAAGACCTCTAAATCAATTATTGCAAAAGAAACAAGTATTCACTTGGACAGAGGCGTGCACCGCAGCATTCAATGCACTAATACAGAAACTTTTATCACCATCAGTGTTAAGCTATCCGGACTTCTCGAAATCTTTCATTCTGACAACAGACGCTTCAAACTTTGCACTAGGAGCCGTTTTGTCACAAGGAGAAATTGGAAAAGATAGACCAATAGCATATGCGAGTAAATCACTGAACAAGCATGAGCTGAATAAACCAATAATAGAAAAAGAACTTCTAGCAATACATTGGGGAATAAACTACTTTAGACTGTTCTTGTTCGGAAGAAAATTTAATGTTTCCACTGACCACAGACCTTTAGTTAGTCTATTTACGCACAAAAATCCGTCTTCCAAACTAACTAGAATACGGGTAGACTTAATGGATTATGATTATGAAATTGTATTCAACCAAGGAAAGATGAACACTAATGCAGATGCATTCTCGAGAAAACAAATTAATTCAGAGAAATTAAAAGAAATGATACCAAAACACAATGTAGATGTAGGTACAAGAGCAATGCAAAAAAATATAGAGGAAACTGAAGAACATAAAGCAAATGAAAACTGTGCAAGAGCCTTAGACTCAAATGTGGGGACTGATCACCTTCACATATGGGACTGTACAACAATATTTGACATAAGGCGGATGAAGAAAATTGAATTCAAAAAGATAGAAAGAAATAAAAATGGTACCAGAAGAAATAATATAAATATAGCAGCAAACACTGTAGTTGTCGAATTTAGCGATAATTCTCTATCAGAGGTAAAATTGATTTTGAAGAAGCTATTATTCTGGATGAGCATTGCAGGAGTAAATAAACTAGCGCTAGCGAGAGATAGTTTGATATTTGGAAACGTTGATATCCAAGAATTTAAAAAAATATTTAATAAGCTGCAAAAGAATAGAAACATTGATGAATGTTTAGATATATTAATATATGAACCTCCAAGAAAAGTAACGGATGAAGAAGAAATGCACAGACTAATTGAAGAACATCATAACTCGAAAATAGGAGGACTTTGTGGTATCAGAAGATGCATTAGCAAACTTAAGCAGAAATATGTTTGGAAAAACCTGAATCGAATGGTATAATAACAAAAAATACAAAAGAAAATTTTGTCTTAACAGACACGCGTAGTACCTCATTTGAAACAAATTCAGGAGACACTGTTGGACCCCTGAGACCTTCGAAAGGATATAGATAAATACTAACAATTCAATGTGAACTAACTAAATTTGTGGAAGCATACCCAATAGAAAATAAAGATGCCGTCAGTATTGCCAAGACAATTGTAGAAAAATTCATACTTAAATATGGATGTTTTAGAAAGCTAAAAACAGACAAAGCGACAGAATTCACTAATGAACTATTAAAAAATATTTGTAAAACACTTAATATAGAAAAGATAGTATCGACACCATATCATCATGAGACTCTAGGATCTTTAGAAAAAAATCATAGGGTTCTGAATGATTATCTTATGACATTAGGAAATAAGGATAGTTGGGATGAATGGTTACCATATTATACATATTGTTATAATTCAATACCACATAATAGTACACTATATTCACCATTTGAATTAGTTTTTGGCAAATTAAGTAAACTTCCATGTGAAATCCTAACAAATAAAGAAAAAAATTAAGATTTAGATGAATTAAAATCTAAATTAAGGTATTCCCATATAAAAGCCAAAAATAATCTATTAGAAGATAAGCGCAAAAGAATGAATGAACAAAAAAATGTAAATAAATCCAGTAGGTGACAAGGTATTTTTAAGAACTCAAAATAAGAAAAAAATTGATAAACCATTTAAAGGTCCATATGAAATAATATCACAAGATGGACCTAACAGTTGTATAATGATAGATAACAAGAAATATGATATACATAATAATAATATGTAAAAATAATATATGAAATGTTTGTACACTTAAGAATATTATAAGTTAACATGATGTTAATTAAGAAATACTGATCCCAAACAGTAAGAACATATACTTGTATAAATGACATTTATTTAAATTTTAAGAAATGTAAACAAATATCATATTTCAGTGGGGGAAGGATGTACTGTGATTCAATGCAAGACCACTGAATAAAGACATTACATAACATTGTATCGCCCCACATATTTGAAAGTGTCACATGGCATTCGATCAGTATGGGCAGTGATTCATGCTATGTTTTGGTCACTGGAGTTCAAGTGGTCATCATTGTTTACATTTGCAATCATTGCACTTGGAACAAAGCGAAAAGAAATATTGTACACAGAATATAGCAAAGGGGTCAGGTTGCTTACACATACTGTGTAACATTGTATCGCCCCACATATTTGAAAGTGTCACATGGCATTCGATCAGTATGGGCAGTGATTCATGCTATGTTTTGGTCACTGGAGTTCAAGTGGTCATCATTGTTTACATTTGCAATCATTGCACTTGGAACAAAGCGAAAAGAAATATTGTACACAGAATATAGCAAAGGGGTCAGGTTGCTTACACATACTGACCTAATTTTGGCTAAGAACAAAGGGATCATAGGGTTAAAATTGGTATAAATAGAAATGTTTTGGAAGAATAAAGACAGTCTTGAAACTCAACTTCACTCAATTATTATTGTGGCAGTAATTTGCCTTACTAACAGCGAGCTGCGCTTTGTACAGCACGGAAGAGCGTGCTACGCTTTATATAGCTTTGGGGGTAGGCTACGGAGAAGACATTAGTTCTTCTAGTGAGAATACATCACTTGGCTACCCTAAAGCATTACAATATGGATACAGTGTCAAACCTTGGTTTTAAAATTAATCGATCCCTTTCAGCCTCTGCTCATATTAATCAGATTGTTGGAAGAATCTACGGCGGGCTGCGTAAATTATGGTAAATGTCAAGCTTCACGCCAACTTACACGAAACTAAGGCTCATTAAAGCTCTATTCATGCCTCTAATTAACTACGCGGTTGTTGTGTATTGCAATCTCAAATGTATTAATTGTAAAAACAAGATGGAGTGCATGAATAATGATAAGCTACAAAAGAATAAACTAATTTTAAAGGAAATTAAATTACTCAATAAGAGCGCAAGTACAATGCAAAAATATAAACAATTAAACCAGATTGTCAGACAGAATGGATTCGAGATTAGAAAAGTTAATATCCAAGAGCCACTGTTTTACAAGTTGAGTAGGCATTCCGGACACTGATATTGCTCTTATAGACTGTGGAAGCTTATTAAATAGACGATATGAAGACACCGAATAAAAATTACGATAAGCAGTGGTTCGATAATGTGGCAAAGATACTAAATTCAATAGGTTTCCACGCAAATTATGATTCGAGATTACTCGAAAGTTTCGATTACCAGATTTCATAAAGAATTTCCTTAACACTTTAAAGCAGTACAAATGACGAACTGGCAGGATTTTCAGGTCACAGAACAAAGGAAAACTGGGATGCCTAGCAGGTTTATGGCAAAGTTTTCGAAGGATATACTTCTGCAAAATTAAAAGAGGTTGAATTTTATTCTGATAAACACCTCCCCAGCAAACAATACCATACTGCAATTTTGAATGGAAAATACCATAGTAAATAATTTTTAGAAGCGTTGTGGAGCAGATATTTCGCAAATAATAGCAATGTGGTAGCGTACTACGGAGATACTTCTTCAGAATGTCGACATGATTTGAGAAACTCATTCTAGAATCTAAGGTGAGCCCCAGGTATTTAAATTCATCAACTTTCTCGTCTAAGAAACAGTTATCACTGCAGCTCAAGTTGTTATAAAATGTGGCAGAACATGGACTGGAAGCACAAATGCAATTAGAGAGTCTGTATTTTTGGCACTCTGGTGCATGATAAGAGACTTTCGCTTCTACATTTTGAAAGGAAGACAGACTGAAGAACATTATCTTTGTTTTAGAGCTAATAGCCAAATTGTGTTCCCCAAATCAGTTTCTCAATAAATTAAGATCCCAATTAAAATCATAAACAAGATCCAGAGGACTATTCAAACCATAAGAGAAACCTATATCATCCGCAAATGTAGTAGGTGAGCCTTTAAAATTAAGTGTAAATAGTGAATTTATGTAGATGAGAAACAAAATTGATCCCAAAACAGAGCCTTGAGGTACACCCAGGTTGAAGAACTTAGTTTGGCTCCTGACCTCATCTATCTTCACCCTTTGCGACCTATTACTAAGGTAAGACCCAAACCAATCCAGCATAAAACCACGAAAACCAGCTTTTTCTAGTTTTCTCAGCAAAACGTTGTGGTTGACCATATCAAAGGCCTTAGTAATATCAATAAAAAGGCCAGCCGTAGTCTTTTTCTCGTCGAGGTTAGATATGATTTGGGCACAGAACTGCAGGAGTGCATCTTCAGTCGATTTACCTCTCTGAAAGCTTAATTGATTTGGGTTAAGGAACTTAGTTTTATTCAAGAAATTCACTATTCTTTCTTTAACAAGTTTTTCAAAGACTTTGCTAAAGACAGAGAGAAGTGATGTAGGCCTATAGTTGCACATTTCAGTAGCAGAACCTTTCTTAAAAAATGGTACAACATCTGCACATTTGAGGGCTTCTGGAAAAATTCCCGCAAATACACAACGATTAAATATATCTGCCAAGACATCAACCAAAAAACATCCTACTTTTTTGAGAACCATACTAGAAATGCCATCAGCTCCACACGAATTAGAGTTCTTTAGAGTTCCAATAGCTTATAATACCTCAAGGGAAGTTATGGGCTTAAACACAAAGCTGTTTCCTAGCGGTTCAGCAGAGTTATAGATGGTCGAACAGGAAGAACAAAGCGGTAGAACGGGGCAAGGTTGGAAACTATTTGCTATATTTGCATAATAGCAATTAAATGCATTAGATATGGCAAGTTTGTCTGAAACTTCACCTCTACATCGACTCTAATGACACTCGGTTTGTTTGAGAGAGCTGATTTATTGAGCAGGCTATTAACTATCTGCCATTCATATTTTAAGTTTCCCTTAGCATCATTAAATTTTGAACGGTAAAAAGTATCTTGGCATTTCGGAATTTCCTTTTTGAGTTCATCGCACAATTTTTTATATTTTCTTTTTAAATTTAGATTACACGGGTACTTGTTGCATTTTATGCGAAGCTTGTTTTTAACAATTACTTTGTTCAGCAAGTACCTTGGGATCCAAGGTTTAAGCCTTTTGACATGCTTTTTTGCGGGAAGTACAGAGGAACAACTCAAAATTTGTTTCTGAAGGGTATCAACAAAGATTGTATAGGAAGATGAGGGATCACTACACGAATACACATCTTCCCAAGACTCATGAACAAGATTGTTTTTGAGATTGCCGAAGTTAATTTTCAAAATATTAATAGCATTTACTGGATTTCTCCTAGGCTTGGATCCGGACAAGTTAACCAGGAGCCCTGTCATTGAATGGTCAGTGATCATGAAATCAAAGACAAACTTTTCACATTTACTGACCGAAGCATTTCTGAAGCGTCCATATATATGATCAAGGCATTTACCTGATACCATCCTAGTTGGCTCATTGATAAAAGATGCTAGACCATGAGACGCTAGCAATACCATATAATTCGAAACAGATTCACTGCTGTCTAAGTTGTTAAGATTAAAATCCCCAACAATAATTAGATTTTTAGATTTTTCATTTCTTAAGAGGCCAGAAAATTCTTCCATAAATGACAGAACATTAAACATATGCAACCTATAGACGCAAAAAAAAACATACGCTTCATTGTTTATTTCAATGGAGACCTTCGAAACATCAGCACTTAGAAAATTGACACACTTTACATCAAGGACTTTGTATTCCTCTTTGATGAAACATCCACACCTCCTGCAGCGTAATTTTCATTGGTCATAGCAAACAAATTGAATCCAGGCAAGGAGTAATCACTTTTTTCAAAGCTATAAATCCATATCTCAGACACAAACACAATATCAGGAATACACACAAAAGAGTCAAGATGGGTAGATAGAGATGAAAAGTTTTCTCTCAAACTCCTGACATTCTGGTGTATAATAAAAAGTTTGTTAGCGCAACTATTAGTAAACAAATTCTCACAGTTTGTACTACTAAGATCAAGGGTAGAAAAGTCATCGATTAAATCATTAATATTGTTCATTTAAAATATTAAAATGACGAAAGGCACTAAATGTGTTCAAGATCATTGAAAGATCTAATTAAAATGACTTTACCACCCTCAACCTTTCTCACAAGAATTTTATTATCTTTAAACCATACGTATTTAACACCTTTATGATGTTTTGCCTCTTTCGCCTTAGAGAAGAGGGCCTGCGTATACTTCGTAAGTGCATCGTTTATAAAGATATTGGTTCCATTGCTGCTATTGTTGCCCACACCATCGACATCGGTCACATGTGTGTTGAAGTTTTTTTTATTCTTCCTCTTTGCATTCATTATCCGCTGTTTCGTTGTTAAATTTGCGAATTTTATGTAGATGATTGATTTAGCTTTAGCTGACGAAGAGGGTACACCGTTGTTGTTTATTTTGGTTTGCACTTTCTTAGCCTAGCATTTTTCTATTTCGTTGTCAGTAACCGCGATGGACAAAGCTTTGTGGAAGATCTGCCTTGCCTTGCTGGTAGCGTTAAGGTCATTGACGTTAGTCACTCCAACAATTTCGATGGAATTGCTGTTGCTGTTGTTGCTGTCAATTAAGCTTACTCTCTAGATAAGCAACTTTCGATTTAAGCTCTGCATTTTCCTTTCATATCTCTTTGAGTTGTTGTAGAAAGCGATTATTAGTTTCCTCCAAGTTAGAAAGCTTTAAATAAATCATTTGAAGCGTGCACTCACTCTCATTTTTTTCAACGCGTGTAGAGGAATCACTTGGTGTTGGTTGTATATTACTGCTACCCGGTTGAGTTAATTTAGCACTAGACACTGGTGCATTGTTTTTGTTATGCGTGGACACAACCGGCAAGGGCATATGTGAAGAGCGGCGTCTTGAAACTCCGCATTTGTCGCATCGAAACGAACTACCACTCGATTTTATATACTCAGCGTCTTATTCGGTAATATTAACACACGAGTAATGGAAAAATAGTGAACAATCACTACAACTTATTTTAGTTAAACAATTACGATATATTTTTTTGCAAACACACGGAACAATTCATTTTGCAGAACTTAATGTCTCTATGAAATGCGCACCCCACAATAATCCAGAGAACACTTTAGGTTGTACATTGCAACAATACTTTGCCGGGAGGTCCTGCATATTCATGCATAGAATTATCCAAACCAAAGCACCATTATACTTTTGAAAAACTGCGTTTTGCCCAATCAGCGAGAACACTAAACATTATTACTCCAACCACTAAATACCTGAATTCGTCGCGACTATTTTTTTGTTTCTGCTGCCAGGCTCTGGAACTCGCTGTCTTCCAACATTAAACAAATAATAGGAGTAGCAAACTTTAAAAAGGCCGCACAGAACTACTTCAAATGATTAGCAGTAATCATTCTTTCTTTTCCTTCTACGATTAACCTTCTATAACTTCCTATCAACTCATCACTTTCCCTCATCGAACATAATTTTTTGATAATTTTTAATCTTTTCATTTTAAGCTTATCTTAATTTATATAAAGCCGTTATTGTAACCTTCATTTTATGTACTATAAAAGACTGAAGTCTTACTTGTACTGCAAATTTAAAAATAAAAAAATAAAATAAAAACTTTGTAGTGCTCCTAAATTTCTTTATAACTGCTCTTTGGGGCATGTTGGAATATCTTCCAGGTATTGGATCTTCGTCAAGTGGCTCCGCGTTTCCCAAGTTGAGCAACTCCTGCATGAAATCAGCATACTGCGCATGAAGCTGCTGGTTTGTTGCGAAAATCTTTTCCATACGCAAAGGACTTCGGACAGCTGCACCACGGGAGCTTCCAAGAGGGATGTCAGGCTTGAAAGGCAATTTCACCACATTGTTATGAAATAAAATTATTCACTTTTGTTGAGGTTAAAAAATGAACTGTCCGGCATTGTTCAAGCATAATTGTCGATGGCTAGTGGCTAGACTACCAAGTCAGCGCAAATAGCTACGTGTGCAATATGACACACCTGGAGAGCCACAGGAAGTGAAGATTCCAAATGTGTAAAGCTTTGTTGTTTTGGAGGCTTCATGTTGTTGCTCAGTGAATCATGATTGACACTGGTGCCCAAGACAAAACATGATACAGATGTTATTACACCTTCCTCCTTTAGAAGTATAATTTTATTACAATAAAATTATGCTTGACCATTTCCTTAAGTCCTAGTACTTTTATTGTGAAATGAAAAGAAAACTTAAAATATATTTACATTTTACATCTTCATAGATATATATCTTAATTTTTGTATTTTTAACATCATAAAAATATGCATAATTAATTTTGTTTTTTTTTCGAACAAAAAAATTGAATTTGTTATCAGCCAATTATGGGTTAAGTAAGAAAATGTTTACTGTTGTTAATTTTAACATACTATATATCAAAATCTTTATATTTAAAATATATTGTGTATATTATCTAACGTGTGTCCTACTTGTTTCACTAGAACTAAATCTCCTATTGTTATAACTAAGCTATTACTTTATTTATCGTATTCGACTTTTGCTTTATTCTTTTTGCTTTTTATAATTCCTAACGCCCTTTTATGAGCCAATTGAAGTCGTAATTTCCTGGGGACTTACCAAACACTGATTCAAATGGGTAATAGTCATGCACCACCGATGGCGTAGTATTGTAGCAATACGTGAAGTATTTTAGTCACTCTTTCCAGTCTATTTTTTCTATGGAAATATATGACCGAACATGGTCATTGAATGTTCGTTGGTTTCTTTCCACAGTTCCCAATGTTTGGTGGTTGTATGCCTTTGAAGAAGTGTTTTCTACATTAAGTAGCTAACATATTTCGTCAAATAATTTGTGTTTAAATTCGGCACCCATGTCTGTGATTATTTTTCTCATCGGACCGTGATTAGTAGCAAATGGTCAAAGATTGCTTTCGCTATTGTTTTTGCACTTTTATCTGCGATTGGTACCGGTACCAGATATTTGGTTAAATCACATATTACTGTGACTGCATACGCATTGCCATTTTTTTATCTTGGTAATGTTTCAACGGTATCTAACAGGACTAGATCAAAAGCGCTTGTTGGGGTATCAGTTATAATCAATGGTTCTCTTAGGTTATTCAGAGACTTATTTTTTTGACATATGTCACATCCCTTAATGTATTTTATAATATCCCTAGTCATATTTTTCCAATAATATTTTCGTCGTATCCTTTTAAATGTACGTCTGATACCTGAGTGGCGACCACAGATTGGATCATCTTGGTTATGGTGATGACACAGAAAACGCAATTGATGAAATCCTAGGGTTAAGTCGAGGCAAGAGAAATATTTAGTTTTGGACTATTGAACTGTTGTACTTTTCTTAGTTTAACGTCATTATTTAGAGAATTTGGTATTGAAACGTTTTCATAGTCGTTTAAACTTTCTGTTTGCAAGATTGTGTATCAATACAGTTTAATTTGTTGTATTTATTACACCAAGAAATGTCTTTTCGCTTTTTGCAATTGTATTTGCCACATATAGTATATTCCTTCCTTAAGTTGTTGTTGTGGAATATGCACTTCTTTTTCGAGGGCTTGGATGTTAACTTGTCTGATAACTTCAGATCTTACCGGTATTGCTATGGCATTATTAGTTGGCGAGCAAGACATTGGTATTTCAATTTCGTTAAAGCCATCTGGCCCACTAGCCACTAGCCAATCTTGGTTTTTGTCATAGTTAAGTGTACAATTGTATATCTTGACAAAATCAAGCCCATTTATTCCATCGGATGGAATTGGAAAATCATCGCTTACGATATGAAACTCATGAGGTATTAGAAGATTTTCAAATTTTAATTCAGTGTGAACTTTTTTTTTGTTTAATTTTTTATTTTTTTATATTTCTTTCTTTTTCTTGAATAATAACAATAACCAGGATGAAGTCTGATATCGTTTAAGAAATAATAATAATAAGTAAAGAAAAAGAAAAGAAGCTATCTATAGTTCATAGGGAACTAGAGACGATAGCATAAACAAGTAACATTTTAACAAACAGAAAAAAAAATCAAATGCGGTGGGGTCGCAGTGTATTTTTACATAATTTAATTTACAATATATTGAGAGAAAGAGAAAAAATAAATACCAATAGAGATAATAATATAAAACAAAATTCAAATAATAATTCAATAGTTCAGATTCATATGATAACAGAGGTAAGGTTTGATATTACTTCATAGCTTTAATCTAAAAGCCATAGTTAAACCTTCTTGAGAAAAGCAGATTTAGATCTAACGGTTCTAATGCTAATCGGTAACCTATTGAAGAGCCTAGGAGCAATTGCCGTATAGAAATTAAAAAATTATTGAAGATTGTGATGTGGAACGAAAGCAAAATTGGAATTGTTGATTCTGAGGTTATTGTTTGAAGAGCCCCGATTTAATAGATACCCCGACCTATCAAAAAAAATCTTAAATACCTTATTAAAATATAATTGTTTTAGAGGGAGAATTTTAAGATTTCTTAAATGTGAAAGACTATTAAGGCGACGATTTTTATTGCATATAAGACGAACAATATGTTTCTGAGATATTAAAAGTGGATTCAGTTGATTAGTTCAGCCTAGAATGAACTAATCCATAGTAGATACACTTAAGAAGATCTTGAAAGCAGCAGGGCTTTAACAAGAAAAATTGTCTTGTGGCAGCTAAAAGGTACTTTTTATGTGCACTAGTATGAACAAACCAGTTCAATCTCCAGTCAAGGATAACACCAAGGTACTTAAACGTATCGACTCTCTCTATAGTGAAACATTTATCAGAACAAGAACCCGTTACAAAAAATGTTTGCGAACCTGTCTTCGATTTACAAATATGATCACTGTCCTTAAATTTATTACAATTAACGCAATGAAAGCAATTCCATAATCAAACATTCTTCCGCACACATTAAAAAACATGATTTTAGTTTTGTCACATATCACCAACTTATGTCGTTGAAAAGAGTGACTTAAAATTTCCAGGTCATGATTTATATCGACATTTAAATTTAGAGCTGAATTACTCAAATGTATTAATTGTAAAAACAAGATGGAGTGCATGAATAATGATAAGCTACAAAAGAATAAACTAATTTTAAAGGAAATTAAATTACTCAATAAGAGCGCAAGTACAATGCAAAAATATAAACAATTAAACCAGATTGTCAGACAGAATGGATTCGAGATTAGAAAAGTTAATATCCAAGAGCCACTGTTTTACAAGTTGAGTAGGCATTCCGGACACTGATATTGCTCTTATAGACTGTGGAAGCTTATTAAATAGACGATATGAAGACACCGAATAAAAATTACGATAAGCAGTGGTTCGATAATGTGGCAAAGATACTAAATTCAATAGGTTTCCACGCAAATTATGATTCGAGATTACTCGAAAGTTTCGATTACCAGATTTCATAAAGAATTTCCTTAACACTTTAAAGCAGTACAAATGACGAACTGGCAGGATTTTCAGGTCACAGAACAAAGGAAAACTGGGATGCCTAGCAGGTTTATGGCAAAGTTTTCGAAGGATATACTTCTGCAAAATTAAAAGAAGAGGTTGAATTTTATTCTGATAAACACCTCCCCAGCAAACAATACCATACTGCAATTTTGAATGGAAAATACCATAGTAAATAATTTTTAGAAGCGTTGTGGAGCAGATATTTCGCAAATAATAGCAATGTGGTAGCGTACTACGGAGATACTTCTTCAGAATGTCGACATGATTTGAGAAACTCATTCTAGAATCTAAGGTGAGCCCCAGGTATTTAAATTCATCAACTTTCTCGTCTAAGAAACAGTTATCACTGCAGCTCAAGTTGTTATAAAATGTGGCAGAACATGGACTGGAAGCACAAATGCAATTAGAGAGTCTGTATTTTTGGCACTCTGGTGCATGATAAGAGACTTTCGCTTCTACATTTTGAAAGGACAACAGACTGAAGAACATTATCTTTGTTTTATCCCAATTAAAATCATAAACAAGATCCAGAGGACTATTCAAACCATAAGAGAAACCTATATCATCCGCAAATGTAGTAGGTGAGCCTTTAAAATTAAGTGTAAATAGTGAATTTATGTAGATGAGAAACAAAATTGATCCCAAAACAGAGCCTTGAGGTACACCCAGGTTGAAGAACTTAGTTTGGCTCCTGACCTCATCTATCTTCACCCTTTGCGACCTATTACTAAGGTAAGACCCAAACCAATCCAGCATAAAACCACGAAAACCAGCTTTTTCTAGTTTTCTCAGCAAAACGTTGTGGTTGACCATATCAAAGGCCTTAGTAATATCAATAAAAAGGCCAGCCGTAGTCTTTTGCTCGTCGAGGTTAGATATGATTTGGGCACAGAACTGCAGGAGTGCATCTTCAGTCGATTTACCTCTCTGAAAGCTAAATTGATTTGGGTTAAGGAACTTAGTTTTATTCAAGAAATTCACTATTCTTTCTTTAACAAGTTTTTCAAAGACTTTGCTAAAGACAGAGAGAAGTGATGTAGGCCTATAGTTGCACATTTCAGTAGCAGAACCTTTCTTAAAAAATGGTACAACATCTGCACATTTGAGGGCTTCTGGAAAAATTCCCGCAAATACACAACGATTAAATATATCTGCCAAGACATCAACCAAAAAACATCCTACTTTTTTGAGAACCATACTAGAAATGCCATCAGCTCCACACGAATTAGAGTTCTTTAGAGTTCCAATAGCTTATAATACCTCAAGGGAAGTTATGGGCTTAAACACAAAGCTGTTTCCTAGCGGTTCAGCAGAGTTATAGATGGTCGAACAGGAAGAACAAAGCGGTAGAACGGGGCAAGGTTGGAAACTATTTGCTATATTTGCATAATAGCAATTAAATGCATTAGATATGGCAAGTTTGTCTGAAACTTCACCTCTACATCGACTCTAATGACGCTCGGTTTGTTTGAGAGAGCTGATTTATTGAGCAGGCTATTAACTATCTGCCATTCATATTTTAAGTTTCCCTTAGCATCATTAAATTTTGAACGGTAAAAAGTATCTTGGCATTTCGGAATTTCCTTTTTGAGTTCATCGCACAATTTTTTATATTTTCTTTTTAAATTTAGATTACACGGGTACTTGTTGCATTTTATGCGAAGCTTGTTTTTAACAATTACTTTGTTCAGCAAGTACCTTGGGATCCAAGGTTTAAGCCTTTTGACATGCTTTTTTGCGGGAAGTACAGAGGAACAACTCAAAATTTGTTTCTGAAGGGTATCAACAAAGATTGTATAGGAAGATGAGGGATCACTACACGAATACACATCTTCCCAAGACTCATGAACAAGATTGTTTTTGAGATTGCCGAAGTTAATTTTCAAAATATTAATAGCATTTACTGGATTTCTCCTAGGCTTGGATCCGGACAAGTTAACCAGGAGCCCTGTCATTGAATGGTCAGTGATCATGAAATCAAAGACAAACTTTTCACATTTACTGACCGAAGCATTTCTGAAGCGTCCATATATATGATCAAGGCATTTACCTGATACCATCCTAGTTGGCTCATTGATAAAAGATGCTAGACCATGAGACGCTAGCAATACCATATAATTCGAAACAGATTCACTGCTGTCTAAGTTGTTAAGATTAAAATCCCCAACAATAATTAGATTTTTAGATTTTTCATTTCTTAAGAGGCCAGAAAATTCTTCCATAAATGACAGAACATTAAACATATGCAACCTATAGACGCAAAAAAAACATACGCTTCATTGTTTATTTCAATGGAGACCTTCGAAACATCAGCACTTAGAAAATTGACACACTTTACATCAAGGACTTTGTATTCCTCTTTGATGAAACATCCACACCTCCTGCAGCGTAATTTTCATTGGTCATAGCAAACAAATTGAATCCAGGCAAGGAGTAATCACTTTTTTCAAAGCTATAAATCCATATCTCAGACACAAACACAATATCAGGAATACACACAAAAGAGTCAAGATGGGTAGATAGAGATGAAAAGTTTTCTCTCAAACTCCTGACATTCTGGTGTATAATAAAAAGTTTGTTAGCGCAACTATTAGTAAACAAATTCTCACAGTTTGTACTACTAAGATCAAGGGTAGAAAAGTCATCGATTAAATCATTAATATTGTTCATTTAAAATATTAAAATGACGAAAGGCACTAAATGTGTTCAAGATCATTGAAAGATCTAATTAAAATGACTTTACCACCCTCAACCTTTCTCACAAGAATTTTATTATCTTTAAACCATACGTATTTAACACCTTTATGATGTTTTGCCTCTTTCGCCTTAGAGAAGAGGGCCTGCGTATACTTCGTAAGTGCATCGTTTATAAAGATATTGGTTCCATTGCTGCTATTGTTGCCCACACCATCGACATCGGTCACATGTGTGTTGAAGTTTTTTTTATTCTTCCTCTTTGCATTCATTATCCGCTGTTTCGTTGTTAAATTTGCGAATTTTATGTAGATGATTGATTTAGCTTTAGCTGACGAAGAGGGTACACCGTTGTTGTTTATTTTGGTTTGCACTTTCTTAGCCTAGCATTTTTCTATTTCGTTGTCAGTAACCGCGATGGACAAAGCTTTGTGGAAGATCTGCCTTGCCTTGCTGGTAGCGTTAAGGTCATTGACGTTAGTCACTCCAACAATTTCGATGGAATTGCTGTTGCTGTTGTTGCTGTCAATTAAGCTTACTCTCTAGATAAGCAACTTTCGATTTAAGCTCTGCATTTTCCTTTCATATCTCTTTGAGTTGTTGTAGAAAGCGATTATTAGTTTCCTCCAAGTTAGAAAGCTTTAAATAAATCATTTGAAGCGTGCACTCACTCTCATTTTTTTCAACGCGTGTAGAGGAATCACTTGGTGTTGGTTGTATATTACTGCTACCCGGTTGAGTTAATTTAGCACTAGACACTGGTGCATTGTTTTTGTTATGCGTGGACACAACCGGCAAGGGCATATGTGAAGAGCGGCGTCTTGAAACTCCGCATTTGTCGCATCGAAACGAACTACCACTCGATTTTATATACTCAGCGTCTTATTCGGTAATATTAACACACGAGTAATGGAAAAATAGTGAACAATCACTACAACTTATTTTAGTTAAACAATTACGATATATTTTTTTGCAAACACACGGAACAATTCATTTTGCAGAACTTAATGTCTCTATGAAATGCGCACCCCACAATAATCCAGAGAACACTTTAGGTTGTACATTGCAACAATACTTTGCCGGGAGGTCCTGCATATTCATGCATAGAATTATCCAAACCAAAGCACCATTATACTTTTGAAAAACTGCGTTTTGCCCAATCAGCGAGAACACTAAACATTATTACTCCAACCACTAAATACCTGAATTCGTCGCGACTATTTTTTTGTTTCTGCTGCCAGGCTCTGGAACTCGCTGTCTTCCAACATTAAACAAATAATAGGAGTAGCAAACTTTAAAAAGGCCGCACAGAACTACTTCAAATGATTAGCAGTAATCATTCTTTCTTTTCCTTCTACGATTAACCTTCTATAACTTCCTATCAACTCATCACTTTCCCTCATCGAACATAATTTTTTGATAATTTTTAATCTTTTCATTTTAAGCTTATCTTAATTTATATAAAGCCGTTATTGTAACCTTCATTTTATGTACTATAAAAGACTGAAGTCTTACTTGTACTGCAAATTTAAAAATAAAAAAATAAAATAAAAACTTTGTAGTGCTCCTAAATTTCTTTATAACTGCTCTTTGGGGCATGTTGGAATATCTTCCAGGTATTGGATCTTCGTCAAGTGGCTCCGCGTTTCCCAAGTTGAGCAACTCCTGCATGAAATCAGCATACTGCGCATGAAGCTGCTGGTTTGTTGCGAAAATCTTTTCCATACGCAAAGGACTTCGGACAGCTGCACCACGGGAGCTTCCAAGAGGGATGTCAGGCTTGAAAGGCAATTTCACCACATTGTTATGAAATAAAATTATTCACTTTTGTTGAGGTTAAAAAATGAACTGTCCGGCATTGTTCAAGCATAATTGTCGATGGCTAGTGGCTAGACTACCAAGTCAGCGCAAATAGCTACGTGTGCAATATGACACACCTGGAGAGCCACAGGAAGTGAAGATTCCAAATGTGTAAAGCTTTGTTGTTTTGGAGGCTTCATGTTGTTGCTCAGTGAATCATGATTGACACTGGTGCCCAAGACAAAACATGATACAGATGTTATTACACCTTCCTCCTTTAGAAGTATAATTTTATTACAATAAAATTATGCTTGACCATTTCCTTAAGTCCTAGTACTTTTATTGTGAAATGAAAAGAAAACTTAAAATATATTTACATTTTACATCTTCATAGATATATATCTTAATTTTTGTATTTTTAACATCATAAAAATATGCATAATTAATTTTGTTTTTTTTTCGAACAAAAAAATTGAATTTGTTATCAGCCAATTATGGGTTAAGTAAGAAAATGTTTACTGTTTACTGTTGTTAATTTTAACATACTATATATCAAAATCTTTATATTTAAAATATATTGTGTATATTATCTAACGTGTGTCCTACTTGTTTCACTAGAACTAAATCTCCTATTGTTATAACTAAGCTATTACTTTATTTATCGTATTCGACTTTTGCTTTATTCTTTTTGCTTTTTATAATTCCTAACGCCCTTTTATGAGCCAATTGAAGTCGTAATTTCCTGGGGACTTACCAAACACTGATTCAAATGGGTAATAGTCATGCACCACCGATGGCGTAGTATTGTAGCAATACGTGAAGTATTTTAGTCACTCTTTCCAGTCTATTTTTTCTATGGAAATATATGACCGAACATGGTCATTGAATGTTCGTTGGTTTCTTTCCACAGTTCCCAATGTTTGGTGGTTGTATGCCTTTGAAGAAGTGTTTTCTACATTAAGTAGCTAACATATTTCGTCAAATAATTTGTGTTTAAATTCGGCACCCATGTCTGTGATTATTTTTCTCATCGGACCGTGATTAGTAGCAAATGGTCAAAGATTGCTTTCGCTATTGTTTTTGCACTTTTATCTGCGATTGGTACCGGTACCAGATATTTGGTTAAATCACATATTACTGTGACTGCATACGCATTGCCATTTTTTTTATCTTGGTAATGTTTCAACGGTATCTAACAGGACTAGATCAAAAGCGCTTGTTGGGGTATCAGTTATAATCAATGGTTCTCTTAGGTTATTCAGTGACTTATTTTTTTGACATATGTCACATCCCTTAATGTATTTTATAATATCCCTAGTCATATTTTTCCAATAATATTTTCGTCGTATCCTTTTAAATGTACGTCTGATACCTGAGTGGCGACCACAGATTGGATCATCTTGGTTATGGTGATGACACAGAAAACGCAATTGATGAAATCCTAGGGTTAAGTCGAGGCAAGAGAAATATTTAGTTTTGGACTATTGAACTATTGTACTTTTCTTAGTTTAACGTCATTATTTAGAGAATTTGGTATTGAAACGTTTTCATAGTCGTTTAAACTTTCTGTTTGCAAGATTGTGTATCAATACAGTTTAATTTGTTGTATTTATTACACCAAGAAATGTCTTTTCGCTTTTTGCAATTGTATTTGCCACATATAGTATATTCCTTCCTTAAGTTGTTGTTGTGGAATATGCACTTCTTTTTCGAGGGCTTGGATGTTAACTTGTCTGATAACTTCAGATCTTACCGGTATTGCTATGGCATTATTAGTTGGCGAGCAAGACATTGGTATTTCAATTTCGTTAAAGCCATCTGGCCCACTAGCCACTAGCCAATCTTGGTTTTTGTCATAGTTAAGTGTACAATTGTATATCTTGACAAAATCAAGCCCATTTATTCCATCGGATGGAATTGGAAAATCATCGCTTACGATATGAAACTCATGAGGTATTAGAAGATTTTCAAATTTTAATTCAGTGTGAACTTTTTTTTTGTTTAATTTTTTATTTTTTTATATTTCTTTCTTTTTCTTGAATAATAACAATAACCAGGATGAAGTCTGATATCGTTTAAGAAATAATAATAATAAGTAAAGAAAAAGAAAAGAAGCTATCTATAGTTCATAGGGAACTAGAGACGATAGCATAAACAAGTAACATTTTAACAAACAGAAAAAAAAATCAAATGCGGTGGGGTCGCAGTGTATTTTTACATAATTTAATTTACAATATATTGAGAGAAAGAGAAAAAATAAATACCAATAGAGATAATAATATAAAACAAAATTCAAATAATAATTCAATAGTTCAGATTCATATGATAACAGAGGTAAGGTTTGATATTACTTCATAGCTTTTATCTAAAAGCCATAGTTAAACCTTCTTGAGAAAAGCAGATTTAGATCTAACGGTTCTAATGCTAATCGGTAACCTATTGAAGAGCCTAGGAGCAATTGCCGTATAGAAATTAAAAAATTATTGAAGATTGTGATGTGGAACGAAAGCAAAATTGGAATTGTTGATTCTGAGGTTATTGTTTGAAGAGCCCCGATTTAATAGATACCCCGACCTATAAAAAAAAATCTTAAATACCTTATTAAAATATAATTGTTTTAGAGGGAGAATTTTAAGATTTCTTAAATGTGAAAGACTATTAAGGCGACGATTTTTATTGCATATAAGACGAACAATATGTTTCTGAGATATTAAAAGTGGATTCAGTTGATTAGTTCAGCCTAGAATGAACTAATCCATAGTAGATACACTTAAGAAGATCTTGAAAGCAACAGGGCTTTAACAAGAAAAATTGTCTTGTGGCAGCTAAAAGGTACTTTTTATGTGCACTAGTATGAACAAACCAGTTCAATCTCCAGTCAAGGATAACACCAAGGTACTTAAACGTATCGACTCTCTCTATAGTGAAACATTTATCAGAACAAGAACCCGTTACAAAAAATGTTTGCGAACCTGTCTTCGATTTACAAATATGATCACTGTCCTTAAATTTATTACAATTAACGCAATGAAAGCAATTCCATAATCAAACATTCTTCCGCACACATTAAAAAACATGATTTTAGTTTTGTCACATATCACCAACTTATGTCGTTGAAAAGAGTGACTTAAAATTTCCAGGTCATGATTTATATCGACATTTAAATTTAGAGCTGAATTACTCAAATGTATTAATTGTAAAAACAAGATGGAGTGCATGAATAATGATAAGCTACAAAAGAATAAACTAATTTTAAAGGAAATTAAATTACTCAATAAGAGCGCAAGTACAATGCAAAAATATAAACAATTAAACCAGATTGTCAGACAGAATGGATTCGAGATTAGAAAAGTTAATATCAAAAGAGCCACTGTTTTACAAGTTGAGTAGGCATTCCGGACACTGATATTGCTCTTATAGACTGTGGAAGCTTATTAAATAGACGATATGAAGACACCGAATAAAAATTACGATAAGCAGTGGTTCGATAATGTGGCAAAGATACTAAATTCAATAGGTTTCCACGCAAATTATGATTCGAGATTACTCGAAAGTTTCGATTACCAGATTTCATAAAGAATTTCCTTAACACTTTAAAGCAGTACAAATGACGAACTGGCAGGATTTTCAGGTCACAGAACAAAGGAAAACTGGGATGCCTAGCAGGTTTATGGCAAAGTTTTCGAAGGATATACTTCTGCAAAATTAAAAGAGGTTGAATTTTATTCTGATAAACACCTCCCCAGCAAACAATACCATACTGCAATTTTGAATGGAAAATACCATAGTAAATAATTTTTAGAAGCGTTGTGGAGCAGATATTTCGCAAATAATAGCAATGTGGTAGCGTACTACGGAGATACTTCTTCAGAATGTCGACATGATTTGAGAAACTCATTCTAGAATCTAAGGTGAGCCCCAGGTATTTAAATTCATCAACTTTCTCGTCTAAGAAACAGTTATCACTGCAGCTCAAGTTGTTATAAAATGTGGCAGAACATGGACTGGAAGCACAAATGCAATTAGAGAGTCTGTATTTTTGGCACTCTGGTGCATGATAAGAGACTTTCGCTTCTACATTTTGAAAGGAAGACAGACTGAAGAACATTATCTTTGTTTTAGAGCTAATAGCCAAATTGTGTTCCCCAAATCAGTTTCTCAATAAATTAAGATCCCAATTAAAATCATAAACAAGATCCAGAGGACTATTCAAACCATAAGAGAAACCTATATCATCCGCAAATGTAGTAGGTGAGCCTTTAAAATTAAGTGTAAATAGTGAATTTATGTAGATGAGAAACAAAATTGATCCCAAAACAGAGCCTTGAGGTACACCCAGGTTGAAGAACTTAGTTTGGCTCCTGACCTCATCTATCTTCACCCTTTGCGACCTATTACTAAGGTAAGACCCAAACCAATCCAGCATAAAACCACGAAAACCAGCTTTTTCTAGTTTTCTCAGCAAAACGTTGTGGTTGACCATATCAAAGGCCTTAGTAATATCAATAAAAAGGCCAGCCGTAGTCTTTTTCTCGTCGAGGTTAGATATGATTTGGGCACAGAACTGCAGGAGTGCATCTTCAGTCGATTTACCTCTCTGAAAGCTTAATTGATTTGGGTTAAGGAACTTAGTTTTATTCAAGAAATTCACTATTCTTTCTTTAACAAGTTTTTCAAAGACTTTGCTAAAGACAGAGAGAAGTGATGTAGGCCTATAGTTGCACATTTCAGTAGCAGAACCTTTCTTAAAAAATGGTACAACATCTGCACATTTGAGGGCTTCTGGAAAAATTCCCGCAAATACACAACGATTAAATATATCTGCCAAGACATCAACCAAAAAACATCCTACTTTTTTGAGAACCATACTAGAAATGCCATCAGCTCCACACGAATTAGAGTTCTTTAGAGTTCCAATAGCTTATAATACCTCAAGGGAAGTTATGGGCTTAAACACAAAGCTGTTTCCTAGCGGTTCAGCAGAGTTATAGATGGTCGAACAGGAAGAACAAAGCGGTAGAACGGGGCAAGGTTGGAAACTATTTGCTATATTTGCATAATAGCAATTAAATGCATTAGATATGGCAAGTTTGTCTGAAACTTCACCTCTACATCGACTCTAATGACACTCGGTTTGTTTGAGAGAGCTGATTTATTGAGCAGGCTATTAACTATCTGCCATTCATATTTTAAGTTTCCCTTAGCATCATTAAATTTTGAACGGTAAAAAGTATCTTGGCATTTCGGAATTTCCTTTTTGAGTTCATCGCACAATTTTTTATATTTTCTTTTTAAATTTAGATTACACGGGTACTTGTTGCATTTTATGCGAAGCTTGTTTTTAACAATTACTTTGTTCAGCAAGTACCTTGGGATCCAAGGTTTAAGCCTTTTGACATGCTTTTTTGCGGGAAGTACAGAGGAACAACTCAAAATTTGTTTCTGAAGGGTATCAACAAAGATTGTATAGGAAGATGAGGGATCACTACACGAATACACATCTTCCCAAGACTCATGAACAAGATTGTTTTTGAGATTGCCGAAGTTAATTTTCAAAATATTAATAGCATTTACTGGATTTCTCCTAAGCTTGGATCCGGACAAGTTAACCAGGAGCCCTGTCATTGAATGGTCAGTGATCATGAAATCAAAGACAAACTTTTCACATTTACTGACCGAAGCATTTCTGAAGCGTCCATATATATGATCAAGGCATTTACCTGATACCATCCTAGTTGGCTCATTGATAAAAGATGCTAGACCATGAGACGCTAGCAATACCATATAATTCGAAACAGATTCACTGCTGTCTAAGTTGTTAAGATTAAAATCCCCAACAATAATTAGATTTTTAGATTTTTCATTTCTTAAGAGGCCAGAAAATTCTTCCATAAATGACAGAACATTAAACATATGCAACCTATAGACGCAAAAAAAAACATACGCTTCATTGTTTATTTCAATGGAGACCTTCGAAACATCAGCACTTAGAAAATTGACACACTTTACATCAAGGACTTTGTATTCCTCTTTGATGAAACATCCACACCTCCTGCAGCGTAATTTTCATTGGTCATAGCAAACAAATTGAATCCAGGCAAGGAGTAATCACTTTTTTCAAAGCTATAAATCCATATCTCAGACACAAACACAATATCAGGAATACACACAAAAGAGTCAAGATGGGTAGATAGAGATGAAAAGTTTTCTCTCAAACTCCTGACATTCTGGTGTATAATAAAAAGTTTGTTAGCGCAACTATTAGTAAACAAATTCTCACAGTTTGTACTACTAAGATCAAGGGTAGAAAAGTCATCGATTAAATCATTAATATTGTTCATTTAAAATATTAAAATGACGAAAGGCACTAAATGTGTTCAAGATCATTGAAAGATCTAATTAAAATGACTTTACCACCCTCAACCTTTCTCACAAGAATTTTATTATCTTTAAACCATACGTATTTAACACCTTTATGATGTTTTGCCTCTTTCGCCTTAGAGAAGAGGGCCTGCGTATACTTCGTAAGTGCATCGTTTATAAAGATATTGGTTCCATTGCTGCTATTGTTGCCCACACCATCGACATCGGTCACATGTGTGTTGAAGTTTTTTTTATTCTTCCTCTTTGCATTCATTATCCGCTGTTTCGTTGTTAAATTTGCGAATTTTATGTAGATGATTGATTTAGCTTTAGCTGACGAAGAGGGTACACCGTTGTTGTTTATTTTGGTTTGCACTTTCTTAGCCTAGCATTTTTCTATTTCGTTGTCAGTAACCGCGATGGACAAAGCTTTGTGGAAGATCTGCCTTGCCTTGCTGGTAGCGTTAAGGTCATTGACGTTAGTCACTCCAACAATTTCGATGGAACTGCTGTTGCTGTTGTTGCTGTCAATTAAGCTTACTCTCTAGATAAGCAACTTTCGATTTAAGCTCTGCATTTTCCTTTCATATCTCTTTGAGTTGTTGTAGAAAGCGATTATTAGTTTCCTCCAAGTTAGAAAGCTTTAAATAAATCATTTGAAGCGTGCACTCACTCTCATTTTTTTCAACGCGTGTAGAGGAATCACTTGGTGTTGGTTGTATATTACTGCTACCCGGTTGAGTTAATTTAGCACTAGACACTGGTGCATTGTTTTTGTTATGCGTGGACACAACCGGCAAGGGCATATGTGAAGAGCGGCGTCTTGAAACTCCGCATTTGTCGCATCGAAACGAACTACCACTCGATTTTATATACTCAGCGTCTTATTCGGTAATATTAACACACGAGTAATGGAAAAATAGTGAACAATCACTACAACTTATTTTAGTTAAACAATTACGATATATTTTTTTGCAAACACACGGAACAATTCATTTTGCAGAACTTAATGTCTCTATGAAATGCGCACCCCACAATAATCCAGAGAACACTTTAGGTTGTACATTGCAACAATACTTTGCCGGGAGGTCCTGCATATTCATGCATAGAATTATCCAAACCAAAGCACCATTATACTTTTGAAAAACTGCGTTTTGCCCAATCAGCGAGAACACTAAACATTATTACTCCAACCACTAAATACCTGAATTCGTCGCGACTATTTTTTTGTTTCTGCTGCCAGGCTCTGGAACTCGCTGTCTTCCAACATTAAACAAATAATAGGAGTAGCAAACTTTAAAAAGGCCGCACAGAACTACTTCAAATGATTAGCAGTAATCATTCTTTCTTTTCCTTCTACGATTAACCTTCTATAACTTCCTATCAACTCATCACTTTCCCTCATCGAACATAATTTTTTGATAATTTTTAATCTTTTCATTTTAAGCTTATCTTAATTTATATAAAGCCGTTATTGTAACCTTCATTTTATGTACTATAAAAGACTGAAGTCTTACTTGTACTGCAAATTTAAAAATAAAAAAATAAAATAAAAACTTTGTAGTGCTCCTAAATTTCTTTATAACTGCTCTTTGGAGCATGTTGGAATATCTTCCAGGTATTGGATCTTCGTCAAGTGGCTCCGCGTTTCCCAAGTTGAGCAACTCCTGCATGAAATCAGCATACTGCGCATGAAGCTGCTGGTTTGTTGCGAAAATCTTTTCCATACGCAAAGGACTTCGGACAGCTGCACCACGGGAGCTTCCAAGAGGGATGTCAGGCTTGAAAGGCAATTTCACCACATTATTATGAAATAAAATTATTCACTTTTGTTGAGGTTAAAAAATGAACTGTCCGGCATTGTTCAAGCATAATTGTCGATGGCTAGTGGCTAGACTACCAAGTCAGCGCAAATAGCTACGTGTGCAATATGACACACCTGGAGAGCCACAGGAAGTGAAGATTCCAAAGGTGTAAAGCTTTGTTGTTTTGGAGGCTTCATGTTGTTGCTCAGTGAATCATGATTGACACTGGTGCCCAAGACAAAACATGATACAGATGTTATTACACCTTCCTCCTTTAGAAGTATAATTTTATTACAATAAAATTATGCTTGACCATTTCCTTAAGTCCTAGTACTTTTATTGTGAAATGAAAAGAAAACTTAAAATATATTTACATTATACATCTTCATAGATATATATCTTAATTTTTGTATTTTTAACATCATAAAAATATGCATAATTAATTTTGTTTTTTTTTCGAACAAAAAAATTGAATTTGTTATCAGCCAATTATGGGTTAAGTAAGAAAATGTTTACTGTTGTTAATTTTAACATACTATATATCAAAATCTTTATATTTAAAATATATTGTGTATATTATCTAACGTGTGTCCTACTTGTTTCACTAGAACTAAATCTCCTATTGTTATAACTAAGCTATTACTTTATTTATCGTATTCGACTTTTGCTTTATTCTTTTTGCTTTTTATAATTCCTAACGCCCTTTTATGAGCCAATTGAAGTCGTAATTTCCTGGGGACTTACCAAACACTGATTCAAATGGGTAATAGTCATGCACCACCGATGGCGTAGTATTGTAGCAATACGTGAAGTATTTTAGTCACTCTTTCCAGTCTATTTTTTCTATGGAAATATATGACCGAACATGGTCATTGAATGTTCGTTGGTTTCTTTCCACAGTTCCCAATGTTTGGTGGTTGTATGCCTTTGAAGAAGTGTTTTCTACATTAAGTAGCTAACATATTTCGTCAAATAATTTGTGTTTAAATTCGGCACCCATGTCTGTGATTATTTTTCTCATCGGACCGTGATTAGTAGCAAATGGTCAAAGATTGCTTTCGCTATTGTTTTTGCACTTTTATCTGCGATTGGTACCGGTACCAGATATTTGGTTAAATCAAATATTACTGTGACTGCATACGCATTGCCATTTTTTTATCTTGGTAATGTTTCAACGGTATCTAACAGGACTAGATCAAAAGCGCTTGTTGGGGTATCAGTTATAATCAATGGTTCTCTTAGGTTATTCAGAGACTTATTTTTTTGACATATGTCACATCCCTTAATGTATTTTATAATATCCCTAGTCATATTTTTCCAATAATATTTTCGTCGTATCCTTTTAAATGTACGTCTGATACCTGAGTGGCGACCACAGATTGGATCATCTTGGTTATGGTGATGACACAGAAAACGCAATTGATGAAATCCTAGGGTTAAGTCGAGGCAAGAGAAATATTTAGTTTTGGACTATTGAACTATTGTACTTTTCTTAGTTTAACGTCATTATTTAGAGAATTTGGTATTGAAACGTTTTCATAGTCGTTTAAACTTTCTGTTTGCAAGATTGTGTATCAATACAGTTTAATTTGTTGTATTTATTACACCAAGAAATGTCTTTTCGCTTTTTGCAATTGTATTTGCCACATATAGTATATTCCTTCCTTAAGTTGTTGTTGTGGAATATGCACTTCTTTTTCGAGGGCTTGGATGTTAACTTGTCTGATAACTTCAGATCTTACCGGTATTGCTATGGCATTATTAGTTGGCGAGCAAGACATTGGTATTTCAATTTCGTTAAAGCCATCTGGCCCACTAGCCACTAGCCAATCTTGGTTTTTGTCATAGTTAAGTGTACAATTGTATATCTTGACAAAATCAAGCCCATTTATTCCATCGGATGGAATTGGAAAATCATCGCTTACGATATGAAACTCATGAGGTATTAGAAGATTTTCAAATTTTAATTCAGTGTGAACTTTTTTTTTGTTTAATTTTTTATTTTTTTATATTTCTTTCTTTTTCTTGAATAATAACAATAACCAGGATGAAGTCTGATATCGTTTAAGAAATAATAATAATAAGTAAAGAAAAAGAAAAGAAGCTATCTATAGTTCATAGGGAACTAGAGACGATAGCATAAACAAGTAACATTTTAACAAACAGAAAAAAAAATCAAATGCGGTGGGGTCGCAGTGTATTTTTACATAATTTAATTTACAATATATTGAGAGAAAGAGAAAAAATAAATACCAATAGAGATAATAATATAAAACAAAATTCAAATAATAATTCAATAGTTCAGATTCATATGATAACAGAGGTAAGGTTTGATATTACTTCATAGCTTTTATCTAAAAGCCATAGTTAAACCTTCTTGAGAAAAGCAGATTTAGATCTAACGGTTCTAATGCTAATCGGTAACCTATTGAAGAGCCTAGGAGCAATTGCCGTATAGAAATTAAAAAATTATTGAAGATTGTGATGTGGAACGATACAAAATTGGAATTGTTGATTCTGAGGTTATTGTTTGAAGAGCCCCGATTTAATAGATACCCCGACCTATCAAAAAAAATCTTAAATACCTTATAAAAATATAATTGTTTTAGAGGGAGAATTTTAAGATTTCTTAAATGTGAAAGACTATTAAGGCGACGATTTTTATTGCATATAAGACGAACAATATGTTTCTGAGATATTAAAAGTGGATTCAGTTGATTAGTTCAGCCTAGAATGAACTAATCCATAGTAGATACACTTAAGAAGATCTTGAAAGCAACAGGGCTTTAACAAGAAAAATTGTCTTGTGGCAGCTAAAAGGTACTTTTTATGTGCACTAGTATGAACAAACCAGTTCAATCTCCAGTCAAGGATAACACCAAGGTACTTAAACGTATCGACTCTCTCTATAGTGAAACATTTATCAGAACAAGAACCCGTTACAAAAAATGTTTGCGAACCTGTCTTCGATTTACAAATATGATCACTGTCCTTAAATTTATTACAATTAACGCAATGAAAGCAATTCCATAATCAAACATTCTTCCGCACTAAAAAACATGATTTTAGTTTTGTCACATATCACCAACTTATGTCGTTGAAAAGAGTGACTTAAAATTTCCAGGTCATGATTTATATCGACATTTAAATTTAGAGCTGAATTACTTTGAAAAGTACATGCCATATCATCAGCAAAAGCATAAACCTTACTTCGCTAGTTTTGAGAAAATAGCGAGTTAATGAAAATTAAAAAAGTATAGGTTCAAGTACCGAGCCTTTGGGAACTCCAATAGTAATGTTACTGCTAGAACTCATGTGTCCATTTACTTTTTTAAGTTAATTTTTTATCGCTAAAGCTGTTAAAAACATCAGTGCAGAAGTTCAAAAGTGCTCCTTCAGTTGAAAAACCTGAACGAAAACCGAGTTGAGACTTTCTGAAAAAAAAATTTTTTTCTACGAATTTTATCATTCTGTTTTTAACAGCTTTCTCAAAAATTTTAGAAAAGACAAGAAGAAGTGAAATAGGTCTATAACTATTAACTGATGTCTTATCACCTTTTTTGAATAATGGTTTAACTTCGGCCTGTTTATATCATCTGGAAAAATACCAAGAGAAACACTTTTGTTGTAGATATAACATAGAATTACACAAATATTGAAAGCTATTTTCTTAACCAAGCTATTCGAAAAAGTTATTTAAAGATGAGATAATATTGTATATCTCGAACGATGTTATGGGTTCAAAATAAATACTTACGCACATAGATACATCGTCAAATGTGCAATCACATTGGGAAACATAAGTACAGCTATCTGAAACAATTTTACTACCAATTCCAAAAAGCTGTTGAATTTTTCAGCGATTTCCTTAGGACCAGTTATGATAGTATCATTGTCTCTTATATTTTCAACGATACTGGTGATAGAAGATTTATTTTGAATTTCTTTAATCCATCTCCATTCTTTTTTCGAATCACCTTTGACACCTTTGACCTTTGACCTGTTTAGGTAGTAGTAATGTTTATATCTTTTAACATCCTTGGCAATATCCTTACATATTTTTTTCCAAGTATACTAGAATTGTTATAAGATTTGGTTTTCTTTTTATACAATTTATTTTTTTGTTTAACATTTTTCAGCAATTCCGTTGTTATCCGTTGTTTTTTCGAACTAAACATAACGTAAATAGACAGAGTTTCAACAAAATTACTGTAAGCCTGTGAAGGACTTTTTTCACTATAGACATTAAACCAACTTTCATAACGAAGAAATTTATTTAGCGCACTGTAATCAGTGACAGAATTAGAAGAACACGAAGGAAGTTTATTTTTGCTAACACCACAACTGTATTTAATACTCAAACATGTCATACAGTGATCAAAAATTTGTAAATCGAGAACAGAGATATTAAGCAATAGATCTTCAGGTTTGGAAAATCGCACCATAATATGGTCTATGCAAGTACCTACTTGACGAGTTATACTATAAGTTCGAGTAGGTTTGTTTATACATGATTCCAAACCGAAAGAAGCTAATAAAAATAAATAGCTGTCAACCTCTACAGAATCCTGCAGAATATCAATATTAATATCGCATAATATGATAACGTCATGTGTTGACGCACTTTTTAAGAGGTCATCTGAAGATACACAGAGAAGATAGTTTGTTTCTTATCACAGGTACATACTTTAATAATATCACAGCTCTTGAAATTTAAAGAAACAACATCCATATTAATCTCATTTTTAATAAAAACGGCAACACCTCCGGAGGCATAATCATTATTGCAACAAGCAAATAATTCATAACCATCAATATTAAAGAGGGATATTTCCTCGTCATAAATCCATGTTTCTGTTAAGCAGATAAAACTAGGCTTATTATTAAACGAATCCAAATGTACAAGAAGGTTATCAAGATTTTGACGAATACTCCTTATATTTTGGTGAATAATAAGAGAGTTGTTGACGTTGTTTTTGTTAAAAGCAAGATCGGCGGAATCAATATTTATGCAATTTGCAGGGGGAATATTTAGGTTATAATTTTGTGACACAAACATAATAATCTAGTCTAATGCTTGGAGATCAGACTCCGATTCAATAGCAACATATTTATCATTATCCCCTTTGCGCATAAATATTTTCCCCGCTTTGACCCACAGATACTTATAAAACTTCTCATTTTTAACCTTTTGAGCAGCACGTAAAAGTCGTCTTGTTGTGCCATTTAATGATTCGTTAATTTTTGTAATATGTTTGCAATTAAAGATGCTCGTTGTTAAATTACTCTTATTACTATTTTTTTTTTTCATTATAGCTTTCTGTTTTAAATACGAATTAAATTTAACCACAAATACCTCAGACATAGTACCATCTGAATCAAATTTCCCTTTAATTTTCTTTACATAGCAATTGTCAATATCCACTGCAGAAACATCACCCTTTGAGAAAATTTGCAGCGCACACTCAAAAGCATTATCATTGTTAACATTTGGAACGCCAACTATCTCCACACATTTATCTTTCTTCTCCTGTTGCATAAAAGTCAGTTCTCTTATGAGGTCATTCACTAGCTGTACAAGCTGATGTATGTGGTTGATGTTGTTGTTGTATTGCCTGATGTTGGTTCGGTGAATAATGTTGGTGATACAATTGACTCTGCTCTTCATTTGATGGCGTTGGAGACGTTCGAGTGACCAATTGCAGCGACTGCTCTCTCTCTTTAGTGGAAAAGTTGAGAGGAGTAGAACGAAGAGAATTCCTTCTCGCAGAAGTGCATGTCTTACAGAGAAATTGTTTTGTTGTTTTTTGAAGAAAGTCAATATCAGCTTGACCTATGCCGTGTAGGCTTGATGTAACGTACTCGTTATGAGTATACTACAGACTATAGTTCTTTTCCGTAACCTATTGTGTCATTCTGACGTTTCTATTGATGTTGTTATTTCTGGACTGGCTGTAATAATTCCTATTCTTGTGGTTGCTATAATTTTCGCGTCCACCTTCGCCATGTCCGCGTGCACGATAGTTATTATTATTTCGATTTTTGCTATTATAGTGTAAGATGCCGATTATAAAAACTTCCGCACGCGTGCACGGTCTGAAACGTACTGCCCGCTTTTCTACCTTGTACACCGACAGTCCTTGTATTTTGACTTTTTTCTATTACATTATTTCAGTGTTGCCACAGTTCGGCCATCCTGACATTGTAATCGTCCCGATTATACCAGTTTCCTGACTTATGACCAAGTAAGGTCACCTCCCATATTCCCTCATATGGAATCTGACTCAGTTGAAACCCCTCCACATCTTAAAGTAGGTATCTATCATTTGGTAGGACCTTCACCACCTTGTACGGACCTTGAAACTTAGGAGCAATTTTTTTACATGCACCGGGATTGCTAATATAATTTTTCACCATAACATAGTCCCCCATTTTATACGCTTTAAACTTTCGACTACGATCTTTATACGACTTATTATATTCTTGACCTTTTACTATTTGAGCTTGCGCTTTTCCTCTCATCTTTGCTATATCCCGCTCCTCTGTACACCTAATCCTATCAGTAAGCTCTTCCTTCAAGAAATCTACAACTACTCCCCTTTGGCTAAACCCGAAAAGTAATTCACTCGGAGTCGTTCGTGTTCTTTTATGCACAGTGTTATTTAAAGCATATTGCACATATATGTTATCTAAAGCATAGCTGTTCACTCTTTCCACCTGCCCATTGGCTTGTGGAGACCCAGTCGCGATCTTCACGTGCGTCACATTATTCCCTTTGAGGAAACCCTCAAAATCTTTCGACGTAAAGGCGCTCCCCCGACACCAACACTCTAGGACGACTGTAGGAACTGAAGTAGCTTCTCAAACAACAAAGCACTTCCTTAGTACTGGTTGTCCGTACTGCGTATGTAAGACAACACAGGGTAAGCGAATTTTAAAAAAAAAAAAAAACAAATGTGTTTAGATTAAAAACGGGACAACCACGTAAAACAAAGAAGCCCAAGCAATCTCCGAAGGAACACACTCGCATTGCGTAGTGGATGGTTCCTTATCGTTGTTCACTCTCGACAGGCAAAAAGGATCGCAGCTGCACACACATTATTTTCCTTTATCCCGTTGAGATAAAGAAGGGGTAGAAGGAAATTGAACTAACAATCGAGTGTGTCGCATTTTGTGTGTGTGTGCTCTGGGATCCTCGCCGATTCTGATTTCATTCGGTAACGAATGGTCATTCAGAGTGTGTTAATTATTCAGTGAGTAACAAAAGGAAGAAAAAAAAAAGAAAGAAAAAAAAAACATTTAATAGAAAAAAAAGAGTTAAGGGTGAGTAATTCACTGAGCTCTTATTTGTTTTGTTTTTTTATACTTATTTTATTTGTTTTATGTGAGTTATTCACTGAGTTTTTGGTTGTTTTGTTGTTGTTGTTTTGTTTTATATTTATTTTATTTGTTTGTTGTTTTTTTATATATATATACATATTTTGAGCTTTTATTTGTTTTATTTTTGTTGTTTTTTTTTTTTAAATACAAATTCGATCGAGTGGTGACGTGAGAGTGAGTGAGTAAATTCTTATTGTTGTGGGTTGTAGCCCAGTGTAGTCTAGGAGTGAGGTAGTCCAATCATCTGAGGAGAATAGGGTTGCGTTTTCCACCCTATTCAGTACCGGTGAGTTGGATGTTGCCCTCCTAGTACACACTTTTTTTCGTCGGCTCGCTGTGGTGTTTCCGCTTGCCTGACAACTTTTTTCTTACACCCGGAGATGTGAGTTTTCCTGCTTCGGGTGTAGAGTACGCTTTCAACTACTCTCACGCTGATCACTGTATTGTTCACTACATAGAGAAAGATTTAACAAACGGAAATAAGACAAACCGAGCTCATGTAGTGTTTTTTTTCTATTCTTTCAGAGTTGATGCTGACGAACCGTATTCCACCCGACCGGCAATGACCTCGGACATACTTTTCTTCATTTCTTTTTTTTAAAAAAAATAATTATAATAAAGTTGGGTTTTAAATTCGACAATAAAGTGTTTCATGTTTTTTTTATTGTAAACACATTTATTATCTAGTTTTTATTCTTATATTTCTTACAAGTCAGAAGTGGGATACTGGTCGTGGTCGTGGAAAGGTCGTCACATCAAT
This sequence comes from Orthonevra nobilis, assembly GCA_963555765.1. Classification (NCBI taxonomy): domain Eukaryota; kingdom Metazoa; phylum Arthropoda; class Insecta; order Diptera; family Syrphidae; genus Orthonevra; species Orthonevra nobilis. The sequence continues at coordinate 30,599,430 of OY743227.1, forward strand.
AGTAACGAATATTATATACTCTTTAAATTTAAGAATATCTAGTTTTAATAAAATATTCATTATTATTTGCAAAATTTTACAAGATTAGAGGGAATTCTTATTACATTTTTTTTTGTTTATAAATCCCATTTCCACATCCTTCGGTGATATTAGGCAAAAAGAAAAAAATGGGAAAACATAGGCGTCATTCTAAGAGGGATAGCAAAGGTAGGAGGGTTCATAGCAGGGAGTCCTCTCCAGGTGTAAATCCAAAGAGAAAACGCTCGCGTCGAACTAAAAGTAGGTCATTGGAACGAGAGGGGACAAATTGTTCTATTAATCATTCATTGGCTTCGATGGATCGGTTTACCGATGCAATAACTGCGCTGATAGACAAGACAAATAAAAATAGTCCCGGGCCTAGTGGCAGAGGTGATGCGGTTCCTGAATTTGATCCTGAAAATAAGAGTCAAACTGTACGAAAGTGGGGCGATCAGGTTGACGAACTTCGAGAAATTTACGGATGGTCTGAACAGGCCACTATTTATTATTCCCTGACTAAACTGAAGGGATTAGCGAAAACATGGTATAAGGGTCTACCAAGTTTAAAATTTTCTTGGGTTGAGTGTAAATGCAAACTGCAAGAGTCATTTCCGGGGGAACGAGATTTCTACGAGCAAATATGCGAAATAAGTCGCCGGCGGAAGAGACATAACGAAACTTATACAAAGTACTACCACGAAATGCTTATTCTGTTGAACGCATGCGATATAACTGGAGAGAAAGCGGTCGCGTGTCTCATCGGTGGAATAGATGATAGGGTAGTGAAGTCAGGTGCGAGAGCAGGACGTTATAGATCTCCGGAACAGCTTTATCTGTTTTTGAAGCAGTATAACGAGGAACAGTTAGTTCGCCTTCCAAATCAAAATTCGTGCCGATTTTCGAGAGAATTCAAGCCAAGGCATATTGAGCAGTCCAAACCACCGGAAAGAGATATTGTCTGTTTTAAATGTGGAAAGAAGGGCCATTACGCGCCCAAGTGTAACGCTAAACCAGATAAGCGATGTGATTCATGCAGAAGTCAATATCATGATACTCCGATCTGTCCAAAGAAAAATCAACCGGGAAAAGTAGTCGCTTTATTGGAAGGTTCAAGCTGCGATGTGAATAATAAGAAATATTATAAAGAAATTGAGGTCAACGGTATAAAACTAGATGCGTATGTGGATTTTGGCAGTTCGTGTACATGGTTATGGAAATGGATTGACTATGACTCAGGGATCAGCAAGTGTGCAGATAAAAATTGATGATGTTGAGGATACAGTTCTGGTGCGTATAGTAGGGAATGAACACCAGAACGTCTCAGTGTTGGTAGGCCAGACATTCACTGAACTCTCTGATGTGATGGTAATCAAAACTGACAAGTCGCTGAATTTTTTTCGTAAAACAATGGAATTTTCACAAATCATATTAGAACCGCAAGAACTCAAAATAATCCTGCGATCGATGAAGCAGATTTATCTAACTCCAAGATGCCTAAACATGGTTAAGGTGCAAACTGACAAAGGGAATATTGATGTCTTCATTGAATCTTCTATACGTCCACAAGAAGGGCAAGAAAGTTGTATACCACGAGCGATTCTTCACACGGACGACAAGGGAATAACTTATGTACCGGTTTGCAATCTATCGGACGAAGAAATAAGCATCAAACCTAATGTAGTAGTCGCAAGGGGCTGGCGATGTAGAAACGAACCGACCAACCGAGAAAATGTTTTAGGAATTAGTGAACGGGAACGCTTACCAATAAGTTTAGAAATGCTCACGATTGGTCCTATTGACGAAAAACTAAAACAGGATTTAGTGCACATTTTGAATGACTTCCGCGATTGCATTTCCTTAGATGAGAAAGAACTAGGGTGTGCCAAATCAGTGGAGATGCGCATACAGCTTGAAGACGATAAAGCATTTTCCTTTCGTCCTTATCGGTTGGCAGTAAAAGAACAAGAGCTTGTACAAGGGATAGTGCAGGAACTTATGGAAAACAACATAATTCGAGAGTCTAAATCTGATTACGCTTCTCCGATGCTACTCGTAAAAATAAAATGGAGAACAAAGACTTTGCATAGACTTTCGGAAACTAAATGCCAAGACCATCAAAGATTGTCATCCCTTACCGCGTATCGATGAACAGGTAGATAAACTAAATGGAGGGGTGTGGTTCACCAGTTTGGATCTACGGTCTGGATACTACCAAATAGCTATGGAAGAATCATCAAAACGCTTTACTGCTTTCGTTACTCCCAGTGGCCACTATGAGTTTCAGCGCATGCCGTTTGGGTTATGTAACGCACCGAGAGTTTTCCAGCGATTCATTAACCGACTACTCAATCCACTACGGGACGTTGCTGCTTTTTATCTCGATGACATACTGCTGCATACCAAGACTGTAGCTGATGCAATGCAAGCGCTTAAAAGGACGTTGGAGGTATTGCGAAAAGAAGGCTTAACGCTGAACTTAAAGAAATGCAGTTTTCTAATGGATAGAACTGAGTTTTTGGGGTTTGAAGTGGCGGAAGGTAAAGTAAAACCTGGCTTAGGAAAAACAAAAGCTATTCGTGAGTTTGAGGTACCGAAAAACGTTCATCAAGTAAGGCAGTTCCTTGGATTAACGGGGTACTTCCGTCATTTTGTGGAAAAGTATGCATTAATATCAAAACCACTAACCAATCTTTTAAAGAAGACAACCCAATGGAAGTGGGCTGAGGATGAACAGCGCGCGTTCAATCAACTTAAGCTGGGATTAAGCGAGCAACCTATTTTGGCAATATACGATCCTGATGCGAAAACTGAGGTTCACACCGATGCCAGTTCGATAGGATTGGCTGGCATTCTTTTACAGTATCAATCCGATGGACGGATTCATCCGGTGATTTACTACAGCCGTCAAACGCGGGCAACTGAACAGAAATACCATTCATATGAATTGGAGACTTTGGCAGCTGTCGAATCGATTAAGAAATTTCGGACGTATCTTTTCGGTGTTAATTTTACGCTGGTAACTGATTGCAACGCTCTTATAGCAACGAAAAATAAGAAAGAGTTGATACCAAGAATAGCACGCTGGTGGTTGCAATTGATGGAATACAGTTTTGATGTAAAATATAGACCTGGAGAGCGTATGAAACATGTAGACGCGCTTAGCCGAAATACTGGAATTTCAGACCAGGAGCAGGTAGTGATGCGAATAGAACAAGCAGACTGGGTATTGGCAGGTCAGTTAACCGATCGAAAGATCAAACAGATACGGGATATTCTAACGAAAACCCCTGTCACAGAGGAGGAAAAGGACACACACAAAAATTATACGTTAACTGAAGGACGAGTATATCGCGTGACAGCTAGGGGTAACCAATGGGTGGTTCCAAATGGGATGCGACATCAAGTAGTTCGTGCTGCTCACGATGAACTGGGGCACTTCGCCGTCGAGAAAACGCTTAATCGACTTTGCTCTCACTATTGGTTCCCGAATATACGGCAATATGTGGAGAAATACGTGGCTTGTTGCATTCAATGTCTGTTTAACAAAAAGTCGGGAGGCAGAAAGGAAGGATACCTACATCCATTATCAAAGGGCATGGTCCCAATGAAAACAGTGCATGTGGATCACTTGGGTCCATTTCCCAAGAGCAAACGAGGCAATTTATTCATCATCGCAGTAGTGGACGCATTTACCAGATTCACCTTCATTCGGGCTGTTAAGAGCACTAATGCGAAACTCGTAATTGAATTTTTAAAGGACATATTTTCCATTCACGGTATCCCAAAAACAATAATATCAGATCGAGGTAGCGCATATACATCAAAACAGTTTCGAACGTTCTGCGAGAATAATAATGTCAAACATATTTTAAACGCCGTAGTTACACCAAGGGCCAACGGACAGGTAGAACACTTGAACCGGTCTATTCTGAGTGCTCTTATGACGACCACATTGGAAGAAAATTTGTTGGATGATAGTATACGTCAGGTCCAGTTCGCACTTAATAACCTGGTAAATAAAAGTACGGGCAAGACCCCAAGTCAATTGATGTTAGGACTTGAACCGAGGAGTGGAAGCGATGCCATTTTGAGGGATGAAATTAAACCAGTTGCAGAAATAATGGTAGAATTAGAGGCGGAAAGACAGAAAGCAGCAAAACTAAGCAGCGACGCGCAGCAGAAACAGAAGATTTATTACGATAGACGGCGTAAGGAACCAAGAAAATACAAAGAAGGCGATTTAGTCGTCATTAGAAAGCAGGAAGCAGGTACCGGGACTAGCAGAAAATTAGAGTCACCATTCAAGGGGCCGTTTGTGGTAAAAAAAGTATATCCAAATGATAGGTATTTGATCTCGGATATAGAAGGAACACACCGTAGGACGAGAAGCACTAGTTACGAAAATGTGATTGCGGTGGATCAAATCAAACCATGGAGTGAATATGGCGATCTATCTGAAAGCTCAGATAGTGGAGACCAGGAAGATACTGAAGCAGCTAAGAATGAACTCGAGTCGAGTTCACGTCAGGATGGACGATTGTAAGACAACACAGGGTAAGCGAATTTAAAAAAAAAAAAAAAACAAATGTGTTTAGATTAAAAACGGGACAACAACGTAAAACAAAGAAGCCCAAGCAATCTCCGAAGGAACACACTCGCATTGCGTAGTGGATGGTTCCTTATCGTTGTTCACTCTCGACAGGCAAAAAGGATCGCAGCTGCACACACATTATTTTCCTTTATCCCGTTGAGATCAAGAAGGGGTAGAAGGAAATTGAACTAACAATCGAGTGTGTCGCATTTTGTGTGTGTGTGCTCTGGGATCCTCGCCGATTCTGATTTCATTCGGTAACGAATGGTCATTCAGAGTGTGTTAATTATTCAGTGAGTAACAAAAGGAAAAAAAAAAAGAAAGAAAAAAAAAACATTTAATAGAAAAAAAAGAGTTAAGGGTGAGTAATTCACTGAGCTCTTATTTGTTTTGTTTTTTTATACTTATTTTATTTGTTTTATGTGAGTTATTCACTGAGTTTTTGGTTGTTTTGTTGTTGTTGTTTTGTTTTATATTTATTTTATTTGTTTGTTGTTTTTTTTATATATATATATACATATTTTGAGCTTTTATTTGTTTTATTTTTGTTGTTTTCGATCGAGTGGTGACGTGAGAGTGAGTGAGTAAATTCTTATTGTTGTGGGTTGTAGCCCAGTGTAGTCTAGGAGTGAGGTAGTCCAATCATCTGAGGAGAATAGGGTTGCGTTTTCCACCCTATTCAGTACCGGTGAGTTGGATGTTGCCCTCCTACTACACACTTTTTTTCGTCGGCTCGCTGTGGTGTTTCCGCTTGCCTGACAACTTTTTTCTTACACCCGGGGTTGTGCGTTTTCCTGCTTCGGGTGTAGCGTACGCTTTCAACTACTCTCACGCTCATCACTGTATTGTTTACTACATAGAGAAAGATTTAACAAACGGAAATAAGACAAACCGAGCTCATGTAGTGTTTTTTTTCTATTCTTTCAGAGTTGATGCTGACGAACCGTATTCCACCCGACCGGCAATGACCTCGGACATACTTTTCTTCATTTCTTTTTTTTAAAAAAAATAATTATAATAAAGTTGGGTTTTAAATTCGACAATAAAGTGTTTCATGTTTTTTTTATTGTAAACACATTTATTATCTAGTTTTTATTCTTATATTTCTTACAAGTCAGAAGTGGGATACTGGTCGTGGTCGTGGAAAGGTCGTCACATCAATAGTAACGAATATTATATACTCTTTAAATTTAAGAATATATAGTTTTAATAAAATATTCATTATTATTTGCAAAATTTTACAAGATTAGAGGGAATTCTTATTACATTTTTTTTTTTGTTTATAAATCCCCTTTCCACATCCTTCGGTGATATTAGGCAAAAAGAAATAAATGGGAAAACATAGGCGTCATTCTAAGAGGGATAGCAAAGGTAGGAGGGTTCATAGCAGGGAGTCCTCTCCAGGTGTAAATCCAAAGAGAAAACGCTCGCGTCGAACTAAAAGTAGGTCATTGGAACGAGAGGGGACAAATTGTTCTATTAATCATTCATTGGCTTCGATGGATCGGTTTACCGATGCAATAACTGCGCTGATAGACAAGACAAATAAAAATAGTCCCTTCTTCCTTGTCTTCCTTGCAATATACGAGTAATGCAGTTTTATCCATGTATTTTAACTTTGTCATTTAGGTTTCTCTCGATGCTTTTGCTTTAAATTCAATTGCCTCATGTAATTTGAGCCATGAGCTTCTTTTTGCAAATATATTATAACGATAAAAAAAGCGTCAAGCTACAGCCGAGCAGGTTTTGAACAAAATAACTGGTGGCTCCATAATTTTCTGAGGATGTTTTCATGTGTCACTGTTGCAGACGTCACTTTGAGTCTTGAAAAATGGGAAAGACTTACAGGATTCACATTTCTGAAACAATTTTCAAAGAATTCCGAGGAAATTTGGATCAGGGAATAGAGAAAGGCGCACATCAATGTATGAAATGGCCTCAACCAAATACTGTTTAAGTCTTTTTGGTAGTCTCTATAGTTAGTAACTTACTTAGTTTAGTCAATTGGCTAAATAAACATAATATTGATGAAACTTTTGGCATTAAAATTGAACAAAAATAAAAATTATATGACCTTATCAGATAAAAAAAAAAAATTCATAAATATATACACTGCCGTTCATAAGTTTTCGGACAAATTCATATAATTTTTTTTTCAATTTTAATGCCAAAAGTATTATGTTTATTTAGCCAATTGACTAAACTAAGTAAGTTACTAACTATAGAGACTACCAAAAAGACTAAAACAGTATTTGGTTGAGGCCATTTCATACATTGATGTGCCCCTTTCTCCGTTTCCTGATCCAAATTTCCATGGAAGTTCTTTGAAAACTGTTTCAGATATGTGAATCCTGTAAGTCTTCTCCATTTTTCAAGACTCAGAGTGACGTCTGCAACACTGACACATAAAAAGATCCTAAGAAAATTATGGAGCCACCAGTTTTTTTGTTCAAAACCTGCTCGGTTGTAGCTTGACGCTTTTTTATCGTTATAATATATTAGCAAAGAGAAGCTCACGGCGCAACTTACATGAGGCAATCGATTTCAAAGAAAAAGCATCGAGAGAAAGCTAATTGACAAAGTGAAAACACATGGCTGTAACTACATTACTCGTTTATTGCAAGGAGGATCATAACATCCGATTTAGTTTGCTTACCACTGCTGTGGTTTCTTAATATGAACGCAATCCTAGAGGTCTTTCCATAAATTGGCACATGGATAAAATATCTCTCGAAACCGGCTTGGAAACACAACCATAAAAATCTCCAAAGAAAACTGGACTGAATGTGATCCTCATAAAGCCATATATTAACCAAAAGAAAAGGATCCTATGCTGAGCAGTTCCCAGCTCGGAAGGAAGGGGCGGTCGAAATCTCGGGACTGAAATTATGTACTTTTGAACCCTTTCAAAATGGACTCGCCTTTATATTCCAAGCAATGGTTAATAGAAAGGAAAGCAATCTAGCAAATTAAATTGATTAGAAATAATTCCGAAAATACATGAAGTTTAAACGGCCTTTCTTAATGTTTATACCGAAACAATTTAAATTCTGCAAACAACAAAAAAGCAAAGTCTGGACACAAATTTCCCTTTGCTCATTTCAAAAAAACTTTTTAAAATTTGTAAGTGTTGTTTCAGCGATAACTCAGCACAAGTTTTAATAAAAAGATTTCTGATGAAGGGAAAGTTTGCAAAGAAATTGAAGAGTTCAACCGAATCAGACAAATTTGAATTTTCAAAAAAAGCAGTTCCAGGCGACCGAGCCTTTGAACATGCTTGAAATTTAGTTTGTGTCACCATGCAACAGGTCCTCAAGCTTTAAAAATATATAAACAGAGTTCTCACAAAATGTAAAAATTTTGAAACAAGGCTATATAATGTTTGATAATTCTGACTGTCTGATTTAAAACACTTTATTGAAGAAGTTGTAAAACAACTGCCAAAAGCGAATACAATTTCAACTTCCAATGTTAAAGTTATTGAAATGAAATCGATTTTCGCAACTCTAAATTTGAGCTAAATCTTCCAAACTTTGGATAGGTCGATATCAAATCATCCGTCCCAATTCGAGCTCCACCCACGGAATTCAATTGAAACCAAATACATCTGAGTTTCTCAAACCACTACAAAAATCTTTCGTTCTTCTCCTAATTTTTCCACTCGTTCTGTGCGACTTGCATTAAAAGAGTATTGGTCGTTGGTCCTATATTTTTTGTTTTAAACAGGAAGAGATGCTTTCTTTGAGTAGTGTAATGCAAGCCATGGACAGCCAGCCAGCTTCAACATGAAGCTCGACAAGATAAAACTCGTACTTTCTCCAAAATGTTTTTCAAGCCATTGGAATTTCTTGCAGCCAATACGCAACCCATAATACGAGGTCACAAAAGTTTTAATCTCGTGCACAACATTTTCAAGCTATGCCATGGTCGCAGCGTCTTTGGTAGAGCATGAGAAACGCCCGATTGAGGATGTTTAGAGATTAAGAAACAGGAGTAAGGTTCGAAAATTCTACCACCAGAGAAAACAATAATCTCAAGCTTACAGACCCCAAACCGTAACCTGCAAAATTCGAAATGGAAACATCGTAGTAGAATTGCAATTAATGCTGAGGACATGGAAGAACCAACAATGCTATCTACCCGACCTAGGCGGAGTAAAGACAGCAATATTTAAGCTTAAGTCTAAGAAAGCCACTTGAGCGGACGGCTTAGCTGCAAAAGTCCCGTGTCAACACCAGAGGCACTATTTTTTAAAGGTTTGTTCAGTAACTCGCAAACGGCGAAGATATTAATATAAAAGGAGAACGCATCTTGACGTCAACAGTGCGTTTATGAGGATTCAGACAGAAATGACAATGATGGGTTTGGCGGTATACGAGGGCACAAAGAAGCATATGTTGTCATCAAAAAAAGACACCCAAATCGTTACCATAGACAGCTATAAATTTGAAGTAGTTAGGGACTTTATCTACCTATGCTCTCCTGTAAACATACTATAGATAATAACACTAGCGCTGAGATCAAACGAAGAATACCTCTTGTTAATCCCTGTTTCTCTGGGCTAAGAAAACAATTGTGTAAAGTCCTCTCTCGTAGAACTAAAGTGTCGCTCTATAAGACTCTCATCAGTCCCATCATGGTATATGGTGCAGAAGCATGGACAGTTTCATAAGCGGATGAAGGCTTCTTAGGTTGTTTGGAGAGAAAAGTGTGATCTGCATTGACGATGAGTGGAGGAGAAGGTTCAACAACGAACTGTACGGTACGAGTTGTACAGCGAAATCGACTTAACCAAAAGGATAAAATTCCAATGCCACGCGGACTGGCGCTACAGTCCTCAAGTTATTAATTAAAAAGCTAATGACGAAAAAAGTGCAATAAGCTATCAATATTAAACAAAAACGCAAAACATAATTTTAAATTATATTAAGTCATTTTAAGTAATATTATTAAACTAAAAATGGAACTAATTTCTAGTAGAAATGTTACTTAATCAAAAAAAAAGTATTTTCAAATTGTTGTCCTGATCACTCGAAATAATATATTCGAATAATCTTTTAATGATAAATACGCAAATCGTATTTTAAATGATTCAAAAAATCTTAAAGAAAGATTTTCCTAAGGGGTAGTAAAGAACATATATATGTATCTTTTTTTTTATTGCAACGTATTTGTCTATGGAATGAATGATGTTATCATAAGGAAAATGAAATTTGATGGTGGTGGAAAATGAAGTTTTTTATCGAGATGGGAAGTTCATGGTATGGGCAGACCTACTCGCACCCAAACCAATTTTTTCATCTGGTTATTGTTTTTTTTTTCGTTTTCTTCCATTGAAATCATATCCCGATCGCCTGCGCCAGTTAAAAAATATAAATAACGACACACAACTACTGTTTGTAAAAATGACTTTTATTTCTTTTATTTCTTGACACCTCTCTCTTGAACGCCCAAACAACAACTTAATTAAAATTTTCTTAGAAGTAATCAAAGCAAACCATTGCTTTTTCAATTAATGCTGATTCAGCAGTGCAGCAAGGGTGAATTTATTTTATTTTCGTTAGCATTCATATCCGGTGTCAATTCGGGGTTGATATCCGAAGCTACATATTTGTTTCTGGGTCAAAGTTCCCATACAAATATGTAACTCGCACGGCGCTTAATTAAGACTGTATATATGTATATATATATACTATATATATATAAAAATATAAAAATAATCAAATTTAATTTCTAGAAAAATTGTTATTATTTTAAGCCTTTAGGCCAACACAGAGCACTGTGCGCTCGCAGAAATGTATTTAAACTAGTTATAAGTAAGTCAAAAATTATTAAAAAATTGTACATCAAAAATATATCTGAGCAATAAAGATTAAATTGTAAATTGTATACTAATTTGTATGTACTTATGTAATAAGGAATCCACTAAATAATGATGCAAAAATATAACCGATCAAACTTTGAATTTTGTACCGTAGGGTTTTTCAGGCACATGTGGTAAAGCTCATTCGAAACGAGTGATATTTTTTGTGAATAAGCAACGGCGACTAAGCATCCTCTAATCCATCCTATACTAAATAACTTTTCGGTATTTTGTTCGTTCAGGGATTTGGTATCGACCAACGAAAAGAGCATCGCTTTTTTAGAAGAAATTGGTCTGTTTCCCACTAAAACGTCAACTCCCCCATTGGGTTGCAGCTTATCGATGAAGGTGGAAAAATGTAAAAATGGAAACATCGGTTGGAGGTGGCGATGCTCAAAAAAAAGCTCTAAAAAAAGGTGACAAAAAATGTCGAAAGACAATCAACCCATCTATTGGCACATTTTTCCATGGGCACCAATGCCGGCTAGAGATTCGAGAGGTGCTTGCAATTATTATCTCTTTTGTGATCAAAATGCCAGTTAACACGGTGTTTCAGGTAAATTAATTAAATCTCAAGCTAAAACTTAAGAATTTTTTTAAATATTAGTCTGTGTTATTTTAAAATTAGCATTTAATCGCTAGGCGCCATCACGACAATAAAAGTGAACTAAGTAAATCTATTGTAATAGATTACTTTAACTATTGCGTGAAATAGCCGAAATTATAACGTCTCACGTAGATGTTAACATTGGCGGCGAGAACAAAACTGTTCAAATCGACGAGACTTTCCTCACGAAAAGGAAATACCACAGAGGCCGTAGAACTGAACGGATTGTCAAGAAGGTGTTGAAAAATTTTCACAAGTTCTACGACTCATAAAGTTACAAACCACAGCAAAGGCGAATATGTGAACAGGACAGATGCAATCAACACCATAAATAATTTGGAGAATCAGAACAAGCTTCAGAAAAAAAATAATTTATGCCGCAAAACAACACAACACCTTCACCAATATATGGCACTCTTCTTTTGTCGGAAATACTGCCTGGAAAAAGATTATAAGGACGACTTGGGCTTCCAAATCATGGAATTTTTACTGGACATTAAAAAAGTGTACCCATGTTTAATCGATGGTACAGAAAGTGTACGTTTAGAACTAAAAGACTTCGACCCACCGTTCACAGTTAGCACTTAGAGGGTGTTTAACCGCCAAAACAACCTCGGCTCCTCATCATCAACGACGAACTCAACGAACTCAATGGTGACACTAGTACGGACGATGACTTCATTGACGAGACTTACGTACCTTAATTAACATGACTATTTTAATGAACTTGACTTACTCACAAACTGACTGACTGGGACGCGGAATGCAATGCAAGTCTACCTCCTCGTGGTGCATTCTGGATAACGCTAAATGATTTGCTAAACTTTACTAACAAAGATGAACCTATCATTAACATTTATACTAAAAGGATCACCGTAAATACCAAAAACCAAAAAAAATAATATAGTTTTAGTAGATTTCAATTTTCTCAAAAACTAAAAGACGTGTTCTATTCAGAATTAATACAAGCTGTGACTACAAAAAGCAAATTTAACACTTCATTTCACAATTTTGAAAAAAAATTGGTCTAACTTGTTTTTTTTAATTTTTTTTTATCAAAATTTTGAGTTTGCATGCGAATTTTTCAAAAACTATTGAAGTTAACTATTTAGTTCAAACCCAGGATTAAAGAACATGTTTCAGGCTTTCAAAGCCGGTATAGTACTTTATTGTAAGTGTTGCCGTTGTTTTTTTTTTCGTTATAAGTCTTTTTTTTTTAAATTGCCCCTAAGCGGTATGAAATAGATCCCCCCCCCCTTCCCATAGTAAAAAATGATTGTTTTTGGCCCCTCTACAAGAAATCGTTATCAATTTTTGGCGCCCAAGTTTTCGTATTCTCCCCAAGGACTTTCGTGGATAACCTGAAGAAAATCAACCAATGGCCAAAATATTCCGGCGCCAAAATATCTCCTGATAAATGTTAACATCTTTACATCTGCCGAAAACATAATTGTAACAGCCTAAACATTAAATTTGAGAATTTTGCAATACAAAATGTAAATACCTTAAAAATTCTAGGATTAGTTTTCGACAAAAAAATAGCTTTAAGGAACACTGTTTATATTTAAGACATAACCTATCTGCCAGGCTAAATATTACAAAATATCTTTCATCAAAAAATAGCTTTTTAAATACTAACACTCTCCTAAACACCACCAAACAACAAATCGTCCTCTCTAAAATTGATTATGAACTCCAAATATATAGGAAATGCGCAAACACTTAACAAAATCAAGGCTCCATTCCATGCAGCAGTGAAAAGAAGTTTAAGAGCTTTCCCAACAACAACAACTACCAACGCATAAACAGAAGGTTGATTTCTTTCGCTAGAATCAACAAGTTGTTTAACACTCCAGGCGTCATACTTCACACTGAATCACAACGTTTGGACAGAGCAAAAAAAGGTCATAAAACCGATAACACCCCCCCATGGTTCCTGCAATAAAAGTTTCATCGACAGTCTTACATTGTTCAGAAAAAACAACATCAGCAGCGTGATATTCAAACAGTTCAACACAGAAATAACCCAACCTCTTGAACAGGAAAAGTGGAAACTCCTATTTACCGACGCACAGTGGTTTCATGTGTTTGTGATCAGTGGTCATAATTGAAAAAATAATTTGATATAATAAATTGTAACGTATTTTAATTGATAAACAATTTGAAACAATATTCTTCACAACACTTTTTCTGTTGGCTCGGTAACGCTTCAAGATATTAATCTTGTATTTGGTAGTGGGGACCGTTCGTTAACGTGGATCCCACCGCTGCCACCAAAATTGTTGCGCTTCGGCACCGTGCTTTCTCGTTTACAATTGAGAGAAGAGTGCCAAGCGGAGAGAGAGAGGAATTTTACTTATTTAATTGATTTTTATTTAGAGGACCGTTCAGTCCAACCGTCCGTTATTCTCTGGTCTTTTGGTACCTTTTTGTTTATATCACGAAACCTCAAATCCGAAGCCAATCCTCGTCCCCACCACGCATATTACGCGAATAGAGCAGGCAAGTTCATTTCCATATTTCGTCACATTGATACACCATAAATTGAACTGCCCTAATTATGGTGCTACACTGCACCTCCGTCTGTCAGCATTTCAAGTATTTGTCAACCCTCTGGCCATTTGAACCGTTCATTGCACAGACCCACTTTACAGGCAGCCGCGCTTGCCCTTGACTTTGCTTATCGAATATTCGAATATGTGTATCTGTCGTGGTGTCATATTGCATTCATTATCGACGGGTGGCGCCGTAGTAAGTGTATCGCGATGACGTACTGTAGTGCATGACAAACAGAATGAATGCATAAATATGGATATTTATAGTATGTATGTTGCGCATTGGTGCTGTGGGAACGATGATCTGCGTAGGAGAGGAAATGGGATGACATGTGACATGAATTGTTGAATAGTGTCTCTCTATATCTGAATTTCCGCAGTGGTTATTCAGTTTGGTTAAATGTTATTCCATGTAATTCCACTTCTTGGTTATTATTGCTTTGTAGGCATCATTTGGAGAGATGAAATTTCGGTTTTATGTGATTTCTATCATATTATGTTTCTTAACATGTTCTATAGTAATTAATTATTATTTTTATTTCTTTTATTAATTGGGATAATGTATTATATTCTTAAGTTATACGTTTCTATTATACCACTATGAATATGCACTTTTTAAAAGATTTTTGCTTATCTTATTTATCTTAATTTGTTGGATCTTTAAAAAATAATTTAAAATATGTCCTAATTTTTTAAAAATGTACATTTGTCAAACTGGACCTTTAAATTGTGTTTTGTTATGCAGTTAGTATAATATTGATAGCGTTAAGGTGTTCTTCCAGACTTGTCGAAAATATCAAGATATCATCTAAGAAGACTACGAATCTTATTCAAGTGCTCTCATAAAATCTCATTCATCAGCCTTTGAAAGGTGGCTGTGGCATTCTTGAGACCAAATGGCATTCGAGTGAATTCTTATTAACAGTGTGGTGTAACAAATGCAGTTTTATGAATGTCTCTGTGATGCATTTTGATCTGATGATAGCCTTTAGCTAAAACCAGCTTTTTAAAATATTGAGCTCGCCCTAACTTATCTAATAAACCGTCTATATTAGGAAGTGGGTATTAATCGTCAACTGTGATTTCATTTAATTTGATTGTATTATTGAGTCTAATATGAGAATTCCACGATCTCACCGATCCCTATTTCCTTGTAACCTTGAGCTGCGCAAGATCATCTTGTATCGCAGTCTTGCTGATGCTGGGCAGTGGGAGAGGAAGTGCTCCAGATCTTCCTCTTCCCCCTCACAGCTTTGGCATGTTGTGGCTTCGTCTGGTAGACCGAGCCTATGTAAGTGGAAATTTTGGTAAATGTGTCCTGTTACTAGTCCCACCATTAGCCGTGAATTCATTTTGTTGGAGTTCAGAGCTCATTTCGCTGTCTTGTAAGTCGGTTTCCCTAATATCGATTTTTGCACGTTGTTAGGTTGACCCAGTGATTTTAGAATTCCTGGCTTGTCCTGGCTTGACAGCGGGACGACTTTATTCCTCACTGGGTTTTGGCCGTTTCAGGCTCCTTTTCTTACCAATTCGTCAACTTTTTCATGCTCCGTTATGCCTTCGTACCCCGGTATAGTTATCACACGCATGATAGTTGCGTCAGCACACGCGCAACGAAGCTATCGATTGGAATTAAAAATATATAAGCTGCGTCAGCACACGCGCCGGCTTATTGGCGGTCATCAGTGTCATATTCTCTTCTGGAATATTATGCTTGCACTTGCACTATTTAGGTATTGAAATTTAGCTTATGAAAAGTCTGTAAGAATACATTGTACCTTAAGATAGTAAATTGGAGTAAATAAAGATATATTTATCAATCATTTAAGTTGATAGCTGGCGCCCAACGTGGGTAGTTACGAGTTAAAATGTATACATTAGTTAAATCTTATGAGTAAGAAAGTCTAATAGTGGCTTGTACCGCAGTAGGCAGCAGCAACGCAGCAGCCAAAAAGGAGAAATACAGGCCCTTCGAAGGCCCCCAAAAAGAGCAGCAAATTCTATTTGTAAGCCATCTTTGATTTCAAAAAATATATAATTGTTGTAATAAGAATAAGAATTTGAACATATACCTAATATATAAAAGTACTATAATCAAAAGTTTAAAAAATCTGAAATTAAAAACCTAAGTAACATTAAGTACAATTTGGTCAGACACATAAATATTTTTTTTATATAAAGGAAAAGAAAAAGAAAGCCAATTAAGGTTTTGATATCAAATAAGCTACTTTCGCAATCCCTTCAAAAAATATAATAAATATACAAAAATATTTATAGGTACAATAATTATATAATAACGTCTTGATATCAAATGAGCTACTTACTCAAACCCTTCAAAAAAGAAAATAAATATACAAAAATATAACATAAAAATAAAAATAAGAGTCCATAACTATATAAACTATTTATAGGTGGAAAAAAGGATGTGTTACAAAACGCAATCACCCAACTCACTGGCTCAAATCGAAAAGATATATAGTAGGAACTGGAGCGACGACTGGCATCGTTGAAAATAATACCTGTAACTGCCCCTAGTTCCACAACTCCTCGAAGCGCTCAAACTGAGGTGTATCTTAAGGACATAAGTAGACATCACGACGGCATCAAGGATCTCCAGACGTTTGATGGGAATCCGATCCCATTTATCTCTTGGATTCATATTGTGGAAGGAATCTTAAGAGACACTGAAATTGTTAAGGAGAAACCTATATACCAGGCCATACCACAGAGTATCTGAAAAAAAATACGGGGCGGAGCAAATGCAGCTCATGTCTCCTATAGTAACTTTGACGACGATTGGTCGGCCATCAAGAAATACTTGTCATTGCGGTATGTCGATATTCGTACTCTCGAACACCAGTTAAACATGCTCGTTCAAGGTAATTTAAGCATAGATAAGTACTATGCGAATGTCAATCACCAGTTTTCACTCATCATTAATAAGATAAAAACAGAAGATTACAGTGCTGAAACGATTAATACTCTAATTGAGAATTACAGAAATCGAGCTCTCGATGATTTTATTTGAGAATTATACTTACCAATCGTAGGCCGCTCACTCTACCTGAAGCATACGCATCTTGCTTAGAGATACAAAAACTGAACTGCAGAAGTTTGGCGATACATCCCAAAAATAGTAACATCATAACTGCTTCAATTAACCATGTTCCAGCACCATCTACAGAGATACTTCATAAACCACCACCGCCAAAACATCCACAGAGGCAATGGAGAAGTTTCCTATTTGTTTTTTATTAACTATTGAAATTTAAGTAAAATGAAACAGAAGTGGGAAAGAATCGTTAAAATTTCGTAACACAGCGCTCCAGGTGAAACGTTTTTTATTTATAAATCATTTTGCAAATTAGACCGTGTGGCTGATGAAACAAACTTAAAAGTAGATACATACTTACCTTAAAAAGTTTAACTCCTTTTAATTCAGCGCTAACATATGACGGATTTGAAGAAAAAAAGTCCATCACTGTGTATATGTCAATGCTTCGCAAATTATCACTTTGTCCTTTTGCGAAACCTTCTTCCATTATAGTGAAATAAAAAAACATAGAACTATAGTTTTATAACAGCAAACGGCGCGAGGGCCCTGGCGCAAATACGAAACTAATAATAACGAAACATGTGAATGATTTTTGGTGCGACGATCTCGGACGGGCTAAATGACGTCATATGCGAATTTGAAAATACAAAAAATGCGTAAACTTCAATGGTTTATTTCTCAGTCATTTATGATGGATTTCAAAATTTGTTTCAGTGATTTATTTGTTTTGGTCTATATTTTGATACTATAACGTTTAATATAATATTTGCAACATCATGAAACTTCTCTATTACCTCTACCACAGGGAAAAATGGCTTATAATGCTCACCATAATCAGCATCAAAGTACCAGCAATCGTTGCTTCAAAGAAATCATTTTCCAACACCGCGACCCATTCAACAAAAGCCTACAGTACCCATGCCCATGGATCAATCTATGCAGTCAAGGCAAGTTAATTACATCAACAGACTAGCCGTAAACCGACCTTGCAATTATCAGGCTTATAAACAGGGAAGAATTATCCGCAGAAACAATAGAAAATGAATAATATCCAAATACAACAGGTTGAACAATACCAAAATGAATACCAACAAGAATTCCAGGAAGAAACCCAGGCTCATGATTAGAAGAAAAAGTGCCAATTGTGATTATCAGTTTTACAAAAAACCTGTAGTCGAACTGCTTACCGATAACACCATCTTCCTGACAACTTTCAACGGAACTCTTAAATACAACGAAGTGATCAAATTGCTTCACAGAACATTTCTAATCCAATTTGATAACCAAAGCAATTAACGAAAGCAATTACACGAACATAGAAGAAAGAACCTTCCATATATACATACATACATACCACACATAATTCAAACCAATATAATTTAAGATTTGAATTTCTTATTTTAAATTAACGACTCGTGTATTTGATTTGTAAGGATTACTTATATTATTTCACAAAATGTCGTCTATCCTCTCAATAAATTCTTATTCTAGAATGCCGCACATCGGCCGTCACTTATTCTGGCATGCCCTGAAGTTGGATGCCGTTCTCAATTACATATTCTGTTAACAGATGAAAGATGTCGCTTACATTAGTTAACAATGGTAGATGGCGCTCAAAATTTTAAAAAAGGTCAACCTGACATTTGGTCGGCCTCGAGCAAAAAAAAAATGACAAACTTTACAATAATTTAACACTTAATAAAAATCCAAACGGAAATATCACATGGCTTGAACTTAGTCTAACTTACAATTAATCTAGGTGGTGAGTGTCGCTCCGACCCTTAATGTCTACAGCCCTTTATTCGTCTTTGTTCTCATTTGGAAGCCATTTCAGCATTCTATTGGATTCAATAACGCCGTCATATGGTAGCTGAGTCAACTGGCAATTTTCGACATCCCGCAAAACATATCTGTCATTTCCAAGAACCTTGTAAACAACATATGGACCGCGATATTTTGGTAAAAACTTCCTAACTGTTCCCACCGTAGTGTCAACATTCAGCATAACAACAAAGTCACCAATTTGATAACGTTCGGCTTTCTTGCTGTGCCTATGAAAATAACTTGAATTATATTCCTGAGAACTAACAATTTCTGCTGACGCATCCGCTCGGATCTGCGATAGATCACGAGTCTCTGAGGTCAATTTGTCTTCTAAATATTCCATTATTTCGTCTTTTAATTCTCCCCGCCGAACAACAGCATGCTGGGGGAATTCTTCGTAGTATTGCGAATAGAAGTATTGATCGCATATTCTACCTGAAGCAACTTACACGACCAATTCGCATGATTTACCGGTTCGCTCAATTTTCCTAACATAGCTTTAATCACCCGGTTGATCCTTTCCACTTGCCCATTGGCCTGGGGCGAGGCCGCGGCCACCTTCACGTGTCCTACATTTCGTGTTAGTAAAAAGTCTTTAAATTCAAAAGTGGAGAAACACGAACCTCTATCTGTTACGATTCGCCTTGGTCGACTGTAATACTGAAAGTATTTTTCTAAAGCACCTATCACCTCCTTAGTACTTGTAGATTTCGTCGGATAAGGCTTAACATACTTCGTAAATGCGTCCTCTACAACTAGAATATGTTTTCTCTTTGAACTTATTGACGGCAGCAGACCAAAATGGTCCACCTGAAGCGTGTCGAAAGGCACAGGTTTCTTGGGTATATTATACAAATTTCTTACACACGCTCGCACAGGCGCAGCATACATGAGGCACTTAAGACGATTGTGAAAAAACTTTTCAATTTTTGTACGCATGTCAGGAAACCAGTTATGAGTAATGACTTTGTCGTAGCATTTATCGACTGCCTGATGGCCCAACTTTTCATGGACCAATCGTATATCATTATCTTCTATTTCCTTCGGAACATACTATACTTTCTGTCCATTTCCCTTTCTTATTTTAAACACCAGTCCATCCATGAGCTCAAAGTCTTTAACTTCCGCAATTTCCATACGATCTCGCAAACTTTTGATTGTCTTGTGCCGCCTGAAAATCGACGTCCTCAACATCCCAAACCGAAGCTATCTGACACTTACTTAAGGCGTCCACGTGTCCCATGGATATACCACCGCTGAATCTTATAATTATTATTTTCGAGCTCTTACGCCCACCGGGCAATCCGCGGGTTGACTTGTTTCTTTTCTAGCGTCATCGTCAGTGAACTACAATCCGTCACAATCTTAAAAGGTATTCCTTCTAGATATACTCGAAACCGTCTCAAGGCATAAATGATGGCAAGCGTCTCTAGCTACAAACTATGATATCTGGCTTCAGCGGCAGAGGTAGTTTGCGAAAAGTATGATATCGGGTAAAATGTCCCATCGTCTTGTCTGTTTCTCTTACAGGGTTATAAATAGCAAGGATAGACGCTTCAACCAGTCTGGATTTCAACTCTTTAAAAGCATCAAGACATTGTTTATCAAAATCAAAATAAATCGTCTAAAGTAAGAAAATAACCCAATGCAAGAAATACAGCTGGGGCATTCTTTAGCCCGAACGGCATTTTCAAAAACTCCCACATTCCGTTTGGCGTCACAAAGACAGTGAGAGGAAACCCGAACCTGATGGAACCCGCTTTTCAAATCCAGAAGTGTGAAATACTTTTTTCCTTCGAGGTATTCTACACAATCCTCTATAAGCGGAAGAGGCTGATTGTCTCGAATCGTCTTCTTGCTAAGGGCACGATAATCGACGAAAATTCGAATTTCGAATTGCAGAAGCATACGGCGAATTGCTTGATATAATATTTCCATCTTTTTTAACTGATTTATTATTGTTTGAACCTTAGTTCGTTCGAAATACGAAAGTCGTCGTGGTGCACAACGAAACGGAACGTCATCGGCATTTAAATGAATTTTCATTTCGTAATCTAAAGGTTCAACCCATACATCTTTTGGGGCAACATCTAGAATTTAGTCATTTAATTTGGCACAGCAAGATTTACCTAGCCTATAGTTAATATTCAATTCGACCTCGCTGGGAACAACTTCAACATTAAAAATATCCGGTACTGAGGACTCGCAATCGGCCTCAGTTGACCCAGCTTCTAAAATCACTTTACGTTTATTATTGTCGGCATTTAATTTAGCATCTCTTAAAAGGCCATATCTATTAAGAATCAAACAAAATTCATTTGGCAACGTACGGAATGCAATATTTTTATTTACAGATAGTAATTTCTCCTTACAGTATTTAAACTTAATTCTGGTTAAATGAATATTAAATGAACGTAGAAAATTTCGTCCCAATATTACCGGCATGGACATTGCTTCGTCAGGCAAAATAAAAATTTTAATTTTCTTCACTTTATTTTCGAAATTAATTAAACACCATATCTCTCCCAATATAGTTAAATTTCCTCCGACTATACCCCGATATGATGGTTTCGGCATTTTTAAGCTTATCGGCAGTTCGCTCGGCACATACGATGATTTTATTAAATTAACAGGGCTACCCGTATCAAAAAGACAAAGAAACTCGGTAAATTCCGTACTTTTTGCCAAATCAATTCCAAAAGCAACACTCACATTAACAGTACTGAATACTTTGTTGTCTTCCTCATCGTTCTCATCTGAGAAGTCATCTGAAACGGCGCCAACTTCTTTTACAGCATTTGTGGTGGCAACACGGGTCAGAATTTTCTTAGGGTTCGGGCACGAACGATGGTCATGTCCCATCTTCCAGCAGCAGAAACATGAACCATTCTGGCGTAACTGGTACGGGCAATGCGGCTTAATATGTCCTGTTTGGGAATAATTGTAACACAGCACATCACATTTTATGGCATTGGTCCTCGTCGACCCAGCAGGTTTTATTGGCACAGCATTGGTGGTTTGTCCGGCAGTGCCTGCCATAACTGGATTGAGGTACTTTTGCTGATAACGATTTATCAGTTTTTTAAGGTCTTCGATAGTCCGAGCAGCCAACAGCAAGTTCACGTTGGGGATATCACTTCCCATACCATCTATGATGAAATCGATGACTTCTGTTTCACCAATGTCGGATCGCTTTGCGATCGCCTGCATGTTCAACACAAAGCAATGCAGTGCCTCTTCCCGCTTCTTCCATCGTCGTTGACTCAGCATTCTGTACACATCTTGGCGGAAAACGGCAATATCGAACTCATTAATGAGTTCCGCTTTTAATGCATCATAATTAAGGGCGACAGTTGACTGAAGAAACACCCGAGTAGTGCACGTGAGTGACCACCGCAGACTTAATAATTTGAAACGGTCGACTGTATTCACTGAGGACATGATTTCCTCGAAGTCCCGTAAGAAATGTCGGACTGAATGTCCCAAATCGTCACCGGAAAATTTCGAGACAGCGTGCTCGATGTCCCCATAGTCACTTCTCTGTACTTTGGATGTAGCGGCATCACCTTCCAACTCTCTGATCTGTCTACGCAGTTTCGTTAATTCAAATTGCTTTCGCAGTCTGACAAGTTCCTCATCCAGGGCGGCTTCATCGTCGTTGCTGGTATTAGCGGTATTAGCAGCACTAACGGCACAAGCAGCATTAACGGCATTGTCTTCGTCAAGAACTGTATTGATGGCGGCAGCGGCACTGTTGTTGGAAGGATTTTCGTCGTCACTTTCTACGGAACTATTGTCGTCTTTCCCCAACTCGCTCATCTTAAGTCTCTTAAGTAGTGCAGTGGAGGCCATTTCAGGGAATTCCACACCGGCTTCTCTGAGACTTTTCATCAGCATTTGCCTGGTAACTCGTGGCATCCGAATTTCATACAGGGAAAATGTGATCGGCAGAACTCTCTTTTTGAATTTTTGTTGATCCAGTTCAACCCCACATCTGAGTTTTAAGATTTGAATTTCTGATTTAAAATTAACGACTTGTGTATTTGATTTTTAAGGATTACTTTTTTTTACAAAATGTCGTCTCCTCTCTATAAATTCTTATTCTAGAATGCCGCCCATCGGCCGTCACTTATTCTGGCATGCCCTGAAGTTGGATGCCGTTGTCAATTACATATTCTGTTAACAGATGATAGATGGCGCTCATATTAGTTAACAATGGTAGATGGCGCTCAAAATTTAATAAAAGGTTTACAATGCCAGGAAAAGACACTAAATTAGACTTAGAATTTTGTCATAAATTGCATTTAAATAATATCAAAAAACTTGACATATTCTCTCTTGTTACAAATGTCTCAGATATGATCATTTTTGTAAAGAGAATTATAATAATTTTAATATTAATGTTTCAAAACAAATGTAAACAACAAAAAACAGTTGAATATAAATTACCTTTCTTCAACCCTATAATGTAAACATCTGACCTACGGTTCGTAGACTTTAAGGAGGAAGGAGTTATCACACCAATGATAGCTGAGTCAGCACACGCGCAACAAAGCAATCGATTGCAATTAAAAATATATTAGCTGCGTCAGCACACGCGCCAGCTTATTGGCGGTCATGAGTGTCATATTCCCTTCTGGAATATAATGCTTGCTCTTTTGCATTGAAATTTAGCTTATAAATAGTCTGTAAGAATACATTGTACTTTTAGATCGTAAGTTGGAGAAAATAGAGAGACTGCTGACTCCCAAAAAATATTTTTTTGTTTTATCAATCATTAAAGTTGATAACTGTACCCATGTTAGACTGACGTCGTTTAGTGTTGCTAGTTTGTTTGGGTTGCGTTTGCATTTCCTTACCAGTGTCGATACTGATACAGGGTTTGTTATGGCTTTGATTGCTACATTACTGTTGGAGCAGATGAGCATTTGCTTCTCCCGTATATTGAGGTCGGTGAGCTTTTCTACTCCAGTAAGTACTGCAAAAACTTCTGCTTGGCAAACCGTGGCGAATGGTTCTAGATGTTTTGAAATTTCGATCGGTGGGTATGGGCAGTAGATCCCTCTCTTCCTCCGTATATATTGTGATAACTCTGGGGTCCCTTGTTGTGTTTCCGTTCATTCAAGAAGCTCTGGTTTTGGAAATGTCTTGAAGTAATTTTTGGAGGTGAAAGTTTACTCATCTTGGTCGCCTTGGCGTTTTTAGTGTGGTGTCACCTTACAACGTTCACAATTTTGCTTTGCCCGGTAGTTTTTTTTTTCATCAAAGTGATCCAGTGCCTTGAGTCTTGTGGCCGAAGTCCTGCTTGTCTTTTGACTTCCAGTTGTACTTGTGTTTTGTTTAGATCTGCTTCTATGGCTGCTGTCGGCGTGGAGTTAAGGTGTTTTCCTTGAACCAGGATTGCTAGGTCGTCTACATAGGCTATGCATTAGGCGCTTGTACCTTCTAGTTTTTTAAAGAGCTTCTCAATCACTCGTCCCTACAAAAGAGGTGATATAATTCCTCCTTGTGGTGTCCCTCTTAGTACTTTACATCCCCTTTGTTTTGGGACAGTATTCGTCAGTTGTTGAACCTTGAACTTGGATTACTGGCGGAGATAAGTTGGAATTAGGATCCCTTACCTCTGGTGGGGGTGATCTATCCTGGTTCAATAAAAGAATACGTCTTAGTTGTGGATCAGTAAATGAAAATGATTCTTTATTGGAGATCGTTATTTATAAAATTAATTTGGATACTAAGCACAATGTATTGACTGAAAGAGTACAAAAGAAACAAACAATCAATTTGTTAACTAAGACCTTTCTTCCACATCCAAGATATTGCAATAATAACGACAACAAATAATGAGAAAAGACTTGAACAATTCTGCCAAGTGGCCATTTAAGAGTAGGTAGATTTTCCTCCTTGATAATAACCATACAACCAGGCTTGATATTTTCGGCTTGTTCTCTCCATTTATATCTGTACTGCAGCTCATTCAACTACTCCCGAGACCACCTCTTCCAGATTTAATTTTTTAGGTGGGATACAAGTTTCCAACGGGATAACATGCTGGCTTTGAGCGAAGTAGTATCAACATCAATTTGTGCGGTTAGCGGTTGCCCAATCAAAAAATGTCCGGGAGTGAGGGCAGTTAAGTCATTTGGATCATCTGACATCGGAGTTATTGGACGTGAATTTAGGACTGCTTCAATTCCAATCATGACAGTTTCCAACTCTTCATAAGTAAGTGAAGCTGTTTACGTACTTCTGACTTAAAGATGCTTTGCTGATTTCACGGCCGCCTCCCATAATCTTCCGAAATGTGGAGATCTCCGAGGAATAAAGTTGAATTTTATTCCCCTATCGCTGCATGTCTTGGTGATTGTGTCCTTCGCAGTTGGTGATTGAATCGTAGATGTAAACTCACCAAGTTGATTTCGATCACCGACAAAGTTTGTACGGTTATGACAATATAAATTTTCACAAAGTCCTCTTCGGCCAATAAAGCGTTTTAGTGCTCCTATAAATGCTTCTGTCCTCCTAAGAATGCACTGCTTTAGTGGCGAAACAGCAAATTACAACGACACATGCCTTTTGGGGCCTTTTCAACAGTAATCTACTCCGGAATTTAAAAAGGGTCTTGCTGTCTGAACTCTCTCTTTGCTTAAATAATGTTGGTTTCGCCTTATTGCACCTGAAGCAATGCTGCACAACAGATCTTGCTATTGTTTTAAATTTTATTGCCTCTCTGTCGTGTGTGTGATAAGATTGTCTGTGGACCACAGTGATAGTTTTGCTCATGAATCATTTGCATGAGCATTTTGGTAACTGGATGATCATAAGGCGTTAGCATTTGGTGCTTGGCATAATTTGATAAATTTGTTGAGCCTATACGGGCACCAACTCGAATGATTGATTGAGAGACTCGGCAAGTTCTTGGGATGAAAGAATATGTGAGCTGATCGGAGCTGCTCACCATGCTTCGCGTGTCGGGTAAATCTTTGCATATATGCTATGATTCGTTGCGGCCTTGTGAATGAATTTCTGTGATGGATCTGATGAATAAGATCTTCCGCTTCAGCGCTGGTTACCATGTTTGTTACTTCTTTATCTCTGTGTTTCATATCCGTATCTATCGCTAGAGTCTTCGAATAAGGTGTTAACCAGTATGGTTCTTCTGCGTGAAGAAACAGCGGTCCGCAAAACCATATTCCGCACTCTTTTAGCTGGCTTGGAGATAATTCGCATGATAATATAGTACATCAGCGGGACTGTCCTTTGATCTCATGCGCCTCCATTATTCTGCTAGAGATTGGCTCAGAATTGGGCAACTCGGTTAGCCACGAACGTATGGTACGATGATGAACTGGAGTTGATCCAGGTGTGTCTTCCAGATTGAAATCCTTCTTAATTCTGGTTGTTAATTGGGCGCTTAGCACGGCAGCATATAATTCCAAGCGGGGCAGCGTTTGTTTCTTTAGCGGAGCCATGCGTGATTTGGCACAAAGTAATCTCGTACTCACTCTACCATCATTTAAAATTCATCGTATACTGCTGTGCCATTAGCCTTTTTAGAAGCATCAGCGAATGAATGAACTTGAAGTCTTTTTGGAACCTCTGAATTGAAGACGTGGCGAGGAATTTGTAATTCCGTAATTCAAATCCTGCTTATCCCAATATTTCAGCAAGTTGTCTTTGGATTTCCTTGGCGGTCACTAGACTATTTGAACAGGTTAGCCCATCGTCAACATAGAAGTCCTTTTGCAATGCCTGTGCTCCACGTGGGGATTTTGATATATTTCCCTTAACTAATTCTTGTAAGCATCTTGTTGCTAAGTAGGATGCCGCTCTTGTTTCATATGTGACCGTATTAAGCTGGTAGTACTTAATATTTTCTTTTGGGTCATTTCTCCAAGTAAACAGCTGAAACCTCCTATCGTCTGGATGTAATAGAATTTGTCTGTACATTTTTTTGGATATCTATAGTAAACACAAATCTAGGCATCCTGAATCGAAGAAGAATCGCAAAGAGCTCACTTTGAATAGTTTGTCCAGTGTACATGATATCATATAAAGCTAGTCCGGATGACGTTTTGGCTGACGCATCGAATGATGCGGAATAACGTAATGTGGTGACAAAGCATTTTCAATATCTATTTCCGTCATATGAGCTTATTTTTCATATTCATTCATAAAACTGATGTATTGCGATTTTACGTGCATGTTTCCTGAGAGTCGTTTTTCCAGAGCCAGAAATCTATTGAGTGCAATTTGTTTTGATTCGCCTAGTGCGCTGTATTTTGCATAAAAGGTTACCTCACAATAAAGCGCCCTTCTTCGTTCCTGGCTGAATTTTGAGTAAAGTGTTCTTCGCAACTTTTTTCCGATTTGGTGAGTATGGGGTCACTAGCCTCGATTTCTTCTAATTTCCAGAATCCATATGTTGTTAATGTTGTCTGAATCGTTTGAATCTTTCCGGAGATAATCCAACCAAGTATAGTACTTTGGAGTACGGGAAGGCCATCCCTCAACAATCATCCCTCATTGCAATTGGTGATAAAATTCAGCTCCAGTCTTTGGGTTTTGAGGTTGACTTTGGATCCTGTGTCCAAAATGGCTCTGCATTCCATGGCTTGTTCATAATTAACAATAAGCAGTATTCATGCGGTACTAAGTAGGACGTAGCTGTTCTTTTCTTGCAAATTGTATGCTGGCTGTGTCATCGATTCTTGATTGTGATCGTTCATTGTTGCAGAAACCTTTGATGTTTCTGTAGTCTGTAGTCTGTAATAAGGTATTAATAAGGTATTGTGTTTTTTATTACATTTGAAACACGTTCGAAGAGCACACTTTTTGGTCTTATCTCTAAATCGTAAACAGTTGATGCACAAATTTTCCCTCTTCACATATAGTAATCGATTTGCCGGTGTCCACTGCTAGAACTGCTTACAAGCGTAAGACGGATGAGTGTTATCATTACAGACTTTACAGGACTGTGCAATTTTCTTGCCTTTTTGTGTGGTTGGTGCTATCAAAGCGTGGGACATTTTACCCGTCTTGGGTTCTCTTTGAGCAATAGCCTACAAAGATTAAAACCGCAGTTCCAAGAAGCTAAGAAATGCCTTCATAGATTGTTTTTCTCTTGGTTAAGTAAGTGATGGCTCATATAGTACATGAGTATTCTTATCCAGCTTTTTTACAAGCAAATGTAGTAGCAATGGATCCCAGCTGGAAGTGTCTACTCCCAAGTTTTCTATAGCTTGCAGACTTTCTTGCGTCGTGTCATGCAAATGTTTAATTGCGGCAGCTGATGTGTTTTCGGTGTTATGGCTTCGTTGTCCAAGTATTTTCTGAATCAATGTTGATGTCAAAACTCTGGTACTGTTATACCTGTCTTGTAATGTCGGCCAGGCTGTACAATAGTTATCCCCAGTTACAGACAAATATCGAAAAAGCTTTTCGGCTTCGCCTGATGAGTTTGTCCTTGGATATCACATATTCCGGATGTTTGGAATGGGCTGATTGTGGATCATTTGGTGAAATATGTCAAAGAGTTGACACCATTTAAGGTAATCTCCATCGAATCTTGGGATGGTTACCTTTGGCAATAGCAATGAACACTCAAAGGACGCATTATAACGAGTATTTGACATGGGACGTACTTCCTGAGTTGGTTCTCCTGCCTTGATGGCTAAATTGGTCATATGGTCTTGCACACGTGCTTCCGCTTCCATAAATTAGCCCTAGGGTAGCGGTGCTCATCGGAAGGCAGTCCATCTAGCAATCGATCTAGTGACTACAATGCTACTCGCTGCTTTCTTACTATTCCCCTGATATTGAGATCGTTTGGAGCGAGTTCCAGCTTCTCAATACGTTCTGTTGGAACTGGACAATCCTTTGTATAGCTTTTGGACTCGTTTTCCTTTAATGAGCTAATTCTGTTGATAAACAGCTCAATGTACTGCGTTGCTACAGCCATTATTTTGTCATAATAGTTGTTGGCAAAATAATCATGGTCATGTTGGATATTGGACAGCAGTCTTATCTGAGTGTCAGTTTCTTCGAATTCTGACCATAGTGCTTCCAGTCTCGACAATCGTTGTACGAAGTAATTTGCAGATGTCTTCCTATCTGCTGAATCCTTTTTGAAGTTAACGATTAGTCGCTGAATCTCCTCGCCCGTTTTAAGTTGAACTGCTGCTAATTCCTCCATATCCAGATCCAGAAATCCAGACAATACTTGTCTATTGACTTTAGTTTATACCAGTGTTGAAGCCCTGGTAATGCTTATATCTATGTTTAGATTGAGTCGATATCAGTGTCGAATGAAGCCCTGGTAATGCTTTAAATTATCCGGTGAATCACGTCGGGGTCACCAATGTTTTGGGACAGTACTCGTTTGTACTGTCTATAGTCAAAGGCACATAAACCTTGACTTCTATAGTTAAAGACCCAAGCACTTGAACTTGGACTACTGGCGCAGATGAGTTGGAGATAGGATCTCTTACCTCTGGTGGGGGGGGTGATCTATCTTGGTTCAATAAAAAGACGCGTCTTACGTGTGGATCAATAATGACAATGATTCTCTATTGGAGATCGTTATTTATACAATTAATTTGGATACTAAGCACAATGTATTAACCGAAAGAGTACAAAAGAAACAAACAATTATTTAATTAACTAAGCATTATTTGGACTAAAAGAATGAATACAAAAGAACAAGTAATGTATTGAACATGAAAATACTAAAAGTACAAGGCAAGCAATATTGTAAATAAAAATAATATAGAAAGACTACAACGAAAACATACGGTAAGACTACAGGGTAAATGAAAAGAGAAAATTATAGTGAATCTGAACACCCTTGTTTCGTCTCAGCTAGAGGTTGTGATGATGCAATTCAATAGCATATTTTCTAGCAACTTGATAATATATGTGTTGTTACTGTTGATCGATAGGGCGCCTACCATATTCATTATTTTGATATTTTTAAACGCTTGCTTATTAATCTTAATTGCTGCCGCTGCTCTCTAGCGTCAGCGGTCTATTCCTAGTATACCATCTATTCTTGGTGATTTATAAGGCTCCAAGGTATTGATTGCGCTTGGGACTTAGACATTTTGGAAAATGGGTGTCCAATAGTGTTTCTAGAGTTTCTGCCCAGTTGAAGCCCTGCTGTATAAGCTGGTGGTTCTGTGGCTGCTTCAATAGGATGTTTTTCACGCCGGCTACCCTATTGTTGTCACATATTTCGAAACCAGAGGTTTGCCATGATTTCCTTTTGACTGTTCTGGTTAGACATTTGAAATTACGTTTGCTGGTCTTATACATAGGTTTCCCAGTCTACTTCTTGATTTGTTTTTTGTTTTTGCTTTACTATACAGACGTCGTGCTTCCCTTTGTGACTGCCGTAGCTCCTTATTCCACCAAGGTTGGCTGAACTCGGTGTCGGCTTAAGCGGGCATGCAGTTTCGTATGCTTAAATAACACATTTCTGTATCTTTCGAACTTCTCTATTTTTAGTAAGTGATCTCTCCATTATTCCCTAATAATTCCCCCATTAACTTTTTGAAAATGCTGGTGTATATCTCCCAATTTGTTCTCTTTGAGTTTCTTATCGTGACTGACTATTTGTTCTATGCCAAGATTGAATCCTATCCATTTGCGGTCCGATAATGAGGCTTCGTTGAGCACTCTCCAGTCGTTCACCAGATGGATCGATTTGATCTCAGTTATGGTTATGTCCTAAAATTCCCTTCTATTTTCTGTTATGAAAGTAGACTTACAGTCATATTTAGTGTAAATGAATCTTCAGTATAAAGGTAATTTATTAGTGATTTACCTCTCATACCTCTATCATTTGTTATGTGAAGTTTGTCAAATATATATATATGGAACCAATCGCGTTTCACTTAAAAAAAAAAAACTGTCTTTATAATAATTTATTCCCTAATTTTTCTTTTTATTTAAACGTTATAAATCTTTAAATGATCGGCACAGTTGTCCATGATGAAGCTGAAGTTTTGGATCTGGTCCATGCAAAAAATTTTTTGAGGTCATCGCTTGTTGGTGGTTATGGTGAGTCGTAGGGAAGGTAGGCATGAATCAGGTAACCTGTACTGAAATTCTTTAGATAGAAATCTATGTTTTTTTGCACTATACTTACCTTATGTTTCGGCGTTTCATGCTTGTGAGTTTATTTTCAAGTGTTCTTTTTGCTTCTGTGCTACTGGTGCAGTAACTGTGTCGCGGACTCTTGATCCGTACGTTCGGGTTTAAGTCCCAGCGGGGACAAATATGAACTCCATTCTCTGTTTTATAATTTATACCAGTTAAATTAATAACAGAAACTTTAATAACAATGGGTGAGCGACAGTCGTCGCCTCACCAACCTGGGGGAGTTACGGGGAAGGTATTGCCTGACCCAAAGCCGCCGCCACCGGGAGAACGGGAAACAAATAATTAATACACCACGATTTTTTTTTATTTGTATTTATTAAATTTATAACTTAATTTTTACAAAGTTATTTTTCCGGTTATTCATGAATAATTTTTAAGATAGCGGCCGCTGTCTCAATGCAGGGCTACACCGCTTCTCTAGAGTTAATTTTTGTAACTGAAACCGAATATCAAAGGAAGTACGACCATTACTATATTGTGACATAAACATACCCAATTAATACCGATCAAGAATCTAGAGCATAATCAATATTAATTGTGTAGTCCAAAATTGATGTTGAGTTTACATTTCCAAGTCGTGAACCCAGTACATAAGTTCACTTTTGTGTTTCTGTTTATTGTACGTTTTCAAGTGGTGAACCCAGTACATTGGTTCAATTATTGTTTTTTGATTACTTTGTGTTTTTGTTTAATTTGTGTTACCTTTTGCAGTGAACCACAAAAGTAATGATAACATAAAATTACAAATGCAATAAAAAGTAAAATCGGAAAATGTTAACTCAGCTAGTGCAGGGTGTTAAGACCAATACTTAACTCCTCCTTCCTTAGATTGAACATTCTCCCGAAGGTTCTCATGTTTTTGTTGCTCTGTTTCAACACTGTTTATTTTGATCTTTATCTTCTCTGTTCCTTTGACATTCTTACAAATTATGAACACTGTGATTATTTTTATTAAAGTCATTAACATAAGTGTACCTGGTTTGCCTTTTATCAACTTCTTGTAAATCTTTAATTTTGTTGGACATTGTATTGACTGTCACATTTTCTCTGAATATTTCCTCATAATACTTTGAAATACATTAGTTGGTTCTTTAGTTTGTATTACAGCGTCCTTGACTTTTATGTTTAAATTCTGAATATTTATTTCCTTGAAGAGTTATACTTCTATAATCGAAATGGTTTTGGATTGTTACATTTTCAACAGTTTTGACAACAAAGATTCTTTCATTTAATTTAATAATTTCAAAATTTTTACAATTTTTAGGCCAATACGTTTGTTTTATAATACAATCATTCCTTTCTACTAATTCGTTAACATTATTAATTTATATTTATATTCTTTTCCGTCATAAGTTATTACTACATATGGTACTGAGTCGATTTCTTGTTTTTTTTTAATTTGGAATAGGTAGGACTATTTTAGAGGGGGATGATTTGTTCGGGTATTTTCAAAGCTATGACAATAGAATTATCCTGATAATGCATTATACCTGCTTTAGTATTTTTTAATTTACTTAGGTTCATTTCGGTCATTACAAGTTCTTCTGTGGTTAATAGACTGGGATGGGTGATGCCTGCCTTAATAGAGGCCACCGTGTCAACGATATTGTCGATTATTTTTTCTTACATCAGAAGCCTAGTTTTTTTTTTTTTTTTTAAAAGAACACACGCGTACAAGGGGTTATGACTACCCTTAAAATGTAAATACATAACGCGAGTGGAAGGGATCAGTTAAAATTTCTGTCCGTTGTAGACGGATCAGTATTGTCTTCTGTAATTGCTGACTTACATTCTCTCTTGATTTCAATTTCAAATTTCTTGATTTCATTTAAGGTTTCCATTATGTGGTCTAGGCTTATGATGTGTAGGACCGTTTGTGTTTTGTTGATGATTTCTCCTTCATCCATGTTTGTCATTGTAAACCTTTGGTTGCTTTCAATTGGCGTTATTACCAACATTGCTTGTGCCAGGCTCATTGTCATCAGTATTAACAGCGGTAGTAGCCGCTGATTGGTTTCTGCAAATTTTCTTGGACGTTTAATGTTTAATGTGTGTACATTGTCTAATATCTTAATTATAAAGTTAGGTTCATTCTTGTGTCGTACATGTTTATAATTTTTGATATAACCTATTTGTCTTGTCTCTGTATAGTTCTCTCTAGTTTTGTTCTTTTTATTAATAATTTTTTTCTTTTTGTTTCGGAGTTCTGTTACTAGCATTTCCATGTTCGTATTTTGAGCCTGTTCTGGGTCATACCAATTGTTGAGTGAAATCGTCTATTGTATATTTGAAAAGCTATAAATATTTTAGTGTTGACCGACTCTTCTCGTTTCATGGTTAGTAATATCTCTGCTATTGTACTGTGTAAGCGTTCTACTATATATCTGCATTACCCGTATGAGCGTTAGGTTTAGTAAAGTGTACTTGTACATTCCGTTGCCTAAGAAATTCCCTAATGTACATTGTATTGAACTCATTATCTGTAATTATTTTTGTAGGTGTCCCTTCTTTAGTTAACTATTCTGTTATGGCATCTGCTTTATGTATATGATTCTTACTTTCTAGTCTATATACATATCCTTTCTTTGTAAGTTTATCAATCATAGTTAAAAAAATGTTTTTGTGGAAGTGATAAATATCTATGTGGATTATTTCGTTAGGTTTGTTAGGCGTTTCTGTTATTTTAAATTTATCTATTATGGGTTTCCAATCGTATTTAGCTGTTTGACATGTTTCGCAATTATTAATGATTTGTGTGATTATTCGTGTGAGCTTGGGAAAATATATTTGTTGTTTTAATGTGTTGTAAGTTTCAATTATACCTGAGTGTTGGCTTTCTTTAATATGGTAGTGGGAAAACTTGTTTCCTGGTTTCCTTTTCGGTCTTCATCGCTCTATGGCTCTAACTCGCCTTGTTAATTTAAAAAGTTTTATATCCATGTTACCCGAATATAAGTGAACAATTTCCTGTTCGATCTTATTATAATCTGTTTCAGTTACTTCAGAGTAGATACCTACTGTTCCTTTACTAAGATCTTTGAGTTGTCCTTCTATTGTCTCTATAGGGTCAGTCGCTCTAACATACAAGATCCTTTTACCGTACAGGATTTCTATTCCCAGTTCTTTATCGTAGCTTAAGATGACTTGCTGCTTGTACAGATTGACGATTATGTTGTTGTTGGGGTTACTCTTCTTCTTCATCTTCTAAATCTGAGTGATCATTCTTATTAGCTGAGATTTGATTGACTTCTCTTTGTCCTTCTTCGACTCGACTAAGGAAGTCGGCAACTTTGTTTTCTTGCCCTTTAAGGTACTCAATCTCATACACAAATTCTTGAAGTTTGAATAACCATCCCTGTTTGCGTTGAGAAAATTCTTTGCCATTGTATTTTTTATTTAAATATTTAATAGCGAGGTGATTGGTGGTGAGCTTGAACTTTTTTCTCCATAGGTATGGGCGAAGTTGGGATACACTTCGTACAATTGAAAGGAATTCTTTGTCATTAACAGAGTAATTTCGCTCGTGTTCATTCGGGGTTCGTGATATATAGCAAACTGGTTGTTTTTCCTCTGTTAGGACAGCGCCAATAGCGACGTTACTTGCATCTGTATACAAGTGAAATGGTTTATCGAACTCGAAGTGATTCAAAGGCATCTATATACTCAGGGTCGTTTATATTGATTTTTGCTCCTTTTATCAGGTATCTCGTCATGGGGTAGGCTATTTTTGCATATCCTTGAATAAACTTCCTACAATATCCAGATGCTCCTAACAGCTTCTGAGCTGTTTCTCTATTTGAGGAAGGGAAAGATTCTTAATTGCAACAACTTTGTTCATGTTGAGCTTTAGACCTTCTTCTATCAGAATGTGACCTAGGAACTCAGTGTTTTTCTTGGAATGAACACTTACTTATTTGATGTTTAAGATTGTAGTTATTTAATACCCGAAGAACATCTGTAAGGTTCTTGATATGTGCAAAGATGTCGAGAATATCAAAATATCAGGGAGATATAAAACACAGGTTTTGTTGATGTAATCCCGTAGAATGTGGTTCATTTGCCTTTGAAAAGTGGCTGGTGCATTTTTTAGTCCAAAAGGCATGCGCAAAAATACGCAAAGTCCTTGTAGAGTGACAAACTCTGTTTTTTCTACGTCATCTGGGTGCATCAACATCTGATGGTAGCCCTTAGCTAGATCAAGGCTTAAAAAGTAATGAGCTTTCCCCAGTTTGTCGAAAAGACTCTCTATATTCGGTTACGGAAATTTATCGTCTCTGGTCAGCTCATTCAATGCCCTATAGCCTACGCAAATTCTGTATTTGATTTCACCCTCTTTATTCGGTTTTTTGGCAACTACCGCAACAGGAGAAGCATATCTATTCATGCTCTTCCTTATTATACCCTGTTTTTCCATTTCCATAACTCGTTTAGCTTCCTCCTCTTCGTGTTTTTTTGGTAATCTATAAATTTTTACACGAACCGGCTTATCTTCCTTAAGATGAATTTCATGTTTCATAGTCGCGGTGTGAGTCAATTGATCCCCATCCTGGTATTGGATGTCTTTAAATCTAGCTAACAAAGAGGTTAATGCTGTTTGCTCTTCGCGATTAAGACTGCCGAAGTCAGGATTGCCCTATTCCAAATAATTGCAGGACAAATCATGCCCCTGTTCTATCTTTAGAATAGTATGATTTCTTAAGGTTATAGTTCCATTCTCAATGTCAATGGGTTTAATAATATTCTCAAGGACATCCATACCCAGGAGTAATGTATAATTTTTATTTACTAATCTCTGGGCATACGCTTTAATAAAGGTATTATTGCTTTACCCGAATTCTTTTGGTACGGCAGCATATCGAGTTTGTTTGTGTTGATGATTTTTATACCGCTCCCTGTGTCTACTAAAATATAATGCCGTTGGTTTTGGATATCAATGGCTAATGTCATAAGTTTTCCGAGGCTTAGTTCAGAAAAATCGGCGCTTCTACTGAATTGATGTCCTGTTTCCCGAAAGCCTCGGTCTTGTATTGAAATTTTGATGCCGATAGTTGGATGATGTTCCAGATGGCTTGATAATCCCCTGCCGTATTTTGTAGATGAAGTTCATAAGAGATTTACTATCAACATCATAGTGTGGTAAGTATTGTATCTCTATTAAAACCTTGCTTCCATGGCTAGGCTGCGACATCCTCGCCACTATAGCCATTAGGCTATTCAAAATATCTCTGTTCGATACTTCTGGGTTTGGATCCATTTTTTTCTTATTTGTTGACGGTATTTTTCCGTAAAAAAATCTGTCGTGAACGTTCCGATTAAGGGTTTATTTCATCTTTTTGCGAACCGTATTTACTTTCTCATTTTGGATTAGGATAGTTGTACCTGATCCTACCGACTGCGCCAAACATTAATTATTTCTAAGAACGCGGCCGCTGTCTCTATGCAGGGCTACACCGCTTCTCTAGAGTTAAGTTTTGTAACTGAAACCGAATATCAAAGGAAGTAAGACCACTACTTTATTCTGACATAAACATGCCTAGGCAATACCGATCAAGAATCTAGAGTATAATCATTATTGCTTGTGTAGTCCAAAATTGATGTTGAGTTTACATTTCCAAGTCGTGAACCCAGTACATTGGTTCACTTTTGTGTTTCTGTTTATTTTACGTTTTCAAGTGGTGAACCCAGTACATTGGTTCAATTATTGTTTTTGATTACTTTGAGTTTTTGTTTACTTTGCGATTCCTTTTGGATTGACCCACAAAAGTTACGATGACAAAAAATTACAAATGCAATAAAAAGTAAAATCGGAAAATGAAAACTCACCTAGTGCAGGATGTTAAGACCAATACTTAACTCGGGCGCCCACAACAACAACAGCAACAGCAACAATAACAGCACCAGCATTCATAGTCGAAGAGGAACAGCAGACGACAACAATAGACGAGTTCCCGTATATCTCCGACGATGGATAAGGTCGCTACACTGGAAACAGTAACAGTTTCATGTCTCTGGCGGCATCGGAATCCGACGATGAAAACGACGAAATTTCAGGCATGCTATACACTGCTTTACAGTGGAGCACCATACACTAATTAAAAACTTATTAGAGAAAACTACGAATGAGTTCTTCTCATACAACCCCAAATTGAGCGATTGCAGGCAATGCTCCTTAGTGGTTTAGATACGCCCACCGATCCCTCATTCAGGAGCTTCAAGCAAATGAATGTGACGATCTTAAGTTCGTAAGTATCAAGCCATTCATCACAGCAAAGGCCAAAAGGGAGAATCGGAAATTACCGTACTTCCTGGTTCAGCTTACTCCCAACAGCAAATAAGATAGTCTGAAGAAAATTAAAGTCCTAGATTATCAATGCATAAGTTGGAAATAATTAAAGCGCAGCGATAGCATCTTACAATGTATTCGTTGTCAGAGGAATGTCCGCTAGGTAAGAATAGGGTTGATGATAGCACGACGCTTAAGTGCATTCTCTGTGCTAGCTCGGGACACACTGTAAGCTATTGGGGTTGTTCTAGGTACCAGTATATTAGGAGAGTAAACCTGGCTAGTCAGATGGTGGAGGTAAAGCGCCCACCTGTTCCTAAATCTCCAGCCGTAACTCTCAATGTGACCTATGCCCAAATGGCGGCCGGTCAGAGGAGTACTATACAACAAGCATCTAAGGTTGCTCCTCAGGCCTCACGACCTGGAGCACCTAGTGGTGATGCTGATCTGCTGGCTATTTTGCCTTCTATTCAGGGGCAAATTAGTCAGCTGCAACAGCAAATACAGGAATAGGCGACACGCGTAGATCGTATCTACACTCTGTTGCCGAGTCTAACGCGCCTCCAGTCGTTATGTGTTCGAAGTTGGAGCAACCCATAAAGATCCTTTCAGTGAATGTAAATTCGCTAATAAATATCGAACGAAGAGCTGTACTCTTCAAGTTATTTGAAGACCGAAGCCCCGATGCTCTTCTGGTTAGCGAAACCAAGCTCTCTCAGAGGCACAAGTTGAGGCACAGTCAGTATCATACTTAATAAGAAGAGACAGACCCAACTCCAACGGAGCTGGTGATGTCGCTATCTTCATCAGAAAAAAATTGCGTTTTAAGGTTATGTATAGTGGTGAAGTGCGTAGATTCCAGGTGCTAGAGGCTTGCATCATATGCATCCCCCATTCGTAGTGGGATGAGACTGTACATGAAACCAGCATATGCAACTGAAGCTACTCAACAAACTTTTTTTATCTCAGAGCACGAGACACTTTTTCAATACTTACGTCTGGGTTCGGAGGATAATTATTACCTCATGGCCGGAGATCTTAACACCAAACATAGCAATTGGAGAAATCATTCACCAAACACTAGAGGGAACCTACTATTAATGGGGTCAGAATAGTGTCGAGTATCAACTCGATTTAAAAGCGACGGATAGTCCGTCTTATCTCAGATCAGGCTATGTAAAGATCTTATGCTGTTTGACGAACGGATACAGCTGACTGACATGGACCGATGAACAACAAACTGTCTTCACACATTAGTGTACGACAGCGACCATTGCGGATTTAGTACCGTAGTACCGATTCCCAACGAAATTGCGGAACTGGACGAATATGTTCAAACGCACTCTTAGAACTACAGTAGGACGCAGTGCACACGCTTCCCCAGAACAATGACGTGAACACTCTCCTCGAACTCGCTCAACCCACCATCTAATAGGAATTTGTCGCATGAGGAGATCGACACTGACCTTAAGCGGATGAATGACACAATAAAACAAACAATGGATAGAACAAGTCCCAACCACCTACTGACTGACCATGTCAATATATACACCAATACAACAATCGAAGCTCTAGAACGACAAAAGAGTAGGTTATTAAATAGACTTAAACTCCTGTACACACGTTTCACCGACCCTTAAAACTCGGAGGTTTGGACACTAAAATCACAACTTCAAAATCTACAGCAGTTAATTCAGCAAAATAATCATGCTGCAATTAATTCGCATTGGAACACCAAAATTCGGGATGTTAAAGCAAGCAATCCTAGTATGTTTCCGGAAATTGATATATTCTTTCGAAGAAAAAATCAAAATGAGCTTCCGTGTCTGAGGCTCCCCCGAAATACAGACAACGAACAAGTACTTGTGTTAGCAGGTATAGCTCTATTAGAAGCGCTCGAAGATCACAACTTTTTTGTGATCGAAAATCCTCAGGAGCAAGTTGAAGTAATAGGTGCGACGTTTCGAAATGCATGTTTCCAAGATATCTTGGAAAATCGTGTCCTATTTCACAAATTCTACTTGCGATATGACATTGAGCACTGGCGATCGGAGTACACTGGTTTTTCCATGTTCAATGACAATAATTTGGCAATTGATGTCATCGCTTATGAAGGAGTTGAGCCTCCGTTCATTTCAAAGGAATTCTCTTGGTTTTTTCGGTTCACTGTGAAGTAAGAAATCTGTTGGAATCGACGAAATAGCAAACATTGTTCTTAAACACTTTCCCCCAGAAGCGGAAAACATTTACACTACCCTGTTTAACAATTTGCTGAATAATGCACATTATCCAGCCCATTGGAAGACAGCGGCCGTGCAACCCATTCCTAAACGGAATATAGACACATCCAATCCGGCAAATCTTCGGTCGATAAGTCTCCTCCCCAACATCAGCAAAGAGTTTGAAAAAGTGATCAAAAGATCCCCGACCAAGTGGGTTGAGGACAAAAATATTATTCCAGATAACCAATGATTGCATACATGCCGCGTCTAAACTGGTGTCGGATATCCAATGGAAAAATAAGAAATAATGCACGGGTGCCTTGTTGATTGACTTGGAAAAGACCAGAGCAATGACTTCGATCAACAACTTGATCTCCGGGGCTTTTCACCCCAATGATGTGCACCATGAGATAGCGCACCTTAACGGCCTTATTCCCCCTGAAGCATTTCACTATCTCGATAGAAAATGTCTGGTCCAGGATAGATTAGCGGTACCGTTTATCTTCCGCATCGGTCGAAAAGCTACGACTAAGACGTCGCAAGTAGCTCACCGGAGACCCTCAGGCTTAGTAGTATTCTTACTATTGGTGGTTGGACTTAGAGTAAAACTCAATCGTCTTTATATATCCTGAGTCCTGAGGTCGTGTAAGTAGAGTAAGTAGTTTGTAATAAGTTAGTAAGTAGTTTAAATTTTATTCTAAGTTAGACTAAGATTTTATGTTTTGGATTAGTTTTTAGTTTAGTTCTATATTTAGATTAAGTAAAAATCAATGTCCAGTCATTAAATTTTTGTATTAAAACACGAAATATTTTCCTAGTATTGCATATAATATAAATTAGTTAGATATAAAAATAATATTGAGTCGGAAGACATATTTATGTTGTGAGGCTTAGCTTATAGCGCCCGCATAGGGATTTATTAAGCTAGAGTTAAGCATTTTTGGTCTAGCACGTAAGGTCATGAATTATTTAAATACAAATGCATTAAAATTGAAAAAGATCGAAAAAAATGATAGCAATCTCTCATCAAAGATATAGTGAGTTCGATCCCTGACGGAGACAAGTGGTAATAAGTGAGCGGTCCGCGCTCCCAGTTGCGGTCAAAATGCGATCACGCCATGAAGCGGTAAGCCCCATTAGAGGAGTTGCAATAAGGAGGAGGATGAAGAGAAAGCCGATTGTTAGCCAAAATAAGCGCCTCTCGCTCTCAGTTAAGCCCCTTGATGAAGCCATCGATAATTCCCCAAAAGCCTCCGACGGCAAAGAAGCAAACCAGTCAGCGGGCAGCAATAGATTCGGCTCCCTGATGTCGTCCGAAACTGATGATGAGGATGATGAAATCCATTGTCTTCATAGCGGAATGAAAGAACTGGAAAAAAGAATGTTGGCCATTAAGGAAAGACAAATAGCTAGAAGAGAGAAGGAACATTTGCAAGGATTATAAAGTGCTCAACAACAACATTTGTCTCAGCAAGAAAACGCGCAAAAGCCGAAAAAACTGCAGCAAGAACATCAGCAGCAGAAACAAAAACAGCCACGACAAATCAACGTACAACAACAACATAAGCAAGTGCAGCAGCAGAAACAATAGCAACAACAACAAATTCAGATGATAGGGAAGGTGAAAGTACGCCCAATAAAAACTTACAAGATGGAACTAAAAGACACCATTGAAACATAATCAGCCATTACTGAAACTTTTTAAGACAAAAGATTAAGTGAATTTAGGCACGCAATTCATTGCTCTTCTTTGGGACAGTAAAGGGTCATAAAACAGCTATTAAAGGAATCGACGACAGAATTATTTTCCTTTACCCCGAAGCGATGATCTCAAATTCGTAGGTGTCAAGATTTTCGTCACAGCAAGAGCCAAACGGGAGAAGCGGTATTTATCGATCTTCCTGGTAGAGCTATCACCCAAAAGCAAATTTCATAGTCTAAGGAACAAAAATGTCTTAGATTATCAGGTTGTACATTGGAAAAAAATAAAGAGGAGCGGAAATATTTTACAATGGGGACGCTGCCAAAGGTTCGGCCATGCCGCCCTGAACTGTGAGATGCAGTATCGATGTGCGAAGTATGGAAAGAACCACAAATCAGAGGAATGCATTTTGGGTAAGGATAGGGTTTTAGATATAAGCCCGCTCACTTGTACTCTTTGTGAGAACTCTGGACATACCGCTTATTATAAAGGATGTCCCAAGGAAATAAAGAAACTTAAACAGGTTCGCCAGCAGAAAATAGATACGAAACGTCCTCCCCGTCTTATCCTGACCCAAGCCGTCACTGCCCAAGTGACCTACGCCCAAATGGCGCAAAGGTTGCAACACAGGCCGAAGAGCATAAAGCCTGAGGCTGATTTGCTAGCTTTTTTGCTCTCTATCCAACGGCACATTAGTCAGCTTCAATATGAAATGCAAGAGCAAGCGGCAAGGGTGTATAGGATCTACGCGATGCTGCCGAACCTTACGCGCCTCCAGTTGTAATGAGTACGCTGGTGGGAAATCCTAAATATCATTGCGCTGAATATTAATTCACTGGTGAGGATCGAACGGAACGTTGAGACAAACTCTTCAAGTTGCAATAAGACCTAAGCCCCGAAGGGCTTTTGGTGAGCTACATGGCACTGATTCGGCTTATGCCCATCTATGGATGCCCCGTGTGGTCAATGTGGGACCAAACTTAATGGAAAAGATTCGGTTGTTTGAAAGGCATTATCTTATGACTTGCTTACCCACCAGAAGAACTCCAGAGTCTGAGTACAGAAAATTCTATACGAACGAGGTCCTATACAACAGGGCAGACATAATTAGAGTGGATAATTTTATTATAAAGCTGACACGAAGTCACGTTGCAAGATCAATTTACTCGGTAAACAATCTAATCTTCGCGGCTTACTACCCCAATGATATGTATCACGAGAGTATGCGCCATAACGGCTTTATTCCCCCAGAAGCCTTTCTCTAATTAGACTCGATAGGTCTGATCCAGGTCAGATGAGTGGTACCGCTTATCTTCCGCATTGTCCGAAGAGCTGTGAATAAGGGACTCAACTACGAACAAGACGTCGCCAATAGTTCCGCGGAGCGTCTTCGGTCTCAGGCCAAGATATGAAAGAAGTAGAACGCCAGCACCGACAATTCTGGTGGCTGGACGCAAGGAAAAAGCTCTTTCGTCGCATCTTTCCATCGATGAGTAGCCCATAAGGGCATTGTTGGCCGCCGTCTTTATGCTTAATACCTTTTTTTGTGTCGTACAAATGGTGGCTGACTTAAATAGTTAACCTATCCTGTATGTAATGTCCAGTAGTTTGTACACAAAATATATGTATATGTGGATGTCTCCTCCTGCACATACACATATACTATATTTTGTATATGTTGATATATGTGCACATGTTCTTGCATGTATTCAGCATAACAATGCATGTGTGTGTGTTTCTTTTTATCTTGCAGGTACACGTAAAGCTAGAAATAAGATAGATTTTAAGGTAGAATTAAGTTATTTTAAGCTATTCCGTTTTTTAAAAAATCCCATTTTCATTAAGTTTTAAAACTTAATTTTCTTAGTTTATTGTCAACATTTTTAATACGTTAACTTAAGTCGAAAGACATAATTTAAGAAGTAAGTTTAGCTAAGAGCGCCAGTATAGGGCCAGTAGGTAAGATAAGAACATTAAGTTTAAGTTTTTTTAAAGCTATTTTTGTCTAGCAATTAAGTTATTCATGTTATATATTAAATAAAAAAATTGCACTAAAAAATAAAAATAAAAAAAGAATCCAGCAACAACCAAAGTTGTGTTTTTATTTATTATTTTTGTTTAAACAAGAATATTTAACTGTCGCAGTCGTACTATATGTTCCGAACCGATTTTCGTTTCGGTACTTGTAAACAAGTGAAAATATTTAAAAATTAATCTTTATTAATAAGTACAAGATAAGTGAACCAAAAGCGATCAATAAAAAGACGGTATAGATAACATTTCATTAGAAAATATTTGCCCTAGTCAGAAAACAAAAGTGGAAACTAACTGTGTGTTATAAATTTTTAAAGGTGTAAAAATTTTATTTACCTAACTTGTGATTATGACTGCCTTAAACGACCTGTAAGAAAGGATCGATGTCCTGCAACGAATAATCTACCTGTAGGAGGAGCAGTTAGAACAACAAGCAACGCAACCACAACAACAATCAGAAAACCAACAATATCGTGAAGCTCATCGACAACCACAACAAATCCAAAATTATGAGAGATTATTGCTGAGTACCGATAAGATATTCCAACAATTTCGGCATCTTAAACCTTTCGTCGGAAAGAGGATTACAGTCTTTATAACCAACAGATATATACAGATATAAAAGAAAGAGTAGAATTTGATTTAAAAGAAATATTGTTAGAAAAAATAGATGGTAGCGTAAGAATACATATGGACTTAAGTCACAGTAATGTTTATGATAATAACGCTTCCGAAACAAACGATCAAAAAGGTGCATTCACATCTCTCACCATTTTCATTGATGCCACTTCAGCCAAAGCTGTCAATTGATCTTCAGCGCGAATGTTGACCCATTTC
Source organism: Orthonevra nobilis (assembly GCA_963555765.1). Lineage (NCBI taxonomy): Eukaryota > Metazoa > Arthropoda > Insecta > Diptera > Syrphidae > Orthonevra > Orthonevra nobilis. The sequence continues at coordinate 30,643,186 of OY743227.1, forward strand.
GGAAATCAATGCAGCACAATTACCTTTCGCATAAGCAAGTTTATGTATTCCTAAATTGTTTGTATTGCATGTATAAATAGCGAGGCATTTTACTCAATAAATTCATTCTTTAAACGTTTAAGCTAACAGAAACAACGTGTTTCATTTTAATAAGCAATTACAAAGTGTAATTGGGAACAGTGGTCCTTCGAGTAAAAAAAGTAATAACCATTGCTAAGCCTTTTTATTTCCTCCTGTGAGGCTGCACTAGATTGGTTATATACTACGCGCTTAAAGTCATAGTTTACTTTGAAAAAATTAAGTGGTAATAGTTTACCTTGAGAAAAAAAAATATATATAAGTAACTCAATTATGAATAATCTTGAATGAGTTATCGATAACTTTCAAGATGTCTTAGTCCAGCTGGCAGAGGCTAGAGTAAACCTTACCAAAAGGGGATTAGATAAGCGTACCCCGGAAATGCTTGCACGGCAATATGACAAGGCAAAAAGGCTTTGGACTTCCATCAAGGCTAATTATGCCACCAGGATGGACTCAAGCGTACAAACCGCAAATGCCTTTCTGCGGAAGTACGAAGCAGCAAAAGTCATTTCTTCAAACATCAAGGAGTTTAAGAACTCTCCAGAATTAATAGAGGAGGACGAGAATGAAAGAGAAGACCCGGTCTACCCAGGACCGGGCTCCCGAAAACTTGTTGTACTTAGATCCTAACCCGGAGCCACTTGAAGCAATCAATTTCCCAACGAATCTTAAGTCGGCTCTTTCACAAGAAACAGAGCAACTAACTATCCAGACTTTAAAAGCTGCCAGCCCAACTCACGTATACATTTGTGCAAGGAGTTGGGTTTGTTTTAAATAACCTCGAGGGAGGAGTACATCAAGGTTACACATATAACCCACCATAGCAGCCGCAGCCGCCACAGAATGCTCAAAACCAGACAACCGAAGCATTTTGGCACGCTATAGCTAAACTCACGTTAGATCGAGAGCACGCATCGCAGGGCGTTGGGCTGGCATATAATGGTATCAAAATCCCGGAAGTTAGCCTTCGTGAGTTTAGTGACGACATCACTAAGTATTGCGAATTTAAGGAACAGTTTGACTCGCTGGTGGTGAGAAGTCGAACCTCAAACATGGATCGTTTCACTTTGCTCAAATACAAGCTGGTTGGGAAAGCTTTGAACGCAGAAAGTGACTTTGATCTGACTGGAGATAACTACAATACAGCCTTGTCACTTCTGGAAGTTGAATTAGAGGCTTTGTTAGTTCTACCTCAACGCCCAACGGTCCCTGGAGATGCAGAGTCCATCATTCATTCTTACACCATACTTAAGGACGGCTTTACAATCTGAGAAAAAGTAAGGTAACTGAAGAACAGATAATGGCCTACCTCATTCTCTGTGGTTTGGACCCAATTACCCGAAGAAGATTAGAAGATTCTGTCAACTCTAAAACTAGACTATCCACCTTCGAAGAGTTTTTGTACAAGGAATATCGGAACCATCTAAACCAAGAAGAAAACCGAAAACTTATGTAACCAAATCGAAAGGTGCCCAAGAAGAATTCCTGTATTCCGCACTCCAAAGTACTTGCCACCGTCCAATCACGGCAAACTTGTAAGTGTTTCATCTGCACTGAGCAACATTAAGTCACGGATTGTCCAAAGTCGTTAAGTTCCCAAAATCGGGAAGCATTGTTGCGTGATCATAAAGTTTGCATATATTGTGCAAGGCAGTTTTTAAGATGTGAAATTCTGCCAAGAATCTCATATAACGGCCATGCATCCTCAACCAATTTTGAACCGGGCTGAACACCCAACAGCAAGTGGTGCTTTCTTATGTCAAAATGAGTCTGAAGCATCCTCTAACGTGATCTTGCCCACGGCTTTTGCAACACTCCTTGTGAACAATGAAAACATCCCTATTCGCTGCTTACTAGATCAGAGCAGCCAAGCCAATTACATTTCTGAGGATTTGGTGCAAAAATTACGTCTGCCGAAAGAACGCACACTCGTTAAAGTGATTGGAGTAGGGGAGAGATTTAAACAGTCCGTTCCATTGCTACCCTCAAACTCAAACTTGATCATCCAGAACTGCCATATGTAAACATAAAAGCCATTGTAGTCAAACGTGTTACTGGATCACATCTCAGCATGCCCAGTCATATCAATTGGAAGTCCTAATATGACAAACCACTCGCAGATTCACATTTTAACAGACCTGCACATATACCCCTTTTGTTAGGTGGACCCGTATACTCAACAGTGTTGCGACCTGGACTGGAGATAAAGGGTGGATCTGGAAATCCGGGAAGCGGGGTTGGAAATCAGACCTCCGCTTACACGACGCTTTCAGAATTTGAGTCAAACCTAATCGAGTTTTGGGATGTGCCAACCAATAAAGAGGACATGGGTGATGACGACAGTTCGTTCTGCGTAAAACTGTTTGTTGAAAAACACTCCCGAACCAAAGATGGTCGTTATATCGTCCCCATCCATTAGAAGGTCGACGCCCCTGCACTAGGAAACTCGTATAGAACGGCTGTGTGTCTATATCGGGCAAGAAAGACGTCGGGAGACAGATGAAAACCACAGAGAAATGTCAAACAACTTTATGGAAGACTATCTCGCATCTCAGTTCCTATTATACGCCAGCGAAACGAAAGTTGAAACGCATTCTACATTCCATACATGAGTGTTATCCGCAAAGATACTATTACAAGAAAATTAAGGAATGTGTTCAACGCCAGCGCATCCTCAAGTAACGGAGTCTCTCTGAACAAGCTCATCCACCCAGAGCCGAAATTGCGGTCTCACATATTCTTTATTATGCCTCAGAGTTGGCAATACGAATTCATCTTCATCAGTGATATCAAACAAATGTTCCGCCAATTCCAAACAAAAGTGAACCTTTAAATGAATGCTACTTGAACACCGTGACCTACGGGGTTGACAGTGCCCCATGGCAAGCTATACGGACGGTCCACCAGATGGCTGAAGATAACGCTCCAGACCAGGAGACGATAGACATAATCAAAAGCTCAATTTACGTGGATGACCTCGTTCATGGAGCCGATAGCATTGAACAATGCCAAGGGGAAATTTCTAAAACAGACGCCACATTATGGAGGCTGTGGAGCTTTGTCTGACAAAATGGTCATCGAACAAGCCAGAAATTCTTAATTATGTGGAACATTCTAAAAAACTGACCGCCTACCAAGAGGTTTCCGGTTCAACAAGGATTCATGCAAGGAACAAGCAGAGGATGTATACTTTTTCCGAACTTCCAATCAAGACAAATTCGAATTCACCAAAAGAGGTTTATTATCTGAAGCAGCATCGCTTTATGATACCATGGGTTGGATCCTTCATGTCGTCATCCTTCTCCGAATACGGATCCAAGAGCTGTGGATGCTTTAATACGACTGGGACGTCTTCACAGCCTCAAACGGGAGGTCGTGCACAGCGCATCAAATCGTTTGGTCCCTCTTTTTCCAGAAGATACCCAGGACGAGCCTGCCGTAACAGTTGGCCGCATAGTCGCACCACCTCATTGCTTACTCGAGTCCTCTTATGTTGGCTAGCTCTCACTGCCACAGTAACTAAAGCCCTGGAAAATCAAACGCTCACTCCAGGTATCCATATTCACCGACAAGGAGACGGACGCTTTCATCAAATATTCCGACTTGGAGATCTCGGTCGAGACTTCTTTGAATTATACTTCTGATCTATTTACTATCGACAAGCATGTGAAGGAATTTTATCGACTACAGAACAGCAGCTACTCGAAGTTATTTCAACACTGCCATTCCCTATAAAAAATTGTTAGATGCGATGCCATAACAGTTAAGGAAGGAATCAATGCAAGCTTTGTTTGTGAACCAACCAAATGTTTCATCGCCCCCTTGTAAAAAAAAGGAATTATCAAATACAGTCCCCAATAATTATGACTGCCGGCATTGCGTATCAAGCAATAGAGAATTACCAACTAGAGCATCAAATCGTCCAATTGGAGAGTAAAATATGAAAGGTAATTGAAGTGTCCCGCTTCATAACAGACATCAAAGAACTTGAATCAAAAGCTATCGGCGTGCAACTGCATACCTTACTCAGTCAGTATTATAATCCTTATCAGCGCGATTCAGGCAAATCATGAGAATATCATCACTAACCGGCCTGTTGAAGCTCTAAGATTAGTAATCTGAACGGCGGTTTGAATCTCTGCAAGCTACTAACTGTACCGGATGCATCCAAACTATTCACTTTTAACTAAATAACAAAGGTCGTCCGCAGTGATAAGGTTATCGTGACGTTCAACATTCGTCTGGTCCAAACAAGAATTTTCTCTAAATATGCCTTTATCAGCGTTTCAACCAGTGAGTCTCATGCTATCCGTCAAGACCACGGAGACTTCGTGCCACAAATCGTACTCAGAAATGACAACCAAACTTCCGTCGACCCAACCCAAGCTATCGATCTGGGTAACGGAAACTATGAAGAAGTTTACGAAGCTCAACTAAATGACTGCTGAAAAGAATTAGTCAAGAGCCCCACTTTCCCTTCGCTTTTGGATATATACGTATGCACCTTATTCCAGTTAAAAAGGAATTTGAAAAGGCATACCGATTGCGGAGTGATCTCGTAGTCATATTTAAAACAAATGCCAACAACGTCTCTATCGTATGCAACGCCGCACAGACAGCGCTCGTAACTAAAGTTAATCTAGTGAGGTTTCCAGGTTGCAGAATCTTTTGCACCCAGTTTGATGTTATGTCTCCTATCGAAGAGGTCAATAAAATCGAAAGTGAAATCAAAAGTTTCTCAAACGAAGACTATATTACCCCTCCCAGAATCAACCTTAGCGGTGAAACTCCAGAGGTCCTTCGCCTTGCTAAACTCAAGGCAAGACTTTTGGCTGAACTAGATAACTACGACTCGGACTCCTGGAAACATTGGTACTGGTACTTAGGAGCTGCTTTTACCGTCTTCTGCATCAATCTATGCTCAATTATCTGCATCTACAGACACCACCGACGAAAGAAGTCAGATATTCCCAACATTAGTTACCTCAACAAAGAAGACAAGATAGTCGGAAGTTGGGTACAGGCATAGAATACTTAACGCAACACTATACAGCCCATATGTAAACACGGACACAGTTTAGATTTACTTCGACATTCAGAGCAAGCACTTTTTTCGCCGGGAGTTTGTTTATGATAATAACGCTTCCGAAACAAACAACCAAAAAAATGCATATACTATACATCTTTCACCATTTTTCATTTATGCCACTTCCGCTAAAACTGCCGATTGATCTTCAGCGCGAATGTTGACCCATTTCGGGAATGAAAGCAGCAAAATAACATTTCGCATAAGCAATTCTTTGTATTGCTAAATTGTTTGTATTGCATGTAAAAATAGCAGAGCATTTTACTCAATAAATTAATTCTTTGAAAGTTTAAACTAACAGAAACAACGTGTTTCATTCTAATAACCAATTACAAAGTGTAATTGCGAACAGTAAAGTTGATATCTTCAATAAATATTCAAAATTAAAATTTTTAGTTGATGAAAGGGCAATAGACGTAAGACATAAAAAAAATGTACAACAGAAATATGATATTTCAAAATAACCCTATGCAAAGAACCTGAAACATTAAGTCGAATCGATCGGCTATAACAACCACAGTAAAAAAATATTCGGTAGGAGTGAGCAGAGAAAACCACAGCAAAATAACTTTCAGCAAAATCAGTCCATAATTAATTTTTCCCTCTAACTCTACAAACTATTCAAACCAAAGACAATATAAGCTTTTCAACCCTAGTGTGAATGTAAATTTTCAAGTTCGGCATCAAAACAGAACCTACCGGTAGTCACTTTAACAATAGGATTTTGTTTAATTTACACTGGATCATCAACCAGCTTTCACTATATATTTTCAGCATTTATAGGGACAATGATGCAATTTTAGGGCTTGATATTCTTGTTCCTTTCCAAATTAATGTTAACTTGAAATGTGTCGAAATTTATGAAGAAAGAATAAGACTCAATAATAATGACTGTCCCATCGATCCAAATAATATATTTTCGTTAGAGCTCATAGACCAGTTACTAGACCAAGTAAATCTTGAACAACTAAACCAAGAAGAAAAATCCGTTGTTATCAAACTGCTTAAAGAATACAGGGACATTTCTTTACATGGAAGGAGATGACTTGACATTTACTCATGAGATTACTCATGAAATTGTAACAATAACGAATAATTCAATATGTTCGAAAATATATCTGTTTCCCAAATTCCACGAAGAAGGAATCATTGTTGAAAGCAATTCTTCATATAAAAATCCGCTTTGGGTCGCACGAAAACAAAAAACGATAAAAACGGGAAACAGATATGGAGAATCGTAATCGACTATAGGAAATTAAATGAGTTCACGCTTAGTGATAAATTTCCAATACCCAATATCGACACGATATTCGGTTTAAAGAAAGCACCCTCAACATGCCTAAGATTGATTAATTTGATTCTTAGAGACTTTATAAATAAAATCTGTGTCGTATACCTGGATGACATCTTGATTTTTACCACATCACTCCAAGAACACTTGGTCAACATTAAAAAAATTTTGGAAACCCTCAAAATTCTGTTTTCAATCTGAATTTTGGGAGTAATATAATTTTCTGGCTAAAGAAACGGAATACTTAGGACACACACTATCTTCAGAAGGAGAAAAGCACAATGCCGCTAAAATCACTGTTTTTCGAAACTCAAAACTTCCAAGAACCCAATCAAATCTTTTCTCGGACTATATAGTTAGGCTGTTATAGAAAATTTAACTGGCATTACGCTAAAGTCGCTTACCCGATTATAAAATACTTAAAAAAATTAAAAAAAACCTCTGCATTCGAAAAATTAAAAGAAATTATTACCAATTATCCAATCCTTAAATACTCTGACTTCAAGAAACGCTTCAAACTTGTAACTGACGCAGCAATTATGCTCTAGGAGCTGCAATGGTACAAGATGGACATTTGCCTCTCGTACACTTAAATACCATGAAGAACACTATACCATAATTGAAGCCCTATCTTTTCGGGAGAGAATTCGATTTGTGTACTGACCACCAACCAATAAAATGGTTGAACACAAAAAATATGGGGAAAGATCTGAACTCACGGCTTCAACGTTGGCTTGTACAATTAGGGGAATATGAAGCAAAAATCGATTATGTAAAAGGCAAGGGAAATAAACTGGCAGATTTTTTTAATGGAATTAATCCAAGCACATGAAATCAACTCAGTGGAGTCAAATACTAGTAATCAAATTAAGATGTAAGATATTATAGTCAATCGCTTTAAGACCCAGATGATATTATATGAATCAAAGGAAAGGAAATAAGGAGTACCAAAATATTTTCAAAAATAAAAGAATCTTCATAGAAAGGAATGACATATCAAACAACATTGCTGAGATCGTCCGAAGACATATCACTAAAGGGAAGGTAGGCATATATTCAGAACTGAATAACGATACAAACAACCAAATTCAACTTAAACTATACGAATTACTTACAGATAATTCTGGTATCAAGTTCGTTGAATGTAAACATTTTGCTAGACATCTTGCTGATGAAGATGAAGCTCTTACACAAATTTATTAATTTTATAGACAAATTCTCAAAACATGCGGTGAGTCTTTATTTAGAAGATAGAAATAGCAGAACCTTAATAGAAAAAATACTAATAAATTTAATAACGTCAATTAATTTTTATTTATTTACTTATTAAAGCTAACGAAGCAATATTTAAATTACCAAGCTAATTACAAACTAAAGCACTAGCTACAAAGGCTTCCGGTTCTAAGAATATTATACTATAAATATAGTACATTTACTTTACAATTTGAATTTTAGATTAGAAATAATATCATTAATATATTTCATGTTATCTTGATTGACGTTTGACAATGTATCGTTAATAGATTTGTTTTTAGGAAAAAGGAAAAAGGTGCTGCAAGTTAAACGTCGAGTTACACTCGAAACAGATAGGAGGAGGTTCTCCTCTCAGAAGGTGTTGATGAGTTAAATGAGTGTGATCCAATCGCAAAGGGACGTATGTTTAATACCATTTAGTTTGACATTGAAGGAAAGCGGGGTTGTATTTTAATGCTTTTAACTTTTGTATTGTGATGATTATACGTTGACCAGTGAGCTATCTCTTCTTATAAGTTGAGGAACATCAGATTTGCTGTGAACATCAAGGTGAATGTAGGATTTTTATTGGTTGAATTGGCAAGTTTATCATTTCCTTCAATGCCAGCATTTCCGCGTTCCAGCATTATTTTTATCGGGCTTGGTGAACTTATAATGATGTCTCTGATTTTCGATATGATATTGGAGTTATGATTCGGGTTCATGATGGCTTGAATGACTGTAAGACTGTCGGTGGATATGACCCATTGCTTGGTGGTAAATTGGTTTAAGTATGCTGAGAATTGACTTTGGGCAGTTGCCATATATAGTAAATATAACCCATAATCTTATTTAACATGAGCATTTTAACTACCCAACAGAGAGCATTGATGCGTATTTAACATTTTATTGAAGATTGATATTTAAAAATATTTAGCCTTGCAACTAGTTGTTTTCTTAATTCTAGGCAGTGACTTTTCCATTTGTAGTTGTTATCAAATATAACTTCTAATATACTTAAACTATTCACATTCGGTAGTTGTACATTATCAATATTAACAGTCAGGCTGCGTCATTATAACGGGTTTTTCAATAAGAGCGCTTAAAAAGTTTTTTTTTAAATATATCAAAAACGGTTTTGGATATCAATGAAATTATTTATTCCTGTGAAAGAACGTTTGATGCCATTATGTTTGAAATTCGATTTCTTTTGCATGGCCACCACGGGCACGCTTGCAGAAGTCCAGATGCTGAACCCAATTTTCGACGGTTTTCAAGCTTAAATCGGCCGATACTGCTGAAATTTCACGTTCGATATTCGTACGAAGCTCATCAATCGTCGCTGGCTTGTTGGCATAGACCATAGGCTTGACGTAGCCCCACACGAAATAGTCTTACGGCGTCAAATCGCACGACCGAGGCGGCCAATCGGCTGGACTATTTCGTGAGATAACACGTTCTCCAAACTTGGTTTCCAATAAACTGATTGTGACATTCGCTGTGTGGCTTGTGGCGCCGTGCTGTTGGAACCACATGTCCTCCAAGTCCATATCATTCAATTGGAGCCAAATGGTCGTGCTGGTCTTGATCATTACGGAAGAAGTACGGCCCAATGACGCCGATGGCCCGTAAACCACACCAAACCGTAATTTTTTCGGGATGCAATGATTCTCATGGAGTACGTGTGGATTGCTGCCTGACCAATACCGCATATTTTGCTTTTTGATGAAGCCATTAAGCCAGAAATGAGCCTCATCGCTGAAGATGATTTTTCGATGAAAATCCGAATCATTTTGAAGTTGTTGCCGAGCTCAATTCACGAACATACGACGCTTCTGGTGGTCAAGCGGCTTCAGTTCTTGCGTCAATTTAATATTGTAAGGATGAAGGCCAAGATTTTTCCGACAAATTCGCCCCAACGACGTCACAGAGATGCCCAACGCTTGAGAACGATGTGTGAGAGACACATTTGGGCTTTCTGCAACTGAAGCCTCAGCGGCAGCAATATCCTCGACACGACGGGCACTTCTTTGTCTCACTGGCACGGGAACATTTTGTACTGTGCCTGTAGATTCAAATTTTTCCACTAGATTATTAAGACCATAAATTGGACGTAGCGCTCTTAACGTTGAGGCCACTGACTCCGAATTTCGGTAGTAAATTTTGATAATTTCGACACGTTGTCGGCTCGTGTATCTTTCCGCCAAAAAACCTTACTGAAGAGAAAAGTCAAAAGAGCGGCAAGAAATATGCCGTGTTTGCTGGCCCTGTCGCTCTACTTTTGTAGCGTCCCTGTTGAAAAACCCGTTATTTCTCAAAAAATACTTACTTACTTACTTACTTACTTAAGGTGGCGCTCCCGGGGTGGACTTGGGCCTCAACCAACAAGCGTCTCCAGCCAGCTTGATATTATTCTATCTGCCTCTAGTTTCGCACGCTAAGTTGGTTGAGGTCCCTTTCCACTTGCGCGCGCCACCTGAGTCGTGGTCTTCCTCTGCTGCGCTGTCCCTCGGAGGTGGATTCGAAGACTTTCCGGGCCTGAGCATTGGTTTCCATTCGCTCTACATGACTCAGCTATCTCAATCGTTGGATCTTCACTCTTCTGGCTAGGTCAATGTCGCTGAACAGCTCGTATAGTTCGTGATTGTATCTTCTCCTCCACTCACTGTCTATGCAGAGGGGACCGAAGATCACCCGAAGAATTTTCCTCTCGAAGCAACTTCGTCCGCTTTTTACAAAGTCCATGCCTCCGCGCAGGACTAGAACCATTAAGGTCTTATATAGTTTGAATTTGGTTGCTCGAGAGAGGTCTTTGTTTATCACTTGCTTTGCTTTCTCAGCCCAAAGAAGCAATGATTGGCAAGAGGATTCTTCGTCTGATTTCAGCGCTGGTGTCGTTGACTGAAAAGCGGAACATAGGTAGACAAAGTCTTTGACTACCTCAAAGTTATAGCTGTCTACTTTGACGTTCTGTCCGAGATGTCGGTGTTGGGAGTCCTTCTTCGTTGACAGCATGTGCTTTGTCTTGCCCTCATTTACCTTCAATCCCATTTTTGCTATACTCATAAACCCTCCATTGCTATACTCACAAAAGTGCCATTGACATCACGCTCTGGTATTGGCGTGCGAGTTTTGAATAATTCTTTCAAGATCGATGTTGAAGAAGTCGCATAAAAGCGCGCCGCCTTGCATGAATCCTTTTTTGACACCAAAGGTCAGGTCTTTACCGACCTTGATGGCACAGCGTGTATTCTCCATCGTCATCCTACAAAAACGGAGGAGTTTGGTCGGGATGTCAAACTCGACATTGCGCTGTAAAGCTCGCCTCTATAAGTACTGTAATACGCGGCCTTGAAGTCGATGAAAATGTGGTGGGTATCGATCTGTTGATCCTGGGGTTGTTCCAAGATTTGCCGTAGTGTGAATATTTGATTTATTGTTGATTTCCCTGGCCTAAAGCACACTGATATGGACCAACCAGGTTGTTGATGAACGGCTTTAGACGCTCACACAACAGAGGCGATGTTGAAAAGACTGATTACTCTATAGTTGGCGCAATGCAGAGGGTCTCCTTGTTGTGCATTGGGCAAACAATGCTTAGGTTCCATTCATCGGGCATGCTTTCCTCCGACCATATTTTACAGATGAGTTGGTGCATACTCCTTATCAAATCATCGCCTGCCAATTAGAGCACCCGTATAGGGCCAGTAAGTTAAGCATTTTTTGTCTAGCATGTAAGGTTAACAAATTAAACAAAAAAAATGCATTTAAATTACAAAAAAAAAAAAAATATCATCGCCTGCCGGATGTATTCCGTCAGTGATGTATTCCCAGCTGGCTTAAAATAAAACTCTATGGAACTAATCGTCTTTATTCATTGACAAGTAACAACTGACTGACTAAGGCAAATTAAAGACTAATACCACCACCCTAAATGGATGCATTGGATGTAAATGTGTATTATGTGTTCACGTTCAAGTGTGTGCACGATGATCCGTAAGAAATCATAATCAGTCAGTCATACATCATCTTTCTTATTCAACTTAGCATAGTAATTCATTTATAAAAATGCATTCGATTCACTTTTGGAGTTATTAATTTCTTGGGAGGCAGATGGAGTACTCTCATCGATGATCTCAGGCATTTTAATATAGGGAGAGTACAAGGACTTACGTAAACGCTACATTTTCTCCGTCTTTTAATTCGTTTTCGCGACGAGGTAAAACCGGGCTATTGTATATAAATGTTCTTTTCTGACGTTCTTCCAATAAAGCATATAAATTTAAAGGGATTTTTGGTTTTAGGTCCTCATCTTTTATTGGAAGCCATGTCCGTAACTTACGGCTCATAAGCATTTCCGTTGGAGAATACCTAATTTTGGGAATAGGCGTTCTCCTATATTTTAATAAAGCAGCTTCTAAACTACCCACAATTTGCCGATTTTTTTAAGAATGGATTTTTCAATATGGACTGCCTTCTCTGCAAGACCATTCGACTGTGGATATCTGAAACTACTGTAGATAAAATCGAAATTTCACTCTTTTGCAAAACAATTAAGCTCATAGCAATTAAAGGGTTGATGATCGGACACTATTATCTGGGGAATTCCATGAGTTGAAAATATTTTGCTTAGAATCTGTACAACATTTGCGGCAGTTTTATCAGCCATTGGATAAAGTTCGATCAATTTTGAATAAAAATCGATTGCCGCGAGGAACGATTTTCCTCCAAAATCAAGGCAATCCACCCAGTTTTAGAAAAGGACTACTAGGTATGGGGTGTGGAATCAATGAATGTTTTTATTTTGTGGTCTGTGTTTTTCACACTCTCGGCATCTTAGAATCATATTTTCTATATCCCTAGCCATAAAGGGCCAATATAGAGTTGATTTAGCTTTATTAAGGGTTATACTAATCCCCATGTGGGACTTGTGCAAAAGGTTAAAGGAACGAAAATACGATTCTCGTGAAATACCAAGCCATTTTCCACATAAATCTTGTCCCGAAATTGCCAAAATAATCTTAGATTGTCTGGCAAGTGGAGCTTAATCAACGGCCAGCCCTCATTAGTCCTACGAGAGATTGTAACACTGCATCATTTTCTGTCTCTTCTTCAAATAATTTTCTTTTTGGATCACTTAGATTGACACTATGAAGAAGATCTTTTAACGGTGTTTCCAAGTCGACTAAGGGATCTTTTATGAAATTTCTTCACAATGAATCAGCTACATGTAAAAACTTGCCTGGAACGTGTTACGTAGAGGGATCGTCCACCCGAAAAAATAAATTAATCAAAATTAGGAAAGAAAATAAATATAGGAAATAATTGCTCGGATAGAGGAATGATTGTAAGGCAAAAATGTAAACACAAACACGTCGTGTTTACATTGCTGCCACAGGAATCATCCCTCCATCCAGGCGAAACTATGATACTTACTTTAGGCAGGCGAGATTCCATGGGCAGCAGCTGGAAGTTAGCTCAGAATCCGTAATTCTGTCACAATAAGTACGATTAAAAAATCATCAAACAAAAATCGGGATACAGAGATAGTAAGAGGCAATTTGATTAAACTAGTTTGACAGACAAAAACAACATGAAGATCGCAATAGCGATCTCGCTTGCTCTCGCTGGCAAAAAGAAGAGCGGAACCTATTTAGCGAATTGCCGAAAGTAGGTCACGGTGGTGGACGAATGAAAATAATTTCTTGAAACTTTTTTTTGTAATCTGTGAGATAGTTATAATAAGGATAAGACTGTGAAATTAGGATATAAGTTAGTAGAAGCTCGGATAAATTATGACGTAGACGAAACTTTTCCCTATGGAACGGGCCCCCAAAATTCGATAGCACAGTTAGTCCCAAGTATAATGACCATCCAAGAAAAGTAGATTTTAAGAGATAAACAACGAAGTGTGCGCTAGACAGTGGCAAGCAACATAAATACAAAAAAAAGTGTTTAAGGGCAACATATTGGGATTGCCTCAACAAAGAGAAAAAAAAAACGGAAAAGGTTAAGATTTCCGCAGTGGAAAACAGCGGTGGACGTGACCTGAAAAAAAATATATATAGTTTATATATTTATTCCCCAAGGACCGGGATAGATTTGGAATTGCCGCAAACTTAGCGGAGGGTGAGGGAGGCGTAAAACCTAACAACCAAGACCATATATAAAAAAGAAAATTAAAAACCACAAAGAAGACCACAACTAGACACAGAACGAACAAAAGCCCATGGAAAAAAAAATCATTAGGCGGTCGGAGAATCCGGGGATAGTGAAAAATATTTTTTTGAGTGCTTTATTTTTTTACATATTTTTTAGTTTTTGGTTTTCCTCTTTTTTTGAATAATTTTTGTGAATTTTGAAGTATAACGAACGTAGTTTAATAGCTTTTATGAACTTTGATATTTTTTTTCGTAGATTTAGTTTTAAAGCATTCCTGTAAAAGAAAGTGAATTATAGTTTTTAATAATGTTAAGTGCAGTGACTGTTCCCAAATCGTGCTGCCGGCAGGACATCGAGGGATCCGAATTTAATGAGTTAGTCACTTTGGGTTTTTTTTTTATTTTTACATATTTATAGAGATAAGAGTTTTCAATTTTAATTCATTTTCTTAGACTAAGTCTGATTTAAGTTCTTATGGTTTTATATAAAATTTTTTTTGTGAATAAAAAATCGTTGTGAAAAGATATTCAAAAGAAAAATTTTGTTAGCATCAATCCAAATAGTCCTTTTGTTGAAGTGAGATACCAGATGCACAAGATGATGTGCGAGTGAGTTTTATTGTTTGAGTGTGTGTGTGTGTGCATTAATGGGAAGGCCGTCCATTTCGTAGACTATGATATTCCTCACAGGACAACGACTAAGACGCGGAAACGTACGCTCAACTCCTGAACTGTGTCCGCAGAATCGCCTTCGGCTATCTCCAGAAATCTCCGGCCAGGGAGATAGCAAAAGGCCTAGCCATACATTCCATCCGATGGCTAACCCATGGGAAGACGCGACCCTGAATGACGGGTCGGAAGTAGAAGGGTGTGGGTCAGCTTAGTTAGGTAGGATTAAGTTAGTCTAGGGTTAGCTTAATTTTATTCTTTTATGTAGGTTTATTTAGAGGAGTTAAGTTAGTTCGCTTAGGAAGCTAAGATATGGTTAAGATAGATTAGGATTAGATTAGTTTATAATATTTTTTTGGATAAGATTAGCTTAGGGTTAAGTTTAGGGTTGCTAGGGTAAGTCGATCCCTGTTCCCTGTTCGAAGATTCCCGTTCAGCGGGAAACCTCGAACACAGTTTTCCGCTTTCATTCTATCGCTTCCTCTTCTACTCTCTCTCTCTCTATCCCCCTTCTTAGGCACGAACGTCTTTGCTTATGAGCAGGAGATATGAGGAAAGGAGGACAAGGACCACCCCGCCTGACGAGCTCAGCCGAGCAACCACTAGCGTGCCGCCTTACTTCGTGGCCTTCCTTAGCTCACAACAAATGGCACCAAACGCTTAAATTTTAGGACATTTAGCTTCTCTAAATGGCAAAAGACTTTAAATTAATTAAATTTTTTTTTGATTACCTTCTGTTAGTTTAGGTCAATTAAAACTACAAGGGGATGATTTTCTGTATCAAGATCATCGCCTTGAACTTTTAATATCCATCGATTTTTATATCAATTCAAATTTTACCTTTCGTTTTTCAAATTTTACTTTCCTGCCTCTTCTTCTGGTGTTCAAAGGTCGCCTATGCTCTCTGTCTCAGAATGCTTCGAAAACAGCTGTCCAGTCCTCAGGTCAATAACCAGAGGATCCAGTGAGGTAGTTCGAGGGGTATTCTGACACAGAGAGCAGAACATGGTGGATGAGTCGAATAGCTGGCTGCCGTCCGAACTTTCAAGGCCATAAGTCTGGGACTTCGTGAGACGTTAGCGTCGACTTTGACATCACGTTCGTGTTGAGATACATCTCAGAAGTTTAACCAGCCTTGTTGCACAGGTTGTTTTACCAGGCATCAAGTTGTGGTAAAGTGGAAAAGATGGATCGCAACAAAGTCCAAAGAGAAGACTTCGACTTTGACGACTACGTACACAAACCATATCCTACTGTCTACCAAATGTTGACTGGAAAACCTTTCCATTCTGCACACACACCACCTCACGTTTCTTAAATATTTATTTTATTTTTTTGGGAATATCCTCAATTTTGTTATTTTACTTTGTTTCATATATAGTATATCATATATAATTAGTTTTTTTGAATTTTTATTTTTATTTAATTTCGATTTTTTTGGAGTGTTCTTGAAATTTAGAGAATCATACTATACATCAAAATGCAGAGAAAGAATTAAGGCGCAATTCCCAAGGGTTCCTCGACCTCCACGGAATTTACGAGACGAGTAACAAGACAATCAGTACAATTCCAACGAGACGTTTACGGGAAACAGGACGATAGACTCGACACAGGACGGAGAGACGGCATACTAGATTTGAGTATGACGGGAAACGAACTATCATACAGGGACGCGGACATAATGATAGAACGTAATAACGAGATTAGAACGTACTCAGACGACGTGGACATAAAGAAGACGAAACAAATTCGTCCTCTTCCGTTGACCCCTATTAGAGAAGAGTCAAGGGAAGTAGGACCGACTCTGCGTGAAGCAATGGAGGGCACGACGCTACAAACGAAGACATCCACTCCGACATTTAACACAAACTGAGTACAAGACGTGTGGACGAACAAACATTCAACCAGTACGCGACATAGAGAAACCAATGAAATAAGACGAAACAGCGGAGGCATACGCGACTTGAACATACAGGTAAACGAGAACCATAGGGTAACTGACAGATACAGTACGGAGGACAATTACCATGGATAGCCTTCACAGACTTTTAATAAAGGAGCCTATACGGCAAAGGACGATAAGGAGATACGAGGACTGGACTTATCAGACTTGGCCAACCAATCGACCCCACAACTATACCAACAGACGCCCAACCCGAGACCTGTAGCAGAACGAGAACAACTTACCCCACGCTACGCAGGGAGAGAAGACGTGCACAAGTGGGGGGTCAAATTTGATGGGTCACCCAAATCCATCTCTGCGAGAGCTTCCTGTTTAGGGTCGACCTGCTTCAAAAAGAAAACGGCTTAACCGACAAGCAAATGTTGGCAAATTTCCACCACTTGCTGCACGGCCCGGCCGAAAAATGGTACTGGAAACTCAGGGATGAGAATAGGTTTTGTGAACTCATCACACTTTTTGATCTCAAGACCGAGCTGGCAGACCGCTTCGCAGTTATACTGGGACGAATAATGAATCGAAGATAACTGCCCCATGAAACATTTGACGAATTTTACGAGGACATACGGCCACTCATGTTACAAATGAGGATGAGACCCAGCGAGAGGGATCTAGTCACTATCATGAAACAAAACATCAAGCACAGAGTGTCTTCCTTGATATTTGGGGTCAAGACAAGAACGATACAGGAACTTTGGGACGTATGTAGGCAGGCTGAAAGACATTTAGGGATTAGAGACGCTAGGGCTAGACGAAACATTAATGAAGTGGTAGGGGAACCGGACGGATTATACAGGTCGAGAAGCAGAACGAATGACTATGACTACGTCGACGAAGTAGATATAGAGGTGGCCGAATTCAGGGCAAAACCACAGAAGAAAAGGCCACCATACACCAAAAGACACCAAGGGACGTCGACGCAAACCGACCTTCGACATTACCAATGTACGGACGAACGACAACATACATGTCTTTCCACGTTCCACACAGGACCTGCTTAAACTGTGGAAAGGGTACTGTAGCCTCGACAAAAAGAGACGAGGAAAACTTCAAAGTCGACGGGGAGACCGGGAAAGAACCGTCGACATCAAAGTTCATCCCGGCTCCTCAGGATCCGAACCGATCCAAATTCTAACAAGACAGACGACAGACGAAAAACCAACAACAGATACGAAAATGCCCGAAAGAAAAAGTTTACACAGACGACTGCAAAAGTACGAAGAAGCTAGACGACGAATTTTCGGAGAAGAACTGAGGACTAGGAATAGGAGAAACTACAATAAAATAGCTAGGCTTAGGGAACGATGTGCGACTAAGGAGTAGGATAGAATCGACGATAATAAATACAACTGACGATTACAGGCCATACGCAAAAGTTAGAATAGAGTACGAAGAGAAAGTAGGACTGTAAGATAGGAGAGCTTCGATCAGCTGGTTATGCAAGGGAGCACTTGACTTTATAGAACGACACAAACTTGAGGTAACAAAAATGAAGACAGACATAAAGACAGCTGACGGAAACCAACAACGTATTAAGGGACGTTTTCGCACGATGGTTTCATGGGGTCAGAAGTCACACGAAATGGAGTTGTATATTGTCCCAAATTTACAACAGCTCTATTTAGGTGTAGACTTCTGGAAGACATTCAAGGTAGCCCCGAACGTGATAGACGAACTTGAAGTACCCACACCGGCGATGGAAAACACACAATTCCAGGAGCTGACAGCAGAGCAAACCCGACTGCTAGAGGGAGTCAAACAGATGTTTCCGTCATTCGCAATGCGAGGGTTGGGGAAAACGTGCCTAGAAGAACACGTTATAGAGGTGGAAGACGACAAAATCCCCATCAAACAAAGGCACTATCCGATCTCGCCGGCGGTACAGAAACTACTGTTTGACGAACTAGACCGTATGCTCGAACTTGGAGTGATCGAGGAAAGCAACAGCCCATTGAGCTCTCCCGTGGTCCTTTTCAGAAAACCTGGCAAGAACAGGCTGTGCCTCGATTCACGAAAGGTTAATGCTGTCACAAAGAAGGATGCTTACCCCCTTCCCCATATTGAAGGTCTCCTGAGCAGACTCCAGGAGACAAGGTTCATCTCAGGCATCGACCTCAAGGATGCGTTTTGGCAGATTCCACTGGAGGTCAAATCAAGAGACAAGACCGCCTTCACAGTCCCTGGGAGGCCGTTATACCAATTCACGGTTATGCCGTTCGGGTTGTGTAACGCCGCTCAGAGAATGTGTCGGCTGATGGATAAAGCGATCCCGGCAAAACTTAGGGATAACGTTTTCATCTATCTAGATGACCTCTTGGTTTGCTCTCCAGACTTCGACACACACCTGGAACTGCTAAAAGAGGTGGCCAGATGTCTCACAGTAGCCGGGTTGACAATCAATGTGGAGAAGAGTAAGTTCTGCTACAAAGAGATAAAGTTCCTCGGATACATAGTCGGTGATTGGTGCCTAAGAATGGACAAAGACAAAGTTTCTGCAGTCGAAAACTTCCCAGTACCCAAGACTCCCAAACAACTTCGCCGATTCCTAGGGATGACAGGTTGGTACAGGCGCTTCATCCCGAATTTCGCCTCCATAACAGCTCCAATGACTGACTGCCTTAAGAAGGGGAAAACATTCAACATGACGGACGACGCTCTTAAGGCCTTTGATCAACTGAAGAACTCACTTATAACGGCACCAATATTGACGAACCCTAACTTCAACAGACGATTCTACATTCAATGCGACGCGTCGACTTCAGGTGTAGGAAGTGTGCTCTTCCAGTTGGACGACGAGAAAAACGAGCGACCGATAGCATTCATGTCTCAGAAACTGAATGCCGCACAGCGGAACTACAGTGTCACCGAACTTGAATGCTATGCGGCCGTTCTGTCAGTGAAGAAGTTCAGGGCCTTCGTGGAAGGAATGCCCTTCACTATAATAACCGATCACGCTAGTCTGAAGTGGCTGATGACGCAAAAAGATTTATCCAGCCGGTTAGCGCGGTGGAGCCTCAAGCTTCAAGCGTTCGACTTCGTGATCGAACATAGGAAAGGTATCCAAAACGTCGTCCAGGATACTCTCTCGCGAGTCCATATGGAAGAGCTCAAAGTCCAACAAGACCCGCTTGAAGTCGATCTTAGTTCTCCATACTTTTCGGCAGAGGAGTATGAGGAACTAAGAAAAACAATTAACGAGAACAAGGACAGACTTCCAGACGTATGCATATCGGATGGATATGTCTACAAACGGGCAGAAGTACGGACCGGAGGCGAAATTCAGGATGATAGAGCCTGGAAACTCTGGGTTCCGACGGAGTTGAGGGAGTCTTGCAAAGGCGGCTCACTACTCTCCCGCGGCAGGCCATGGAGGAATCCATAAGACTTTGGCTAGACTTGGACAAAAATACTTCTGGCCAGGAATGACCACGGACGTGCAAGAAATTGTAAGATCTTGCGAAATATGTAAGTGCTGAAAGCCACTAAATGTGATATCCCGACCTCCAATGGGGAAACAACAAATTACAGAGAAACCGTTCCAAGGACTATACATAGACTTCCTAGGACCATACCCAAGGACAAAGACAGGAAACACACATATATTTATAGTTTTAGTAAGTTTATAATGTTAAGACCTATTCGAAAAGCAACGGCAGCAGAGGTGACTAGGTATTTAGAAGAAAATGTTTTTCATGTATTTGGTGTCCCCGAATTTATTCATTCAGACAATGGAAAACAATTCGTTTCAGAATTGTTCTCCAGCTTTCTAAACAGGTACGGAGTTAAACATGTTCGCACCGCGTATTACTCTCCCCAGGCGAATGCTTCTGAGATGGTTAACCGTTCCTTAGTGGCCAAATTAAGGTCGTACTTACAAGGGGACCAGAAGAATTGGGACCTGCACGTAAGCAATGCGGCATTTGCTTTGAGGAGTGTAGTACACGATGCGACATCCTTCGAACCTTACTACGCGGTATTCGGATCATGATCCAACATGCGAGTGCATACCAAGTGTTAAGGCGCTTGGATATGCTAAAGGACACTCGAATTAGCGTTCACAATAAGACTGATAGGTTAGAGTTAGTTAGAAAAAAAATATTTGACAACTTGCGGTTAGCTCACGGCAAGGCCACCAAAGCTTACAACACTAGAAGTAGGGAAATTAAATATAAAGCAGGGCAAGTAGTTTATAGACTTGGCAGAGTAGCCAACCAGATGGCTACAATGCAAAACTAGGACATAAGATCATAAAGTCGATAGTGCTTAAGGCGATTGGCAGCTCTCTCTACGAGGTTGGTAATTGCCGAGGTGAAAAAGTCGGAGTATTCCACGCTAAAGACCTCCATACATGAACACTTTATGAACTTTAAGGTCACCTCAGATTTCGCTGCTGTAACACTTCTAGTATGTAGAGATATAGTTTAGTTACATAGCTTATTTATCTAATTATTTATTAACTGACGTATTTCAAAGTTTATTTATTTATATATAGAGATATTTATTTACACATAGCACACATACTATATTTATTTAAAGAGTTTATTTATTTACTTATAGTTATTTATTTAGGTAGTCGTAGTTCATTAAGTAAGTAGAAATATTTGTTTTAGTAATTAGTTGAGGAGGTAAGACGGGCGAAGGAGAACAATTAATTAACAGGGTGCAGGCTCTTGCCACACGATAACGAGGAGATGAAGGCCACGGAGCAGACGGATGGAGTTCCACGCTGTGACGATGTCAGTGGCCTCACGACCACTCGGCCACTGCCATCGATAGTGTTACGTGGAGGGATCATCCACCTGACAAATAAATAAATAAAAACTAGGAAAGAAAATAAACATAGGAAATAATTGTTCGGATAGAGGAATGAGTCAAAAATGTAAACACAACATGTCGTTATTATCTTAGGCAAGCGAGATTCCATGGGCAGCAGCTGGAAGTTAGCTCAGGATCCGTTATTCTGTCACATTTTGTACGATTAAAAAATCATCAAACAAAAATCGGGATACAGAGATAGTAAGAGGCAATTTGATTAAACTAGTTTGACAGACGAAAACAACGTGAAGATCGCAATAGCGATCTCGCTTGCTCTCGCTGGCAAAAAGAAGAGCGGAACCTATTTAGCGAATTGCCGAAAGAAGGTCACGGTGGTGGACGAAAGAAAATAATTTCTTGAAACTTTTTTTTGTAATCTGTGAGATAGTCATTATAAGGATAAGGCTGTGGTATTAGGATATAAGTTAGTATGAGTGGAAAAAAAATTATTATTTAGTAAATAGCAAAACAAATTTGTTCAAAGACTGACAGAAGGGATAGACAAAAATGGTTCTTGAGGCCTCCAAGTAGCACAAGCCGAACAACTCATGGTGACCGCATCAAGACTTGACGAATAGCTTGAGGATGGGAAAGAGAATGACTACTTTTCCCCTATCAACGCTCGGATATATTATGACGCAGACGAAACTTTCTCCTATGGAACGGGCCCCCAAAAGTCGATAGCACAGTTAGGCCAAGAACAATGACCACCCAAGAAAAGAAGATTTTAAGAGATAGACAACGAAGTGTGCGCTAGACAGTGGCAAGAAACATAAATACAAAAAAAAAGTGTTTAAGGGCAACATATTGGGATTGCCCCAACAAAGAGAAAAAAACCGGAAAATTTTAAGATTTCCGCAGTGGAAAACAGCGGTGGACAAGACCTGGAAAAAAATTATATATATATATTTAATCCCCAAGGACCGGGATAGATTTGGAAGTGCCGCAAACTTAGCGGAGGGTGAGGGAGGCCCAAAACCTAGCAACCAAGACCATATATAACAAATAAAATTGCAAACCACAAAGAAGACCACAACTAGACACAGAACGAACAAAAGCCCATGGAAAAAAAAATCCTTAGGCGGTCGGAGAATCCGGGGATAATGAAAAAAATTTGTTTGAGTGCTTAATTTTTTTTTACATATTTTTTAGTTTTTGGTTTTCCTCTTTTTTTGAATAATTTTTGTGAATTTTGAAGTATAACGAACGTAGTTTAATAGCTTTTTTGAACTTTGATATTTTTTTTTGTAGATTTAGTTTTAAAGCCTTCCTGTAAAAGAAAGTGAATTATAGTTTTTAATAATGTTAAGTGCAATGACTGTTCCCGAATCGTGCTGGCGGCTGGACATCAAGGGATCCGAATTTAATGAGTGAGTCACTTTGGTTTTTTTTTATTTTTACATATATAGTATATAGAGACTAAAGTTTTCAATTTTAATTTATTTTCTTAGACTAAGTCTGATTTAAACTCTTATGGCTTTATATAAAATTTTTTTGGTGAATAAAAAATCGCTGTGAAAAATTTTGTTAGCATCAATCCACATAGTCATTTTGTTGAAGTGAGATACCAGATGCACAAGATGATATGTGAGTGAGTTTTATTGTTTGAGTGTGTGTATATGTGCAATAATGGGAAGGCCGTCCATTTCGTAGACTAGGATATTCTTCACAGGACAACGACTAGGACGCGGAAACGTACGCTCAACTCCTGAACTATGTCCGCAGAATCGCCTTCGGCTATCTCCCGAAATCTCCGGCCAGGGAGATAGCAAAAGGCCTAGCCATACCTTCCATCGGATGGCTAACCCATGGGCCGACGCGACCCTGGATGACGGGTCGGAAGTAGAAGGGTGGGGGTCAGCTTAGTTAGGACTCCTTAGGTAGGATTAAGTAAGTCTAGGGTTAGCTTAAGTTTATTCTTTTATGAAGGTTTATTTAGAGGAGTTAGGTTAGTTCGTTTAGGAAGCTAAAATATTTTTAAGATAGATTAGGATTAGATTAGTTTAAAATATTTTTTTTGGATTAGATTAGCTTAGGGTTAAGTTTAGGGTAGCTAGGGTAAGTCGATCCCTGTTCCTTGTTCGAAGATCCCCGTTCAGCAGGAAACCTTGAACACCGTTATCCGCTTTCATTCTATTGCTTCTTCTTCTACTATCTCTCTCTATCCCCTTCTTAGGCACGAACTTCTTTGCTGATGAGCACGAGATATAAGGAAAGGAGGACAAGGACCACCCCGCCTGACGAGCTCAGCCGAGCAACCACAAGCGTGCCGCCGTCCTCCTGACCCATATCGAAGATGCCTCCGTGGCCTTCCTTAGCTCACAACAAACGTACTTAATTTCTAGATCATATTTAGATAATTTTAGCTTCATACGTTGCACACGAGTTGAGTGAATTTCGCCCACATCTTTTCTCAATATCGCCACCAAAGGCTTATGATCAGAGTGTATGGTAAAGTGGTATCCATAAATGCAGTTATGGAATTTTTTACACGCACATACCAACGCCAACAACTCCTTCGCAATCTGCGCGTACCTCGTCTCAGTATCAGTTAAGCTTTTAGATGCATTGGCAACCGACTAACCATCTTGTAAAAGGCAACATCCTAAACCATTCTGAGGCGCATCGGTTTGAAGCGAAATTTCCTTTTTTGGATTAAAGACATTAAGTGTTGAATGTTGGACAAGGACATTTTTCTTTTCTTTGAAAACTTTAGTATGAGATGATGTCCACTGAAACTCCGTGTTTTTCTTTAACAATTCCCGGAGTGGGGCATTTATATTAGAAAAATTTGGTATAAAAGCACGGAGATAATTGACACAATTTAACTTTAGTGACACAAAGTTGTACTTTATCTTTATTAAATTAAAAGCTTATGACATTTTCATCATTATCTTTCTTTGTTCTACTCCCAACAATAACATCACCTATATAAATGAATATGTCAGGTAAATTACTAAAATATTTAGAATTCAGCTTTCGAAATTTTTCTGGGGCCGTTTTAATGCCAAAAGTTAATACATTGTACTCATACGTGCCTAAAGGAGTGCTAAAAATTGTCAGTTCTTTTGAGGCGGAGCATAATTCTAGTTGCCAAAACCCTTCCTTCTGGTCGAATACTGAAAAGTACTTAAATCCTTTCATTGCATCACAAAAATCATCCCATGTTCGAATTCTAAAATGCTCATCTGTGAGATACATGTTCACAGGGATTAAGGCATAACCTCAAAGATCGATTGGACTTTTCAACAACCACTAATTGGTGCGACCATACAGAAGGAAGATCACGTCTGCTGGTAATACCCCGACGGTCCATATTCTGAAGAGCCACTTTAACCTTTTGTCGTATGCCAATAGGAATTCTCCTTGGAGGCTTACCAATTGATACGCTATTAGGTTTTAATTCAAGCACGCACTTGTCAGGAAATCTACCATCACCATGAAAATCTTGTTTATTTCTTTCTATAAACCCACTAATATCACTTATTTCATGCACACTTTGTATCAAACCTAATTCCATACAGGTTCGAAGACCTAATAACGGCATTGAATCACTGTCTACCACTATAAAATCTGCCCTCGTTAGAATTCGAGAACCACCATATGCCTCTTATTTTGTTGTAACCGGTCTGATTCTGTTTTGACAATTCATATGTTTGCAATTTTCAAACGGTAAAATATTGACATCAGCACCACTGTCCAACTTAAATGTAATTAAACATTGTTCAACCTCAATATTTTCGTACCAACTCATGCAACCTTGCCGAACTCAATTCATTGAGCAACCACAACCACCCGAAACTTCATTGATTACTTCCCCACTCAATATACGACTCGTCACTATCGCTCTCACCGACACGTACCGCTTTGTTTACATTTATATAATAAATGCTCTCATACCTACGGTGACCATATTTGTCAAAGCAAAATAAAGGACACTAAAAAAAGAGGAACTTAATATTTTTGTTTACAAACATTTTAATTTATTAAAAATCGATAAAAAGGTCAGAAAACACATTAACATAAATTACAGTTCTATAAAAAAAATAACATAAGAACAGTCATTGACCATTGTTCATTGGTTTAAATTCGTTTTAGAAATGATAATTCTTTTTAAAACCTACACAGTACAATAGTTTTAATAACATACTACTCAAATTCACTTTTCGTATTTATGAGACGAGCGAATACATTTAAAAATATTTTCATTTTCACCTTTATAAGAATACCTTTAATAGTATTTACATTCATCTGTGATTTATCACTGGTCCAAACTTAATTCATAATTGAAAATACTCTTTCAGTTGGCGCATTAGATCCCGGTAAGCACAAACTGAAGTCAACTATTTTTAGCAAATTTGTACAAGCAATGTTTCTAGATTTAAAATAAACAAAGATTTCGACCCATCTCTGATCAAAAGGCTTTCCGTTTGATTGCCATTCACTTAATTTACTGGAACTAACATGTCCTTTCAAACAGGATAATTCATGGAAACGTTCTCCGTCATTTAAAATTAAGTCCGTTTTTTCTGAGAAATAAATGTGAGACTTTTCTCAACACTTGACCATTCCGGTGTTTCACGAAGTAGGACCCACTCAAGCACTTCTACTTCCAAAAATGCAGAGTTCCATTGGCAAATATATTGTTGGCATGTTTCGAAAAAATTATAGATTGATTCCCGATACTTCAAAACGTCAATATCATTAACCTTTACCAAATTCAAAAATATATATCTTGAAGCTAACGGGATAAACGTTTCATTTTTTCTTTCGACTATTTTAAGAAGCAGTTCTTTGATAATCGTTGACACTTCCGGCATTGAAACTTGTTGCGACTCAATATGTGTAACAGCAACGTGAAACATTGTGGCTTGACTATGTGCAAAAAATAACCAACCTTCAGCAGATGGATCATTAAAAAAATTTAATAAAACAGTTGGACATTTAGTTATGTCTTAAGCGGCTTAAACAGTTTTATAATTCTTTGTAGTGCAGGCATTAAAGTCAACCATCTTGTTTTACTGTAACCCAACAGCTTGTGGTATTCCACGTCGATAAAACTGCAAATTTCTTTGAATTGTTCCAATCGAACCGAGTAGATATAAATGAATGAATATATCTTAATAATAACAACTTCAATGTCAATTGGCAGGCAATCGATTGCAGTCTGAATACAATTATTTAGTATTTGTGCTGCACAGTTCACACCAATCAACTCTTTCCCAAGATGCTCCTGAACCTTATGAAATACACTATACTTGCCTCGCCTCGATGCGCCGCCGAAATTGCAGTTTGTGTTGTCGGCACAAATTGCAAGAATCTTTTGGTTCAATTCAAAATTCTCGAATATCTTACACATATAATTGCATAAAATATCAGATGTTTCTCCTGGTAGTTGATCTATTTCTAACATTTTAACTTGAATGCCATGTTGCTGCGAAAAGTATCGAACTAAAACAGGACATAATATTATGATTCCGTGGTTTGAACAATCGGAATATACTGTACAACTGTAGACACTTAATAACTCACTTTTAGTTTTTCTTAGTGACATTGAAGCGAAAATTTTCATAATAATCGCTTCGCATTTAGTTCTAGCACAGGTATAACTTTGATCAAAGCAAGACTTAATCAACTTTGATGTGCAATCATTTGACCGAAAAGAATGGTTGTGCTGAATAGAATGATATGCCCAGGTACCTTCATTTACAGCATTTCTTCTTTCCCTAGAACTAAAGTTTGTACTCCTCACGAACGGGATCAGGGCCTTACTTGATGCTGCAGATAAATCGGCGCGCTTATGTTTTGCTGTCTGAAGGTGCTGTGTAATAGATGATTGTAGATTGTAGATTGTACCACGCAACGGCGCCTTTCTCTCTTGGGAGCGACTCTAACTCAACCGCAACAAACAGATTTATTCTCCACGATGTCTGTTCCACTCTCACCGACCAAACTTCACCCAAGCTCTTCAACTCCAATAACACTGGAAATGGTCTACGCTGAAATTCTTTCACTGAAAAGCATGCAGACTGAACAAATTGCGGCACTCCAAGCCAAAAACAACGTGTGCGAACAAAAGCTCAGTTTGCTGGAGCAAAAGGTCAACGACTTGGAACAGCAGTTGTTATCAAACAGCATCGAAATCTTCAACGTCCCCAACAACACAAATGCTTCTAACGCTGATCTCGCTCTCAAAGTCGTCTGCGATGGACTCAATGTAAGCGTTAAAAGAGAAGATATCGACTACTGCTACATGAAGAAAATCAATAGACCATCTCGTTCCGATGTCCATCAGTCAGACCAACACATACTTGCTAACCACACAAGAAATGTTTTGCATGTGAAATTTGTGTCTCGCAATGTAAAAGAAAAAGTAATGAGAGCGAAATATGAAAGAAAAGCAAAACTAAAAACAACCATCATCAACACGCAAGCTGCGCCGGAAAACTTGTACATCAACGACAGTCTAACATTCAACTCTCGCCAATTACTTAAAGCTGCAAATTCATTAAGAATCTCCAAAAAGTACAAGTTCTTTTTGGTGGGATCTCACTATCTAAAAAATTCTCAATAAAAATTAAATTGTGAAACATAATATTATATTTTTACCAGAAATTTCAGCACCATTCAAAAAACGTTTCCAATCTAACGCAACCGTCATCCACCCAAATGTCAAAGATAACTAAGCAATGAAAAGTTGTGTGTAACACAATCATTTCCATAAAAACTGGAAAGTTGCTTTCGCTTCTTCCATTATTTTCCATTTAGTAGTTGGCTGTGTTTCTTCTCATATAAACTTGAGCATGGACTGAGGGTGTAAACACATTTTCAAGTATTTTTCATTAATATTCCTTTGTCTTTTTTTGCATATGAGATATACATACGTAAGTTGTTCTGTTGCTCAAAATTGACTGTTCGTACAGGCAAGTTTGTAAAGATTTTAAAGGACAGTTTCAAAAATAAAACTTTATTGAAAATAAAAAAAAATACAGGGCATAGGTGAAAATAAAGGACTGTCCTCTTAAATAAAGGACGTATGGTCACCATAATCATACCACTAGATTAGAAGATATTTTTGTACTTCTTACAACCAAGGAGTTGTGAGTCCGTTGCAGCGTAGGCACTTGTTTGAACCATTTCTTTTGGTCGTCAACCGATAGCTTAGAAAGAACCGTGAAGATTGTCCGGTTGGTCCTTTCCACTTGGCCATTACATCGAGGGATACCAGTCGTTATCTTAAAGTGTTGCATTTGGTGTTGTTGGCAATACTCCTTGAAACTATTGGAGGTAAATGCCGCTCCTCGATCACTTATAATTCTGCGTTGACTGTTTTCACCGGTTAAATCCACACAAATTTCTTGAAGGCGTCAACCATCATGAACAAGTAGTTGTAATTCTTCGACGTGGACGATAATGGATCCAAGAGGTCCACATGGTAAGTATGAAGTGGTACATCTGGCTTGTCTATCGAGTTTAAAAGTCCTTCCTATTAACCAGCTTTTTGATCTGCGAGAATACAATTTATGCAGTTTTTAATGACAGAAATTACCTTCTCGGCTAAATTCGGGACGTAATAATCCTTGTTGACTATCTTCTTAACCTGTTTCGCACTTATATGACCATTAAGACGAGTCTTCAGAATCATCTGCTTTTGCATGGCTTTACATGATAATAGTCGCTTTCTCGGTACTTGAAGAGCACACCACTTCTCAAAACGTAATCTCGAAATCGTTCCTCTTTGGCAAAGGCATCTAGACATCTATAAAATACAAGTCGAGCATTGAAAATCTTCAGCACTGGTTCACTGGACATAATACCTTTTGGGGTATGAAATGCATTGCGTTGCTCGGGTCCGAATTCAAATTGCACATCCTGTTTCGTAAGTTCCCGCAGAAGCTTTGCAATCGACGAAAAGTCTTTCACGAACTTTCGAAAGTAGCTTATTAGCCCGAGGAATCGTTGTACTTCTTTGAAGGTTCGTGGCTCCGGAAAATGTCGGATTGAGTTCGTCTTCTCCGTCGATGGTTTCACACTTCCTCCGCAAATAATGTGTCCAAAATATATAATCTCTCTTTGGAGAAACTTACATTTCTTCCATTTGAATTGAATACCGTTCTTCGCCGCGATTTCAAATAATTTGCGGATCGTCTCGACGTTTCTGGATTCATCTTCGGACGGTATGATTATATCATCGACGTTAATACTGATGAGTTTAGAACGTATGAACTCTTCGAATAAGGCATTCACGTATCGCTGAAATACGGACGGCGAGTTACGGAGGCCAAAAGGTGCTTTCAGAAAGTCAAACTGGCCCTCAGGAGTAACGAATGATGTGTAGCGGCGACTGGAGGGCGCGATGTCAACGTGAAAGAAGCCGTTGAAATCAAAACATTAATCTCGTTCTGTATTTCAGGACTTACTTTTCGATCGATTTCGTATGCCGTTTTCATTGGTTCGATGGTGGCGACTTCAACTCGTGAAAACCTTTGCACTGCTTAGTGTATCGACAACGTCTTCTATCAGAGGCAAAGGATACCGATCGCGAATCACCTTGGCATTCAGCTTCCTTTAATCGATTTTCCGATAGCACCACGGGACTGGCGTAGTCCGACTTAATTGCACGTATTATTTGCACCTTCAGCCGTTCGTCGACCTGATTCTGCACAATATCTTTTTCGAGTGGAGACAAACGTCGTGGTGGTTTATATACTGGGATATCGTCTGGGAAGTCGATACGCATTTCTATAGCGGATCTTAGTGGCGCGATAAGAATGTAATTGGAAATCAAAACATTAACCTCGTTCTGTATTTCAGGACTTTCTTTTCGATCGATTTCGTATGCCGTTTCCATTGGTTCGATGGTGGCGACTTCAACTTCAGTGTTGCATAGTAGTGATTGGGGTTGTAACCAAATCCTTGCAGAATTATCCCTAACTATGTTAACCCAGAAGGCGAGTGAAGAAGATCATAAACTGAGCACTTCAAGATGGTGGCATCACTACCTTTATAAACGAGTGCTGAAATCTTGATATCGTTTATCATGACAGTCGTATGCATTTCAGCAGGACGTAGATGGGATTGATCTTCACGTTCAACAATGTTTGAAGCTTGGATGCAGTTGGTTTCTGTTGGTCTTCCTGTGATGCGTTGCTTGGATAATTTTTGCCGGTATGTCCAAAATCATTGCAGCGGAAACATCGAGTTCCGTTTCCTTTGTGTGGACAGACATCAGACTTGTGTGAAAGAGCACCGCAATTTTGACATCATTGTTGTTCCCATTGACGCATGTTTTCACCTCGATACGATGAGATAGGGAGTTTGTTTCTGACATGAACACTTCGTAGGTCTTCAGCTTTTCTTTGAGTTCACTTATCGACTGTGCCTAGAATAAAATCATCTTGCGATAAGAGTCGTCTTTTATTCCCGCCACAACGTATGCAACCAGTGACTCTTCGTTTACACATCCTTTATTAGCTATTTGAATTATCCTGTATAGGTACTCGAGATATGATTCGTTCTTGGTTTTCATTCGCTTCCTAAGCATGTCGTGTATTTGAATGCTGGTTACAGGTGTAGAATACTTCGTCTTCAGCTTGTCCATCATGGTTTTGTAGTCTTTCATTTCTGGCGTGGCTTCCACAAACATTTTGCAACGTAAATAAATCTTTTGACATCATTCCAAGCACATGTCGTTGCAAGGTCCTCAAAACTTTTTGTCCATTGCACAATGCACTGAGTCGGTGTACCTTGGAATATTTCCAACGCATCCTCGATGTTACTACTCACCATCACTACCTTTTACTCGGTTGATCGTTACGTTTGTCTAACTAACTAACTCCTGTCTTTCAGAATCCTCGTCGCTCTCGTCACAATCTTCCGCCGATGGATTTTCCTCAACAATACTTTCCTCTTTTTCTATAATTTCACGTTCTTTGATACTATCCCTAATCAACCGTTCGACTAGTTCGCTTTTAAATCTGCAATGGCTAGCTAGTTGTCAGTCGGTTTAATGAATCCATTCGAGATCTCGCTTTCTGACTGTTGTTGTTTTATGCGTGGCTGTCGTTGCTATCGTATGTCGTTGCTATCGTAAGTCGTTGCTGTCGTATGCGGTTGCTGTCGTAGGCGTTGTTTTTGTTTTCTCCTTTTTGTTTCGTAGCGTGAAGATTTTTTTCTTTTATTTGCACCGCTGCGCCGTCGCCGTTGCTTTTAATGTTGTTGCCGCGGCGTGCAATTTCCGTACGGTTTCTTCGGCTTCTATATTTTCTTTCTCTAAAATCCCGGTTAAGCCCCCATGTTTGTAGGATTCAGAGGAATTAAATAAAAACTCGTTAACCTTTTTATTATATAAGTAAGAACTATAGAGTGTGAGAGTTAAATTGATTAACGCGATCAAATTCTTTCTCCATCAAATTTAAGTTTTTGTTTTGGATTAGAGTGAGAATCTATTATTAAACTTAAGTTAGAAGCGTTTTAAGTCATGTGCATATTGTTCTAACTAGAAAAAACGTCGAGTAATAGTTTCTTTTCCTTAAAAATTTTAATTAAAAAATATCAAATTGCGATAGGACGCTATTAAAAATAACTGAAATTGAATTGAGTGAAAATGGAAGTGCTATGTAGTGAGCGGACTGCTCAAAAAGAAAATATCTCGTAATGATGAGAGTAGTGGTATGTGCGGGAAGAAATTCCATTGCAAATGTGTGGGATTAACCCAGTACGACGTAAAACTGATTGCTTCCAATGTGCGAATATGTTTTATGTGCCATGATTCTTCCAATCTGATGGAAATTTTTACATAAAGAATGGACAACCTGTCCAAAATAAGTGATGAAATTAAAAATTATGCCAAGCAAATGGCTGATACTGCCATGAGTGTCAAACGAAAACAACACCAACAGAAAGAAAGCAAATCACATACGCGGACAAAGTAAAGGAGAAAAGTGAAGTTGTTGTCATTGAACCTAAAGAAAATCAAAACAGTACAAAAACCAGAGAAGACATCAAAAAAAGAATTTATCCGTCAAATCTTGCGTTAAAAATAAACAATGTAAAAGACATTCAGAATGGTGCCGTCATTATAAAAGCCGATAAAAATACGGTAAAATTCAAAATTCAGGATGTAATGAAAACAAAACTTGGTTCTGACTACAACATTAAAATACCAACGCGCATGGAACCGCGAGTGCTTGTAGTGGGCATAACAGAACAAATGTGCGAAGATGAGATAGTGAAGGCCTTAAAGAACCAAAATCAGTTGAGTGAGTGCAATATAAAATGTGTACATATATATCTGTCGCCAAAAAGAAATTGCTACAATGCTGTTTTCGAAGTTGAGAGTGTTGCCTTTGCCCTACTGAGGGAATGTGGAAGAGTTAACATTGGGTGGGATGCGTGCCGGGTGTATCAACATATAAGGTTGTTTTAAGGTTTTTAAGTGTTGTGGCTATAACCATCTGACCAAAAACTGTACAAAGGAAAAAGTAGGGGACATGACAGTTACAACCTTTTTCAAGAAAAGGTTATGCTTTAACCGGTATACATAACTAATTCCATATCTCTCTTGAAGTAACCATTATTGACCAACCATTTTTTTTTTTGGTTCCCAGTAACCATTATTATTTATTTTTTTAGGTTACTGATAACCAATGTCAATAACCAAAATGTTTTTTAGGTTACCGAGCTCCCATTTCGGAACGCGTTGGTCGATTTTAGTGATCGAGGTGTCTAGGGAGAGCTAAGAACGCGATTAAGACGCTAATAGTAAAAGAAAATAAAAATTCTTATTGAAAAGTACAAAATATTGAGATATTGTGAAAACTCCGCGTTCTCAGAAGAGAAAGAATGATGTAAAATCGGGAAATCCATACAAAATGCGTGCACCACGACTTACAAAAATAGCAAATTGTCGGCTACTTACAATTCAATTGGTTATTCTGAAAAAAACTCTTAGACCCAAATGCGTACCAATAGAAAAAAAAAAACTTGCAGTCAAAAATAAAGGTTATCCATAACTGAAAACAAATAGTCATTCAGAATGGTAATTCATAACCAAAAGGAAATTATAAAGCGCACAATAAAAGTTAAAACTAACTCTGTGTATTTTATCAAGCCTGATTTAACTCTGAAATAAACATACTTTTAATACTATTATTACATTTTTTTATTCTTTATTTATATTCTTTATAACTCCTAGTTACACTTTTCATAGGTCATATAATTCTACATACTTTTAAGATTACAAATGTAAGATAGATCCTGTTATTATTGAGTGATATACAGTACAAATGAGTGTAATTGACTTGATTATGAATAATATACTCGATTTTTCTTAATATATACTTAAAACCGATTTCTATTCTTCTTGCTTAACCTAAAAGCATACCTGCCACCAATAACTGTTTTGGTCCCCGCGCATCAATATTTCATTGTGATAACTAACGGCTATTTGGTTTCTTTACAAATCACTCTCGTTTGTTAATTCAGAGTGACGGCGGTGATAGTGAGATTCTTTTGTGTCAAATAAAATTTACTATGGGCAGAAAAAGAAATATTTTTATTCGTGAATATTATAATTATAACCGCGATACTGACGAAAATAAGTGTAAACTATGCTCAGTAATATTAAAAGGGTCACATGTCACAAATTTAAAAAGACACGTCGTGGCAGCGCACTTCGAAGTTTACGAAAGGGAAAGACTCGAGTTC
The DNA here is from genome assembly GCA_963555765.1 of Orthonevra nobilis. Lineage (NCBI taxonomy): Eukaryota > Metazoa > Arthropoda > Insecta > Diptera > Syrphidae > Orthonevra > Orthonevra nobilis. The sequence continues at coordinate 30,677,190 of OY743227.1, forward strand.
GAAGAAAGTGTAGACAAACCCCTTACTGAATTGAGTAAGGTCAAATTCTCAATGCAGTTGTCCAAAAGTGAAGTAACGAACGCGAGTATACACTTTGTGACGCAACAATCACAACCTTTTGCGTTTTTTGATAGCGAGCCTTTCAAACTACTAACCGAGCAAATTTTTCAAGGACTCAATTTAACGCCAGTCAATTCTTCGAACATTGTCCATCTGATTAATGAGCGTTGTCTTGAAATAAAAAAAAATATAATGAAGCAGATTAAGGGGCGTATAATTTGCTTAAAAATGGATAGTGCTACTCGACACGATAAGTGTATACGTTGTCCATGAAAGAGGTATTTCGTAGGCAAACTGCCGAGAATTTGAAAGTAGAGCTTGAAGACATACTAACTGCTACGAAATACCAAAGCAAATAATTTATTCAGTAACCACAGACAATGGACGAAATATGCTAAAAGCTGTTGATTTACTATCGACGCCGGCCTTAAATTACGAAGAAAGTGAATCGGACGACAGTGTGAACGATTGCTTGGAAAGTTCGATCGAAAGATTATTTGAGGCAAACAGGAATATCTGTTCAATCAAATGTGCAGCACACACCCTTCAACTTGCGGTCAAGGACTTTCTTACAGCCAATATACCCGACATAGTAAATCGTGCTCGGCCAGTTGTTAAAACATTAAGAACTCCAAATTTTAGGTAAGCAAATATATAGTAATTATATTGAATATATTTAATTAAATAGATCCAATTTTTACTGATCCTTTTGATAAACGAGTCCTTGGAATTTGTCACTCATCTCGGATGTAGACTCGATTTTTGGGGCTTTTTCAAGGAACTTTATTGAACATATAAAAACCTTGTATTTCTATCAATCCATTTCATTTACATTTACATTCAGATATTAATGTGAGCATTCTTTTTTTAATGATGAGTTTAATTTTAATTAAGTTTAAATCAATGACATGAATATATGAATGTATATAAGAAAAAACATGACTAAATATTATTCAAAAGGTCAGAGACATTTTAACTAAGCTTTTGAGTATTTTTTACGATTTTAAGTGACACTCGCTGTAGATAATTTAATATATGTCAAGTCAATTTCATCTAACTGAGCTGTATTTAACTTCAAGACATTTCCTTCAAATGCTGAACTTGGGTAAGCCTAAACTGGATGTAGCAACGAGGTGGAATTCAACCTTCACCATGCTTGAAAAGCTCTTATTATACAAGGATGTTGCACAGCTAGTAGAGCCACTAACGCAGGGAGAATGGGATGTGATCGCAGAGGTAGTGTCAGTCTTAAGACCACTGTATGAGGCTACGTTAAAACTTCAGTGAGAACAGTTGCTATTAGGAGATTTTTTTAATTTGTGGGATTTTGAAAACTGAACTTAGGAATATGGACATTAGAACATCTAAAAAAGTTTTAGAGTGCATTGAGAAAAGGGAGCCTCAATTAATAAACACTGATGTTCTTAATGCTGCCATATTTCTGGCACCATGTTTTCGGCGAACGCTTTCATCTGCTAAAAAGGAGCTGGCTAAAACCCATTTAAAAAAACTAGCAACTTCTATGATAGCTTTAAAACAGGTTCGTACAAGTAGTATAAAATTTAGATGAGCCTTTTTAAATTAATACTTATTTTTGTAATTTTATACTTATAGCAGGGTGATCCTGGAAATCGTTCAAGTACAAGTCAACAAAGTGCCTTTCTCAGTGATGAGCTGTCCAATACTTCGTCGTCTGAAAGTAATTTCATTAGGGAACTGGAAATCGATGAAATCCCTGATTTAAACTCCCAGCAGCTCATGAAAGCATTCATAGGAATTGACACATACAGGGAGATGCGAGTCGATATAGATGTTAATCTATTAGATTACTGGGAGGAGAAAAAACTCATATATCCAAATTGCGTGAATTGGCATAAATTGTTCACGCCGTTCCAGTAACCCAGGTCTCCGTAAAAAGGGCGTTTTCTGCACTACGGTTGATATTATCCTTTGTTACACAATTTTTTTATTTTTTATTTTTTATTTTTTATTTTTTATTTTTTATTTTTTATTTTTTATTTTTTATTTTTTATTTTTTATTTTTTATTTTTTATTTTTTATTTTTTATTTTTTATTTTTTATTTTTTATTTTTTATTTTTTATTTTTTATTTTTTATTTTTTATTTTTTATTTTTTATTTTTTATTTTTTATTTTTTATTTTTTATTTTTTATTTTTTATTTTTTATTTTTTATTTTTAATTTTTTATTTTTTATTTTTTATTTTTTATTTCTTATTCTTTATTCTTTATTTTTAAATTTTTTTCTGCGGGGTGGGCTCCCTACCAGACGCGTCCTCAGGTGGTGGATAGAGGAAGCCGCGGGACGGTATGTTTGAATGAAGTTTCGGTCAAATTACTCGTTGTTCCGCGGAGAATGTGTTTATAGCAATGATGACGACAAAGCGGAGTTTTCACAATATCTCAATATTTTTTACTTTTTATAGTAATTAGAATTTTAATTCTCTTTTACTATTTTATTTATTATTTTTTTTATTTATTTATTTATTTCCTTCTATCTCAAAGCTAATATACAATTTATTTCAGGTTATAGTGGAAAATAATAGTAATCAATCCGTAACTAAAAAGTTAGTGTGGAATGATACAGCGATTTAATTACCAAAAAAAAAAATTTATTTGATGTGGGGGAAACATCGGTTTTATAAAATTATTTTTACTTGGTATTCTACTAAATAATATTCATATAAAAATGCAAAGAAAAACAAAAAAGCAATAAAAAATGATAAAAATACAATTCAAGAATTCATATAGCGGTTGATATTATCCTTTGTTACACAATTTTTTTATATATTATTTTTTATTTTTAATTTTTTATTTTTAATTTTTTATTTTTAATTTTTAATTTTTAATTTTTTATAGAAGTGTGAAAAATGGGATTTGTAGGCGGCTGGAATATTGACAAGATGCATAGTATTTATACGAAGACTATAAAACTGAGTAGTTCTACTAGGAATATTACCGCTTTGCTTAAAAAATTCTTTTAGTACTTTAAAAATGTAAAGGTGTCTCATTGGTAGAATACGCAGGTCTCTAAATAAGGGCCAGCTCTGAGTAAGACGATTTTTCTGAACTATTAACAATGGTCTGAAGGACTTATTATAAGAACAACCCCAACTTGGGATACCATACTGCAACTTGAATGAGCAAGACCGTAATAAATTAACTTTAACACTTTAGTGGAACAATGTTGTTTGATGAGGTACATTTTGCGCGTTACTAGGAGCATATGCGTTTTAATGGTTTGAATATGAGCTTTCCAATTCAAGTTATGGTCAATTAATACTCCAAGGTATTTAAAGTGATGCACTGATTCAATGTTAAAACAATTATTTGAACAAGGTGAACTACGAACAAAATTATATTTTCCACAACTATGTACAGGTAGACAGAATTTTTTACAATCATGCGCATGAAAGCATAAATTATAATCTTTTAAAATGTTATTTGATATTTTGAAGGACATAAGTTTTGTCTTTTCGCTAATAATCAATTAATGCTCCGTAAACCAAAGTCTCAAGGTTTCTAGATCTTCCGAAATCTTTGAAATACATTCGTATCCTGTATCAAACTGGTAAGTTTAGGCTATGTCGTCTGCAAATGCAGTTGACACACCATTTAGATTTATTTCAAAGATAGAGTTTGTATAAATTAAAAACAGCACAGGGCCAAGAACTGAATCCTGTGGTACACCATTTTTTAAAATACCTGAGTCACTAAAGCTCCCATTTACATTGACTTTTTGTTTCCTGCCTTTAAGATAAGAAGTAAACCATTTGTAAATTACTCCTCTAAAACCAGCATTGTATATTTTTTTTAGGAGAAGGTCATGGTCAACCATGTCAAATGCTTTCGTCATATCAACAAAAAGAGCCATGGTGGATTTGTTGCAGTTAATACTTTCATACAACTGGCTACACACTCTGAGGATAGCATCCTCGGTTGACATTCCTCTTCTGAATCCAAACTGATTTCTACTAAAAAAATTGTTTCTATCTAAAAACGACAATATGCGTGATTTCATGAGTTTTTCAAAAATCTTAGAAAACGATGGTAGTAGGGAAATAGGTCTGTAGTTCGACATTTCACTTTTATTACCTTTTTTAAAAAGGTGTATTAGCTCAGCGGCTTTTAGGTGCTGAGGGAAACAACTATTTTGAACACTGAAATTAAACAAGTAACATAAAACGTCCACCACATAGAAGCATATTTTCTTCAACAATACACTAGATATACCATCACTAGTACAAGAATTTTTATTCTTTAATGAAAATATTGCCTTATAGATTTCACTTGACGAAAATGGTTGGAAAACAAAACTGTTCGGTTGTGCATAATCTGTGGTCCTAATAGAACAATTGCAGTCTGTTGAAATCACTACAGATGGTTTAAGTTTTTCCGAAATGTCGGTAAAGTACTCATTTAGCTTATTGGAAATGCTGACTGAATCAGTGTAACTATTTCCATCTATCTCCAAGGTATTAATACCTATTGGTTTCTTTTTCCCAAAATGCTATCAACTACCTTCCATTCATCTCTTACATTACCTCTGGCTCGCTCAATCGAATCAGAATAAAACTTATTGCGCGTCTCCTCAATATTTTTGTGCACGGATTTGCACAGATTATTGTAGTATTTTTTAAGTTTTGTGTTTTGTGGATGACTAGCATTTTTTTGCAATTTTGTTTTTTCTTTTTATCTGCTGCGAGAGATTGTTTATTTCTGCTCGAGATGTGAGGGGATAAAGTAGTACAATTTCTTATATGATTTTTTAAAATTGTAAGAAAGAGATCGAATGCACTTGATGGGTTAGGTTCATTATAAACTGTCTCCCAAAACTCGTGTTTTAAGCATTCCTTCAAAAGAATATAGTTTATGCAATATCTCTTTTTTACAGATGTGTTGCCACAATTTAATACATTGGTACTGGAAGATGCAGTAAGTGCAGTCATACAATGATCTGTTAATTTCAGGTCATAAACAACACCATTAAATACATTCTTATTGCTCTTTTGAGTACGAATAAATATATGATCAATGCAAGTTTTAGTCGAATCGGTCACACGGGTTGGTTCGTTAATAACTCGCTGTAGACCATTTGACGCCATAAGAAGGAGATAATTCTCAGTATCTCTATCAATTTCATCTAATATATCAATATTGATATCACCAATTACTATTAAATTCTTCTCTTCTTATGGAAATACCTTTAGAAACTGCATGCAATCTATAAAAACACAACATTGCATACCTCTCATTCATGAAATCAAAAGACAATTTCATAACATCAGCAATAAGAAAATTAAGCTTAAAACAATCAAGTACAAAACCATTTTTGACATAAACTGTTACACCTCCAGCTGTGTAAGATTCATTACAATTTCCGAAAGGTGTATACCCGGGTATCGTATACAAATCTAATTCTCCCTCATAGAGCCAAATCTCACTCAAAACAATGACAACAGGTAAATTCACTAACGACTCAAGATGTGCTATCAGAGCTGAAAAGTTTTTTCTGATGCTTCGAATGTTTTGATGTAAACAAACAATTTCAAAACAATTAAGGGAATTTCCTGGGTATTCACATGTATTGGGAACTAAGCACGAAACAGAATTAAGAGAGTTTTTCATAAGTTATTGAAATCTGCAACACAAGTTATTCTTACTAAATTTTCCCCCTCCTTCTTCCGCATATAAACTGTCCCATTCTTAGTCCATACATACTGGTACCCTTTTTCTCCCTTCAGCGACAATGCAGTATTAAAAAATTGACGTGTCTGGTACGTTAAACAATCGTTTAAGTACATCTTCTCCGGTCTGCCATGAGTGTTACTCTTGCCGTTGAGTAGTGTTGTTGGGAGTTGCGCTTTTTTTCCCTTTTTTGCTTTCATCATTTTCTCCTTGCACTGGCGAGAAACAAATTTGACAAATAGAATATTTTTCTTTATTTGATTGCTGCCAGTGTTCGGTGTATTTTTTTGCCGTTTGGTTATGCGTTTTGTGTAGCAAAGGTCAATGTCTTCCTTCGATACGTCGACAAGCAGACCATCGCGGAAAATCGTCAGCGCCAGGTGGAATGTTGTAGATCTCCACCGCATTTCCGATGAGTTGTTGTTCCAGATGATCAACTTTCTTCTCGAGTTGCTGAATTTTTAGCTCGCATTCCTTGTTCTTAAATTATAGTTCCACTAACTGCTTTCTTTGGATCTCTATTATTTCTTGTATTTCCGCATAAATCAAATCCATTTTAACAATGGGCTTCGGTGGAGTGGAAGGCGTTTTGTTAACAGGTGTTATGTTGTCAACTTTTTTGTGGAGGTGTGGATTTTGATACATCGGAGAGACACATGCTGGCGCTTCCCCTGATAGCGATTCGCGTCGTTTATTTGCAACACATACTTTGCACTGCCAGAGTTTGTTTGCCTTCTTCATAAATTCGATGTCTTCAGGCATTACATTAACACATGCTGCGGGGGAAAGACTATTGCAATCTCGACACACCACCTTCAGTTGAGTACGCTCAACTTTATTTCCACACGTTTTACACGACATTAGGTATAATGTAAACAATGTAATAAATGATATAACAAAAACAATAAGAAAGTAAGTTTATATTGTCCTCGACGCGTGCGTGCCCCACAACAAACAGGCGAGAACTATTAGCGTCTAAATCGCGTTCTTAGCTCTCCGTAGACACCTTGATCACTAAAATCGACCAACGCGTTCCGAAATGGGAGCTCGGTAACCTAAAAAACATTTTGGTTATTGATATTGGTTATCAATAACCTAAAAAAAGTTTTAATAAGTGATAATGGTTATCGGTAACCAAAAAAATTTAAGTTATCGATAACGGTTATTGGTAACCAAAAAAGATTAAAGTGATCGATAATGCTTATCGGCAACCAAAATACATTTTGGTTTTTAATAACGGTTATTCGTGACCAAAACAGATATACTAAGTCGAGCGTAATGGTTATTTACGACCTTTACTATTAACTCTTAATTTTGCAGCAACCTTTTTCACGAATATGAAAAAAATAATCGTTATTTTGGGTCCCTGGAAAAAATATGTGTTAAATGTGCGGGACCCCATGACATTAAAGAATGCAGTAGTGTCGAGGAAAAATGTGTAAATTGTGGTAGTGCAAAAAATAATTTGAATCTGGAAATAAATTTCACCATAAAGCAAATAGTTTGAATTGTCCAGTGTACATAAGGAAACTTAAAATAGTTGAAGAACGTATTGACTATTAGCAACTAAACAACATAAGGTGAGTGTATTTTAACAGACAAGGATCAGCAAACAATTTCAGTGAAATACAAAGTCTGATTGAAAGCGAAGATATTGACGTTTTAGGAGTACCGGAAACACACTTTACTGAATACCATGAATTGAACGAAATTCAGTTGGAAGGATATTATATATTCAACTGTGAAAGTGAGTCTAGTCATACTGGTGGAGTTGCCATTAATGTTAAAAATAGCTTTAAATGTCATCTAGTCAATTTTAATTAGTATGCAATATTGGTGCTTAATTTAATTTAATAAAAGTTAAAAACGAAGACAATCCTGTGATAATTATTTGGGCAACATATAGATCTCATCAGGGATCAAAGAGAGATTTCTGCGTCGGACTCGAAAATATTATTGACTTTATCCAACAGTGCAATTGTGACTTCATCATCTTAGGAGACTTCAACATAAACTGGCTTATATCTTCGGACACATATAAGCAGCGCATAGCAAATACCATTAATAATTAAAAAAATACGTATTTAATAAAAAACAAGATACCATAACTGATGTTCGAACAGAAAATTACGATATTATAAATGATAGTGGAATTCTCTGTGATATGTTCAATGAATTCTTCGTCCAGAGTATAATATCTTGACTACGTTAATTTAATTGATGAGTGCAATATAGACTTTAACTTTAATGTTGTAGGCCTAGAAACTATCAAAAGTGCAATAGAAACCCTAAATAAAAAACAAGACTTTAACTTTATGCGCATTAAAATGATTAATGACTCCCTAAATATTACCGGACCAATTCTCCAAAGAATTATTAATATATCTCTTAGTGCAGGAATATTCCCAAAAGTATGGAAAGAATCCATAATAATCCCTTCAATGAAAAAAACTAGTGCAATGACATTTAGTGACTACCGACACATTAATATGATGCCTATATGTGAAAAAATATTAGAAAAAATTGTCATGTTTCAATTACAAGAACATTTGAAAAATCAATTTCTCTTGTACAGTTACCAATCCGGATTTCGAGCTAACCATTCATGCGAAACGTGTAGTAATTTTGTGATTAACGAATGGAAACGAGATATCGATGATAGAAATGTAGTTTTAGCAATTTTCTTAGATTTAAAATGAGCCTTTAAGACTGTTAACCACAGTATCCTTTTAAAGAAACTTATGCGCCACGGCATAAAATCAATAGAACTGAACTGGCTTAAAACGTTTATAACTGGTTGAACCCAAAGAACATCAGTTAATGGTAAAGTATCTGAACCATCAAAAATTGAAGTTGAGATACCACTATACTTGGAGTGTTATTGCTCCTGTTATTTATAAATGATATGGTTAAAGTGGTAAAATTTTCTAAGTTTGTTCTTTTTGCCGATGACGCACTGCTTTATATCTCTGGTGCCGATATAGAAACTTGCGTGAATAACATTAACCGAGATCTTGAAAACATAAATAAATGGTTAAAAATGAACAGACTTGTGCTTTATGTGTAAAAAAACTAAATGTATGGTGTTTCGTTATATATCTGTTAATTCTGTCCCCAACGGTAAACGTAAAAATTAATAACGAACAAATTGAAGTGGTGAATAATCTTAAATACCTTGGCGTTATGCTTGACGATAGACTATATTTTAAAGCCTATATAGACTTTATATGTAAGAAAGTGTCAACAAAAAAATGGTGAGTTAAGGAAAATGAGACAGAGACAGATAATGTACTAGTAAAACCTCATTTCGATTATTGTGCAACCGTATTATTCATGTGTCCAAAAAAACACATATTCATGTGTGAAATACAAGGATAGACTTCAGCTACTGCAAAATAAAGCTATGAGAACAATATTAAAATGTAACAGATACACATCGAAAAGAAATATGACAGCCGCCCTAATGTGGTTAAACATAAACCAACGTTTATATGTTCTGACAATGCTATTTGTCTTCAAAATTAAAAATAATATGCTACCTGGATACCTTTGTGTCCACGCTCATTCTGAAGATGATGCAGTTTATGTACTAAGGAATGCGAGAGATCTACGAATTGATAGAGCACGAACTACGAGCGGTCAGCGAACCATTTTTTACCTGGGATTTGTAGAATTAAACAACTTGCCAACCGATATCAAATACTTAACAAACATAATAGAATTTAAAAGAAAATTAATTAACTTCGTGAAACTAAACCATATTTGAAAACAAACAATGTTTCACTTTTTCAATAAAAATCAATGTAAATAGGTTGTACTATATATGTATATAAAAAATAGCTAATTGAAGCTTAATAAAGTATATTCAATTCAATTCAAAATATTTATTTAAATAGTGAATTGACGATGCGTTTCTACCACTGCTTGTTGAAGACTGCCGTCTCTCATATATGAATCCTACATATACTATATATATGAGAGAAACTTCATATCAAGCAATTTGATTTGAAAACTGCATTCTTAAATAGTGAAATCAAAGAAGAGATCTATGTTCAGCAGCCACGAGGATATGAGGATGGAATCACTCGAGTATGCAAACTTTAGACGAGCATCCACGGGCTGGAACAAAACGTTCACCAAATGTCTGAAAAAATTTAATTTTCGACCATGCGCTGCTTATCCATGTATTTTTATAAATGACAGGAATGAAAAGAAGGTAATTTTGGCAATTTATATAGATGCCGGCTTGGTGGCATCAACGGACAGTTGCGAAATTTTTAAGTTTTGTGAGCATCTTAAGATTAATTTCGAAAAAAAGGTGTTTCTGGCAAAACATTTCCTAGGCTTGGTGATAAGGAGATTTCGGTATATTCAAAAGCATTAAATTCAAACTTTTTCTCTTCAGGGATGCAGACCATGCTGGTGACGTTGTAACTAGACGTTCGACCAGTGGATATGTTTTCCTGATGGGGTCAAGCTGCATCACTTGGGCCTCGCAACATCAAAAAATGCGTGGCACTACCTACAACTGAAGCTGAGTTTGTGGCTGCGTGTCAAGCAGTCAAAGAGCGAGTATGGAACCAACAACTTTTAAACGATTTACTGACTCAAAAGATGAAACCAGTTTTATACGTGGACAATCAGGGAGCCATAAGACTAATCAAGAATCCTGAATTCCATAAGGGGACTAAACACATAGATGTCCGTTTTAACTTTATCCGTGAAAAGTTTGAAGATGATCTTTTTGAGCTGGAGTTTGTCCGAACACAAAACCAAGTTGACAATATTTAAACAATGGCCTTACCCAAGGACAGATTTCAACGATTTCGCTCCATGATGGGAGTAATTGCTTTACATAGTTTGAATTAACTTTGAATTTATTTAAATGTTTAAATACAATTCCTTTTAAAACATTCATAAAAGTGGGAGTGTTAATATAATTAGTTTATTTTGCTTTAAATTTAGTCACCCTGGGTGACTTATTGTTTTTCTTTAATGTCTCTGTACTTCTCTACTACTTTGCTTATCTTTCTTTCTTTCTAATGTAAGCCCCCTCAGAGCTTACTGTGTCAGACTGCCATTGATAACAAACAAAAAACACTTGCCTTTTCTCTTCTTCGATTCGCTTTTTTTTATTTTACAATTTAGTCGCAACTTACTATGCCAAACTAAAAGCTGGTGATTGAAAAAAGCCCCGATATTGTGTTGCAGCCCCCCCGCTGTTCGTCAACATCAGTCGATTCGGCCACATCTTGATCCGCTAGTCGAAACATCAGTAAATAAATTAATTCGCGCACAGTGGGGTCTTGCACTCTGTGGCGTCTGCCGGTGGACACAAAACTTTGGTTTTACAGTTGGGGCTTCCAGCTCGGCCCTCCTGACATTGATCGCGGCCTCGCGATCGGAATTCAAGTCTTCATCGTCTTCGTCTGGGGCATCATCCGCGAGAAGTCCCCCTTCCGGTAGCTCGCACCATTTTTTTAGTTTGTCGCTGCTCATTACTAAATATGGGCCCTTGTATATCGGCTCTAGTTTTCTTGACTCGACAGTTCCTGCAATCTCTTTTTCAACCAAAACAAAATCATTTATCTCGTATGCAGTGGGAGTCCGGTGGCTCTCATCAAACTTTGTCTGTGTCTGATTCCTTTGGATGCACTTCAGGGCTTCTTCACGTTTGGCATGAACGCCTTCAGGTGCTAGTGCCTGGCTTGTAGTGAGAACATACCATTAGATAAGTCTAACCCTCGTAAGACAATAAAGCGTAAAGCAAGAAAGTATTACATGGTGTCAGAAGTGATTCGTGGTTAAATTAAAAAAAAAAAAAAAGTTATTTACACAGCTCTTAAACGCACATACGGCAATTAATATCCACCATAGACAATGTCGAGCGATCGATTACCTCAAGAACTGGACTGCGGAAATCTGGCACGTGAGTGGCCAATTTGGAAGCGGAATTTCATAATGTATATGATAGCCAACAATAAGATGAGTGATCCTGAAAAGCAAAAAATCGCAACTTTCTTGTGGTTAGTGGGCACTCGTGCAGCGGATATTTATAATACTTTGTTTCCAGATGAAACAATTTTTGATTCAATCAGCCTGAGCGCAAATAACAATGAACAACGGGATGTAAATGAACGGGAAAATGAAGGCGAAATAACGGAAAATGCAAACACGCTACGACGAAAGACGTTGGAAGTGGTCTTGAAAGCGTTCGATGATTATTGTATTCCAAGAAAAAACATCGCCATGGAATCTTTCAAATATAACAGTATCATACAAAAGGAAAAGCAAAAGTTCTCAGAATTTGAAAGGAGTTAAGAACGCAAGTAAGGTATTGCGATTTTAAGTGCAAGTGCGGTGAAACCTATGAAGATCGAATGCTCCGCGATCGTATTATACTTGGAGTATTCGACAAAAAACTCCAGTTAAAATTGCTGGACGGACGAGATGAACCACTTAAAATTGTGATTGAAACTTGTAAGACTTACGAAGCTGCAAATGTTAATAAAAACATTTTGGACAGTCGTGCACAGTTCGTAGTAAACTCGGTTTCTGAGGAACAACAACAACAATTTGAAGACACTGAAGTAAATTCGCTTAATCGAGCCTGTTTTCACTGTGGTCAAGCTTTTAATTTGGACATCTTAATAAATGCAAAGCAAAGGAGGTTATTTGTACTTTTTGCGGAAAAAAGGGTCACTTAAATCGATGCTGCCGGTCACGTGGTAAGAATCAGCAAGCTGGAAATCATAATCAAGCAGGAATCCATCAACAAGCAGGAAATCGTCAGCAATCTGGAAGTCAGCAACAAACTGGGAATCAACAAAACACATTCAGACAGCACATGGGTAGTTTAGATTGGAGTAAAAAAGCAGGTACTGTCACTCAAGGTTGTTTTAATAGTCATAATTTAGAAAATAAAAATAATTTTTATAGCATAAAATCAAATAACGGATCAAGTAACATTAAGTGGATCAAGCAATATCGGATAAATGGGAAAATTATTGAATTCAAAATAGATACCGGGTCGGATGTCAATTGTATACCAATCGAATTTACAAAAAAAAATCATATTGATATTAAAACTGAAATTAATAATTTTCCTGTTTACGATTATAATCGAAATAAAATTAACATATTTGGAAAAGAAGAGTTAAGTTGTCATGATTTTAAGGATAATTCTGTACATTCAGCCAAATTTCTAGTAGTCGATAATTATCTTGAACCATTACTTGGTTTAGAAACATGCATAGAATTTGGATTGATCAAGCGTCTAGATGTAAGTTCCGTAACTCAATTACCTAAAACAAAAGAAGAGTTTGTAGCACAATTTCATGACCTTTTTGATGGCTAAGGCAAATTTCCTGGTACTTGTTCAATACAATTAAAAGATAATTCAGCACCAGCATTACACTACAAAAAACGATTTCCATTCAGCATAATGAATCGATTAAAACAAAAATTAGATAAAATGGTAGAAGAGGGAATTATAACGCCAGTAGATTATCCTACCGACTGGGTAAATAACCTACAAATAGTTGAAAAACCAAACGGCGACCTAAGAACATGCTTAGATCCAAAACCATTAAATGCCTGTATAAAAAGGGAACATTATTTAATACCTACTATAGAAGATGTAACATCTAATTTAGCAAATAAACGACTGTTTTCGGTCTTTGATCTACGCAACGGATTTTGGCAAATGGAGTTAGATAGTAAAAGCTCAGACCTAACAGCATTCATGACTCCATTTGGAAGGTTCAAATTTAATCGTGTACCTTTTGGAATAAGTAGTGCACCAGAGATGTTTCAAAGAAAAATGATACAAACATTTGGAGGCATTCCTGGTATTATAGTTTATTTTGATGATATTTGTATAACTGCTAAAGATGAAAAAGAACATGACCAAGTATTGTCAATGGTCATTAAGAGGGCCAGAGAAAATAACATTAAATTCAACCCAGCTAAAGTTCAATATAAAACAAACGAAATGAAATTCATGGGTCATATCATATCGTTAGGAAAAATTAAGTCGGATAACAAACACATAAGAGCAATTTTAGAAGTAAAAAGGCCAGAAAATAAAACAGAGAGTAATGAGATTTCTTGGATTGACTAAGTTTTTATCTAGATTTATTCCAAACTTATCTAAAATCACATCAGAATTAAGAGGGTTAACTAGAAACAATGTTCGATGGAATTGGAATGAAAAACATGAATTGGAACTAAAAAAAATTGTTAATATAGTAACATCTTGGCCGGTTTTAACAATATTCGACCCAAATAAAAGTATATTGGTTCAAACTGATGCATCGAAAGATGGATTGGGTTGTGTATTATTGCAAGATGGTCATCCGATCGCATTTGCATCAAGAACATTAAGCAATACTGAACAAAAATGGGCTCAAATAGAAAAAGAGCTGCTCGCTATAGTTTTTGCATGCGATCGTTTTCACTTTTATCTATATGGACGTGATTTTGTAGTTCAAAGTGATCACAAACCATTGGAAGCATTGGTAAAACGTGACATTGATGATGTCACACCGAGATTACAAAGAATGTTTATGTTCCTACTTAAATATCCGAAAATGAAAATAATCTATACTCCGGGAAAAAACATGCTTGTAGCTGATTGCTTATCAAGGGCGCAGTTACCAGACGTTGAAGAGCTCAAAGGGTTGAAAGCTGTTATACACTCAGTTACAAAAGGTGTATGTATTTCAAAGGAAAATTATGATATTTACTGTAAAAAATTACAAGACGACAAACACTATAAAAAAATTTGTGAATATGTGTCTAACAAATGGCCCAACTATTCTCAGCTTGATGAATTAGGAAAAAGTTTCCACAAGTTTAAATCTGACTTACATTACGAAAATGGTTTACTTTTTAAAATTTTTAAATTAGTAATACCTTCAGAATTACAAGAGACAACGTGCAAGTGTTTACATGAACCCCACTTGGGAATAGAAAAAACACTAGCAAGAGCTAGAATGCACTATTTTTGGCCAAATATGACCAAAGAAATTAGGGAACTTATAGAAGCATGCACTACTTGCGAAAAATTTAAGAGAAACAATCAAAAGGAGCCATTAGTTCAGGAAAGTACACCCAATTATCCGTTTCATAAAATATCGATGGATTTGTTTGAATACGCTGGTCGTAATTACTTATCAATAATTGATGCATATTCAGGATTCTTAATAGCGGAAGCGTTAACTAAAAAAACTTCTAAAGAGATCATCACGGCCCTCAATAGAAATTTTGACAAATTTGGATACCCAACAATTATTAAATGTGATAATAGTCCATTTGGTTCAGCTGAATTTGAAAAATTCGTCTCTGATGCAAATATACAACTGAAGTTTTCGAGTCCAAGATATCCACAGAGCAATGGACTTGCTGAAAAGGGAGTTGCGATTGCCAAAAATATTTTAAAACGCTGTTATGAAGGTTATGAAATCGATAAATACCAATATAGAATCTTAGAATATAACGCTACTCCGGTGGCAAATATGAAATTAACTCCATCGGATTTATTTTTCGGACGCTTGATCAAAACAAAACTACCAATAGCTGAAAATTTACTTAAAAGAAACCACTTAAGTGAGCATATTGTTCAGGAAAAAATTGAAAAGAAAAAAGAAAATCAAAAATTTTATTATGATAGAAGTGCAAGAGATTTGCCAAAACTTCAAATTGGAAAGAAAGTTATCTTTAAGAAAAACGGGAAAGACTGGAAATACGGAATTATAATCGGAATTGTTAATGGTAGGTCTTATATTATTAAGGATGATTGTAATAAATTCTTTAGACGTAATAGAAGATTTATTGCCAAAGCACATAATAGCGGATTTGATTTAAGCGAAGTTTTATATGAGGATCATATTCAAAAAAATATAACATGTACTACCGGAATCATGTGATAATGAATATGGTAATAAAAACAAAAATATTAACATAAGTAACCTAAACAATAGCGCGGTAACTGATGAACTATCTGATATTGATGGTTCTTCGGAATCAGAATCATTTTATGATGCTAATGAAAATAATAGCTCAAGAGTATCAACAGATAACAGCGAGTCAGATAAATCATCAGTTCATTATCGAACAAGAAGTGGTCGTATAATCGGACCACCAAACAAATATAGTTACGAAAATTAATGTAATTAATTAATTAATAAGGTTCACTGTTTAGAAAATATGTAATTGTAAATGTAAAAAAAAAGAAAAGAAAAAGCGTGTAATGAGAACATACCATTAGATAAGTCTATGATATTCTATGTTAATCGATGTTTGTTTATTCTTTACACTTGTGTGACAGAGATAGGCATCTTATATATATGAATGTTACAGACCTTATTTAAGCAGTTGTTCATCAACCCCCGTAAGACAATAAAGCGTAAAGCAATAAAGTATTACATGGCTGTCCTCCAATTCTTGTAACATTCGGTCTTTCGTCATACTTCGAGGGGTGTACGCAAACGACAAATCATTTGGGGTAGCCTTTAACACAGAGTTCTTTGCCGTATTGAGAGTCCATTGCGCTTTCCTCAAACAGGTTACCCAATCCTCGCCTGCTGAATGCCCGCACTTAAGCATTGAAAACAAGGTTCTGTTAACCCGTTCTGCTTGTCCGTTGGCCCTGGGGATTTGAGTTGCTGTTTTAATGTGTTGGATTCCATGGTCATCACAGTACTTCTCGAAGGTCGCTGCGGTGTATGCTGCCCCTCGATCGGAAATTAAACGGGTTGGAGATCCAATATGTTTTGTGACTTCTTCGAGTGAATTTATCACTCCCTTAGTATTGGCAGTCTTAACTGCGAAGAGAACAGTATATTTAGTAAAATTGTCAATAATTACCAAAGCGTATTGTACGCCTCCCCGTCCTTTAACAAAAGGTCCCAAGTGGTCGACATTCATCGTATGGAAGGTGATAGGATTCCTTTCGATACAAGGCAACTCCTCCTCCCGGTGGCCGCCCCTTCTCTTCGCGTAAGCACACTCAGGGTGTCCCTTTTATATAACCCTTGACGAAGTTTCTAGCCCTTGGAAACCAGTAGGTCTTCATAAGTCGTTCCTGCGTTTTCTCTTCTGCCATATGCCCAGCTTCATCATAGCACCTCCATAGAATCCTCCAGCGGATACCTCTCGGCACTACCCATTTATCTTCTCCGTTCTTCTTCCAAAAGAGTCGTGGTCCCTTAAGCACATACTCATTGTGTTACTGCCGCGCTGTTGCTGTCTGTTGTCTTCTTTCAAAACTCTTACAATTTCTCGGAGCTCCGGATCTTGCATTTGTATCGTTATGAGCCAATCTTCTTCACTAATGTTGATGTTTATGACACACAGCGTGGCCCGGCTGATGCACGGTTGTAAAATTGAATTCTGCGAGCCACCGTCTGGCTATTCGTGGAATAATCTTGAATTTGTTTTGCATCCCAACAGTCGGTAATAACTCGGAAGTGTTTGCCAAGCAGATATACACGAAATCTGTCCAAACTCTCCACTATGGCCAGCACCTCCAGTTCATAGGAGTGGAACTTTGATTCGGCTGTAAGTTTGCGACTGTAATATGCAACTGGTCGTAGTTTCTCGTCCAGTTTCCCTTTTGGCATTAGAATACCTGCTAATCCGGATATCGATGCATCTGTATGCACCTCATGTGTGCATCCCTGGTCATACAGTACGAAGACCGGTGGATTCGTCAATGCGACCTTCAGCTCTTCGAACGCATTACGCTGCTTCTCCATCCAGATGAATTTGGTTTCTTCCTTCAACAGATCGCTTAGCGGTGTGGCGATATGAGCGTATTTCGACACGAATTTCCGAAAATACCCAGTTAGTCCCAGAAACTGTCTGATGTGATGTTTGTTCTTCGGCGGCAGAAACTCGTCAATTGCTTTTGTTTTGCGGTTGCCCGGCTGAATGCCTTTACTCGTCACCTTGTTTCCTAGGAATTCGATTTGAGTTTTAAAAAATGCACATTTACCTGTCTTCAAAGTCAAGCCGACTTCTTTTTCTTTTCGTAAGACCATCTTCAATCGATGTGCTAGGAATTATAACATCGTCCAATTATACAGCAATTGCTCTTGGATTCATTTGGGATTTCACTTTGTTCATGAGGCTTTGGAATTGTGCTGGGGCGTTGACGAGTTCGAATGGTATCCGGTTAAATTCGTAGAGCCCCTCGTCGGTTGCAAATGCAGTGTACTTTTTGCAATTTTCCTCCACTCTGATTTGATGGTATCCTGAAGCTAGATCCACCACCGTGAAAAATGAGTTCCCACTCAACGACGCCAGCACCTCCTCCACTACAGGCATTGGAAACTTTTGTTTTACAGTGACTTTATTCAATGCAAGAAAGTCAATGCAGAAACGTTCAATTCCATCCTTCTTCATAGTAAGGACTATCGGCGAGCAGTAGTCTGACGACGATTCCCGGATCACCCTCTGCCGCAATAGCTCGTATATATTCTCATATACCACCTTACGTTTGGCAAATGGTATCCGGTGTGGTTGGACACACACTGGCTTCTTCGTCTCAAATTCGATGTGACACTCACCCCACTTGCAATCCCCTAACTCGTCTGCCGTCAGCGCGAAACATTCTCTGTACTTGTTGACTAACTCTCTCAATTTTCGCTTTTCACGAATATCCATCTCACTATGGTCTAACTCAGCTGTTTTGATTTGACCCCAGCTGTTTCCGGTGCGCTCATCCTTGATGATCATCGCCTGTGACTCTTCTCCATCATGGGGTCAGTCACCTAGTAAGCTTTCCATACGTTTTCTCCAGCTTAACTTGCGTTTGGTCCAACAATTTTTTCCAAGAATCATTTTATATGGCTGACTCTGGTCTGGCACAATAAGAACTTCACATCAGTTACATAACTTGTCGATCCTTACTTCCGCATACAGTCTTCCTGTTGTTTTACATCCACCATTGCCGAAACCATTCAATGTAAATTCATAAGGTTCATATTGCGACGCTGTGAGGGTAAGGCAGTCACTCCTGGCATCTCGCTTGACCAGCATCTGATGTGGCTGATTTGACTGCCGTTTCACTGGGCAGTTGCGACTGATGTACCCTGGCTGCATACACTGGTAACACTTGGACTCTCTTGGCCTAAATAGGCTTGATTTACACCTCTGGATTGGTGTTGGATGTCCTGTTTTACGTTCATGATTCTGCTCACGGTTTTTCATCTGTGGTGATTTACGATGTAATCTCAATCCTGCAATCAATCGAATGCATTGAAGAACTTCTTGAATAGATTCCGGTCTTGTTGCTCTGAATGATTCCAAGCACTCACTGTCCGTTATTCCCTGCACAACTCATCGAACTAGAGACTTCTCGTCCAGCTGTCCCCGTGATGCGATCGCAATCATCTCATACACAAATTCTTCAGTGTCCTCGACCGTGCGTTGCCTCTCGTTCCGAAGTAGTTCATATAGACGGGCTACATCATCTTCTGGCGGGAAATTTTCCAGCAGATCGTCCAAAAGTTCGCCCAAAGTCTTGTGAATGACGCCTTTACACCAAGTTTTTGCGGCTCTCTCTTATCTCGTTATAGAAGCCATTACCAAACGTTCGTCCAACTGGTATATGCCCTGCACTTCTCTGATCCCCCTACACCACGATGCTGATGATAAACCCGCCTGGTTGCTGGGATTAAATACGGGCACGAACAGCATAATTACAACCAGCTCTTTGCTTCTGACCCGCAGTATCAATTGCATTCACCTTAGGGCGCGCGCGCTTTGAGAACTTTGTAGCTCCTCAGTTGATGCCTCCGCCGTAAGCTTCTACAATAGTTCTTTCATCTGTCGAATCTCTTCCCTCAACTTTGTTGTTTCAGTTCTGTAGTCTTCATCCTCTGCAGCCTCTTCCTCGCTTGTTTCGTCAAGAACATCATCTGCAACTAATCCTTCGTGCATCAACAATTTCACCAGTACTTGTCTTTTCCTCTTCCCACCAGTTGCAAGGCCACATGCTCGTAATTGATCCTGAATCTGGTTTCGAGTAAGCGTGCGTAGCTCAGCAATCCTATTCTCCTTAGTCGACATTTCTTCTTTTTTTTTTCTCAAACCTTAATGTCGTACCGGCCCACTTTTTTTTTTACAACACTTTAGCGCTACGGTAACACAATTCCCACTTCTCTGAATCTTTTCTCGGCGTTTCAAAATTGTCCAGGAAGGAATCCCACTTCTGAAGATGTAAGCCCCCTCAGAGCTTACTGTGTCAGACTGCCGTTGATAACAAACAAAAAACACTTGCCTTTTCTTTTCTTCGATTCGCTTTTTTTTATTTTACAATTTAATCGCTTCTTACTATGCCAGAGTGGCTTTACAAACTAAAAGCTGATATTGTGTTGCAGCCCCCTTTATACACTCCTATGGAACCGCTGTTCGTCAACCGGTCAACATCAGTCGATTCGGCCACATCTTGATCCGCTAGTCGAAACATCTGTAATTAAATTAATTCGCGCACAGTGGAGTCTTGCACTCTGTGGCGTCTGCCGGTGAACACAGAAATTTTGGTTTTGCAGTTGGGGTTAACACTAACAGACACTTCTTTGCATTGTAGCAACGCCACCCATCACACGGAGTAATATCGTTGTTCGACCAATCCAGTGATATTGTCATTAATTTTATACTACCTGTATTTTTTATATTAAGTGTCAGAATGGACATCTTCCTCTGAACCCCGGAGTCTGTTGAGGCATCCTTTAGAATTATAATCTTATTTTAATAAAATTATGCTTGACCAGTTCTTTAAGTCATTTTATTTTTATGTTAAATGAATAGAAAACGTAAAATGTGTTTACATCACACATCTAGACAAAAATATTGAATTTACTATCAACCAATTATGACATTGGTAAGAAAATTATAACCGTTTTTTCTTAGGGGTAGGATGTTGCTTAAATTTATAAATCATAATTTTTATAAACTTTTGTTAATATAGTAAAGTAAATATTTATGTTTTGAAATATATATTTTTACATATATATTTTTTCGTCTTTCTGTTGCCGTCTTTTAAATCTACGTTGTTCCTATATTGTATGCTGACTACATTGAAAGGGACCTAATAGATATTATCCAACTTATGTCCAACTTGTTTCACTAGAACTAAATCTTTTACTTTTGTATATAAGCTAGAACTATATCTATGGTATAAGACTTTTGCTTTATTCGTTTTTCTTTTTATAATATCCAACTCCCTTTTATGAGCCGAATGAAGTCGAAGTTTTACTTCCTTCCTGGTCTTCTTTTGCATCCAAAAGGAACTCGTAATTACCGGGATTCAGTAGTCAACACATTTCGTCAAATAATTGGTTTTTATATTCGGCGCCCATTCTATTCCTCATAGGACCGTTAACTAGTATGAAATGGTCAAAGATTGCTTTAGCTATTATTTTTGCACTTTTATCAGCAATACTGATACCAGATATTTGGTAAAATCTCATATTACTGTGGCTGCATACGCCTTGACATTTCTTGTCTTGGTAAATGTCCAATGGTATCTATCAATACTTAATCAAATGCGGTCATTGGGGTATCCGTTAAAATCATTGGTTCTCATAAGTTTCACACTGACATGAATTTCTTATATTTTGAATATAAAAAGATCATTAAAATTTATGAGTGACGTAGCGTCGGGTGCATAATTTTTCTAACAAAGTCTCGTTAAGAGCCCTGAATTTTCAGCCGGTTTTGAAACAAATCTTATGTTATAGTTGCGGAATCGAATCATTTCACCTCATCAGCATTTTCGGGAATTGGAAAGCCTTATATTACGTGAAATTTGCTATCATCTGAAACTTATCAGGATTTAATTTTAGACTGTATTTTGAACACGTTTTGTATACATCCGTTAAATTGTTCAACATGTGAGATTCTGAACGGCTAAATACAACTAAATCATTCATATATAAGAATGCTTGCATTGTTGATAACCCAGAAAACGCAATTGTCATCATTCTTTGAAATAAGTTTGGTGCTATCTTTAGGCCAAACCGAAGACGATTGAATCGGAGTGAACCTTTATAAGTTGAAAAACACGTTAAGTCCCTTAAATTTTCATCTTATTATTATATATATAAATTATTAATCTCCATCGTTTTTGGTTATTACCAGGTAAATACTTTTTCGGTACCTCCAGTTCCACTATATGTTCGTATCATTTGGCAACCTGTTTTTTGATCTCACTTTTATG
Source organism: Orthonevra nobilis (assembly GCA_963555765.1). Classification (NCBI taxonomy): domain Eukaryota; kingdom Metazoa; phylum Arthropoda; class Insecta; order Diptera; family Syrphidae; genus Orthonevra; species Orthonevra nobilis. Next base: position 30,699,184 of record OY743227.1, read on the forward strand.
AGCGTGCGGTATTCTATAGTTTTAAATATAAGGTTAGCTTTTATTTATAAAAGATGTTAACCGTTTTTTATCAATATACTCCGAGAAGAGTTTATGTAAATTAGATCTTGCAGGCATTGCTATTGCATTATTAGTTTGTGAGCAAGACATTGGTAATTCAATTTAGTGAAAGCCGTCTGGTCTTAGTACTTACCAATCTTGGTTTTTGTCATAGTTAAGTGAACATTGTATTACTTGAAAAAATAAAGCCCAATTATCCGTTGGGTTTTCAATTTTTAATTCAGTGTGAAGTCTTTAATGCTACGAATGATGTAAGGTTAAGTCTTATATTAAGGATTTTACTGCTTATATTCGTGTTTCCTTATGAGTAATTGGGGTTGGTTAGTTTTCCATAACCAGTTGAATCATTCTGACGTTTCTTTTGATGTTGCAATTTCTGAGCTTGTTAATATATAATAACTCGTATTGCGCGTTAGTCCGACATATAAGCGCTTTCTACTTTTTTGGTGAGGTCTTCAACCTCTTTTGCATATGCATTTGCCAGTTTGGAGCTTTGGTGGAGTTCATCATTTGATGTGATGACGCCTACCGTTTGCCTTTCACTGTTGTGTTTAATTTTTGAACAACTACAGTTAATGTTGCTTCTGAACAAGATATAAGATTAATAGCAGTTCCTTATAGCTTTGTTTTTATAAGATTAATAGCAACGATGTCGTTGTCATTGTTTATGCTATTTATCAATTCTTACGCAGCTTAGGAGCTTTGCAGATCGTCTGCGTTACCAAGGAAATCCGCAACGATGCGGTGTTTGCGACATTTTGTTTAGATTCGTAATTTTTTTATTTCTTTTTGTTTCACAAAAATTTGTTACATATGTAAGAATGAGAGTGGAAGTGCCCTGCTTTTATTTTTCACATCGGTCTTTTACCGCGGTGACGACCGCCGACGACTTTCGCGCTTCGCTGGCTAAGAACTAACTTCTTGTGTCGCCGACAGTTTCTTGCCGCCTCGCATCGTCGCCATAGTTGCTTCTGAACAGTCAACGAAATTCCACAAAGTCGAGAAGTTCAACGACTGAAATTAACTCCACAGGAAGAAAATCGTCATGCCCACGCACAAGATGATTTAGCCACGTATCGTTTTCCCCATGATCGACCTTACTATGCTTCGACTGCCAGTGCATGTCGCTTTCGTTTACATTTTGGTGCATTTGCTTTTATGCGATAACACACAAGATGACGAGTAATCATAACGATCCATGAATAAAATACTATGTATGATTATTCAGATAAAAGTGGACGTACTTTGATACTCCCACTCGGCCACTCCTGAATCTTCGACTGCCCCCAGTATATCTCGCTCTGCGCTTCCAAATTTCTTGACTACTTCTTCGCTCTTCTCTGTTCTAACCGGATACACCCAGACAAATTTTGTGAATGCGTCGACAATAACTAATAGGTTGTTATAGAACTTGTTTGTCGACGGCATCGGTCCCATGTGATTCACGTGGTAAGTGTGGAGAGGCACATCGCTCTTCTTCATTGGATTCCGGAATCCTTCGCCCTTGTCGTATTTATTCTATTTTCTATTCTATTCTTCTATTTCTCGTATTGCTTTGATACAAGCTAAGCAATAAGAGATATCTTTTTTATTTTTACTAAAAAATAATCTTGATTGCTCAAATGCACAAGTATGTGACTTAACTCATTGAATTTGTATAGCAGATCGTTCCTTAGCTCGAAATGTAACTGATAAGTTGGCACTTTATTATAGCCAACACCGCATGTTCGTAACTGGTGTAGTTAGTCTTTTAGTTTTAAATATAAGGTTAGCTTTTATTTATAAAAGATGTTAACCGTTTTTTATCAATATACTCCGAGAAGAGTTTATGTAAATTAGATCTTGCAGGCATTGCTATTGCATTATTAGTTTGTGAGCAAGACATTGGTAATTCAATTTAGTGAAAGCCGTCTGGTCTTAGTACTTACCAATCTTGGTTTTTGTCATAGTTAAGTGAACATTGTATTACTTGATAAAATAAAGCCCAATTATCCGTTGGGTTTTCAATTTTTAATTCAGTGTGAAGTCTTTAATGCTACGAATGATGTAAGGTTAAGTCTTATATTTAGGATTTTACTGCTTATATTCGTGTTTCCTTATGAGTAATTGGGGTTGGTTAGTTTTCCATAACCAGTTGAATCATTCTGACGTTTCTTTTGATGTTGTAATTTCTGAGCTTGTTAATATATAATAACTCGTATTGCGCGTTAGTCCGACATATAAGCGCTTTCTACTTTTTTGGTGAGGTCTTCAACCTCTTTTGCATATGCATTTGCCAGTTTGGAGCTTTGGTGGAGTTCATCATTTTTCAGTGATGACGCCTACCGTTTTGCCTTTCACTGTTGTGTTTAATTTTTGAACAACTACAGTTAATGTTGCCTGAGAACAAGATATAAGATTAATAGCAGTTCCTTGTAGCTTTGTTTTTATAAGATTAATAGCAACGATGTCGTTGTCATTGTTTATGCTATTTATCAATTCTTACGTAGTTTAGGAGCTTTGCAGGTCGTCTGCGTTACCAAAGAAATCCGCAACGATGCGGTGTTTGCGACATTTTGTTTAGATTCGTAATTTTTTTATTTCTTTTTGTTTCACAAAAATTTGTTACATATGTAAGAATGAGAGTGTAAGTGCCCTACTATTATTTTTCACATCGGTCTTTTACCGCGGTGACGACCGCCGACGACTTTCGCGCTTCGCTGGCTAAGAACTAACTTCTTGTGTCGCCGACAGTTTCTTGCCGCCTCGCATCGTCGCCATAGTTGCTTCTGAACAGTCAACGAAATTCCACAAAGTCGAGAAGTTCAACGACTGAAATTAACTCCACAGGAAGAAAATCGTCATGCCCACGCACAAGATGATTTAGCCACGTTTCGTTTTCCCCATGATCTACCTTACTATGCTTCGACTGCCAGTGCATGTCGCTTTCGTTTACCTTTTGGTGCATTTGCTTTGATGCTATAACACACAAGATGACGAGTAATCATAACGATCCATGAATAAAATACTATGTATGATTATTCAGATAAAAGTGGACGTACTTTGATACTCCCACTCGGCCACTCCTGAATCTTCGACTGCCCCCAGTATATCTCGCTCTGCGCTTCCAAATTTCTTGACTACTTCTTCGCTCTTCTCTGTTCTAACCGGATACACCCAGACAAATTTTGTGAATGCGTCGACAATAACTAATAGGTTGTTATAGAACTTGTTTGTCGACGGCATCGGTCCCATGTGATTCACGTGGTAAGTGTGGAGAGGCACATCGCTCTTCTTCATTGGATTCCGGAATCCTTCGCCCTTGTCGTATTTATTCTATTTTCTATTCTATTCTTGTATTTCTCGTATTGCTTTGATACAAGCTAAGCAATAAGAGATATCTTTTTTATTTTTACTAAAAAATAATCTTGATTGCTCAAATGCACAAGTATGTGACTTAACTCATTGAATTTGTATAGCAGATCGTTCCTTAGCTCGAAATGTAACTGATAAGTTGGCACTTTATTATAGCCAACACCGCATGTTCGTAACTGGTGTAGTTAGTCTCCGCTGTTGTTGCCCCAAAACTCAGGCAAAATACCGGGTGCCAAGTCCCATCGTTTTTCAACAGTAGTACGCCCCCATACCCGATCACACTGGCGTCCGTATGCAGCTCCGTCGCTAGCTGTGGATTAAAAAGTTTCAAAATTGGTTCATCACATAAAATATTCTTTAAGATCTCAAAAGCAGCAATCTGATCCACATCAAAATCATATGCGCTCTCCTTCATTGTTAGATCCGACAAAGGCATGGCGATAGTTGCATAGTTTGCGATAAACTAACGGAAAAGCACCGTCATGCCCAAAAAGCTTTGCACTTGCTTGATATTGGTTGGTTTCGGAAAATCCTTTACTGCTCTTATCTTTTCGGTTTAATGCTCCCGTCGTCTAGTTTGGGTCCAAGGATTTAAGTCGACCAACTCAAGAAATTACACTTCCCCCACTTTATCACTAGGCCGTTGTCTTCGGCCATGCTCAATACCACAAATAGCTGGTTGCTGTCATCTCTTTTCTTCACAAGTACTATTGGACTAGCGAAGTTCGAATGACTGTGTTAAATATTCCCTTCATTTAACCTTTCCCCAATTGGCTCTGAAACGGCTTCTTTCTCTGGTGGTGCTAATCTCCTTGCCGGGCTTTCATCCAGTAGTATTGTGTTCATCTCAATGCACGATTTGGGTACATAGGAATACGCCTTGTTCGACTGACTTCGTCTGCTGGACCCGCTTGGTTTGTTTTTGATTTCAGTTCGTCGCTTCGGCACCAATTCAGCTACTCCCTTTAATAATCCTCGTGCATACAGATATTTTTGCATGTAGCTCCACTCGCATGCCGTTGCATTGTCTTCAAATATCTGCTTTCTTCTTCCGAGAATTTCTCGAGAGACTAATCGACGTCGCAAAACACAGAATTATTATTATTGTTCTTCTAAAGTAACTTTCTGCTGTACCTTCTCCTCGTTTGGTGAGTTTTTCCTATAAAATCACTGGCTGTTGTTCCTTTTTCTCATCGTCCGTTTCTAATTACTCGTCATTGGCTTTGCTTATGCTGTACAATCTATTCCTTATTTTAATATTTTCTTCTCCAAAAGTATCTCGAATTCGATTGAACAAATCGGTTTTAATTTTATGCCGGTAAAAAAGACCCTTCCATTTCAGAAACCCTTTTATTTGCTTACGGTTAGTAATTTCAGGTCATCTATTCACGAATCTTTGCTTAGCACTCTTAACTTTTGTATCCTTGCTTTCCTTCACTTTACTATCTTTGCTTTCCTTTTCTTAACACTCTTCACTTTTCTATCTTTTTTTGGCTGCGTTTTTTTTCATTCAATTTACAATGTTCTCAAGCAATTATTTGAATAGTTTAACACACACACACGGCAAATATTTTTGTGTTGTGAATCAAAACCTTTATACCCTATAGTAATAACGTTTCTCTTAGTACATAATTATCACATGTTATTACAGTTATCGATTTCTCTTGAAGTTCAATGCAATTTGCTTCTTTCTTTTCTAATTTTTTTCCTTCATTCTGAATTTAACCTCGTAACAATAAAGTCCTTTTATTACGTGTCGCAGCGTCTTTTATTTTTCCATTTCCACCATCAGGATATGGGCCCAGGTTGCAAGTTAAAAGGAAAAGTAAATTTTATCGGTTCCTTGACTTCATTTGTCAAAAGTACAGTGTACAGTTCATAAAATGAAAACAATTTTTTGTACACTTTGAGAATTAAATAAAATTTGAAACATATTTTTTTCGAAATGGCTTCGCTTTACCAAATTGAAAAATTGGATAAAGACAATTATAGTGCTTGGGAAATAATAATGAGAAGTGTTCTAGTTCATTGCGACCTATGGGAATACGTAAGTAAAGATACAGAACTGAAGGAGGAGGCTGCTGCGGGCGAGAAAACGAGGAGGCAAAAATCAGACAGCAAGGCGCTTTCAACAATTATTCCAAGTGTGAAATCAGCACAACTCATCCACATCAAGCAAAGCACCAGTTCGAATCAGGAAGCAGCGAGACAAGTAAGTTTGTTCAAACAATTACTTTCAAATAAAATGAGTGAAGGTCTGACAAGTTAGAACATATCAATCATTTTTGTGACTCGGCCGAAAAATTGAATGAAATCGACGTGCGAATGCCAGATGAATTACTATGTAGTCTCCCAAATATTTATGAAATTTTATTGTGGCAATAGAAAGTCGAGATCGTTTGCCTTCTTTAGCTTCTTTGAAGGTAAAATTGACAGAAAAAAAGCAAAGAAGAAATGATAGGGACAAGGTAGCAGTAATCAACACGTGTTAGCCATCAAATAAAAGTCAAAGTTCATACGATACACTAAAGGGGGTAGATAGATTAAGTAAAACTTCTGGCAAGTTTGGTAAATGCTACAATTGCGGTGTAAGTGGACATCTTGCGTCGTAATGCAGAAATGTTCCGTCAAACAATCAGGAAGAAGCAGCTTTCGGTCTAATTACTGAAACCGCAGTGTCCTACAAACGCATGAGTGGTGCATTGATAGCAGAGCCACGTTCCGTATGTGGTGTGATAGGAAGTTATTTGCTAGCTTGCATGATGATAAGAATTTATCGGTAGAGCTTGCCTTAATTCATGAGCCATATCCAAAGCAATCGCTCACAAAAAGCAGGAATTGACTTAACCTCATTCTAACACGGATATCTATGGTCATTTGCGAACAAAGTCCGCAGGTGGAGCTCGCTATTTTGTCACATTTATTGACCATAAGTCAAGAAAAATCCATGTGTATATAATAAAAAGGAGAAATGAACTTCTGAGGTGTTTTAAGATTTTTAAAAGGGAAGTTGAAGTACAGATAGGCCAATTCATTAAAGTGATTCGTAGCGATAAAGGATCGGAGTATATCAGTAATAAATGAAAAGGTTTTTTAAACGAACAACTATCAGTTTCTTACTCATCGCAGCAAAATGGTGTTGCAGAAAGGATAAATAGAACCCTTGTAGTAAGACGGACAAAGAGAGCAAAATAGAAAACAGCCATTATACAACACTGTTGAAGACACTACCTGGTCGTCCAAGGATACTAAGAACTGGAAAGGCTGGTCGCCCTGCGAAGCAATATAATCAACAATCTATCAAAGCTCTCGAGGAAGGTATGTCTATTCCTTTTTCAATTTCAGAAGCGAAAGCCCACCCCGATAGCAAACTGTGGAGTGAAGCTATGCAAATTGAGTTCAACTCGCTCACAGCAACGAAAACGTGGGAGTTAGGTGGATTAGGTGGACGCAGGTGGATATTTAATATCAAACGTAAGGCAGATGGTTCAATAGAGCGGTATACGTGCCGTTTGGTAGCAAAAGACTGTTCGCAAAAATATTTGATCGATTACTATGAAACATTTACACCTGTTCTACGTTATTCAACAAAACGCAAGTTTTTTGCATTGGCAGTCGAGCTCGAGCTTATTTGCAGGGGGATTTAAAAGAAACCGTTTACATGCGTCAACCAGAAGGTTTAGAGACTGAAAAAATCTCTCTACGGATTAAAGCAAGCTGGCAGAGAATGGAACAACTAATTGAACGACATTTTGAAAAAAATGGGGTTTCAACGATGCAATGGTGATACATGCGTTTACATTAAGAACAATGAAAATGTATGCATTGTTGCAATATATGTCGACGACATGATCATAGTAGCTTCAAATTATGTACACATTAATAACGTTAAAAGTCAAGTTTGTCAAGTTGGCCCTCCAATTGAAATTCATCAACAAAATTACATTAATGAACTTATTTCAAAGTTTAATTTATTAGAAAGCAGACCAAGGTATATGTAAGTTATAGTAATTCCCATTTCCCTTTTCGAGTTCAACGTTTCTGTCTTGCCCAGCCAGCAGAATTTGTTTATTAAAACTTTGAACTTAAGTAAGCCCAAATTCTGCTGAGACTTCTTGAAATTAATTAATATGAATATAATATGAAATGAAAATGAAAATAATAATCAGCACGGAAGCTCTCGATTTCCTGTGCATGCCCTGCAATTGAGGTCAACGTTTCGGCTTGCTTATCCAGCACAATTTGTTTTTATTTTCCTTTTCTCTTTAGTGCTTTCCTTAGGCTAGATTTTTGTAAAGTTAATTAGTTCTAAGCGAACAGTGAAATAAACAAGTTTTCATAGCAGAAAAAGATAACGATAATAACAAATTATTTTTTTTTCTCTTTTTAAAGAGAATACAAATAAAAAATAACTGGCACCCAACGTTACAGCGCGACCTAGCCTTAGTGGTTCCTAAAGTCCTTAAAAAGGGAAATAGAACCTTGGACGAATCGTCGTTCTGTTAATCTATCCCGCGAGTAACAAAACCCTGACCGTGGTTAAGGACTAGTATCCCTATAGTAGGGAGAAAAGGTGATTTAAAACAAAAAAAAACTATTATCCCCATAGTAGAGAGAAAAAGTGATTTTAAAAACTGTTTTCTTCATAGTACCAAAGGGAAAAACTGGTAAAAAATAAAAAAAACAAGAACTTATAAAAAAATCTTAAAAATCAAGAATTATCGAAGTCAAAAGCAGCCATCAGCAGCGGAATTTTCACCGACGGATTATAATGAACAGAATTTGCATGTAAGTGGGGTGTTCCGCTCAGGCTTTATTAAAAATAAATGTGTTTTTTTTTGCATTCTTTGAATAGTTAACTTTTGTGATAACTTTTAAATATTAATTGACTTATCAGCTTTTTATTAGAAACGAAACGAATTATTATTTACTATTTGTTGAGATGGATGTAGAACAACTGCAAGCAGTGGTTACCGCCGCAGTTAGAGCGGCTCTAGAAAATACTAAAGAAACAATCGATAGGAAGGTTAGCGAATTAAAAAACAGACAAGTTGCATTAGAAACCCCAATAGCGGAAGAAAAATACAAGCCCGTGACTATAGTGCGAGGAAAAGTATGTGACGAATCCCTCGATTTAGTGAAATCCTTGCCAGAGTTTGATGGAAATCAAGCCCGTTATGTCTCTTGGAGACAAGCCGCCTTTGCTTTTTGCTACAAATTGTTTGAGGCCCACGATAGTAGCTCTAGACATTACCAAGCGGTTGCTATAATTAGGAATAAAATTATAGGCTCTGTGAACCTTATGTTGTCTTCGTTTAACACCGAACTAAATTTTAAAGCTATTATCACATGCCTTGACTTCACTTACGCCGACAAACGCCCAGTCTATCTTGTTGAACAGGAAATGCCCACGCTTCGACAAGGTAGAATGACGATTACGAGATTCTATGATTAAGTCGAGCAGAAACTGACTCTTCTTGTTAAGCCGAACATTAGCAGGAAGGGAAATAAGACTTTTAATTAACGCTGGTGCCGCCAAAAACTAAATAAAACCCCTAGAACACTTAAAAGCCGTTAAACTAATAGAAAACCCGTTCTTTCTAAAATCAATACACGGAAAGAATGAAATAACATCCAAATGTATGATTCATTTATTTGATAGAAGTACTTCTTTCTTTATCGCGCCTGGCCTCAATACTTTCGACGGTATTATTGGATTCGATTTCTTACAAGAAATTGACGCGTAACTTGACCTCAGCAAAGAAATTTTATCCTACAACACCGGAAAAGAGAAGTTATTATATTTCTATTGTAGAGACGTGAATCACATCTCCTATGACGCTTAAACTATACCTGTAGATATACAAGAGCAGTTCTCATCAATGATGGACCATCACAATAAATTTTTCGCTGATCCAAATGAATCCTTACCATTTAATACCAATATCATTGCAACTATAAGAACAAGCAGTGAAGAACCCGTTTTCCCTTAAAGCCTATCCCTACCCAATGGCAGCAAGCGAGTTTGTTAATAATGAAATTTGCAATCTTCTTGAGGACGGCATCATAACAAAAAAGGAACTGATGATTCAGGAAAACGGAGAATACTTTTGGTTATCGATTTCAGAAAATTGAGTGAAAAAACTTTAAACGACAAATACCCAATTCCAGACACGTCTGTTAGTCTTTCAAATTTGGGTCAGTCATGCTTCTTTACAACGTTAGATTTAAAATCTGGATTTCACCAAATCAAACTATCTGAGTGTGATAGAGAAACAACGGCCTTTTCCGTGAATAATGGCAAATACTACTGTGTCCAAAAAATAAGGTGACATTGTATTTATTTTGAAAATTCTTCATTTATTCTTCCAAATCAATTTCATCCCTTCAAAGTAATCCCCTCCCGATGCAATGCACTTATGCCAACGGATTTTCCAATCTTTGAAACACTGGTTGAAGTCACTTTCCGGGATGGCCTTCAGTTCCGTCTTCGCTGCGGCTTGAATCTCCTCTATCGTATCAAAACGGTGTCCCCGGAGCGGTCTTTTGAGCTTGTTGAACAGCCAGAAGTCGCACGGCGCCAGATCAGGTGAATACGGTGGTTGCGGAACGATATGGGTTGAGTTTTTGGCGAAATGATCACGAATGACGAGTGCGCTATGGGATGGTGCATTATCGTGGTGTAAAAACCAAGAAATGTCTTTCCACAATTCCGGCCTTTTTAGGCGGATAGCGTTACGCAAACGACGTATAACGTTCAAATAATATTCCTTGTTGACTGTTTGGCCGGTTGGAAGGAATTCATAAAGCACAACACCACGATAATCGAAGAAAACAGTCAACATGACCTTGATTTTTGAGCGACTTTGGCGCGGTTTTTTTGGTCTCGGCTCTCCTTTGGCACGATATTCGCTCGATTGATCGGTTGTTTCGGGGTCGTAAGCATAGATCCAAGTCTCATCGCCAGTTATAATGCGTTTCATGACATCCTGGTAGGCGGAAAGCATTGTTTCACACACTTCAACACGACGCCTTTTTTTCCAAAAAATTCAATATTTTCGGTACCAGTCGAGATTTGACGCGCTTGAGGCCCAAAGCATCCTTCAAAATTGTATTGAATAAGCCTTTCGATAAGCCAACTTCATTAGCAAGGTCTCTAATCGTTAATCGATGGTTTTTCAACACCGAATCTCTGATTTGTTGGACGTGAGCTTCATCGGTTGAGGTTGATGGTCGCCCAGAACGCTCTTCGTCTTCGACACGTTCACGGCCGGCTTGGAAATCACTATACCACTTGTAAACATTTTTTTTTAGACATAGCCTCATCATCAAAGGCTTTCTGCACCATCCTCAACGTATCCGCAGCAGAAAATTGATTCCGCAAACAAAATTTAATGCAAATTCTTTGCTCAATAAATTTCGACATCGCAAAAAACGAAAAACTCACTTTTAGCAGCTCACAAAATGACGCGTATCTCAAACACTATGAATATATTTTGACATGAAATTTCACATAGATGTCACTGACAGTACTACCAACCTAAAAAGAAAGAAAAATTTCCAAATCCTTCGACGCGCGCAGTTTAAATTCATATGTCACCTTATTTTTTGGACACAGTAGGATGAGTTTTGCAGGCTCCCTTTCGGTCTTAAAATTGCACCCAGCTTTTTTCAAAGGGCCATAGATGATGTCTTACGGGCAGAAATAGGAAATATCTGTCATGTTTGCATTGACGATATTATTATATTTTCAAGAACAAGAGAACAGCACCTTGAGCATATAAGCCGTATCCTTGATAAACTTTACCAAGCCAATATGCGCGTTTCTCCGGAGAAATCTTAATTCTTTAAAACAGAAGTTGAGCTTTTCGGATTCGTCATATCCGATAATGGCATTAAAATCTGCCCAGACAAGATAAACGATATTGTCAACTACCTGGTTCCTAGAACACTTCGGAGCATACGATCGTTGCTCAGCTTATCAGGATATTATAGACGATTAGTACGGGACTATGCTCTGATCGTTAAACCTCTCACGAAATATTAACGAGGTGGGAACGGGAATGTTGGTGCAAGACAATCAAAGAATATAAAAATTGAACTCGACTAAGAGGCACTTCATGCTTTCAAGAAGGTTAAAAATGTAGCTTTCGTGGACGTGCTTCTCTTGTATCCTGACTATTAAAAACCTCTCGACGTGACCACTGACGCCTCTTCACATGCTCTTGGAGCAGTGCTTTCGCAAAGTAATAGACCTATAAGAATGATTTCGAGAACATTATCAAAAACAGAAGAAAATTACGCTACCAACGAGCGAGAACTTTTAGCTTTAGTATGGTCCTTACAGAAACTCCGAATTTACCTAAACGGTATGAAGCAATTGAACATCTTTACAGACCATCAGCTACTAACATTCGCAATATCTGATAAAAATCCGAGCGCAAAAATCCAAAGGTGGAAAGCATTTATAGAAGAGTTTTCTCCGAAGTTCTTTTACAAACCAGGAAAGGAAAATTACGTTGCGGACGCTCTTTCAATTCAATATTTAAATGCACTGGAGACAACATCTAAAACTAATTCCGATACGGTTCACAGCGAATAATCACTGATAAAAACTATCCCAACTGTACAAAATCCAATAAACTGTTTCAGAAATCAATTAGTCATAAGCCAAGGGAAAGAACCAGCGAAAGTAACTAAAATTATTTTCAAATCGCAAATCAGACACACCATTACGTTTAAAAATATAGAAGATCTTTTTGAAATACTGAAGGCAACTACTAATCCCAATGTTGTTAATGTTGTTTTGTGTGAACTATCTATTTAGGCAAGAATTCAAGATAGGTTAATAAAGGCATTTCCTTCTGTAAAAGGAAGTACTGAGAGATTAGTGACGGATATGTTTAACCGAAATGATCAAATAGAGATCCTAATAACCGAGTACAATCGAGCCCATCGATCCCTACATGAAAATATGCAACAAATCCTTAACGATTACTACTTTCCTGATATGAGAAAAATGCTTAAATAAATCAAGTTGCAAGGTTTGTCTTGAGTCAAAATATCAAAGGCATCCACTTAAAGAAGAAATAGGCAAAACTCCTATACCATCTTAACCCGATGAGAATCTACATATCGACATTTACTCAACGGACAAACTACATTTCCTCACATGTTTAGACAAATTTTCAAAATTTACAGTTGTCATGCCAATTGGGTCACGTGCCATAGCAGGCATCAAAGCATCGCTTTTGGGAATCCTTAACTTTTACAACGATACCAAGACAATAGTTTGTGACAATGAAAAATCCCTTAGTTCGGAGACTATTAAATCATTACTAAGAGATAACTTTAATGTAAGCATGTTTACAATATTTACAAATTCCATAGCACAACAAATGGTAAGGTGGAAAGATTCCACAGCACATTAACAGAAATAGCTAGATGTACAAAATTAGAAAAAAATGTAAACGACACCACCGAACTAATACTCCTTGCTACAACTAAATACAATCGAACAATTCATTCAGTGACAAACTGAAGGCCCATCGATATATTTATATTTGTAGCAGCTCTATTCGCTTGTAGAGCTGGGAAGCGGGGATCTTCGTATTAACAACTCAACTTTTTATTAAAAAAACAAAATTTACTAAACGAAATAATTTTGCTTGTTTTACAAAAATAAAAAAATTGAATTCCTGAGACGGCCTTTGTTCGGCTTTGTGCTCCCACGAGTATGCAGTCAAAGTCCGCAGTACTCGTTGAAGAACCCAAAACAAAAAAAAAGGTAAAAACGCGCAGAGAGTGTGATATTTTTGCCAGGAAATATAGCTTCTTTATTATCAATAAAGAAGTTTGCAAAAAAAATACTTTTTTCAAACTTTACAACTTTATTTGAACTTTAAATTATTTTATTAAATATGTACTGGTCGCGTCAGCAGTCTGGTCCCAAGTGAATCGGTGTAGCAAGCATTCCTCCATCAGCTTTATGTAAAGCTCTTAGAGCAACATACGATGGCTTTTCTCTCTCTCCGTTCTGAGATAAGCGAGGATGGTAAGTTGTCGATGTTCTGCATTTTTTCGTCATCTTAAGCTCCGCAAACGTTGGTACCGCAACTTTAGCAGCACGATCAAGATCGAAGAGAGCCAATTAATATATGTATGTAACGCCTCCCTCCCGAAAATGAACTGAGGGAATGTGTGATCGAAGTTCATAAGTTTGTTTCTCCATTATCAATTGTTTACTCCTTATTTATTTACGTATGAGTGAGCCATCAGTTTGTGACAGTGGATACGTGACCCGTCCATTTCTTGAAATCTGTCTATGTACCACTATTGTTGAAGGGTTTCAAATTGGATTGCTGGGATTGGATAGGGTGATAGTTGGAAATGGAATAACTCAAATGTCAAGCAAATGTGGAAAGCCTTTGGCTACCGGTATAGGTAGCTATACTGTTTAAAGGAAAATTTGAAAAAAAGGAAAAACAAAAGCGATTCAGTCATTGTTCTGGGTAGTATTTGTGAATAAGGGATATTTATGTTCGTTTTTTTTTTTCAGTCAAGCAATAAGGCAATTAAAAAAAATCTTATCTTTTACTTGAACAAACTAAGAAATTTTTTTTTTTTTTTAATTTTTTGTTTATGTACTTTTCGTTTATTTGTATCAACTGTTATTTTATGATTTTGAATAACTTTATGCTCATTGAATCGAGGGGCCAATTTGTTTCGTCTATCGTCTAATTCATATATCGTTTCGTTAGGCAAGAAATCAGGGGGGTCTACGCGAGTTTGGTTTCGTTTCGTTATACTACTTTGCTTATGACGTAAACTGCGGTCGTGAGCTAGCTTTGCTAAAGTTTCATAATCTTTAATGTGCTTTTCTAAATAATCTTGTCCTGTTACTCTTTCTTTCACGGATAGTGGGTTTGAAGTTTTTATATGGCCAGTAAGTAGTTCAAATGGAGTAAATTTAGTTGTTGAATGGATGGAATTATTGTAGGTTAGAACTGCTTCATCAACGACTTCATCTATTGGTTTACGATTGTTTTGAAATTTTATAATTCTGATCAGTTCGGTTTGGGTTGAGTGAAATCGTTCAACTATTGAGTTCCCATTTCAATTTTTTGCACATATAGTATGGTATCGTATGTTGTAAATAGTTAAGAAATCCCTAAAAATTGTGGACACAAATTCACTTCCGTTGTCGGACACTATTAATTTAGGAAGTCCATGATGAGCAAAATAATGTTTAAGTGACTTTATCAAATTTAAACTATTTCTCGCTGTGAGTAAATAAACACTGGCAAACTTACTAAATTTGTCCACAATAGTTAAAAAATGTTCCTTTTGTACAGAGTAAATATCAACATGAACTATCTCCAACGGCCTAGATGGTGTTTCCGTTATTTCAAATTTCAACTGTTCTCTTTTCCTATCATATTTTAATTCATGACAAATTTCGCATCTATTTATTATGCGTATGATGGTGTTTCTCATATTAGGGAAGTAGGAGGTTCTTTTTAAGTGTTCCAGAGTTTCATTGATACCCCTATGATTAGAATGTGTATGGTATTCTCGCACTAGTCTTTCCTGTTCGTCGACTTCTGAAATGTCATCTAATAACCTTTTGCACCTTACTAATTTTAAACCATTGGTATTGCAGAAATATGTAGAATAAACTAATTGAACAGTTTCAAAAGTTTTGTCGTCCGCTATTATGGCAGTGGTTCTTTTTGTGTTTAAATATTATTTAAAAATAGAGATTATTATGGATTCCTGGTCAATTCTTTCATGTTCAATTATATCTTTTCTTTCTCTTAAATAAAATTTTAAATTGGGTTTTAAGTGTTTTTTTACTTTTATTGAATTTAAGGATGATCTGATTCGAAAACTCGTTCAACGGGCGTTCAGATATCGGAATACCGTCGTTTAATTCTTCCGGAGCAGAGTGAATGGTTGACGAATTATCCTGTTCATCTACGTTATTTGCCATCGACATTAAGTCTAAATTCTCTGAACTATTTTGATTTTCAGGTTCGTTTGATTCGTTTACGTGTATCTCTATTCTTGATAATGCGTCAGCATTTTAGTTTTGTTTACCCTTCCTATAGGTTACATAATAATCAAACTCTTCGAGTTGAAGCCTCCAACGGATAAGCTTGGAGTTCGGCTTCTTTAAGGAGAAAAGGAGTTTATGGAGTTTATGGTCCGTTATTATTTGAAACCTTCTTCCAAAAAGATATGGGCGGAAATATTTTGTAGCCCAAACTACTGCCAGGAGTTCCTTTTCAATCGTGCTATAACTTTCTTCGCTCTTGGATAATGTGCGACTTGCGAAATAAATCGGTTTATCCGAGCCTACGGAACCTTGGGACAGTAGTGCACCTAAGGCAACGTTACTTGCATCAGTGGTAACGTTGAAAGGTTTAGTAAAGTCCGGATATTGGAGAATCGGTTCATTACATAAAATAGTTTTGCACGTTTCAAAGCACTCAATATATTTTGCGTCCAAACTAATGCTGTTGTTTTTCCGAAGACATTCAGTCATCGGCTTTGTAAGTTTAGCAAAATCCTTTATAAATTTCCAATAGTAGCCGATAAGCACGGGGAAGGATTTAATCTGCTTTGCCGTTCTTGGTAGGGGGAGATTCTTAATGGCACTAATCTTCTCGGGATTGGGTTTAACACCATCGGCTGTTACTATATGTCCCAGAAAACATACCTCCTTTTGGAGAAACACGGATTTTTCCAACTTGATTTTTAAATTAGCGGACCTCAACTTCTCAAAGACAGTATTTAAACTTTCCAGGTGTTCTTGGAGCGATGTTGAGTAGACAATAATGCCGTCCATATACACCAGGCATACTTTGCCTTGCAGATCTCTAAGGACGTTATCCATAACTCTTTGGAAAGTAGAGGGTGCATTTTTAAGGCCGAAAGGCATGCGGACAAACTCATAATGCCCATTATCTACTGAAAATGCTGTCTTTGGAATATCCTTGTCATTTATTTCCATTTGGTGAAAACCGGATGCGAGATCTAAGGTTGAAAAGTAAATGCACCTTCCTAGTTTATCCAATATTTCACTAACGTTAGGTAAAGGGTATCTGTCTTCAATTGTCTTATCATTAAGTTTACGGTAGTCAATAACTAACCGCCATTTGTCTTTTCCGTTAGCGTGTCCTTTTTTGGGAACTATCCATATAGGAAAACACCAGGGAGAAAAACTGGGTCGAATGATGCCTTGGTTAAGCATTTCGGATATCTGTCTTTGAACTTCCTCTTTATGGATGTAGGGATAGCGATAGGACTTTGAATGAATGGGTATATCATCTTAAGTAATAATTTCGTGTTTAATTTGGTTAGAAAATGTTAAATTCTGCCCTTCCCTAAAAAATATATCCTCACACTTTTTACACAATTTTAAAATCGATCTCTCTTCCTCTGAGTTTAGATGGTCTGTTTCTATTACATCATACAAATTAGCGTTTTCCAAGTTAAGGTTATTATTAATTGAAAGGTTATGGATTTCGGTAAACTCATCTGGATTAAACAATTGAACTTTTATTGGTTGTTCGACAAAAAAGGTTTGAGGAGAATCGGATGTATTAATGACTTCGATGAAAGAGTACCAATTTAATGCTTTATATATACCCTCAGCTAAAATTAAATTATCTTTAACGATTGTTGGCTTTATATAAATGTTACCAGATTCAATATCAACTGGAAGACAGCTGATTACCTTACTTAGGCCTGGGACTACCTGAACTTTAGACATTAGGTTAGGTTTATAGCTGAGCGGAATTTTAACATTTGCCGTTTCTAGGAAGGAATTTTTTAGGTCTATCTTTATACCAAGTTGTTTCATCATTTCGGTTCCTATTAAGCCATCGAAGTAATTATGAATCTTAAATACTAAGAACGATAACTTCGTATTTGTTTGAAATTCCTTTAATCCTTCTAAGCTTATTTGTTTGTTTACTGTGTATGTCTGGAAAATAGTTTTTATCTCTATAGGTTCTATGTTCTCTATTTTGCTGTTTTTCATGACATCTGGATCAATAAAGGACTTATTACTGCCGGTGTCTATTAGAAATTTAAGGGTTTTGTTTTCAAAGGTTTGAATGTTTATGTAAGGTAAGAGGTATGAATTATGGTAGTTTAGGTCTATGTATCCTATTGGTTGTCCGAGGCTTGTATATGAAAATTTGTGTCATCAACGTCGCTTTGTCTATTTGGATCAGAAGAAGTATTGAAATTTTGAGTGTATGGTCTGGATCTTCGTCCTTCTATGTTGTGCAATTGTCCTTGCCTATTGGAATGAAAACTCCTATTAGTATTACCACTAGAAATATCCATGGGTTCGGGTGCTAAGAATCTGTTAACGGTAGGGATATGATATTGTCCAGAGCTGTTGTACGGTCTAAAGTTGTTGGTCTGATTAAAATTAGCATTTTGTCTATAATTGTTTTGTCTGAAATTATTGTTTCCGTTATTATTATTATTAAATCTTGAATTAGTGCTTAACTGCTGTTGTCTAAAAGGAGAGTTAAATGAAGTTTGTGTGTTTAACTGTTGATTTCTAAAGTTTGGCCTAAATGTTTGATTTGTATTGATGTGTTGGTTGCGCCTACTTTGGTGAACATGTTGTTGGTTCTGAAAGTTCTGTGAATAAGTATGGTTTTGTTCTTGCAAACAAAAATTTAAAGCATCGGTAAGTTTAGTCGGACGCATTGCCCTTATGGTTGAGCCTAGGGGTTCCCTTAAGCCAGATAAAAATGTGTTAAGGCACATTTCTTGAAACAGTGTTCGCTTGGCTTCAATTACTGTTAAGTTACTTTCATGCACCTTAACATGGTTCATCATGGTGGAAAGGATCTCGATGACCTTCGAATAAAATGTCTCTACAGTACACTGATTTTGCTTTATTTGGTGTAGATCCCTGATAAGTGTGGTTTCATTTCTCTTATCAGAGTAGTGAACTATTAAATTGCCCTTAATTTCCTCCCAGTCTAACCGCAGAGCAATTTACTGAACAACACTCAAGATAATACCTTTTAACTTTTTGGTTTAAATTTAGCCTTTTTTCCCAACTTTTAATGAAGAGTGAACCACTTGATTTTAACTTTTGAGTTTTAGACTTAAGGATAGGAGTCATAAGGAACCGATAAAAGACAAATATCAATTTTGGACTCACCTTGTAACCACGTGTTCTGACTCTGGTGTTTGTCTTGCCAAAGGGTTAGTACCCACCACTCCGATAATCTGTCGAAATGTGCACGTGCTTTCCGGATTCAGTTACAGCTACTCCTTGGTGTTCACATGAAAGAATCCTGGATTAGGCATCCTATCGACTGCGCCAAATATAGCTTCTCTATTATCAATAAAGAAGTTTGCAAAAAAAAAAATACTTTTTTCAAACTTTACAACTTTATTTGAACTTTAAATTATTTTATTAAATATGTACTGGTCGCGTCAGCAGTCTGGTCCCAAGTGAATCGGTGTAGCAAGCATTCCTCCATCAGCTTTATGTAAAGCTCTTAGAGCAACATACGATGGCTTTTCTCTCTCTCCGTTCTGAGATAAGCGAGGATGGTAAGTTGCCGATGGTCTGCAATTTTTCGTCATCTTAAGCTTCGCAAACGTTGGTACCGCAACTTAAGCAGCACGATCAAGATCGAAGAGAGCCAATTAATATATGTATGTAACGCAGGCGGTAGTGTACCTCCGTACTAAAATATCAAACTCCCGATTGACTCAGAAGTGACTTTTCTGCTATCGGAGCGGCCCTTTTATATTACCCTGCGGGAGCTTTTAAAAGTTTTTCTCGGCGACAGCTGGTCAAGCTTCATGTTAGTTCTGTACAGTAATAACAAATTTAATTTTTATATTTTATCAAAGTTATTTCTTTAAACAATTTTTTTTTAATTCAACAACAAACAATAAAGTAAAAGTAAACTATGAAAATGAAATGATTAATATGATTTTTTTTTAACAAAAATAAAAATTCAAATCATGATGGGTTGTTACAGTCTCCCCCTCTGGCGCTGAGGTCGTCTCGACGATGCGACAGGAGTCATGTTCTTCAGGGGTCGTCCTCGTCTTTGAAGGGTTCGAACTGGTTCTTCATCTTTGTCTTCTTTGGTTGGCGTATACTTTGTAAGTGAGGAAACATGGTATGTCCCCAGTGGAATAGACAGGTCATCTTTAGCAGCAATTTGGAAGATTGATGTTCCAAGTTGTTTTATTATTACATATGGTCCATCTCATCTTGGTACAAATTTGGATGTAATGTGTTTGGAGGTTTTACTTAGTACATGAGTTGTGACAAGTACTAAATCTCCTTCTAGAAACTTAGGTTGTGGTCGTCGTTTTCTATCTGCATACTTCTTATTATGGTCCTGAGACTTTTCACTTGTTTCTCTAGCTTCTTGCATGACTTCAGCTAGTCGTATAAGTTTTGGGGTGATTTGTGGAATGAAGTTTTCCGCTTGTACGATGCTCCTTATGTCGTTATGAACATCCTCAATAGTCCTTAATTCTCGTCCAAACGTCAAATATGCTGCAGAATAACCAGTACTTTGGCATTTGTCGGTGTTCATGGCGAATCTTATTGAAGGTAGATCCTCAGCCCATGTATTGTGGTTGTTTCCCACCAGAATAGCGACTTGGGTTTTCAGATCCCTATTTTTACCTTCAACTGGATTGGCTTCAGGGTGATATACTGGGGTAAGCATTTGTTGAATTCACAGGCAGTGATTAAGTTGTTGCATAAGCGCAGAAATAAATTGTGAGCCATTGTCTGTCAGTAGTCGTCGTGGTGTTCCATAGCGAAGAAATATTTCATTTAATAGAGTTAGAGCACAATTTTCCGCAGTAGCTTCTTTAATTGCAAATATCTCAACCCATCTACTAGCAAGGTCCTCGGCCATGAGAATCCATTGGTAACCATGCTGAGTTGTAGGCAATGGACCAAATAAATCAACGGACAGTACCTCGAAGCGTTGGTTACTAGCAACCGTTTGGAGTAGTCGTGTGGGCTTCATATTACTAGGTTCAGCGGTTGATGGTCGGTTACCAGGATTACTTCGCCTCCTTCAATGTATCTCCTAAATTTATTGACCGCCCAGACTATGACTAACGCTTCACGGTCAGTAGTTGAATAGTTGCGTTCAGCAGCGGTTAACAGACTAGAAGCATATTCAATAGGATGTTCGTCTGCTTCCTCCCCTTGGACCAGAACAGTAATTTTGTTCAATTGCCTATAGTCAATACAGACTCGTATGCCTCCGTCTTTTTTAGGCACTATACAACCGGTGCGGCCCATGGAGATTCACATTCTTCAATAATGTCATTTTCTAACATCTTTACCAGTTCTGCCTTAAGCTGAGCTCTTCTAGTGGCTAAAAGTTGATACGGTGTCGTTGCTACAGGATTGTGATCGCCAGTGTTGATACTGTGACTGGCGAATGGTGTAGGTTCAGATAGTGCGTCGAACACACTTTCTTCATGAGTGAGAGTTTGGTTCAAGCGATCTCTATTTTCTGAACTTAGTTCGACTACTTCATCTTCGCGAAGTGTAATATCAATAGCGAGAATCTCTGTGAAGAAAGGTTCTAGTTCGACTTATTCTTCTGTTTTGTTTATTAAAGCTGGAAAGAGGTTTTCTTTATCTCGCTTCCGTTCAGGTGTTGCTTCATCGCTTCTTAGTGAGCTTCGGAAAATTTTCTGAATGGAATGTGGCGAATAGTGGTTAGAAACTTTGATTTTCTTTCTTTTCAGAGGTGGCTCTGGTCCAATATATTCCTCTGGCATTGGTGTTGCAGCAATTGGGGAGATCGTTTTGATGTTGTCAAACCACGTGAGAAAAGCAGAAGTTTGACTGTTAATGGCTTTTACAGTTGGTGAGGAGTCTTGATTGTGAAGTGTAAGTTCAGTTAGCGAGCGGAGAAAAAGGAATGAACTTCTCAACGTTGACAATGATAGCAGTATCTTGAACTATATCATTTCCCATAGATTTTCTGACTACCTTTGTGTGCGAGGTGTCATAGAAGTCATATACTTTGTTTTTCTCATCTGAAAAGTACCATAATAGTTGGCCTAGGTCTTACACTATTCCATTTCCCAAGAAAATCGATCCCAATCAACGTTCTGTTATCGGTCGCTTTTGGAAGGGCAATGAATTTTATTGGTCGTAATCGATTACCAATTATTATGCTAGTATCCGCAATATAGATCTCTTGGGACTTTGAGTTTCCGTCTGCCAGCGTGACGTCAGCATTAACTTGCGAAAATCATGTTCCGTTTCTTAGAAGATGGATAAATCTTACGGCGTCACTTGTGCGAGCTGCAGTGTCCAAGTAGGCTATTCCTGTTTCTCCGTGCGACGCAATTGTTATGGTAGGTAAGTCGGTACCTAGTGTAGTTTTAATGCAATTGAAGAAAACTGTTGCAGGTCTTTTTGGCAGTTCCTTACAGTTTGGACAAGTCGAGCGAACAAACCTTGGAGCCTTGCATTTATAGCAATGAATTTTCGGCTCTACAGGATTAGGATGTGACTTTGCTTGGTCTTGCCTTTCCTTTTTGCGGCATTCATCTACTGCATTGGCAGTATGTTTGCAAAAGTTACATCTCTTCTTTACAAAAGTTTCAGCTCCACCGCTCTCGCTTTATTCAATGATTCCTTGAAAGTCGTGACATCGTCTCGTGGAATTCCGTCATGAATATGGAGACTCAGCAATTCATATACCATCATGGACTCTTTCTGTACTGGATCGGAAAGTTGAGAAAACAGTGCACGTTAAGTGCATATGAAATCATCTGTTGACTCTTTTGGCTTCTGTTTCTGTTCGATTATTTCCATGTATATACGATAATCTGGTTTAGTGGGCGCATAAGCATTTCGTAAGAGTGTTATAACATCTTCCCATTTAATTGCTTCATTTTTGACGCCTTGCCACCAGTTTATAGCATTGCCTTGCAAAAGAAGCGGGAAACCTTTTATTGCGTCATCATCGGAGATCCGCTCAATGTGTTTGTATATATTGATCGTTGCGATAAAGCCTTATACAATAGTAGGATCTCGTTCACCTCCAAAACGCTCAGTGCAACGGCTAAGACTTAATCTACTCATAGAATTCGTGGTCATGGTTGCCAAAAGTTCTTTTAGCTGATCGGCGGTAAGAGCCATTTCGCATTCAGATTTTTGACCTGGATTTCGAAATGCGGCAATGCGATTGCTTCTCCGTAAATTATCCGTTATGGTCAATTGTTGTTTTTCGGTTGAGCTGAATCGAGCCTCTAGTTGGGTGCCAATGTAGCAGCTCTATTGGCTTGTAGAGCTGGGAAGCGAGGATCTTCGTATTAACAACTCAACTTTTTATTAAAAAAACAAAATTTATTAAACGAAATAATTTGACTTGTTTTACAAAAATAAAGAAATTGAATTCCTGAGACGGCCTTTGTTCGGCTTTGTGATCCCACGAGTATGCAGTCAAAGTCCGCAGTACTCGTTGAAGAACCCAAAACAAAAAAAAGGTAAAAACGCGCAGAGAGTGTGCTATTTTTGGCAGGCGGTAGTGTACCTCCGTACTAAAATATCAAACTCGCGATTGACTCAGAAGTGACTTTTCTGCGATCGGATCGGCCCTCTTATACTACCCTGCGGGAGCTTTTAAAAGCTTTTCTCGGCCACAGCTGGTCAAGCTTCATGTTAGTTCTGTACAGCAATAACAAATTTAATTTTTATATTTTATCAAAGTTATTTCTTTAAACATTTTTTTTTAATTCAACAACAAACAACAAAGTAAAAGTAAACTAAAAGAAAAGAAATGAATTCAGTGAAATGAAATGATAAATATGATTTTTTTTAACAAAAATAAAAATTCAAATTATGATGGGTTGTTACATATTTTTATATTTTAATGCATTTTTATTTTTCTTAATTCATTTTCTTATATGCTAGACAAAAAACGCTTAAAGCTAGCTATGGAAAATATGTAACTAATAATAAGGAAAACTAAGAAAATACTTATTATTTTGAAAAAACTTAGACCTAAATACTAAACTACAAACTAATCTAATCCTCAAAATCTTAACCTAGCTTGAAATAAAATTAAAACTACTTGCTTACAAATTACTAACTACTTATACTACCTTAAAAATATGTAAGCCGGCCAAAGCTGACAGGACATGCTAATCCTTTTTTTTGCCTTAAGGGCACCGAAGGTATATGATGGACGACAGAGTTCTCCTTTTCGTCCAGCCACCAATAGTGTCGATGTTGTCTTGCATCATCAGCTCTGTCGCGGTCTGATACCGCCCTACTAAACCTGAGAGTCCCCGGTGAGCTACTTGCGACGTCTTGGTCGAAGTTGACTCGCCCGTCCACAGCTTTTCGACCAACGTGGAAGATTAACGGTACCGCTAATCTATCCTAGACCAGACGTTTTCTATCTAAATAGAGAAACGCTTCAGGGTGAATAAGGCCGTTAAGGCGCACAGTCTCGAGGTGCGTATCATTGGGGTAAAAAGCCCCGGAGATCAAGTTGCTGTTCGAAGTCATTGCTCTTGCAATATGACTTCGAATAAGTTCAATCACGAAGTTATCCACTCTGATCAGGTTTGCCCCATTGTAAAGGACCTCATTACTATAGAATTTTTTGTACTCAGACTCTTTAGTTCTATATAAATGGGGACAAGCCCTAAGACATCGTCTCTCGAAAACCCGTATCTTTTCCATTAAGCTTGTTCCCACCTTAAACCAAACGGGGCAGCCATAGGCAAGGACAGGCCGAATAAGGCCGTGTAACAGATCACCTTAACCTTGCCATCGAGTTGACTGTTGTGAAACAGCCTCTTTGTCAAGGCAAAGGCCGCTTTGGCTCTGGCTAGAGCAGCATCTATATGTTTGTTAAAAAATAGATATTGATCCAGCCAGATCCCAAGGTATCTGATAACACTTCGATTCGCTAATGGCTGTCCATTGTGTCCAACAATAGAGAACATTCGCCACTTCTTTCTAGTATTTCTAGAAGCCTTAGACAACGGAGTTCTGAACAGAATGGTCTCGCACTTTTGAAAATTGATCTTCAACTTCGCAATATCCCTGAACCTTTTCGAAGTCACGTTGGAAAAAACTTACAATGACCTCAATATTCGGACTTGACCTGTACGCGATCAAGT
The DNA here is from genome assembly GCA_963555765.1 of Orthonevra nobilis. Lineage (NCBI taxonomy): Eukaryota > Metazoa > Arthropoda > Insecta > Diptera > Syrphidae > Orthonevra > Orthonevra nobilis. Next base: position 30,723,781 of record OY743227.1, read on the forward strand.
CATCTGCGTACGCTATGGATTGGCGCAGAGATCCTGCAAGATCACTTGTGAAGATCGTAAATATAATCGACGAAATAAATACACTCTGTTGCAGATCGCTGTTAATTTCAAAAGTCCCAGCAGGCGTTACACTGTCATTTTTCAAAATAAACTGTCTGCTGGTGAGCATATCTAAGATTAGCAGCGGTTTGCTAATGCCGAGCTGGTCAAGCTTGAAAAAGAGCCCCTGCAACCATACAGTGTCAAAGGCCTTCTCCAATTCAATCAACAAGGCACCCGTGCATTGTTTCTTACCTTTGTTCCATTGGATATCCGATACCAGTATAGACGCGGCATGTATGCAATCATGCCCCGATCTGAAACCGAATGGGTTATCCGGAATAATATTTTTGTCCTCAACCCACTCGGTCAGGGCTCTATTGATCACTTTTTCAAACACTTTGCTGATGTTGGGAAGGATACTTATCGACCGGAGATTTGCCGAATTGGATGTGTCTTTATTCCGTTTAGGAATGGGTTGCACCACCGCAGTCTTCCAATGTGTGTTATTCAGCAAATTGTTAAACAGGGTAGTGTAAATATTTACCGCTTCTAGAGGAAGGTGTTTGAGAACAATGTTTGGTATTTCGTCGAATCCCACAGATTTCTTACTTCTCCGTGAACCGAAAAAGACCAGGAGGTCTTCCTTTGATATGAATGGTGGATACGTCCCTTCATTGCCGATGACATCATTTGCCAAATTCTCGCCATTGAACATGGCAAAACCTGTGTTCTCCGATTACGAGTGCTCAATGTCATTTCGCAAGTAGATGATTTGCAATAGAATACGATTTTCCAAGATATGGTTCGAGCGAGTAGCACCTGTTACTTCAACTTTATGCTGAGGATCTTCGATAACAAAAAAGTTGTCATCTTCGATCGCTTCTATTGGATCTATGCCTGCTGTCACAAGTACTTATTCGTTGTTTGTAGTTCGGGGGAGCTTTAGACACGAAAGCTCATTCTGATTTTTTCTTCGAAAGAATTTATTAATTTCCGGGAACATACTAATATTGCTAGCTTTAACAACTCGGATTTTGTTATTCCAATGCGAATTGATTGCAGCACGGTAATTTTACTGAATTAATTGCTGTAGGTTTTTAAGCTGTGATTTCAGTGTCCTTAACTCCGAGTTTTGTGGGTCGGTGAAACGTCTGTACAGGAGTTAAAGTCTCGTCAATAGTCTACTCTTTTGTCGGTGAAGAGCGTCAATCGTAGCATTGCGGTATATATTGACCTTGTCAGTCATTTGGTACTTGGGAATTGTTCTGTCCATTGTTTGTCCGTCAGTCCTTTTAAGGTAAGTGTCAATCTCCTCGTTCGACAAATTCCTATTGGACGGTGGTTTGAGCGAGTTCGATGAGAGTGCTCTTGTCATTGTACGGGAGAAGCGTGTCCACCGCGTCCTTCTGCAATTGTAAGAATGCGTTTGAACATACTCCTCCAACTTGGCAATTTCGTTATGAATTGTTACTAAATCCGCAATGGTCACTGTCGTATACGAATGTGTGAAGACAGTTTATTGTTCGTCGGTCCATGTCAGTCAGCTGTATTCGTTCGTCAAACAGAATGAGATCTATATAATTTCCTGATCTGGGATAAGACGGACTATCCGTCCCTTTTAAATCGAGACGATACTCGACACTCTTCTGACCCCACCAATTGAATAGTAGGTTCCCTCTAGTACTTGGTGAATGATTTCTCCAATTGCTATGTTTGGCATTTAGAGGCGGCCATGAGGTAATAATTCTCCACCGAACCTAGATGTAAGTATTGAAAAAGTTCAAATATATATTCACTAAGAGCATATAGTATGTCAGTTGTAAATACTCCTCTATCTAAGAAAACGCACTTTTCAAACTTTTGCACTGCGAAAGCACCTAGGCTTTTCAATAAATTGCCACTTGTATTGAGGTCAATAGTGCAACCTTCTTTATTTTTAAGCGAAGTAAAAAAAATTCTCTTTAGCATGGATAGTTCAGCGGTCAAAGTATACTTAAGCTCGGATTTATAATTTGTAACCTCGCTTTTAAATATTTCAAATTGTACTGATTTTGATTGAAATTTAAGCATCTTTGTTTTCTCGTTTTTATTTATTTTCTTATTTATTTATTTTTGTATGTTTAAGCATTTGAATTTTTCATTTATGATTTTTGTTATTTAGCTATTTATTTTTGTATTGTTAAACATGAATTTACCCCACACCTGCTAAATATGTAAAATCAAATGGAAGGATCATTCGCCTCTAGTTACTTGTATATGTGCTACAGAATGATGCTTAATTATTTATTTTGAAAAATTTTAGATATGTGCTTGCATTTTAAATATTTAAAGCAAAAAATTGTAAAGTCACTAGCATTCTACTAATAAATAGAAAAAAAAGAGCTCTGAGATAAAACAGCTGCCGGCCGCCATCTGAGCGTAGGTCACGTTAGGAGTTACGGCTGGTGTTTTAGGAACAGGCGGGCGTTTCACCTCCACCTTCTGCTGACGAGCCAGGTTAATTTTCCTCGCATATTGGTACCTAGAACAACCCCGATAATTTGCGGTGTGCCCCGAGTTACCACATAGAATACACTTAAGAGACGTGGTATCATCAATCCTATCCCTACCAAGCGGACATTCTTCTGCTTTGTGGTTCATTGCGCACTTGACGCACCGAAACTGCATTTGACAGTTCGAAGCTGCATGCCTGAACCTCTGACAACAAACACATTGTAAGATGTTATCTTATGCTTATGCGATGATAATCTAGGACTTTAATTTTTCGTAGATTATCTAACTTGCTATTGGGAGTAAGCTGAACCAGGAAGAACGGTTATTTCCGATTCTCCCTTTTTGGCCTTTGCTGTAGTGAATGGTTTGACCCCTACAAACTCAAGACCGTCACATTCCTTCGCTTTGAGCTCCTGAAGGAGCTCCTCAGGATCGGTGGACAGACCGAGACCTCGAAGGAGCATTGGCTGCTACCTCTCGCTTTTGGGGGTGAACGAGTAGAACTCGGTCTTTTTTTTTCCTAATAACTCTTTAACTTGTTTATGATGCTCCACTGTGAAGCAGTGTATAGCATGCCTATCTTTTCTCAATCTTTTAATTATAAAATTTTCGCCTATGGCCGACTTTCATATTTGTATAGTGTCCGTCAGCCTCATCTTATAGGTGTTAATTGGTGGCAGCTTTGCCCTTGCTGTCGTCTGCTGCTACTGTTGTTTCTGCTGCTGTTGTTTCTGTTGCTTTTTGCATCACGACCAATGCACCGGCTGGTTGATTATCGGCATTGCGGCAAAATTAGCACTTGAAAATATACTTGAGCTTGCTTTCACTATTAAAACGAAAACACTTGTGGCTCAAATTCAATTCAATTCAAAATGCATTTTTATTTTTTCATTTTATAACCTTACATGCTAGACAAAAACGCTTACAGCTAGCTTAATTAACTTAACTATGTATATACAAACTTACTGGCCCTTTACGGGCGCTCTAAGCTAAAACTAACAATTAAATCTATGTCTTTCGACGAACTAATATTTACGTTAATTTAATTTAAAAAACTAATAATAAGACTAAGAAAAATAATTAATTATGTGAAAAACTTGGTATATGTATTTTTATTTATGTTTAAACTACAACTAGACTTAAATACTAAACTACAAACTAATCTAAAACTTAAAATCTTGTACTAACTTACAATAATATTAAAAACTACTTATACTACATTAAACATAAGTAAGCCGGCCAGGGCTGACAGGTCATGCTATGTTTGCCTTAAGGGCACTGAAGATAAATATAGACGACTGAGTTCTACTCTTCGTCCAACCACCAGTAGTAAGAATATTGCCTTACGACATCAGCTCTGTCGCGGTCTGATACCGCCCTACTAAACCTTAGGGTCTCCGGTGAGCTACTTGCGACGTCTTGGTCGTAAGTGACTCGCCCGTCCAAAGCTTTTCGACCAACGTGGAAGATTAACGGCACCGCTAATCTATCCTGGACCAGACCTTTCCTATCTAAAAAGAGAAAAGCTTCAGGGGGAATAAGGCCGTTAAGGCGCACAGTCTCGTGGTGCATATCATTGGGGTAAAAAGCCCCGGAGATCAAGTTGTTGGTCGAAGTCATTGCTCTTGCAATGTGACTTCGAATAAGTTTTATCAGAAAGTTGTCCACTCTGATCAGGTTGGCCCCGTTGTACAGGACCTCATTACTATAGAATTTTTTTGTTCTCAGACTCTGGAGTTCTATATAAATGAAGACAAGCCCTAAGACATCGTCTCTCGAAAACCCGTATCTTTTCCATTAAGCTTGTTCGATGTTAAACCAAACGGGACAGCCATAGGCAAGGACAGGCCGAATAAGGGCCGTGTAGCAGATCACCTTTACCTTGGCATCGAGTTGACTGCTGTGAAACAGCCTCTTTGTGAAGGCAAAGGCGGCTTTGGCTCTGGCCAGAGCAGCATCTATATGTTTGTTCAAATATAGATATTGATCTAGCCAGATCCCAAGATATCTGACAACTCTTCGATTCGCTTATGGCTGTCCGTTTTGTCCAACAATAGAGAATATTCGCCACTTCTTTCTAATATTTCTAGAAGGCCCAGACAACGGAGTCCTAAAGAGAATAGTCTCACACTTTTGAAAATTGATTTTCAACTTCCAATCATCGCAATATCCCTCAACCTTTTCGAAGTCACGCTGCAAGAGACTTACAATGACCTCGATCTTCGGACTTGACCTGTACGCGATCAAGTCATCTGCGTATGCTATGGATTGGCGGAGAGATCCTACAAGATCACTTGTGAAGATCGTAAATAAAATCGGCGAAATAACTACACCCTGTTGTAGACCGTTTTTAATTTAAAAAGTCCCAGCAGACGTCACACTGCCATTTTTCGCGATAAACTGTCTGCGGGTGAGCATATCTAAGATTATGTACAGCAGCGGTTTGCTAATGCCGAGCTGGTCAAGCTTGTAAAAGAGCCCCTGCAACCATACAGTGTCACAGGCCTTTTCCAAGTCAATCAACAAGGCACCCGTGCATTGTTTCTTACCTTTGTTCCATTGGATATCCGATACCAGTTTAGACGCGGCATGTATGCAATCATGCCCCGCTCTGAAACCGAATTGGTTATCCGGAATAATATTTTTGTCCTCAACCCACTCGGTCAGGGCTCTATTGATTACTTTTTAAAACACTTTGCTGATGTTGGGAAGGAGACTTATCGACCGGAGATTTGCCGGATTGGATGTGTCTTTGTTCCGTTTAGGAATTGGTTGCACCACCGCTGTCTTCCAATGAGCTGGATAATGTGCATTATTCAGCTAATTGTTAAATAGGGTAGTGTAAATGTTTACCGCTTCTACAGGAAGGTGTTTAAGAACAATGTTTTGCATTTCGTCGATTCCCACAGATTTCTTACTTCTCAGAGAACCGAAAATGGCCAGGAGATCTTCCTTTGATATGAATGGAGGGTGAAACCCTTCATTGGCGATAACATCATTTGACAAATTATCGTCATTGAACACGGTAAAGCCAGTGTTCTCCGATCGCCAGTGCTCAATGTCATATCGCAAGTAGAAGTTGTGCAACAGGACACGATTTTCCAAGATATGGTTCGGACGAGTGCTAACATTCACCTTATACACATCCTGAAACGTCGCACCTATTACTTCAACTTTCTCCTGAGGATCTTCGATCACAAAAAAGTTGTCATCTTCGATCGCTTCTATTGGATCTATGCCTGCTGTAAGTATAACTTGTTCGTGTCTGTAGTTCGGGGGAGCTTAAGACCCGGAAGCTCATTCTGATTTTTTCTTCGAAAGATTTTATTAATTTCTGGGAACATACTAGGATTGCTAGCTTTAACAGCCCGAATTTTGCTATTCCAATGCGAATTAATTGCAGCACGATAATTTTGCTGAATTAATTGCTGTAGGTTTTTATGCTGTGATTTCAGTGTCCTAACCTCCGAGTTTTGTGGATCAGTAAAACGTCTGTAGAGTAATTTGAGGCTTGTGAGTAGCCTACTCTTTTGTCGATGTAGAGCGTCAATCGTAACATTGCGGTACATATTGACATTGTCAGTTAGTTCGTGCTTAGGAATTGTTCTGTCCATTGTTTGTTTTATTGTGTCGTCCATCCTTTTAAGGTAAGTGTCGATCTCCTCGTTCGACAAATTCCTATTGGATGGTGGGTTGAGCGAGTTCGAGGAGAGTGCTCTTGTCATTGTTCGGGAGAAGCGTGTCCACCGCGTCCTACAGTAATTGTAAGAATACGTTTGAACATACTCCTCCAGTTCCGCAATTTCGTTGGGAATTGTTAATACGGCACTAAATCCGCAATGGTCACTGTCGTACACGAATGTGTGAAGACAGTTTATTGTTCGTCGGTCCATGTCAGTCAGCTGTATCCGTTCGTCAAACAGCATAAGATCTTTATAGGAGCCTGATCTGGGATAATACGGACTATCCGTCGCTTTTAAATCGAGTCGATACTCGACACTATTCTGACCCCACCAATTGAATAGTAGGTTCCCTCTTGTGTTTGGTGATTGATTTCTCCAATTACTATGTTTGGCGTTAAGATCTCCGGCCATGAGGTTATAATTCTCCTCCGAACCCAGACGTAAGTATTGAAAAAGTGTCTCGAGCTCTGAGATAAAACAGGTTTGTTGAGTAGCTTCAGTTGCATAGGCTGCGATCATATGCAGCCTCCTCCCACTACGGAGGGGGATGCATATGATGCAAGCCTCTAGTCCTGGAATCTACGCACTTCACCGCTGTACATAACCTTTAAATGCAGATTTTTTCTAACGAAGATAGCGACGCCACCAGCTCCATTCGAGTTGGGTCTGTCTCTTCTTATGATATGATACTGACTGTGCCTCAACTTGTGCCTCTGAGAGAGCTTGGTTTCGCTAACCAGAAGAATATCGGTGCTTCGGTCTGCTAACAACTTGAAGAGTACAGCTCTTCGTTCGATATTTATTAGAGAATTTACATTCACTGAGAGGATCTTTAAGGGTTTCTCTACCAGCGAACACATTGCGACTGGAGGCGCGTTAGACTCGGCAGCAGAGTGTAGATACGATCTACGCGTGTCGCCTGTTCCTGTATTCGCTGTTGCAGCTGACTAATTTGCCCCTGAATAGAAAGCAAAATAGTCAGGAGATCAGCATCACCACTAGGTTCTCCAGGTCGTGAGGCCTGGGGAGCAACCTTTGGTGCTTGTTGTACCGTACTCCTCTGACCGGCCGCCATTTGGGCGTAGGTCACATTGGGAGTTACGGCTGGTGTCTTAGGAACAGGTGGGCGCTTGACCTCCACCTTCTTTTGGCGAGCCAGGTTAATTTTCCTAGCATATTGGTAACTGGGACAACGCCGATAATTAGCGGTGTGTCCCGAGTTACCAAAAAGAATACACTTCAGAGACGTGGTATCATCAATCCTATTCTTACCTAGAGGACATTCCTCTGCACTGTGGTTCAATGCACACTTAACGCACCGAAACTTCATTTGACAGTTCGCAGCGGCGTGCCCGAACCTCTGACAGCAAACACATTGTAAAATGTTATCGATACGATTTAATTTTTCCCAACGTATGCATTGATAATCTAGGACTTTTATTTTCCTCACACTATCTATTTTGCTGTTGGATGTCAGTTGGACCGGGAAGAACGGTAATTTCCGATTCTCCCTTCGGGCCTTTGCTGTAGTGAAAGGCTTAACAATAACGAACTTAAGATCGTCACATTCCTTCGCTTGAAGCTCCTGAAGGAGCTCCTCGGGATCGGTGGACGAATCTAAGCCACGAAGGAGCATTGTCTGCAAACGCTCACTTTTGGGGGTGAAAGAGAAGAGCTCAGTCGTTGTTTTCTCTAGTAATTGTTTAACTAATTTATGGTGCTCCACTGTGAAGCAGTGGAAAGCATGCCTATCTTTACTAAGTCGTTTAATAATGAAATTATCGCCTATGGCCGACTTACATATATTGATGGTGTCCTTAAGCTCCATCTTGTAGCTGTTTCTTGGAGGCACCTTTGGCCTCACTGTCGTCTGCTGCTGCTGTTGTTTCTGTTGTTGTTGTTGTTTCTGCTGCTGCTGCTGTTTTTGCTGCTGCAGATTTTGCTGCTTCGGGAGCTATTGTTGCTGCTGCTTTGGCAACTCTTGTTGGTGTTGCTGCTTTGGCAGTTTTGGTTGTTGTTGTTGCTGCTTAGGCAGCTGTGTTTGTTGTTGTTGCTGAGCTGGTGCCGTATTTCGGCTGGTATTTGCCAGTTGCTGTTGTTCTTGGCGGCCCGCCGTGCCAATTGTTTTGCCTCTACGGCCCGTATAATCGCCTCTAGTTGACAAATTTCGTCATCCTCGTCGTCGGTCTGCGAGGCCGCCAGAGACACGAAACTGTTACTATCTTCCGTGTAGCGGCCTTCGCTACCGTAGGAGACGTACGGGAATTCTTCTGTCGCATGCTGTTCGACTGGTTAATTATCGGTGCAGTAGCAAAGTAAACACTTGAAAAAAAAAACTGTGGATCTGCTTTCACTATCAAAACAAAAGCACTTGTTGTTCCTCGGAAGGTTCGTGAACGAATGAACACTTGTGGCTCCACTAAAGGTCGGTGAACGACTGAGGCCCATCGATATTATCCATTCGATGCCGTCTGCCTTAAGAATCGAAATTAAGAACAAAATTAAAAAAACCCAGCAAATAGACTTGACCTACCATAATATGAAAAAACAAACTCGAATATTTGAGCCCGGTGACAAGGTATTTGTTCGCACCAATAAACGAATAGGAAACAAGTTTTCAAAGCTCTTTGTTGAAAAAATCGTGCAGAAAGACTTAGGAACAACGGTGCTAATCGACAAAAGACAGGTGCATAAAAATAATTTAAGATAATTTTTTCTTCCCTATGCTCTTATGTTTGGTTTTATTTCGGAGCGCACATTTCAAACTCCAGGACTACTCACATGCCCGGTACATACCTATCCACGATGGAGAAGTAGCCATCTATGGCGATTTTGGTTATCTCACGCATTGTACCAATCTAACAGGGTTTGAACTTATGGTTTACCAGACCCTTAAATTTATGCCTTTATTTACTAAAACTGGTGTGAAAATGGCAATACAAGTTGACGTAGACCAAATACTACACCTTTTAAGTATACTTAGGGTTCACGACAGTCATGCTCGGAGCATTAACTTTATTGGTACGGCTTTGAAGATGCACTATTTGAAGCGAACGAGCGTCAAATCGTCATAAATACTGAACTGCAAGAAAGAATTAATCAACTTACCAAAATGGTGAATAAATTACTAGATTCAAATAAACAAAGTAGAGCTGATTCAGAAAGCTTATTTGAATTAATCGCGAGTAGAACTAAGGCCATTATAACCGATTTAAATAACATAATTTACTCCGTAATGTTATGAAAATTGAATATTGTTAGTCTAATAATACTAGATGACAAAGAAATTGAATCTATCATTAGAGCGGAACACTTCACAAATGTTAGCATAAGTGAAATTTTAAATAACTCTAAATTAAAAATTATGACTAATACCAATTTAATCTTCTTTTTTATAAACTATCCTAAAATTCAATCACTATGTAATAGAATTAGATTATTTCCTGTAGTGCATGAAAATAAAATTATAGTTCTAGAAACAGATGAAGTTGCTAAATGTGGCAGTAATTATAAACCCCTAAAAAATTGCAAGAGAGCTTCGTCTTTAACGTTTTTTCAATTAAGTTCCAATGCGACATGTGTGCAGCAGTTGACGAACAACAACACTATGCTATGTGTAAGATATCCTCAGCTTACCAGATTGATCCTATTTACGTTGTCGACGACGGTCTCATAATCATAAATGACCAAATCGCTAAAGTCCAAGAAAGGAACAGTCAATCAATTCTAATTAATGGAACTTGTTGATATTTAAAGAGGAAGCAAGCATTAACGATATGACCTACATCTACGAGAAACAAATTAGTCATTTGAACCCGGAACCTCCTAGGGCGCAGATGATAAATATCTCAGAACACCAGACGATGCTATCCCTGCCTTATCTAAAGGAAGTGCATTTGAAGAATCTGGACCACATCGACACTCTAAAACAAGATATCCAAAAACAACGACTTCAGTGGTTTACCCTGTTTTCCCTTGCGAGAGTCATGGTGTTAATAGGAGTTATTACGCCCACGCTACGAGAAAAGAAAAATGCAAATAATCAGAATGACGCCAATAAATCTGCTGTTAATCTCATGGGAATTGACAAGGAATCATTCGTCAGAGATCTTCTCAAATATCTTCGCAAAGCTGAGGACAGCTTAGCCTAAGGGGGGAGTAGTTATAGTAAAATAATGTAAGCACAAATTCTGCTGTGTTGTTTCCAAATTCCCATTTCCCTATTCGCGTTCAACGTTTCAGTCTTGCGCAGCCAGCAGAATTTGTTTATTAAAACCTTGAACTTAAGTTAACCCTAATTCTGCCGAGACTTCTTGAAATTAATTAATCAGCACGGAAGCTCTCGATTTCCAGTGCATGCCCTGCAATTGAAGTCCATGTTTCGGCTTGCTTATCCAGCAGAATTTGTTTTTATTTTCCTTTTCTCTTATATATATATATATATATTTTCTACAATAAAAGCTGATATGTTACCTAATATAAGGCAGTTCAAAGTTTATGGCTTTCACATCAGAATGTAGTGAAATTCAGAAAAAACAAAATGAGTATAAATTACACTTTTGTGTTTTATTTTTCTCTCAATTCTATGAGAATGTGCATTTGCTTAAAAAGTTAAAATAAATCACTATTAGTCAACATAATACTTATATTAACCTGTAATAATCTTCCGAGCGATCGTCCCCGCAGTTTTCCATATCCTTTGTTTTCAGTTTTTATAATTATTCTATTTACTTTTTGTTCTGAATAATTTAATATTTTATTCGATTTTCTTATTTTTGTATTTCATCTCTTAAAGCGGCACGCAAATATTTTTAACTTACGTTTAATGTTACCGCTTACTTTAACTTACGTTTAATGTTACCGCTATGTAATTTTTATTAATTTTGTAAGCATAATTCACTACATATAGTATACCACAATTTTTGTAGATATTAGGAATCTCATAGTTGATATGATCGTCGGAATCGATGACGAAGTACAGTTTTTAATATTTTTGAAGAAGAACCAAACTTATTTACTGCTGCTGGGACAACGTAGTACTTTTGTCTTAATTTTAGTTCAAAGGAGAACTTCGTACGTCGTTGAAGAGCATGACAGACATTACGGATACGAGAACCCAGTCTCTCAACCTGACAGTCTCTGTACAGCTCGAGTCGAATCATGAGTTCTCACCTGGAAGTAAACTGACCGCGAATTGTGTAGCAAGCAGATTGACTTTGTTTAGATTATTTACGAAAGAAATGCCATTCGAAATGAGCGTCGGAATCGTTGACGAAGTAGAGTACTAGATATTTTTGATGAAGGACCAAATTGTTTACTGCCTTACGTAGTTTTATTTGCTTAGTTTTAGTCCATAGGAGAACTTCGTACGTCGTAGAAGAGTACAACAGTCATAACGGACACATCGAAACTTATTCTGGTTTCCTTTGTAGGATTGGATTTATAAGATCGTAAACTCAGCTCTCTCAACTTGACAGCCTTTTTACAGCTCGAGTCGAATCATGAGTTATCTTTTGGCCTGTACTCTAATCTCGTATAACGATAGTCGTCTGATGATATCGTCCCATCGATACTTTTACGTCCCGTAACTCACAAACTGTAGCATCATGTGCACTTTATTGTTGTGACGAGACTTTACGTGATGAGAGCCCTGAATGTCTTCACTTTGTTTGGGATGAAGCCCTTCATGCTATGAAGAATAATGTTTGTTAACATATCAGTGGCGGCGTCACCGTTACTATCGATGAAAGATAGTGACCAGTCAAAACACCTGAAAAAGTTAAAAAGTTATTATGAAGTTTCTTATATTGCGGTAGGAGTCTTTTAGGTTTTTATTTCCTAAACTGGGTGGTTTGAAAAGAAGAAGAGGTGAGAGATGAGGAACAAGTGCAATGTAACATGCAATATCCGGAATTCGTGTTGGCGCATTTATTATTGTTGAACATACCTGCCTCCGGGTGTTGTCTGTCCAGAATGTCGAAACCAGTGAGAATCGCCCCAAACACATGAACGTTTGATAAAAAAAAATAAACGAATGTTTACTGGACAATAGTCCCGAACAAATTACAAAATTCTTTATTCTGCTTTATCTCTTATAGTCTTATGATTATAATGTAGAGAGTGATAATCCGTCAAAAATGTGGGAAAACATGAATGTGGGAACATATGAAAGAATTTGTGATAAAAAACAAATGTTTAAAATTTCTTAATGTGAACGAATAGGTTGAAGAGAACAGTTTATGTTAATAAATGTAATTGTGAGAAAGCTGGATACGTAATAGTTGTCTTGGAAGTGGAAAAGTTGGATACATTACTCGCACAACAACAATTTCAGTATGAGAAAACAGCGGTACAATTCTTTAAATGGAGTTGGACAGCTCATCAAACTCATTTAAATTGAAGGAACTGTTCAGGTTTGGTTTGGACATAAATAAAGCAGTTATGAATTGTTTGTTTATGGACGTAGAATTTAAACAACATGAAATTGAATTCTGTATATGAAGCGATTCCATGATGTGAGACAAATAATGGCTCTAAACTATATCTGGTTAGGTCAAATGAGGAGTTGTCGTGAACTTGTGTTTCACAAAGTGCAAAGTGTGTTACATTACGCAACGGCAGCGACCAAATCCACACACAGGCAAAGATGTTCAAAGAGGAATGCAATTATATCTTTCTGTGTCACTTTGTGATCACTTTCCTTTGTTATAATTATTAACTTTTATTATTTGACATTTTGCGTTCTATCACAGTTGTTAAGAATTTATATACCTCCGCGAATAATTTAAATAAAAGTAAGGATAAGACATCTGAAATTTCAAAAAATATGGTTTTAAACTAGGAAGGCATTTTCGTGTAAACAGCGAATGGAATTTATAACAGGCATAAGCATTGAAATACTAAAAGAAATCATGGAAGAAAAAATGCAGATTTCGTTAAGGGTTTAGCAGAATTCTGGAGGGCCGTGAGTTACAGAAATTGAAAGAGAAATGTTATTGGCTTCGTCATACAAGCAAATGCATTCAAAAAAAATTCAATACCAAAAATTTTCACTTATTAATATATTAGAAAGCTTTAAAAAGAGTCACAAAAACCTGTATCCATTTTTCGTAAATTTCCGGAAGACCATACCATTTGAAGCGCTTCTTTATGCGCTCAACAAAATCGGACGGATGTGGCATACATTTGGGATGGAATCTATGTATCAGAGGAGCTCCAGACGACAATGGGCGTAAAGCAAGGATGCGTCTTAAGTACTGTTCATTCTATATATAATATTAACGACATAGTAGATGCTATCAAAGGAGGCATAGGAGGATAAGCAGAAGAAAAATTCGGATGATATGGCTCTCCTGGCAGATAGTGCTGAAGGTTCACAGTTGATGATAAGTCGGTTGGAAAAACTAACATGGCGAATTCAGAGATAATGATTTTCAGGGACGGTGGAGAAAGGTACTGCCGAAGAGAAACTTGGACATATCAAGGTGAGCAAATTGAAGTTGTGCGGCAATATAAGTACTAAGGAGTTTTGATCACATCAAACATCATTCTGAGAAAGCACTAAATAGCCAAATTAGCAGAGGCAAAGCGAGCAGTTAGATCAGTTTGATAAAGTTGCATAGAAACAAAAGTTTATCTAACACCGCGAAGATGAAAATACAAGAAAAACAAATTACTCGAATTATAATGAACAAGTTTGGAAACGAAAACTAAGAAAATTATTGAAATATAAGAATTGACGGTGTGTGAAGCCGACGCGTGTTGAAGGTACATGTGGGTATGTAACTCTTCCCCCCTTAGAATGGAGCGACGGCCAGAGGAATTGTATTCTAGGTGTTGATGTCATATTGTTCACAAAAGTCTTTGAAAATGAGTGCCGTAAATTGCGATCCTTGGTCAGAGACATATTTTTTAGCTTGGCTGTGCAGGCTGATACATTTTTTAATGATTTAATAACGTTGAGATTGTTGAGATTGGAAGTCAAGGAAAATTTATCAATTATAGGCAAAATTTTCTTCTTGTTGATGCTGTAGATGTTCAAGCATATTATGTCTAGGGGCTTGTTAGGTGTTTATGCTGTTCTGTTTGTACTTTATCTTTGGTGGTGGCAGTTCTCACAGTTTTGAATCAATTCCACAACTTTCGTTTTAATATTTGGGATGCTTAATCGACCAGGAAGATCCAAAAAGCCACGACCGCATAAGCAAATCACAAGAATATTTTGACGGAAAAGATGTAAATATAGTTTGCCTCTTTCATACTTGAATTGTTGTTTCACAAATAACGTATGAAGAGAGCAGACTATTAAGAATTTATCCACTGTTATACCAAGTAATGCCAAGTAAAGCATTGGCAAATTTATAACACAGATTGTTAAGAAAAGCTTCAGAGGGGACATAATGTAAATTTCAATAACTAACATCAGGGGAAAGTTACGGGGACTAGCAAGTTCAACGACCAAAGTTACTTTGTTTCCTTTTTTTTATTCATTACAACTTACGTGCTAGACACAAATAATGCTTAAACTAGCTTTATTTTCTAAACTATGATAGTACTATATAACTTATTGGCCCTATAATGGCGCTCTAAACTAAACCTAATACTTAACTTTATGTCTTTCGACGAAGGAACGTAAATAAGTGTATTTGAAATGAAAGAACTAAGAAAAGTATTGTTCAAAAAAAGCTTAGTATATGAACGACTTTTTGAATACTTACTATCTACAATATAACTTATAACTAGCCTAAAATTAACGATACTTAAATCAACCTTAAATAAATCTTAAAAAACTACCTCAAAAATAAACCCTCTTCATATATTTTTTCTTTTTTTTTTTAAAGTGCTGTGCTATAAGTCTTGGTTTTTTGTATAGTTTTTAACTATAACTTATAAGAACAAGACAATTTAAAATAAAAACAAATAAAATGAACTTCAATATTAATATGTGTGAGCCGGCCACGGTAGAAAGACGATTATATAATGTGCAAATCTTTGTTATCTTATCCGAATGAAAAAAGTACTACTGTTAAGTCCCTTCATTCTCTCCTACCCACCAGAACTGCTGGTGCTATCTTAACACATCCTCCCTGTCTACTGAAGCGGATATATTCACCCGAGCTGCGTGCAATATCCCCATTGTAGCTAAGTCGCCTTTCCACACTTTTCCTGGCAACATTAAAATTAACAGAACCGTATTTCTAACCTGAATCAGGCCGTTAACTTCAAAATAGAGGAAAGCTTCTGTTGGAGCCGTTAAGGCGCACTGTCTCGTGGTAAATGAAGTTGGGATAATAAGCCCCATAGATCAGGTTATTGCTCGAGGTCATTGCTCTTGCAAAGTGTTTCCAAATTAGGTTGATAAGTTTGATAAGAAAGTTATCCACTCGGATTAGGTTGGCCCCGTTGTACAGGACCTCATTAGAATAAATTTATTTTGTACTGGGACTCTGGAGTTCTATATAAATGGAGACAAGCCCTAAGACATCGTCGCCGAGTCTTCTCCATCAAGCTTGCTCCCACGTTGAACCATATGGGACGTCCATATGCAAGCACAGGCCGAATGAGGCATCGAGGCCCTGGAATCGAGTTGGCTGTTGTAAAACAGTCTCTTTATCATGTCATAGGACGCTTTGGCTCGGGCTAGAGCAGCATCCATATGTTTTTTCAAATATAGATACTGATCAAGCCAGAGCCCAAGATATCTGACTACACTCCGACTCGCCAGTGGCTGCCTGTTTTGTCCACTGATAGAGAACTTTCGCCAATTCTTTCTGGTATCCCTAAATGGATTCACACTTATCGAAGTTGATTTTCAATCTTTGGACCTGATTTGTACGCGATCAAGTCATCTGCATATGCAATAGCGTGGTAAAGAGAGTCTACAAGATCACCTGTTGCAGACCGTTATTAATTTCAAAGCTGCCATTACACATTAAAGAGTATGTAGAGCAGAGGTTTGCTAATGCCCAGCTGATCTAACTTTAAAAAGAACTTCCGCAACCATACAGTGTCAAAGGCCTTTTCCAAGTCAATCAGCAAAGCACCTGTGAATTGTTTCTTAAATTTGTTCCATTGGATATCCGTTTAGGGATTGGTTGTACCACCGCTGTCTTCCAATGAGCTGGATAATGTGCATTATTCAGCAAATTGTTAAACAGGGTGGTGTTAATGTCTACCGCATTTAGAGGAAGGTGTCTAAGAACAATGTTGTGTATACCGTCGATTCCTACAGATTTTTCACTTCTAAGCGAACCGAAAATAACCAAGAGATCTTCCTTTGAAATGTACGGAGGTAGAACCCGTTCATTTGCCAAATTATCGGCATTGAACATGGCAAAACCAGTGTTCTCCGCTCGTAAGTTCCCACCATTATCGTTTTGAAGGTCGTAGTTGTGTACGAGGATGCGATCTTCCGAGACATGGTCCGGGTGAGTGCTAACATTGACCTCATACACATATTTAAAGGTCGCGCTTATTACTTCAACTTTCTCCTGAGGATCTTCGACCACGAAAAAGTTGTCGTTTTCGATTGCTTTTACTGGATCTGTGCCTGCTGTTACAAGTATTTGTTCGTTGTTGGCAGTTCGGGGGATCTTAAGACACGGAAGTTCAATGTGATATTTCCTTCGAAAAAATGTATTAATTTTCGGGAACATACTAGGGTTGCTAGCCTTAATAGCCCGAATTTTGTTATTCCATGTTAATTAATGGAAGCTCTGTAATTTTTCTGAATTAATTGCTGGATATTTTTAAGCATTGATTTCAGTATCCTAACCTTTGAGTCTTGTGGGTCAGTAAAATCCCTTTATAAGACTTCGAGTGTCTGCAGAAGCCTACTGTTTTGTCGTTTGTTTTAAGACAGTTAATCGTTTGTCAGCTTAAGTCAGTCAGCTGCAATCGTTGGTCGAAAAGCATAAGATCCACGTAGGAGTCTGTTCTTGGATAAGACGGTCTATCATCTAAATCTAAGCTATACTCAATATTTTTCTGACCCCACCAAATTAACAGTAGGTTCCCTCTAGTGTTTGCCAATTGCTTTTTCCAAAATGTATGCTTGTCGTTTAAGTCTCCGGCCATAAGGTAATACTATAATTCACCTCCGACCCCAGCCGCAAGTATTGGAAAAGTGCTTCGAGCTCTAAAATAAAAGAAGTTTGTTGAAAGGCTTCGGCTGCATAGATCGCAACTATATACATTTTCTTACTACTACGAAGAGAGATACATATGATACATGCTTCAAGAACCCGGAACCTACGCACTTCAACACTGTACATAAACTTACACACAGATTTTTGTTTATAAAGATAGCAACTGCCCCTGCTCGATCAGAGTTGGGTCGGTCCCTATGTTCGATATTATATTTGTTGTGCCTCAACTTGTGCTTCTGAGATAACTTGGTTTCGCTAACTAAAAGAATATCAGGATTTCGGTCTTCTAGTAACTTGTATAATATGCTTCTTCGTTCGACTTTAATTAGTGAATTCACATTCACCGAAAAAATCTTTGAGAATCTCTCCGCCAGCGTACACATTACGACTGGAAACGCGTTAGACTCCGCAAAAGCGAGTATATACGATCAACCCGTGTCACCTGCTCCTGTATTTGTTGTTGCCTGCTTATTTTCCCCTGGATCGCGAGCAAAATAGCCAGCAGACCAGCTTCAGCCTCAATTTCTCGAGGCGCTGTGGCCTGTGGAGCAATCTTCGGGGGCTGCTTCTACCGCATTCCTTTGGCCGGCCGCCATTTGGGAGTAGGTCATATGATTTGATTTGAATTTGAATTTGAAATCAAACTCAAGTTGATATTCATTGTTCAGAAAGTCCAATTTCTGTAAGTGAAAAGAAAAACAAAAAAGTAAATTATTAGAACGTTTATTTGAATTGTGGAGTTTTATTTTTTCTTTAAATAATCATCTTTGGCAAAGTTACAATGTGTTAAAACTTTGTCATCCCTCAAGACAAAACAGGAAAGAGGTACATTCATTATTTTTAAGTGCAACAGTGTCTCATTAGTTTTGTTCATCGACGAAGATATAGAGCAGAAATTCTCATATTCGAGCAAAATGTCAGATTAACGTCAGAGCAGAAAAGAGCAGAAAAGAGCAACCCATATGTTAGTTGTCAAAATTATTTTCCATTGTCTTTTAAGAATTATTTTGGAAGTGAAAGCATCGATTCAGATATTAATTAAAAAGTGTGAATATGTACTCAAGTAAAATTGTGCTAGAGGAACTGCAGTTGGACACTGATAGTGGCAGTGATATTAGTTGTTCCAGCGATTCAACAATGAATATGGACACTGTAAGGAGCATTATATTTTTTTTCTATAGGGAAAGATTCAAGGATCTGTATACAACGTTTTTTGGAAGAAGTAGTTTCTTCCTACAACGATAAAGAGTTTGTGACGCACTTCCGCATATCTCGAGCGCTTTACATGAAGTTGGTGGACGCGTTTTTAACATCTAGTATATATACCAAGTTGGAGAGCCGCAAAACATTTTCTGCAGAAATGCATATAACGCTGTTTCTTTGGTTCGCTGGACATGAGGCTTGCTCTTACAGGGATATTGCCGATAGATTCAATCTTGCATTGGGAACAGTGTGCAACATTATAAGAAAAGCGATATATTTTGTCAGCAACGTATGTGACTCTGTTATTCGATGGCCATCCGAAGCGGAAAAAATAGAAACTGCTTCGTATATGAGAAGCAAAACAGGAATGCAAGGTGTAATATGTACTGAATTATTGATTGCATATAAATATGGCAAACGATAAAGTAAAGCACATATTTTTTTTTTTCAGGTGTTTTAGACGGCACAAAAATTAAAATTGACCCTCCAAAGCATGGAAAAGACGATTACATTGACAGAAAGGGAGTGACAAGTTTGTCTCTCCAAGGGATATGCAACGAAAAAAGGAAGTTTATAGACATTTTCGTTGGATATCCACGATCCGTCCATGACAACAGGGTCTACGAAAATAGTGATATATATCGTCAACTGCCAAATTTATTTGGAAGTCGGTTTTTGCTGGGAGATTCCGCTAATGCGTGCTCCCAGTATTCAGTAACGCCATACAGCGATAATGGGCACTTAACTTCAAGGCAAAAGATTTTTTTTACCGTAAGCTAAGCTCAGGAAGAATCGTCATAGAACATTCATTTGGCATTCTGAAGCGTCGTCAGCTTTATTACTGCAAGCTGAGAGGAGTAAAAAAACTTTGCCATTTCGTGCGAGCATGCGTTGTGCTGCATAATTTACGCGATGACGATGAGCTGCCTTTTAAAATCAACGATTACGTTGATGAAAATATTTTTGACAATGAATTTGATCAACAGCAAGCTAACATCCTT
This sequence comes from Orthonevra nobilis, assembly GCA_963555765.1. NCBI lineage: Eukaryota > Metazoa > Arthropoda > Insecta > Diptera > Syrphidae > Orthonevra > Orthonevra nobilis. The sequence continues at coordinate 30,743,350 of OY743227.1, forward strand.
AGAAATAGACTCTGCGAAGAAGTGTATTCTTGTTTTAATTAAAAGTTTAATAAAAAATAATTTAATAGATTACAGCCCAGACAGCATCTCTCTCCTTTGCTTTCTTTCCTTTGCCAATTCATCCGTCCTTTCTTTATAAGCCTTCAACTTGGCCTCCCGATATTCCTTGGTCGGCTTCTTCTCTTCCAAGAAATCCGCCTTCCACTTCTTCCTGCTCCTGCGCCACTGTGCTGTTTTTTTGGGCTTACGTGGTGGTGCTTCTACTGGCCTTGCATCATCTTCTTCACAAGGAGGGGCGCTTGTCACCACTCTTGGTAATGTTTCTGAACAAATATGAGTAAGATTATGTATATTATATGTATGATTAATTGTTTTGCATCCATTAATAAATTGGCTCGCGATCTTCCGCTCCCCGTCGTACTGCCTAACCGATAACTCGGTATTAAAGCTGGTTGGTCACACATCACATCCGCAAGATCCCTATCATTACCACAAACAAATAGATATACATGAGTTAGTTAAATATAAATTTCATACTTCTCATAAGCACACATGGCTCTGTCATTGCCCGTTTGGGAGTTGTGTTCTCTCTAAGCTTTTCCACTTGGACTCTATTTGTAACGGAGTGAAGTTGGATTGGAATTCGCTCATGCGGAGGGCAATATTTTCCCAAAGCTTCTTCTTTGTCTTGACCTCAAACTTCCTTCCAAGTTTGGGACGAATTTTCTTAAAAAGCGAGATCAATAATTGGCAATCTCTGTCGAGCCAAAAAGCCTTCTATTTGTCCTCGCCCGATATAGCTGCAGATGTTGATGCAATCGGAACGAAATCTTCGGCAGTGCTAGATTCCACTCCGAAAGAATGCTCAAACGCTTGGTGAAGGAGATCATCATCTAAAGAACAATATAAAAAATTATTGAAGTGTATAATTCAATTAATATATTTCAAGCTTCTAAAAACGAAAGTGAAGTTACTTAACAAGCTTATTTGAAAAAAAACATCACCATACATACCGCACTTATCAATCGTCAAATAAATAAGTTTTTTTTCTTTTAACTTCCTTAAGTTCCTTTTTATTTCCTTCTTATTCATTTTTTTTTGCTTACTTTCATTTTTTTGACAAGGAAATTAAATACTCAAATAGCTGACATTCAGCGGCAGCAGCGTTTCAGTGACGTCGTTGTTCATGGTATTCCATTTGATCCAAATGAAAATACTATCGAAATAGCGAAGAATATAGCCGTTAAATTACGTCATCAGATATCTCCTAACTATGATGCGTTTCATCTAAGAGGCAAGACACCCAGCAGCAAGTAAGTGTTATTGATTCGAATCTCATTCCATGCCGAGCAAAGAGCTTTATTATCTCCTTATCGCGCTAACAATGGGCTCACTCTTTGTCAACTAGAGAACAAAACAATTGCTTCGTACTCTACTTCTGCTACGGCTCTTGTCTATGTTAATGAGAGCTTGACACCTGAAAATAGTTCTCATTTATGGCACGCGAATAAACTACATAAAGAGGGATTATTGTACTCTGTAAGAACGAGAAATGGCTTTGTGTACGTGAAAAAGAGCAAGGATGACGCTGAAACAAAAATTGATCTCAACAATGACCCTCTTTGCAAAGCGACATGCATGGCTTCACTTCCACCCGTTCATCCACCGCCGATGTCATCTGTAGCTGAACAAAATGAAATGAAAGCTCTTCTTTTATATTTTTTTACTTTACTTTCTTTTTTGTAACCTAATAATGATTTTCTTGTTACACAATTGTTTCAAACATTTTTATATTATTTTATCAAATTATTTTTATTTTACGTCTTCTCATCTCTTTTCTATTCTTTTTCTTTTTCCAACGTGCCTTCTTACTTTTCATCTTTGCTGTTTGAAAAATATTATGATATGGCCACACTCCTATTCTTTGGTACATTTTTGTTCTACAGTCAATGATGGATAGCAGCGCAAATAGCTCTGGTGGACGAAATAGTGCTTCAGTTAAATCCATGATTAAAATACTTGCTGATTCATGCGCGGGGTTCAAGGTATTTCACTTAAATGCTCGTAGCCTAAACTCGTCGAAGTTAGATAACGTTGGATATATTTTTCAAAATTCCGGTGTTGATGTTTTTTGTGTCACAGAGACATAGTTCAAAACCGATATCGAGAGTTAAATTAATAATATACCAAAATACAAATTAATTAGAAATGACAGAATAACCAATACCACCGGTGGCGGAATAACTGTTTACTGTAGGACTTCACTTAATTGTAATATAATCACGAACTCCGAAGGCTGCGGTATTGAATTTCTTCTCCTTGAAGTCGCAGATGGTAACCCTATGTGTATGTTGGGTGTTGCTAATAATCCAGATAAGAATTTTTCCACAGAACTATTTTTCACTACGCTTCAGCAGTTTACTGCGCTTCATGAACACATTGCTATCTGTGGAGATTTTAATGTAGATCTCCTCAAGAAATGTTCCTTGACTTCTCGATTTCTTGATGACGTGGCAGCATCTGGGCTGGCAGTAGTGAACTCCTTTGAAACCCGCTTTGCACCTAATGTTACTCCGAGTCTATTGGATTTATTCATTGTTTCCGATCAAACTCAAGTTCTACTTCAAGATCAACTGTCGTTAGATGGTATCTCGGATCACGACCTAATTTTCTGCGCGTACAATATTAACTTCTCTATTATCCCTACAGCTGATCTAACTTTAAAAAGAACTTCCGCAACCATACGGTGTCAAAGGCCTTCTCCAAGTCAATCAGCAAAGCACCTGTGAATTGTTTCTTAAATTTGTTCCACTGGATATCCGTTTAGGGATTGGTTGTATCACCGCTGTCTTCCAATGAGTTAAACAGGGTGGTGTAAATGTCTACCGCATTTAGAGGAAGGTGTCTAAGAACAATGTTGTGTATACCGTCGATTCCTACAGATTTTTCACTTCTAAGCGAACCGAAAATAACCAAGAGATCTTCCTTTGAAATGTACGGAGGTAGAACACGTTCATTTGCCAAATTATCGGCATTGAACATGGCAAAACCAGTGTTCTCCGCTCGTAAGTTCCCACCATTATCGTTTTGAAGGTCGTAGTTGTGTACGAGGATGCGATCTTCCGAGACATGGTCCGGGTGAGTGCTAACATTCACCTCATACACATATTTAAAGGTCGCGCTTATTACTTCAACTTTCTCCTGAGGATCTTCGACCACGAAAAAGTTGTCGTTTTCGATTGCTTTTACTGGATCTGTGCCTGCTGTTACAAGTATTTGTTCGTTGTTGGCAGTTCGGGGGATCTTAAGACACGGAAGTTCAATGTGATATTTCCTTCGAAAAAATGTATTAATTTTCGGGAACATACTAGGGTTGCTAGCCTTAATAGCCCGAATTTTGTTATTCCATGTTAATTAATGGAAGCTCTGTAATTTTTCTGAATTAATTGCTGGATATTTTTAAGCATTGATTTCAGTATCCTAACCTCTGAGTCTTGTGGGTCAGTAAAATCCCTTTATAAGACTTCGAGTGTCTGCAGAAGCCTACTGTTTTGTCGTTTGTTTTAAGACAGTTAATCGTTTGTCAGCTTAAGTCAGTCAGCTGCAATCGTTGGTCGAAAAGCATAAGATCCACGTAGGAGTCTGTTCTTGGATAAGACGGTCTATCATCTAAATCTAAGCTATACTCAATATTTTTCTGACCCCACCAAATTAACAGTAGGTTCCCTCCAGTGTTTGCCAATTGCTTTTTCCAAAATGTATGCTTGGCGTTTAAGTCTCCGGCCATAAGGTAATACTATAATTCACCTCCGACCCCAGCCGCAAGTATTGGAAAAGTGCTTCGAGCTCTAAAATAAAGGAAGTTTGTTGAAAGGCTTCGGCTGCATAGATCGCAACTATAAACATTTTCTTACTACTACGAAGAGAGATACATATGATACATGCTTCAAGAACCCGGAACCTACGCACTTCAACACTGTACATAAACTTACACACAGATTTTTGTTTATAAAGATAGCAACTGCCCCTGCTCGATCAGAGTTGGGTCGGTCCCTATGTTCGATATTATATTTGTTGTGCCTCAACTTGTGCTTCTGAGATAACTTGGTTTCGCTAACTAAAAGAATATCAGGATTTCGGTCTTCTAGTAACTTGTATAATATGCTTCTTCGTTCGACTTTAATTAGTGAATTCACATTCACCGAAAAAATCTTTGAGAATCTCTCCGCCAGCGTACACATTACGACTGGAAACGCGTTAGACTCCGCAAAAGCGAGTATATACGATCAACCCGTGTCACCTGCTCCTGTATTTGTTGTTGCCTGCTTATTTTCCCCTGGACCGCGAGCAAAATAGCCAGCAGACCAGCTTCAGCCTCAATTTCTCGAGGCGCTGTGGCCTGTGGAGCAATCTTCGGGGGCTGCTTCTACCGCATTCCTTTGGCCGGCCGCCATTTGGGAGTAGGTCATATGATTTGATTTGAATTTGAATTTGAAATCAAACTCAAGTTGATATTCATTGTTCAGAAAGTCCAATTTCTGTAAGTGAAAAGAAAAACAAAAAAGTAAATTATTAGAACGTTTATTTGAATTGTGGAGTTTTATTTTTTCTTTAAATAATCATCTTTGGCAAAGTTACAATGTGTTAAAACTTTGTCATCCCTCAAGACAAAACAGGAAAGAGGTACATTCATTATTTTTAAGTGCAACAATGTCTCATTAGTTTTGTTCATCGACGAAGATATAGAGCAGAAATTCTCATATTCGAGCAAAATGTCAGATTAACGTCAGAGCAGAAAAGAGCAGAAAAGAGCAACCCATATGTTAGTTGTCAAAATTATTTTCCATTGTCTTTTAAGAATTATTTTGGAAGTGAAAGCATCGATTCAGATATTAATTAAAAAGTGTGAATATGTACTCAAGTAAAATTGTGCTAGAGGAACTGCAGTTGGACACTGATAGTGGCAGTGATATTAGTTGGTCCAGCGATTCAACAATGAATATGGACACTGTAAGGAGCATTATATTTTTTTTCTATAGGGAAAGATTCAAGGATCTGTATACAACGTTTTTTGGAAGAAGTAGTTTCTTCCTACAACGATAAAGAGTTTGTGACGCACTTCCGCATATCTCGAGCGCTTTACATGAAGTTGGTGGACGCGTTTTTAACATCTAGTATATATACCAAGTTGGAGAGCCGCAAAACATTTTCTGCAGAAATGCATATAACGCTGTTTCTTTGGTTCGCTGGACATGAGGCTTGCTCTTACAGGGATATTGCCGATAGATTCAATCTTGCATTGGGAACAGTGTGCAACATTATAAGAAAAGCGATATATTTTGTCAGCAACGTATGTGACTCTGTTATTCGATGGCCATCCGAAGCGGAAAAAATAGAAACTGCTTCGTATATGAGAAGCAAAACAGGAATGCAAAGTGTAATATGTACTGAATTATTGATTGCATATAAATATGGCAAACGATAAAGTAAAGCACATATTTTTTTTCTTCAGGTGTTTTAGACGGCACAAAAATTAAAATTGACCCTCCAAAGCATGGAAAAGACGATTACATTGACAGAAAGGGAGTGACAAGTTTGTCTCTCCAAGGGATATGCAACGAAAAAAGGAAGTTTATAGACATTTTCGTTGGATATCCACGATCCGTCCATGACAACAGGGTCTACGAAAATAGTGATATATATCGTCAACTGCCAAATTTATTTGGAAGTCGGTTTTTGCTGGGAGATTCCGCTAATGCGTGCTCCCAGTATTCAGTAATGCCATACAGCGATAATGGGCACTTAACTTCAAGGCAAAAGATTTTTTTTACCGTAAGCTAAGCTCAGGAAGAATCGTCATAGAACATTCATTTGGCATTCTGAAGCGTCGTCAGCTTTATTACTGCAAGCTGAGAGGAGTAAAAAAACTTTGCCATTTCGTGCGAGCATGCGTTGTGCCTTTTAAAATCAACGATTACGTTGATGAAAATATTTTTGACAATGAATTTGATCAACAGCAAGCTAACATCCTTAGAAATAGACTCTGCGAAGAAGTGTATTCTTATTTTAATTAAAAGTTTAATAAAAAATAATTCAATAGATTTTTATGATTTTTTATTAACTTCCCATCAGGAAGTTCTTGTAATAGGTCCGATTTTCGAAATTCAAAATTTTTACATTTCTCCACGTTTGGCGGTCCCAGTAGTCGGATTCCATGATTTTTAGAAAGATGTCTGTGTGTGTGTGTGTACGTACGTACGTACGTACGTACGTTTGTGCGGATTCTTTCGTACAGCCTAACTCGAGAACAAATCAAGTTATCAAAGCCAAATTGGTTTCATTCGAAGCGTGTGTGCATAAAGATCACCTGAAAAGCTTTTGGTTCACAGGGTGGTTTGAATTTTGTGACGAAAAAACTGTCAAAAGAAGGGACAATTTGACTTCTTCAATTAAAATCAATTTAGTTTTCCAATAAAAAAAGATCAAAATTAATTAAATTTATAGCTTACAGCTACCTTATCAGATAAAAAAATATGCATAAATTTATACACTGCCGTTCATAAGTTTCCGGACAAATTCATATAATTTTTATTTTTGTTCAATTTTAATGCCAAAAGTTTCATCAATATTATGTTTATTTAGCCAATTGACTAAACTAAGTAAGTTACTAACTATAGAGACTACCAAAAAGACTTAAACAGTATTTGGTTGAGGCCATTTCATACATTGATGTGCCCCTTTCTCTATTCCCTGATCCAAATTTCCTCGGAATTCCTTGAAAATTGTTTCAGAAATGTGAATCCTGTAAGTCTTTCCCATTTTTCAAGACTCAAAGTGACGTCTGCAACAGTGACACATGAAAACATCCTCAGAAAATTATGGAGCCACCAGTTATTTTGTTCAAAACCTGCTCGGCTGTAGCTTGACGCTTTTTTTATCGTTATAATATATTTGCAAAAAGAAGCTCATGGCTCAAATTACATGAGGCAATTGAATTTAAAGCAAAAGCATCGAGAGAAACCTAAATGACAAAGTTAAAATACATGGATAAAACTGCATTACTCGTATATTGCAAGGAAGACCATAACATCCGTTTTAAATCATGAACCCAATACTAGAGGTCTTTTCAGAAAATGACACAGAGATAAAAAAAAATCTCTCGGAATCGGCGTGGAAAATCCTATCAGAATCTGCAAAGAAAACTGGACTGAATGTGATCCTCTTTAAGCCATATATTTACCAGACAGAAAAAGATCCTTTGCTTAACAGTTACCAGCTCGAAAGGAAGAGGTGGTGGAAATCTCTGGATTGAAACTATGTACTTTTGAACCCTTTCAAAAAGAACATAAAGTTAATCACGCCTTAATATTCCGAGCAGTTGTTAATATCTTCCAAAGAAAAGCAATCAAACAAATTTGATTGATTAAAAATAATTCCAAAAATATATGAAGTTGAGATAAGCAGTTGGTCCTCAAATTTTTAAAATATGAATCCATATAAACAGAGTTCTCACAAAATGTTATACTTTTGAAACTAAGCTATATTATATATTATAATATTTGATAATTCTGGCTGTCTGATTTATAACACTTTATTGAAGAAGTTGAAAAACAACTGCCTAAAGCAAATACAAATTAAACTTCCAATGTTAAAGTTGTTGTTGTGAAATCGATTTTCGCAACTCTAAATTTTAAATATCTTATCTTCACTTCTTAGAGGGATCACTGGTTAAGATTTTGGGTCGTTGGTCCTATATTACAGTCGAAAATGCTTTCATTGAGTCGTTTAATGCAAGCCATGGATAGCCAGCCAGCAAAAACAATTATCTCAAGGTTACACACCCCAAACCGAAGCCTGCGAAATTCGAAATGGAAATATCATAGTAGAACTGCACTCAATGCTGAGGAAATGGAAGAACCAACAATGCCATCTACCTGACCTAGACGAAGTACAGATAGCAAGATAGAACTTCTAAAAGCGGCGGCGATGACTTAGTTGTGAGTATGCACAAACTTATCTGCAACATATGGTCAGAAGAAAGCATGCGAGATGAATGGAATCTCAGTATTGGTTGCCCAATCCTGAAGGAAGGAAGCCAATTATAGAGGTATCAATCTACTCAAAATTGCCTTTAACATCTTTTCCGCCGTATGATGTGAACGTCTGAAGCAGTTCGTCAACATCCTGATAGTTCCGTATTAATGTGGTTTTCGACCAGAAAAGTCCACCATGAACCAAATATTAGCATAACGGTAGATCTTGGAAAAAACCCAGGAGCACCAAGTCAGTTTGCACAAACTTTTCATCAATTTCAAGGTTGGTTTTGGTGTCTGTTTCGTCCACAGAGAAGAAATTTATGAAGTCATGTCTAGGTTTGGCATCCCCTGTACTTTTGTGCAGGATGGCGATGGAGGTCACCGCCATCCTGCACAAATTGAGGTTGGCAAAGACGTCACCGACTCACTTGACGTCAAACAACATTTTAAACAAGGTGATGCACTGTCATGCGATTTCTTCGACATCATACTTGGGACAATAGTGCAAAAGAATCTTGTCAACAAAAGAGGGCAAAAAGAAGCATATGCTGCCAGCAAGAAAAACCAAATCCCACGTCTGGGTCAGAACGTTACCATAGACAGCTATTACTTTGAGGTAGTTAGGGCTTTGTCTATCTTGGCTCCGCTGTACAAACAGATAATAACACCAGCGCTGAGATCAAATGAAGAATACCTCTGGTTAAGAAAGCTAAGCCCTCTTTGGAAGAACTGAAGCATCGCTCTATAAGACCCATATCAACCCCGTCCTACTATATGGTGCAGAAGCATGTACACTTTCAAAAGCGGATGAAGGCCCCTTAGGTTGCTCCGAGAGAAAAGTGCAATCTTTTGTCCCATCTGCATTGACTGTGAGTGGAGGAGAAGATTCAACAACCAATTGACTTAGCCAAAAGTATAAAATACCATGCCACGCGGACTGTAAAGCCACCTCAAGTTAGTAATTAAATAATTAATGACAAAAAAAAGTCCATCCAGCTATCATTTAAAAAAAAAACGGTAAAAATTATTTTGAATTATATTAAATTATTTCTGCAGTGAAACTAAAAATCTAATTTTCTTTTAATAGAAATGTAACTCAGAAAAAAAGTATTTCCAAATTGAAATATGTTAATACATCAATGTTAAATACGCAATTCATATTTTAAATGATCCAAAAATACGAAAACATATACGAGTATATAGTATTCCTCAAAGGCAGCTAAAAATATATGTATCTGATCTTTTTGTTTGCAATGCATTTGATTAGGAAATGAATGATGTTCTCATAACCCGAATTGAATTTCATGGTGGCGTCAAAACAGCAAATATTTCTTTTGCATCTTAAGATGGGAAGTTCATGGTATGGGCAGGCCTCCTCGCACCCAAACCAATTTTTTTGCGATTGCAACAGCCCAGACAGCATCTCTCTCCTTTGCTTTCTTTCCTTTGCCAATTCCTCCGTCCTTTCTTTATAAGCCTTCAACTTGGCCTCCCGATATTCCTTGGTCGGCTTCCTCCCTTCCAAGAAATCCGCCCTCCACTTCTTCCTGCTCCTGCGCCACTGTGCTGTTTTTTTGGGCTTACGTGGTGGTGCTTCTTACTGGCCTTGCATCATCTTCTTCAGAAGGAGGGGCGCTTGTCACCACTCTTGGTAATGTTTCTGAACAAAAATGAGTAAGATTATGTATATTATATGTATGATTTATTGTTTTGCATCCATTAATAAATTGGTTCGCGATCTTCCGCTCCCCGTCGTACTGCCTAACCAATAGATTGGTATTAAAGCTGGTTGGTCACACATCACATCCGCAAGATCCCTATCATTACCACAAACATATAATTATATATAAATTTCATACTTCTCATAAGCACACATGGCTCTGTCATTGCCCGTTTGGGAGTTGTGTTTTATTTTATTTTTGAACCCCCTCTCTAAGCTTTTCCACTTGGACTCTATTTGTAACGGAGTGAAGTTGGATTGGAATTCGCTCATGCGGAGGGCAATATTTTCCCAAAGCTTCTTCTTTGTCTTGACCTCAAACTTCCTTCCAAGTTTGGGACGAATTTCCTTATAAAGCGAGATCAATAATTGGCAATCTCTGTCGAGCCAAAAAGCCTTCTATTTGTCCTCGCCCGATATAGCTGCAGATGTTGATGCAATCGGAACGAAATCGGCAGTGCTAGATTCCACTCCGAATGAATTCTCAAACACTTGGTGAAGGAGATCATCATCTAAAGAACAATATAAAAAATTATTGAAGTGTATAATTCAATTAAAATATTTACTAACCATTTTCCAAGTTCTGTCTCGTATTTGGGGAGCATTCCACCAATACGGATTGGTCGTTGTTGTTTTTTATTTCAATTTGCATAATTTTTATGGTTTTCAAGCTTCTAAAAACGAAAGTGAAGTTACTTAACAAGCTTATTTGAAAAAAAAACATCACCATACATACCGCACTTATCAATCGTCAAATACATAAGTTTTTTTTCTTTTAACTTCCTTTAGTTCCTTTTTTTATTTCCTCCTTATTCCTATTTTTGCTTATTTTTTTTTTGACAAGGAAATTAAATACTCAAATCGCTGACATTCAGCGGCAGCAGCGTCTCAGTGACATCGTTGTTCATGGTATTCCATTTGATCCAAATGAAAATGCTATCGAAATAGTAAAGAATATAGCCGTTAAATTACGTCATCAGATATCTCCTCACTATGATGCGTTTCGTCTAAGAGGCAAGACAACCAGCAGCAAGCCAGTGTTATTGATTCGAATCTCATCCCATACCGAGCAAAGAGCTTTATTATCTGCTTATCGCGCTAACAATGGGCTCACTCTTTGTCAACTAGAGAACAAAACAATTGCTGCTGACTCTACTTCTGCTACGGCTCTTGTCTATGTTAATGAGAGCTTGACTCCTGAAAATAGTTCTCATTTAAGGCACGCGAATAAACTACATAAAGAGGGATTATCGTACTCTGTAAGAACGAGAAATTGCTTTGTGTACGTGAAAAAGAAAGGATGACGCTGAAACAAAAATTGATCTCAACAATGACCCTCTTTGCAAAGCGACATGCATGTCTTCACTTCCACCCGCTCATCCACCGCCGATGTCATCTGTAGCTGAACAAAATTAAATGAAAGTGCTTCTTTTATATTTTTTTTACTTTACTTTCTGTTTTGTAACCTAATAATGATTTTCTTGTTGCACAATTGTTTCAACCATTTTTATATTATTTTATCAAATTATTTTTATTTTACGTCTTCTCATCTCTTTTCTATTCTTTTTCCTTTTCCAACTTACCGTCTTACTTTTCATCTTTGCTGTTTGAAAAATATTATGATATGGCCACACTCCTATTCTTTGGTACATTTTTGTTCTACAGTCAATGATGGATAGCAGCGCGTATAACTCTGGTGGACGAAATAGTGCTTCAGTTAAATCCATGATTAAAATACTTGTTGATTTCATTTTCACTTAAATGCTCGTAGACGAACTCCGAAGGCTGCGGTATTGAATTTCTTCTCCTTGAAGTCTCAGATGGTAACGCTATGTGTATGTTGGGTGTTGCTAATAATCCAGATAAGAATTCTTCCACAGAACTATTTTTCACCAGGCTTCAGCAGTTTACTACACTTTATGAACACATTGCTATCTGCGGAGATTTTAATGTAGATCTCCTCAAGAAATGTTCTTTGACTTCTCGATTTCTTGATGACGTGGCAGCATCTGGGCTGGCAGTAGTGAACTCCTTTACAACCCGCTTTGCACCTTATGTTACTCCGAGTCTATTGGATTTATTCATTGTTTCCGATCAAACTCAAGTTCTACTTCACGATCAACTGTCGATAGATGGTATCTCGGATCACGACCTAATTTTCTGTGCGTACAATATTAACTTCTCTTTTATCTCTACGTCTTTCATGTTTTACTTGAGAGATTTCAGAGCTGTGGATTATAGTGCTTTGCATTTGGAGGCGAGCCTCATACCGTGGCATTATTGCTATTACGTCTCTGATGTCAACGAGAAAGTAAATTATGTTCAGTCTTTACTGCTCGAACTTTTTAATAAACATGTTCCGTTTAAAAGAGTTAAAGTGCGCAGCGAGGGTCGTCCTTGGTTTACATCTGAGGTACACAATGCAATCAAGAATCGTAGAAAATTGTACTCGAAGTGGAGACAATGTCCTACCGGGATCAATTGGAACAACTACTGCCAAGCTCGTTACTATTCCTCTTTCGTTACCCGTAGAGCCAAAAAAAGATACTACTATCCAAAACTGTGTACGAGCCAAACGTCCAGAAAACTATGGGAACAGTGGACTACGATTATAAATCAAATCTTAATGACCTTAATGATGCATTTATATCTACAGGTACACCTAATATACACTTTCTACCCAACCCTGCGCTAATATCTGAACCGGTTATCGAATTCAACTTTGAGGTAGTAAAGGAGTTGGAACTGATTAATTTAATTAGAGCAATTAAGTCTGATGCGATTGGTGAAGATGGGGTGCCGATTCGTTTCATCATTGCATTGCACCTTCGTCCTTTTCTGATATATGGAAACTTACAAAGGTCACCCCAGTGCCCAAAAAAAGGCATCCCTCTTCTTCAACATTTTTCGCCCAATTAGCATGTTACCATGTCTAGCAAAAGTCTTTGAAAAGGTTTTAGCTAAGCAGGTCATATTGAACGAAACAACTTACTGCCATCAGTGCAATATGGTTTTCGTGCAAAACACAGTTGTACAACAGCCATGGTTAAAATTTTTGACGACATACGAATCCACTACGATATGGGAGATGCGACAGTCCTTTGCTTGCAGGACTTTTCGAAGGCTTTTGACAGGGTGAACCACGGTATTTTGTGCAAAAAGCTTATGCTATATTTTGGGTTCAATGAAAGATCCGTCCGTCTTTTGCTAGACTACTTAAATAATTGGTATCAAAGGGTTGTGACAGAACATGGCTCCTCTACTTTCAGGAGGCTCTCTGATGGGGTACCGCAGGGCTCTATCTAAGATCCCATTTTTTTTGTTTATTCATTAATGACCTTCCTAATTTGTGCTCAAATGTTTCCATTCACCTTCATGCTGATGACGTCCAAATTTACCTGTCGAAACCAATTGGTCTTTTTGAAGACCTTGCTTTCCGTGTAAATGAGGATCTTTCAAATATATATAATTGGTCCATAAACAATGGGCTGATTCTTAATCCGACAAAAACTCAGTTGATCCTCTTATCCAAAACTATGTATGATACTGACAGTTTACCACCACTTTCCCTGTCCAACTTTCGACTTAAATATATGGAAACAATATCAAACCTTGGTTTTAAAGTTTTAAAATTAATCGATCCCTTTCAGCCTCTGATCATATAAATCAGATTGTTGGAAGAATCTACGGCGGGCTGCGTAAATTATGGTTAATGTCAAGCTTCACGCCAAATAACACGAAACTAAGGCTCATTAAAGCTCTATTCATGCCTCTAATTGACTACGCCGTTGTTGCATTGCAACAATCGATTCACAAGCTGCTCGTAGCTTTTAACGCCATGTTGAGATACGTCTATCGTCTACGTACATAGATATGATCATATCTCGCAATTTAATAAAAAGATTTTAGGTTGTACATTGCAACAATACTTTGCCAGGAGGTCCTGCATATTCATGCATAGAATTATCCAAACCAAAACACCATTATATCTTTTTGAAAAACTGCGTTTTGCCCAATCAGCGAGAACACTAAACATTATTACTCCAACCACTAAATACCTGAATTCGTCGCGACTATTTTTTGTTTCTGCTGCCAGACTCTGGAACTCGCTGCCTTCTAACATTAAACAAATAATAGGAGTAGCAAACTTTAAAATGGCCGCACAGAACTACTTCAAATGAATAACAGCAATCATTCTTTCTTTTCCTTCTACTATTAACCTTCTATAACTTCCTATCAACTCATGACTTTCCCTCATCGAAAAACTGCGTTTTGCCCAATCAGCGAGAACACTAAACATTATTACTCCAACCACTAAATACCTGAATTCGTCGCGACTATTTTTTGTTTCTGCTGCCAGACTCTGGAACTCGCTGCCTTCTAACATTAAACAAATAATAGGAGTAGCAAACTTTAAAATGGCCGCACAGAACTACTTCAAATGAATAACAGCAATCATTCTTTCTTTTCCTTCTACTATTAACCTTCTATAACTTCCTATCAACTCATGACTTTCCCTCATCGAACATAATTTTTTGATAATTTATTTTATTTTACATTTTTCTACTTTCATTTTATCTTTTTATTTTAAGCTTATCTTAATTTATCTTAAGCCGTTATTGTAACCTTCATTTTATGTATAGTATAGTACTATAAAAGACTGAAATCTTACTTGTACTGCAAAGCTAATAATAATAATAATGGTCATGAATCAATTAGTGAAATTTTTAATTCAAATAAATATATTCACAGCTGATTTTGACAGTCTGCTCTACTTCTGCTCTACCTTAAAAGTGGAGCAAGAAATCTTGCTCTTTTCTGCTCTGACAGGTCTCAATGATCACAAAAAGAGCAGTTTCGAGCAGAAATTTTGGTCAATGAACACTAAATCTTGCTCTTTTCTGCTTTTTTCTGCTCGGAGCAGAGTCAGTGAACAATTGATACCTCTGTGGTTTATTTTTTATGTGGTAGCCTGTAATAAGTCGGTCCTGGCTATCGTTATCTATAGCATCAAATAAGATATCAGTACAACAAATAAATTTGAAAAATAATTTGAAAAATATTTGGAGTGAACTGATTGTGCGATCTTTAATGTGTCGTCGTCTGAAAATATGCAACGGCATTTTCTCGGAGGTAAACACTTTTTCTTAAAAATGTCCGTGATGCTATCTTCTGTGAAATTGTTGCGATAAACTGTTCGCCTCTGTTCGTTTTTAAAAAGCATTTCGGGTTTGGTTGGTATGTCATTGTCAGTCAACTTCAGATCTAGTTGAATTTTTGACTCATTCAATGGACGTTCGGATGTATATATACCAGATATTCGGATATATATAGTCGTTTAAATTTTCTTCTGCCGATTGAACTGTGGAGCAATTTGAATCAATGTTAAAAGGATTAGTACGAGTCTCACTAGTATTTACTTTGGCCTTGTTTTCGTTTTGTGGTTGTATTCTTACGTGCCTTAGTGCATTCACGTTTAGATTAGATGTTATCTTTTTATATGTTAGCTGATATGCGAATTCCCAATGTTTTAACCGCCATCTTTTCAAATTTGGATCGTTCAAACTAATGAGCCACTGTATAGGTTTGTGATCAGTGATGATTTGAAACTTGTGGCCAAATAAATGTGGGCGAAATTATTTTGTTGCCCAATCAACTGCTAGCAGTTCTTTCTCTATTGTTAAGTAATTGGTCTCAGTATCCGCTAAGGTCCTGCTGGTGTAACAAATGGGTTTATCACAATCGATCATGCCTTGAGCCAAATCTAGGCCTAGTGCGAAGTTACTCGCGTCGGTCGTAATAAAAAAAAAGCTTAGAAAATCATTTCTAAGCTATTGAGTTCTATTGTTTTGCCTTTTTCAAGATATTTTGCAAGGGGTTTCGTAAGTTTTGCTTAATCCTTTATACATTTTTGATAGAAGCGTAGAAGTCTCTAGAAAAATTTAATTTCTCTCTGGGTTTTGGGAGCAGGAAAATTCTAGATTGCTTCGATCTTAACTGGATTTGGTTTAACTCCTTCACTAGTCACTATGTGTCTCAGGAATGAAACTTCTTTACGGAGGAACTCTGCTGTGTCAAGTTGAACTTTGAAGTTAATTTCACGTTATTCATCGAAGATTTTCGGCATATTCTTGGGTGGATGTGGAAAAAAAAAATAATGTCATCTAGATAAACGAGGCATAGATTTCCTTGCAGATCCTTAAGGAGGTTGTGCATGACTCTTTGACTCCATCGAGAGCATTTTTTAGACCGAAGAGCATTCTGACACACTCATAATGTGTCTCCTTCGATTGGGAAAGCTTTTTTTTTTTCAAAGTCTGATGTGTTCATTTCGTACTGATGGAACCTGCAAGATCAAGTGTAGTCAAACACATGCTATTGCCAATTTATCCAAAACTTCATTTATGTTTGGTGTTAAGTAACACTTTCAGTGCAACGAACACCTTGCGAGCTGACCCACCAATAATATTAAGCAACACCTTAGGTGCAACGAACACTTCACCAGCTGACCTACTTCAACATCGGACTCAAAACAATCAACACAATTGGGTAACGCTCGCGACAATGCTGATCCGCCGTCATCTTAAGAAATAAATTTATTTAAGCAATTTATGTTTAGGTAAGCATTTATGTGTAATTAATAATAAGTTTAGAAGAGGCAGCTAATAAATTTCAATAATCATTGATCCACCACAAAACGTTAGCATTTTACTGCATTACGTGAACAAGTTCAAGTGCTGGGAACCCTAGAGAGCTCCAGGCAAAAGACGAGTTCTTAAAATTTTGGAAAAACCGCCTGGAATCATTAGAAGCTGTGGGAGGAAAGGACAAGGCCATAGTAATAACAAACGTCGCCACATCGAGCATCGAATGCTGTAAGGTGTGCGTGATTAAAGGACATCCGATTGACTACTGCGAGAAATTTCTTTAGCTTTCAGTATCGGAAAGACTAAAGTCACCCAGGGAAGACATTTATGTGTGAATTGCATTAAGGCAGACCACAAGTTAAACATCTTCAGCACGATGTTCCACTAAATGCTCAGGAAAACATAATACCATCTTGTATCTAGAACAGGCAACAACTCCGACGTAAACAAAAGAGAAGACAGCACCGACAATTATAAGTAGGCACGATTCATCAAGTTGACAACAGACAAGGTAACGTGCTTCTGCCCACTGCATGAGCTGTAATTACCGCAAGCAACGGCCAAGCGTGCGAGGTTCGAGCCCTTCTGGATTCCGCGTCTCAAATAAATTTTATGACTGAGAGGCTCATCAGGCGCCTATCTCTGTCACCAATACCACCATATCCTCTTTCATTGACAGAATTGGAAAAAGAACAAGAATTACAACCCAACGTATCAACATTAGTGCAAAATCAACAATCGGAAGATTTGACTGCATTCTAGAAGCACTCATACTATCATATAGTACCGCATCTCCACAACCCACAAAAAACCTGGACACTACAGCCTGTACTATACCATAGAACATCAACTTAGCTGATCCCAACTTCCATTGCTCTGACAAAGTCGATCTTGTAATTGGAGCAGAATTCTATCATCAGCTCCTGCCTCATGGACAGATACAAGTGGGCGACGGGATGCAGTTTCTACAAAACACGGTATTGGTTTAGGTCGTAGCTGGAAAAATTGGAGACATGGCACACCATTCAGCGATCTGTGGGATATTCTGCGAAGAAGACTCCACGAACGAACCGACTGAAAAGTTCTGGAGGATTGTGGATTTTGAAACCAAGACAGCTGACTTCAACAAAAAGAAATTGTGAGACCCATTTTACGCAAAACGTGTCGAAATCTAAAATCAATCGCTTCATCGTTCTACCACCGGTGACTAATCAAACAGCTCTAAACTAATTCCTATCCCTGACGACTCAACAAAACCGAATCTAAGGGAACATAACGTAAGGTTTATGGATGAATATGAATTATTTGCAAGAGATAAAAAAGAACCCATCAAAGGAGCACATTTCTTCATTCCACACCACTGAAGATGTGCAGGCAGATACTGATCCATGATGATGACCAAATGTATCAAGAGATTATTTGGAGAAGACGGACAACAGAGGAGATCAAGTACTAAAAACTATAAACCATTACGTTCGGAATATAATTTGCACCGTATGTGGTCACCAAATGCTTACAATATTAAGTAGTACAAAATAGGATCATACATTCAGTCGGAGCCCGAATACTCAAAGATGATTTTTATATCGACGACTGCATTCGCGGAGCGGATATTATCCCATTGGCCCAAGAGGGACAATCCCAAGTAACTTCACGACTCCAGAGCGCTAGATTCAAGCTGCGCAAATGCTGTACAAACCATCCATCGTTACTCCAGGAACTCTCAGCAGAGGATGAAGAAATCAGGCTCGACTTTAGCGAATCAGTTTACTGCACAATTTAATCGTAAAGTCTGATTTGGCAACCCAAATCAAATTTTTTTTTTAATTTTTTTTTTAATTATTTGCTCGCTCTTCAAGAGGATATTAGGACTCTTATAATGCGTGTAGCACAGAGCGAGCGGAAGAATTAGGAGAAGAAAGTGTAGTGGTTTGAGAAACTCAGGTGTAATTGGTTTCAACTCACTTCCGTGGGTGGAGCCCGAAACGGGACGGAGGATTTTGATATCGACCTATTAACTTTAACCTAATTCACAGGAATTTGTTCGACTTCAACAACTTTGAAAGTTTGGAAGATTAAGCTTAGACACCCCCGCTGTCAGTGTTATGCCTTCACAGCAGAGCCATCTATACACAATCTACACAAACAAAGCTATTTTGAAAACACGAATTAGGAACTAAGCCGATACAACAACCACAATAACAAAGCCACCCATTAGTCAGACTTCTATCACTGGTCGACCAATCCAGTGATAGTGCCATTAACTTGATCCCAATGGCAAATGGTGACTGGACCAGATTCGAAAAACTAGACCACTACTCTAGGAATCGAACCTGGGACCTATCAATTGAATCAATTGAAAGGCAGGCGCTCTACCAACTCCGCCACCCAAATTTGGCTACTTCTGTTCTCACGAAACGAACAGTTGTTATGCGCGATGTAAACCAAACAACTATCTGTGTGGAACTAACTTTATTTCTTCTTCTCATGATTGAAGACGTGCCAGCATCACACAGTCAAACTGCATGGTCAGCACCTCTTGTGCGACACTCAAAACGAAATAGAATACGACGATGCCGGATGTTGATATCGCGAAGCATCGTCATAAACAAATCGAGGCGTTTCACTAGAAATGACCACCCAAGCAATCTCGTCATGTGGATGCATAACACCTCCCCACTTAAGATTAAACAATAATTCTTTATACATACTTATTGTTTAAATAAAATTTTTACAAGAAAATTTAATTACATAATTATTCACTCGAAATCTTCAAATTTAAGGATTCTCGAATTGGGACGCTTCTGTAAAGTTTTCGGTCTATCATTATAATAATGTACAATTCTTTCTTTTTCTTTGATTGGCTTTTTGACCTTTCGATTAAAACATTTTGAGAATATGGTAATATTACCTTTTACACAATATCGAAATATACAATATATTGAAGCAATTGTTAAAACTATTCCTCCAGTACCCATTATGATACCCTGTACACGAGGAGGAATTTCCTTTAACTTAAGTGATACAAAATTTTCTTGGTTCCTTATTTCTATAGTTAAATCTTTTAAGTTTGTTAAGCTTTTTAGCTTCAATTTAGGTAAATCTAAAGGTTCTGAGTTTAAATCATTAATCTTTACATTTAAACAGCAATCATTTTCGGAAAATCTATAAACATCATTATTTTCGACATTATATTCAACATTTTTAGTTACAATTC
Organism: Orthonevra nobilis; assembly: GCA_963555765.1. NCBI lineage: Eukaryota > Metazoa > Arthropoda > Insecta > Diptera > Syrphidae > Orthonevra > Orthonevra nobilis. The sequence goes on from OY743227.1 coordinate 30,762,970, forward strand.
TATTTTCAACAGTTTCGAAAATACAATTTTCATCAAGATATAAAATTCCTATTTCGTGTAGTTTTCCTTGTACTAATTCTTCATCTTTACATTTGCAAGAGAATTTAGTTTCTTCATTTAGGTTATACAGATATTTATTCTCAACAATTTTATGAAATATTTCAGAATACTCAGGAATCTGTTTGATAATACAATTCCTTTGCTTTCTATTCATATAGATAGATAAAGCACAATCTTCATCAGAAATACTATTTTTAAAACTTAATTGATTACAAATGAAATAATTATTAATAATTTTACAATCTTTCACTAAATTGTTACTCATTGCATATTCTTCTTTATTATCTTTTATTACAAAATAACTGTATTTTTGATCTAATATGTAAAATGCATCATTCTTTTTAAAAGGCACAAAAGTCATTTCAAAAACGTCTGATTTAAAAGTTTCAACTAATGGCACAGATATGATAATAACCAATATGTTATTTTTCGTATAACACACAAAATTTGATTCTTGTATAATTAAATTATATGTTTGTAGACTTGGTGTAAATAACATTTCAGGTTCATGTTTGCTTTGCTTAAGTAATTCAATAAATTTCTTAGGTTCTATAACAATTGGATGAATAACCTTATCTTTAAGAAATAAGATGGATTGTATAAGTTGATCTAATACAAACTCAGTATGTTCTATTAAAAAATGCACTTTAAGCTTGAATTCAATGAAATAATCTCTTATAATAAAATTAACACGATCTTTATTAACACTATTGGAAATTTCCTCTAAATCAGTTAATATTACTTTGGTTATATTCCCTAGTTCATGATATGCTTCCTTTAAAATTTGATTTTGTTTATTTAATCCGTCTAAAACCTTTATCTCGTTTTGTTGGCTCGTATGAACGTATTCCGAATTTTCTCTTGAAATTCTAATAGCTTCCTCATATCTTTCTGCATCTTCGTTATCTAAAGTACCAAAAAGTAATTTTAATCCCGAACCTACTATGTTCAAGAGACCACGTTTCAAACGTTTTTCCACACCTACTAACTGGTAAACTATTTTCAAATTTTGTTTAAGATTATTAATTTTTACTTTACTCTTCTTCACGAATTCTATACATTCCGGTATATTAAATAAACAACTTTCATGGACACTTGAAACAGTGTTATAAATTATATTAATTTGATCCTCTACATTATCCAAATTGATGGTCGTTATAATTGAAAAATTTCCAGTTTTTAATCTCAGGTCTCCTATGTTTTTGAAATAAATTCCATTTAAGGGTAAACTTTCCCATTTTATGGAAGAAATACTTTGTATCAAACTGAAAAATTTAATAAAATAATACATTAGATTATGTTTTCTTCTATTTCATAAAGAGCTTTATTTTACTTTTATTATATTTCATAGGCTTCCTGTTTCGTCTTATTATTACTGAATCATCAAAAACCTTGATAACTTTAAAGGGTCCTAAATATTTATCTCCATGTTTATCCCTTAATTCATTTAGTATTAGAACTGAATCGTTTATTTTAAAGTCTACTATCTTCCTACCTAATTTCTTATCATATCTAGCTTTAGCATTGTGTTTCATTTTCAAAAGATTTTTCTTTGCCTCTGATTCCATACGTAACAATTTTAACTGTAACTCTTGTGTATAATCTTTTGTTGTCTTAAACTTTAAACTATTAATTTCACTGGGTATATTTGCCTTTCTACCAAAAATCATTTCAAACGGAGAAAACCCTGTACCATTATGTATGGTAGTGTTGTGACAAAGTGCTGCATAACGGAATAATTTCGAATACTCCGGATTAGTTTTGTCTTTAATCACTGACCTTAAATATTCCCCTAGGCGCGCATGAGATCTTTCAGCAGATCCATTGGATTGAGGATAAAAGTTACTTGTTTTAATGTGTTTTATCTTAAATAATTTACATAATTCCTTCATCAAGTCATTGATAAATTCACCGCCATTATCCGTTAAAATAAACTTAGGAATGCCAAAGTTTAAAATCCATTCTTCCGTGAAAGCTCTAGCTACTGTTTCACTTTTCTTATCAGCTATGGGAACGTATTTTATAAATTTGCTTAAATCGTCTTGAATTGTTAGGCAATAAAGCGTTTTATTTTTTTCTACGTAAGGTCCTGTAAGATCTAAGGCTACCTTTTCCAAACTATAGTCAGCAGATGTAACTATCTTCATTGGATTTCTACATGGGTGACGATTGATCTTCTGTTTCTGACAAGTAGAACATTTTTGAATATATTTAATAACGTCTTCATTAAGATTTTTCCAATAAAACTTTTCTTTAATTTTAGCTATTGTCGCTTTCTGTCCTCCGTGTCCACCAATAAGGCTTTCGTGATATTCCTTAATAATTTTCTGTTGTTCATCAACATTACAAATTACAACTTTATTTTCATTTTCACCATTTTCTGATTCATTTTCACTAATTTCGTTTATATTTTCTGCAATATTCATGTCATTTTCTTTATTTTGATCATATCCTTCGCTATATACTTCATTGTAAATTTTCCTTAACACGTTTTCCTCATCTTCATCGTCTTCATCCGTTCCAAATATATCTCTTATGTTTTCTCTTACCTCTTTGGTTAACTGTGATTTTTCGACAGGATATACCAGATTTCTACTAAGCTCATCAGCTACAATGTTATCAATCCCTTTCTTGTATTCAATGCGATAGTCATATTCTTCTAATCTTAATCGCCATCTTATTAATCGTGAACCTGGATCTTTGACATTAAAAAGCCAAGTGAGTGGTCGATGGTCGGTTTTAATCTTAAATTGTTTTCCAAAAATATACGGCCTAAATTGTTGAATTGCCCAAACAATTGCCAGGCATTCCTTTTCTGTTGTATTGTAGTTTACTTCAGCTTTGTTTAGAACTCTACTAATAAAATGTATGGGTAATTCCTTTCCAGAACTTTCCTGAGATAACACCGCACCGATTCCTATTCCACTTGCATCTGTTGTTATAACGAATTCTTTATTATAATCAGGATATTGCAAAAGCGTAAATTGTCTTAAACGTTTTTTTAACTCTTCAAAACATGTGGAATGTTCATTATTCCATATAAAATCTACGTTTTTCTTTAAAAGCTTAAATAATGGAGCTGCTATCGTACTGAAGTTTCTAATAAATTTGCGATAGTATCCTATCATTCCTAAGAAACTTTTAAGTCCTTTGGCGTTTGTAGGCTTCTGGAGATTATCTATTGCTTTGACCTTATCTTTATTAGGCAGTAGTCCTTTACTTGTTATAAGATGTCCCAAATATTCAACATTGTCTTTCAAAAACTCTGATTTGTCCATTTGTATTTTCAAATTGGCACATTTTAGTCTTTTGAGTACATTCCTTAGTCTATCGTTATGCTCTTCTAAATTTCTACCGTAAACAATAATATCGTCTATGTATCCGAAACATTCCTTACCCAACAAATCATTAAGAACATTATTCATCATGCGTTGAAAGCAAGATGGAGCGTTCTTCAACCCGAATGGCATCCTTGTATATTCATAATGGCCATACGGTGTTGAGAATGCCGTTTTCTCAATACTGTCTGAGCTCAGAGGGATTTGATGAAATCCTGATTTAAGGTCTAAACATGTGAAATACCCAGCACCACCCAGTTGATCTAAGATTTCTGTTATATTCGGAATTGGATAAGAGTCAGATATGGTGATTTCGTTAAGCTTTCGAAAATCTATCACCATTCTCCATTTGGGAATCTGACTAGCATCCAATTTCTTTGGTACTACCCATAAAGGACTTGACCAAGGCGAAACGCTATGTCTAATAATACCATCTCTCAAGAGTTCATCAATTTGTTTCTTAACTTCCAGTTCATGTACTTTGGGGTATCTATATGTCTTCGCACTTATAGGTACGTCACTTATAGTACGAATGTGATGTTTTATTACATTAGTTTCCGTTAGCTTTTCGTCGCCTAACGCAAAAGCGTCTGCGTTTTCTTTTACTATTGTCTTTAACGATTCGATTTCCTTTTCTTCAATTAAATGATCAATTCGTAATTTTGACCAAAGTTCATCTATTCTTTCATTATTTTCAGAGTTATTCGAAATCATACAACCTTGACGTATTTCTACAGTGTCATCTGCAAATTGATTTTCGCATTCGAATGAAGATAGTCTTGGGTGATTTTCATTATTTAAACTCTTACACTTTGAATTTTTTTGTAAGTGATACTCTACTGCTCCGTTTTCATTATTCTTTTCGAAAATAAGTTCTATATTCATATCGTCGTTAAACATTACTTTCTTTATTAAATCGATACAAAATTTTAATTCTATAAGAAAATCCATTCCTATAATCCCATCATAATAATTTATTACACCATCCTTAACTACGTTAAACCGTGTCTTGATCAAATGCATTTCGTTAATCTTTTGATTGTATGCTTCCACTGTTATATCCGCAGTTCCTATTGTATACTTATTGGATTTACCAATACCTATAAAATGTGTTACGTTATTGAAATTTACGTCTTCCTCATATATAACACCTGTCCTTATTAGACTTATACACGCTCCTGTATCTATTAAAAACTTATAACACTTCCTATCATATCTTAAGATTATGTGAGGACTATTGTATTTTGAGGAAACAATATCCCCACTTATTGTTCCTTTGACCGAAAATTTGCGCGTTTTTCTATTTGAGGATATGACTTTTGTAAGTTTCGCGTTTCGCTATTGAATGCCCTTGGTGGATGATAATTATTACCGCTTTCGTAGTATCTATTGTCACTGAATTGTGTTCTCCTTGGAGCTAAACAATTCTTACTAATATGACCGATTTTATTACAGTTATAACATTTTACAATGTTATGAATAGCATTCCTTGATACATTGTTACTGTAACGAGTCTGTACCGCCCTCTTGCCGTTAAGCCTAGTTTGTTCTTGAATTGCAAGGGATGAGGCTTCGGATAGAGAAGATGGTCTCTGGCTATTAACGTACGTTCCAAGATCATCTCTTAATCCATTAACGAAAGCACTTAACATGTCCTGTTCTATCATTTGGCATTGCCCTTCAAACAGTAATTTATTTTCAGTATTAATAATTACGTCTTGAATACGTCTTCTTTGTAGAGTTTCTACTCTTTGAATATATTGCGTAACGTTTTCATGGCCCTGTTGTTGCAATTTTGTCATTTCTAAATGAAGTTGTATGGTCGAATATCTCTCTTTGAATTTCTTATTTAATTCTATCTTTAAATCTTCCCATGACTCAATTACTTTATTCATGAGAATAGTTTCAGCGTTGCCTGTTATTCTACTCTTAATGAAATGTAGTAAACAATTTCTCTGTGATCCTGACGCCAGCGACATGGCACTATCTACATTAGACGTGAAATAATGTAGTTTATTTGTATCACTATCGAATGGAGGAATTAATTTAAATAAAAGTTCTAAGCTCATTTTTTCTTGATTTGATTTTTCTTGATTTATTTTTAATGTCGTACTTTTAGTTTCTATACTTTTTGAGTTGTTTTTAATTTCGGGTTTAATTCGAGAAGGACCTGGTTTTGGTTGTTCTATTTCCTCAACTGCATTCCTCACGACTTCCTCTACATCTACTGTTTTTTTATCTTCCTCCAATATAATTAAAAATATGCTTCTTGGAAACGTTCTGCCGTTGTAATACACAACGTAGTCTTCTACCACACCAACATCAATTTTATTGTTTTCTAATATACTCGAAAGTGCTAGTTCTACCACGCGTCCACTTGTGCGACCTATACATTTAAATTTTTCAACCAAAGCCTCTTGATCGAAATCAAAATCAGAAGTTTCTGTCTCAGATTGTGCCATTTTACTGTTTACAATATTTATTTTTTTCTTTTCAATAATTATATAAATTTTTTTTTTTTTTTTTTTTTTATTCTTTGGGAATATTTAATTCGCAAATCGTTTTTCCTCTTTTGTTACTATTTTCTTTTCTTTATTTTCTGGTAATTTATTCGTTTTTACTTACAAAATTAATAATATGACTGCTTTCATTTTCCTTCGTCACTATCGCTGCTTCTGCTGATACTGCTAATTTTTTCTTCACTGCTATCACTGTCGTTGCTGCTGATCGCCTTCTTCTGTTTGATATTTCTTTTTTTTTTCTATTCACAAATGTTTGAGTTCACACTAGTCGTTTGTTTTTTTTTTGTATACATTTATACGCACATATATGTTTGTTTATTACATCCGCCCGTTTCAGAATTATAATTTATTCTATGAAAACACTATTCGCGGTTTTAAAACATTAGCTAAGAATAAATCTTGATACAATTTTCCACCGTTTCAATAATTAGCTTTTTCGAATTAATGAATTACTTCGAGAAATTTGAAGCAATTCTCGATGCTAATATCCTACCGCTGCCACCAATTTTTGTTATGCGCGATGTAAACCAAACAACTATCTGTGTGGAACTAACTTTATTTCTTCTTCTCATGATTGAAGACGTGCCAGCATCACACAGTCAAACTGCATGGTCAGCACCTCTTGTGCGACACTCAAAACGAAATAGAATACGACGATGCCGGATGTTGATATCGCGAAGCATCGTCATAAACAAATCGAGGCGTTTCACTAGAAATGACCACCCAAGCAATCTCGTCATGTGGATGCATAACACAGTTAGCTCCGATATCGCACGGATCTTTGATCCATTGGGACTCTTTGGTCTAGTGGTTGTCAAGGCTAAAATCTTCATGCAACAGCTATGGCACCTCGAATTGTCGTGGGGTGACGAGTTAGCCGAGCACCTCAGAGAAGAATGGATAACCTCAGAAACACCCTATTAGCCCTCCATCAGGCCAATGAACAGACACATGTTCAACCATAAAATTCCAACAGCTATATACGCGGTCTACTGACAAGGATCGAATCACTTCAGTAAGACTTCTTTGTGCAAAATCACACTAAGCTCCCGTGAAACCACAAACTCTCCCGCGACTAAAATCATGTGCTGCAGTATTGGGCGCTGAATTCACAACCAGAGTCCGCGAAGACTTAAAACTTCAAAATATGTCGGTTTTCTTCGGGACAGATTCACAAATCGTCTCACATCTTCTATCTCGAGGAATATCAGCAGCAGGCTTCATGTCATGCAATATGTGGTTCCACGGACCATTTTTCTTGCACGGAAATGAGTCAGCGTGGCCCAGGCCCTTCATAAAAGAGTAAAACCCACCATCCAACCTGAAATGAAAAAGAAAACACGCTGTGGCGGTAGCGTTGACACAAAACAGGACAGAAAAAATTATATACAACACAAATCATCGGAAGCCTTTCAAATTCCACACACCGTGGGCTACGTTCTCCAGTTCAACAACAGAGCCAAGAAAAAAGATAAGACTTCTACAGCCCAGAGAGCACTATCCCCTACCAAACTCAATGAAGACCTTTTTTCAGTTGTGAGTGAAATATAGGCATCGGAATCTGGCAATGAAATCCAAGACATCACAAGTCATACGAGGCTATGCAGATCCAACGTGCTAATATCCCTGGCACCCTTTTTGAATAAAATGGGCGTTCTTCGAGTCGGAGGCCGGCTAGACGCCACACCCACTTCTTTCAAAGCAAAACATCTCATATTGATGACGTACAATAAAACTGTGCCAAAAATGCTGTTCTTAAGTAAACATGATGACCATAAACATTGTGGCCCACGAACGCTCCTATCAATTCTCAGACAAGAATTTCGGCATAGCACCCCACTCCGTCCATAACTGCATCAAATACACAAGAACAAGACTACCTTACGCCACCTTAGTAAGAAACCTTCTTGCCGTTCGGGTCTCACCATTTGTCATTTCCGGTGAAGACTTTTGCGGACCTCTATTGGTACACTATAAAATCAGAGGAAAAAAGACGCGGACGGTTTCAAACACTCTACTGCGACAATGCAACAAATTTCGTGGGAGCAAGAAATCAACTCTTGGCCATACTCCACACACCTGACTCGAAAGAGGTCATCATCAAGGCGAGCAGCGACAAGCGCGTATCCTTTAAATTCATCGCACCTAGAGCTCCTCATTTTGGCGGTTTATAGTAAGCCGCAGTTAAGTCAGCGAAACGCAAAAACAGTATCGACTGTGACATACGAAAAACTGGAGACAATAGTCATCGAAATGGAAGCCATTCTGAACTTAAGGCCTGTTGTGAGGTATGGAAGGCCACGGAGGCATATTTCATACAGGTCAGGAGGACGGCGGCACGCTTGTGTTTGCTCGGCTTAGCTCGTCGGACAGGGTAGTCCTTGCCCTCCCTTCCATACATCTTCTGCTCAACAGCAAAGTAGAGTCGTGCCAATTTAGTAGAGGGAAAGAGAAAAAGAGAGGGAAGAGAAAGATTATAGAGCAAAAGCGGAAAGGGGGTGTTCAGGGTTACCTGCTGAACGAGGATCGTTATAGATAAGTATCCTTATCTCGCGTGGATAGAGGGATGATTCCGGTGGCTATAGTGTGTGAACACTACATGTTGTGTTTACATTTTTGCCTTGGAATCATTCCTCTATCTGAGCAATCCTATCCTATACTTATTAACTCTTTTTTTTCCAGGAAGGTGACATAACGTAACTCACCATGAATTCCTCTTTCGTCATTTCGACCCAAATGACCTAGCCGCATCGACTCCATTGCATTTTCTCATTGGTGAGCCTCTGGTTTCTCAAGTCGACAGTGACACCACACCAGCAAAAGCAAATCTCCTTACTCGATGGAAATCAATAAGTGATTTGAAACATAAATTTCGGAGCCGCTGGTCAGCCGAGTATTTGAACGAGCTACAATACAGGCACAAATGGATGCAGGAGAAGAGCAACATCAAAATCGGCGATTCAAGCAGAATTAAGGGCATTTTATAACGAAACAACGGCACTTCAACACCTATGCAACCAGATGCAACAAAGGGCAGCATTCATAGCATAAGTTGCTCACTTTCTCGCCACCAGGGACGGACTACAAGCATATTCCCATTTATTCGCAAAACGTCGAACTCGCAAAAAGTTGAACTCCAGACTTCCATCATAGATTCCACAATTAACATAATTTAACAGGATCAAGAAAACGCATAGACATCCTGCAAAATCAATCCAGAAACATCATTTCTCGAATTGGAGAAGCCTCTGAACAATCCAAGATCTTCCAAACTTTTACATCCTTGACGGTACAACTGATGAGTGTGGTCTTACCTTCATAGAATTGAAACACCAGTCCTCGAAACCGTAACGGACGCTTACTATGGAACCATTAGCCCGCTGCAGCTGTCTCCAGCACAACTAAGAGCAGAAATCAGAAATATCAAAAATCACTTACCATAGTCCCAAAAATTGCCATTCGAGCAAAAAGATTTGCTCCACTTTTACAAGATCCTCACAACAGAAGGGGGGCCAATGTAAATCATCTTTCATTTATCATTAAGATTTCACTCGTTTAACAAAAGCCTTCCAACTTATTTCGACTTATGCCATTCGCAGCGACTGTCAACAACACTCTCCTAATCTTAAGGGGGTATTCTAGTCTAGAGGCATGAATTCGATGTAATTTTTGAAGTGTCATAAAAATAGGCAATTAATATTTTAAATATCCATTTTTTTATTAGTTATTTATTGACATAACAAGAATACAGAAAAAAATCAAAAAATAAAAATAGTTGAAAATTTCAAAAATTAGCAAAAAAAATAGAAGATTAATAATCTAGAATAATGAATGGCTGGAACGACAGAAAAACTGGAAAGATTTTTTTCACAAAATGGCGACTGCCTGAAAAAAAAACTATTTTTGTACCACTTTTTTGACTGCATCGAATTAAAAAAAAAAGTAATAGAAGTTTGGGGATGGCGATAGTACCAGTCAAGTCTATAAAGAAGACTCTCTAAAAATTTCAGGTAAATCGGTCCAATAGAACCTGATGAATCGTGGGTATTGTTTTGAAAAAGACAGTTTCGAGAAAAAACGCGTTTAAAGTTTCGCGTAAAGTGATTCATAGTCTAAACCATGAAATGATATTGTCGACTTACATTTATTCAATCTGCCATTCCTGCTTCATACATCGGACCTTCCTCGACTTCGAAAAAACTATTTTCCGCGTTTCGCTCTTTATATCGAGCAGTTCTGGCCTCCTTTGATGCGTTGGATGCTCGTATATCGGAGCGGTCAATCCGGGCGTTGTCTCGTTTCACAGCAAATGAAAGAGCTCCTGGGCCAATTTTCATTCCCACAAGCTCCATCATTTTTAAAATAGGAATGAAGGCTTCATAAAAATACAAACAGTAATAAATGTTGCTATCTCAATCATCTTGCTGCTGATGCAGTCGTAAAACTGGTGTCTTCCTGTTCCGTGAAATCGCCTTTTTGTTTGTCGATCTTTTGCGCTGAGGATATTTTATCCATTTATTCAAAGAAAATATTTCACAATATTTTTATTTCACTCACAGCGCATATGTTCGTCCATGTGGTTTGAAGGTTAGAATTCAACTGTTAGCAGCTGGACGTAAGTGAATACTTAATATAAAAGATACAAGTCACCTTGGGTTCATGTATTACAATTTATACAAAGGACAAAAGGTTTTACTGAAAAATATATATTCAGGTAAACGGAGAATATTTTGCTCGATTTGTCAGGAAAATACCGATATCTCCGAAAATAATTTAAATTTTAAAAAATCCTCTTGTAGATATATTCTTGAATAGTTAAACTTTGAAAATATAAAATCAATAGAAATTCTGGCTATAAATCGTCATAGAGATCAATATTTCGCTTTGACTGGAGCCGAACTTAAAGAGTGCGATAAAAGCAAAAACTTGGAGTTCTTCAACTCCAACAAAGGGCAAAATACTAGCTACAACACAAGACTATCATGTTCGTTAATGAAACCAAAGAACAACATGATGTGGATATTCGGCACGCTCCCAATCGTTCAACTAACTGTTGTATGTAAAACTGAAACCATTCAAATTGAGCTCACTGTATCCGGGCTTCTTTCACTTGAGAATGACAGTGTTATGAGGCACCATTTAATCACCATTCAAGTACATCAGATCTCGACCAGCGCACTCCAATCTTCCTACGTAAGCTTTGAAAACATTTCATCAAACTTCACTCCCAATGCGATTCACGACATACCCTCAAATCCTTGTCTTCTCTTCAAGCTCAACTCGATGACTTGACAACTCAAGGATTTCTAGCATAGCAGAACACGGTCTACATTAATAGCATTCATCATCATCTGATTAGTTGCCTGGCCCTTCTTTTATCAATTTCCGTCGGACCTACGTTCATGTGCAAACTGCACAGCCGAATGACATCAATTCAAAATACAACACCACTTCCGCAACCTCGAGCAAAATACACAGTAAGCGAAATTTGAAAAAATTAAGAATGTTAAGTAGCACTTTATGTGCAAAGAACACCTTGCCAGCTGACCCACTAAGAATATAAAGCTACACCTAACGTGCAACGAACACTTCACCAGCTTCAACATCGGATTCAAAACAATCAGCACAATGGGGCAGCGCTCGTGACAATGCTGACCCGCCGTTATATTAAGAAATAATATTATTTAAGCAATTTATGTTTGTGTGTAATTAATTATAATTATAAAATAGGCAGTTTGCCCACCAATAAATTTCAATTATCAGTGATCCACCACAAAACGTGAGCATTTTACTTCATAACGTGAACAAGACTTAGTGTTTGGCTTACATATCCACGATCGATAACAATTTTATGTGCTTGGTATACGACTTTTACTCAACATTGGAAATGGGTTATTGATGGCTAACTGTTTTTTCGTGGCATAATCGAAATTGAGGAGCTCCAAGACAAATAGCTTGGTCTAATAACGTCTTGTTCTTACAGTATATGCAAAAAGTGCAAAAAAAAAAAATTCCAAGAGAATCGTGCAAAATCAAGTGCAGCGAATGCAAAAACCTACTGAACCTTAGTTGGTTACCTTAGTTCATCTAATGTGGACTAAATTACAAAAAATAAAAGCGTATGGCATTGTGCCGAGTGCATGAAGAAAAGGCAAAATAATTTGGGAAGAGCGTCTATACCACCGACACAACTGCAGCTGAATGTGACTCATCAAAAGAAGATCCAACTCAAAGAATCTCTTTCATAAACGGTTGTCACTCTCGAAACAATGAACTACCGCTTATCAGCGTTTAAGAAGTCAACAAATTTGGCGAATGAATGAAGAATGATAGAAGAAAACGTTAACTTGAAAATGCAGCTGGAAGCCAGTAGAGAGCGACTCTACGCAGCTGAGCGGCTGATTCACTCCAACTGTTTGGAGCTTCGCAATGTACCTGCTGTCGATAATGAATGTGTAACTGAGACGGTGACGTCTTATTCTGATGTTGTAAGGAAGTGCACAAAGGACAAAATCTTATCTGCGATGAATGCTAATGCTAAGAAGACCAATCAAAGCTAATTTACTGTTCCGTGGGCAAAAGGCAATATTTACATAATTGATTGGTTTTCACGGGAAACAAAACATCTTCTCATGGAGGCCAAGGCGGCGAAGAAGCGGTTGAATTTTGAATACTTATAGGGGCATAATGGGGAAACGGGATAGGAAGTGATACTCATCAGCAGTATCAATGATCTCCAACAACTCCAGTGTTTATAAAGGGAGTAAAATAAATTTTTTTTAGATTACTTAAACAACGTTGATCCTGATTATGCGAGCGCTAGCAATGAAATCCGTGTCGGATCAATATTTTATAACCCTTATGATATCAATATTCTTCATCAAAATATAAGGAGCTTAAGAGTAAATTTTGATACGTATTGTACTTTTTTAGATGATAATTGATTAAGTGAATGAGCCTAAATTATAGTTTTTACTGATATCTGGCTATTTAAAGACGAATTACGTAAGTATTCTCTACCGGTCATAATGCATAAATAAAGTGGGTCAATTGTTCTGAAGAGACACGTAAAAGCGGACGCGCAAGCAAACAATACTTCAAGAAAAAAAAAACATCACATACAAGACGTAACAAAGGAAGTTACAAACGCAACAAAAGAATTATTAAAGGAGACAAAGACCGGACAGTGAAGAAAAAAAAATTAAAGACAAAGGGACGACTTAAGTCCTTTGGCGGTCTGGGAACTCCGGGGATTGTATTTTTTTTTTGTGGAAGTTATTTGGTGAATTGTTTTGAATTTTGGTTTTCGGTTTTTTTTTTAATTTTGGTCCTAAAATTAATCATCAATCAACTTAAGTCCTTAGTACTAAAAGATTTTTTTAAGAAATAGCTATAGATTGTAAAAGAAAGTGATTTTTTTTATTAATGATAAGAGCAGTGACAATTCTCGCATCGTGCTGCTGGCAGGACAACGAGGGATCCATATTTTAAAGAGTGAGTCACACAATTTTTTTTTAGTTTTCCTTTTTTTTTATTTATATACATATATAAAAATTAAAAATTAATTAATAAGTCGAAAAATTTTAAATTCGATTTCTTATGTTAGGTGATAGTTTAGTATAATTTTTATTTTCCTTTTTTTTAATTTTTTTATGACACGGAATTGTGATAAGAGGAAAAGCTTAGAGAATTCGCAACAAGATGTGCGAGTGAGTTTTTTTGTTTGTGAGTGTGTGTGCCATAATGGGAAGGCCGTCCATTCATAGACCAGGATTTTCTACAGGACAACGACGAGGACTAAACTACGAGAACGGACGGTTACCTTTTTAAGGACAATGTCGTCTTTGGGGCTATCTCCCGAAATCTCTGGCCAGCGAGATAGCAAAGGCCTATCCAAAGATACCATCTCCGGGCTGGTCCAGGGGACGGTGCGACCCTGAATGATGGTCGAAGTGTAAGGATTGGGACAACAGCTTGATCACCTTAGGTAGGATTAAGTTAGTAAAGGCAATGTAATGACAGCTAAAGAACGATAAACACGAAAATCTCATCGCAGACCTAATTTCAAGCTTTTTTTTTTTTTAAAAAAAACGTCTCAAAAATTCAAAAAAGCTACCGAAGTCATTATAAAAATCATGATTTTCATTCTTGCAAGTATTTTTTTTTCACGGTTTTAAGTAATTTTCCCGTAGTTTGCAAATAAAATCATATAAGTTCCACTCTGCATTTGTTGTTGTGACAACACAAACAAACAAAAGTCTTGGATCTCCGCTTTACAAAACAAATTGAAGACAACAGAACTCAACTAGTAAAGAAGCTCGAAGGAAATGATGCACAATTGAAATCTAGCATCATGGAAACATATGCGAAACTTGAAGACTTTAACCAACAAATAAAATCGATCATCCAGGTGGCCCACAAGAAGCTACTTGACACACTGGACAAAATTGTTAACGACTTCAACAACCGATTCGAAGATATAAACATATCCATGTCAGCGTCACCAGTGCGTCTATAAGTATTGGAACAAACATCTGAGTCGGTTTTATGCTCTCAGTTGGTGTTTTGATGATGATGTTATTTTTTGACCCCTTACCACTGGTGGGGGGAAGTCAAAATAAATAAAAAAGAACCTGGTACTTTGTTGGTTCCAAATGAACTGAGCCGATTTATTTATTTCTAAGGTCTTAAATACTAAAATAATGCTAACTGTAAAAATTTACAATGCATTGAATCTGTCATTATCATGACATGCTGGGGCCCCCGCCTGATGTTTAAACTAAATACAAAGTGCTCGTCCAAGAACATCGTTGTTGGCTGAACCTGGCTTGCTGATGAAATCTTCTATCCATTCTTCGAGGTGCTGGTTCGGGCTGATGGGCTAATTGGAGAGTTACCTCTGCTTTCTTACTTGACAGTCTTCTTATGATCATGCAGATGATGACAACACTCACCAGGAAGGTAACAATTCCTCTAAGGGAATATTGGTGAAAAATTTTTGTTTGAGTTTGCTGCCCAATTTCTGAGGTTAATAAGGAACCCGTTACTTGCTTAAAGTTGAATTGATCTTGTTGTTCGGAAATGTTCTGGATGGGCAGATACGAACATTGAAGTCGTGTTGTGATGGTCTGCTTGCCAAACAATATCATTGAGGTCTGTTGGACTCTACAGTTTTGTTTTAGTTTGAGAATACCACTTCCTTATAGTTTGGTTGGAACGAAGTTGCATTGCATTCGACATCTATGCTGATTTCATTCGGAATACTGAATATCCATGTGTTTGTGTGGTGCATTTGAACCCAAAAACTTTGTGGTGCGACTGCGATTTCACTATAACTAACAATGGACCCGGCTGTGTATAGGGGGTGTTTCATCTCACACCACTAGAGGTCCAGTGTTCTTCGGTTGCATGAAGAGAATGAACCTTCGTTCATCGGATAATAATGATCGCCTTGAAGATTAATTACCATGTGGGTACCGGAAGAACCTTATACCTTATACATTAGCGGCAAGGTAAGCTCAATGATGATGTTTTGGTCTGTCACTTGTGCCCTTGGCTGCAAGGCCTTATACAGTTGGAGGATTGACTCATGGTGTCGATCTCCTGGCATCATCATGCTCCTTGGAATCATGGATGCGAGCCAATTCCGTTTTGAGTTGTTGAACAGTCAATCTTAAAAGATGTATTTGACCACGATGTGTTGCTAACACTATAATGTGTTTTGTTTTGATAATGTATCATTGTCAAAAAACTTGGGAAGGCAGTCGATATGAATGTTTGGAACACTTATTCGCTGTCCTTCTGATTGTCTAGTGCTAACATCATGTTGGTAAGCACCTTCAATTGTCGATAAATATTGTGCCTTGAAAATGTTGTCCGTTGAAACTATGATGGTTGTTTGATTTTTCATCAGGTTCAGTACATGTTGCTCGTTTATTTTAACCCTTTCAATGGTTTCCTCGAACTGATGTGCAAAACGTTGATCTAAAATGCCAAAAAACTCATTTGTGATTGTTCCAATAAAATCAAATAGCGAACGTTTGATTCTGTGTGGTGGTGAGTTGTTGTTTGCGTGCAGAAGTACTACGTTGTTTAGATCTATCTACTGGAGCTGACGTTCAAATAGCTCTAATGTGTTACTGCATAGCAATGAATTTGCTCCCGTCAAATTTTTCGTCGCACAAATATCCTTCACATGTCTAAGACACTTTTTGTACGTGTAGTAGTCTGACCAATAAGTTGTTAGATTGGAGAATACTATGGTCTTCCAATATGATCATATTTGCTCGAACAATATCTTCAAAATAGAAACCCGATTTCGAATGGTGTGACCTCAAAGTTAATAGCCATTGGTTGACAAACTATTGGATTTAGTGCGATAGCTGAGGTGCACAGCAATAAAAAGGGTTTATGGCATGTCCATGATACTAAGGAATTGGCTGCTTACTATTCCAAAGTTGAATTCTTAGAGTTATTTTCACTAGTTGTTTTACTGTCTCTGGTTCTGGTTTTCTTTCATGATTTTCAATTGGCAGAGGGCATAGTTTGGATAATGGTCGTTTTGTATGCCTTTGTTGCAAAAGACTGTTACTGCGCGGACATGGTGATCCTTTCCTGGATGTAGTTCTGTTATCCTGGCTGAGTTCCACTTAGTTGGTGGTAGCCGCTCGTTCTTGATTAGTACTATTTCACCAATGGAAACGTCTTTCTGTTCTTTTTTCCGTTTGGATCTTTGTTGAAGTTGCGCCAAATATTCTGACAACCATATCTGCCAAAAAACTTGAGTTATTTTTTGTAACAATCTCCATCGGGAACGGTAATCTTTCATATGATCAAGTCCAGGTTCAGGTAAGGCGCTTAAGGCAGTACCAATGAGAAAGTGTCCAGGTGTTAGAATGGGGTTGTTGTCAATATCGTTGCTTATTGCAACTAGCGGACGAGATACAAAGTAGTATCTCCGATGACCCTTTTCAGATGATATTTAATCGATTTTACCCCAGCCTACCGCTAGCCACCAAAGTGTGGTGCGGCCGGCGGAATAAAGTACCAATGGACTCCATTTACAATCATTGTATCTGCCGCTTCTTTGTTGCTATGGGCGATTACAAGTTTAACCCTCCGATTAGCGACAGCTCCGCCCGCATTTTACAAGCGACAAGGTCCCTAGGGACCTAAAAACATTTGTGTACACCTTTTCAAGAAATGAACTGCACTATTATCTTGAATTTGCGCCCTGATGTTTATTTTTAACTTTTGGTTGTAGTAATAAGTCAACATTGTCTATATAAAGCGAGAAATAAAAGCAAAAAAAAATTGTAAGTATGTAATTAAAAAAAAATTGCTCATGAAATTAATATAATTATAGTAGCCAGATAGTGCAGTGGTGCAGGTTCGGCACCGATGCAATAGTGCTGAATGTTCAGTGCAAACCGCTTTATTACAGCGCGGGTTTTTCGCTGGCACTTATGCTCCGCACGGCATATGTGACATGAGGGCCGATTTGTACGAAGTGGAAATGCAGGAGCAGATCCTGGTATTGGTGTTGCTACAACCTGAAATATATATATATATATATATAATATATGTATATATATATATATATACTTATTATTAACATACTTTTTAATTTATTTTTATTTTAACTTACGACAATATCGAATGCTTTCATAGCATTTCGTATTTGGGGATAACACGTTATGCGGGGATTAGTGGCTCGTTCTTCTATGCTTGGAACAGCAAGTTGTTTCGTTAATAATTTCAAAAATGTACGTCGTTTGTCTGATGTTTGGAGTGGATTCAATCATTCTGACCCCTATAACCGGGGACCGACAATGCACAAAGCAATTGAGGGTACTACACTACAAACGAAGACATCCACTCCAACATTTAACACAATCAGAGTACAAGACGAGTGGACGGACGAACCATCAACAAGTACGCGACATAGGGGAACAACCGAAATAAGACGCAACAGTGGAGGCATAGGCGACTTTAACACTCAGGTAAACGACAATCAAAGGGTAACTGGCGGGTACAGTACAGATGACGATTACCACGGACAGCCTACACAAGCTTCTAACAAGGAAGCCTATACGGCAAAAGATGATAAAGAGATGCGACTGATGACTATACTGACTGAGAGCATCGCTGCCTTGAGGAAAGAGTTACAGACGATTCGGGATGATCTACGTGACTTGAAGGTGACGGTCAATATACAACAAGAACAAGAGCGCCAAGTACAGGCGTACGACGGCCCTGACACATACTACAAGACAAGATCTACGGGACGTACGATAACTTAGGTTTTCAGACGAGTGCGTACGACAACCACGCGGACTTGACTTATCGATCTTGGCCAATCAGTCGACGCCACAATTATACCGACCGACGCCCAACCCGAGACCTGAAGCAGCCAGCGAACGACCTACCCCATACTATGCGGTGAAAGTAGACGTGCACAAGTGGGGGAATTTAATGGGTCAAATTTAATGGGTCACCAAAATCCATCTCAGTGGAGAGCTTTTTATTCAGGGTCAATCTAATTTACTCCAAAAAAAAGGCCTAACTGACAGGCAAATGTTGGCAAATTTCCACCACTTGGAAATGGTACTGGGATTTTAGGGAGGAGAATAGGTTTATCGAGTTGATAACTCTATTCGACCTCAAGACCGAGCTGGCTGAACGCTGCGACGCATTATGAACAAAAGACAACAGCCCCATGAAACTTTTGACGATTTCTACGAGGACATACGAACACACATACTACAAATGAGGATGAGACCCAGCGAGAATGACCTAGTCACTATCATTAAACAAAACATCAAGGACAGAGTGCCGTCCTTGATATTTGGGGTCAAGACAAGAACCATACAAGAACTGAGAGACATTTACTACAAACATCAAGGACAGGATAAGAAACAGAAAGAATGACTACGATTACGACGATGAAGTAGACATAACCACAGAGGAAAAGACACGAAGAGAGACCAAGGGACGTCGACGCAAACCGACTTTCGTCATTACCATAGAACCGACGAACGACAACATAAATGCCCTTCCACGTTCCTCCACATGACGTGTTTCAACTTTGGAAAGGGTTATGTAGCCTCGACTAAAAGAGACGAGAAAAACTACAAAGTCGACGGGGAGACCGGGAACGAACTATCGACATCGAAGTCCGGCACCTCAGGATCCGAACAGATCCAACTACTAAAATGACGACGACTGACGAATAATACGACATATACGAAGACGCCCGAAAGAAAATGTCTACACAGACGACTGCAAGAGTACGAAGAAGCTAGACGACGAATTTTTGGAGAAGAACTGACGACCAGTAATAGGTGAAACTACAATAAAAAATATAGGCTTAGGGAACGATGTGCAATAAATAGACGACTAAGCAGTAGACTAGAATCGACAATCATTAACACAACTGACGAAAACAGGCCTTACGCGAAAATACGGATAGAGGACGAAGAGATTGTAGGCTTGTTAGATAGTGGACATTCGATCAGGTAAGGGGGCACTTGACTTTTGAGAACGACACAAACTGGACGTGACCAAAATGAAGACCGACATAAAGACTGCAGACGGAAATCACCAACGCATTAAAGGACGCTTTCGCATGATGGTTTCATGGGGCCAGAAGTCACACGAAATGGAGTTGTATATTGTCCCAAACTAACAACAACAGCTCTATTTAGGTGTGGACTTCTGGAAGACATTCAAGGTAGGCCCGGTCGTGATAGACGAACTAGATGTACCCCCACCGGCGTTCGAAGACATACTAATCCATGTACTGACAGTAGAGCAAACCCGTCGGTTAGCAGGAGTCAAACGTGCCTCGGAGAACACGTAATAGAGATGGAAGACACACAAAATTCCCATCAAGCAAAGACACTCACTACTCTCCCAAGGAAGGACCACGGACGTACAAGAAATCGTAAGATCTTGTGAAATATGTTAATGCTGTAAGCCACTTAATGTGATATCCCGACCACCAATGGGGCAACAGCAAATCACAGAAAAACCGTTCCAAAGTCTCTATATTGACTTTACCCAAGAACGAAGACAGGAAATACACACATATTTATAGTTCTATTTGTTATGTTAAGGCCTTTTCGTAAAGCAAGGGCTGCCGAGGTGACTAGGTATTTAGAGGAGAATGTTTTCCATGTTTTTGGTGTCCTCGCGTTTACTCACTCTGACAATGGAAAACAATTCGTTTCAGAATTGTTCTCCAGCTTCTGAGAGGGTAAAACCTTCCTTAATAACCAAATTAAGGTCGTACTTACAAGAGGACCAAAAGAATTAGGACCTTCACGTAAGCAATGCGGCGTTTGCTTTGAGGAGTGGGGTACACGATGCGACATCTTTCGAACCGTACTACGCGGTATTCGGATGTCCCATGATCCAACAGGCGAATGCATACCAATTGTTAAGGCACTCGGATATGCTTAATGACACTCGAATTAGCGTTCAAAATAAGACTGATAGATTAGCATTAGTTAGGAAAAAAATGTATGACAACTTGCGGTTAGCACACTGCAAGGCCACAAAAGTTTACAATACTAGAAGTAGGAAAATCAAATATAAAGCAGGACAAGTAGTATATAGACGCAATTTTAAGCAAAGTAGCCTACCGAATGGCTATAATGCGAAACTAGGACATAAAGTCCATCGTACTTAAGACGATTGACAACTCTCTCTACGAGGGTGGTAATTGCCGAGGTGAAAAAGTCGGAGTATTCCATGCAAAAGACCTCCACACGTGAGCACTTTATGAACTTAAATATCACCTCGGATGTCGCTGCTTAAACACCTCTAGTAGGTAGAGAGATCGTGGATTTACATAGTTTATTTATTAATTTATTTACTTATTTATTAACTGACGTATTTCAGAGCTGTTTTTTAAACACTTAATTGACGTATTTCATAGTTGATTTATTTATTTATATATTTATAGAGTTTATTTATTTACATCTATAGTAGAGTTATTTAATTACACATAGTTCATTTATTTATCGATAGCTATTTGTTTATGCAGTCGTAGCTTATTCATTAAGTAGAGATAGATAGATATTAGTAGTTAGATGAGGAGGTAAGCCTGACTAAGGAGATCCAGTAAAACAAGAAATAAGTATCTAAGGGCGTATGCTCTTACCACACGGGCCCGGATAGTTTGAAGGCCACGGAGTAGAAAGACGTGCCGATGTCAGTGGTCTCACGACCACTCCGCAACTGCCATCGATAGTGTTACGTGAAGTCTCGTCTACCTAGAAAAAAAAATGGGATAGGATATAATTGCTATGGGATAGGATATAATTGCTTGGATAGAAGAATGATGCCAAGGCAAAAAGGTAAACACAACATGTCGTGTTTACATAAGTGCCACCGAAAACATCCCTCTTTTCAGGCGAAACAAGGATACTTAGCGTAGGCGAGCTGGGCTTCAGAGGCTCATGTTGATTCCATCAACATTAAGAATATTTTAGAGAAATATACGAACGAAATATTGGGAAACTCAGATGGTGATAGAGAATTGGATTAAATCAGATGTGGAATAATGAAGATCATATTAGCGATTTCGGTCACACACACGAAAAACGAGAAGAGCGTAACCTAGTTCTCGAATTGCCGATAGGAGGTCACGGAGGTGGAGAAACTCGTCGAAACAATTGTAGAGTTTGATTGCTATGTATTTTTTGTGATATTTATCATAATCTTAATCTGTGATACAAGTATATAAAGATAAGTCTGTGATATTAGTATATATGTATGATAAATAATATAGATAAAACTGGGTTTAAAGACAAGAATGGTTGTGGAAGCCACTAAGTACCATTAGCGGAACAACTCACGGAAGAAAAGAGCTTGAGAAAGGGAAAGACAAGAACTTTTTTTACCTATCAATCATCGGCTAATGTATGATGTAGACAAAA